>OZ022263.1:181063945-182558945 GCA_963978885.1 Nemotelus pantherinus | reverse complement strand
TACTTTTTCGAGCGTGATACCGTGCTCATTCTAACCGAACGCGCTCTTCATCTGCGTGAGATCTAATACCGACGCGCCACGCTACATTTATATTTTACGAAATTTTTAAAAATCCTTGGCGGGCCGGATAAAATCGCCTACCGGGCCGGGTTTGGCCCGCGGGCCGTAGTTTGGACACCTCTGCCCTAGAACAAACAAAAATGCGATATTTTAACAAGTAGAAAACATAAACTAAGCAAAAAGGCTGGCTATTTGTAAGAAATGAAAATAAAAAACAAACGTTTTTACGAGGCTCTGATATGTTTTACCAAAAACATGATCGAATATGTTACGTTGCTGTGGAACGAATGTATGTCACATCGTTGCTATCCACTGACCGGCAACTTAATTATATTTTGTTGTTTTTTCAAATTTATGTGGTGCGGCGAATGGCAGTAGATGGGAGTAGTGATATTTTTAAATTGCTTTAAATGAAATGAACTCAAATGTGCAATGATTTTCAGTCACGAGGTGATCGATTAAAATCGACGCTTTCGTAACGAAGCCATGCTAACTAAATTACCCAAAAATATACATATCTAGCTTATATGAACGAGTAAAGGTAGAATAAGGTATCTGAGGAAACTTTTAAAATTTCATAGCAATTCTCGAATCAAATGCATCTATAATCAAATATCTCGAACCAAATGCATCGGGTCTAGATAGGTTGTTTTGTGCTGTCATGTTACTTTATGTTAACTGATCAAGCCGAATGACCAAAAACAAACAATACGTTGCAACGAACAAGTTCAAATCTCAAATATTAATTGATTTGCGATCTATGAAAATTGTCTGAAACGAAACAATCGAATTGAAAATCTTCAAAAATGTATTCCTAAGTAATTTATATAATTTTTGTTGCTGCAATCTAAAAATTGTACAAAATCTCTAAACGGCGTTACATATATTAGTATTTTCTTCAGTCAACACAATAGCCGCAATGTTATGCTATTAAGTTTAAACTGTGTGTCGAAAGATGTCCTTATTGTTGTCAAATGTTTCTTTGAATTTAAATTATTTTTAACTGCAAAGAAGAAACGATATTTATTTGACACAAACTAATGTAATCTCATCTTGTTTTCGGAATAGTGATAAGAAAAACCAATTAAAATATTTCAAAAAAGTATCAGAGACAGAAATAACGAGGAACATCGAGAAAAATCGTCCCAAACTATCATCATACAAAACGTCTAATGTTCCTCATAGGACGGGAAACGCTAATAAGAAACTCCTAGAAATTAAAACTCAAACAGATTCCCATGGAGCAAGAGACCTCAAAAATAGCCTAGAAGCATGCAATCAAAATCGAACATTCCGGAAATGTCCGAGTAAAGTATAAACATCTAGCCGGGGATATTTATACTTTGCTATATCATATTTTTTTGTCATTTCTTACAATTAGCCAGCCTTTTTGCTTAGTTTATGTTTTCTACTTGTTAGGATATCACACTTTTTGTTTGTTCTTGGATATAGTCAATCGACGCCCGTTGGCACTCCAATTGTCATTTACTATGTTTCACTGCGATACTGCTGAGTGTTTGGATAAAAAACACACGTCGCCAATGATTACTTGCGCTGGATTTTGCGCCCTAACATACCATTCGAAATGCGTTTCCCTTCCGGGTAAATGTACGTATGTTATTTTAAACATGACTCGGGCGTGTATTGGTTCTTCCAAAAATGCAGGAAACATTCTATGGTGTCCTATGCTTCGCGTCTTTGTTCTGCTTAGTCAGCTATTGATACTCTATGCAGAGCACTTACTAAACTAGCGGAAGACTTTCACTGTACTAGCTGGGAGGTCGATGATCCGGTCTCTATTGCTAACATTGAGCAGCCCTCTGGGTCCTCGCACGGAACACTAATTGATGGCTGCGTTACGTTAAGCCCACCTGGATCGCCTACAGCTGTTCGAACTCGTTAGCATCAGTAGTTGCCGAGCTCGTTGATACCTGCGATCTCATCTTTATCTGCTACCCAGACTGTGCAAACTTCACTGCAGGATAGTAGCTCGACGAGTCACCACGTTTCTGCTTCTGCTGCTGCTTTGCTTACGCTTCCAGACATGAAGGTTGTAACTTCTCCAATTAAAGTTTTTGTTTCTCCATTGGCATATAGTACTTCCACCGAAACAGTCAAAAAGTACGTAGCTTCTAAGCTTGGATACGCGCCTCCTCTTTTGCTGTGCAAAAAACTGACTCCGGATAATCGCAGGAGCAAAACATTACTTCTTTCTGCATCATTCTTCTTTCAAGTCTGATGGTGGAGGTGTTCTGATTAGCATCCACAAATCTCTTTCTAGTTCGGTTTGCAGTGACTTTACAACCACATCTTTAGTGGAATGTATTTTAGTTCGTGTTTCTTTAGCTCCTGTTTCACTATTACTTGTCGCCTCAATCTACATCCCCTGTAATAGTCTTTCTTCACTTAATGAACTTTTCTTTGCAGAGCTCTCATCCTATCTCCTGTGCCATATTGTGGTGATTTCAATTTGCCTGCCATCGAGTGGAATACCTCTTTTTCAACCATCACTCCTAGCAACAGTCTTTCGCTTTCTTTGTCTTCGTTCATTTCTTCATGTTCTCTTTCCCAATTGAACTCGGTACCTAATAAAAATGGCAAAATATTGGATCTAATTTTTTCCAATATCCAGTGTCTTCTGTTTATTTGGATTCCGATGCTTTACCCTATGTCCCTCCCAACCCTCACCACCCTCCTATTCTTTTAGAAATTTCTCTCTATTTTCCTCTTAGATTCAAAGTCTCTTACTACACCCGCTTCAATTTCTGTAAGGCCAACTTTGTTGGAATGGCGAATGAAATCAATCTTGTTAACTGGTATTCACTTCTTCGCTGTTCTTACGTTAACGAGGCTGTCCATAGGCTTTACGTCTTCCTCGCAAATCTCATTCCTTGCTTCACTCTCACATGTCATCCCAGAAGACCTAATGATGATCCCTGGTTTACCTCTGAAGTTGCTGCTGCCTTTAGGGCAGAATATGGTGCCTGTGCCAAATTAAAACGTTCTGCTTTGCATGATGACCTGCTTGAGTTTAAAAAGCTACGCTCTCATGCAAAGAGGGTCGCTAAAGAAGTCATGCGTGCCTACGTTGCCAGAGTTGAGGCTTCTATCAGTTCCAACAAATCAAAACCCTTCTGATCATTTATTCACGCACTGAAAAAATCCGCCGTCACTCCTCAAAATGTGTTTCTTGATCAAATTTCTGCCGCTACAAACGAAGAGACCTGTGAGGTCTTTGCTCGTTTTTTCTCTCGTCATTTTCTTTTTCACAAAACCTTCTTTCTCTCCTTCATATTTCTTTCACAACTCCTTCGTCGTTTCGCGCTAACCTTGGAGCGCTCTCTTCGTTTTGTACAAACCCTTTAGAAGTTGAATATTTAATGAGTTGTCTCGATTTTAACTCTTCTCCTGACTCTGATGGCATTCCTTGTATACTTACTAAGCCACTGTCTTCTTTACTTTATGTACCCCTGTCCATTATTTTCAACTTAAGCATCGCATCTGGTGTTTTTCCTTCCATATGGAAATCAGCCAACATTTTTCCCATACTTAAGGCAGGTGACCCTGCTTGTATCTTCAATTACCGCCCAATCTCGCTTCTACCTTGCTTTAGCAAGCTACTTGAGAGAGTTGTCTACAACAGAATTTAAATTTATCCTCTACTCAAGCCTTTCCTTGCCAACGAGCAACATGCATTTGTCAAAGGTAAATCTACTGTTACCAACTTGTTATCTTTCAGCAACACTGTTGCTTCTACCATCGATCAGCAATGACAGGTGGATGTTTTTTGCACTGATTGCTCTAAGACATTCCACTCTGTCAACCACGTGCTTCTTCCCTTGAAATTAGACAAATATGGTTTCTATGGTCCGGACATTTATGAACGTGCTTGTGTTGTAACTGTGAGCTCCTGCTCCTCTGCTCTCTTCTATTCCACCTCAGGTGTTCTGCAAGGATCGATACTTGGCCCCTTGTTGTTCTTCATCTTCATTAATGATCTTCCGGGTCTCCTAAATTCCTTTTCCTTTCTCGATGCAGACAATCTTAAAATATTCAGAGTAATCGATACAATTGAAGACCGCTTTCTGCTACAGAATGATCTGCCCACTCTGGGCAACTGGTGTAGTGCGAATTATCTTACTTTAAATGCCCTTAAATGTCGCCAAATGTCATTCACGCGTAAAACTAACCCTTTAGTATTTTCTTATTGTGTTTCTGGTACCTCTATCGATGTTGTATTCCGTTTTAAAGACCTGAGAGTAATTTTCGACACTAAACTCTTATTGGACCAACACATATTGCATATAACTGCCAAAGCGTCCAGGCTCTCGGGTTTTATACTTAGATTGTCTAAGCATTTAACTGATATCTCCACCTGTGTACACCTATTTTTCTCTTTTATTCGCGGTATCATTGAATATTGTTGTCAAATATGGTGCCCACATTTTCAGTACTTAATTGATGCGGCTGAATCTGTAAATATTTAAATTGCGATAACTTTTGACAGAGCTATCAAATTTTTATGAAAATTTCAGGACATATTGGTATTTATCATATTGGCAATCCTGTAGCTAGGGCAGGCGCTGAAAGTGAAAACCTTCAAATCATCGACCCTCCTGAATAATTGTCGCTTTTTAGAAAAAAAAGCAACTCATATATATATATATATATATATATATATATATATATATATATATATATATATATATATATATATATATATATATATATATATATATATATCTTATGCTATGTCTACAAAGTCAAACTAAAATATTTGAAATTTTACAACGGGCACGGCTGGTAACCCTTCCCCAATTCACCTATATTTTTAGCATCAAAAAATTCTGTTCACGGAAACTCACGACCCAATAATCAGATAGAGTTGAAAATCACAGAATGTGTTGGTCTTAAGTATGACCAGGTCTGATAGAAGCGATTTTGTAATTTGGGCAACTCTGTGCTAGTGATGCCATCTTGAAAAATTACTAAGAAAAATAGCTGCTTTTGGCCCTATAAATTCTGATTTAGTCACCAGATTTTGACGAAATTCACACAGTACCTGAATCCTACTCTGAGCCACATTTGATAGAAATTTAGTAGGTTGGAGCTGCCAGCTATGGTAGTTTTAGTGTTTTAAATTTTGAAAATGCGCTCAGGAAAATAAATTTCTTTGCCCTATAGCTTCAAATACCGTCATGGAATCATAAAGAAATTCTTATGGCAAACTGAACTTGTTGTGGAAAATACTCAGCAGAAATCCAGTTGGAAAAAAATCATAGGGTTGCCAGCTATGGTTGCTTTTGTACTTTTTTTTCTGTATATCTTTAGTAAGCGATTTTATCATAAAAATTTCAAACCATAGTGATCTTGTAGTGAAAATAAACAACAAATATTACGATCTAGAAGATCCCTATAACTTCCAATACAGTCATTGAATCAATAGGAAATTGGCACAGTAGGTTGACTTCAACGTGAGGTAAATGTGACCTATTTCTGGCTTCGGTGTTAGCAAAGAGTTGCCAGCACGAGGCGTTTTTGTTATTTTCGTACCAATAAAAGCTTACATAAACATTTGCAATGAAAATAAGTAAACAATGATAGCGTTTACAGCAGACGTTTAGTCCGCAGACTATACACCAAATTTCACCTAAATTATTTAGTCCACCTGCTGTAAACACTCAGTACTCGGCCCAAGCCATAGGTCAGTACACGGTTTCAAGCAACATGACCTAAAATAGGTCGTGGACTATATCGCTGTAAACACACCCGACCTAAGTCTTGATTTTTGAAATCATATAAATAATTAAAATCATATAAAGAATCACATTTGAGAGCCATATGAAAAGATAATTACAGTGTAGGAACTAAAATTGGACTAAATGACAGCTGTCACGTACAAAAGAGGAGTAAATTCGACCTGACCAAATTTTAAGTCAGGTCGATGTAAATACCTTAGAACTATATTCACTTAGTCCGCGCTATAGGTCAGGTCACATTTGCTCCAACCGCTGCAAACCCTAGCAATGTTCAAATTTTCTAAGGTCTGGGCATTTTTTGGATAGCAACCCCAAACACATTTCTATCGCTGTAACTTTAAAAATTAATTTGGCTTAGGGTATATTATTACTTAGGGTGTCCTTAACTAGCTAGTGGTAGAATACACACTCAAAATCTGCACAAATCCTCTACTGTTCTTGGAACATTAGTGTTTCTAGCGGTTCTGATGCGCTAGGGTTTTTATTTTTTTAATTCGATCGACATATCTTAATAGCTAACCAGCTCCACGGATTTAAATACGAAAAACAGCAAAAGCTACTTTTCAATGAAAGGCATCAAAGCGTAGTATTTAAATTCCTTTCCTTATCTATTAAATCAGTGCTAAAACAATCACATTAGTAGATCTGTTCGCGTACCCCGATTAATTGCGATTAATCGCAATTAATCGCAATTATGCCGTTTTACTGAACACTAAAAATTTCCCCTCTTTCAATACGATGAAATTTCAGTAGGATCTGAACTACTGAAAAATACTGAAAAGTGTCAAACGGTGTGGCGCGAGTAAATATCTTCAAATGTGCGCGGCACGCAACATATTTTTTGCGTAAAATTGTTATGAAAGCCGAGTATGTTTGTGGCAATACTCTATCATCGCTTAGGATTACTTTATAATCACTATTGTTCTTCCAAAAACCTACAACTGACACTTTTGGTTTTCACTTTTCAGGAAATGCAATGAGAGCTTTTTCGTACTTTCCATAAATTTCTCCCGCCACATAATTCAGGAAAATTCAGTTCGTGAAACGACTGAAAGTACGCGAACAGACCTATTCTGCCCTGATTCGTATAAACGTTCTATATACATTTTTGTCATTTTTAAATTAACAACGGACTCGAAAAATACATACTCTATTACATCATTCTGCAAAATTTGAAAAACCTATCTTTTGTGGAAGCATGTTAAAATCAATATTGAAAAATGCACTCTCCATACAACTCCAGTACAAATCAAAACACAAATCATTGAATATTTCGAAAGCGCTTAAATGTAGATAGAACGTTTTTGCGAATCAGGGTAGTATTGTGTTATCGGTTATCGTCTGTATCGGCTAAAGCTTAGTACTGTCTTCGATTTCACGTGAAATTTTCATACAAAACTTCACGTGAAATTTGTTTCGGCGAAAATTTGGCTTCAAAATAAACAAAAGCTTTACTCACTTAAAGTTGCTTATTTTCGTCAAAAGTTGCGTTCGGAATTGAAATGCAGATGGCATTGACACATGTCTCCAATCATTTCACGCCAATTTAGTATGTGCAGTTCTTTCTTTCGAGCTAAAAAGTGAGATTTGGTGTTTGAATTTGAAAACTGAGCTGTGCAAATGTCTTTTCAATGACAAAATCGATTGAAAATTGAAATTCTTGATATTTTATCCGTTAGAAATGATATGAGTCTCCGCTTTTCTCCATTTTTAAAATGTTCGCTCGAAAGAATGACCATATAATGGAATCATGTCACAATTTAGCTTCACAATTAATTCAGTACTAGCCTTAAAACACAACTTCAAGTCAGATAAGTGCAAATCACAGCAGAAATCGGCCTGGTCGTGGTCGGCGTTCACCTATTTAAATTCGTGCGGTGAGTACTGAGATATTATTATAGTGCAACTACCGTTTAGAAATGTTGTGTCCTTTGGTTTTTCTAGTAATTGTTACGGTGTTGTACGCCTATCCTGCAAAAAACAGCCGTCTAATACAATTTCGTGCACTTCCTACGGAAGAGGAAATGGTGCTGGTAGGATATGATATACTTCCGGATAAGTTTCAAGCACGCAACGTACTACGATCGGATGCGTATCGATGGGAAGATGGAATTGTGTATTATCAGCTTGATAGTGTTTTCGGTAAAGTGAATCAGTTTAGAAAAAAAAGCACAAAAAAATATTCTTTTATAAATTCTGTGTGGCTTAATAGATGATATTGATCAGGGTTTTATAAGGGAAGCCTTCGATGCGATTGAACGCAAGACTTGTGTGCGGTTCATGGAAAAAACTGACGATATCGACGACTATGTTTACATAACGGTAGGTAAAAACCTACTGAATATGCATAAAATTAAAAGATATTTGCTGCGAAAAGTAACATAATTACAAAAAAAAACAATGATCACTTAAATACATAAGTATTACAAAAGTTTTCAAGCGTATGAATAATTGTTATTAAAACAAAAACTATAAGCATTTCAGAATTCCATACCTCACTCTTTGTGAAATTTTACTCATAATCGATTATTGTACGCATTCTTAAAGTTTTTCGCTTATCTAATTGCGGTACACTTTTAGGGCGATGACACTGGCTGCAATTCCCATGTTGGGCGCCAAGGTGGCGAGCAGAATATGAATCTGCAATTGAAAGGATGCATGTCTTTCGGAACAATAACTCATGAAGCTCTTCATTCGTTAGGATTTAAACATCAACACCAGGCACCGGACCGCGATGATTACGTTCGCATTGAAACAGAAAATATAGAGTCTGGACAACTGCATAATTTCGAGAAACTAAGTCTCACGGAAGTTACTGAGTTTGGGTTTCCGTACGACTACAAAAGTATCATGCATTACGGTCGGAAAACGTTTTCAAGAAACGGTAAAGATACAATTGTGCCCCTTGAAGATGGTGTGAAAATTGGCCGCGGATTAGAATTAAGTATTACCGATGTAAAAAAGATCAATTTAATGTATGATTGTCCTGAAAAGAAACATTTCACCAGTAGCAGTAGCAGCTCCTCAGAGGAGGCATAGGAGACAGTGCCTCCTCGGTAAGTTTTGAGGGAAAAATAAACCAAATTTATCATTAAATTATATTTTGCTAATTGCAAAAACATCAGTTTGGTTCCCAGTATCCTCTACTTTTCTATCTGTGTTTATTTACATAGTCAAAACTAACATTCAAAACACGGCCTCAATGCAAAAACTGAAGAAAAAAAATCACTAAAATCGATTCCATTATCCAGAGCTCTGCCTCATCGAACAAAAGTCGAAAAAATGTGCTTTTCGACCTACCCGTAATATAGTACAAATAGTTCACGCACAATAAAAACAAAGAAAGAATAACATAAATGAGGCAAAATCAAATCTGCCTCACCACTGACAATTTTATCAATAAATGACAGCTGTCACGTACAAAAGAGGACTAAATTCGACCTGACCAAATTTTAAGTCAGGTCGATGTAAATACCTTAGAACTATATTCACTTAGTCCGCGCTATAGGTCAGGTCACATTTGGTCCAACCGCTGCAAACCCTAGCAATGTTCAAATTTTCTAAGGTCTGGGCATTTTTTGGATAGCAGCCCCAAACACCTTTCTATCGCTGTAACTTTCGATGAAGTCATTGAAATTAAATTGGCTTAGGGTATATTATTACTTTTTCGTACTTTTCATAAATTTCTCCCGCCACATAATTCACGAAAATCCAGTTCGTGAAACGACTGAAAGTACGCGAACAGATCTATTCTGTCCTGATTCGTATAAACGTTCTATATACATTTTTGTCATTTTTAAATTAGCACCGGACTCGAAAAATACATACTCTATTACATCATTCTGCAAAATATGAAAAACCTATCTTTTGTGGAAGCATGTGAAAATCAATATTGAAAAATGCACTCTCCATACAACTCCAGTACAAATCAAAACACAAATCATTGAATATTTCGAAAGCGCTTAGGACGTTTTTGCGAATCAGGGTAGTATTGTGTTATCGGTTATCGTCTATATCGGTTAAATCTTAGTACTGTCTTCGATTTCAGGTAAAATTTTCATACAAAACTTCACGTGAAATTTGTTTCGGCGAAAATTTAGCTTCAAAATAAACAAAAGTTGTACTCACTTCTTAGTGTGAAAAGTTGCTTCTTTTCGTCAAAAGTTGCGTTCGGAATTGGAATGCAGATGGCATTGACACATGTCTACAATCATTTCACGCCAATTTAGTATGTGCAGTTCTTTCTTTCGAGCTAAAAAGTGAGATTTGGTGTTTGAATTTGAAAACTGAGCTGTGCAAATGTCTTTTCAATGACAAAATCGATTGAAAATTGAAATTCTTGATATTTTATCCGTCCGCTTTTCTCCATTTTTAAAATTTTCGCTCGAAAGAATGACCATATAATGGAGTCATGTCACAATTTAGCTTCACAATTAACTCAGTACCAGTGTTGCCAACTTTTTTCCAGCCGTTGTAGCTAGATTTGAGGGAAAAAATAGCTAAAATGTTCACTTTGTAGCTAAAAAGTGTAGCTAAATTCAACAATAAAAACTCAAGGTTCTGGAAAACAGTTTTGTTAAGCTAATGTGTATAATTGATATGGAAAAATATTGGATGTACATCGTATTATGAGTAGTTCATATAAAAGTTCAGTATAAAAGAGTATAAAAATCGTTGAAGAGCTTGTTAAGTTCAACAGAATTCTATTCTATTTTTTTATTCATGATAGAAGCATTCTTTAAAATGGATTGAAGAAATAGGAGATATAAAAGGTTTTTGATTGTTATACTCCTTGTAAATCGTTTTTGCTAAATAACATTCTTCTGATGTTTGGACGATGCTGAAGTGGAGTTTTAGCCATAGTTATTGGTTAATGATCCTTGATACTGATCCCGTTATTGACAACCACCTCGTTTACGAACTCCGTAGCATCTTCAGAGGAATTTAGAGAACCAATTACAAATTTCTGCAGGTAAAAACTTTAAGGTTTCGGGAAGAAACGATCCTCAAGCTGCAAAAACTGAAACCTGAACGGAATGATAAGCTCATCTTATTAATATTAAAAAAGGATTTTGACGACTTAATTTTTTAAATACACCGTTATTGACTCCGACCATAACACTTGCTTTGTCTGTCATATTTGTAATATTTAGGATGTAGTTTTCTAAGCACGTGCTTATGGCAGTAGTAATAATTTCAACAGCCCCCTTTCTAGCTCTTTCAAGTAAATTGTAATAAATTTTTGCTAGATATCACTAAAATGTCCGTAGACTCGTCAATTAAAATACTGGAAATACAGTTTTCAAAATCTGCCTTTACAACCGATGTGAAGTATGGAAACAAACTGCCCCCAACTCAGAAAATATAGTCTTTATTTTTCGCTGTGTTGAAAAACTCTACAAAATGAAGAAAAAAAAACATAGCTAGCACAATTCTAACGTTTGATTTTACTACTGAGCACGATTTCTAATGTCTTCTAGCGTTTTGTGCGAACACTTTGTCTACGTTTTATTTCAACTTTATGTCTACGCCTGAATTTTTCGGTTCTTGTCTTCAAATTTAGGCAGATAATGTGTATTCTAGATTAAACATATTTCGTTTGTCCTACCTATTTTAGTTTATTCCTAATGAGTTAAAACTCACGGTTTTTCTTCGCACCGAACAAATGAAATAAAACTGTTCGTAAAAGATTATTATTGTTCTATATGCATAATTTTTATTAAAACAAAAACTATACACATTTCAGAATTCCACACCTCACTCTTTGTGAAATTTTACTCATAATTGATCATTGTACGCATTCTTAAAGTTTTTCGCTTATCTAATTGCGGTACACTTTTAGGGCGATAACACTGGCTGCAATTCCCACGTTGGGCGCATTGGTGGCAAGCAGAGAATGAAATTGCAATTGAACGGATGCATGTACATTCTCTTCATTCTCTTCATTCGTTAGGATTTAAACAGCAGCACATGGCACCAGACCGCGATAAATACATTCGCATTGAAACAGACAATATACAGTCTGGACAACTGCATAATTTCGAGAAACTAAGTCCCACGTATGTTACTGATTTTGGCATTCCGTACGACTACAACAGCATCATGCATTACAGTCGGAAAACGTTTTCATCAAACGGTAAAGATACAATTGTGCCCCTTAAAGATGGTGCGAAAATAGGCCAAAGATTAGATTTAAGTATTAGCGATGTCAAAAAGATCAATTTAATGTATAATTGTCCCGTAAATAAATATTTGACATAGATTTTTGTCTTTCTATAAGCAGCTATTTATTGCGTGCTATTTACCACCAGGTAAACAATTGCATTTGAATAATTAATATTTAAATCGACCCGGTCGCATTAGCGTACAAGATTTGACTTATGTGTAGTGTGGAAGCATGCAATATTCTGAAGACTTTATGGGTAGCACCTTTTTTTAGCTGTTTTTTTTTTTGTTTTTTCAATATATCTGAAAAAAAATATATTATCAAAAATTTTGGCAAACAAAATGCCTCTATCCGGAATAAAGGAAAACAGAGGCTTTCAGTTCTCGAAACGTGAAAACTCGTTGGGGAAAAAGAATTATTGAACAAAAACGAGAAAATCAGAAAGAAAGGAAATTGTTCGGTTACCAATGCCACCATTCAGAAACTTTCATCTTGCAACCAATCAGAAAAACAGACCAATCTGAAGACTAACCAGTGAAATATGCCAAAAGCTAGCACTGACTTATTGCAAGACGAAAGCAAATACACAGTCATAAAAACACAACAAAAAAATACTATCGGTAAAGTTGTCTAACGGCTATGGGGGGCACGTAGTCAAGTTTTACTTTATTGTTGGACATCAGATAATTCTGTTTACATAAATCGATCAAATTTATATGACATAAAGATGCATTGAATTTCCGTAGTATGTACTACATTAACTCAGGACTCAGTATTGATCTATCATGAACGTGCAACGAATTAAAGATTGATTTCGTTTCAGATCAAATTCAGCATACACATCAATGCAGTAAATGCTATCTCTCATTAAGAATATATCTATTCAGTGTTTGAAAGAAATATCGTCGACAGGGACACAAATGTATGATAATTCATGTTGTTATCAAACAAGCAATTAAATCAACTGCTCAATTGAATTTTATCGATTATTAATCGTTTTTTATCAGACCAGTTTGAGACGATGCACTTTTAAAATTTGTCGCACAAAATTAATTGAAGCTTAACTGCATCAGAAATAATAATGTTGCAGAGCTTTTCCAGATTAGTGACGTTAAGGCTTGTTCACACCACTACTCTCGTACTTAACGAGTTTTAATTTATGTTAAAACACGCCAACAAGGTTTATTATGTAAATTTTCAGCAGGATGACACACTCTAGTTTTCATTAGTATTATTTAACAAGTTAATAAATTTGTGTAGACTAATAAGACTATTGCCTTCGATTAATTCGTCTGCGGTACCCATAGTTTTACGTGATTTTTAAACAGACCTACTATTGACAATGAGCTTTGCTGATATCAGTGGCGGTTCGGGGGAATCAATGTGAGTGGGGCTAGCCTGCAACGAGTAGTACCTACTTACATAGGAAATTTTAAACGGTTTTCATTCCAGCCAACGAAAGCGCACTTAGAGCGCAAACCGATTTTCACCGACAAAAAGTGTTCTTACTCCAAAAAATCTAATAAACCCCAATTGCGAAACTGTTTATTTTCCACTGTATATATATATATATATATATATCGATACCCTAGCTGGCTCAGTGGGTAGAGAGATGGACTCCCACGCGGGAGGACCGAGTTCAAATCCCAGGGACGGCTTTTTCTTCAATAAAAAGTTTGTCTACCCAGCTAGGGTAGATGGTCCATTGGGAGATGGTAATTCTGATGGACCCTACCCCCCCTCCCCCCCCCCCCCCCCCCCATCCCCATCCTACAAACTAACTCCACATAAAAAATCCCACTTAATCTTACCCCTTACCAACCCGCAACGAGACAGCGTGGTAAGGTATTGTCTCAAAAATCCCCCAACATGAAAAGAAAGAACAAGCACCAGCCCTCATTCTCCGTAGGCCAGAGTGGACCTGGGACTGGTAGCTCCCAGGAATCATCCACGAAGGCAGAGGGTGTTAAGAATCCGCGGAGGTTAAATTGCTACCAACAAAACATGACAACGCTACATATAGCGACATATAATTGCCGATCGCTATCGAGCCAGGCAAGACTAATTGAACTAGAGGAGGAAACAACAAAAATTAAATGGGACATTATTGGTCTGAGCGAAACCAGACGTAAAGAAGAAAGCTTGCTGACACTGGAATCGGGTAACATCCTATACCACCAGGGGACCCAATCAGGTAGAACGAGCGGAATAGGGTTCCTTATTAACAAAAAATGGGCAGGCAAGATAGATAATGTCATAAGCTACTCGGATCGAGTAGCCAGCCTAACTCTAAGGCTCTCCCAAAGATACACAGTGCAAATCATACAAGTCTATGCACCGACAACTAGCCACACGGACGAAGAAATTGAAAAGTTCTATAATGAAATAAACCAAGCTTGGTACAATAACAACAGCCACTTCAAATTTCTGATAGGGGACTTCAATGCTATCGTAGGAGGAAGAAAGGACCACGAAACTCTGGTAGGGAAATTCGGTTTGGGCATTAGGAATGAGAGAGGAGAAAGATTGGTCCAATTCGCTCACCAACATAATCTCTACATAGCAAATTCGTTCTTCAAGAAAGGCCAAAATAGAAAATGGACTTGGCAAGCCCCCAATGGAGCCACTAGAAACGAAATCGACCTGATACTAACGGACAGAATAAGAATAATAAAGGATGTATCAGTTATCAATAATTTCAGGACAGGAAGTGATCATCGTCTGGCTAGAGCAAAAATTACTCTAGATCTAAAGACAGAAAGGCTCAGACTAGTTAGGAAACCAGCAAGAGCAGGTATTAACATTGACAACGTCAGAGACAACGCCATTCTCTTCCAAGAATTGCTAAATTACAAAATGCGTAATAAGGACGCAACGCACCTCGCAGAAACCATCTTGGAGTGTGCCGAAGAAGTAGGTGGACCAAGCATAGACAGTAAACACCACAAGCTCTCAAACGAGACAAAAGCCTTACTCCGAAAACGCAGGGAAATGAAGTTATCCTCGAATATCCAAAGGATTGAATACACCGAAATCTGCAAAACGATCAGAAAGAGGATAACAGAAGATGTAAGGAAATACAATGAAAAATTAGTAGAAAGTGCCATCGAAAATAATAGGAGCCTCAAGAAGGCAAAAAGAGCATTATGGATTGGTAGAAACCAAGTGATTGCTATGCAACATGAAAATGAAAGAGTAACCGATAGGAAGAAAATACTGGAGATAATAACCAACTTCTATCAGGATCTCTACAAAGCCCCCGAAACAAGCCAAACAATAACAGCGACTATACAAGAAGCGCCTGAAGAAGACGTCCCAGAAGTTCACATTGATGAAGTGGAAGCGGCGCTGAAACAAATGAAAAATGGCAAAGCAGCTGGCAATGATGGCATCACAGCGGAACTATTGAAATACGCGGGAAGGAAAACATGGAAGATTCTGGCGAACGTATTCACAAGCTGCTTCAGAACAAGGAAAATCCCTGACCATTGGAATAGTGCCAATATAATTCTGATCCACAAGAAGGGGAACAGGGAAGACATTAGAAACTACAGGCCGATAAGTCTACTCCCCGCGTTCTACAAAGTATTCACTAAAATCATCAATAACAGAATACAGGCAACCTTAGACGCAGAACAACCTCGAGAACAGGCAGGTTTCAGAAGTGGCTTCAGCACCATAGACCACATTCACACACTGAGAGAAATTATGAGCCGAGCGAATGAGTATGAACTTCCCCTCGCCCTGGCGTACATAGACTTTGAGAAAGCCTTTGACTCAGTATACCCCGAGGCAATAATAAGAGCACTTATAAACCAAGGTATCGAGAAACCATACATAGAAACACTGACCAACATCTACAGGAACGCCAAAGCTAAAGTCAAAGTGTTCGATGACACACCAGAGTTTCCCACACAAAGAGGTGTTAGACAGGGGGACACCATTTCGCCAAGACTCTTTAACGCCACCGTGGAAGAAATCTTTCGAGGCCTAGCATGGGACAATAAAGGCTTAATCATAGATGGAGAACGGCTAAGCCACCTACGATTTGCAGATGACATAGTCCTTCTCGCCCAAAATCAGGGGGAATTACAAACGCTACTTGAGGATCTAAACTCAGCTAGTAAGACAGCAGGACTGAGAATGAACCTCAATAAAACAAAGGTTATGTACAACGAATTCATAACGAGAGGCCAGGATAGAATATCAATTAATAGCACAGATTTGGAAGTGGTAGACGAATATGTGTATCTGGGCCAAACAATAAGCAACTCAGGATCGCTACTACCCGAAATAAACAAGAGAATCAAACTAGCGTGGAGTGCGTTTGGGAAAAACTGCATAATCTTCAAATCAAAAATGAAACCCTACCTGAAGAAGAAAGCCTTTGATGGATGCATTCTGCCGGTCATGACTTATGGCTGTGAAACATGGACTCTGACAGCAGATACCACAAGAAAGCTTCAGGTTGCCCAAAGAGCAATGGAGAGATGCATGTTGGGCATCACAAGAAGAGATAGGAAAAGACTTGACTGGATAAGAGCAAAAACGCAGGTAACTGATGTGATTAATAGAATCAGAAGTCTCAAGTGGCGATGGGCCGGGCATTTGGCAAGACTATCGGACAACAGATGGACCACCAAAGTCATGAACTGGTATCCAAGGGGAGTCAAAAGACCAAGACGGCGCCCGAAACTAAGATGGGACCATGACATAAGAAAGCTAGCCGGCATACCCTGGACACGTATAGCCAAAAATAGACAAGAATGGAAGGAAATGGAAAGCCAATATTTAGGGGAGGCTACATCATGATCCGTATGCATGATTGACAAGCTGACAATGATGATGATGATGATGATATATATATATATATATATATATATATATATATATATATATATATATATATATATATTTATATATATATATATGTATATATATATATACATATTTATAAGCAGATTTAAATCATATAAATATACACACACGTATTTTCAAAACTGGTTAAATAAATACTATGCACATGCTTTATAAGTCAATTCAACAATCAACTTCTTCGTTTCTACTTATTTGTCACATAGATATTCCATGCGCCTCTTTTTACTAATTTTCGAAAAAAATTAGTATTAAACTCGTTCCGCCGAAAATTCATATTTCTTTATATATATATATATATATATATATATATATATATATATATATATATATATATATATATATATATATATATATATATATATATATATATATATATATATATATATATATATATATTTATATTTATATATATATATATATATATATATATATATATATATATATATATATGTATATATATATATATATATATATATATATATATATATATATATATATAGATATATATATATATATATATATATATATATATATATATAATCTCTGGAGTGGCCGATCCGATTGAGCTGAAACTTTCGGAGGACGTAGATGTATATAGGAGCTAGGTCCACAACTAGCTACAATTCAGACATCTTAACCCTTTTGGCGGCGGCGAGCGTTTTAGTGAATTTCGAGGTACTCCTATATTTCCAAGCAGCGAAAATTTTTGTAAAAAAAAGTACTAGGTATGAAAACTTATTATGTTTTGAGCTTGTCTATGATAAAGAATTGGAAATTTTGAGCCGTGTGTGGGTGCAGCGTGCCTAAAAGTAGGCAAGCATTTTTTTTCAAATTTTGATTTGTCATTACTTCTGACAAAAACATTGGATCATCGTGAAATTCGCAGAGCGTCTTGATGTTAACTAAGATTTAACACATATAGATTTCCAAGGTAGTGCGGGTAACCCTGTAGCTGCGGCAGGCTCTTGAAAAAAAATCCTTCAAATCATTGACCCTCCTGACATTTTTTTGATTTTTGACAAAAAATTCAAATCATTGATAAATTTTAACCTTTGTCCATCATGTCAATTTGAAATTTTTTAAATTCCGATTTGCACAAGAACGGCAACCCATCACCAAATTATCTCTATTTTCAGCACTCGAAAGTTCTGTTCACGAGAACTGACGACCGGATAATGCGATCATAATGAAATTTACAGAACATGTTGGTACTAACTAGGACCAGGTCTGATAGAAGTGATTTTGAAATGCGGGCAACGCTGTGATAGTGGTATCATCTTGAAAAATCACTCAGGAAAAAAACAGCTTTTTGGCCTATAACTTCAGATTCAGCCATCACATTTAGACAAAATTTACACAATATTTGGCTCTTACTTTAGGTAACATTTGGCGAAAATTTGGATGAAAAATTAGAATAGAGTTGCCAGCTATGCTGATTTTGGCCTCCTAAATCTTGCAAATTTGCTCAGCAAAATAAAGCTTTTTTCCCTATAACTTCCGGTCCAGTCATGAAATCAAAACGAAGTTCATGCAGTAAATAGACTTTGGTGGGAACCAAATGTTGTAGGAATTTCGTACAAAAATCATGAAAGGGCAGCCAGCTATGATCATTTTTGTAATTTTTTTGGAATTTCTTTACTGAGTGATTATGTCATTAGATTTGCAAATGGGAATGATCCTGCAATGAAAATTAACAACAAATGTTAACGCTTTATAAATTTTATATTTTATAATAACCAGCTTTGATGTTGCAAAGTTTACTGTCGGTTTTCTCTTGAGACTCAAATCATTCTCGTATCGATACATTTTGGAGACTATGATGATGGTTCTGAGGTCGACATCTCCACGAGCCAACCTCCGACCTATGAGATTGGCTCTTACTGATTTCCCGCATCCTCCATAGAAGAGAACCAGCCTCATTCCTTTGTCGTCTTCTTACAGCACACCCTATTCAAAACCTCGGCTTCCATTTTCTTCGAAAATCAAGCCGCAAGTATTCTTTTTCTCAACATTTTGATCATTGTGGAGCTACACCGTTTGTTTATATCGGCTCGTCGGCACGTGCACCCCTCGTGCACTTCAGAGACTCTGACGTTGCTGAAAGACGCCCGCTTCACCGATTCATGGGTCAGAGCGCAGGCAAAGGAATCCTTTAGCGTCCGTTTGTCAAACAAACAAAGTGCTTGTAATAGTTCTCCATCACGTACTCCCAGGATGCAAGCATCTTCCGCCGATTCATTCCGATGCTCTGCATCCGATGTAGGATAGGACAGAAGTGTTAGCCACTCGATTACTTAAGTCAGCTGGTTTCTGTGCACGTGTTCTGTGCTGCGAACGATAAAATATCTTAGGTGATTTTCGCAGTATCGCATATCCAAAACGCTCATCTGATTTCAATAGCGGGAGTAATTGGCCACTGAAATAGTTGTCATGAGACCAGTGATGACACCGCCGAAACATATTTCTGAAGTAGATATGGGGAAAAATATGTAGTAAATTAGGGCCTTTTGTAGTAAAATTTCAAAATCAGTTGCCTTTAAATTAAAAACGTAATATACTGGTAATGTCTCTTTTCTAGCCCAAAGATAACAAAACTATCAAAAGATAAAAATTTCTGCGATTTGAATAACAAATGAATTTTTCAGTTCTATAGCAAATAACAATAAATAAATCGTTGTTTTTCTAATACATGTGTACATACATAAATTTCTTACTTCTCTACATAAGAACCTTCAAAAACTTTAATCTTGCTCAAAAAATGTATCAAGTCATTCGAAGGTTCATATATTTTTATCATCGCTTAATAGTTTTCTGGCGAACAAAACCGATGAGACTGTTTAAATACTGAGTTTGTTTCTTTTATCAGTTTTAAAATTCTGCATTTCAAAAACTTTCCTCTCCGCTGCTGCACGGCTATGTGGCAAGGATAAATGTGTAAGCATGTAGTGAGCTAAATTCTTAAAGCAACTTTGCTCTAAAACATTTTCTTTTCTACTCAATGAACTCTAAAAATTTAGCATCACATTGACCATATTTAATATTACTGCTAATTAGAAATCGCCATTCGTTGTTTAGAGTTTCTGAATCACATTTTGTTTTAAACGGAAAAGCACGGAAAATAGGAAGTATAGTACATATAATCTTCAATATTACATTCTCGATACAATATGTAGTAGATTTAACAATTTGAGTAGTGAAGTAGCAAAAACGGCAAAGGCTGAAAAAATGTAGTAAATTTGCTACAAATGTAGTAAGGTGACAACACTGCATGGGACCATGTATTATAACCTGTGATAAAAATAATGGTCTCATTGCCACCAAAACCTAGGATCGAACCAAGGATAGACGGCAACTACAATTCTGAATTTATTTAGTCTGTACATTACAGCCTTGTTTGTCGGTTTTGTGCGTCTTCGGCTTTTTGACATAAACAATCGCTCAAGCGAAGGCAGAGCCCACTTGGGTATATCTTTTCAATAATCCTAGTCCCGAAAACTTTTACCAAGGTCGACTTTATCAGTGGCTTCACGATTACATGATTACTCACATATTTAGATTGCTAGTGAGCGTATCAAAATTACACTTACATAATTCTATTGTACCTTGTCTACTCTTCAGTGCGAATATTTACTCACACGTACTTCTTGTCAGCCTTTTTGTCAATCTCTCTCTTACACAACACCTTATCACGATTTATGTTAGACAATCTTCCGGAAGCGATCGATCACTTCTTGTTCGATTTCGAGTTAAAAAAGGTTGCCACAGAAAGAACTTATCTTTTGCACTAATTCCGATAACACTGATTTGTAAATGACCGGAAAAAATATCAAAACATGAACTGAAATTATTATCAGTCAGGAATTACAAAATCAGCCATTGACTATTTTTTAATTCTTTAATTCGATCGACATGTTGTAGCGGTAATTTAGTTGGGAGTGGCCTTAGCACAACTTAGAACCAGACCGAAGTCCAGAACCAAGAGTGCTAAGGTCAAAAAAGTGGAATGGCTGCTGCCATTCAAGAGGCAAAACAAAAAAAAAAGAATTGCCCCGAGAGCAGGGTGCCCTAGAAATGGCCGTGAAGGCCCATCGTCCGCATTAGCGGAGCACCCTTTAACCAACCCCGACGGATGCTGGGGTGCCGCTTTGCTAGCTCGCTGCGGCTGGGGTGGGTTCTTGACAAAATGGGGATGGTTTGCTCTCAAAGAAAACGGGATGCTACATATTATTCATCCGTCATGAATTTCGTAGCCGCAAACTGGTATGTAAAAATACCCAAGGACCAAAAGGGGGCATAGTTCCGTAAAGGAAACCACCCAGGCTCTGCAACATGGGCTGACCAAGCAGACCCAGTGCTCGTGACAACGCACGGAGCCAGAAAATTAAAAATCTACAAAAGGGAAAAAGGAAAAAGTGCTACCTCTCTTTACAAGGAACCCGGGTGAGGCAGACAGCCCCGGGCCCCCGATGGCAGTGGAGCCCTGACCCCGATGGTCTGGGGTCCTCCACCCTCTGATACTGGCCCCATATCAAAAATTCAAAAAAAATCTACCAAAAATGCTGAAATAACTATGTTTGGGCCAGTATCCCTCCCTTGTAGTTAGCAAAGTAAAAAAAATGCTGAAAATCACGAGAAACTAATCATTATAGGCCAGCCAGGCCATGCGCGGACCCTGAAAGAGAAGAAGAACTTCTCGGGCTTCCGCCCAATAAGAAGGCCAAATGTTTAGGCTTTACAAATTCATAATTTTTTTATTTTTTTACCACGTAAGAAACAATCCAGAAAATCTTTTCGAAGTGAGAAGATATTCTTACATTCCTGAGCCATTCCAATACTAATTCTCAAAAATTATGATCCGTTACCGCGCTCACGGTTGTACATTCAGGATAAGTATTAATAAACTGGATTTTGTACGTTAAGCTACACTCAATTATGTCGTTTGCCGTATAATTTCGGAGTTAATAATACCAAAGGAGAACAATGTCTCTGCTCACTTATACTATTATAAGAAATAATATAAGAAATAATACACTCTTTTTTTCCAATAATCACATAGAGGAAAATAAACTATCTGTTTAGTTTTACATTATTAACATAAATTTTTCCCCCATTTTTGTGTTTTTATGTTTTTTTTTTTGTTTTTCTCTTTTCCTTTTCTTTTTTTTTCAAGTAATATATGCAAATCAGTTTTATGAATCGCCCAAAAATCAAGAAGACTACGTAACTATTGCTATACGGGCATGCGTACGCAAGGGTAAAGACGAGGAAGAAGAGCTTGGGAGCTCTTACCTAAAACCCTACTTATTTTGGCCAGAATAATAAGGTATTTAGTTGTTGTGGTAGTTGCTACCTTTCCTCTTTCCTAAGTATTCCCAATATTGTAGATCAAAAGAGAAAACCAAAAATACCATATACTTTGTGACTTACTTATTCTAATATGGGCGTGCACAGTAAATACTTGACTAATGCGAACAAAAACCTAATTAGAATAACAACAATAGGACATATATATCAGAAATAGCGAGAATGCAGAAAAAAAAACCGCTGCATGTGGTTGTGGTAATTTCAAATCAGAAGTCTTGTCAATCAAATCAACACTAGGTTTTTGTTCGTTCCATTAAATCACGTCCTGAATAACTTACAATTTATTTATGCCTCAACAATAATTTAATTCTTAGTTATGGAATTTGTATTTCTCATAGTTCAACAGTTCCGCTTACAAGGTTTAATTTTAATATCCACGGCACTGAATGCAATTCTAGATCTTGTATACACTAGAGCTTTGCTTATTTCTTCACTTTCTTTTCTTACCACCGCCACTGCTGTCACTCGCTCCGAAAAACTTTCTTGTCGTGCTTTGTTGGAGCCATCGATAACTCGGAATCCGGCATCTTGAAGGGCTGTTTTAATGCCGTGGGTAGCCAGGCAATAGATAAGTCCACTGGTTCTTTCAGTGTCTGTATGACATCTCCTGCACTTGAAGAGGTTTATATGCTATTGCACTCCATGCAACTCCGTCGCAGTCACAAAATACGACACCGCCTGAATTCCAAAAAAAGAAATCTGAGTTTTACCTGATGTGACGGCTCAAGAAAATATTGGGAGCTGGTGGTGATAGAAGCATCCGATCAATCTTATGAATATGGTAAACAATCCTGCAATGATTACTCAGAGCACTTTATCCGTCGCAACTGAGGTTTAAATATCCACCTCGCACTCGTTGATTTCACTTCGCTTCGTTCAAAATACACTTGAACGTCGACAGACACTTCAAATAATCGCAAAACACACTAGAGGGACCAAGGTCTCGATATTTAATGGGGAATCTAAACGTCACACCACTGTCTGCAAAATTTTCAAACCAGTGAGAAATGCACTATTCATTTGAAATTGCCCTTTCATTTCATCTTTTGTTTTTTTCTTTTTGTTTTTCAGGGATTGTTGTTTACACGGAATGGGAAACAAAAACCTACGAAACCGAGTCCGTGTCACTTTAGCTGCGACTTCTTTACGCGCGAGCTCCGATTTTCCTCGTTGTCGTGAATTTGAATTTGGCTATTTCGCACGCACACCAAAAATCACGGTAGATTTTCCCTTTGAAACGACGAACAACCAGGTCTGGGAACCCATCTGGCCTCGCCCAAGATCCCATCAACGACCTTCTCGTCGTCACGACTTTTCAAAAGCCCTCTCGTCACCACCACGATGTAACAATGACTGTCCCGAATTGCCGTTTCAATCTCAAGACGAGCGCAGAAAATCCCGTTAGATTTTTGCTCGCCTTGAGATTGAATCAACAAAGTCACTGAGGACTTGCGGGATTTTATTTTTCCAAATCGAACGATGTTTAAACCCGTTCCGATTTGGGAATAATTGTAGCGATTTCGAGCACGGGACAGTGTGCGTCGAAATAAAGGGTCCAGTAATTTCACTTGAAATTACTGGATGCTACAATGTCTTAATCGCTAACGAGCTCGTCAGATTTAAATACGAAAACAAACATAAGCTAATTTTCAATGAAAGGCATCAAAAAGTATATGTTTACATGCGAAAGCATATGTAGGAAAACTCATCTAAATTCCTTTCTTTATCTTTTAAATCAGTGCTGAATCAATCATATTGTGCTATCGGTTATCGTCTGTATCGGCTAAAACACAACGTCAAGTCAGATAAGTGCAAATCACAGCAGAAATCGGCCTGGCCGTGGTTGGTGTTCACCTACTTAAATTCGCGTGGTGAGCACTGAGATATTATTATAGTGGAAGTACGGTTTAGAAATGTTGTGTCCTTTGATTTTCTTAGTAATTATTACGGCGTCGTATGCCTATCCTGCTAAAAATAGCCGTCTAATACAATTTCGTGCAGTTCCTACGGAAGAGGAAATGAGGCTGGAAGAAGATGATATATTTCCGGTTAGGTTTCAAGCTCGAAACGGACTACGATCGGATACGTATCGATGGGCAGATGGAATTGTGTATTATCAGTTTGATAGTGTTTTTGGTAAGGTGAATCAATTTTTTTTTTACAAAAAATGTATTTAATTGTAGAACTCTGTGTGGCGCATTACAATAGGTGATAATGAACGGATTCTAATAAGGGAAGCCTTCGATGAGATTGAACACAAGACTTGTGTGCGGTTCATGCCAAAAACTGACGATATCAAGGACTATGTTTACATAACGGTAAGTAAAAATATAATGGAAATGCGTTAAATTAAAAGATATTTGCTAGGAAAAGTAGCATAATTACAAAAAATTATTTTGACCACTTAAATATATAAGTATTGCACAAGTTTTCAAGCGTATGAATAATTTTTATTAAAACAAGAACTATTAACATTTTAGAATTTTATACCTCTCTCTTTGTGAAATTTTACTCATAATCGATCATTGTACGCATTCTTAAAGTTTTTCGCTTATCTAATTGCGGTACACTTTTAGGGCGATAACACTGGCTGCAATTCCCACGTTGGGCGCATTGGTGGCAAGCAGAGAATGAATCTGAAATTGAACGGATGTATGTACATCGGAACAATAATTCATGAATCTCTTCATTCGGTAGGATTTAAACATGAGCACATGGCATCGAACCGCGATAAATACGTTCGCATTGAAACGGAAAATATATCATCTGCATATCTGTATGCATTCGATAAATTAAGTCCCACGTATGTTACTGATTTTGGCATTCCGTACGACTACAACAGTATCATGCACTATAGTCGAAAAGCGTTTACAAAAAATGGTAAAGATACAATTATGCCTCTTGAAGACGGTGCAAGAATTGGTCAAAGGTTAGGTTTAAGTATTAGCGATGTAAGAAAGATCAATTTAATGTATAATTGTCCCGTAAATCAATATTTAACGTAGATATTTGCCTTACTACACGCAGTTATTTATTTTTTAAGCCTAAGTAAGTTTAAGTATGTTGTCAATAGTAGTTTTATCAATAGAATATGTATTTAACATGTAAGCTTGAGTAGCATAGTGCTAAGAGCACTGGCTCCTTGTGTGTGGGGTTCCTGGTTTGCATCCAGCTTCGAGTGAGGGACCGCACACCGAGCTTTGAGTTCACCTAGCTCTGAGGTACCTGAATTGATCAGGGGTAAAGTGTCACATTAATTGTAAATTTGTGATGAAGTTCTCTACCAGCTTCAACCTCTAGTCCCAACAAGGGTTGTCGTGGGATTACTTTACTTTTCTATGTATTGAATATTGTTTCCTGGCAATGAAAATAAAAAACAATCATTATGTGAATTTTCATCTGCGCCTTTAATTTTATTTGCGGCTTTAATTGTATTTCAAAGCGTTCTATCTACAACCAGGTGTATGAGCTGAACATGATTAATAAATGTTGAAATTTTGTTACTGTCGTTGCCTAGAGAAGCGGTTTATGCTGCCGAAATGATAACATTCGCATTCAACTTTGGAAGTCTTTGATATGCCATGCAGTTTGAAAGCAATTAATACTCTCTTGACTTCAGATAACTTTTTTTTTCACCCGTTGATAGCATCTTTGCTTAATTAAGGGATATTTAGGGATTTAAGGGATATTATTAAATAAACTTTTCTTAGAAATTACAGCACTTAGTCCGTGAGAAAATAGATTTCAAAGTAAAATAGAGCGCATTTAAATAAAATACAGCTATATAGAAATATGAAATATATAAAACTTCTTACATTGAATATCCTACAAGGAGAGTAGCTCGTGCTGTAAGACTTTTGTGCAAAAATATCTTCCTATGGCTCCAGTGAATACTTTTGCAAACATTTATACATTACTTACAACTCAAATGATTTTTGTTATTTAATTAGCATTTAAAAGGTGTTTTTAACCATTGGTAAAACCTGTCGAATAAGGCAATTTACAAATATTTTGAGATACATTTTTGACAATCCTTCTTGTCGCATAAAATGCATGATTTGAAGCTTGAGTAGTGTAGCATTTTGGTGTATATAAGGCACCTCGGTGTTGCCTACGTGTATTGTGAATTGTGTCTAATAATGTAGGAGACTCATGTCTAGGAACTATTGGTATTTGAGGATCGTAAGAACAAAATGATTAGGAATGGTCTTATTATACTTGGTTACCTTCTCCAAAGAAGTGGGATTGGCTTATGTTCTTACGGTGTGTGTGTGTGTGTGTGTGTGTGGGTTGGGAGAGAGGTGCCTGGCACCACTAAGCACTCAGGCCAAAAGACTCATTGTACTCATCCCCCAGTTTACCATAGTTTCCCAGATTTCTTAACGAAATCTAGGATCAATGATAGGGGAAAAGAGGCTATCTTCTGTGGACGTGCCACATTTCAGCCAAAGCTTTGATATTTAAGACGTGTAAATGCTGGGCATTCACAGAGTAAATGCCTTTGAGACGATTTCTGCTTTTGGTTATAATCAGGCTCATAATCATTAATCAAATTAGCATCAGGTAAGCGAGGTGCTTTTAGAAAAAACAAGTTCGGAAGCATGTAAGCAATCGGTTTGTGCCAGTGCAGTAATCGCTCTGAGTAAATTCTGACAACTCGGCACTATATATTCACTCTACTTGTCGAAGCCACCTATCAGCGAAATTGTTTATAGCAGTCACAATCAAGTCAAATTTATTTACAGTACGGATCTGAGGTACGGATGCATCAAACCTACCATCTCAGTGCATCAAACGTATCAAATATGAATTTTGAATAGAACCTGTCAAACAAAAGCAGTTCAGTGCGATTTAAACGCACTTTCCTGCTTTCAGAAGCATGAACTAGAATCACATGATTATGAGTGCGATGTGAACAGGTTATTACTTTCACACTTGTGAAACCAACTTGTCCCAATACTAATCCACAAAGAATACTAATCCATCGTAAATTTCAGTGATTGAAAAGAACTGACTCATAATATTTATACATTCAAACAACAAGAATATTAAGACCATCAATTTTCATGAAATATATTTTTATTAAGGATTCTTTGGTTTTTGTTTGGTTTGCTGACATGATTCTTCACTACAAAATTCAATAACTTTAATACTCTTTCTGTGTTTTTATCATTATCTTTTGTTTATCTGTTTGTTTGCTTGATATAAAAATACTCACAATCGATTGTCTTAGATGCTACAGAAATGTGCCTACTAATGTGTTTTATGTTGTTTCCGTATTTTTGCGCTGGGTTCTATAAATTTTTTTAGGTTCATAGTAATCATAGATTATTATTTATTTACCACCATTTTCATTATGTACTCAAATTTCTTATTATATTATTCAAAATATTAAAACCTAATAATAGGCCACTATGTATTTAATTTTTCATATATTGAACATTTTTCCTCCGTCTAAATGGTTAATTATGTTCTAACAATTATGAATTGATTTCTCAGGTAAATTTTTATTTTTAAATATTCTATTGCCAATTATGTTGTATGTTTTGTTTAAAACACGACATTATTGCAGTATGTCGAGTGAATTGTGTACGAAAGTGCATGCGTGTGTAAAATTCCAAGGCAAGATTTTCTACTTTAAGTCCTATTTACATTTCGTTGAAATATCGCTAGCAATTGCCTGCATTGCTATTGTATGCATTGGAAAGCTTGTAAGGGGTCGATGTTTCGATTTTTCGCTAATAGTTTTGCAGATAATTTTCAGGAACTACTAAATTTGATTATTTTCTTTAATTTTGCATTAATTATATCCAGCTTCAGAACAGAAACCATATCAGTTTGAAAGGATGCATTCAAAGAGATCCAAAATCAAAATTCTTGAGATTCTAAATCATGAATTATCATAACAGGCTGCCATTTCAATTCACTTTATTATGAGGCATGCAAATCAGATTTATGTTGGTGTAAATATCATGCAAACAGTAGTAATTTTTATAGCAACTTATTTTAGATAGTTTTATGCTTTTAACAGTATAGATTGACAGCATTTTTTATTGCCGGTTTATGTTTGATTAGGTTTAAAGTCGAATTTAAATGCCTACCTAAGCTTTGGAACAGATGGGACGGACGCAAATAATACAATACTCTACTTATGAAAAATTATCAAATACGATAAAAAGAGCTCAGCAATCAAGGTTCAAGCTAAAAAACGAATATGTTCGAAATAATTCCAACCTAAAAGCTGGGAATTCAAAAAACTATACAATGGATCATTGTGCGCAGTAAGAGTTTGCTTTTATCCGAAGCGCAAGAAATGACTAGAAAATTATAAGCACATACCATTCGTTTGTAATACTATATAAATGTTTTATCTATAAATGGGAAATCAAATTTTCGAATAAAATTCATATTTACACTTACATAACATAAGGAATTTTAAAACAGTAAATAATATCTAGTCTTATACGTTATTTGAACGTGGGTAATATATGAGGGCTATCAACCATAAACATATTTTAAAAAATATCTTCAGCTTCTAAACGACTACCTATCATAGCTGGTGGTTGATTTAGAAGCTGTCAGTTCAATTAGTACCATAATTTAAAGATCAAACATCACATCATCTATATTTTTGAAAAAACATCGCTCTTGTGAGTCATTCATCTACTATTTCAATTCCACCCACCTGAACACTATGTAAAAAATTTCATATTAGGTCAATCATGTGCTAGTGTCGATAAAACAACAATCTATATCATCTAAATACCTCTAAATACTTATAGTTTTCGTTTACTTTCAAAATTATTATTAGTCACTGGCTATTTATAAGAGTTTCGATTATTTCATTTTTGCTACATTGTATTTCAAATGAATTTTGTTGTCAGTACTACTTAAATCTAAATTATCAACAAAATACTTTCCCATAGTTATCGAGCATTGTTAAATTGATTGATTCCTAGAATGTGTTTTTCTTCATGATACTTTCGTAAAATATGCGATAAAACCGATGAGGTATCGTTGTCTCCCAGCCACATACTTAACGCATTATGATTTTCTAACATCGATAGGTAGGCTTAGAAAAAGAACAGAAGATTAGCCAAACTAACATTTAAGCTGTTATTAATTCGTATTTTGGTTGGAATTTTGGTTAACGGATCAATAGTTAGATTATTTTGAAAGCTTTCTTATACATTTTCAAGAAATATGATTACTGACCTATAAACATTTTCGGATTGCTAAGACTCATTTGGACCTGAGGTGATTCCATCATTGCTTTGAGTATTGGAGAATCATTCGAAAGACCATCCCTTAATTCCGTTAGGCTAGTACTACGATTACCGCACAACCATTCACAAGCAGCTGATTGATTATTTCGCGTCATTTTTAATGCTTTTATCACTTCCTTTTCGGCGAAACCCATTTCGACCAGTGATCGAATCATTTCCGCTGGCGGTAGAACATCACGGTGACTGTATATGCGAATAATATCTAGTAGAGCTTCGATGTTATCTGCTACATCCTGGACGCCATGAGAAAGATGATCAGAACTTGTTTATTTTTTGGTAGTTTTAGTTTCTTATATAATTTCTAAATTATTTTTTAACAGCGTTTATTAGTACATATTTAATTACTTACGACAGCATGAACCGATTTTGATGTTGAAGAGGTCATCTGTGAAGTATCATCATCAGCCATTTCCTCCACACTATTCTCATTTTCTACGAGCCAGTCCAGAGCAGACGAGTACACTCCACTTTTAAAAATATTCAATCATGAGATTCATTTAACAGCATAGTGCATTCAATGTAAATGTACACATTTGCTAGTTCATATAAAAAGCAGTTTTATTTGAAATAATCGCAAAACTTACTTATTAATCTTCAGCGAATACAAGACCTTTTCCCTGGCAAATCCCATTTCAAGAAGGCACTGAATTGTGTCACTTTGGTGTTTTCGTTTATTCAAAAGTCGTTGCCTTAACATCGAAATTAGACGTGCTGCAAAAGGTCCAGCTCCAATAACATATGCCGACGACATGGCAAGGGAAATCAAAACCTTCCGAACATCGAATTGTAACTGAAACCACAAAACATTTTACTTCACACCAGGAAAATCTCTATCACATATCTTACATCAGACTGTAGAACAAGTTCGTTGATATCAACTCGTGGTGGAGTTGTTTCGCTAGCCGGTATATCTTTTGTTGCCGCCCGGATATCTTCTTGAGTTGGTCCACGCAAATGATCCGTTCCGTTTATTTGATTTGTGCGTTTCGTGCTTAGCAGAAACATTTCGTTGTCTTTAATGCTGGCGTCGTCTAGTGTGAGTCCTTCATCAAGAGCAACCATTGTATCGGGTCGAACCAGTCGGTATCGATAGTAGAGTTGTCGGACATCCGCTGCAAACATTGGTAAAGAGCCGGGTGTTTCTGAGAAACGGTCGATTGCTTGCTGCTTTAAATCCGATAATCTGGCATTGAGGGCTATATGTATGGTTTGGGACTTGCCGGTTGGGCTGAATACTTTCACCTTTCGAAAAGCACCCTTTGAAGAAGCTGGAGTTGTAGCTGGAGAGTCATCAGATTTCCTGAAAATGCAGAAATGTAAGTTGTTTCTTGGGACGTCGTTATGGTTTGATTGTAATAGATCAGTAAATTTATCCGTATTTTAAATATTTTCTGCCTTGGTAAAAAAAATGGAAGTGAATATCTCATTTTTTGCATTTTTTTGTCAGTTATACTTATTAAAAACAAAATTAGCAAAAAACAAGTAAACACTCGAGGTGTACGATTGGATAGCTTCAGCGACATGAGCGATTGGACCTACCCATTTGGAATGAACCGACTGATCACAGGAGCTGGTGCAACTGATCAAAGGCAACTATTTGCCTTAGGAGCAGCGCAGGAATTTACTATGCATTTGAATTGTTAATTACATAAATTGATGGTCGTGGTCCGATCTGAAAAACGAACTCTAGTCTCAGAGCCACCGGAGCTATCGACTAATAGTAACGTTGCGTAGGACAAGAGCAGAATGATTCACAATAAATCAAAATTAGCAAAAAATTGGGTTTTTTGATAATCAAATTTGATAGAATACAGAAACTTCAATAACACAAAGACACAGTATGAAACACTACGTGTCTGAATATCGGGTCATAATCAAAGGGGATCACCGCAGAATATTTTTAAGGCACACACCACAAAATCTTAAGACATCAAGCTGTAAATTTGCTTAACTCTTAAGAAAGAAAATTTATTGATAAGATTGTGTAAAAAGAAAGAAAAAACACTCAGAAGCACTTAGCGCCAGCTCACGGAATTTTCACGGGCACGTTGCGATAATACCACAACCAAAAACGATAGGTTGAGCGGTGTACTACGAATGCAAATACAGAGCGAAAATGTAATAGTGTTTTTTTTTAAGAAAAGATATTTATGTTAGTTATTTGCAATTTTTTGACGAATAGCTAATAAATAAACTAGTTTTGCTCATTCTGTTTGTATAAAATCATATTGTATGTTTTATACGCTTTTATGTGCTATATTTTTTTTACAAAGTAGTTGTACTATTTTAATTTTAAAGCCGATTTTTACTTTAGAAGCTAGATATATTTAAATTTCTTGACAGATGTCCATATTTTGAGGGTAATCTGCCCTCTTCTTCAGTGTCTATGGGTCTAGTTTAAACATATTTTTTAAACAAATTTGTATGCTGTTATGGGGATAATTGGAGGCATAACGTTAATTATTGCTTGATGAGAAAGTATAAAACTACATTATTTTTAAAATTTAATCAATGAATATACATCATCAGCAGAACAGAACTGGTGTAATTGTAGGCTAATAGAAGAGGGGGCAAATAGAAACTACACTGTTTCACAAAATCTAAGTGCCTTTTAAATAAAAGCTATTTTTTACTAATACGGAAATACAAATACTTGTCTTAAATTAGTTCATATTTTAAAAATATGGATAATATAAAAAAACTTGAGTTAAAGTAAAATATCAAATGTTGTATGTAAACAAAATTATTTGTTTTTTGTCGCAACCTTTTACATTAAATTTAAAATTAAGAATTATCAACAAAATATTAAATATTTTTATTCAAGAATTTTTCTTATTTCTCGATTGTCTTTCTTAATCACTATCAGGGATATCTCTAATCAAATTCCAGCAGTAATCCGCTGACATTGAGGCATTTCCTTGGCCCTGGTAGCTCTTGGCGAAATTGTTTAACATATTTCTCACTTACAGCACCACAGTTAGTAGGGAAAATATGAAGATAAAAGTGAAGAAAATGAAATTTTAGGGTAATGTTGCAACCTACCTACTGATACTTTTGTAGGATATTGTTCAGAAGCCCAATCTTTTTTTTGCACGTCCTATTGCCCGAAAAACCATGAACGAGTGCCCTAAAAGACTCCCATAGCTATGTTGCAAAGCCCTGTAAAACCAAATCAATGTTTCGGTCCTTCAGAATCTCTCTAATTTGAGAGATTCCTTCTTATAATTTGGTGTCGCTTAGACGCTGAAATTTAATTCGCAGATATTTTAAAGCTGGTGCTTTGTTGTTGAGAACCTTGTCAAAGTTTTTCATTACTCCCATTTTAGTACAACTTTTTGGGATTTTACTTTTTTTTTTATCCGGGACACAGATGTGGCCCTGGATTTCAATTTTTTTTTATGTAATGTAGAGATCAAGCCCGACTATCCCACTCACACAAAAAGCAACAGTGCTTAGTATAGTTCGTTTATGGACCCAACAACATGGCTATACCTTTCAGACCATCGCAAGTATGCTATAGGTGTATGCATGAGTATGATATAGCGTCTAAAATTAATGTAATATTTTCACATATTTCTTTAGCAGTATGCACTGCGTAACTCGATTTATAGGAGTCTGTGAAAAGCCTCCACTCTTGGGGATTGTATTCAATTTTCAAAGCCTTCATTAACGATACCTGTATGGACTAATTTTAACACCCGGTTGTAGCAAACTCCATTGTTTAAGTCTTGATCTCTGTAATTCTACTTTATCTTTTGGGTAATTTAAGTCTCGTATAAGATCACTGAGTTAAACTTCCGAAAGTCTTTTAGGTCCGTCAGAAACAACATTTTCACCCGAAAACTCTGACGCTTGTTAGCTTGTAGGCTCATTGTAGTCAACTTCCGACAAATTAATTTCTTCTTCAGTATCCTGCTGGTAGTTCTCGGGACGTTGAAGAGCATGCAAATCGGTTCCGTGTGATGCTTGTCTTGTTACTAGAGATGGGAAATAACGATAAACATAAGTAACACGTTCCAGGGTTATATTTTGCGACGAGTAACATGTTCCAGTAACATGTTATTTTTGGAACGATGTTTTTCCCGTATTTTACAATGCGCAACGTGTGCTATCATACACGTTGCGCGTTTCAATATAATGCACTGTAAGCACAAACGGCTCGGTTTAATACGTTACAGAGCGTTCCAAACTGTCTATCGAGTTTACTCAACGTCGTGTATTTGACGTTCCTGATCAAATCGTCGCCAGTGCACCAGTGAAACTAAAAGCTCATAGAACTGAAAAAATATGAATTTTCCTCTTTCTTCGCTGTTGTGAGCTGGCGAACGAGTAAAATAACGGAGAGGCCGATTACCGAAACTATTGTCGCGTTTTTCTCGGGAATGCCCTTGAAGCCGCTTATGATTTTTTAAGCATTTCGTTATGCGTTACTCGTGTTTGATAAGAATCAACAAGTCAAATATTATAGTTTTAGTGCATTTTCATGTAAACTGCAATTTCGATGTAGGCCTGTGTTATTATTTAGTCAATATAGGCATCTCGCAGGGTTTATTTTTGGGTCAATTCTATTTCTGCTGTATGTTAACAGGTTTATATATCTCCAGCCTCCTGGTAAATTTATTCTCTTAGCTGATATACTTCTTTTATATTCCGGAAAATTTAATGCGGATCTAGAACGATACCTGGCTTCAGCGTAGCAAATTCGTTATAAATGTCCACAAGACCAAGCACATCATATTGCACTAGAAGAACAAATACCCTATAAATCTCTGTATTCAGAACAGAGTTCGACTGGAAAAAATACCTTGGTGGATTCTGGACGTAACTACGTCAGACATAAATTCGCACCAATAATAGCAGTCTTAAGAATATATGAAAATCAGTACAATATTAATGATGTTCAATGCTTATATGCTGCCAATTATCAGACATGAAGCTGTTTTAGAACATCGAGTTACTTGGGACACTTATCACGAAACCAATTAAAATTAAATTTATATTTGACAACCGCTGTTTACACCCGAACAGAATTATTAAATATCCATCAATTGTGTGATTTAGTAAGCACCCATCTAAAATTGCCGAACAAGCCTGAGCTTGTCTGTTTTGGAGACTGCTAGAAATCTACCTGTTGCGAACCCGTGCTTAATGCAATGAAACTGACAATGATTGTACTTTTCCCAGCACCAATGTTCAACTTTCCGGGAAGTACTGACGATGTTTTTGATGAAGCGATGGTGCACACGGAGATTGAAAGAGAAGGAAGGATATAAAAACATAATTAAAAAATATTATTCTTCTGGAGTAAAATTTTACCTGATTACTAAGTAAAAATTGTAAAAAAAAAATGGTGTAGGAAAATTAAAAATGGAGACAATAAACACAATATTCAGTAGCTCAAATTACATTTAATTAAAAATATACTCATCACGGCGCGTCCTCCAATCATTTTAGATCTTTATATAAATCGCTGAAATAATTGGGGCATTTAGGATTCTATTTGTTCTGATCGAATGTGGTTTAAATTTACTAGCGGAGTTGGCCCCGTAATTACTGCTCTTAATTACACAGAATGATTATGCACTTCTTCATTACGAAGGCAGTAACAAATAAAGGTCGACATCAGACGTGGTGGTAATTTTTTATATGTTCAATCTTACCTGCCTTGACTACTCACTCGCGAATTACCCATTCACAATTTATTCTTCTTTACATATACAGAGGCGAATAAATCACGCTCAAATGATACTTAAAATTGATTTACTAACCGTTTTCTGAACATAGAAACTAATTTATCCATTTCAGTTGAAGTTTGGCGGGTTTTTTTATTTCTTCTTGCCAATTCGACATTGAAGCTGAGACCTTCTTACAACTATTGACAAGTCAACATAAACTTTCCGATAATGACAAATAATATACCAACTAAATCAAGGATTAACTTGATTCCTAGCCTTAATTTCTAGAAAAAAGAGAATAGCCACACAGACAAGAAAAAACAACACTCACAATTTTGACGTCGACGTTGGTTTATTTTGTTTTTCATTGATTCGACGACTCGAATTCAATCCGATTGCTGGCGATGCACTTGTCGATGGAATTGACAACGAAACCGTTGATCCTGAAGCTGATGCAGTTGCCGATGATGCACCACTTTCATCGTTCCGTTTTCTCGATGCTAACCATCTTGCACGACGTTCCGCAAATTTCTCACGGACCCAAGGGATCATGGCTCCTCCATTTATGCTTTCACTACTACAGTCCTTGTTGTTAGGTCGATTTGTCTCACTAATGGCAATATCATTTTATCGAACCTGAGCTCTTCACAATTTGTATTTACAATGATGCATAGCTAGTTGTATCTTCAATAGGTTTTCAGGTTATTTAACGATTGGGTTTCAATGAATATTTAAAGAAGCTGGGGATTGCAACATCAGTGTTTTTGTTTATGGCCTAAAAACTCATTCTGAAAAGTCGAAACGTCAGATTGACATTAACAATGAGCAAAAATGAGCTATGTAGGGCTGGACAGTTCATATACAAAGGACAGGCACAACCAATCATGTTTAGTCATATGAGCTAGTATCAGAGCGACCGATTCTTTGGAGAAAAGCGGGTGCTCACAGTCACAAGATCACAAATCTTCTTCAAATCTTTTCAGAACTTCTGCGGGTTTAGTGAATGTCAAATCACCGAAAGAATGATGAATAGTGTGGAAGGAAAGAGGTAAAAAAAATCCGTTCTAGAGTAAATGTAGAGAAAAATTACTAAAACAGCTGCCCAGTATTCCGTGGTCACGCAACCAGAAGTTTGACTGGTCAGCTTGAATGTGGAGAGTTTGGAATAGGGAATTGAGCACAACCATCGGGCAAGCTCTGGAGAAATCGAAGAGCAGAACGTGCGCACTTCAACCACTCCAACAGGGTCCATTTTGTTTGCTGCCAACTCGGAAGCGAGGTGTTAGAAATGTGGTTCCACGGCCAATTGTGTAAAATATATATTCCAGAAGGTACCTGAAGGTAAGTGTGCTTTTATTTCAAATAAAGTATTGTGCTACAGTGTATTATGTTTGAAAGAAGCATTGTTGATTTGATTGTGCTTCGCGAGGTATTTGAGGTTAACAGTTTTACTGATTGTTTGAGACTCGCCCAAAAATTTGGTTCCATTCCGAATTTTTTTCATTTTTTTTTTTGGATATCGAGAGTCGCTATTGTTCTACGAGATTATTTATCATATTGCGTTAAGTTGGTGACTTGGGGTCAAATGAGGCTCAAACATAAGCCATGGAAAGGTGGTCTCGTCCCGTTCCAAACTAACCTAACGGTGAATGTATTCGCAGCGCCTTAAAATACAAAATTTTATCGATATCAATTCGTTCTAGCTGGTATTTGAGTAGTTTAAATCCGAATTTTAAATCTGGAAGGTTAGAGAAAGTAGAAATGATGGAAACAACTGAATCTAATTTTGGCAACCTTAAATATACAGTAGGTCACAGCTTATTTTATGCAGATCATATTTTAAGCTATGAGGCTCTGTAAATACGAAACTGAAAAGAATATAAACTTAAAATTTACGTTGTTTGAAACAAAAACTTGTAAATTTTGCATATAAACTTCATTTAATGGCAATTTTTATTATTTACAAGGCACAGATCAAAATACAGCCAAAAACATCAAAATTCCATCACACAGCTAATTTTAATGCAGTTATTGATAGTATTAAAAAATAAAAATTTATAGAAATTATGTGGATTTAAATATTTTATGTGATACTCCTTCTGGTCCACAACAGCTTGTCGATTTGGCATTGAATTAACTAATTTACGGGTAACATCTGCTAATATTTTACTCCATTCGAATTCCAAAGCTCGTTTCAGATCATTCTTGTTGCATGTTTCCTGATATTTTGTTCCAATATTGCCCATACATTTTCAATAACATTCATGTTAGGTGATTGTGGTGGTGGCGTCATTAAATGGGGACAGTTGTATATCAGCCATGACTGAACAATTCCCCATTTATGTTTTGGGTCGTTGTCTTGGTAGAATAGAAAATTGGACCGAATACCCAAATCTCCAGCGCTTTGCAACAAATTACCTTTAAGAATCGAAGATACATGTACTTGTCGATTGTTGTTTCAATAAATTGTACTCTGTATATCTGAGCCAAATATATTAAATTTTGATTCATCGGCAAAGATGACTGAATTCCAGAACTCCTGGTTGTTACCAAGGTGCTCTTTAGCAAAGTTTAATCGACTGAGCTTATTTTTAGGACTGATAAATGAGTTTTTCTGAACAACTCGACCATCAACGGCGAACAGTTTCCACGCTACACTTTTTGCCAAGGCTTTCGTTCACTTCGGTGGTCAGTTTTACTGCGGTGAGTCGCTGAGTATCTGTAATTTCCCGCACAATGTATCACTCGTCAGCTTCATTGAAAATTTTTATATATGGTGCTTTTCTTCCTTTATCATGCACCCGATTCTCGTGCAGGAAAGGCTCAATAACTTTTTGGACAGAACATAAGTTTATATTTGCCAAAGAAGCAATTTTCCGCTGTGATTCACCGTTTTTGAAATGGTTTATAACCAACTCCATTTGCTCTATTGTCGAATAAGGACCCATTTTCTATTCTATTCGTGAGAACCTTTCAAAATCACACTTCAGTCGTGAACAAGGCAATTAAAAGACAATTTTTAAGGAGGACACACGAAAAGTGCATTTAGAACTGAATGGCAGAATGCGAAGTCGGTAGCTCTTAGCGACTGCATAAAATAAGCTGTGACATGTAATTTCGATGCTTATTTGTTTTTCTTCGAATTTTAAAAGCGGGAGACGCATTTATTTATTGTTCGGTGTTTGTTTCATATTGGTTGTAACTGTGATAACCATTCTACCTTGGTTTTTCATAAAACTTTTCGTTTAAAAAATATGCCGTATGAAAATGAAAAGTAGCTACTGCATAAAATAAGCTTGTGACCCACTGCAGTTGCAAGTGATAACTAAAATGCAGTTTTAAGGAATGTGGAAAGTTTCGGAAAATGTTCATCGTTAGACATTTGCGTTGAAACAGGAAAGGAGAAACAAATTAAATCTCGTTAGCAGCTCAAAAATGCGCTAATCATGATCGATAATCTTGGTTGAAATTGCCATTTTTGTCCTATTAAGAAACTGCGAGTTCCTTGAATTTGGAAGTCGCAGTTCCAAAAGGGACTATACTAGCTTCCGACTGCAAAATGCTATGCAATGTATTTCTATTTACATAGACTCAGAGGTCAGATACATATGCGAAGTTATGTTGAATCGGTGTTTTCGTAAACATTTTTGTCAACCACAGGTAATAGCGTATTCTCATAATTTCGGTACTCATATCTTATATCAGTGATACTGTAATCTCAATGTTTTATTTTTTCAAGGTTACGTGAAATTTATATTAACTTCAATTCGTCCTGAAATCCACAATCGCAGTAAAATTCCAGTTACTGTGGTCGGACCTACGGACAAGATTAAACATCTATTCAATCACTAGGCAATGGCTCATGATTGTCTGGGACGCTTAAGTAGAAACACTCTACGATCACTTCATTTTGAAATGTCGGTCAAAGTTTGTTGACTAAAAGACGAAACTATGGATTAAAACTTGAATGTATTTGCTGTATTAATTACGTATATATTCCTATGTTGCTCTTTGACCTTATTTATTGTTGAACTCCGCTGATGGAGATGATTAATTTTGGAGATAAGATCAATTAAAATTCGCTTTACAATTAACATAAATGATATTTTTGGTTTTTCTGTAGAAAACACGTTTCGCACTTTCGTTATTATCTGCGTTTACTAAGTAAAATAGCGCTACTGAAAACACTTAACTAACTGAATCAATTCACTAAACTCGCGTACATAGTTTAATGGTCGCGCTAATATCACTATAAATCGCTTTGACATTACTTGGCCGAAAAATTAACTTTATTCGCTTCTTCCGAGGCCACTTTCAAGAATAGAATAATGTTATTCAGCGTCTTTAAAATGTATACAATCCACTTATCTTTAAATTAAATTGAAAAATTGTATAATGCTTGGGGATGGTGTCTAATAGTTCTTTTCTTGTTCCAACTAAACATGCTAATTTTCATTTTAAAATTTAACTTTAGTTTAATTTAGTATCCTATCTTAATTTGGTATCCTCTTGCTGCTGCATTGGACTGTTTCGGTTTCGTTGCTGAATTGATAATTTTTGATGAGGTCCTAGTTACGCTTCTTCGATTAGCATATTTGGCATCAGTCTAAGAGTTTAAAAACAGAAATTGGCGAAGGGTAGATATATATGTTGAGGTATGTTTATTTCTGCATGTAACTCAAAGTTTGAGAAATAGTGGTTTTCGGACTTGAAATACTTTCCTGTGCAGGAACGCAGGATTTTTTTTCTCGAATTCGGCCAGCTTTTCTTGTGGCTTTTAGACTAGTTGTAAAGATCGGGTAGCCGTAACTCAGTATCGACCTGATCATCTGTCGATACGTAAGGAACTTTGCCCTTTGAGCAAGTAGAGATTTAAGAAAGTTAGAAACGAGTTTTTCATCAGAAAATAGAGTTGGTGATATGCTTAGTGAGCTTTCACTAGCGTATTTTTTTCTATGGAGATAAATCTTATTTCTATTGTCGAAGATAATTTCCAGGTATTTTTTCCAATTTGTTCTCTTAAACTTTAGTTCCGTTTATTGTCAGAGGCATTGATTTTTTCGACAAGGAGAATTTCAGATTTTGTGACGTTAAGTCTGGGCATGAATCACGAGATTTCGATAGGCGATATCGCCTATCGTCAAATAAAAACGATAGCGATTATCGACTTAGGAATGTCGGCATCACAACCTAAACGATATGGTGTATCGAAATTATCCTTTGAAATTATAACTCCATGGTAGATTTTCTTGACATTTGACAGCATCTGATGTATGATAATGACATTTGAAATTTCAAATAGTGAGCTGCTAACGCGCGAAAAGTCTGTCGGTAATTCAATTCATAATGAAAATCAATAGAGCCATTCATCCTTTTTGATTCTTCATCTGAAGATGATAAATTTTCCATGTTTCGCCATGAATTTGCTCATTATTATGAACCGAGTAGTGTTTGTTATTTTTATATTCGTTGTGTTTTCGCTGAAAATACAATTTCTTTGAGACAAAATTTTATAAAATAATCATAATACTTACCTTTTCAAAAAAAATACCCGGAATCGTTTCGACCACTCTTTACCATTTAAACACTTTAAACACAAAACTGCGTAATGGACTGCCATCATTGGTATGTTCGCGAACCTGAATTTATTATAATATATTAAAATGGATTCGCAGCAAGTCGTTTTTGTACTCTTGCTGCAAGCCAAATTTTACCACAAAAAGAAAACAACTGTAAAAATCTGTTGCTGCTGCAGTACGCGAACAGACCCCATGTCACAAGCCGAACATGGATATCAATGACATATTGATAGTCGCTTGACTATCGCCAGAGATTTCGATAGTCGCTGTCGTTTTTTGATTTTCGTGATTTCAAATCTCGAAAATTTCGACAGACGATATCGTCTATCGTCGGTTGTGATTCATGCCCTGACCGCCCACACTGATCATAATAATTGCCAAGAAAGTTATTTGGAAGCTTCCTATGGGAGTTGGGTTATCCTTGCATGTAATATTCACGACTATGAGTTTCTTATCGGCGTTTTACATGAGATTTTCTTTTCAATGGAATACATTAGATTTTGACTGTGAAGTTCGAAATATTCTCGGTATTTCTGGGACTCAATAATATTGAAATTTGATTTCCAACTCATACACATTGTTCAAGATTTAAGGGACAATATCTAAAAAATAAGCATGTTACGGTTGAACAAAGAAATAAGTCCTTATCAAAACTAAAGTAGAAACTATTTTTCAACTTTGGCTGACAAAGGGGACGAGAAGAAGACGTGACGTATGTGTCTGTTAATATTGACTGTATGAAGGCCTGCATTCATGCAGTTGTAAACAATAGATACAGTTCCATGAGAAAAGCTAATCGAGAGTGTCACAGGGAAAATGTATACAGAGTTAGAAACTTTAAATCGAGAATATGTTTCCTGGTAGTTTGAGATAAGTACTTTTGTTTGTGAAATCAAAAATGCCAAAAACCATACATAGTGTACCTGTTAAAAACATTGATTGAAAGACGGTAAAGAACCAAGTATGATATGAGCGCAAAACTAAGAAAAATACTGGTATACACCTACTGGTATACGTCTCGAATAAAAGCTCCTTTGAATCATTCAATTCATAGTAGTTAGAAACGAGACAAGAATAATATTCTGCCTATATTGATTGCATAAAATCTAACTCTTTACTTATGCAATATATTTGGGTAGATACAAAGCCAAGCCTATGACAGTGTAGGTCGATATTGAAGGTAAAAAAGTTAATTGCGTTTCTGTGACTGAAAATTAACCTGTTTCTCTATCTTCAGTTATAGAGCTATTGGTTGTACTCAAAATTACACTCAAAATAAAGTAGAATATAAATTTAGTTGCAGAAAGAAACTTCGTCCCTATAAAAAAACCTCACTGAAATACGAAGTACTCGAAAATATCTTTGTAGTTAGGAATGGGACAATATCAATAAATCTGTTTTTTTAGTTACGAGAGTATGATACTTTCAGTAACGACTGTGAATAGATACAAACACATTTTCAAAAAACCAGCTTTGTTTGATAATCCCCAATACAGATTTTCGATACTAAAATTGGCAAATTCAATGTCCTTCCAAAAAGCTATGAATTCTATTGTATTGAGCCATGGTTATACAGAGGACTACAATAAATATCTACTTGAAAAAAAAAACTATACAGTGTTTGATAATTTGTATAGTATTCCAAGCTATAGACAATAGAAATAAATAATATAGCTGATTCAGCTTTCTCAATTCATCGACAAACCATCATGAAAACATGATTTCCTTAGTTTAAATCTCATCTCAGTTACAAATAACTTTAATAATGAATCAAAAAGATTTTTCTGTCAAATTTTTCGTTTCTAATTTAAGGCATTTTAACTTGATTACGCTCGATTTAGTGTTGAATCTAGTATATTATATTAACACGTTGTTTGCTAATGCATCACTGATGAACACTGTCTAAACTATCCCCAAGGTGCCAATTTATCACCAGTGAAAACTTACAAAATGATTCTTCAAACGTTAATGAATCGCCAGCATTGTCGTCCTTGTATTATATTTACAATATTTCTGTTATAATTTGGTGTTATTTACTGCAACGCTGTATTTTAGTATCATTTATTGAATTTCAAATTTGCTGCTTGTTTCAGCCAGCGAGCTCATTTATAAAGTTAGTTCTACCTAGTTAAGTTCTAGAAGCTATTGCTGGCCATTTCCCTTCCGTCGTCATCGTAGACTACACCCCTCTCTCAGGCTTTGGCTTCTTGCAGAAAACACCTCAAATGCTCGCTCCAACAATCGCGTCCTCCAATTTCGAAATTCGAGAAGCGATGTGCAGTTTTCATCGACAAATTCAGACCAGCCTTTCCTGGGTTTTCACACTGGCATTCGACTCTCGGCTGTTCCATTGAATGACAATTTATGTATTCGATGCTTGTCTATTCGCTGCATGTGGCCAACCGATTGCAGCTTCCACAGTTTCATGAGTGTGGTGAACTCTGGATCGTCAAATATTCAGTACAGCTCGTGGTTGTATCTTATTCGCCATTAGTCGATTTTTTTGTTTTGCTCCAATTGTTTGCTTAAGGGGTTAGTCCACTGTTAAACTGCTCCAAATGAACTTTTTTTTAAAACGGCTACCAAAAAAAAACTATTCAAGATATCGATTTGAAATTTTACACGCATCCTTATTGAAGTTAAGAGCTAACATTTTCATTGGAAAAAATTATTAGAAAACAAAATGGCCGCCGCCCCAATGGATCGCCGCAGCACCGCCGAAAAAAAAGCAAATTGCGCCTCGTAAATTCCTGGACAAAATAAGCATCTGTGAACAAATTATCAAAAATATTTCATTAGTTTTGAGTATAAAGGACTGCACGGGCCTAAATTTAGAGCCCTAAAGCGATTAAAAAAAATGTATACTTTTGAATCAAAAAAATTAATAAAAAAAAAATTTTTTAATCAAAAAAATGTTTCCCAGATCGTCAAAAAATTTGTTTTTGTTCTAAATTTAGGCCCGTGCAGTCCTTTATACTCAAAACTAATGAAATCATTTTGGTAATTTGTTCACAGACGCTTATTTTGTCCAGGAATTTACGAGGCGCAATTTGCTTTTTTTTTCGGCGGTGCTGCGGCGATCCATTTTGTTTTCTAATAATTTTTTCTAATGAAAATGTTAACTCTTAGCTTCAATAAAGATGTATGTAAAATTTCAAATCGATATCTTGAATAGTTTTTTGTTGGTAGCTGTTTAAAAAAGTTCATTTTGAGCAGTTTAACAGTGGACTAACCCCTTAAGGACTTGTCTTTCGTAGGCGTTCCAACATATTTGCGGAAGCTTGTGTCAGGGACCATGTTTCACATTAACGCCACAGCAAAGGTCTTATTATTGACTTATATACTTGGGACTTTGTTTTCCTATGTATGCAGCTTGCCTTCAGAATAGTCAAAACGGAGTAAAAAGTTTTGTTAGCGAGTTGTATTTTTCGTTTATTTCATCGGTTTCACTGCATTTTGCTATCAATTTTGCCCATAAATATATAAATTCGTCTACATTTTCTACAGTATGAATTCCAAGAGCTTTAACCTGCCTATTTGAGGGTACTCATTCTTGTTTGCAGCATGGTTTTTCTTTCCGGCTTGTTAATTTTCTTTTGCTTCCTGGTCTAGTTTCAGCAGGGGTTCTTTGGCGAATGTGAAAATACTGTGCTAAGAAGGTGTCGCTCGCGTAGACTAACTTGGATGGATTTACAAAACAGCGTATCCTTTGTGTCGACGGACAGCTAGCTATCTTATCATGTACTCAAATGATATGTCCAACAGCATCGCCGTGCTTTAGTTCGATATTTGTCTTAAAGGCGTCAGTTAGATAATTGTTGATTCTCAATTGTGATGTTATCGTGATTTTGGTCAGTCGGACTAGTTTTACTGGGATACTAAAGTGCAGAAATTATTTTATACAGTGAGTTACGGTCAATACTGTCATATGTTTGCTTAAAATCTACCAAAATCTGGTAGACATCGATGTTAAACTCCCAGCATTTCTCGAGCACTTGCTTTACTGTGAAAAGCTGATCAGTCGTCGATCGCCCAGACCTAAAGCCTCCTTGATATTTCCCAATGACATTGTCAGCGGTAGTTTTAATTTTATTTTCTAATATTTTCATCTATGCTTTCTAGGCCGTACAATGTAGTGATATGGCTGTAATTTTCTAACTGTAGTTTGTCCCCTTATTTGAATAAAATGTGTTATTTTCTTAGGAAACTCAAGTTTTTTTTATACCTGAAATATGAAACCTTTGTGTGAAATTAGCGTCTGGAATTTAGCCCGTATGCAATTCCCATTTTCCCAAACAAAACTATTCCTTTGCATTAATTTGGTGCAAGGTGAAAAAATATTTTTTATTCATAATTTCGATTGCTAGAATCGGAAAAAACCAATTAAGATTACTCACAAATAATATAGTAATGTTCAGGGCATACAAACTTCTTACAATAATTACACTTATTACTTATTATATTTTCAATTTTAATCATCCCGCAAAAACAATTCCAATTTATTATTTGATGTTCAAATATGGCCACGTGCTCTTTTGTTGCTCTTTGATAGCTTTTGAATGGTTCCACTGTTTGTTGGTTCATCCGCAATGCATTTCTTTTGCCTCACCGGTTTATTTACATTGCTAGTTTTTCTCATCTATCTCAAAATACATGATATCGTGAATCATTAGCCATATCCAAAACTTTTATTGAATTATTTTTGTAAAAAAAAAATTAATAATCAAAAAAAGCGTTAGAAAACAGACTCTAACTGAGCATACATCTGCGATGTCACAATAGAAGTGGTATACCTAATACGTTCATACACACATAATGTACTGCGCACTCGCACCTATGTATAGCACAGGATGACTGATGAAAGACGCAACCAAAAAAAATTATTCCTTTTATTGTGTAATTGGTTCCATTTTTTTTTCGTTTTACAGATTGATATTTAAATTTAACTAAAATGGGCAATTGGAATAATAAAACAAGAATTTGGACTGTACTTTCCAGAAACTTCACATTTCCTTTAAAACCTAACAAAACGTTTTAGTAAAAAAGTATTATTTTTAATAAAGAAAAAAGATCTGAAATCAACAAGAAGTTATTTGAGTTTCTTCATGTAGCAATATTCATCAGACACCCTGTATGTTTGCATAAAAACATAGGCAGCGACAAGTATATATGTACTGATACCAGTATTGCATCAAAATAATGCATAGGAGTATTTTTGTGACAAATTTTATAGGGAATATATGTGTAACACCTGATACGTGCAGTATCATTTTTCTTGTTTCTATTATATTTTTTTTAAGCTAGTCAAAAATTCACATCGAAATAGTCCCTTTCTTTAATTTTATAATATCAATTTGAATTTCAATTTTACATTAAATTCATGCAAAGGATGGATGTGGGTTAAAGTGTGTTCACTGCTGACGCATTAACAGGCAATATGTTAAATAATACTTCAAATATTTTGTGAGAGATATCAAATCTCCAAGTAAATATACCAAAGTCCCATTAAAACTGCAGGAAACATTAATATTATTTCATGTAGTTGAAGAAGCTAGGGACTATAGTAAAACGTCCACTAAGAAATTACACAATGGCTAATATTTGTGTAATTTGCTGCAGTGAATACAATTACTCTTAGCATAAGAGCTTGAATGTACTTGGTAAATAAAATATAATCTATATAAAACCTATTCGTCCCTTTCAACTATTTCAGACAAGTAATTTATTGTCTGAAATAACGTGGGACAAGATAAATTTACCAGTGTTTATAAACTACATTACTCCTATAAAGTGTGTAGCAAATATCACTGGAAACATTCATATCCAATAAAATTAAATGGTAGAGTTTAATGTCGTATTGCGGTTGGCGTTGTTAATGGGAAGTCATAAACTTTATCACAGCATATATGGGCTAAAATGTAAATGAAGAAAACTAACATATTGTGAAAAAGTTAATAACTTTCAGTTGTCCGTAATCCGTAAGACTGAAATATTCATTACTATATTATTTTAACATTTAGTTGAAAGTTGTTTTTTGGGCTTGGACGTATTTTTTAATTTTTTATTTTCATTCCTTGGATGGAAGTGCTGAATTTTCAAATTAACATCAAAAAGTAAATCGTACCAATTCTTCAGTCATTTTTACTTGAAAATATTGCTCTATACGTCTTGGACAATAATCTCAGGAGGAATGTTTCCATCTGACATTATTTACGGGACAAGATCAACATATTCTATCAATACAAACTACGCAATGGCTAAAATTTGCGTTGGAAATTCGATCAGATACATTTTTGTTAAGCAATGTGTAGACTGGAAGCAAATCTTACATCTACATTTGTGTAGACAGGATACCTAAATATTGCAAACCTAATGTAACTAAATATTTTGTTTCCGAAGATTTTCCTAGTACTCGAAAGAAATCCTCTGAATCAACAGTGATGTATATTAAATTTTCGTAAACTCTATGTCTTGTTACTTGTTACTTCGAAGGATTTTCTCTTGTTCTTCAAAGTTAAAATACAAGACAACATTATCATCAACTAATATAAACTACTTAAAGTTTATACTTTTCGTAGGACGCACAGTTAGATACAAGTATCTATTAAAAGATTTATAAAAATAGTAAAAAGATTTGCGCAAGATACTTCAGGGAATTGTTAAAACTAAATTGCTCATTAATAACTGGAATGAACACAGGGTTTTCAAACATTTTGATAGTCTTCCTCATATAACTAAAAAAGCTAACAGTTTGACCGTGTAAAGACATATTTTTTCCTTTTCAGATTATTGCTACCATTAAGGCGCTGGATTCTAATCAATTGGCGAATAATCACGTTTTGTGTCTTTCGATTCGATGTGATTCCATTACAGGCGTTATGAGAGTGTTTCTAGTTCTAATAAGATAGACGCGAACTGCCCGCATTTTGTTCGTAGATAATTCAAAAAACGGAGATGAGTTGAGAGGATGTATTTAGCAAAATTTTCCGTCCTCTGAACGACCATACTTCTGATACTAACCTCAGTATCAGCTGTACGTTTAAAGGACGAAATTATGTTCTACTTGTTTAACTTGCACAACGTCGTTTAAGTTGTATAAGAAAAAAGGTAGAAAACAACCGAAAAAAATCAGAACTTAGTCGCAAAACTTTGAACCCGTCCTGTGTGCTAAGCCCAGGAGAGTAATAACATACCCTCTTGGAAGACATTTAGGGACGATAGAAAAAATCTATCTTGAATTTCTGTGCAGCATATTTCAAATAGCTGCGTCGATTGTTAGATAGGGTACAGTTCCTTTCAAAGCTTCATGTGCGTCTGTTGAAAAGCGAATGTGTTGTTACCACACTTATATAAACAGGTGAGCGTTTTTTAACAAATAAATTCGATATAAAAAAAGGATATAAAATTCAGTTAACGTCCCTGGGAAGACTACAGGACGTAATCTAATCTGCTGTAGTTATATCCATGGGACTAGATTAACCGTTTTATCTAGTCTGCTTAATATATCTCGACAATTATTTCAAATTGTTGAGCATGTAATAGTAGATACAATTTGACAAAAAAAAGAAGGAAAAAAATGAATTATCTGAGCTACATCATCACATTTTGAATATTTTTCGAACTGGTCCCGTTTATTTTCACAAATTCTGATATAGTTTTATTTATTGGAAAGTACAGTCGGGACGATATAAAATTGATCAATCTAAGCCATGACAGCTAAACAACTAAGCTATAGTTGTATAGATGATTTTACTTGGATACAGTTGAATTTGCTGGTTGGTTGATTGAATTAGTCCATCATAGGGAATTTTTTACCACGTCATGCGTATGAAATAGTATTGGATGGACGAAAATTATAAAACTTAAGCCTTTCCCTGCTTTACTGTCATTAATTTGATATTGTGTTTTTGTCAGATTAGGAAAGGAGACATATCTGTAGTATTAGTGTAAAGAAGATATATTTTCAATAAAAAATTATTAAATCGATTACGTAATTGTTTTATTTAAAAAATAACTCTTTTTATGTGTTCAGCGTAATGGGATTTAACCTAAAGCTAATTTTGCAAATTAGCTTTTATAAGTTGCTTTGTAGCGTAAACTCCGATCTGGTTCGTAATATAGCAGTATGGACGAACTATCAAGTTTGCATGATTTTAAGATTGAACAGTTGAAAGAAAAAATGTTAAATGAGTAAGATATCGAATTTATCGTGCAGTTGAAAAAATCTTAATGTCATGACAGAAAATCGATTTCTAATCGCATGCCGCTAATCTTAATCTAGATGCGGTGCTCATGGCAGAAAATAAAAAGATAGAGTTGGGAGCTTGTACTTTTCCAACTTACATAGGTGTGAGGTATTTATGATTAACAGGAAAATTATACCCTACGGGTGGCGAAATTCATGATGAATAGCCTATTATTAAAGGCAGAAATACAATTATTCTAGAATGTAGTTTCAAATATAGAATTATGTATATATTTTAGTACTAAATATGATCTTTTAAAAGACCAAGCATTTCGCATTAATCCTGCCAGCGTAAAACATCAATCGAAGGTGGCAGTCTCTACTTTTGAGTTGGGATTAAATTCCGTTATTATTATTCCACTTCAATCTAGACATTGAAAAATGTATGTGTGTTCACAATCACGTGCTCACGAATCACACCATAATCAATCGATATAAGTGAGCCGCCGGTATTTGTCGCCAAAAAAGGATGTTGAAGCCATGTATAATATGCTCCTGTAGTCTTTGCCACCATAAATTCAAGATGTGAAATAACCTTATTTTAGAGAAATATTTCCTAATAATAATGATTTGAGCTTTGAACATGACAATTTGATATTTACTTCACATGTTTAGAATATTCTGATTGCATTAGATATCACGAATGAAGAAAAAGAAAAATAATAATCAAAAAATAGGTTCATTAAATGGATCCAATGCATTTTTTTTAGTTTTTAAAGGAATCCTGATAAGGCTTGCTAGACTATATTTTGACTGATAGAAATATTGTGTCTCTCAAAGAACCCGTACCAATGGTTTTACTATTCAGGGCGACTATATTTTTAGAATTTCAGAATGATTCAGGTAAGTTTTAAATAGAGTCTAATCAGAAATAATAGTTTTTTTTTTAAATTATTTGGCGGGACATTAATACAGCGAAGTTTTGAATGAAATTTGTTCACCATCGACTAAAATACGGTAATTATTGCATGAAATTAAAGTTATTAGAAAAGTTGGTGATAGTGCTAAAACTTTCTACAAACAATATTGAAATAGAATGAGGGGCCACTATTGTTAACAGAGGATGATTTTTGCTCATTTATTTTGCTTAAATCTGTTAAGTGAATTTAGCTTATCATTTGGGTTAGCAAGGTTCTGATTAATTAAGCTCAATCATTTTTAACTGCTGAAAAATACAAGTGAAGGTTTTTTATTTTAGGATAATAAGCATAATGGGCCGTTCCGAATTGTAGTTGAAGTTGATTTTTTTGCTATACGAAAACTCCTTTACTGCATATAACGCTACGCATCAGCCAGCGTTGTAGAAATTACCATCGACTTTCTCTCAGCAAATCTTATGTGCCCAAATCAGTATCTCAAATTAGATTATACTATGGGCCCTTATTAGCCAAACAAAATATGTTACTATCTAATAATTCCATATTGCATTTGTTTGAAATGCAAAAAAACCAAACTATCTGAATTTTATGCAGATTAGGCAAGGAAATAAGAAAAAAAAATTAATTAGTTTGATTAATGATTGAAGTTTTCTGGTTAAGATGCAAATCTTTTACTGTTTTTTTAGCTGGTATGCTGATAGCGAACCCAGACCCTAAACACGATTTAGCTCTATCTGAGAGACTAACAATTGAATTTGCAAGTCTCCCTTATGGAGAAGTTTCCTTGTAAATCTCCAGGGCTAAAACTAAGTTCCTTGCATCTACTTACAGGTTAAAGGGTTTTTTGTTTTAATGGATTGTTATGTTTTTTAGTTTGTCTATAAGAAAATTTTCAATAGTACTCGTGAGTACTTTTTGAAAATTGATTGAAATTTTTTGAAGGGAGTATAATTGTTGCTTCCGCAAACAAATTCCTTAAATAAATTTTTGCTCGTGATTGCGATCTTCATGAGTTCTTTCGCAAGAAGCCGTTGGCTAAGACTGATCGTTCATTAGCCATGTCAAACGCTACTATACTGAAGGATTGCGTAGCATACCCTAACCACCTTTTTGGCAAATTTGCTTTAAATGCATCAATTTTCTTGTGTAGTGGTGAAGATTTTCTCTTGCACATGCTTTAAAAAAGTATCAAGCTGTTGTCAGGACTACCTCCTGCCCACTTTTATACCTGTAACTCTCTTGATGACTAACCTCAAGATTCGTGTTTAGTATTTTATTCGTAATGAAACCTTTATCTGGGAAGGAGCAGCTGATGATTTTACCTAGAAACTTTACTTCACTCTCCCAATTTATTTGTCTGGCATCTATTGTGATTTTTCAGTGATATTGGAAAATCCTGTTAAAGCTGAGGGAGGTTGATGTGTTGCTTTCGAAACATTTTGGGTACAATTGGACTACTGACTACTATTGATATAAATCAAAAGTTTGCATAAGGAAGTGATGATGATCAGATATACATCGAGTTTGTTATACAAAATGAACCTTTGACTCTGTTCTTACTTTGAAAATAGTCCTTACTTTACTTTTGTGTGTATTTTTTGAAAAAATCAAATTCACTGACAAATTCAATTTTCAAATATTGAATCACGCCCACTTTGGTATCAAAACCAGCAATATCCTGTCCTTTATTTCAAAAACGACAATCTCTAAATTTTGACTCGATAAAAATTTGATAATCAGGGAAATATAAACCTATTAGGGAATATACAGGGTGTTTGGTACTCGGTGGACACTTTTGTAAGGATGCATTCCTTGATATATTTTGAGCAAAAAATCGTTCTACAGGGTGGTCCGGTTTTCAAAATCTGCGGAGTTACAGGGTTGCCTCACTTAAACTTAAACTGACTCACTTAAATCTTTATATCTTGAAAACGAATAATTATAACGCAAAGTTTTGTAGCTTGTTTTTTATGGAATCAAATTACCTTTAATTTGATGTAACGTCCTAAATTGTAACTGTTACAGATTTTGAGATATTTACTTCAAAACACAAAATTTTGGCACTTCTACCTCGAAAATTCTGTGCTCAGTGTCGTTTTCCTCAGAAAATCTCATGAAAAGAGGCCATTTTAATTTTATATTTTTATAGGCCATATTGCTGGTTACAAAAGTTGCATACATGTTTATGACTTAGGTTTTACCATTTCGCAAGTAGTAAGCGAAAATACGTATCGCTTAAAAAGTAAATATGCCGTAAAGTGGCCCTCGATGAAAAGAAAAGTTTAAATTGTTATTTGTACTTAAGTATTTTTACTGCCCATTAATTACTTTTTAAACTATCAATAAAATAAACTAAATTAAAATTAATTTCAACATAAATAATGCATCTGCCTGGATGTGACAGGTAAAATTGGGTACAGTTCTTCGCCTTTATTAATGGGATACGTTAAAAATTTAAGATCCCATAAAAACAGAACCACTTTCAAATTTTTGTTAGTTTCAGTACATTACTCGAACTAAAAGATATTACCGAAAATTTCAAAAATAAATTCAAAATGTTTCACTACACTAATGAAGAATATGCAGATATTATGTACGTATATGGAGAGTGCCGGGGAAGTTCACAAGCGGCGCAATCTTTGTATCAACAGAGATATCCCCATCGACGGATTCCTGGAAGGAGAGTGTTTCAACAACTATACACAAAGATTTGGGAAACTGGCAGCGTTAGGACGAGCCGAGTAAACGCAAATCCTGCGCCCGATGAAGAAAACCTGCATGCAGTAGAAACTGACCCATCAATCAGTATTCGACGCTTGGCGTTGCATTTAACGTGTCTACGTGGAAAGTTTGGAGTGTTTTAAAAGCAGCCCGTTTACATCCCTACCATCACACACCAGTGCAGGAGCTGCTACTGATCGATTTGCCAAAAGGATGGAATTCTGCAATTGGCTCCTTGAGAAACAATTATACAACGAACATTTTTTGAACACCATTCTCTGGACAGTTCTGATTTACCAGGGACGGTATCACAAACTTTCACGATTTACATACGTGGGCTGAGAGCAATCCACACACGAGAAGGACTTCATCGTTTCAGCATAGGTTCAACGTAAATTTATGGGCAGGAGTAATTGGTAACGATTTACTTGGACCTATTAGGCTCTCGCCTACTTTAAATAGTACCAATTACTTACATTTTTTAAGACATGATCTGCAGGACTTATTGGAAGATATTCCCCTGCAACGATTGGCTTCCATGTTTTACCAACATGATGGTGCTCCAGCTCACTATGGCCGACCAGTCAGAGATTGGTTGAATTCCAATTATACCAATCACTGGATCGGTAGAAATGGACTAACACACTGGCTTGCGAGATCTCCTGATCTAACAGTTACGGATTTTTTTGCATGGAGACGGATGAAGTAACTTGTCTACATAACGGAAGAAATACCAGGATCGATGCGGCTGCAACAGAAGTGAGGCAGCAGCTGAGAAGTATGAATATGAAAAGAACGCCTGCGAAACGAGCTTTAGTGTGTATTCAAAATGAAGGTGGCAATTTGGGAAATTTACTGTAGCTCAAAAATTTTGAAATAAATCATAAAAACCATTATTAAATTCTTTCAGTTCAAGCAAAGAGTGTAGATCGAAAACGAGGGCCACTTTATGGCATATTCAGTTTTTAAGCGATATGTATTTTCGCTTACTACTTGCAAAATGATAAAACCTAAGTCATAAATATGTATACAATTTTTGTTGCCAATTATATCCCCTATAAAAACATAAAATTAAAATGGCATATTTCAATGAGGTTTTCTGAGAAAAACGACATTGAACACAAAATTTTCGGGGTAGAAGTGCCAAAATTTTGTGTTTTGAAGTAAATATCTCAAAATTACTAACAGTTAAAATTTAGAACGTTACATCAAATTAAAGGTAATTTAATTCCATAAAAAACAAGCCACAAAACTTTGCGTTATGATTATTCGTTTTCAAGATATAAAGATTTAAGTGAGTCAGGGTACAGGTCCGAAAAACTTTTCTTGACAACCCTGTAACTCCGCAGATTTTGAGAACCGGACCACCCTGTAGAACGATTTTTTTGCTCAAAATATATCAAGGAATGCGTCCTTACAAAAGTGTCCACCGAGTACCAAACACCCTGTATATATGTATATACATATATATATATATATATATATATATATATATATATATATATATATATATATATATATGTATATATATATAAATATATATACATATATATATATATATATATATATATATATATATATATATATATATATACATATATATATATATATATATATATATATATATATATATATATATATACATATATATATATATATATATATATATATATATATATATATATATATATACATATATATATATATATATATATATATATACATATATATATATATATATATATATATATATATATATATATATATATATTTATATATATATATATATATATATATATATATATATATATATATATATATTTATATATATATATATATATATATATATATATATATATATATATATATATATATATATGTATATATATATATATATATATATATATATATATATATATATATATATATATATATATATATATATATATATATATATATATATGTATATATATATATATATATATATATATATATATATATATTTACATGTCACCATTTCTATATATTCCTATTCTGATATAAACATATATCGCCATAAAATCAATGCAAAATAAGAAAATAGATCAGTTGTAATAATCGGATTGAAACCTTCCGAGCACTGGTCGCATCCGCAGACAGAATTCTTCCGATTGTGTTTACTGGATCGCATCAGACTAATTACATATGTTATGCCGGGTTTCCACCAAAAAGACAAATCAAGAAACACGGACAAAAAAGGTGTTTTGTTTACTAAAACAGTTTTCAGAGACAAAAATGCTCGCGAAACTGTTCAGTTTTTACAAAACATTCGTGTTTTTGTTCAGAAAAACATGTTTTGTCCGTGTTTTTTGTTTTGTCTCTTTGGTGGAAACCCGGCATTACAAGTCATTGACTTTCGTAACATAAAACATCCATTTCTAATCTCGTATAAAATCAGCCCGAGCGAATCCAAATAGAGAACAAACACACTTGTAAATAAAAAGTATTTCTATAACTCTTGGGAATGTCTTTGTGGAATTACATGTTCTTCTCTGGGATATAAATAGGAAATGCAATGGCATTATAAAAACACAGTTCACATAAAATTAAATTATATTCTGTTCATCATCTCCAACATTCAACACAATCAATGCTACATTTAACAGTAGATTTCAAATAAAGATAAGTCATAAAAATTATTTGAGCATCCGATCAATTAAACTAGGATTTAGACATAATTGAAACAGAAAATAAAACGTTTACATCTTCAAAATGCCAAAACTTGTGGAAATGGCACCAATTTACATTTCGATTATTTTTCGAAGTCTTTTCAATATAAAATAAAAGTTAAATTACAAATTTAGTAAAATCGAATGATTTCTCAAGAATTGATAGCTAATCTTTAAAGAAATCAAATCAAATGAAAAGCGAGTTCTAAGACAGGGGCTGTATGACTAAAACTACGAGTTAATGTTTTGTGAAATAAAATTAAATTAATTTTCATTCAATATGAATGGCAAGAGCTAAGAGGTTTTCAAACCATACGTTATAAGAAAAAAAATATTTGCATCCTAGTGCGGCATTCGTTCTAGATTCATATTTAGTTACATACAAACTCCTTCGAGCAGACATTTAGTTACAGTGGCATTTAAGTTGAGCAGAACGCTAGAAGTTGTTAAGTGGTTTGCATGAAGATTATTACGCCCTTTCACACTTTAGTTTATTAATCACATTGTTGTGTATCACTTTGAAGCGGTGAAATTTCTTTCATTGGCTGTGCTAGTTCGCTTTCCATGTTTGTGCGTACGTTCTTCAAAACGTTCTGCGTTTTGATGATTTGCTGTCGGATATCACGTTCGATTTGTTCTTTGCGCTGATTCGATGCACGCAAGCTGTTCCACGTGTTCTCCAAGGCACGTTTCTGACGGATCACTTTGCGCCGTAATTCAGTAAGTTCTTGGTCGACTTTGGCACAATCGTGGCCAGTGGTTGAGAATTTTTGTGATACCACGGCAGCATCGTTGTTATTGTTGGTCACATCAATATTAGTTCTTTCGATAGGATTAGGGCGTGTGGTGCTGGATACATCTGGAAAAATTAAATAAAAGATTGAGAACATTGCATGACGAAATCCACATTAACACTACCTGGACTGGCTTCATCGACAATGTTCAAAGGATGTAGTTCCGGTTTCGGTCTCGAAATTGTTCCGTGAGACTTTACATCGTTTCCAGCTTGATCGGTGCTCGATGTGCGTCCAGCATCACTTTCTATGCCCAAATCAGGCGAAGAGTTATTCAAGCGTTGCATCGCATTCCGTTCGTTCCGATTAATTCGTCCCATATGTGCATCCTCTGACGTATATCCGGATCCCGAATGAGACATTTCAGCTCCGCTCGAACTTTTCCGCACGGCTTTTTTAATTTCTGCAGTTGCATCCAACATCTGATTCCGGAGGATGGTATTTTCTTCCTTCGCCTCATATCTTTCTCGTTTGATCGTTTCCAGCTCAGCGGTTAATTCCTGCAGTTGTGCTTCTAGCTGTAGCTTCTCCGTAACTGACTTTGTGCGTTCCACAACAATTTTTGACGATTGCAGAGTAGCTTCATCTAAACTTAATTTTAAATTGCGGCGAATCTTTTCGTTTTCGATAAGTTGTCCGTTTAGCTCAGCCTCATTTTCACGTAAAAATTCAATAGTAAATTGTGCTTCAGTAAATTTTCTTTGGATATCTTCTAACTCGCGTTTAGTTTGCTCGAAGATAACACGTGATACCCAATCGCGTGCCAAGTACTCTTTGTGATTGTTTTCGACTTGTTGAAGTTTCTCTTCATATTTTCGCAGAAGTTCAGCTTCTATGGCATTAAGCATTTTATGTTCTCGCTCCTTCAGCTCATCAACTTCATGTTGATGTTGACGTTTCAAAAGAGATTGTTCATCCTTGAGACTTTCGATTTGTAGTTCGAGTATACAAATGTTTTCGTTGAGTTGGTCGCGTTCTTCTCTAAGCGCATCCAAGACTGTTCGTGCTTCTTCGGCTCGTTGTCGGCAAACTTGCAGCTCGTTCATAGTTTCTACGTGTTTATTGGCTTCATCTTTGAACTTATTAATTTCTGTTTCTAGCATAGCGTTCGTCCTGCGGCAGTTGTCCAGTTCTCGGCTGATATCCAGTCGCCGAAGTGTCTCTTCCTTGAGGCGATTATCGGCATCGACTAACTCACATTGAACCTGTAGAACTTTGTTTTCTTTCTGTGCAATGATTTGTTCCAACTGAGCGATCTTGTCATGATGTTTGCCTTTGCATTTTCGGCTTTGGTCAGCTGCGCTCTCACTGCTGGTGTTTGCACCTACATCTTCATTTTGTTTGCTACCAGTTTTCGTGCCAAGGGACTCCTCCAACCCTATGCGGGCGAGAGAAACATTTCGATCTGGCTCGGACCAGGCTTCAGATTCCGACTGATTATCCAATCGCAATGGTAAGCTACGACGTTCCTTTTTAATTGAATCAGATACTTTCTTTCTGTCCAATTCTTTTTTCAAGGCTTTGACTTCGGCCTTCAAATTTTCAATTAGCAAGTTGCTTCCCGCTGATAGAGTGTCATTATTACAATTGAAAGTGCGATTTTCCTTATCAGATGTATGATCCAGTATGTTGGTCAGGTTACCGAGAAGTTCTAGGCTATTTTCACCAATCGAAGTGCCGCTGAAAGATAGAGACATGCTGTTGAGACTGCGCGATAGCTCCAGCGATCGGTCCACTGCTTTTCGCATTGCCTTCCTGCGATCAGCACCCAGTGCACCGAGAACATCTTTGTGTTTCAGGAGCGAATCTAAAAAGCCTGCAAGTTCTTCAAGCCTGCCGGTCAGCACACTGCAAAGATCGGCACATTCCTTGCGCCAGCGTTCCGCCCGTTCAGCATCCTCCCGGGCATCGCGAATCTGCATCTTGAAATATTGGCTAGATTGCTCTGTATTGCGCTCATTGGCGACGCCGAGTTTCTGAATAAGACTATCTACTCTCGCCTGCAATCGTTTGTTTTGCTCTAGCGCATGCAAATAATCTGAGTCGCTAAACGATTGCTGTAGCGGATCTAGTTCACGTACGGGACTATTTGAAGCGCGACCATTAACCAGTTTTGTCAAGCGCTCGATTTCACGATTCTTTTCCCACAATTCCTTGTTGATGAGGGTCTGGAATGGAAAAACGAATATTATGGAGGTATGTTTAGATACCGAGTAAAGTTTTCTTTAACGAAACCTATCTTTTACCTGTAAATTGGCCGTCTTTTTCTTGACTTCCTCTTTCAAAGCGACAATTTCAGCATCTTTCTTAGCCAAAACTATCTCAAGCCTGGTCGGACTAAGTCCATCTTCACAAAGTGCAGTCGTATTTGTCTCATACGTATTACCATGATCCTGCTGAAATTTTATTTACAACAGAAAAAAAATGAAGAAAATCACTTTTCGAATAAGATTCTAAAGTTTTATTAATTACTCGGACTAAATAAAAACTGACGTTTTAATGAAACTGTTTTAGTTTAAAAGACTATTTTCCATGCAACACATACACCACACATAAACACTATAATTAGGATGTAGGCAAAAAAATAAACAAAACAAAAAAGCAAACACATCAAATTAAAATAAATCATCATCACTTAAACGGATTGCTTCATGGATCAACTTGTTTGATTTCATGAATAGCTGTGCTTGAGGATAGATTAGAAAGGAAGAACGATGAAAGGAGTGGTACAGGAACAAAGCATCTTTATTGTATGATGAATTACCTCTTTAATATAGGAAATGCTTTGAGAGCCAGTCTAAGATTATGAAAAGAGACGCGTTAGGATATACTGATAAATTCAGAAAAATCGCTGCTTACCGATTTTTTGAGCCTATCGATCTCGGATTGAAGGTTGTTAGTGTTTGCAACGAGCTTTTGAATAGCCTTGCAGGATTTTTCATACAGACTAGACTTTTCTTCAAGACGTTCACGAATATCGTTAAGCTCGCAGATTCGATCAGCTAGTTGGCTTTTGTACTCCTGTAGATCTTCCTTCAGTTTGGTGTTCTGAAATTAAAAATTTAAGGTAGAGATTAGTTTCGAAAAAAGTTATTGTGACGCATAAGCCAGATAGTAGAAATGCAAAGAATATCTACGAGAGGTTATTTAAGAAATGATAGATTTAAACCGTCATACCGAAGAATTATTTTGAGTCCACTTCCTACTAAATCATAATTTTCTACATAATACTTTTATCACAGTATGGCGAACATTATATCAAATGGAAATTAATTGTATTCAGACTCTGGCGTCCAATGAATTTAACCCTTATAGAAACAATCGTGGATGCAAGGTTGAAATGCAATGTTGTAGCAATTACAGTTCTCCAAGGCTTCTAGATATAGATTTAAATCTCTATTTTGTACTCAAACTTTTTGTTTTTGCAATCATCAGATTTCTGCCTGAAGATCGAACATTTTATTCTTACCGTTCATTTAAAATTTAGAATCTCCTGTGCAATAGGCCGACACAATGTGCAGGGTAATTTAACATTAACATTTTTTAACAGCCAAGAGATTTCAACGCAGCCACATCAGGCAAGTGCATTGCAAAATGATGTGTAGAAATGTGTCATGATCTTAAACACCCCGTGGTAGAGAAAGAAACTGAGTGACAGAGAGTCCGGTGCTCCAGGCTTGGATGTCAGATGGCGAGAGCCCATTCTATTGCCTAGGCTAGGATACAGAAGATAATAGCTGGTATTTATCTTAAATGTGTGAGCAAATTTCAGAGTAAAAATATTTCATTAAAGGAGGGGTGCTGCCTTACACTCAAAGGCTTCAGGGTCTTCAAACAATGTGCACCCCAGTGGGTTAGCTATTGGACTAAAGGACCAATCAAGACCCTATGGCGTAGCTAAAGAAACTAAGGCCAGAGGAAGGAAAAAAATAGCAAAACATGGCTCCACATCTAAAAAAAAAAAAATGAGTGGGGAAGGCAAGAGCCGAGAGCCCTTTTCAAACCCCATTTGGTAAGAGACAACCCGGAAGAGAAAAAGGTGGCAAAGATCCCTGAAGTCTTCCCTCTGATGGCAGATCCTCAAACAGATTTGCCGAGGAGCTCTCGCCAAACATGAAGGCGCTCGATATGACTTCGGAGAAGCTACCGATGGGGGCCCCAAAACCTTGTGCATGAGTGGTGCATTTAGAAAGCGAATGAAGTTTCGGGTGAAAAGAAGTCTAAAGAAGAGGCCAGGGAAAAGGAACTCCTACCAATGGCTCCAGAAGCCAAAAGGAAAAAGCCCAGACCCAAAAATGATACTCCGGAGAGACCACCGAAGAATACAGGGAGCGCGAATGAGGCACCGAAGCATTTGAAGCACCCTTTGCCCTGTAAATGACATAGCGAGCTTTACAGGGAGTAGAAATGGTGATGTTGGCGAAAGATTTTCCCGTAGGATTTCTTACAGCCGCCCAAATAGATGAGGTACAGAAGGCTCTTGAAAAAAGACTGCTAGCGAAGATGGACAAAACGCTGAGGAGGCACAATAAACCCAGGAGGTCACAATGCTACCGGCCATTAGACCCCATTATTCATTCATATGTCCACAAACGTCAATAAAATTTGGAGTAAATTTTCAATAAAATTTAGTGTAAACAAGAAAAGTTGGGTCGTCAAAGCAGCGTTCTAGGCTAATTAATAACAAAATACAGTGAAACTGATGAAATAAAACGACTAATAATACTTTTTACTCCGTTCTGACTATACTGAAGACCAGTTGCAGACACAAACTCTAAATCTGTAAATCAATAATAATTTCGTGTCTATCACAAGCATTCGCAAACATGTTGAATTCCTTCGAAAGACAGGAACAAAAGTAACTCCTCCCGCAATATCTTAGGAGGATGCGACTACTGATGGGCGCGAGTCTTGTTCTTTATTTCAAAATTAGTTCATAGAAATATTGATATAATTGAAGACCCCAAAATTGAATTTCGTAATACTTCCACTTAATCACCTAAATTGTATTACAAATGCGCTTCAAATTATTGGGAACATAAAAATCACTGCACATTCGACACTTCTTCCAATATTTTTAGAATTCATTTGACAATGGCTTATTTGTATTCTTCACAGCCTCATCGAGAAATGTACAAGAAAAAATACGGCAATCATTCTCATTAACAGTATTCAATATTACAATTTTAATCATAAATTACAGACATTTACAAAATATAATTCTTTTCATATTAACATCAATGATCAACATACAAGTTACCGACTTACAATTACAACACATTTACACTACAAAATATTGATATCAAACGAAATGTGAAGTTATCACTCTGCTCTGCTCTTAGTTATCTTTTGGTAAATATATTTAATTCCACACGGAGGAAAAATTCTCTTTTCCGCAGAACCACCACCATCATCATCACTCTCCTGCACACATAATACACAGAAATCATTAACGCATTCATTGACTCGAAAATGTATTCAACCAACTAACTAATAATGTCTATTTCGAAATAGAAAACAGATAAAAAGAAATTGATGTTTTATATTTTTCATATTTTTATTATTTTTTTTTAAACTTTATATATCTTTTCTTTAAATGGAGCAATGATTTCAATATAATTAATCCTATAGTTGTTTTTAAAATAATTCAACGATTAGTTTGTTTTTGTTTAATTAGCTAATTACATTGAGAGTTCTGCGCATTTTAAAACAACATTAATTTCTTTTTACTATTCGTATACTTTAAACCGTAACAAAATTCAACACTGGAAAAACAAAGAGGACGAACAACGCTTTATCGATTTATATAAATACTAATAAGCATTCGCGAACTGTAGTATTGATACTTTACAGAATATGACTTGAAAAGTAACCAGCGTTAACATGTAAATTCAAGTTATCTCGATTTTGAATGTTTTTGATGTTCTCAAAGTATAATCAATGCTAACACCAGCATCAAGCATATAATGCAAACGAAACTGTATAAGAGCCACAGCAACTTCTGTCTCAATACAATTGAGGATGAGCTGCTGTTTACCTTTGGTCCTGTATCATTTCCTTCGAGCTCGGGAGTGACCACTTCGTCGAGTCTGGGAGATTTGGCTTTTAGCACTGGATTGCCATTGCTCAGACATGAAACCAAACTTATTTCGCTGGATTCACTCGACTCCAAAAGTAATGCATCATTTAGCTGAGATGTGCAGCTTCTCAAATTTTGAACTTGACCTTTTTTCATACTCTTGATGGCTTGCTCTATGTTAGCTGGGAGTCTTTCGACTTCATATTTATGTTTTATTGGATACCGTATACTATTGCTAAAATATTTCGTGCCATTCAAATTGTGAAAGTTTCTTGTCTCGCGAATATAGAAACTAGGATCTTGATACAAAGCTGTCTGTGAATTGATTTTAATCGCACTGTGGCATAGTTTCTCTTTGAGTTTCAGTTCTGTCATTCGGCATCGACCCGGCTCACCAACATTTTCCAAATCGCTCGACAACTGTCGAAATAGTGGATTCGCCAACAAACCATTTGCATGATGTTTCTGGAGGTTTGCGTGATGGTACAGGTCACCTTTATAGGCAGCAGCAGTTGTTACAAGATGACGTCTTTCTAACTGTCGATCTTCCTTTTCGTTTCCACTCGGACGTCTTCCTAAGCGCACTTCAAGATTTCGTCCTGCTTCGATCTCTTTGATTTTGGTATGTTCGAGCTTATTAATAAGATCCTTAAGATTACGATTTTCTCTTGTGAGATTTCGTTGCTCGGATCGCAACTCGTTCAAGACTTTTTCATATTCTTCGATAGTTTTCGATAGTTTCAAGGCATTGTTCTTTTTATTGATTATGGTTGACTAGTTGAGAAGAGATAAATATTGTATGATCAACTTGATTCAATTTAGTTTTTGGTTTAAACTCAAACTTTGGATCGCATTCCATTCACATTCAATTGCGGAGGTCATATTATTCAAATATTCAACGGGGTTCGTTGATGTGTTTACACTTGGGGCACAACATACTGTCCATTTCAATCACAGCACAACTGAACATCGCCGGAATGGATCGAATAACGAACGAAAACAACTATTTATGCAGTGTAGATGATGGTGGTTTCTTTAACTGATTTCATTTATGTAACAAAAAACATTAATTTATATTTTCTGATTATACGTGTGGAAAATTTAAGCCTGTCGATAAGATTTTCCAGACCCAAACAACAAAATTTGCAACTTGATATCGCTCTTATATGAAGATTAATTCTTTTGTCATTATTTAAGGTTAAGATCTAAATGGATCTAACGTCCTCTGCGCTTACTTTCGAACTGTTACTCCACAGTCCGAACAATTCAATCGATTTTTTGAAGATCTTTGAAAAAAATGGGCAAATCTATATCAACTGATGTTCAAAGCCGCATGCGCAAATCCTTTCTTTGTTTGCTCTAAAACAATTCAACAGCAACAATTAAAAAAATTAAAAGAGTAATTACAGTCAAAGGCAAGTGTCAGGACCTCCAAAAAAAACTAACAGATGGAGATTGACGGAGGATTCGCTGAACAGCGTCCGATTCTACTATATCAGTGGCAAATATTAAAAGGCGGCTAAGCCTCCCCGGTTTCAAAATTGCACAGCATGGTGATCTCTAAACAACAGCAAAAGCATTCTTGGCGCAAGGATGAGCTCTGCACCTGGTCTGAAACTTCCAACATACTAAAGTTAGACTATTCGTAGTCCAAATGGATGTAAATTAGAATCAGTTTTGGAGAATGTCAAATTTTGCTATTTCTGAAATAAGTTTTAAGTCATTTTAAATTTACAGGTAATTCTCTCAGACGAGAAAAAATTTTAGCTTGGTCGGTCCAGATGGTTTAAATGCTTATTAGTAGAATCTTCCCAAGAGGCTACGTTATTTTTTGAAGAGAAACTTAGCGTTGGTTCGTTCATGACTTGGGGTGGTTTCAGTAGGTTCCCATTTTGTGGTATGGATAGTACTGAATACCAAGCCACACTACATTAGAAACTTTTACCACATCTGAGCACATATCCTGAAGAAACATTTCTTTCTCAACAGGATAATGCTCGGATACATGTAAGTGTTTCAACAAAGTTATGGTTATGGTTATTTATCACTAAGCAAAGTATAAAGAATAAGTATATATTTAACAAATTAAAACAAGGCATAAAATACAAATGATCAATAAGTTAAAAAGACATAAATACATAACATGTTGTTCACTAAATTAAATAATTCAGAAATTAAAAAAATAATAATACAACAAAATGAAATAAGTGAGCTAGTCATAAGCCTTGCTTAATATTAAAATCAATATACAATCTAACTATAAAAAAAAGGATGTTAGGCAGGTAGACTGGGACGGTTAGGATAAAAGAGCCTTGGTAAGTCTATTTTTAAATAGCTTTTTCATATCGTATCTTGAAGCAGCTATATAATGGCCCACCATCAGCATAGGCTGTGCCATGCTTGTATTCAATTAACAATCGTCAATATCTAATGACTCTTACGGGCTGATCAAGCAGATGTAGTGGACATTAGCCGCGTTTTTTGCATCTATACAGAGCAGATTAAAGTAGGGTTACAAAAATACGATCCCGAGCAGAAAACTTGCTATGTTCGAAAATGTTGCATTGGCTGAGCTTTCGCTTAAGTTAGTTGTTAAATTAGAATGACACAGAAAAAACCTGAATAAAGTCTTATCTAATTTTAGTCGAAATCAGACATGAAACTTGCATATGAAATAGTCTAAATGTAATGTGCATTGAAATACTCAAAAACAGTCTGCACACTATAAGATTTGATGTAAAATAATTGACAATTACGGAGTGCTGTGCCAATTCATTCATTCAATCTGCCGGTTTCACAATAGTCAACAGCACTGGTACGAACCGTTTAGGACACTCTTACAGTTATCAGCACACTCTACATGTAAACCCATAAACAAGCGCTACTCAGCAAATTTTGCTTCAATGACGCGACATGTGCAGGATTTTGTTGTTGTATTCAATATACTTAGCAAAAATTCATCTGCTCGGGTGTGCAAAAAACGCATCTACTAATAGCGTCACTAATGAGTACGTTGCCTAGAATCAACATTATTTTTCATTGAGTTGTAACGCTTATTTCTACGGTTTCTGAGACGTATATATGAGTCTTGTTAAACCAAGGATCAGAAAGTTTATGGGAACATACCTTTCGAATGCATCAAACACTATTTTGTAAAATAAGACTACAGCATTGTCAAGAAATTGAGATGTGAAGGTATTTGTCAAAATCAACATTGTCAAGGAAATCTTGAATGCCAACATAAGCAGCAGCATCAGTAATAGTATTATTGTAATTTTAAAAGGTATAATAATCTGCAGTGGAGTGTTCAAGAGTAAGAGCAGAATTGTGAAGACTATTAGAGAAAAGCTTCTCTGCGTCACTAGTCAGACTTACCACAACTTTGTTGTGAATGCTTGTAAATATAAGACCTAACTAATTACCATTTCGGTTGCGAAATTTATAATGACAATCAACAACATGAGCAAAAGTGAACATCTATCATCTATGGCTACGATTTTAGAGTCAGGAACATATTTAGCGCTGGAACAGCTGCAACAAACAATATGTTAAGATTTGAAGTTGAATATTTGAAGTTATAACAAATGATGAAAATCGATTACTAAATAGCTCTTGTGTTTATAAATTGTTTTCTTCGTTAAACTTTCTGCGCTTTTTCAAGCATTTCACTGATAACACGTAATTAACTCTTATGAATGTAGAGACTACTTGATAATTTATTAACTAACTGGAGAACGGAATTATTGGTTACGTAACAATTGACTTTTTGTTGTCTAATTATTTCAAAGCAAAGTCTAATTATTTCAAAGCAAAGTCTACAGGGTATTTCAATTCTGGAATCCTCAGACATTTCATTTATCAGCAACAAGCTAGGCTAAGCTCATTGTCATGGTGTGCTAAAAACCAATCATTTGAAAAAATTATCATGTCCAAGAAAGAAGAAATTATCATGTCCACTCAATTTAATCAGCAACGTGATTGAAAATGATTAAAATTCATGCAAACAAAGAAGAAAGAAGTGATAGTTTAGCTATATATACCACACTGTTTAACATCGAAACCATAACCCGGAAAAATAAATGTAAAACTAGATTTAAAATTAAGAGGCATAATTCAGATTTTGGCAATTATTAAGGTTTACGGAAATAAGACAGAAGAGACCTCTAGAAGAACCTAATTGAAAAATATGCATTTAACTGCTCATTTTATATTTCGCCAAATTGTTCTACTTAACATTATTTATTTTAACTTTCGTACAAAATGTTAATTCTAAATTCTAATCAAAAGCTATATCCAAATCGCAGTATTAGCTTTGAATTGCATCTACTCAACTCATTCATTAAAAAACTAAATTGTGCAAGAATTTGTAAATTGTAGAGCAAACATAGCACAATAATCTTACTTGCATCTCTTCCATCAGATGCTGTTGTTCTTTTAGTTTCTTATTACGATCCTCGGAATTCGCACGTTCCCGTTCTGCATCGGCTTTCAATTTCTCGACGGTTTGATGCATTGATTTTATTTCTGTCGATAGTTTCATGATTTCAATGTCTTTTTCGCTTGCTAACTTTCTCGCTCGATCTTCGAATTTTTTCTTTACATCAATTAGAAGGGATGAAAGTAAAAGCCGAATTTATTAGACCGTGGTTTCAAGGATATTTTCAAATATATGTTAATGGATAAATCAAGACCTTTTTGCTGAGAATTTCTACAAGAGATGCTCTTTCAGTTAATCTAATCAAATATGTTTAGTCAAAACGTTTATCGTAAAATTTAAAAATTATTTACAAGAAGCTAGAATTCTTCGAGATGTAGCATTTATCAACAAATGTAATTATATATTAGCTGCTTAATTATTTATTTACTCTAGTCTTATTATATCTAGTTACAAGAGAAAAGTAAACGGAACAAAACGGATTTTCCAACGTATTAAAACTTTATTTTCTCAACAGCAATTCACATTTCACTGCCATGCTGTTTTAGAACTACGAAACACTTCAAACGCTGGAATCAGATTTAGATTTTACAACGTGAGGACACTTTAAGCGTGTGGCTGCACTCGTCAAGATTCGTCACACGCACTGAAGTATATCTAATTTTAGCTGCAACTGCTTGCTTACATAATGAGGTGCAGTCAAGCAGACAAGAAATCAAATGGAAATAAGTAGGGGTAGCTTGGTTTTTAATAGTACGAGAATACTATTTTCTAAAATCTATAGTACTATTTATCCGAAATTCGTGTGGTATGATCCAATCATGAGAATCAAGGATTTCAATTTCCATATTTAATGCTGTGGTATTTTATTGTATTCAATGTAAAAGAACCATACACAAACTTACCTCCAAACAAGCTGTTTCTTTGGCCTTTTCTTCCAGTTGTTCTTGTAGCTCAGCAATTTGAAATTCTAGTTGTTTATTGCTCTCTCCCTCCACTTTCAATAGGCCATCTTTAACAGCGATTTCATCTTCTAGTTCGGTTTGCTTATGAATAAGTTCCTCAGTCTTTTCTTGATAAAGCTTAACTTGTCCTTCCAATTCACGTACCTGATTTGGAAAAGGAAACAAGAAATGTTGAAAAGCCTCGACAAAAGTTATATCGGCATTGGTTTCGAGAAATATGGGCAAAAGTTACAATTTTTTGGATAAACTGTTCGTCGAGTAGAGAGAAATAGTTATTTAGCTACATATATTTCAGAGTTTTTCCTGTTTATATTCATTATAATTTACGCTCGGTAAATTTTTCAATATATACGTTTTAATTTAGTTCGAATCTAATAGACACTGAAGTTAAATATTTAACTCTGAAGAGGAATCAGATTTCAGGTACAGCTAGTGATTTTACAAGTGGTTATAGTGATAATAGTGCTTAATACAAATTTAAAAAATATTAACTTTTTGTAGAATATCAACGTCTCCTTTCAGATCGCTCCGTCCCATTAATTGATCCATTCTTTGTTGACTTGCCGTTCTCTCAAAATGTTTGTTTTCCTCCTGTAATATTTAAAAGAAAAATATAATTAAATATTTTACACAGGAAAAGACTGTAGTTAATTTATTGTGTGTCAATTAATGAGAATTTTATTGTTTTATTGTTTCATGTTTATTAATTGTGCTGCATTAAAGAATGACTATCTTACCTCTAAATATTGAATTTTTTGATTTAAATCTTCGATTATACCGCGGCTTTTATCTTCATTCTCTTTTTGTTGTTCTTCCATTAGCTCCATGGCTTTTGCGGCTTCACACAAAAGCGACTGCTTTTGTTGTAAATCTTTCTTTAATACTTCGATGTCGACCTGAAATATTATTAATTTATATTTACCAACAGTTGTAGTATACTGCCCTACTAAGCATCAAGATTCTATCTGCGTTTTCGCATTTTTGAGTTAACACCGGATCCGAAAACTACAAACACTGTATTGCATCATTCTACAAAATTTGATAAATAAATATTGAAAAATGCACTCTCCATATACCTCCAGTACAAATCAAAACACAAATCAGTGAATATCTCGCAAGTATTAAGATGTAGATGGAACCTTTATACTTAGTGGGGCAGTATACAGAGCCACGAATTTGATATAATTTTTCAAAAATTTGCATTTTTTAAGCAATCAATATACAATTGCAACAGAAAATCGTTGCAAAAGCGTAAATTTAAGATGTATTTAAGAATGTAGTTTCAACATCTGGTCTAGTAGAACGCTAGTTGTATTGCCCCAGTTTTTTCAATTCAAATATCCAATAAAGACTTATTAGAGCATAAAAAACGCAAAATATCAAATGATTATTTTAACAAACCTTGAGATCAACATTTTGCTTCAATAGACTTTCATGCCCCTCTGATGTGTTCGCCGATGATACATAGCCGGGTATTTTCTGCTCCAAGAAATACAATCGAAGTTTAAGATTAAAATTCTCATTCCGTAACGAAGCCATCTGCTCTTCGAATTCTCGTACAGAACGACCTTGCCCCGGCGACGCATGCCCTCCGTGCTGTAGGCTCATACTTGGTGATCGATAACCAAGAGCATCTGCATTTGAAATTATAAAAAAATATATTGATAGATTCACACAATTATAGAAATATATTTAGTTAATTTCAGTTCAACGTCATGAAGGCAATTGACATTTCGAGGGCTTTCTTTTTATGTTATGAAAATGTTTTTTTTTAATCACAGCAAACCAAGCTTTTTTTTTTGGAAAACAAAAAAGAGCTTCCTGTCTTTCAAATGTAGAGTAAGGCAATAAAATTGAATCGTACCATCGATCATTTGTTCAATATCAGAAACTATAATCGTATTCTTTCCATCCATGCTTCACGACCGAAGAGTATAATATTGCTAATATGACCTAAGTAATTAACTATATAGAAACTAGTGAGACGATTGTATAAAACACGAACGTTATGTTTTGCACTTCAGAACTCGAATTTGAGAATTGTGCGAGAAAGCAAATGATGAAAACTAAAACTATGAATTTTTTCAATTAAATTTTCGGTGCGAAGGAACTCTATGTAATCGTTGAATTTACAAATACAAATGAAAATATTTAAATTATTTTGAAAAATAAATAAGACGTATTTTCCGTGCTGTCAATTGTCGTACGTTAAAACCTTAGTAGTCAGGTTACAAAGTAAGAATGATACTAATTTTTACTATAGTAGACGAAATTATGAAAAATAAAATTTATCTGTCATGTGGGTGATTGCGTGACTGGGTGTTTTTTTAAAAAAATTTTAATTTTTCAAATCATTTCAAATTTATATATTTAGCCAGATATGACACGAAATTTTAGGGATTATCAATAAGTATGTATGTAGTTGAAAGCCTATGGTTGTAGCTCTACCTCGATGCACCCAACACGTAGGACCAGACGATAAATAGAGCAGTTGGATACACATAAGTGAAATAAGTTTACAGTACGCAACTTAATCGGCATTCTAACCAGTAATTTAAATACAATATACAACCATTTTCGTTAAAATACGATTCATTAAAACCACTAATTGCAATTCAATTCCTTATTGGCTTATATTTATCAGCGAACCATAATGCCTCAGCATATGCGACGCTTCAAGCGATGCAGACCATCAGCTTTTCACTGTCTCTAAAGGTCGCAAAATCTCAATCGGCCTGGGCTATAAACTCTCAATCGAGGTGGGCCATAAATTCTCTCGAGCCTTTCGAATCTCTGGATTTTAGTGGCGTTTTCCCCGCAGATATCTAGCAGCCTATGGAGGTGACGATACCATGGCCGAAAGAGATAAATAGTGCGTGTTTGCGCTTTTCGTATGTTCCTGTCAGCTGGCGAGAAAAAGGAGTTATGTTTATTCCTAAAACAGAGAAAATTTGATTTTATTTATGTGTATACCGATGGCCCAAAACTGAACAATAAAGTACTCAGCCGTGTATGCTCGGATAAGCTAAATCTTGGGCTATCCCTTCGTCTCCATAATCATAGTCGTGTCTTTCAGGTTGCGGTGGCGGCTATCTTTCAGGCTTTTGTGTGATCACATATTCGGTGTTAGTATATGTACAGTGACTCGCAAAACTGTTCATAAAACTGAAAATTTCCACGTTTTTTATGTACAAGCAGAACAACTGGGTTTTCTAAGAAACTGTACCCTCACATATTCTTGGAAATCATGTAACGCGATATTTCATGGTAATTTAGAGCGAATAGTTTTGGAAAGAGTTTATTTTTTTACAGTTGTGTTGTTGCAGTGACGTGAACAGTTTTGCGTGCTTGACGGAATATTTTAAATAAAAGAAAAAATTATAATTTTTAGTTGATATTACGGTGAGTTAGTAAACTATTATATTTTAACAAGAGGAAATAATTTAAATTAATCTAATAGAAACGAAAACTAACCTAAAGGAAAAATGCCAAAAGCTATCCAAGAGAACGTGAAGGCAACAATTGTTGGGGATCTTCAAAAGAAGTACTCAGTTCAAAAAATTGCTGAAAAGTACTCTGTTTCAATAGGATTCGTAAGCAAAATAAGGAAAACGGTAGAAGACTTTCTCGAAACGAACGCTGGTGGGCGACCAAGTAAGCTATCTCCGGAGACAAAGCGTTGTATCAAAAGATTGATTATGACTGAAGCGGTAGATACAGCTGTACAAGCCAACAAGGTAATCCGAACCAATTTAAATGTTACAGTTTCCAATGATACTGTTCGAAGATGCCTTAAATCAAATTTTAAAGCAAAAGCAAAGGTTAAAAAAAACCACTTTTAACCGACCGCCATAAAAAGGCGAGGCTTCAATTTGCCAGAAAATACAAAGACTGGACGCCAGAACAATGGAAGTTGGTTACATGGTCTGACGAGTCAAAAATAAACAGGTTATGTTCAGATGGGCGACACTGGACGTGGGTCAACAAGTCCGTTGGCTTACAAGAACGTAATGTGCAGAAAACCATCAAATTTGGAGGTGGCTCATTAATGGTTTGGGGATGTTTCAAAGGTAACCAAGTTGGTATTTTGAGACGTATAAGCGGAATTATGCGGGCAACTGACTATATAAATATCTTAGAGGACTCATATCTACCAAGTCTTGATAGATTTGGCTGCGAACCTGGAGACAGCTTATTTATGCAAGGCAACGATCCAAAACACACTGCTCGCATAACGGCCAAATGGCTTCAAGATCATAATATTGAGACTTTGAAATAGCCGCCACAATCGCCAGATCTCAATCCTATAGAGAATGTGTGGGGTTATTTGAAAAGAAGAGTAGTAGCAAGCAACACTGTTCCAAAAGACTGCGAAGAACTTTGGGTACGCGCTCAACAAGCGTGGAATGAGATTGATCCACAATATTTGGAGAACTTGTTAGGAAGTATGCATAAAAGAGTGAAGGCTGTAATTCGTGCCAAAGGCGTGTGCACTAAATATTAAATAAAATAAAAACGGGACTATTTAGTTAGTCACAGGATAGATGCAAAAGTGTTCACAGAACAATTTTTTTAATTTTAATTTTAGAAAACAGGATTGCTGTTATTTTGTGTTTTGGTTCTCTAAAATGTAATCTATTTTCTGAAGTAATTTTATTTTGTAAAAAAAACCTTTACTTTGTTATGAGTAAATATTTAGATTTTCCCAAAAATCAATTTCAATAACTTTTTATGAACAGTTTTGCGAGTCACTGTATTTTCAAGGATCGACATTCGGCTATATATTTTCCTGCTGGTACTGGCATCGTGTCCAGAAATGTCGGTAAATGCTGCACATCTTTTAGGAAGATGTTGAGAAATTCGGCGCTTCAATTGATTCAGATACTTGGACATAGGAGTTTTCGTGGCAACTGTGTAGTCAATGAACTGGCAAGGCTTGCCACCTTGCTGCTCTTTCTCTACATGTACACCGAAACTACCGACAAATCAGCAAATAGGCAAAAATGCCATGAGGACGCTAAGAAGTTCTGGGCTGAAGAATCATCCAGTGCGCTCTCGAGGCAGTCTTGAACCTCCATTAAAATGCTTACTGTTGTTAAGTTTAATCCGCAGTGCTCTTGTTGCGCATTAACAGTTCTCAGGGACTGCTACCTCATAGGACGGCACGCACAGCAGTCAACGATTTCTGCCAGAGTTGTGGCTCAGAGAATGAAGAGGATTCCGCCTTCGATCTCATGTGCTAATGTGTGGCTCTGGCAAGGAGAAGAATGACCTCTTCCCTTTCCTCTGAGGTCTGACTGATCTATTATTTATCGACATTGCATTAAAAGAACTACAATATATGGTTCCCAGAGAAAAGTGGCTTAGGGAGAGTGTATTCATGGTATCACAACGTTCCTGGACTGTACCTATATGTGTCTTCCGGCAAAAACCTCCGATTAATAGCCACTTGCCCTAACCTAATCTATAACTGCCAATTAATTAAGGGCGTTGGAAATAATTTATAAAGTAATAAATAGTGTATTAAAATTACCAAAAATACCTCAAACTGTTCGGGAGATAGCTTGCAGAGAAATCAAGAAAGATAGTAACGGATCTATTGCGACTCAGAGAGCAGATACATATATTAAAAATGGTCTGGATGCAGCAGGCTTCGCACTATGTATCGTTGATGGACTCAATGAAAAATACGAAGATCATTATCAAATTCAAAGAAAACTTAGAATTATACATTAAACATACCCTTTGTGAAGAAAATACTAGAGTTTTTTGTAGACTTTTGTCTGGACAAATAAGCGGAGACAAAATATTTATTGATACAATTGAATAATAAAATTATTATTAATATTATAATTAATGTTTCTAGCATTATTAACAAATTTATTGCAAGTAAAGTGACGAAGCTTATACATTTTTCTATACCTATACATCAATTGTCTGGGAAGTATTATGAAAAGTAATTTGAGGAAGAAATAATGCACACGGACTGGGAACACTGATTGAAAGATGAACAAAATGGAAGGCAGTAAAACAAATACCAGACATCTAGTCTTCACCTAAGTTCATCATACTTTTACATTCCAACCAAAAATATTATCAATTTACAAACCAAACTCAATTTCCTTCATGCTTTGTTAAAATATTTTCGTACTTTCTACATTCGTCTACATTTCCCAATATCTCCTTCATTTTTTTAATGAATTATGAAAAATGCCACCATGCCACACAGAAATGAATTTCATATGGCCGCAATTTGTATGGGGTTTTAAAAGAAACTTCAGCTCTCTAAATTTAAAATGATTTCCTGGACTATTGCCAGCAGAATGATGGACTGTTACTTGTTCTAGTGTGTGGTGGTTTGAGTTGAGTTTAGAGATTTTCCAAAAATTTAAACGTATTTCAAAATATTAAAGAAGAGGTCATTTGAAAATCATATTCGGAAAATCAAAGAAGTTCGTCATTGCGATTGGCATTTTCCGCCTGCAATAAACTCAAACGTGAAACTGTTGTTTTGTTGTCTAGTTCATATTTGTCTTGTCTTCATATAAAAACTTAGCTACAAAGAACTATTAGGTAATCTTGATACTTATTTATGATGTCGGAACGACACAAGAGCAATAATACGTAGTATTCAGAATAAACAACATTTTTTAGGGCAATGATACGTCGTATTCTGAATATGCATGACTTGTTTTCGTCCTACGTGCAATGCGAAATCGAATAATGATGCGTATGTCCGCTTTTGAAGATGACACTTTTCAATGTGAACAAAGCTTATTTCACGTTAAGCTAATTAGAGCGAATTTCTCTTTCAATCAGATGCAGAATAATTGTACTATGTACAATGAAGAATTGCACTTCTGAAAATTGGCACAGCCGTGGTTATTTTCTAGAGCAGTTGGGTAGTTTTTGCGAAGACGGAGGATGTGGTCAGGTTGAAGGGGGCAACTCTCGAAAGAAATCGAGTTCACTTCTAGTTAAAGATATGGATATTGCTGTGTTAATCGGTGGCGTTGAAGAATCTTTACCACATGAAAGATAGTCTAATGTTTGATATGACACGACAAAAATACGAGCGTGTGCCAATTTCTCATTACAAGTTGTATTTGAGGCTGCGATTCAAAAAGCGAAATATAGAAATTAATTTCTATAGTGTTAATTATATTCGATTTTAAATTTTTCGGCAACGATATTATGAAAATTTTTCAATTTTCAAAGCTTGCCACAGTAACAAATGACTTACAAAACTTCTTTCGAAATTCAATTAATATTAGAATTTAGTTATTTTGCCACTTTTTATCACTCACATGAGTTATCCATAGTCACATCTTGCAGCTGTCCAGGGCTTGTGCTAAAAATAGAAGGAAAAAATATTTATTAATATAAATTTTGAATATGCAAACTATTTTTTTAAGAGTATAAAATACGAAAACTATAAAATCGATAAAATATGCACAAAATATCGTTTTCGAATTAGACCCGGTGAGAGGATATACTATGTGATGGAGATCAAATTTTCTGATTGATGTTAATTAGCTCAGTTCGACTTTCATAATGGAGCAAGTACGCGACTTTTAAAACCAACTGTAAGAAACTGTAAGATTAAAAATTAGGTATTTGTTTTGTGTGTATAGAATTTTCAAAGTCGTGAGCCTTGTACAATTCGCTCGGGGCAAGAAGCAAAAATTGTTTTTGTATGGACTCGAGTCTGTTACTCTGGATTTGAAAGGCTGAGTTTCAGATAATGCAGGCGTATTTGAGAAGAGGGCGTGTACGAGTGCAATGTATAATAATCATGTGGCCCATAAGTTTTTAAATTTCTTGGCTCGTCGCTTAATAAAGCCGAGCTGTTTATTTGTATGGAAAAGAATTTTGTCGTAGTGCAAGGTGAAACGAAGTTTCCTATCCAAGACAACGCTATCAATGCAAGTTGATAAGTTGTTGCCGATATAGTAAGTGTTCTGTGTAACCGCAATTATCAATATTAAGCGAGAGCTTGTTCATATTGCAACCACTGATCAAGTGAGTCAGGCTTGGATTGAAGAAAAAGTGCATCCGATTTAGAATCAATGGTATGGTACTATTTGAGATCGTCTGCATAAAGTAGGTGAAGTATATTTGACAGGACGCCAGACAGATCGGAAATGAATATGTTAAAAAGAAGTGGACCGAGATGGCTACCTTGTGGCACACCAGAGGTAGAAAATATATTCTTTTATAAAACTTTGATTTCGTGAACACCAAGCGAAAAGCCTCTGGTTATCCTACATCGGTGTACAAAAGCATCTCGGTTTCTTCTAACCGACAAAAAATATGTGAATTATTTGTCGACCTTTTTCAAGAAGTTGTTTGCCCGTTCAGCGGCTCATTTAACGGGTCAGAACTTCCTCCAAGCTTCATAATTAAAAGTGTTGCATATAATTTTCAACTAATCGCTTGCATGCCGTAAATTTGCTCATTTCCTCAGCCCATCTTAAGCAAATTCTTAAAAGTGGCCTGCTTTGACTAATCTGTTTGGAAAAATGGTTTGTGATAAACTTAAAATTCTTATTGATCTACTCCTGAACGAGCAATAACATGGCTTCAGAAAAGGTAAGTCAAATACCACCAACCATATGATAATAATTTTGAATGCGATTTGTAATATGGAAAAAGGGTATCAAAATCGATACTGCATACAACGAATGTATCAAAGCTTTTGACGGTGTCGACCGTGATGTTTCAAATTTGGCAATTTAGGAAACTTGCTAAATTGGTTGAATTTTTGAACTTCCAAGACTTTCTCGTCAAAAAATTATTGTCTTTTCTGGGATACTTTAAGGCTGTGAACAAGGGCCGCTTCTGTTCAATAGTTTTATTTCGGATCTCTCGGATTTGTTATCTAACATACCACACTTTTTTATGCGGACAATCTGCACACTATTCAATCGAAATTCGACCCAAATTTCTTTCAGTTAAAACGCTTATAGCTTGAGAAATGGTGTGGTGTTATAAAGTTATTCTTAACGTTGGTAAATGCCATGCCATAAGCTTTTCCCATCAGACCTTTACTTTAAATTTTGATTATCGCTTGAGTAATAAGCTGCTAAAAATATAGATAGATTTGGATAGATTGTCGATCTTCCGGATAAAAAGTTGCACTTAAATGACAAAGTTTTTACAAGAGCCAGCAAATAGCTAGGATACATTAAGAGACGTGCAAAAGAATTTAAAACATGTGGGTTACAAAATTTCTGTACATAGCTTTAGTTCGCCCATTTCATTTTTTTTTTTCAATATTTGTAGCAATAGACTAGGAACCACCCAAAAGCAATCTGTTATTTTCGCCTTGAATGATCTATATGATCCACACAACTTTGAAAATTTACCATCTTACAGTTATAGACTAAGTCTCTTAAATCTGGCGACACTTTCTTCATGGAGAATACCGTTCTCATGTTACGTTTTTGATGCGATTGGGAGCTCGATTAACATTGAATATCTTCTATATAAAATAACTTTGAATCATGCGATAAAAAGAGTTAGACATACACGTCTCCTCAAGGAGCATCGGCATTACACTGTTTATGGCGACAGGGAGTCCAAAAATAGATGCTGCAATATATTTAATAATTTTTCCAACTATCATTCTCCGTGTTTTTCCAAATCCAGTTTCGAAAGTGCTTTATTCAAAGCTTTGAATTCTTAAACAGTACTTTTTTTCTTTCTTTAAAATCTCCATCTCAAATTGAAAATCAAACAAAAGTCTGTTGACAATTTATTTAAAAATTTGTTGTTTGATAATTTGTTGACTTTTTGCTATACACCTTCACGGGAGAGGTTATAAACCTCACTGCAAGCTTTCTTACCAACAGACAATTCTATGTCAGCGTTAATGGAGCAAATTCTACCAAAGGGCCTGTGACATCAGGAGTACCACAAGGCTCTGTCACTGGACCTATTCTCTGTACAATATTCACTGCTGATCTTCCTACTCCAGCAAGCCAACCTCAAGTCCAAGTCCTCCAATATGCTGACGACACGCTCTTATTCGCATCGAGCAAAGACCCGCTCAAAGCAGCGAAGAGCCTGGAATACTACTTGGCAGAACTAAGTCTTTATTTTGACGAATGGGGCATCAAACCAAATAGCAGTAAGACACAACTCTGTGTATTTCGCAATCCTTCTAAGTATCGGGGATCTCAAACAGTCCGCAACAAGGCCAAAAAACTCGCTGTCTCGTTCGGAACCTCTAAGATTACTCCAATCTCATCTCTAAAGTACCTCGGTGTTGACTTCCACGAATTCCCGAAGTTTAATCCTTATGTGCGGCGTAAAATCAAAGCTGCTAAGTCCGCATTTCAACGCATCAGACCTCTTTTTGCCAAAAAGATGGGCATGATCACCAGAGCTAAGTCCATTTGCTACCAGACTCGGACCCGGCCTATCTTGACTTATGCTTCCCCATCCTGGATTACCTGTTCCAAAACTGCCATGGCAGAAGCGGAGGTATTCGAAAGGAGAATCCTCCGCTACTGTACTGGTAGGTTCTACAACCCGGTGACTAAAAGGTGGCCGAAGAACCTTCTCCTGTATGAGGAGTCGGGACTGTAGCCACTTAGGGACCGGGTTGTAGAATTAACGACAAGATTCTACGGACTGACAGACGGACATGAGAACGGACTGATACGGTCACTTGGGCGTACAGGTGGCTCTAATGAGCCATTTATGCGCTCCGCGAAAATAGCGTGTCAACGACAGCTCATGGATGCGCTTTTTAATTATGTAGGCCTCCCAACGAATAGAAGAGGCTAGATGTAAGACCTAGGATAAGGAATTAGGTCTATTTAGGCTAAGTTAGTTTTAGTTAGGTATAAGTTAGACTTAAGTCATAGCATAAGGTAGATTTTAAGTGACTATTGCTAGGATAATTTCAGCCACTGTACACGGCTGGATATGATAATTAGCGTGTAAGATTATAAGAAAAACTCAATAGGTAAACATAAATAAAAATAAAACAATCAAGAGCCAGCAGGCCAAAATATTATAGCCGAAGTAATTTTTTTTTAATTGTAAATAGTACTTAAATTAGATTAATAATGTACAAAAGAAAACTAAAAATAAAATCATTTCTAAAAAAATCTGCTATACACCTTGCTTGGTTTGAAAATACATGTTGATTATAAAGATCTCTCAAGCCAATGGACAAGAACTGATTTTGTATCATGGACGCTAGTAACCAGGAATATGGAACCCCTTCTAAAGGGCTCCAAGGATGTCTGTATACCCCAGCCAATAGAAGGAGCTTTGCACGTCCAACGTTATCTGCAGGACGATCGGTGTGGAGCTGTGGCATGCCTCCTCCACACTAGGGCATTAATCCCGAGATTGAAATGGTGATCCCGAAAATCGGGATTAGAATTTTCGGGATCCCGAGATAATCCCGAGATTTCGGGATTTTATAAAAAAAAACTATATTAAGGGAATTTAAATAGATATATTGGCTTATTCGTTTTCACTTAAAACTTTATTTCAATTATATATACATAAAATCGGAAGCTAAGTTCATTATAATGTTAAATTTATGCACATATGTACATGGGTACTAGCAAGTAAGACGTTAATCTATAATTGCATCTAAATTAATCTTATGATCTAATTTCTTCTTATCTTCTTGACCAATAAAGCTCTTTACTTGGTCATGATAGTTAGTTATAAAATTAGTTAAAAACGAATTGAAATTTAATCAGCGTAACATGTTACGATAATATAATAAAAATACATTATTCTTTTTAGTTGTTTACATATCAATTACAAAATAATATTGCATTTCAATGAAACAAGTGATAAGTAATAATATCGATTGCTTCAAACTGCTGATTCATTTTGAAAGTATGCTCTTAATAAACATAATTCGTCAAGAGTTTCAAAATTTAAACTAGACCTGATTTTGCTGCACATATATCCAGCTGCTGAAAAAGATATTTCGGGTACACTTTTTGGTGGGATATTAAGCATGTAATCATATGCCAGTTGTAATTCATTATTACAACTGGCTTCCGCCTCCGTTTTCATAAAACAATATTTCTTTTAGTATTAAGTTCTGCTTTCTTATTCCCAAAATTAATCCCGAAATCTCGGGAGTTCCGATAAAAAATTCGGGATCCCGAGAATGTCCAAAATGTGTCGGGATCCCGAGATCCCGAAATCTCGGGATTGTATGCCCTACTCCACACTTACTAGTGTCCCAACAACCTCTGAGATAGCAGCGATTGATTAATGCCCTTTTTGGAATCCGTGCTGCCTGTCTGAAAGTTTGCCAACCGATCTGGCTGATGGCAATAACCACGAATTGAGCAACCCGCACAACGAACGATATGTTTATGGGGAGCTCGGATTATATTTCCATTGTCTTAATGTACCAGTCAAGCTATTTCTCACAGCGACGGAAAAGCTTCCGCGGCTAAACATGAATTATGCAGATCCAATAATGGATGCACTTGACTCTCCGTCACGACTTTAAGCGTCACGACTTTTAAGCGTCACGACTGGCATTCCAACAGATTCCGGTTCCGCGTCCTGGAAACTGCACTGCTCTTCTCCCCATACGTAAAGAAAGGAGCCTCCGCCTGATTGACGATGATGGGGTCATCTGTCATTAGAGGTACGGCATGCTTCATGGATATCGCATCCGTGCTGGTTATTTTATTATAAATGATATCATGGCTTCTGGGTATTATACATTTTCCAGCTATGAAAAAATCGATGGTGCTTCCATTTTGGCATCTTTTGGATGATGATCAAGTTTTGCTGTTAACTCTCTACTTATCAGAATTGAGGGAGCGTTTGCTTATACATATATGTATCCCACATTCGGAGATTTTCATTTGTGTCCTAGAGTGGAACATTATAAATACAAATCTCAGAATTTATAATTTTGCCAGAATATTTAGCTAAATTTGGGACAAAACTATTACTACAAATTTAAAATGAACATATGTTTCACATGAATCGAACATTCGTATTTTACATAGCTCTTTAAAAATATTCCAATAACCTTGGTTTGCTTAATTATAGATTATGTGTTTACTTTAGAAAAACAAATGTTTACAAACTGTAAACGCGCATTTTCTTCAAAAATTTAAAATCTGTCGAATTTCATTGAAATGAAAAATTGATGTCGATTTCGTCAGGACGTTTAGCAACTGATAATGAAATATGTGCATTTCATCATTGACTACTATTTTTAAATATGTGTGTATAATAATGCGTTGAGTCGTCGCGGGAAAATAAAAAAAAATTTATGATATTCAATCCTTTAATGTTCCGAGAATTCTTGGAATCTTATTCATGAATTCATCAATCCAGATTTTCATCTTTGAGTCCGTCCGAAGGTTTGGCCTTTGAGCTGTCAGATTTTCACTAGATGTATGAGAAAATCGAATACATTTTCTATGATCGAAATTGTTTGTTCTGATCTGCTTTCGAAGAATTTACAAAGCTATTGTTTACAGAATAGAGAAAACTGAAAATGCACATTTGCTGTGCTCATGTTGTAAACTGTGACGATGCACGTACTGAAATTTATTTTTCTTGCTGATGATGCATGCATGCCAAGTGCACCATATGCTATGGTTGGGGAGAATAGACTAAAGCCTTTTAGGCATTATTTGGGAGTTTCAATATGAAATTAAATTATAAAGCTTTGTTTTGTGCATCCGTGTGGAGGAAGGGAGACTAATTAGAACATGGGGAAATCAAATTGGCTTGTCTCAATTAACTATGTACTTAGTGTTGAAAATAGTGAGTGGTTAATTTAAAGCTACCAGACACCTAGCTTCTATTTCAAATATACATTCATAATAATATGAAACTATAAATTATTTAGCAATTTCAGAAAAATTCGTGTTGCCGTTGCTTTTACAAAATTTCGTTGAATATCAGACAGAAATATTCAAAATAAACATGTTTGATTCTAATCCATCAACATGTATTGCATTATGCTAGCAAGAAACGTTGTCTATTTGTTTGCGTAGCAAGAGTCTATAATATTCAATTTATTAACACCTTGGCAATCTTCTGGCTAGACATGTAAATTTTTAGAAAACACTGCCAATACAGACGTTGTTTCATCATTCTTTTCAAAATAATCATTGCAATAAATCCTTATAACATTTCCCATATGCCCAACAAGCTCCAACCTATTTCAATAATCCCACACCCTTACTCTATTTTCTCCATCCGTCTGTGGGCTTGGCTTTCATCACTCCACGTCGTAAATTCTTCGTGGTATTTACTTGTTCGGATCAAGATCCGCCTATATATCAATTAGCACTTTTCATGCGTATGTTGCAATTTTGCAACCACCTTCATCTTCTAATTTTCTTGAGGTTTCACAACATACTTCGTCGCACTAGCATTCTTAAGACTAAACAAACACAGTGCATGTCATGATGATGCCTGTGGGGCAGTCTTGACAAAATATTTGTATCGTTGGATTCTGTTCGTAGCGCGCTGTCTTAACTCGAAAATAGTTTGAAGCAATTGTATAAATTTCACTATGGTGAACCTGGAAGAGACGTTTTATAAACAGCGAGCGAAAGTAAATAAACGATATTTAAGTAGGTAGGCTCCACTGCATGCATCTTACTTTGTATGATGCTTCCTTTTCTGTGTTGCTGACAAGTTAAAGATGTTTTTCTTTTGAGAGTGATTATCTCGTGACGGTTCAAAATTCAAGGGAGATCAAGTTGAAATGGAAGGGTTTCATGGTATTATCTCTCGCGCCAAACACATTTAAGTTTACATACTAAGGAGAGAATTATTTTCAATTTCATCTCCACAGGTGCTTTAACAATATTATGTTTTTAAAATCTTGGGTACAAATCTTCTGCTGCTGAACATCAAAATCAACACTAGGATATACATTAGGGTTCTTCGCACCAATAGTAAAACGCGTTCGCGGTACCACAGTATAGAATCACCTATTTCATCTTATTCTATAAATATCTCTCAGTGCAAAGTCAGCAGTTTCATTTTGTTTATGTTTGCTGCCTAGAAACAAGAATTATATTCTGATTTTCCTTGAAATTCTGTGAAATATACAAAATATGAACAAAATTATGAAGATATGTTTTCAAGTTTAAGCTTCCAGCTGAACGCAAATGATATTAATGCGAATGATATAAAACAGTAGAAATTATGAATGTGAAAGTACTGACCACCTACAAGCGGAAGTATGTACTAAAGAGAAGGAGAGCTAATAATATTCCACAATTTGAGTTCAAATGAAGGACGCAATTTAAGAATTCTAGAGATGAAACGATATTTAAGGGTCTGAAATTAGTTTTAAATAACCAATGATATGAATTTCTTCTAAATAAACTAGCAGTCTGTAAATTTGATGACAGTATCGAATCACAAATTATTTTTTTTGCAAAAAATTCATAGTACAATATTATCACAAAGAGGACGATTAACTACTTTGTATTTCTAATACACACTGTACCCTATGGTAGATCACATTCAATATGTCAATAGCAAAACTAACAAATAATCACAAATTGGATGGAATAGGAAGAATTTGAAAACATTTATTCAAAAATAAAGATATTTTAAAACAAGATTACAGTACATAATTTATCAGACTCACTTGATCTTAAGGTAAAGTTTTTTTATACATGATAGTGAAGTGAAAAATTATAGATATTTTTAACAATTAAAATAGTGAGCAAACATTTCAAGAAATTTCAGATATTATTCAGGTTGAGGTAAACAATCCAATTTCCTTTAAAATATTGTCAATGCGCGTAAACTGTTCAACAGTTTCGAGAATTCGAACTAAATGTACATAGGTAGTTTTATATTTCATTATATGAAATAAATTTGTACATCTAGAAGTATTCAATTGTGATCACCTTTTCCTTTCCTGTCTACAATATCATAGACAGTGTAAATCTGCTCCAAAGCTTTCTAAGCGCAGAATATTTGAAGAAATATGGATCAATACTTCTATGAAAAATTATCGTTAGATAAAATTCGCAGATCACCAAAAATTGTCACAATTAAGTGAATAAAAATCAAAAGTCTTGCAAGTGATCGTATAAGTCAGGTATACGCTATGAGCTGATGTCTAATGAGAAACGGTGCATACTTTCGAAACAACTGTATATCTAGTTGTTTGTAAAAAGATTACTACATATGTAGATGACTACCATAGGCCTGTTTCCGTACTTGAATCTATAATAATATGTTAAAATAGATTCGCAGCAAGTCGTTTCCGTACTTTTGCTGCAAGCCAAATGCAAGCCAAATTTTGCAGCAAAAAGAAGCCAGCTGCCAAATTCTGTTACTGCTGCAGTTTGCTGAAAGTACGGAAACAGACCTCATATTTAGCATATTTATGAAAACTGCAGCATCAAAGTCATATCTCCTTTATCTACTGTAATCACATTTAATACAGTGATTGTAACATAGCAGAGCACATAGCAGATGTTTTTACCAAAAAAAGCTTTTATCTTGCAAGCTTTCACCACAACGAGCTTTCACCCCACAAGCTTTCATCGATCAGCTTCTCACTCATCTCGATGAAAGCTCATCTTGGATTTCACATATAAGAGCCAACTCACGCAGGATGAAGGCAGATAGCTTGAACATTCGGTCGTGCACCCTAGGGTCTGATCCCCAACTATCAAATTCATTTGTCAGATAATTATTAATAAAGACACATTTATATATTTTTATATAGTGTTTGCTAATTAGTAGTTATAACTGGCGCCCAACGTGGGGCGCCAGTTATAGTGATAAATATACGAATATATTATATTATCTTCGGGAATACGTAAAAGCAATATATATAAGGAATTTATGCTGTATACTTTAGATGGTGTCCTAATGAGTTTAGTAAGATGAGCTCGATTATACAGACCCATACTTAAGTTTACTCTTAAAATAAAAATAATAAATGTGATAAAAAATGCAGTGGCCCACCAACAAGCCGTATGTTTTGTTGTCTTGCTAGGGGAAGGGGACCCTGAATCGAAAACCAATCAGGGAAAATAAATAAGAAGAGAAAATTACGGTGCAGGGAGTTGGATTCCCTGTATCGGCAGTCGTCGGGGTGATCAACAAGACTCCGGGACGCCGCTATCTAGTGACTGCAATGCTATGGAGAATAAAATTTGGACACCACAGCAGATATTGCCGGCAGGGGACAAAAAAAGGAGTTGCAAGCTACAACGGACCGTAGCCTTAACAGGAATAGTGACGCAAGCAGACAACTCCACTGGCAGCCGTTAGTGCCAAAAGGCCGCAAATACTTTGCCAGCAAGGATAAGCTAGCGCTGAAAAACTCTTCCTTCTCTAATAAGGTAGACAGAGGTTGGCCAAAAAGCTCGCAGTGAAAAAGGCAAATGTCCACTGAGGGTGAAAAATCAGGAACCAAGAGGTCGAAGAATTAAAGTAGTCGACTGGAGGCCTACCAACTCTCCATCTCTAAACCGAGAAGGATCATGAAGGCTTTGCGAAGTAACTAAACAGCATCTAATCGAGGCACTAATTGATCGTAGCAGCTCCTAGAGTCAAATATCGGTTGAAAAATTAAAGATCGTAGAATTAGGCCTTCTCAACGCAATGATTCACCGTATGGGGAGGCTTGTTGAACTGACCATATGTTCCTTTGACAAGGGGTGGTTCAGGAGTGCTGCAATCACTAAGGATAAGAGGACAATGGGAAGAAGCTCGTTTAGAGCTAGTAGACAAAAGGAGCATTCCGACACTGTCCAAAGCGAAGATGGTGATACGGAATGGAATTGAAAGTAGTGAAATTGCTCTGCTACAGAGGAAATACTCGGATGTTACAATACAGGATAGGAAGATCTTGGATGTCAAGAAGCCAGTAGCGCAAGACAGAGAGCAGAAGTAAATACTTCAAATCTGCTCATTCCAAGTTTTGTCAAGATAGTGTGAGGTATAGGCAGCGTTTACCTGCGACTAAAGAAGAAAGCCAACGTCAAAACATTGGAGAATGCCGAGATTAAGATAAATCTGGGCAGTTGAGCAACAGTAAACAATTGTCAGTTACCAGCAAGTTGATTCGCAAAGCAAGGAGGATGTTGCGGCTAAAGTTGACAATCAAACAGATTAATCAGCAGTTTGGCCTTGTCCGGACTACTGCTGTCTTTTTACGACGGTGACTTTGATGTGCCTACGAACCTTGGATCTCTGTGGAAGGCCGGGTTGATGGCCCAGGGTCACAGTACTTCAATATTTGCTTCCCCAATGCAGTAGTCAAGATAAGAAAATTTATGCTGTTGAGGCACAATATTCACACTTATCATCTTTCTAATTTCAGTACGGATAATCTAACCATCATGCAGTGTGAGGGTGCCAAAGAGGAGCATCTACTTCTAGTATTCACCAACATGGCAGGTTGCTCCGCTGGAGGAGGTGGAAAATTAGCCACGTCGTCGCTTTGGAAAAAGAAATTATTACTCATAGAGCCGGAGGTCAATGCGCATCACACCGTTTAGGGCAGCAAGGACACCAACTAAATGAGTCTCTACTTAGTTTTAGTATCTATTATAGCCTAGTTTTAGCAAATTCGGGAAATGCCCTTACCAATAACGGACCTCTTAGCAAAAACGATATCACTCAACGATCAATTGCAAAAGAAATGGAGGATCCTTGAAGGGTAATAATTAGGGCTCGAATAGTTATGCACGTGCATGCATATTTCAGCTTAAAATCCATGTTCTTGCATATTTTCATCATTTTTGTGCCATCGAAATTTAATTTCGTAGTACTGGTTTCTCCTTTTGATATTTTACTTTTATATAGGGACACAAACACACAAGCAATTACAAAACGATGACAAATCAAATACAAAATGATGACATTTAGCATATTTTATACCATTGCATATAAAAGCATAGTGTACATCAGAGCCACCTTTATGTGCGTCATCAAAGGAATCAAAATAATAGAATCAAAAGGGCTTAAAGTCAAATCATACTTCGACGTGATTGGCAATATTTGATCGACTTTTGTGATTGGTATTTGATCGAAAGAAGAGAAATTCCAAAGAGTCTAAAGTCGAAATGTGGGTCTTGATTCATTGATGCGAATTCAATAAATTTTGTAGCAAAATAATACTTGAAACGAATACGTAGGACCTTAGTCACCATCGGAAGTTGCGATGCTTATTTTTGCCGTTCTTACATCTAAGAGATGTTCCAATGTTCGAGCCAATTGAAAAGTCCCCGGTCTACCATAGTAAAACACATTTTTTTGGCAAAATTCGATTTTATTATTCAACATAGTTGCCTTCGAGGGCGATATAGCGATTATAGCGATCTTCCAACTTTTCGATACCATTTTTGTAGTACGATTTGTCTTTCGCTTCAAAATAGGCCTCAGTTTCGACGATTACTTCTTCATTGGCGCTAAATTTCTTTCCAGTGAGCATTCTTTTGAGGTCTGAGAACAGGAAAAAGTCGCTGGGAGCCAGATTTGGCGAATAAGGTGGATGCGGAAGCAATTCGAAGCCCAATTCATGCAATTTTGCCATTGTTTTCATTGATTTGTGACACGGTGCATTGTCTTGATGAAACAGCACTTTTTTTTCTTCAAATGGGGCCGTTTTTTAACGATTTCATCCTTTAAACGATCCAATAACCCTATAAAATAATCGCTGTTGATGGTCTGGCCCTTTTGGAGGTAATCAATGAAGATTATACCTTGCGCATCCCAGAATACTGATGCCATAACTTTGCCAGCTGACTGTTGTGTTTTTCCTCGCTTTGGATTCGGTTCATCGTGTGCAGTCCACTCACCTGACTGTCGATTGGACTCCGGAGTGAAATGATGGAGCCATGTTTCATCCATTGTCACATATCGACGCAAAAATTCAGGTTTATTGCGCTTAAACAGCTTCAAACACTGCTCAGATTCATCAACACGCTGTTGCTTTTGATCGATTGTGAGCTCGCGCGGCACCCATTTCGCACACAGCTTTCTCATGTACAAATATTCGTGAATGATATGATGTACACAATCAGATGATATCTTCACAAAGTCTACTATCTCGACCAACTTCACTTTACGATCATTCAAAATTACTTTGTGAACTTTTTTGATGTTTTCGTCGGTGACAGCCTCTTTTGGGCGTCCACTGCGTTCGCCGTCTTCAGTGCTCATTTCACCACGTTTAAACTTAGCATACCAATCAATGATGGTTGATTTTCCTGGTGCAGACCCCGGAAACTCTTTATCAAGCCAAGATTTTGCTTCAACTGTATTTTTTCCCTTCAAAAAGCAATATTTTATCAGCACACGAAATTCTTTTTTTTCCATCTTTTTTCAAATAACAAAAGTAGCTACACTCACAACGCAATATCTCACAAACTAATGGTCGGACTGCTGTCAAATTTTGACATGTATCGTTTGAAGGTTGGTACTAACTAAAAATTATATGGATTTAATACTAGCACCGCCATCTGTGTATCAGACCGGGGACTTTTCAATTTGCCTGTTATAGATGTAAAGATATTTTTCATTTATAAATCAGTTTTGACTGAGAAACGGCAACCTTTCACGTTTCAATATTTTCCTAAATGTTTTGTGTCCAGCTGAAAGAATTAAAAAAACTGACAGTCATATATATTTAAACCTTCTTTTTTTTTGCATATTTTGGCAATTTTTTGGAAGATTTTTGCATATTTTGCTCATTTTAATTGCATGTTTACAGGCATAATTCATTGATTTTTTGTGCATATTCGCATGTATATTTCGGCCTTTTTTCGCGCATTACTATTCGAGTTCTAGCGATCATACTCTGATCATGGATATATTAATTTCACATTGAAATTCAGTTCAATCTACAATTGTCGCCCGTTTCATAATCTCAGAAACATAAAATGGGAGATCTTCAAACGGGAAGCTGTTAATGGTTTAGGCTTTTCCTGGGATTGATATTGTAGCAGTCCTAGAGGTAGCAGTAAATACTCCCAAGGTAAAGCAAATGGAGGCTAAGCGCAACTCCAAATCACTCGGCTGGAACAGAGATCTAGGACGTCACAGAAGACAAGTATACCAAAGTATCTAATTGCAGGGAATGTTGGGATTAATATATAGTCACTGTCCGGCGCTGGATAAAAACAGACAGCGTTACTTCGGTATGCCCTCTCTGGTGGAGCAGAAGCTGAAAAAAAATTTTCAGTTCGCAAAAAAGTCGGCGCCATTCGATTGCCACTCGGACTGAACTTTTAAGTTCCAAGTCTTCTTATCTGTTAACTCTTAACTTGGGTCAGCCAGCAGAACTATCCTACTTATACTATCTTTCTTAAATTACATATTCCTAATACGATACTTTTATCTCATCAAATTCGTACACCATTTGGTTTTGCAATGTATTTTTTTATCCTTTTTTTGTAAGTTGATATTGCAAGTAACAATGATCCACACAGTAATATTTATCAGCATTCAATAATTTTGATTTAGTATAAAATTTAAAATTAGTGCTATATGATTTGCCATAGGGTGCGAACGCGTTTGTCTCAGTCTGCATGCATTTTATATTTTGTGCAAATTTCACGATGTATCTTACATTTTAATTAATTTGTATTTTTTCGTTAATGAAGATATTGAAATTTATTCGAAGGACACATCTGAAACGATGATCTCACAGAAGATAGATATTGCTGACATATACGAGTTTTTGGTGAAATTTTCTGTTGATTTTTTGCACAGTCGCGAAAATTTGGATAGTGGCGTGACATTAAAACTTTTAAAAAATCCTGTTAAAGAAAAAGTCTAAAATTAAAAGCTCGAATGACTTCGAAGACAATGAAAATACGTACGTAATGAAAAAAGACATTAATGACGAACAATATTCGTAAAAATGTCGCATCATCTTTGGAATTAGTTTTATAGGATTGACCTAATTTGATTCTTTCTAGCTTTCAAAGCAAAATATTTTATTTGAAAGACCAATTTTTTCTTAGAAGTTAGATATATTTGAATTTCTTGACAGATATCGACATTGCAGATATTGCGACACTGAAGAAGAGGGCAGATTACCCTCTAAATATCGATATCTGTCAAGAAATTGAAATATATATTGCTTCTAAAGGAGAAATTAGTATTTGAAATAAAGTATTTCAAATTTAAATTATTTGCATTATTTTTACTTTGCTCTGTGATTAAATTGCACTGATTTCAATTAGCAATCACAATATCTTTTTAAAACAAAATCAATTTTCCACAAACCTTATATAATAATGGAAAAGCACATGACCGAAACTGCTTTGTCAAGTAAATGTAGTTAAAGTAATATAACATAAATGAAAATATGCGAAAGCAACTAGCTACTCTCTCAAATTTACTTGATTCATTTTTCTTAATTTTTAACGATCAGTTACTGTGATTGTACAAGATTCATTTTGCTAAGTTCGAAATTCAAAGTATTGACAAACTTAATGACCCATACATGGATCAGCATCAAAGTCTAAGACCGACAGTGATTCAAGATGACACACAAACAAGACAACTTTATCCGGCTTCTAGATATGATTCATTTTGCTGATAGATATTGATATTTCGATATGTCGATATCTGTTAAGAAATTTAAATATATCTGACTTTATATAATTTATATTATATAATTTAAATATATCAATGAGCGTTTTATTTTGCTAGAACACCAAGTTTTCAGTTTAAACAGGTCTGAGAAAAAAACCCGAAGCGTGATCTTTATTATTTATACTCATGTAAACTAAGCACGTAATTACTGTCTATGAAACTTTGTAAGATATGCTATATAAACTATTTTCAAAAAAACTGGTTTGAATGAAGAAACTTTGGTTTTGAACACTGGTTTTAACGTGAAATTAACTAATATATAAATATTGTTTTTTTCACCGTCACTTCACAGATGTGTTGCTCTGATGATAAAAATTTATATGCTAATTTTTTTCCAAAATTTAATAATAGATAGATGTGTATTGCTAGTTTTATTCCACCAGATATTTGTTTTAAAAATTTATAATGTTTATTCTTACCAGAATGGACTCAATGTCGTTCGACGTTTTGGCGTTGAGTTGTTCGTCGAATTGAATCGAAATAGTCCTGCCATTTCGATATTTTATATTATACACTTATACAAAAACACTACTTAAAATTCCTAGAAAAATATCTTATTCACACTCACGATTTTGAAATCAATGACGCGACGCGCCCAACACGAATTAATTTTACACAATTTATAATTAAAAATACACGAAAATGCGTTATCAAATTACACTTACAACATTACAATAGATAATTTTTGTAATATTTTTGATTATGAATGCAATTTCAAATAATGTAATATTTTACAAAGATAAAACACGATTACAAAAGTTACACTGGTTTTATTACTACGAAAAATTTATTTTCTTCCCGATTTTTTGAACGCAATTGTCTTTTAGAAAAAAACACTCATCAGTCACATTGTTATAGAAAATACTTAAAGTGCATTATTTTGCATTCTTACGCTTGGTGCAATGTTATTTCACATTTAAGTCTATCATTTTCAAATGCTCTTCGATTGTTGTTTGTTTTTATTTGGTTAGAATTTTTCGCATTTATGGACATATTCCGTCCCCACTACGAAATGTTATTCTAATTTATTATCATTTCAAATGTAAACGGAGCAAATCGTTCATTACTTCCACTTTCGCTATCGACATTGTTTATCGATTAATGATTGACCCATTTTACAATGCAGTCACAGGATATTTTCTGTAAAATTAATCTTTTTGTTAGCCTATGTGTGAGGTTTGTGCAGCTACTTCAAATGATTTGCTGTTGTAATTACACACAGTTCTGTTACATAAATTTTCCGAATTAAATTATGAGTGTATTTTGTGCCAAACTATAGTGCTGTGGTTTAACGAAATTAATTAATTACTATATTACGGTAGAATATTTCAGTCTGCCAAGTACCAATTCGAATACAAATGATAAATACCTCGACCTGCTCCATCGTTTGAAATATCTTCTGCAGTCCGTTTTGCAGGTTGACTACACTAAACTTTTCAACAGAACAAAAGTTTTCAAACCGAACATATGATATGCTCGCACTTGCATGCCATTTGTTTTGCCAACACAAAGCGCTATGGTTACAACGTTGTCCTATTTGAAATATTTTCGAGCTTGCAGAAATATTTTCGAACGAAATTATAGCAAACAAAAATTTCTAAGTCGAATTATATCCACCGAATCGAAATGATGGTTTTTGTGTTTGTCCTGAAATGAGCATGCAAATTACTTCTTGCAGTAGGAATATTGTGATAATTTGCTGTTTCCGTACTGAACAAATGCATTACTCGGCCAGCACGATAAGGAGGAATCAACAGTTTGTTTGGCTGTTGCTTGATAAGGATTATATACTCAGAGACGGACCATGTGTGTAGTACGCACACATGTGGATTATGCTTTAGAGGGAGCGAGAGCGACACTACAAGATTCATGATGACCTATGCGCTGTTTTATCAGCATGGATGAAAACATTTATTAGGTTCAATTCTTCAAGAAGTCATATAACTTGTACTTGTGTAAATATGATAAGAAAATTTCCAAAGTTTATTTCGAAATCATCCATGCCTTCGATTATAAGTAGAACATGCCGATAGCATGAAATGGTAATTGAGTGAATGACAAGAGTATGTGTTACATGACGAAAAGAAGGTTTATCCAATAAATGAGTAAATATGGCTTTAAGCGGCGTAATACTAATTGATGATTGATAGTCATAGTTAGTAAATATTTAACCAAAAAATATATCTTTGGCCATGATAGGGAAGTGATTGTAGTCAACAAGTAATAGCTTTGAATCATTTGTTATGTGTACCGGGAAGTTCTGTTAGTTTGTGAAGTGAAAGAAAATTTTGTTCCAGTTAATTTAGAAGAACACGTGTGTATAAATGCAATATAAAGATAAACAGTCATAAACATTTGATATAAAATCGTCTATACCTACTTATCGAAATTTAAACAGACATTATTGGACAGAACTTTCCAGTGCACCTTAGTACGATTTTTAAATACTTTTTACCCTTAAGTCGTTCAAGAAAGAATGAGCAAAGAGAAAGGTTCCCGTTTGGAAATACGTACAAAACGTATACCTATTTTATGTCTGAACGGCTCGTTATACCTTCATATTAGAATATGTCCCCATACCTTACATTAAATTTTTGACTACTTTTGCTGTCTAAATTCCTGTTCCAATTCGTTTCCGTCGCTAGATATATTAATAATAGCAAAAACTATTAAAAGCATATATGCAGTTCAACGATTCCAATTTCACAGTGCATCCAAATCAAAGTAATAAAGGCATTCAACTAGATTTGAGCCGATTATGCGGGCTAAATGGAAGAAAATCATATACAGTGATTGATGGCTGTTTATTTAGTTATTACAACGGTAGGTAATAATTATAAGGGTATGCTGACAGAATGGCTAATGCTTCGAAGCAGCAGCCTAGAGCCTGCGTCAAACAGCGTATAGGAAGAAATTGAAATAATAAACACCCATAAGACTGTCGAATTTCTAAGACGGGATTTGCAACAAGGATAAAAGTTCACTATACTAACAATAAGAAATGTGGAATTTAAACAAAAAGCAAGTAAATCTAGGATACTGCGAAATAACGAATAAAACAGATGTAAACAAGTATTCAAATTAGCATAAAAGTGGCAATACCTGAAGGCAAAATCGGACCAACAAAAAACCTTTGCAATATACAAATCGAACTTAAGCTTCGAATCAAAAATCACACCATAGCCCAGTTAAATTCGACATAAAAAAGGCGAAACTTCGGAAAAATTAGGAGAAAGCTCAAATTTGGTGTGCACCTTGATACAATATATCTCAAAAACGGTTGTGATTACAAGAAAGCTACAAATTCGTCATACATTGTTTTTCCATGGGCGTGACCGTTACTGAGATATTTAAGAAAGCACCATGCTAAATTCCCCCGGACTACCAGGGTCATTGAAGTTTTCCACCGTAGTCAAAGGGGATCCGGATAGAGAGTAGAAAAATATTAAGGAACACTTTTTACATGTATAAGCGAATTACGTAAGCACCAATCATCTAGAGTGCAAAGATCGTTTTGAAGTTATAGGTAATACTTGAGAGATTCAATTACTATGTACACTTTGAAAACATCAGCATACAGCAGACAGGATGAATGAATAACGGAGGGAAGGGCGTCGATAAAGACAAGGAATAAAAAGAGGACCACGAATCGAACCCTGCCGAACACCAGAAAAGGAAGAAAAAAGCACATTTGAAGTACAAGTACGATCTGAAACATAGGAGGAATCAGAAATACCAAAACAGTCGAGATTCGAGAGAAGAAGATTGTGATCAACAGAATCAAATGCTTTTGAAAAATCGATGTAAAAAGCGTCAAACGTTTTCTGCTGATATAAAGCAGAAGCAACAAAGTAAGAGAAAATTATAAGATTACATGTGAAAGATCTACTCTTCAGAGTCCATGCTGATAAGGAGCAAAATAGGAACGGAATAATCTGATTACAAACACCTTTTTCGAGAACTTTGCCAAAACCGGGAAGAAGGAAAATTAGCCTGTAGTTAGAAATGCAGCTTGGGTGACCTGATTTGTGAATCGGCATCAGCAGATACATATCCAATTAAAGACCAGACAAGAAATATACTCAAAAATCAAGAAAATAATAAAAATACAATGAGCAAAACTTCAAAAAAGACGAACAAAGAAAAAAATTATAATCATTTTTTGCAATGAACTAAATTATACAATAAAAAAAATCAATGAATACAGAGATGAAATTCGAAATTCAGGAATTTATTTAATTTCGCAGGATACATAGAAGTGTACACACGAGGAAATATCAGCAAAAGGTGTGCACGCTCTAAGAATGAAGCCGCACAAACGACATGTTTTGGATGTGACCCGCAAGATGTGGACATCAAATTTTAGTTTAGTATCAAACAAAATACCAGGGACCTTGAAATTATCAGCAGGACTGAGGAGAGAACCAAGGATGGAATATGAAAACGTTATATTGGATAATTTACATGCAAAGGACATCTAGAATCATTTAGCAACATTAAGGTTAATACAATTAACAGAGGCACCATTCGCCCGGTGCAGATAAGTTATCCTGCAGCTGAGAGCGTCATCCGCGGACTCAATAAACCTTAATATTTTCAGATCATCGGTGTACGAAAGACACAAGAGGTTAAAGAGGGAAGACCATTTATAAATATGAGAGAGAGTAGAGGATCAAGAATCGATCCTTCTGGAACACCAGAAGTAAGATAAGGGGGGGGGGAGAGTTAGCCATTACGAAACAAGCACGATCGAGAAGGCATGAGGACTATTGGGACGGGGAGGAACCAGAAAAGAAAGTTAAAATAAAAACAATGGACAAAGGAATACACAGCTGCGACGAGTGTGACTTGGGTAGCAAAATTGGGATACTATAAGGACCGTTATTGATATATATGCTAAGTGGATTGAGTATAGACTCGATTTCTAAAGGATCAGTTACGATGAAAGAAAAAGGTAACAAATTAACAATTGGGGAATTTACATTGAGACTGGAGATTGCTGGGAAAACAATGAGGAAAATTGTTCAGCAATGATTAGTATTATTCTTTTAATATTAAAGTTAATAATGTCTGTTATAATTTGGATAATTTAAGTATAAAAATATTCAAAAATTTCTTGAGGGTTAGATGCAGTGACACCATTAAGATACAGTGAATTAGAGAAACGGTGGGGTTTTCCTCAGGGAACGGATATAAAAACAGAAGGGTTTAAGGTGATTAGAAAAGAAGACTCAATGTTGGTCAAAAAATCAATATGGTTTGTCTTGGGCGCTGATCGTAGCCTAGAGAATTCTATAAAGTCATCCTGTGATCGCGAAACTCTAAATTTGGCACGAGCTACGTTTTTACTTTTAGCCTTAAGGGATAGATGCTACATCGGACCGAAACCAAGGAGTATTATACCGTTTGTACGGACGGCTGGTAGGAATAAATCGTGAGATTAAGGTGTAGAGGAAGTCATTTAAAAAAATTAAAAATTCATTCGACACGAGAGAGGCCAAAAAAGATAAACAAGTTTATTTGATTAGACCAGACTTTCAGAATCACCTCTCTAATAATTGTCATGCGGAAGTCTTATGGGAATTTGAGAGGCTGAAAAGTCAATAGAAACAGTATTGAAATGTCAGGAAAAACTTAAGGCGAAGGAGTAGCTTGTAGTGATATTGTGGGAAAAAAATCTATTGGCATTGGAAAGAGAGTAAAATTGAGAAAGAGAGCCCACAAATAAAAAGAATTCAGCTATTCAAGAAGTAGTGTTGAATGAAAGGATTGAAGTGAAAGTGGTGTCCTAAAGAAGGCTGAGCAAATTAAATTCTCTGCATATAAGAAGGGAAGCAAAAGAAAAAACGATTAATGAGGTATTTCGAAAGTTCTGCAAAGAATTGATCGCAGACGGAGACTGGAGAATTCTAAGGAAGATGAACAGTGAATTAGTGTGCTCATTATTTGTTTAAAGGTCTTTAGCAAGCGCTACTCGCGAACAAATGTATTAAATTCTTACGAAAATTGCAAAGCAAAATATCATTACGATGCTAAAATACATGCACTGAAAGAAAAACTCTTGGTTGGTTCAACTATTTTTCATAGTATTGCAACGATTCATTCAAAATCGTTAAACGAACTACGGAAAATAGTTATTTTTACTATGTTAATATAGTTAATTTAACGATATAAAAGTAGTTGGCTCTGGTTGTACAAAAAATATCGCAACGTTCATGAAATCAACTGTTTTAATTGTTTCATAACCACGAAAATTAGTTGATCAATAGAAAAATATTCATAAATTCACTCAAAACTTCAACGTTTCGAATTATCAACAGTTTTTATGGTACTTAAACTACTTTGCAATAGTTGATTTCAACAAACGTAATTCAGTGAGCAACGTCTTTGGAATTATTCTACGCAAAGTAGAATGGTTTCAACATTTGGACGAGCGTGTAAAAATGTTCAAAAACGTAAAAAAAAACAGTTACATGGAAATACTCGAGCGCGTCAGACATTTATAGTGTATACGCGCTTTGTCTTTCTGATAGCCGATAGATATTTATCTGACGATTAACTGGTGGGGGGTGGCCGTAAAAAGAGGTAAAAAAACAAAAAAAAAAAAAGTTATTCGAGCGTGTCAGATATTCAGAGGGAATGTTAAGTGAACTCAAAAAAGTGTCCTATTTAAATGACTGACGATTTGGACGTGACCAAAAGACATGACTGATTTCTGAAAATGTAAAAAAAAATGTTACCTTGAAATACTCGAGCGCGTCAGAGTTTTATACAGAGGGTTCAACTTGATGTCTTAGTTGTCGTAAATGATAATCTGACAATTATATGGAGGGATATTGTTAATCTGACAATTTGAAAAAAAAATCGTTTCTTCTTTTTATTACTGGATGAAATAACTGGATGAAATATATATATATATATATATATATATATATATATATATATATATATATATATATATATATATATATATATATATATATATGTATATATATATATATATATATATATATATATATATATATATATATATTTATATATATATCGTTTAAAGATGTTACATCCGGAATTACGACCGTAGCATAAGCGTTGCTAGATTTTCTTCGAACACGTTTCAATTTACGATATTGCAAGATATTCATAAATTTTTTTAATGTTTCATGTGTAAACTTTTTAGTTTTTTCACAAGTTTTTTTTTCACAAAATACACATTTCACCCTTACATCACTCATTATTAACTCACAAAATTATTTTAAAAAAACACAACAAACAAACCAACGCGTCTGGTCCAGTGAAATCCGACATAAAAAAGGCGAAACTTCGGCAAAATTAGGGGAAAGTTGAATTTTGGTGTGAACCTTGGCACTGGCGTATTGAACAAAATGTCAAAAGTGCCCATCGATCCGAGTGCTGCGTTACTTTTTATACGGGGTCAAACGTCACCAAAAGTGACCTTTCCTAAATATCACAGTAACGGTCACGTCTTCAGAAAACAATGTAAGGCGAATTTGTAGCTTAACAAATTTCCAACAAAAAATATCTGCTAACTTTTTCTTGTAACTATAACCGTTTTGGAGATATATTGATCTAAACATTTGCTACTAACAGCATCTTCTTTCTCAACGGAATGTTGATATCCGATTTTGACTACGACTTGGAATGTTTGTGAGTTTATTTTTCTATGTTTAAGAAGCGCAGAAAAAAAAACATGCAAACAAACTTATCTACCACACTCCAGGGTAGATGGAAAAGTGTGCTCCGAAAAGTTATCCCCCCCTTTCCATAAAATGGTATCCCTCAGCTTCCATCTGAAATATTCAGAAATGAGCTCGTTGCCTGCTTTTTGCCCACTGTTAAACAAGATAAGATCAGTTTTTATCCTGCAATTTTTTTCATTTATTGATGATTTTAGCTACATCGCCCCATGAAAACCGTCAGATTATATGTTTTTCGTAATCCTGATAGGATTTCCTTCAAAATAAAAAAAAAATTAATCGCGCTCGAGTATTTCGAGGTGAGGTTTTTTTTTACAACTTTGTGACTCGCCCATTTCCTTAAGCCACGCTCAAATTGTCAGATTATTGAAATATACTCTATTCTGGATGTACTTAACTTACCTTGTCTTAATCTGACGCGCTCGAGTTTTTCTGAGGATCAATTTTTTTTTACTAATCTGACGGGCTTCCCTCAACGCACCCCACTATATTAAGGGCTCATATATGGTAGGGTACATTGCAGGGTCCAGGGCTTCTCCCCATATGATTTTCTGACGCGCTCGAGTAACGCGAGAAATCCCCGCTTGGGCTCCCCTACTATATATGGCTGTTTTGAAAAACATTAAGAATTATGGGCTGCAAATATGTTTTTTTAGTCTTTTGGCAAAACAGTAGGTTTTATTAAACCCTTTACGTTTACCGCCCCGGATAAATGCCCGGGTTGTACGTTTCTAGAGCTAACCCAGCCAGAACACACGAAATTGGGCTATAGTTATTTCGTACTATGTATATTGTTGGAATACTATTGTTTGTGGTTGCTTACTTTTTTTGCACCACGGACGTTGTTAATCAACCACGCGTCATGGTGCATAAAAGTAATCAACTATTTTTTTATGGTTGTTTTAACTATAGCTCGTAGTTGACGCAAAAACAACTAAGGAAAATTGTTGATTTTACCAAGATTTTTCTTTCAGTGTGCATATGATTATTAAATGCTTGACTCAATTTCTTTGTATGTGGTTTGACATCATTTATCTGAATTCTAAATATATTAAACTGAGTAGCATCACAGATATGAGTTAATTTATTCCCTTCTCATCTTGCAATTTAATGCAATATATATCACAATATCAACATTTTATCGAGATTCCCTACAGCCTATTTAAGTATTTATACGCGATAGTTACGAGTCTAAACGGGTACATACACAAGCACTAACCGATATCATATTCGTAACAAGCTTGTTCAATAGCACCATAAATGTCAACAAGTACTGTCCGAATGGAGGCAAGAGTAAAGTTGAAACTTATGGAATACAAAATTAAACGACGAATGCAGTTTAGATAAACAGTGACACTGAAAATGGTTTAATTTTCAATTGAATTCCATTTGAATTCAAAATAATTTATATTTATTCAATTTTGTGTTTATCTATAGAAAGTGGCCGAATTTTATGCATAGAAACATTTCGGGAACCCATACACCGTTTATCTAAATCAATTTTTTGAATTACGATATTAACCATATTTCAGAAATATTGGTGCTTCATTTTTAATGCTTTTCAACCAGTTTATGATAATCATAAATCATGGCAATTATTTTTATTGTTTCAATTCATTTATATAGTACGAGGGTTGATGAATAAGTAATGATAATCGGTTTTTTCCAGTTCGCATAAAATTCTAAAAAAAAGAGCGGTCATTAAGTACCTCTTTTTGAAAAAAACTCTACCAGAGACATACACGGCGACACGGTGGAAACATTATGGGACTCTGCTCCTCCATATTCCACCGTTGCATGCTGAGCCAAAGAGTTTAAGCTGGTAAGAACATGCAATGATGGCAAACACCGCGAAGGACGTCCAACCACATCCCTCACTGAAGACAATTTGAAAAAAATCAACGATGTCATTTTGGTAGATCGAAAAGTGACCATCAGGCAAGTAGCTGAGGTACTTGCAAGGGTACAGCAAGGATCTCGAATTGCAGTGTTCAAAGAATCGTTGCCCACGAATTACATATGAAGAAGGTCTCTGTGCGTTGGGGCCGAGAATGTTAACCGACTGGCAAAAGAAGAAACGAGTCGACATTTCGAGAGTGAATCTCGAAAAGTTCCAGGCAGATCAGGAGATTTTTTTTTCCACGTTTCGCGATTATGGATGAGATTTGAATCTACCATTTTGATCCAGAAGCCAAACAGCAATCGACGAAGTGGAAGCAACCCTCTTCACCAACGCCGAAGGATTTCAAAGTGTCGAGTTCGGCGGGGAAGGTTCTGCATGAGTTTTTTGGGACGCTGAAGGAATACTATCTTAGGTTCTTTCTACGCAGACCAAATAAGAAGGTTACGAGAGGCAATTCAAGAAAAAGATGCGGCAAACTGCGAGCCGGAGTGCTGTTTCATCAGGATAACGCACCGATTAACAAGGCTGCAGTTTCGATGGCTGCAATTTAAAAAATAGGATTCGAACTTTTTCATTTTTCCTCGGAACACTTTTTTTACATCATCCAGTGACTTTTACATCTTTCTTTGGCTCAAGGAACAACTTCGGAGTAAGAAATTTGAAGATGATAGCGAAGTAATGGCCGCTGTTGAGGCATTTTCGGAGAGTTAAGATAACCGGTTTTTTTTTCTAAGGGTATCCTGGGTTTGGAAAAAAGATGGACAAAATGTATTAACTGGCTAGGAGACTATGTTGAAAAATAAATATATCTTTTAAGTTTCATCACCTTGGTTTATATTCATTATGATTACTTATTGATCAACCCTCGGATATTTGAATGTCCAGTCTTGACAAAGAATAAACCATGGATAATTAGAGAATTATTTCTAAACGCCTTATGAAGTTTGGTCATAAAAATTTGATGTCTTCTTGTTGGCTGAATTCCGGCTACAGCTTCCTTTTGTTATAAATCAATTTAAAGCTTAAATGTATGACTCAGTACGAGCACATTAAAAATCGCATCATATATGCAAATGGTAAGCTCATTCATAAAATTGTCGAAACTACCGTTTAAAATGAAATCATTCAAATTTAAGCAAATGTCCTGCTATCACTCTTCGTGACTACAAAGAAAAGCATGTCAAAACGTAGGCGATTCAGCTCATGTCATAGTTTAAGAATTTTGGTGTCCGAAATTTTTAATCTCAAAATGTGCTAATTAATAGCATTTCCTAATGCAATGCCGGCTGATGAAACAGACACCACCAGCCAGGCAGGCAAGCAACGAGCTAATTTATTCATTTCATTTTGTTATGCGATCATACTTGACGATTTGATACATGTGTGGTAAGTAGCTTCTTCAATTGCTGCGAGCAATTAAAATGCAGTACGGGTCATTGAACAAGTTGAGTTTGAAATGCAAAGAAGATAGTTTAATCAAATGTTGGCTTAGTTGCTGTGTCATTTAAATTGTTAATATGTTAACATATTTTGGTGATACATGTACGTATGCATGACATGCGTTCGAGTTGCATTTTGTATTTTTTAAAACTTAGTTTGGAATTGCGTCTTTAAATGATTAATCCAAGTTTACTAATATAGAAAATCTACATCACTGCAAACATCCGCTGGATCAGCTAAATGTGCAGGCTATCGAGTACTTCCACATGACTACCACTTACTAAGGCGTGTATTCAGTGGGTCGGGTTCCGCGACCAGTACATATTTAACATGCTTATCAGTTTTGTTGATTAAAAGTTCGCGGGATCGATGTGTAACAGCAGCAAGTTGTATTTGCTGTTGGTTTTGTGGTCATGATTCGAAGTCAACAACTAAACAACGGAGAACTAGTCTGAAATAGGCGGCTCAATTTGTGTAGAGGCTAATATGTTGATCGTATGTAACTTTGCACCTTATTATTCAATCGAGTGAGTCGGATTACTACTTCGTTTATTAGGTAAAACGATGTTCATGTGACACTGAGTACGCATTCAGTGCCATTTACCATCGCCCACTCATCACCGAGTTTGTCAAACTAAGTTGTGCAATTGTTAGTTGCAAATTACAAATTCGGACCTAAGATTTCTATAGCGATTACTATAGAACGTATTAATGTAATTTCATTTGAGTGACTGTTTGAATGTTTGATAAATATGCATTCTACAGCGCGTTTTAAAATCTTCCAAATGAGGCCACTCATTGGTTTTCCTTTCAAAAGTTAAGTTAAATATAAAAAAAAACTCTTGTCTGCATTTTCGTAATCGATGTAAGATTTACGTCAAATACAGGTCAAAGTTAATGAAACTAAGCGATAAGCATGTTTCTGTGGCATCATTTTATAGCTACATCGTTTTATTCAAGCAATTTATGAAGAATTAAAATCAATATGTATAAGTATGAAAAATATCTACTATCAGTATCACGAATTATTCACTCTTCTTATTGCATTATTACACAGTCTATTACCGCTGATAAGCTTAACTGAAAATTATATTCGAAATTAAATGAAAACAAATTCACTAAATACATCAAAATTTATCTCTACTAAATTTGATGGTCAACCTCATTAAATCCGAAACCTTCAAGTCAATCAAAACCACATACATATGTAAACATTCTCGTTATCTTTCGACGAAGAAATTACTTAATGATCCAGAACATATTTTAAAATCAACCTTACATCAAATAGTCTGAGCAACCAAAATCTAAGTTCAGCATATAAAAAATCTATCACGTAGCATAGTGACGTATTCGAAATATCATCAAATGACACACATCTGTCGACGAAAATTTAGAAACCAACTTCCGTTCGAGATCGTAATTTTTGGAAACATTTTCCGTGATCCCAGCTTATCTTTAAAATCGTTTTTAGATCCGAAACCAGAACATATACATTTATCTATTTTTCTTCGGAAAATTTTTTTCCAAAGAAAACTTCTTTCCACAACTTTTTGTTGCTTCTTTCAATCGAAATGAGATTTTAACTTTGAAAATTTTCTTTCCATCGCACTCATGCTACATACATACATACATCAATTTTCCATAGTTTTTCATCTTCTTTACTTTACTTGTGTGATGGGAAATTGTAGTCATTAAAACTTTTATGTGTTTGAATTGTTATTGTTTTCCAGAGTTTCTAGATCTTTATGTATAATCTAGGATGGAACTGATATTCTTAGTTTTTAAACGTGCTACACTCCGACATTTCAGAACGGTGATGAATGAAAGTTCTACTTTGTAGTAGAGATGAACCCAGTACTTTAGCTATTTTTAGGGGATTAAAGCCCCTGGGGACGACTTGCATACATGCTGCTGCGTTAATTTGGCTGCGTCAAGGAAAACTACAAGAAATGAGAATCCAGTATGAATGGATGGCGTGATGAAATCTTGCGATTCGAAATTTTGGGTGGTCGTGCGGTAAAAGATATTTAAAGTTTCAGTAAGAAGTAATTCGGCGAAATAGTTGGTGGAAAATCGAACATGTAATGTGAAGTTAATTAAAATTTATTACTCGGTCTTTAAGGTCTTTGGATGATTAGATACATTGATAACAACTATTTTGCGTAAAAATTTAAACATGATTTTATTTTGGAGGAATGCATACATACTTTGCATTTTAATTTGGTCACAGAAAAGTCGAATAGTTTTCTGATTGGATATAACAATTTTTTTTTTCGTTTTTTTTTCAAGGTTGAAGAAATGAAGTATAAATTTATTTAATGAATGAAACATTTGAGAAGCATCTGGCTATATTCATTTAGTTTAGGAATAGTTTCGTGCTGATTAAAATCAATAAATATAAGAACACATTGGAGCAAAGCTATGAAATAATGAGATAAATCTCAGCCACAAGGAATGGCAGCAAGTGGAAAATAGTCGGCAGGGTCTCATTTCTTATGGAAATATTGATTCTTCAAGTGTTATGAAGTAATTTCGGGGATAGTAATTCAGGATTATAAATAATTTCGGCCACCACAAGGTTGCAACTCGAACAGAAAAGAGCCGTAGTGAAGATGGACAAGACCCCAGCTGTCAAAATCTTCAAATCTAGTCGAGTCTAGGTTGGGATTAGTCGAGTCTAGGTTGAGATAGGTATGCGCCCAAGTAAGAAGATGGACAGAAGTGGTACGTTGCTACCGATGTAAGGGCTAAACCCACATTATAAGCAACTGCAAAGGCCCGAACCCAAGTGGTAACTGCTGGAGGTGTGGTCAGATGAGCCAAGTTGCTCTGCATACCACGCCAAACACGTCTTGATTTCAAATACATATATGATCTTCGAGGACGCATTTGTTGGCAAGAAATGGCAACAGGGGAGGAAATGAGAATTCTCCAAGCGAATCTACAGGGCTGCAGAGCAGAGTAGGTGATGACCTCCTCACGCAGCACTTCAGTAAATATAAGGCCCGTTCTTTATTGATAACTGAGCTTTATAGGAGCAAAAATTCTCCACTTGGCTATCAAACGCAATGTAGTAAGTGGCGATTTGGACTACTAACGGATAAAAAACACGATGTCACCTTCGTTAGCTGCCACTTCTCTCCAAATGATCCAAAGCGGGAAATCGAAAATAATTTAAGCTACTTGGAAGTCATTCTCCGTAGCACTGCAGACAGCGTTGTCGTAGAGACTGACTTCAATAAATTGGCATCCCGGTTGAATTTGCTGGTGTTAAATGTACCGAAGACCTAGCGTTGGCGAGCCCATACCTGAGGTCACCCTTTCGTCGAAGAAATTGACTGCTATCGTAATCGATTTTTGGAGGCTTGCACGACGAGTGATCACAACTACATCACCTTGCATATTGCCCAAAACAGGCAATGGCGACACCAATCTACCTCTAGAAGACTTGGTTGGTATGACATCAAGCTCCACCGAAGGGATATGGTCCCATCATTAAATACAAACTCTGGATAGTTACCAAGGACTGATTGTGGTATTATCGTCCACCGGGGGGACGTTCCTCTTCTTACCGAAGAGGAGCTGATCGACGCGATGTCTGGGATGCAGAGAAGGAAGGCTCCAGGACCTGATGAAGTGACATCCGAAGCACTTAAATTTGTAGTGGAGAGTCATTCGCGGCTATTAGTGGAATTATATGACTCCTGTTTAGTGGCGGGGGTCTTTGTATTGCGATGGGAAGTTGTCAGTTTGTCATTCTTCGATAAGGGAAAAGGAGGCTTGAACAGTACGTTCAAGTATCGTTCGCTCTGCACGCTAGACACGATAGGAAAGTTTTTCGAACAGTTGCCGAAGCAATTACAACTGTTCATGATCTATCTGACAAACAGCATGGCTTCCCCCCAAAGAGCAGCACAGGGGTCAATCCCTGGACCTGACCTCTAGAATTTCGTTTAATAGCGTGAATAGCTGATGGTGGCGTACAGTTGGCGCTGTCGAAGAAAAGGATCATCATGCTGACAAAGCGGAGGATATCGACTGTCATCCCGATGACAAAAGGCCCCGCAGAGGTTTAGCACAGTACGTAGATAAAGCACCTACCTAGGAGGGACGCCGGACACCAAACTGGCCTACTGGGACCACAACGCACAGAAAGGTACCTCACACACCTTGGAACAGGAACTCTAGCACAAGTACGTATATGAAGCAGCTTTGATTACAACGTTGGAGAGCAAACAAAAAAAGTCGCTGGACAGCGAGACGGAAAGGTAAACCTCTACCCGTGCCAGTTTCTAACTGTGCACGGTGTGTTAAAATGTACCTTAACAGACTGATTATGGTACTCGATGGATGAGGAAGGTGATGCTCAGTATACGTTCTTTACGGGCAGGCGGTTTGAAAGTCTGAGGAGAAACCTTGAGTCAACAATTGTAGTCACGCCATCGTAGGGAAACGAGGGAAACTGGTGCGTAGTCCCAACATATGTTGAGGAAATACTGAACATAAAGAAGGAGGATGGTTGTCCTCGGGACACAGAATCTGTGGTAGCCTCTGAAGCAAGTGGGCACCGATAGATGAGTAAGAACGACCGGGTTAAAGTAATGCGAGAGCGGAATCCGACCCGTACCTATGTGACATTTTTGCAAGAAGAACTTTTTGCGAGTAAGTACGACCAGCTTGAAGTAATGCGAGAGACGAATCCGACCCAGATCTATGTGGCCTGTATATTAGCTTTTATTGCAAAAATTTTTTTTACTTAACCCGCAGTTTGGGGACTCTGGTATCTTTTGTAGAACCTCGCAACTTGAGTCACAAACGATTGGCTGTTGTTACGCTACATCCAAACTCTCGCCAAGGCTTTACTCTTTAACTCGTGCCAAAACGGGCAAAATTTCAAATTTTTGGAAGTCATGTCGTGTGAAGACGCCATTCACTGTCAAAAATTTCGTTCTCGGCTGTGTTCATAATGACTCTATAGCTTAGAAAATTGTTGTAATGTAAACATAGATACATATATAGCCGAATTTTTATGACCATATAAAAATGTCGGGTTTACTATCCAAGTGATTTTAGCAATTTACCGTCGTATGAATTTCGCCTTAGACTTCTAAACTTATTACCTCTTGCATCCAGAAGATTAATGTTATCTGCCTGCTTCAGTTTCGATGTCATTAGAGACGCTGTTAATGTCGACTATATACAGAAAAGATTTGTGCTTAATCAGCCCTTGAGAGTCACTAGATCCCGACGAATGCTAGTTGAATATAAGCATAGCACCGCATATGCTGATAATGAGCCAATTAACAGATGCTGCAAAATATTCAACAGTATGAGCCAACACTTTTCCCCCACGATATCCAAAGTGTCCTTTAAAAATAGAGTTACCAAGGCTCTCTTATCCTACCCTCCCTAGTCTACCGGCCTAGTATCTTCTTATGACTTAGGACTATTTTCATAATTGTTTAATTAGATAATTAATTAAATTGGTTTTTGCGTTTTGCGTATTTAATATTGTGACCTACATGTAAATTAGCTTTGTGTATTTATTTATCGAATGTTTATTTATTTATATTATATTTGTTTGTATTTTATACCTATTTTAAACCTGTTTTTTTTTAAATTTGTCTGGTTTTTTTTATGTTTTATATTTATTTCATTTATATGTATTATTATTATACCTTGTTTGGTAAATAAATAAATAAATAAATAAATAAATATGGTTTTCCATTCAAGATTTGCATCCTTTTCTAGTTGAAGTAGTTTTGAATGGTGGAATCCAAGCAAAGCTAAAATATTAACATGGGATAGTATAGGCAAATGAATATGTGGCATAGTCTACAGCCGATAGAGAAAAGGTACAAAGAGAACCCTTCTTGAAATGCTATACTTTTCAATAAGTTTCTCCTTTAAATTAATTCCTTTCTATTTTTTATGTTATATTCCTAAGGTGAATTGAACTCTATCAATGCTCAGGGTCATTCGTGCATGCGAAGAAGAGAAATATTGGCGCTCCTATGCCCAACAGCAAGTCAAACCACCAATCAGGGACAAAATTTTGATGGAAGAGACAAGTAGATGCACTATAAGGCCCCATATCATACGGCAAGATGAGTTTCGCAATTTGCAAGAAGCAACGGCATCCAATTCATTGTTTGGTCAACGAGGAGCTCAATATGAGCCCCAATTAAAAAAGTCTGGCTATTAATAGAAAACTAGCAGATAAGAGCCCGGGGATTAAATCAAAATTGATTACAGTTATGAAAGAAGGCTAGGAACTTTACCAAAATGGTATATGTAAGAAACAACAATGATTAATTCGATTCGCTCATCTGGACTTACATATGCACCGAATCATTTTTATTTTGCCCCAAAAGTTGTGAAATAGCCACGATAAGGCAGTTATGATGTGCAATGAAGATTTTCGACTTATTTTGAAGGCAATGAGTAGATTCGGATGTCAAATCGGTCAAATTGTGATAAAGTTAGTATTGACCGCTTCGACCAAAGCTTGAATGACTTCATAAGAAAAACCAAGATCGTTAGCATGGAACGGTTTTGCAAGACTTGTATGACGTACCATATGATTAATGATAGGTCCACTTTTTTGGGCATTTTTGTGCACAAAATGCATTTTTTAAATTGGTTTTTCAAAAACTTAAGTTCTGTTTCTAACTAGCATAGTTATAATATCTGTTTTAGTTTTTAGTAAGCTCAAAATTCGAAAATATGACTAAAATTGGAACCAAATTTTCAAAACCACACCAAAAATGTAATTTTTACTACTAAATATTGGTTGAAGACAAAGGTCTACAGATTAAAATTTCATTCGAACAGAACAACCGAAATCCTGTCTATTATCAAGTCTACATATTCTTCGCGTGTATATTTACTGAATACTGTAAAGTCAATTATAATATAAATGTTGGTTTCGAAAAATTATGAGTGATTGTATTTATGTTAATACATATATTGCAAAGTTGTATTGAATTTTCGTGATTCGTTAGAGAAGGGAAAAATACAACCATTATACGGTCGCCTAAGTCTGACAATGAAAGTAGCACTTACTACTAAAAACTTATAAATATTCACCACCTGGAAAGGTAATTTTGAATTGAAACTATCGCTGAAAGTCATAAAAGACAATACTGGACTCTGCATTGGACTTACTCTTCAAAGTGGGACGCTTTGGTACATTGTTTTAACCCCGTCTCTTATCGTCGGATATCTGCAGACTGCAATATGGAGAAACTTTGGTACAATAGAACATGCCGGAAATCAAACAAGAACTGAAGCCAATATTAGCTTAGTTAGTCACTAAATGAAAGGATATCCAGATTTATTACATACCTCATGAAGTTGGCTCAATTTCATCACAAGTTTTCAATTCTATTTTAGGTCCCAGTTTTTTAACTCAAACAAAACCTTGGACGAAAAATGAAGCATAACCATACGACAAGAATAGCTTAACAAAGTAAGCCTAGGAAAACCTGAACAAATGAGACAAAGAAATAACTTTTTCCCTCCTTTTCCTTCTGTTTGAAGATTGAATAAATTAGCTTCGCGTCCAATGTAAAGGTAAGAATTAAATTAAAACAAAATACAATATTCATTTTTGTGTTCAAAACCTGTGAAAAACCTATTACTTCTTAAGGCGATAATAATAACAGTATCTTCAAGAAATAAATATTCAAGGGTTTAACATTCCACAGCTTTATTGGGCTCTCCTAAAACATTAATTATTGTTATTTCCTCAATAATAATGAATATCTTAATAAAAATTCAGTTGCTAATTTTCTGCGTATTGCCCATTCTAAATATTCCATTCAAATTTTTCAGTGTAACTTCTCATTTTCCAACTGGAATGAAATTGAAGACCCAACATTTGTTTGTATAAGATGCTCTGCACTGATACTGTATGTACAGAAGCTTACACCCAGATACGAAGATAAGATAATAAAAAAATGTTGACTGGATGGAATGGTCGTGCGAAAGATTTTCTTAGAATATATGCAAATCACTCACAAAAAAATACCGTCATGTTAACACACTGTCAGCGAAATAAGCTTCAATTGTCCCCATTACCGTATTTTATTAAACTAAATTGAATTAAAAAGTATGAATACATTCGGAATGTTTGTTTTCTTTGTAGGCTCTGTGACTCAAATTAAATATTATGAATAAAGAACCCAATCGTTTTCTAGTTTACCGTAGCTCATATTCATCAATTCAGGTTAAGGGTTGGAGAACAGGATTACTCATAATACCTTTCGAAGGGGAAATTGCGAGATGAGTATCTAGGGGCAGCATGATATGGTCGTTTGGGACGTGGGAGTTAGTAGGCGATGAATCACAAATTGTACTATAACTTGGTACTTGGCAAAAATCTACAAGGATGCTCTCAGCATCCGATGTTTTTGGTGTGTGTAATCCATTATTATTTCGACAAACTTTTAGTAGCTAGGCACAAACGCATTCACTGTTTGATTGTTTTTCTTATGTTTTCGAATTGATAACGATTCGTTAACGATCCAACAAAATCATATTGTTGTTTCACACTGTAAATTAGCTTGATATTAACTTAATAAATGCGTTCCATACAAATATTAATTTGGCACTGATTGACGATGATCTGGACGTTGTGAAAAATTGAATCTGATTGAACGAGAATAATTCAATTAACATCAAGTCATGTGAGTAAATGCTTTGAATATCACTTCAACACTTTGTTGAACCAGAAACCGAAACACATATGCAGATTCAATGACACAATGGGGTTGTTGGTGGGTTTTGTATTCAACGTTCGAACGAGGATATTTAATGAAACCAACAGACTGCGATGAATGAATCAACAACAAACAACGAATGAACGGAATACCCGCGAACCGAGGAAGCTACTGACGCGTCTAACGAAACCAGAAGCAAGAACAGAACTGACTTAAACTGCCCCGCGTTCATACTACTGCGAGAATATTCGTTCCTATTTTATCATCATGTTGGTTCGTAAATGTTCTCGAGTTGCTTCTAAATAAAAATGCTGTATCGTTCAACTGCACAGACTCATCACACACAGTACGCCACACACATTTGTTGAAATGTAATTCGAATAATTTATTTAGGGGAGGATCGCCGAACGTTATCAAGTACGTACTAGACTCGAATAAACACAACAGCTGAGCATGTATCTTTTCGAAAAAACTTATCTATCAAAATAATCTTTTGAGTTTTTTCCGACTTTTATCAATGATATTGACCAATAAAAACTATTATGGAAAACATCATGTCACAGAGGAATAAAATAATAAAACTAAATTATCTTTTGGCCCAACGAGGCGACTATCTCCCTCAACATCAATTGCACATGAGCACAAACCGAAAATAACACACAATAAGGGGTGATTTTGTACCCCTGAAATTCGAAGACCTCAGCTTGACTGGCATCATGTATGCCAAGCAAACGTGTTCGTTACAATGTTTTGAATCCCGAATTTCGGTACGAATAAAATGTTGGCATCGCACAACTAGGTCTGGCAGAATAGCGACAGGATGGATGGATATCAGAGTATGTTGCACTTTGAGATTTTAGAAAAACATAACAATGCTTTGAAAATGTGCATGAATGTACTCATCTAATGTGCACAATAAAACCAGTGACGTGGGTTGTAAAGCAAGTGTACTATGAACACGTATGTAAAAGCACTTAATTTAAATCGATGAGGAAGTGTTTATCAGTTTCAGTTCATATGGGATATGACAAAGAAATGAACTTTGCTACTTGAGGTGTAGTTTGTGCTTTATTTTCGGGGACTGAGAATGAGTCTGAAGAGTAATGAAGATTGTTATTAAAAAAATAAATATGATAGGGCTAAACAAAACAGCTTAAAGAAAGTAGTTATAAACGCAGCTGTATCTGTTTCGAGATCAGTCTTTGAAGTTCGTTGCATAAAAAATAGCTTTTGCAAGGATCAACATAATTTATAGACTAAATCAAGATTTTTATATCCTGAACACTTTGAATGTGACGTCAAAACGTGAAAATTTCACAATGATTCTTATAATTACTTAAGTCCATATTTATTATTAAATTCTGATTTATTTTCTATATTGTATAATTAAATTTGATTTTGATGTGATCGAAGATGGAATATCGGCTTATACTTGAATTTTAACTGAAAATTATCTAATACACTGTATTCATTAAAACTATCTAAATCAAATTGCAACATCATACAATGATGATAGGAGAAAACTTCTTTAAATATATCTTCAATCATGGGCGAAATCTAAATACTAATAGTCATTAAATTCTGCACTTGATAGAAAATAAAATACTGGCGACTAACTTCTAGCGAATCGATAAAACATCACATTGCGATGGCAACATCACAGGATAGCCTACCTACTGATTAAAGGAAGAATGAGTTCCATCTCCACGGCAGGTGTGGAAGCCATTCTAAACCTTGAACCGCTACAGATCAAAATTCAAGAGGAAGCGACGAATCCGGCTATAATCCTACAAAATGCCTGCAGATACTAGTCAAGAGACCTTAAGGGCAGGAGACATAAGGACATACAAGATATAAAGGTTATTTTAGTATCTTGGAGGACCTCAGGCCTATAATGGAAATGCTGAATTTAAGCGATCAAACAAAGCCTAAAGCAACCTTCGAGAAAAAGTTCACTCATTTCGAATAAAGTGGCGAAAACGTGGTATACGGATGGCTTGATGATTGATTGTGGAGTGAGAGCAGGGATCGTAGGGCCGTGGTGCAAAACGCACTTTCCCTTCCTGCGGAGCCCACTTTCTATCAAGTAGAACTATCTGCTATACTTAAGGTCACGTATATAATAAAGAATAAAGGAACGTTAAAAAGGTCAGCATTAAGATTATACATAGCTATACTCCTAGAAGTGGGAGAGGTCCTAAATCGAATAGGAGCACAGATCATCATCGAGCTGATTTGGATCCGCGGCCGTGAGGGCCACCTAGGAAACGAGTAAGCTGATACCGAGACTAAATAAGGGATTAAATTTCCCTATATTGGTCTCATTCCGTTCTGTGGCTCTGTCGAGGCAGGGAAATTAAGTCAGGGAAATTAAAATATGGAATAAGAAAAAGATTGGAAGCTACTGGCTTAATTTGGAAAGTTTGAAACACTTAAAAGATGGTCTCAGCTTTGATACAGAAAGAAGCAGTAAAAATAAAGTGTTGTTAGGTCTATGAGTTGAGGCTGTTAGAGAGCTTCATACACAAATTTACAATTAACGTATACGAGTGTGAAGTGATTTATGTGAAGATTAGAGCTTTTTGGCTCCGCTCTTCTCTCCATCTGGGACATAACAAAAATCCAGTCCGGGAACATATACAACTTCATAAGGAGTCTGAGTATCCTATATATAAGACATACTACTTCATGCATTCATCAAGAAAGAAACATAGGTAAAGAAACTGAATTGAGGTAAGTAGCAGCCTTATGTCGATCCAATTCTCGACAAGTTTGGGGTCTTGAGGTGAAGACCGTTTACATAAAATAGAAACGATAGTGGGCTAAGAATGAAGCCTCGAGGAACAATAATGCAGGTAGTACTGGAGCAAATAAGCAAGACATATCTAACGTGGCATGAACGGCCAGAGAAGATGGACTCGAGCGAACAAATAATTGACGAAGAGAATGCTAGATTGAGTAAGTTGAAAACGGGTTAGAGAGATCAACAAAACAGAATGTAGAAATGATGTGTACATCAAGGATTAGGGGGATATACTTTTAGCGGAGGATGACGCAGCTGAATTCCTTCAACTCAGAGACAGAAAGATTATGACTAGAAAAGTTAAGTTATCACGATTCCTATCAAGCTAATTTTTTATATTATTAAACTACAGTAACATATTCATAAGCGAAACTAGTTTTTTGAAGCGAATGAAATCCGAAAGATACTGGAAACTGAAAAAAGTCGGACAATCGAGATTTAGAACATTATAGTCCCTAAAGAGTATAAATTTCAAAGAAATTTTATTCTAGGTTTTAAATCTAGCCTCTCTTGTTTGTCGGTAGGCCTTCACAATGAAATGGTCGGCATTGTTCGCTTACATGTCCCGTCTGTCTGTCCGTAGAATCGTGTCAATAATTCCGCAACTTGATCCCTAAGTGACTTCAGTACCGACTTTTGATACGGTAAAAGTTTCTTCGGACACTCAAAAGTTTCTTCACCACAGCAAAAGCGCAGGATTTTTCTTTCGAATGTATCCGCTTCTGCCATAGTAGTTTTGAAACTGATTATCCAGGATGGGGATGGATTGGTAAGGATTGGCCGGATCAGGAACTGGTAGCAAATTAATTTAGCTTTAGTGAGTATGACCATTTTTTCGCGAAAACATATTCGATGCATTAAAATGCAGATTTGACAGTTTTGATCTGTGAAAATCAGTTTCAGTGTATTTGAGCCTTCAGCTAGGAGTTAGAAGTTTGGAACGAGTTTTGAACACAGGGTTTTTCGGTCTGATTGCGAATAGTTTGGGACCCTGGATACTTAGAACGAATGCGATTTATACAAATTAGCGTATTACTGATATTCAGTTTGAAACCCCATTCGTCAGAGTATATACTTATTTCTTCTATCCTGTATTCCAGGCTATTCGCTGCGTTGAGCGGGTTTAAGCTCGACGTATATAAGAGCGTGCCATCGGCATACTCGAGGATTTTGCCTTTGGGGCTGACCCGCTGGAAAGGGGAGGTCAGCGATGAATATAGTACAAAGAATTGGCCCAGTAACAGAACCTTGTCGTACCCCTGATTTCACAGATTCTTTGCGAGAGTATATTCTATTAACGCTGAAATAGTATTGTCTGTTGATAAGGAAAGGGAATCTTCCGGGAATCCAAACCTGACCAAATTAAAAATAAGTCCCTTGTGCCATATGTAATAGAAAGCTTACAAAAGCACACACAACTGTTGGAATGTTTAGCTCATTCAAAAAAAGGACATGTCTCCTTGTATTTTGCAGAGACCGGAACATACCGAATTTTAAGTTCCTAGTCGCAAGCGTTACTAAAACAACGGCAATTATAGTCACCCTGGTACGCTTCGTTTCCGCCTATATGAGCCTGAGTTTCCAAAAAAGCCAAAACATTGATTTCCTTATTTTTCGAGCAAATCCCACACACTGTTTTAAGTTCCTAAACAATCCTGTTTCTAAGACATGGTGATTGAACATGAAACTGTTACGTATTTTCTCCCCACTTATTTCTAACTGCTGAATAGCTAGGGACAATCGTGGGCATGTAAAAAATACCTTTCCAATGTTGCATCGCAATCGAATTAGCGGTATAAAAGTCTAAAGGCAGGGAATCACTTTCCAAGCTTGTAGCCGATTGGGTAGATTATTGGGTGCTAGCGTTTGTAGCCCTGATTTAATCCAACCCTGATCACGCATCTTGCTTTGAAGTAACTTAGCTGTGAGTGCGTACTAGAGTAATATCAATCGTATAGTGTTTCGCGCAATTAATCACTCCTTACTCGTATGGATTGAATACGATTTGCAATCAGTCCATCCGCATTACCCAATCAAATTCAACCCCCAGGCTCGAAATGAGTTTACTAATATCTATTAGATCGTACTTATATTTAATTTAGTAAGTAGATATTTACTACGAAAAACTCATATTTTCAACAGCTCATACTATTAATATCCTGCTGATAAATTTTGTTATTCCAGTTAATATATTTTTTCTTTCAAATAATATTTATGTTTCTCTGCGGATGGTCACTAGCTATCCTGTGGTGCAATAGTAAACACATCACACTGGACGATCAAAGTTAGAACAAACAATCTTTTACAAATTGCCCAGAGATGGTCGAACCCTGTCAGCTACCTCTAAATACAATCAAAATCACCAGCTTTTAAAACAAATATTTTTCTTCATAATTTCCGGATCAAATTAAGAAACCAACAAACCACATGCAAGCACTCTACTGAACGCAACACTAAGCAACACGATATTTGATCTTCTTCAACAAATAACAAATCAAATTGATAAAATTAATTGAATCATCCACTAGTGGTCAGATAAAATCGATGATCATCATTTAAACATTGCATCAACACTGAAATACTCGAGTTTCTTGTGAATTTTGTTTTAATAAGATGAAAGAGAAATCAGATCAAACAATTCAAGCAATCGTAGAATCCATTTCACCAGTTAGTGTTCCTCTCGATTAGTCGAATAAATTTCTAAGGATTATGGGCGTAGCGATGCCAGAAGAAGCGACATTAGAACGTTTTTAATATATTAAACGAACATTTGTTTCTGTTTAATGATCCCAGAAAATCGAACAGATGCTATATACGAATAATTGCCCAAGAATACCGCATGGTATAGCAGCAGTCACTTATGCATTTACTGGTTTGATCGATTCTCCTTGGAATCTTTCAGGTTCGATGCGTACATGCAAGTTGACTATTTTTGGAGTTTATGAGTCAATCTGAATTTTTTCTAAAAATATTTTGTTCAGATTGTTCGTATTGAGAGCGCAGCTGTAGTATGAAATTCTAGAGAATGCTTCATTATAGAACAATATGAATGTGAAAATCGTGAATACATTAAATATTTTAATTATCTACTAAGAGTCTTTTTTTGTTCAAATTTTGGAATTTAGCAGTGTGTAAATACTAATTTTTCTATCATATCTAAAATTATCGAACCGATCTGCATGCTACCATCGCATACTTCGGCGCGATTAATTTCACGACTCCATTTCCTGTATACGCAACATCACTTGAGGTTTTAGACCCTTAGCACATGTCTCGCTGAATGAACATGTGTGTCAAGCAATTTTGAGACGATTAGCTACAAAAATGTATTGTCGTTCCACATGATTTATTAGCAAATTCCAGTGCCTGATTTTTGCATGAATATAATTTTAACCGTGGGAAGTTTTTATATTAACACACGTATGTGCCATTGATAAAAAGGCAAACGAAAAATAAATTTATATGAGAATGCCTTTTCAAAGAGAAGAGACAACGTAATATATATATATATATATATTTTTTTTTTTTTTGAAAAAGAAAACACTTCCTCCAATTACTCATATACGCATGTTAATTATTTTGACCTTACATGTGCACTTTCCATTCGTCTTTGTGCCAGCAATAAACTTCAATTAAAACTCAGTCCGAGCAGACTACTTTCTCAATTTATTCAACACAATGAGACAATCATGCATTTTTCAATATGTCAAAGACTTGGTAAATATTGCAAATAAAGGGACTGACAAAGCGTTCTGAACACTGTCTCATGTTCTATTCGTTTATGATCTCGTCCCGTGGTGCATAGGAAAATTGCACAGCATCAAAAGGATAAGTTCGTTTTTTAGGTAGCATCAACTTGTATCCTGTTTTCATATTTCCTACACAGGATCAAGTCCTTTTTCCCGAGCTGTATTTGAATTGCCAATTGTAGTGGCAGTTTTGAAACACACATTAGTTGAAAATGCTTACAGACACCATATATGTACATAAGTAGTTATGTATTACAAGTGAGACGCTGCAAGCAACGTGATGCTGGCCAGACCAACTATGTTGGCTCATTTTCCGTGTGTAATGTGATGATGCTGGCATTTGATTTGAGGGGGTTGTTAAAAAACACAGGGATTTGCAGCATGCGCGTCAGATGGGCACGTGTTCGGAAGATATAGGTTGTTATGGTAGCGAAAATTCCTGTGTGGGAGGATGTATGAATTATTTTTGAATCAGTGGCGTAGAAAAAAATCAATAGTCGATCAAATTCATGAATATTTTTAATGAAATAACTTATCAATTTAAGAAATAGATTGAAAGAAATAAGATTGAAGTTTGAATTGCATGATCCGATCAGGCTATTATTTCCAGGTAGTGTTGGTGCATATGAGATGTAAGGCATTTTGGATTTACAGCAACATATGTTTAACCCTTTTGCGGCGGCGGGTGTTTTAGTGAATTTCAAGGTGCCCGTATATTTCTGTAGAACAAAATATTTGGAAAAACCAAGTGCAGAAATTGAAATGTTGCAATGTTTCTAGGTTGAATATGATATTGTTCTGGAAATTTAAAGCCCCATGTGGGCGTTAAGCGCCTAAAAGTAGGCAAGGAAAATTTGAGAAATTTTAAATTGCGATAGCTACCGAGAAATCATTAGATTGTTATAACATTTACAGGACGCCATTATGGGCACATGAAATACGCGTGTTTGATTTTTAATGAATATACGAGCAATCTTGTGGCTACGGCAGGTACGTAAACACTTTGAAATGAACAATTTTTGCTTTTTAGAAAAAATGCAAATTTTAGGATAACTTCATGCTTTGTTTAGAGTCCAATTAAAATTTTTGAATTTCCTTTTTTACAAGAACTGTACCTAATCCTTCACCAAATTACCTCTATATTTAGCAACCGAAATTTGTGTTCCCGAGAAAAGATTCAGTTGAAATTCTCAGATTGCATTAACCCTAAGTAGTGATAGTGATGCCAACTTGAAAGATAACTAACAAAAAAACTTTTTTATACACTATAAATTCCGATCCGGTCAATCAATTTTAACGAAATTCACACAGAAAATTGGTTGAAAAATAACAATAGTGCGGCCAGCTACGGCAATTTTTGTTTTCGTTTGTCATCCATTTCGTGCTTGAGAAAGTCAAACCCTGAACACCGACATCTGTCACGCTGTCATTTATTTAGTTGAAGGTTTGCCATTTTAGAATATGGATCGTTTAACAGTGGAACATTGGGTGTTGGAACAACAAGCAATTGATGCAGATTTTTCGAAAAAAAATCCTTCACTACTGAGGCCCATTTCTCGCTTCGTGGATATAAACCAGGGCTGTGGAGTTGGGAAGAAAAACTTGCCACTCCGACTCCGATTCCAATGATAAGCCTTCTAACATTTGCAACTCCGACTCCCGAGTAACGACTCCGACTGCAAACTTACGACTCCGACTCCGTACTTCTACTCCAAACATTCGTAGTTCTAGTACATAGTTAAAGCCAGAAGGTTAAAATCGTTTTTTGTCCTACAATTAGATCATATTTTCTTACTAGTTTGTTTCCTTTAGTAACATTAAATTATAAACTACGCTATATTGTCAAAGGGTTTTATTTCAAAATAGAAAATATTCCTATTACATTTCACACACTAATATAAAAACACAGAAAACACATAATTCGAAATAGTTCTTAAAAATAATATTGCTTCAATCAGATCTGACTTCATCGCTCCTCTTAAATCCGATTTAATTATTCTAAGGGTAGAAAACAAGCGTTCCACAGATACTTGGGTGGGGGGGGGGGGGGGGGTTATGCCGTAACGAGAAACGCTGAATTTGGACGATTTCGGGATACTTCGTTATGGCATCTTCTACTTCCAAAGCTTCTACTTCCTCTACTTTTTCTACTTCCGTTCGGCCAAACTTCTCAACATCATTCAGTGCTCTATAAAAATTTAATTTGAAGGCTTCCAGGTGCGATTAATTTTCTCCTTCGTTACTTTTCCCCAAGTTTAAGCGCTGCCGCTTTGCTCGTTCTTGTTCGTCACGATATTTTTCGAATTCATTTTCATCATCAACTTCAGTACTTAAGTGATGACGACTGAATGGTTCCCTGCTGTGGTCTAGCCATGGGTTCACTTACCGTATGCAATCTTTTCATACGAATAGCTAATTCGCATAACGCAATTTCAGCACGCGCTTGCTGATCTTCTATCAGGATAGCCCGGGCTGAAGGATCTACATATATTCATTTTTGAAAGGCGAAAGATAAAACTTCCATATAAAAAAAACCAGGTGTAAAGTAATCTGCTTGAAATTTTTTCATCATTATATAAGGTTGATTTAGCAACTCTAGAAATTTTTTTAGCTTCTTCCTAATCCAGTCAAAAATTGAAAAATCGTCCACAAATTTTTAGGCTTGGTGCTGAATTTCAGAATCGGAGTCGGCTGGTGAAAATTAGCTTCGACTCCGACTCCAACTCCATTAAAAATTGTTCGACTCCTCGACTCCGACTTCGACTCCACAGCTCTGATATAAACAGAACTCTAGAATATGGGGCTCGGGAAAATTCACAAGCGATCGCAGAGATCATAGTTTTATAATTATTTATTAAAATCGATATAATTTTAACACTTCTAAAATCATTGGAGCTTAGGAAAAATCAAAAGACTCTAGACACAGTCTTAGGAGTCTGAAAAAAAAATCAAAACAATCGTGAGAGCAAGAAAATCAAAGGAATCAAGAAAAAATCTCGAGAGTATACGAAGAAATTATGGGGGCGTAGCAAAGATCATGGAAACTTTAGGAAAAATTCTAAATGCCATTTTACTTTGATTTTTTACAGCGAAGAAAGAAAAACATATTTTTTTAAGGAAAAGACATATGCCTATTTCATTATTATTTCATATAGCGTTCATTTTCGAATTAGTCAAATAGATTTTTGGTTTTTTCAATTTTTTTCTAAGACTTCCTCTGTTAGCTGTAATAATTTCTGCTTTTCATCATTTGGAGAAGTTACTGTTGAGTCTCTCCATTCGATCTTGACAATACATTTCCGACATCCAACTCTTTTTGGCAAAAGTTTTAGCTGCTGTGAATCCGTGTGGTTTGTACTGCTAAGAGCTATTTGTGGGTATAAAAATTGAATTTATTTGAGGTTTAAATGCCGTAAGGGAAGTTTAAGTTTAAATATCGTAATGTAACACACTTTCCCTATTCTTTTCATTCCTAATTTTGTATCTTCTTCAAAAGATGCAATATCTTTACATTTTGGTCCCAAATAGGGTTGCCAGCTCTCCCGGAAATCCGGGATTTTCCCGGAAAAATACAGTTCACTTAAAAAATCTCCCGAATCCCGGAATGCATTTAAATTCTCCCGGAAATTTAACAAAAATTGCCTTCACGGTATTTTTATATTTTTATTTATATCTCATGCTCGCTTTTATATGCTTGTAAATAATGCAATATTAATGATTAAAAATCGTAAATTGCACTTGATTGGTACAATTGATTAAATAAAAGATCCGAGTGCTTCTCTAAACGTGCCAAGAAATGAGGATAAATTGTACGACGATTACTGTTTGCTGCGAGAAGTGCATGACCTTGTGGCAAGTGAAACAAAGAGGTTAGACTTGCGTTGGGTTAATTTTTTTGAAAAATGTAAAGAAGAATCGGGCAAAGATACAAAAAAACTTGTTACATTTGCTGTATCGATCCCTATCGCAAATGTTGCCGCTGATCGTGTTTTCAGCGTAGTAAACGAACTGTGGTCAGTAGATATATAATACCAGTTCTGACGCACTTAAGAGGAGCAAAGAGGCGAAATAAGGACATGGTGCCTTCGATTATCGGCCCGCGCATGACGTCAGCGATGATTTTTGAACAGATAACCAGCTAAACTGGGCTGTTAGTTTAAGAGGGTTGTTTATCAGTTCAGCTAGGCTGTTTATCAGCTCAAATGGGCTGTTTATCAGTTCGAGATCATCGCTAACGTCATGCGCGAGATGCGCGGGCCGATAATCGCACACTGAAAGAAAAATCTTGGTAAAATCAATAATTTTCCTTAGTTGTTTTTGCGTCAACTACGGGATATAGTTAAAACAACCATAAAAAAATAGTTGATTACTTTTATGCACCATGACGCGTGGTTGATAAACAACGTCCGTGGTGCAAAAAAAGTAAGCAACCACAAACAATGGTATTCCAACAATATACATAGTATCAAATAGTAAATGGAATTATGTTTGTTGAATTTAACAATTGTAGAATGGTTCGCTTACTATGAAAATTGTTGATAAAATGAATGAATGAAAAAAAATGAATTTGGTTGGTGCCTTGGTTGCATTGACAGCGACATTGTCGCTGCATTGTGATTTACCAAATTCGCGGCATTCACGCCTCCCTCTGTGGCGCCGCTGCCGCAATGCCACTGCTATGTGTTTACAGTATCAACTGCATAAAAAGCGTCATACAACGTAATATAAAGGCTTCACAGCATAACATGAATATGAATTATATCGAACAGCAAACCGAACACAATTTTGCCATGTAGCATATGAAACTTCTATGATATAATAGGAGTATGAGTATGAGTATGAAAAATCAACAGTTTTCCTTAGTTGTTTTTGCATCAACTAGGGCTATAGTTAAAACAACCATAAGAAAATCGTTGATTACTTTTATGCACCATGACGCGTGGTTGATAAACAAAAAAAAATTTCATTCGGAGCATGAAAAACGTCCAAATGTTGAAACCATTCTACTTTGCGTAGAATAATGCCAAAGACGTTGCTCACTGAATTACGTTTGTTGAAATCAACTATTGCAAAGTAGTTTAAGTACCATAAAAACTGTTGATAATTCGAAACGTTGAAGTTTTGAGTGAATTGATGAATATTTTTCTATTAATCAACTAATTTTCGTGGTTATGAAACAATTAAAACAGTTGATTTCATGAACCTTGCGATATTTTTTGTATAACCAGAATCAACTACTTTTATATCGTTAAATTAACTATATTAACATAGTAAAAATAACTATTTACCGTAGTTCGTTTAACGATTTTGAATGAATCGTTGCAATACTATTAAAAATAGTTGAACCAACCAAGAGTTTTTCTTTCAGTGCAGGCACCATGTCCTTATTGCACCTCTTTTGCTCCCCTTAAGTGCGCCAGAACTGGTATTAAACATCTACTGTGGTCAAAAAATCGTAATCGGCTTAAAGAAACACATGTAAACTCAGAAATACAGGTATGCACAAATTTTAATTACACATGTAAAGAATTCTATAGCTTTATCCTTGCAAATCAAAAGGCATTACAAGCAACTCGTAGTGTAAAGAAATATCATTTTAAATAAATAAAATTGATTTTTACTAATATTTTTATTTTCCTCCCGGATTTCCGATCCACTGAGTTGGCAACCCTAGTCCCAAATAGATATCCATTTCGAACTAATTGCTCGTCATCCAATTCAAAATTTTTTAGTGGATCAATGAAACTAGGTTTCACAAAATTTAAGCAAATTATTCTTAAAATAAAATTGCAGCTGCAGTCTATTTGTGCATCAGCAGTTGCTTTGACTGAAATAGTGCATTAAATATATTAAAGTAGCTTAGGCTATCTTCAGGAAAGTAGAAAATGCCTTTACATGATTATTCTGCATTATTTCATGTCGTAGATACTGAAGAAGAGGGCAGATTACCATCTAAATATCCATACTTATCATGAAATTGAAATTTTATATTTGGCCTTAATTCAATGTTTAGTACTGTGAGTGAACTTTTTAGTTGAAAGTCGCTAATTCAATGGCGTGAGAAGCGATTCTAGCCCATTTCATTCCTGGTTTAACTGAAATGTAAGGTTTCACAATAAAAAAAAATTAAATTTAGCGTAGATAATTTAAATTTGTTCGACCAAATAAAGTTTGGTTCCATTTGAATCATTTCTCCCGCGATTTTGTTCAACGAGCAGCTTTTTGGAAGTTTTGGAAGTCGAAAATTCCCCCAAAATGGGAGATTTCCCACGATCTTACAACACTGGGCCGCACTGCTTTGGCGGAACTAGACAAAGTGTAACGCAAAGTTTTCAAGCTTATTGGCGATGAAACTTCACGTAATAAATCCCTTGAAGATCGACGTATGTGGATTGTTTTTCTCTTCTTTATGGCTATTAGACCGGCCACATGTTGGGACGCGTGTGATTCGAACTGTGGCCCGACCACAGAGCCGCGCACCACGCGCCACGCCATCAAGTTGCGGTGTCATATTTGGTCATTCATGTAACAAAACACGCTGCACGCGCCACACGCGTATCATACGGCGTTCTTTGCTATGAACATTGTTCTAACGAGGTATCGAGTCTGGTCTGTCTGATAGATTTTCATTGGCAATTTAAAAACCTTAAAAAAACAATTATTGTAAAATAATTCCCAAACAACCTGATCACTTTATTCACTAGTCATTTCTATTGACTTGCGACGAAATTAATTAGTAAATGTCAATTACTGAAAAATAAATTGTCAGTATATAACTAAATAAATATGTGTATTCCATGTTGCCCGTGTTGTCCATGCTGTCCGTGTTGCATTCCTTGTTGCAAATACGGTATTGTCTGCCTAGGGTGTTGGGCAGTAATTTTTTTCACCCTAGGCTTGGTGTTTGTAATAGCTTGGCCAGCTATACTTAAACAACTAATGCAGACAGACTTCACGCTAAGCCCAGGTTCATTGTCGTATAAGATATGGACACTAAATCCGCGTCTCAATCAACATAGAATTTTCGTGTTCAACTGGACGAATCCTGAAAAATTCCTGTCAGAATCGAGCAAGCCACACTTTTATGAAATCGGCCCGTATATTTTTGACGAAAATACATATCGAACAAATATGGTGTGGCAAGAAAATGGAACTGTAACGTACGATCATATCAGCGAATGGAAATTTAACAAACAATTTTCAAAGGCAAGACTAGAAGATCGCATAACCACAATTAACCCTGCTGTTGTAAAAGCATATTACCAAGCGCAGGATAATTCTGATCGAAAACGTGAAGCCAGCAGCAGGCTTGAGAACGAAGGTATGAAACTTGCGACAACGATGAGCGTGAGAGACTTGCTCGAACATTACAGCCTCCGAAGCCTAAGCCCCGCTGATTCGCAGCTCAAACACCGCGGTCAAAATTTGGAAAACGGAATATTCAAAAGATTTCGGGGCTCCTACACAATATCGACGGGTTCCAAATCTATATCAACCTTGGGGAATATCGTCCGAATAAATGGCGAAAGTAGAACCGACGCCTATGGAAATGGTTGTAATCAAATCGAAGGTTCTCTCGGCGATATTTGGCCACCATTACAACCGAGTACACGCTCACGTCACTTATTTATTCGGAACCTCTGCCGGTTCATCAAGCTGGTGCACATTGATCATGGTGGCGTTAGCAACGATGACTATTCGTACTGGGGTTTCGATGAATCGGTTTTCGAAAGCGGCAAGATTTTCAGCCGGAGCAGGTGCTTCTGTCCAAACTCGGATTATGAAAAATGTCCTCCAGCTGGCCTACTCGATATTTCAAAATGCTGGAAAAACATGCCAGTTTTCGCATCGTATCCTCATTTCTATAAAGCGGACTCAATGATGACCGAATTAGTTACGGGACTTGAGCCGAACGAACCACACCACAAATCTTTTTTGGAAATCGAGACACGTGCAGGCGTACCGATACACACTGATTTACGGCTTCAATACAACTTACGTCTTCAACCTGATTCTGTTTTTGAATTATTCAAAAACATACGCAAAGACATTTATATGCCGGTGTTGTGGTGTGATCAAAGATCAGATTTCAAAAATCGTGCTTCTGATTTGATTAGAGAAGTATCAATTAGACAGAAAGTGGGCTTATATATTGCCATAATTCTGTTTGCATTAACGGGAATAATGATTGTTTGTATTTTAACTATATTTTTAAGGTGCTTTAGATAAATTATGTATTTGATACGAGCATTAATTGTGAAGTCAACTTTATGTGTGTCGCGTAGGAATAATAGATTTGTTGTAAACCTAAATATTTATAATAAATGCTCTAACTTATATACCTGTCACCTGACCCTAAAAGTTTCGATATACTGAATTCTTTGAATAACTTCCAAGCTACATATCTGCACTTATCGTCTGCCTCTTATTGCAGATGTTGATAGGAAAACCGTACTCTCTATAATTTATATGTTTATTTTACGATCTAGTTTTCAGATAATTCTGCGAACCATGCCGCTAAAACCTGAGTGATACAGCATGCTTGTACTCAAAAGTATCACAATCGTTGGCAACCTCTCCAATTCTGTGTATCCACAAACATCGTTTTTGCACGGAAGCACGGAGGTGCTAAACGTGTACATAAGGTAGACGACGACGACGTGGCATGTCACTCAAAGATGGCAGTCCCTTGTGTGCTCTAATTTAGCTTTCGCGCGCATATTTTATTGCACATCAGTTGTCTCCGTGCTTCACTTTAACTGCAGGAATCCGAAGAAACAGAAACGCACTCGAGTACACTTAAATGCAATGTTTTTGGCTGCATCTAATTTAGATTTTACATAGACACACGATGTAGTTTTTGGCGCATCCAATTTTTTGGCTAAGCTCCAATAGTCATCGAATATGTATGCGCACTAGCTACACCGGATGGTATCGGGCATTTGGAGTCGAGATGGGTCGAAGTAATCTCTTTACATCGGATGAATTGTGTACTTTGATCGAAATTGATCTAATCGTAGAAATCAATTTGTGCGTATCCTGTTTAAATGCAATGGCTTTCGACATGCCTATTGGCATCGCAACTACTACAAATGTGTGTATCTGGCCAGACATAAGTCGGCCGGCTTAGCGAATTGAATAAGAAAAAACTTAAATGAATTTATCATCGTCGGACTATTTGACTTTCAAGCATGTATCGTAGATGTGCATTTACAATGATTGTATTTTTTTCTGAATGATGTTTGGGGGTTGTGGGTTTTGCTTCTAAAGAGCTTTGTTGCAAAAGAGCTGATAAACGATGAGTAGAACATTGTTTTGGAAAATGTCTTGAATATGTTGTTGTTTTTTTTTTTTGGTTGAGAAATCATATCAATGCAACAGACTAACACAGGTCTAGCCGCACAGATCCACCATTTTCGGTTGGAATTTTTCTTCCCTCCTTTCAGACGTTCTGTGTAAAATGGAGAAAGGCTATCAAATTGACGAAGTCTATACAGAGTTTAGCAAAGCTTTTGATAGAGTTGACAATCCTATCTTGATCCTAAAGCTGCCAAAATTTAGGCTTTTCAGATCTTTGCTTAGCTGGCTCAATTCCTGCCGCCACAATCGAATTCAATCCGTAAAATTTCAAGGAGTTTTATCAAAAAAAATATTTGCTGCCTCTGGTGTTCCACACAATAGCCATCTTGGCTCACTTCTTTTTAACATATTCATTTCCAATCTATCTGACATCCTGTCAAACTAGTGTGGCCAGATTGGGCTATTTCCCGCCAATTGGGCTGTCTAAAATTTGAATTCGCGGGACGTTTTTTCATTTCGCGGGCTGGCGGTTTTTGGGCTATCTGTTTTTATGAAAAACTATTATATATTTGGGCTATACAGTGGAACCTACTAATCGACACACTGTATGATCGAACCACGCGAACAATTGAACTATAACATCACCGCACGTACCATTTCTTGAAGAAAATTCACTCTGTAATCGAGTAACCTCTAGAATTGGACCGTGAACCAGATTAGCTGCACAAAAACTTGCTTAGAAGTACTTGCTAATCGGACCAAAAACGGTTTTAAGACCAGCATGTAAAATTGTGCAAAAATGAGAGAGAAAAATATTACCTGCTCATGGTAAAAAAAATTTTTCGTATAATTTCTGCATAACTTTCTGCTGAAAAATTATTTAATGTGTAGAATTCGGTACGTTCTAGATAGCGTGAATTTTATTGGTATTCTGATAATAATAAAATATTGATTTATTTGATCATTGCTGTATGTTTTCCCTTTAAGCAAGTATGAATGCAATTCATTTGATAATTGTGATGTAATTATTTGAACGTTTGTTCAGGCAACGTCAAAACAACTGAAAAAATCTACTATGAGTGCAAAATACAACGATCTAAGTGTTCGCAATAAGTTAGAAGTAATACAGTCATCCGACAAACAATTGCTCATCCAAAGAAAAACTGCCGATAGCTTTAAAATTAGTAAGTCAAGTGCGTCGTATATAAAAAAAAACAAAAACCAACTAAAACGGAAATTAAACAACGTGGGAAAATTACGAAGGCACTGGGAGAAAGCGGTTGAAATTAAATTTACCATACTACCAGACAGATAAATTCATTTATTAAATTCGTCTAATCCAGACTATACACATACAATAAAAATTAATTATTCTTATACAGAATTCGTTTAAGTGATGCTGTAGATAAATGAAAATCAAACTTATAATAAGCTTCGTTAAAGCATCTACTTATTGCAGTGACTGGTTCATTGCAACCATAATTGATCCGATGTTGAGGGATCGACAAAAAGTTAACCCGCCTGACACGTTTGTTATTAGCAGTGCTGCCATTTATTTTTTTGGAATAATGCTAGATTCCATTTTATTTAATGCTAAATAATGCTAGATCTTGTAAAATTATAATGCTAAATAATGCTTTCTTATTTAATTGAAATAAGCATGGTTCAATATGAAAACAATATGTACATTTACATACATTTATATGAGGGTTGATCAATAAGTAATGATAATCGGTTATTTCCAGTTCGCATAAAATTACAAAAAAAAAATTTTTTTTTTACTACACATTTTCATTATCACTCACTAAGTCAGCATGGAAAAAACATACAAAGAGGCGTCAATTCCAGGGAGCTACATTCATTTGAATACGAACAGTCGAAGAGAGAACATCAAAATGGGGAAAAACCAAATTAAAGCTGTCATTAAGTACCTCTGTTTGAAAAAACTGTCTACCACAGGTATACACGGTGATATGGTGGAAACATTAGGGGACTCTGCTCCTCCATATTTCACCGTTGCACGCTAGGCCAAGGAGTTGAAGCTGGGAGGAATATCCACTGAAGATGAACACCGCGAAGGACGTCCATCCACATCCCTCACTGAAGACAACGTAAAAAAATTCGAAGATGTCGTTTTGGCAGATCAAAGAGTGACTCTCAGGCATGTAGCTGAGGTGACAGGGATCTCGTATGGTAGTGTTTGAAAAATCTCTGCCTACAAATTACATATGAATATGGATACCGAGAATGTTAACGGACGACCATAAGACGAAACGAGTCGACATTTCCAGGATGAATCTCGAAAAGTGCCAGGCATTTCGTGACCATGGACGAGACCTGGATCCACCATTTTGATCCAGAAACCAAAATGCAATCGATGACCTGGAAGCGACTCTCTTCATCGACGCCGAAGAAATTCAAAGTGGCAAGTTCGGCAGGAAAGGTTATGGCATCAGTTATTTGGGACGCTGAAAAATTAGTATGGTGGAATATTTCTAAAAGGAGCCACTATATTAGGCTCTAAGTTGTCCAAATAAGAAGATTGCGAGGGGCGATGAAGGAGAAAAGGCACGGCAAACTGCGAGCCGGAGTTTTGTTTCTTCAAAATAACGCACCGGCTCACAAGGTTGCAGTTGCGATGGATACAATTAAAGAAATAGGATTCAAACTGCTTGAACACCCACCCTAGTCGCCAGATGTAGCTCTCAGTGGCTTCTACCTCTTTTCTCGGCTCAAACAACACCTTCGGAGTAAGAATTTTTAAGGAGATAGAGAGGTGATGGCTGCTGTTGAGGCATTTTGGGAGAGTCCAAATAAAGATTTTTTTTCTAAAGATATCCTGGGTTTAGAAAAAAGATGGACGAAATGTATTAACTTGTTAAAAGACTATATTGAAAAATAAATATGCCTTTTAAGTTTAATCGTCTTGGTTTATATTCATTATCATTAACTATTGATCAACCCTCGTATGTATAACAATAACAAATTAGAAGTTTAAAATTTACATCTCAAAATGATTCTATATCTATTACAGACATATCAGTTATATCTAAATCTTCTTCTCTTGTGTAAAGCTCATTTCTACTAATATTTTTCAAAACATTGTTTGAAATCTCACAATCATAACAGCAACAATTATTTATTTTTAAGTGAAGAAAAAGTATTAGTGTCGGAAAACGAAGATTTTTCTCCAACGTTATCCGTGCGACCGCTTGCATTTGAAGCCCTAACAAAACAATTGGTTCACATTTTTCAGGAAAAAATATCTAACTAGAATGCACATACTTTGGTAGACTTGAGCTTGTAGATGCCCGAGGCTCCTGGGAGTCTGAAGTGGATGGGACCACATCAGAGATTTTTAGCATCATTACGATTTAATTGAACGTTACCATATTTAAAGCAATGTAAAAGACTTTATAATCTTTATATTTTAGACTTTATAATCACTATCATTATTTCAAAATCAGACAACTGTCACTTCTGGTTGTCACTTCTAAGAAAATGCCATGAGCACGTTTTCGTATTTTTCATGAATTTCCGCCACCACATGATTCAGGAAGTTTCCTTTCATGAACGCGAATGAAAGTACACGAACAAAGCTATTATTGAGAAAAATCTGATGGGCAAGATGGTAGAGATGAGTGGCAGATTATTCCGAAATTTAAATTTAAATGCTAAAAATAATGCTAGATGCTAACTCCGAATTTCGAATGCCGTTTTGGAAAAAATAATGCTAGATCTAGCATTCAAAATGCTAAAATGGCAGCACTGGTTATTAGTGTTAAAATTAAGTTGGCTTAATAAGTAGTTTGAGTCAACGGTGCCTTCCAAAGTTTTCGCGGCAAATAATATTTTGGAATTTTGACGTCGAGAGTCCAAGGTATCCATTCGTAAAAGATTTAAGCGGTCTTGATAAGGAGGTAGATGTAAAGGGTCATACCACTGAAGTCCGCGGAGGCAGAAACGTAAGAGCCTCTTTTGAATGGACTCAATTTGGTGTCCATACAATACTTGCATATTCGACAATAGGTCTTATTAAGCTGCAAAAGAGGGTCTTAGTTAGAAAAATGTCGGTGAATTCCTTCGAACGTCTTCTGACAAAACCTAAGGCATTGTTAGCTTTCACAACGATTGAATCGATGTGTTCGTCAAATGTGAAGGATTGATTCAGCAATACTCCTAAATCGAGTACTTTCGCTGATCTATTTAAAGATGTACTCAAAAGTGAGTATTCATAGATTACAGGATTATTTTTGCTTGTGTAAGATATAATCGTACACTTGTCAGGATTAATTAAAAGATTGTTATCGGAACACAGTTGGCAAATCTGTTTGGATCCTGCTGCAAATCATTGCAATCGTTAAGGTTTCTCACAAATTTGAAAATTTTAGCGTCATCGGCATAAAGAAGAACAGAAGATGACTGTAGAATGGAACCTACGTCATTAATAAATAAGGCAAACAGTAAAGGGCCTAGATGACTACCTTGTGGAACACCAGACGTGGTTCTAATTTTAGATAACAAGGCACCGCGAAAGGCTACAATTGTTGTATTAATGGTCCTCTAAGACACCCTTCAAAAATTTGCCAATATCCGGCCAAATACTTCACAGTAAAGCCCGTCAAATCACTACAAAATTAAAACTTTGTGATTTCAAGACATCAAACAGAAAGCTGAAATCCGTTAAAAAGGAGATTTAAGTATTATATAGCTAAGGTGTTGTACTACCTGGGTAATATTTTATAAGTGTTGAACGAATAATAAATGAATGAAAAATATAGGTAATCAAAATCCAAAGAGAGCAAGCAGGCCAAAATAGAATAGCCACTAAATATAAGATCTTTCATGTTAAATTCCCATTAAGTTAAGTAATCTATGTACTATTTGATGAATATTATTATGAATTATTATTATCATCCACTAATAATTACAAAAGAGTTTTTGGAATTGTGGGTTCTCTCGAAATATGAGGGTCGAGAGCGGAACCGTGATGAGAGTTCAAATTCAAAGTGATTAGAATTCAAATATTCCAGCAGACATTCTAAATTTGGCAGGGTACGATTAATTTACGACCACAAACGAATCTCTCCCGGAAAATTGAGAAGATGTCTTTTTTAAAGGATGATGATGTCTTTTTTAATTTTTAACCGAAGAAGCCGTAGCAGCTTTTGTTAATTCCGATAGTGAATTCAAATCACAGTCATTCAAAATTCAATGTTTAAAAATTATTTATTTTATTTCAAAGCACACTTCATTTTTTTTGCGAAATGTCGCTTGGAGACCCGCAAGTGAAATTTTTTTACGTATAACTCCTTTTGAAAGTATTGAAACCTATAAACATAATGTTAACAGCTGATCGTCTAATCGAGAGAAAAATTTATTTCAAAACGCGTTCATAGTTTTGAATGTATGAAATCGGATAAAATATTTACATTTTAAATAAAATATTCAGCCTTTATAGCCATTAAGACTGTTTCTTATACTGATTGAATTTTTGTGCCACCCGAATTTGCAAGTGGTTTTTGCATGATTTTATTTTCTGTGGAACATTCTAGGAAAGTCCTTGAAAAAATAAGTCCGCTTCTACACTTATTTTTTCAAGGACTTTTCATAAATTTCCACACAGTTCCTGTAATTTATACACATTTTTCCCTTTCCAAATACGCTGTGAATAAAATTTATCTGTATATGGTATCGAAAATGTTTACTGTTACAAACGACTTCTGTGCTAGACCATTTATGTCACTTCGTATGAATTTTACGGATTTAAATATTATAGTTTAATCAGCTTAAATGAATTAATTTAGTTATTAATCTGGTGTGGCGGTTTTTGGGCTACAAATAAGAAATCTTGGCTATGTTGGGCTATGAAAATTTGAAATTGGGCTATATTTTCTCGTAAATATCTGGCCACACTGTGTCAAACATACATAACTCACTGAAATTATGCAGACGATCTCAAGCTGTACCACAAAAAAAAATTACAGTTGCCTTCTCGAATTTTTAAATGGTACTATGTGATCGAGAATCGTGCGCTCACTCGCATTTCTTTAACGTTCACCACTTGCAGACTTTCCAGTGCGAAATTCGCAAAATGGGGTAAAACTGTACCTCGTATCATCTTTTCCTAATAGAGTTACAGTTCTAGTTTCAATTTCTAAGCTGTCGTCAGAATTTACTGCTACGGAGAATGTACTAATTCTTCCAAATAAAATTTGACACCACATCAATTGCCAATTTTGTGGGTGCCATTTGGCTTTCGTTCCATATAAAAAAACGTAGGCCTTGGAAGCAATTATTTTATAATATGGTAACTATATTTGATATTCTTCGAAAAGTTCATATGAATTTCAATATCTTCGAATGGAATTCTGACATTTACCCTAAAGAAATGCCAATAGAAATCGAAGAGAGAAAGGCTTCTCACGGTGTTAATATAAAAAGTGAAATAATGGAACTGAAACTCCTTTAACGTGTATTGAAGCGATGGAATCCGTGAACAAAATGATTAAATAGTGTGAGCATCTTGGATCTGCATATCACCAGGTTCAATCATTTGAAATTCGAGAGAAGCAATTCAAGAAACAAACTACATATATCTTATTTTTTCCAAAAATGAACTTCATGGACAATAGGTATGTTCGCGTACTACAATTAATTGCAATTAATTGCAATGAAGCCGTTTTTGTACTACGTTTTACTGAAAACTGAAAATTTCCCTTCCTTTAGTAAATTTCAGTAGGGTCTGAGATACTGAAAAATACTAAAAAGTGTCAAACGGTATGGCGCGAGTAAATGTTTTCAAATATGCGCGGCATGCAACATATTTTTCGTTTAATGTTGTTATGAAGGTCGAATATTTTTGTGGCGATAATTTATCACCCCTTAAGCGGCCCCTAGACGGTCAATAAGCGTGTTTTTTGCTCCTCTATCCAGCATAGAATAGAGTATACGCATTGGAAACAACACTCCTGTACCAGTGAATTCACTAGTACAGAAATTCTATTCGTCATTTGTAGTTCACGTGCTGAACTATAGAATGTGCTGATAGAAAAAAGAAAAGCTCTTGAGAAGTTGTCTTTTTTGCTGTGAGGTGGCTTTGGGTTTTTCGTGGTTATGTTGAATGTTTTGGTAGTTAGGAAATTAGAAAAAGCCCTCATAAGGCTTGTTTCACACGTACGAGGCTCCATTCGGTTCGTTTTCGGTTGTAACCGGAAACAAACCGAACCGAACGAAATCCCTTCACACATACACGGTTCTCACACGGTTCATATTAGGTTTTGTGTTTTCTTCCTCAACTTTGCGTAAAATTTCCACACAATCGTTTTTCCATGCCTCTTGCGTCTTAAATTTGTCTTCATATTTTGCACAAGTCTTGTCCCAAAGCGCTACTTTAGATTGCACAGCACAAATCAGCCGATCCACATCAACATCTTATAAATCGCTCATTTTATCAGAAAAACTGCGACTGATAATTTCAAAAAAATTGGAGGTATTTATAAAACTAATTAAAACTGACTAAACTAACTAGGTAAAACGTCTAAATATTTCAAATCAAGCGATCCAAACTGATAATTTATAAATTTCACAAAAAATTCAAATGATCCAATCAGTTAAAACCGAAACTAAACCGTGCATGTGTGAACGCCTTGATTGCTTTCTGTTCCCTGGGCACGAATTCACACCTAATAGAAACCTGAATGAAACCTATTCGTGCTCAGAGAGTATTCGGTTCCATACGGTTTCTATTAGGCACCGAATAGAAAACGAGTTATCGTTTCACACTTGTCGGCAGCGACCGAAAACGAACCGAACCGAATGGAACCTCATATGTGTGAAACGAGCCTAATGCGTAGAAGGTTAAAAGAAGTAATTTTCTGTTAGTTCTTTTTCTATTTTCTATCGATTTTGGTAGTTTAAAACATTATTTTCTCCCTTTATTTTTAGCTGTTGTGTTGTGTCACAGCAAATACAGCAACCTATGTCAGTCTTAGCGAATGCACTGCTGTTTTATACTAGATCGTTGTTTTTGCGGCATAGTTATATTCTGTTCTGTATCGGAGCAAAAAAACACGCCTATTATTGCTGGGCGCTCCAGACGATGCAATATTTTGAAGCAATATTTACTTTTCGTTCGATTTCTCAGTAGCTTTTGACATTTTTGGCTCTATTACTCCAAACGTTGTTTATACCACTAACGACTATGTACAACTGAGTCAATAGGCGTGTTTTTTTGCTCCTCTATCCAGCAGAGAAAAAAAATGAAAAAAAAATTTTGCATTGGAAACAACACTCCTGTACCAGTGAATTCACTAGTACAAAAATTATATTCCTCATTTGTAGTTCACGTGCTGAACTATAGAATGTGCTGATAGAAAAAAGAAAAGCTCTTGAGAAGTTGTCTTTTTTGCTGTGAGGTGGCTTTGGGTTTTTCGTGGTTATGTTGAATGTTTTGGTAGTTAGGAAATTAGAAAAAGCCCTCATAAGGCTTGTTTCACACGTACGAGGCTCCATTCGGTTCGTTTTCGGTTGTAACCGGAAACAAACCGAACCGAACGAAATCCCTTCACACATACACGGTTCTCACACGGTTCATATTAGGTTTTGTGTTTTCTTCCTCAACTTTGCGTAAAATTTCCACACAATCGTTTTTCCATGCCTCTTGCGTCTTAAATTTGTCTTCATATTTTGCACAAGTCTTGTCCCAAAGCGCTACTTTAGATTGCACAGCACAAATCAGCCGATCCACATCAACATCTTATAAATCGCTCATTTTATCAGAAAAACTGCGACTGATAATTTCAAAAAAATTGGAGGTATTTATAAAACTAATTAAAACTGACTAAACTAACTAGGTAAAACGTCTAAATATTTCAAATCAAGCGATCCAAACTGATAATTTATAAATTTCACAAAAAATTCAAATGATCCAATCAGTTAAAACCGAAACTAAACCGTGCATGTGTGAACGCCTTGATTGCTTTCTGTTCCCTGGGCACGAATTCACACCTAATAGAAACCTGAATGAAACCTATTCGTGCTCAGAGAGTATTCGGTTCCATACGGTTTCTATTAGGCACCGAATAGAAAACGAGTTATCGTTTCACACTTGTCGGCAGCGACCGAAAACGAACCGAACCGAATGGAACCTCATATGTGTGAAACGAGCCTAATGCGTAGAAGGTTAAAAGAAGTAATTTTCTGTTAGTTCTTTTTCTATTTTCTATCGATTTTGGTAGTTTAAAACATTATTTTCTCCCTTTATTTTTAGCTGTTGTGTTGTGTCACAGCAAATACAGCAACCTATGTCAGTCTTAGCGAATGCACTGCTGTTTTATACTAGATCGTTGTTTTTGCGGCATAGTTATATTCTGTTCTGTATCGGAGCAAAAAAACACGCCTATTATTGCTGGGCGCTCCAGACGATGCAATATTTTGAAGCAATATTTACTTTTCGTTCGATTTCTCAGTAGCTTTTGACATTTTTGGCTCTATTACTCCAAACGTTGTTTATACCACTAACGACTATGTACAACTGAGTCAATAGGCGTGTTTTTTTGCTCCTCTATCCAGCAGAGAAAAAAAATGAAAAAAAAATTTTGCATTGGAAACAACACTCCTGTACCAGTGAATTCACTAGTACAAAAATTATATTCCTCATTTGTAGTTCACGTGCTGAACTATAGAATGTGCTGAACTATAGAATGTGCTGATAGAAAAAGAAAAGCTCTTGAGAAGTTGTCTTTTTTGCTGTGAGGTGGCTTTGGGTTTTTCATGGTTATGTTGAATGTTTTGGTAGTTAGGAAATTAGAAAAAGCCCTCATAATGTGTAGAAAGTTAAAAGAAGTAATTTTCTGTTAGTCCTTTTCCTATTTTCTATCGACTGTGGTAGTGTATATTCGTTATTTTCTCCCTTTATTTTCAGCTGTTGTGTGCTACCACAGCAAATACAGCAACCTATGTCAGGCTTAGTGAATGCACTGCTGTTTTATACTAGATCGTTGTTTTTGCGGCATAGTTATATTCTGTTCTGTATCGGAGCAAAAAAATACGCCTAATATTAGGCGTTATTCATATATTATGAATAATAGGTCTGTTCCCGTACTACGATTAATTGCAATTAATTGCAATGAAGCGTACTAAAACGGACTAAAAAACTCTGTTTTAGTACGTTTCATTGCAATTAATTGCAATTAATCGTAGTACGGGAACAGACCTAATATAGCATTATTCAAAAATGCTGCAAGGGAGAAAGCTCATATGTTATAAGTCCATGACTGGCCAATGAACATCACTCGCAGAAGTAAGGGGAAAAGAACTTGCGAGCATACATCGGCTATGGCTAGTGTGCTATATAAAGCGGAAAGATGAAAATTTCGGAGCATTTCAAATCATCACGGGTAAGTAAAATGTATGAAAAGCAACAGTACCAATTCCCCCTAGTAGCAAATAGAATGCTCTATTGGAATTTCCAATGAGCGTCACAATCACTCAGCATGCAATAGCCACACATGCAGAGGTACGATCGACCGCCGGCCAAAGCTTCAATTCGTATTCACCCTAGATGACAGAAATGCGAGAATACAATATCGTACTTTCCAAAAAGCTCTTATACATAAAGCTAAAGCATAAGTTTCCCCTTGTATAAATCTCCCCAGCCTAGGCCATGCAATGTTAAAAAGAAATAAACATGCAATGGTTCGGTAATGCTTCCACGCATTCCGCGTAATGCTTACCGAATATATCCGTAAGCATTACTTTTCCCGTTGGGATGCTTGCAAATACAACACTAGAACAAAAACAATTCATGTGTATTGCCCCAAGACTATATAATTGACTCCCAAACCATTTGAGGGAGTTTTCAGAGAATGTCCAGGCATTCAAGAGACAGTTAAAACTACATTTGATCAACTTGACCCCTATATATCCCTATGGATATACCCCTATATCAATAGACAATCACAAATAATAGCAATTCTGATATTGTTCCTCTTATTCAACAATCGAACTTACTTAACTTTTCAACACCCTCTAATAAATTCAAATTTATTCTGTCTGACCCTGTATGTGAACTTCTATATGACCTTTTGATTTACAAAACCTCGATCACTCCCATCTATATTGATTAGATTATAAGATTATAAGTAACTTAGTATCTAGACTAATTATCTACACATAAAATACTAGGCTTAAGAAAAACTATTGTAAAACTACACCTTCCATACCACAAGCCTAGCTTATTTTGGAAGGAGTAAAATGACACAAATAAATGAAATAAATGAAAAGTTAGCCTGTACTGTGTATTATTCATTCTATTATTGAAAATATGTTGTTGTACAATTACTGATGTGCTACAGCATATTTCTTCATATTCACCTTCATTTCTTATTTACCTGTGCCTGGTTTGTTTTCCCCCGAACTAAGCTAATTTGGGCAGGTCTTAATTTCCCAGGGGCCGATTCGCTCTCACTATCAAGTATTTACTGCTCAACATATTATTTTCGAGAATAACTGACATTGGTAATTGGAACTCCTCCATATTTTGGAGCGGAAAATAATGGCGCGAACTATTGTCAAGACATTTTAAATTTTTATTGACACAATCACCCGTATATTCATTAGGTCTGTTTCCGTACTTTCAGCAAACTGCAGCAGTAACATAATTTGGCAGCTGGCTTCTTTTTGCTGCAAAATTTGGCTTGCATTTGGCTTGCAGCAAAAGTACGGAAACGACTTGCTGCGAATCTATTTTAATATATTATAATAGATTCAAGTACGGAAACAGACCTATTAATATCTTGGGAAGAACTGACTAGTTAAGTACACAATTTGAATTTATTCATAATAAATCGTTAGCAGTGCCTGGGCACGAATTGCTATGTCGATAGTTCGATAAAACATGTCTAGATTTATGAAATTGGCAAATGTCAATACATACGACTTTCCTATCATAGCATTAACGGCAAATTAATAATTTAGGACAGTTAGTTTCTGTTCTAGTTTCGATAAAGATCCTCTCGTATGCATCCATCAACATGAATTCATAAAAACCAAACAAAATTCTTTTCAACAATACGAAATTATTACTTACATTTCTTGTTTTTCGGCCGTTGAGTTCTCACTGTCATCATTGCACTGCACCGCGGCTTCGGCACGACTTTCTGAACTCATTATGCACCGATTTAAGGCAAAATTTATATCATGCAATAAAACAAGTAGAAAAGATTCTAAATTCCACGGGAAGTTTCAACGAATTTGTTTCAATAACACACAAAACCACGAGAAAGTACAGCACACTGGCACAAACACGAACTTCGAATTCACAGAAGACAGTTGAAATCGAACAAGGCCCGTCGAATAAGAGCATCGTATGGAACTGATGGCGGTTATTCAGCATGTGTTCCAATTCAGTTTGAAAGAGGATGTGGGATATCATGAATGACAAGTTTGCTGAGACTGACTTCGAAATTTCATGTGCCTTTTGTACCCTTATGAGCAGTGAAGGGTAAAAAATGAGTTAATTATGGATAAAAGCTGTGTTTCAACCAAATATTTGATCTTTTAAGCAGGTTGAGGCAGTTGCAATGTTCGCATCGAGAAGTACGTGTTTCATTCGTAGTTCAATAGACTTGGCAGTGCCGCAACAGAGAGCTTCAAAATCAGCATATGTACATATGTACGTCAAATAAACTGTCAACTGTCAAAGTAGAGTTGATCATTGCATCGGGATGAAATTCTGTGCAATAAGGTGTTTGTCGACTATCCTTTAATGTAATTTCACTTCACGTGAATTCTGCATAGCCTACTGAAACTTTCTTAACAAATAAATCAGGCCTATTTATTACTTGAACCAAAGATCGCCGTCCGGCCTCGCCATAGACAAGTACGTGCATACTCGCACTTAATCAAAGTGAAATGGTTTTCTTATCAGCAATTGTGCTTCCCATTGTTTATGCTAATTTGAAGCATATAAAACACGTCGTATTGCACTAAAGTCGAAATCAAGTTCGAGATATCTTCCTCATAAGCTCGATAGAACGAGCGCGATTCAACTGCCGAATGCTCGCCCGAAGAAACTGGTGTCGTCACAACATTTCTTCAAGCTACGGCGGCAATTCATTGCAAAAACTAGGAAGAGGCTTCGATATTTGCAAACGTCACGATTGTCTTCCATTGTTCTTAAATTGTAGGCAACTAATCCAATACGGATCAATTAAGCCAAATGTTTGCATCGTTGAAAAACAAGATCAAGGAGGAAACGGGAAATGAAGTTCCAGCGCTTCCTGTTCGTCTTCCCAGTTCAAGTAGTAGTCGATATAGTCGAGGAAGACTATCATCGTCAGCGAGTGTTGCGTCTTTGGATGATTTGGAACAGGTGAGTGTTGTGTCAGTGCATGGGGTTATCGTAAAAATGCATCAACTTTTTTTAATTTGTTCGTTCAGAAAGAAGCTGAGATCGCCAATTTACGTTCGCAATGCAATGATTTAACTTCCAAATTATGTGAGCTCTCGGCGCGATTAGAGAGCGTTGAAGAGGAAAAAGTGCGATTGGAGAAGACAAATGAAATTCTATTAGAGTCTGTTCGTGTGGCCCAAACACAGAAAGATTTGATGAGCTCCGAACAGGAGAGCATACAGAACATTCAACAGGCAGAAATTACAAAACTGAAGTCGTTAGTAGCATTCCGTGAACAAGAGTCTGTTGATCATTTGGCTGTGATAAAATCAAATCAACAACAAATCGAAAATCTTAAATCTGAATTGGAACGATTGAAAGCGATTGAGCCCATAGCGGAGGATTTGAAGGTATGTTTTCTATCTACGAATAAACATTGAGAAGTTTGTGTTGTAGTTAGATGGGGGGTGTTTTTATGTAAGATTTAAGCGAATGTTTGAGGTTTTTAACCTCTGAAAAATAAAGAAACATGTAGATTCGAGTTTTCGAATTATGTGGTTTATAGTTTTAGCTTATAGTAAAATGGAAATTAATAAAAACTCTATTTTTCTTATTATTTAGAATGAACCATGTAATCATTATTTATAATTAACATTGTATTGTTAAATTGCGAACAACTAACAAAGCGAATGAAAAATTATCGTTGATATTTGTTCCTTGTATCCGTTTTCCTCTCATCAAGACTGCTTGTGGCGGTCTTGAAATGAACTTATTTAAATCCTCAATTTGTCAAAACAAAGGGGGCAGCTAGGACTAAATCATTAGTTAAATCAAGACTATTCAACCTACGCGGGGCCAAAAATTTGCTCAAAACACATTTCCAAGCAATGAAGTATTTTTATTGGTTAATTTATCAATCATTCAAAAGTTTAATTGCAATCAAAATTCGAACATAGGAGATATTGATATTAAGGGAAGGTTTTAGGATTTTGATAAAAACAAATTCACAGGTTGTGTTGATCTTGACGTAGAATAGTTGTGATAGTTACAATGCCAACACTGAGCGTCTTCTTCAGATTTCTACTAGGGGATGCTGCCATCAAATATTCAAATAAAAAGTATCCTATAAGGAAAAATAAGTGTTTTACTTTCCTAAAATTTTGAAAATCATACGAGTGGTAACCCTGGAATTCGCTTTATCCTGTGACCTCCAATGCAGTCATCGGATTGCAATAAGGAGCACGTGCGGTAGAAATGTACACAATTCTAGAAAAAAATCGCAGAATTGAAACTCTACACAATTCTTCTACTTTTCTTCGAAAATCACTCTTTCTAACGGTTCCTTTGTGCTAGAATTATTTTTAGCTTATTTTGTTTCTTTAAAAAAATATATTATACTTTTAAATAAAACATCGATAGACTTGTAACAGTATCGATTCACTCGGTATTATAACACGATGAATATTGTAATCTGTAAATATTTTTTTGCACACTATTTTGGGTTAAGTTTGTTCCTGATTGTTTCGGGTTTAATTTTGTTTAAAAGAGGAAAATAATTTTAGACAAATGGGCTTCTTATTATTGAATTTATTACAACCATCACTAATTATTTACTTATTTCTCTGAATTCATTCAGTTTATTTTACACATTTTGCATATTTCCCATTCAAATTTTCTTTTCTAAAATAAGAACGGGCTGTCGCACAATTGTATTGATTCTGCACAATCGCATTTTTTCTTAAGTTAAGTTTTAAGCAATTTGTTGTGTCGTTGCATCATCACCAGTTCTAAATTTTGTTTTTATTTAAAGTGCTTTTGAGTCTTCTTTAGTTATTGGCTTTGCTTACACACTTTGGGTACGTATACAGCAGCATGTCTCGGTTGAATAAATTTGAACAAAAACAAATACATTTCGATTTCAGGACGAATTAGAGCGTTTTCGGCACAGTGCGCAATTAGAAAAGAACAGCCTGACGACAACCTTGGCGGCAATCGAAGAAGAAAATCGCCATTTAAAAGGACGCCTGCAAATCGTCGATCAATCACGACTCGAGATCGTTGCATCGTTAAGTTCCGATGAAAAAATGCAAGCCTTAGCACAAGAGAGAAAGTTGCTCGAACAGCACTTGGAAGAAGCGCACTTGCAATTGTCTGATATTAAGAGCTCATGGAGTGGTCAAAACTTGGCGCTAGAAACGCAACTGAGTCGCCTGTCCAAGCAGGTGGCTGAGGAAACGACGGAAAAACGAAAGGCGATCCAAGCTCGAGATGAAATGAAGGAGAAAGTGAAGCAAGTTGAATTTGATTTGGCAAAGTGGAAAGATGAAGTTGATCAGCGCGATAATAAGGTAATTTCTTCGATATTCTCTCCTTAGTCGCTTAGAGTTTACATATATGCTTTTACATACAGTGGGTTAACACTAAACTCATAAACCTATCTGTATATTACTGTAATTTATTATCTATATGCTTTAACAAGTACTTTCTTTAAAAAAAAGTGTATATATTTGAAATATAAGGTTTGAAATATGATCTCGAAATTGAAGATACTTAACGAAATTGCAGACTGTGACAAGAAAAATACCAAGTCCAAAATCATACAAAATTTCATCGCTTACACTTTTCTCACTACTATTAATCAGTTGGTCATTGTTTCATATTCGGCAAACATGTAGTAGTTGCCATAGTTTATTAGTTGACAGTTTTTCATCTCCAATTAAGGTGATTTTTAATATTTCGAGATAATATGGGTCGGCAAAGGGAACGAACTATAGTAGAGGAATGAAAGATTATTATTTCCCCTTAAAAGAAAGGAAAGAGTTAAGTAAGTAGAAATAATGAACAGAAGCTTTGCGACTGTTCATTCTGTAATATTTCGTTACAGTGAATCTGAGTAGATAAAAATAAACAGAAAATGAGCAGACAAAAAAGTTTAACAAACACTACCAACAATACGTTTAAAAAAAAGAGCGAAAAAGCATCTGAAGATAAGTGCTGTTAAACTTGCAATAGAAGTAGAGGTGTATTTGGAAATAAAAGTGCATTCAAATATAATCTTTGTAATTTTTCGAAAACATCGATTTGTAGGGTCGAGCAGCAAGGTGGAACAACATCCTGTGTTCCGCGTAGATTTGCGACGATTCGCAGATTATGCTTTGTTCTATCTTGTCTGCAGCGCACCGTATTGTCTGAAATGGCGACAATTTATTGCACGTTTAAAGGCACACATTAAAGGCAAACTTTTCGCTTACTTTATGCTTCACTGCTGCAGTCATACAGCGCAGGGGATACGATGATTTGGTGTCGCCGAGTTGCATGCCCAGTAAGTAGTGCGCGGATCTGGACTTCTTCGGATTGTGCGAAAACATTAATAAGCCTCGGTTTAAGATCTTTACGTTTGCTTGTAGCCGGAGGGTTCTCCACGAAGTCGGGTGTAGCATTTAATGTTGCGCAGTCCAGCTCGTCGTCTATTTTGTCAAATTTCCAAGGGTACAAGCACATTCTGTAAACACGGAATTACGCCTCGACACAAGCGAACCAAAACGTTAGCCGAGTATCAATGTCCAAAAGGCTTAAAGCAGTCGAAAATAGATTTCCAATTAAGGAATTAAAAATTTAAAAATTCCTCATGCTGACGATAAATATTTGTGAAATTTCTAACTGCATGCGTTTAGTTTTGGTTTGTTGTGATTTAATATTTATGTAGTCATATCTTTATTTTTGAGTGGAATCTTTTTTATTTTACAAAGTATAAAAATTATATGAAGTTACAAAAAAATGCAAAGGTTATGGTATTTTAAAACTCAATTAGAAAAATTTGAATTAAAAGTACGACGACCATAAGAGTTTGGTTTTGACCCACTGTATTTACTGCAATTGTAGCTATTCGTGGCAAAGTTAACATCTTCGCTATTTTCATATCCTCAAAACTTTTTCTCTTTTCTCGATTTCAGATCAAACTTCTCGAAGAAGAAATCGACGAACTTTCATCCACGCTGAAAGAAATACGTTTAGAAAATGAGGAGGAAGTAGCATTTTTGCGTAATAAAGTTGTAAGTAATACGGACAGCGATGACACATAACGCTAGTACAGAGAACACAATTAGTTTTCAAGCTTTCGCTTCTCGCATGTATTGATTTTTTTTGTTGGAATTTAATACCTTTAAGTATTTCACATTGAGTTTTATATATAGTTTATTTAAGCTATTGATATTTTTGGTAACTAACATATTAAAAGTATTATTGTTGTATTATTACATTTCTATATTTAAGATTTTCTGTTGAAAATTTCAATGGTATTATTTTGCAGATAATAAAATTTTATTTCGGCACATATTTATTGGATTTTCATTTGTTTGATTATGTATTTGAATGCTGGGATTGGGTGTATATAGATTTTTTCATATAAAAGAGCGATATTTATTGTATACGGCTCATATGAAAGATGCATGAAACTTTTGATGTATCGCATGGTGATGGTTATTCATCAAAAAATGTAGAGTAATTCTGATCCACACGATATGATACAGAATTTGAAATTACAATATACAGAATTTGGGCCTACAAATTTGTAATTTGTTCGACTATATAATACGAATAAACATTTTGAGCTAGAATGGGCGACTCCGTTATTCTTAGATAGTTCAATGCACGGCTTTTTACTCGGCAGACACGTCCACACAAAAATTTGTTGCTGTTATCTTACATAGTAGTAAGACATAATGTATAGTTTTAATTGCTTGGCTAACTCATTCGATGTGCAATTTTTGAATTCACAGGAAACCCAAAACGAGGAAATTCTCGATCTGACAAATCGCCTTAATGCAGCCGATGAACGATTGAATGAGTTCATTGAAAACTCAGAACAGATCACGCATGCCTTACGCAAACAGAATTCTGCACTTCAAGATCAACTCAATGCGATGACACAGGCTCACGAAGCCGAAAAACAAGAAAAACTCACAGCTTTGTTGCGCAATGCAGAAATTTCGCAATGCGAAGAAATCCTTAAGAAAGAGCTTCGAATCGAACGTAACGAATCGCTCGAAATGTCCGAGAAAATTGAAGAGCTTGAACGGACTGTACAAAGGAAAAACGATGAAATCGCTGCTTTGAGTGAGAAGTTAGATGAGTTGAATGCGGTTTTAAGCAGTCAACGGGAACAAATCGAACATGTACACGATCTTAACACACAAATAAATGAAAAGAATAAGGTCAGTATTAACAGATTGTATTGATTATGTTACGCAATAAGGGTTGTATAATTATGTGTTTCAGTCAATAAAAATGCTGAATCAACGACTAGCTGATTTGAAGAAGACCTTGCAGAACGAAATAAAAAGCAGCAATTTTAGTGAAACGAGTTGTCTTATGGCTGGATCAGTTATCGGATCAGATAGGACGATTCATCAAGATACGAGAAGTAATGGCAGTTCAACAGGAAGCTCAGTTATTATGGACGAAGTGAATTTCAAATATTTAAAACATGTGATAGTGAAATTTTTGACAAGCCGAGAGGTAAGTTTTGAATCCCTATTTAAGCTTCTATTGCTATGGTTTTTATTGTTATTTGCTATGGCTATTGAAAAACTATCGTTTATTACTAATCGCAAAACTCCTATTCATGAACTTTTCGAAAATCATTCCAAACTCTATTTAGTTTTTAGATGATTTGATCCCGATTCAAACCATGTAGTTATTTCTTGCCATCTCCGCCAACTTTCTTCCGATTCGAAATATCAGTTTAATCAACTCTAGATTTGCTCGATAATCTTGTGTATTCGTTAAGTTCACCAAGAGGTGCAAAGTTTCTTAGCATTGTCTTAGGTAGTTCAGTATATCACAACTAACTGACATCCATTTTTATTTTTATTTTACAAAAATTCTAATAGTCTACTACTGTAAGTCTACTATATCTAGCGTAGCTTTAGAATTGTGTAGTGCTTATGGAGAGTTGTGGAGTGTGCATGTGGAATGAAAGTATATAAATGCAAGTATATCCACAATACTCTCCTACCAATATAACGCGATTTACTGCGAGGCATATTTGAGTGGCACCTTTACGGTTTGGTCAGTCAGAGGGACATATAGCGTAAAAGTTATTCGTAGGCCGTAGGAGTCGAAGACAGCAGTTTGGTGCTTGGTATTTGTTGTCTTATTTTAGGCTGCTAATTCTGGGGAGGGTCGTCGAAGATGAGGATGACGTCGAGCATGATGTTAGTTTGTTAATAGAAACATTTACGGATTTCTTTCTAATGATGAGTGTGCAGTAACTGGTATGTATGCCTAAAACTTTGAACTCACAAACAGAATCAGCTCTGACGAAGACATGTGAACAGGAGTCGAGTTGCTAGAAGATTCATATCTTCGGTATTTTGTGGTGTTTCACGTGAGCCGGCCCTAATGTTTCCATTGGCCTCGAAAGTTCCGAGGCAAAGTCGATTTGATTAATCTTCCTGAGATTAAAAAAAAAACGCTAGAAAGACGTGTGTTTTCTCCATATAGGAGTTGTACCGGTGAATCTGTGAATTCAAGAAGCATTAGGGGCAGGACATATCGTTGTGAGTCAGAACAAATGATTAGAGTGTACGATGCCATCTTTCTGAGAAAGACCAAAATAATCTGCACCGGTTGAACCACCAAATCTAGCAATCCAAGTGCTCAGTCGAGTAAAAGCAGTCATTGGCAGTCATGCTGGCCAAAAGTTTACGCTTCAGGCAAACGAATGAAACGCTCGATAATGGTAAAACCATATGTGTATCCCTGTGAGGACCAACTACATCGATGTGAATGACGTTAAAACGTTCAGTAAACGTAGGAAAGGTCGATACAGGTTTGCTCACGTGTCTGGTTTTCATGCATTTTCGACAAGATAGTCATTGTCTGGCCCAAGTGGCAATGTCCTTGTTCATCGGAGGCCAGGAGAATTTGGTTGAAAAATTCTTGCTTGTTGCACGAATATCAGAGTGAGCTATCTTGTGCTCCTAGCAAAACAGTTGTTTCTTGATGGCTGAAGGAATACAAGGTCGATTGATTGAGCCAGAAAATTCACAAAAAAAAAAAATGAATGTCGATGCTGGCACCAAAGATGGGTCTCTTGAATGTGTATTTCGAGTTCTTTTGGTTCTCCTGATTTCTTTGCCGGATTTTGAGACAAGGCTACTGCGGCAAAGTTGACAGTACTGGGAAGAATTATATCTTCTATACGAGAGTGTATCGGCAGCAATGTTGTGTCAACCACAAGTATGTCGAATGTCAGAAGTAAACTCACTAATGTGGTGTGACTTTTTCTGGGTTTCGCTTGAATGCAAAAGCTAGCTTTTTGTGTCAGTGTATAATGTAACCCTCTAAACTTTCAAAAGTGTCGAAAATTATTGTCATTTTTGTCGCAGAGGTTTCTGTCAATGGTGGTTTTGGAGGCGTCTTTGAAGAAACCAAGCTCGGTGTTTGAGCCCAGAAAAGACAATAGACTGTCTTCTGCGACGCCAGTCTTTTCGTGGGCTAAAGTAAGTTTTGCTAGCTTCAGGTGATTAGAAGATACTTTAGAGCAATCTTACTTAAAGCCGCACATATAGTGAGTGGCTGCTGCATCTCAGCTGTATGAGAAACGAAGTGACGGTAGAAGTTGGTCATTCCCAAAAATCGTCTTCGACTTTTCACCGTATTGTCGAAAGGCATGAGGTAGCATTTTTCTTGGTATATCTCCACTGAGCTCGAGAATATATTTTCGCAGATTTGGGCAAGACGGATTTAGTTGTCTTATTGTTGCTCTTGACATTGATGAGTAGCTTGTTAGTGCTTCTGCTACGTGTTTTCACATATGTGATCGTGATATGAAACTGGCATTGCAGGTGGTGGTGTCTTGTCATCGTAGTTTTGATAATTTTATTGTGCTTGATAAGCCAGATGAGAAGAACACGTTCCACCGGCAACCGGTGAAAGTTACAGTGGGGATGATTTGACTCCAACGTAACTATTGTTGCATGGCGGCGACGATGATGAACCGATTCGTGGCTGTTGTACGGTGCAAAGTTAAAGTTGCCATTGTTGCTCTTCCAATTGCAATATTTGCGCCTTTCGTTGTTGCCATCTCTTTATCGGCTGGGCCTTTGCGTTATAGCTCTACCCTTGTCGCTTTGTAGCGCTAAGTGCGAAAATCGTCTGCAATAATAAAAATAAAAAAGATAAAAGTTCAAAACAAGTTGGCTGACTAGAACAACTGCGAGTACGGGGTCACAAGTTTTAGATAATTTGATCCCAATGGAAACTATCTAATTATTACTCACCATCTCCGTCACGTTTTTTCGGATTTTGAATATCATCAGTTCTATTTATTCTGGATTCACTTAGTAGTCTTGCACAATCATAAGATCTACCAGGCCTTACAAAGTTTCTTAGCACTGACCTAAATAGACCAGAATAACATAACTAGCTGACAACTTTTTTTAAAAAATATATCTCATTATTTTACAAATTTTTCGCTTAGCTTACAATGTCTAAGGTAGGTTTAAAATTGTGTTGTGATATGGGGATTTGTGAATTGTGTGTGAAAGTATGATGATGAAAGTGTATCCGTTTGCGTAAGATCAACTTGGCCTACTCCTTAGCTATCGATTACAGTCTATCTGTCTATTACTGATCATTTCGATTTCTTTCTTGCACAGGTCGAAGCACGACATTTAATTCGAGCCGTAGCCACCCTTCTTCATCTGAACACTGACGAAGAAAAGCTTCTTCATGACACGCTAACATGGAAAATGAGTTGGTTCGGAACAAAACCAGATCATGGACACGGTCAGCGTGCATTTTCCATACCACCCAGTTAATACGAATCATTGTCATTATAATGACGTTAATTGATAAATATCCAAAATGTTTATACTAGGTTCATAAGAAATCCAAACATAAACTTAATCGAGTTTTTGAATTTTGCTACCTAGCCCAGGAAAGAAGTTCAGAAGAAATAAAATTAAATGTTCAGAAGAAAAAAATAATAATTCAATATCAAATCATTAAAACGGGAAGAATTAATTAACAAGAAAGAACTAATTAACAAGCCTAGATAAATAATATAATGACATAATATACGAAACGACAATAAAACATTTTTGAATATTTTCACGATAGACAAAACTCGTGATGAAATAGAAAAATGTTTTAACTAAGACATTTTTTATATTTGTTAACCGAATAAAAAAACTAATCTTACTCAATTTTCACCGTACATAGTAGCACATACATTATCATCATACAGTCTTCACTAAAATAATTTATTTTATTCCGAAATAAGCTAGCTATTTACTATAATCTTGTGTAACAAAAAGACAAAAAAGTCTAAAGCGGTAGCATTTTCAATAGAAACAAATATGAATATCATTTAAAGTCGATAAAACGTTATTTAGCCTGCAGGAAATAGAATCGTTGAATAGTGTAGAACAGTGTAGTGTTGTCAATCATAATTATATGCGAAATCATAGTGAGCTCTAATAATGCATTCCAAAATAAGCATACTTGACTGAAATATTTAAAGATTAAATTAAAATCAGATTATTTCAGATAAATAATCGATTAATTATTTCTTATAAAAATGTGCATGCATTAAGAAAAAAACGCAAGAAAAGTGAAGTATGTTAAATATTTTATAATATTCTTTTATTAAATATTTTTTGTTATCAATGACTTCTAATTTTCAACTTGTTTTTACCACATGGTGTGTAAAATTGTGTAGTTATATATGTATGTATAAATGAGATGAGAGTCTCTCTTCGAAATAATAATTTGTGACCAACAGTATTTATTGTGATGGTTTTAGTAGCAAAAGTGTTATTTAATTGTTTATGTAATCTTATTCAGTTTAAAATAAATAATTTATGAAAAATTTAAAATTTGAATTATTTAATTGCACAAAGGACTTGGACTATCACAGTTCCCTTTGTCAATTATTTTTAAATCGATCTGTACAATACTATGATTTATGAAGATTTGATTTTAGATCACATAGCGTTGAACCTTTTAAACTCATCGATAGTATTTACAAAAGATACGGAAATCCAACTGCTTTGTTTACTGCGGGATTAACGAAAAATCAATAAACTTTTTGATATATGCCGAATAATCCTTTCCAATGTCTTTAGTAAGATAGAGTTAAGACATGTGTCGCAATAGCTCTCTAGTTTGACGTGCGTACCTTTTGCTGCTTCAGAAATAAACACATATCTTGTTTTTCAATAGCTGATGGAAATGTACGAAAAACGTAAGCACACATTACAGATCTCCTTCAGCCACGGTCGCCCTACTTCTATATACGTCTGAATGTCAGTCGGAAGAACCTCATCAGGGGTGGAATTATGAAAGGTTGTTTTTTGGTTACTTATTGTTTTTGAAGAGGTTGCTTTTTTAAAACGAAAATATACATATGTCTCAGAAAAAAGATATGTTTTTAACTGTTATTATTTATTGCTATTTAAAATGTTATTAAGAGGAATGAACAGTATTCTATTATTAAGAGGAATGAACAGTATTCTATGCTGGTATATTAATATTTAATAAAAAATTTGATTTGACCGAAACTCGTAAAATCTCTGCCCATTGTTCCTACTGGATTCAGATTGATATCAATGCTTTCCGTGCGCAAATATATATCAGCAGCACTCAGTTCCACATTAAAGTGCAGGCAGATGTTATGCAAAGGAGCACAGACATTGATTGCAGCTGCTGCTTTTTTGCAAGCATTGCCATCGACCTTTCCAAATACATATAGCCCTCTTCACGATACTTTTAGCCTACCATGTGTTGTGTTAAATACTATATTCTAAAGGATAAATTCTAGAGGATAAGAGTGATGACTTGAACCTCCTGAGCGTGGATTCAAACATAAAATTTTTTTTTTAGCTATGTAGCAATTCTCCACGTTATAAGTAATCAAAACAAAACATTACTCTCTTTAACTTTTTTATTCTATGATATTGAAGAACATGTCCAAAAATTATCAACATGTCCAAAAAAAAAACAAAGTTCCTCACATTTAAGAAGGTTTTATCGCGAATCTTCTGGTGCCCTTCAAGCTTAAAATAAAAGCTTCGAGTTCTCCTAAGCATCGAGTTCTCCTCAGTAGCGATAACTATCTCGACCCCACCCTTTGTATCTAGAGTAAGGAGGTCTAGGCAGCCTCGAAACTTGGAGATAGTCCTAACACGGACCCAATCAGCACAACTTGATTCCGCATCTGAATCTGCTTTTGATCTAACTCCTAAAGTGATGGAACCTTTACTGGAACGTTCTCTTATTTTTTGCCGTAAAGCCTCTGGTTACGTCTGTAATCTTGTCACCACCTTGACCCCAAAAAGACTTCTGAGCTTTTCCTAGGTCAGGCTTGGAGACTGAAGCCCCAAGGTCATTCCAAACAAGGGCGGCTGGAACTGACGTTCCAGTGGAAGCTATTGGGGCTGACTAATTCGTCATATCTCCACTTACTTCTAGTCTGCAACAGCCTTGGCTTTTGCTGCCGTCTTCGACAAAGTGTCTTAGGTCCTCCCTTGGTATTGGAGGGTGTAATGAAATTCATTCTAAACATTCACCTAACGAGCTCGAGTTTTTTGTTGTATTTAGGTTCCGTTTTAAACCCCCTGAAGCAGATTGATTTCTATGATAATATATGATTGAAATCAATGTAAAAGTAAATTAGTAGTGTAGTAGTGAACTAACCGAACCAACGAAAAAAAACACGAGTTTATAGTTGTTAAATAGGAGTTTATTAGCTAAAACGAAGTGCTATTATTATCTTGTGTCTAGTCTATTCACAAAAACTGAGCAAGAAGCTACCTGACACGCACCTTTTATGGAGTCTATTATGCTGACACCACAAAACTGGCATTTTAGAATTCTCTAAATATATCAAGCTAGTATGTTACTTACATTAAACTCTATAAAAATTCTTTCAAAATTGCACCATTATAATTTTTGTTAAACGATGCTTAAGATTCACACGATTCTACTCGTAGTTGTAAGTTTTTATTGTGTGAACTGCTTTTCAACACCTACAATATACATATGTCATTTTAAAAAATTACTTCACAATCGACAGCCGGATATCGATTCACATCTTGGTATATGAATGCCCACGCTGGGCGCTTTAGTTTTGAATTGATATTTACTCTTTAGTTAGTTTGCGAAAAACTTACTCGCATAATCGACCCTCTTTTAAATGAGCAACAACATGGATTTCGTAAGGGTAGATCGACTTCTACCAATCTCATGATCCTGGTCTCTGATGTGCTCTGTGAAATGGAAAAAGGAAGTCAAATTGACGCAGTCTATACGGACTTTAGTAAGGCTTTCGACCGGGTTGACCATCAAACTCTAATATACAAGCTTCGCAATTTTGGTATATCAGGGTCTCTTCTTGATTGGCTCCAGTCTTATCTTCGCGATCGAACTCAGCTTGTTAAATTCCAGGGCCACTTATCTAAAAGAGTTTTCGCATCTTCTGGAGTACCGCAAGGCAGTCATCTAGGTCCCCTGCTTTTTAACATCTTCATTTCTGATCTCTCTGAGACATTGCTTGGTATACCCCATCTCTTTTATGCAGACGATTTAAAAATTTACCACAGCGTAAACACGCAATCTGACGCAATTCTTCTACAATCAAAGCTTAAATCTCTCGAACAGTGGTGCAATGTGAATCATTTGAATCTTAACATTAACAAGTGTCATGTAATAAGCTTTTCCCGTAAGAATACGATCAAAAAGTATTCTTACTGCCTTAACAACACCATATTGAATAGGGTTGATCATATTATAGATCTCGGGGTAGTATTGGACAACAAGATGCGGTTCAATCTCCACTATGACAAAATCCTTGCCAGGGCTAATAAACAGCTCGGATTCATTAAGAGACGTGCTAAAGAGTTCAAGAATATATGGGTTACCAAGTCATTATATATCACTCTAGTGCGTCCTCTATTGGAGTATGCCTGCATAATATGGAACCCAGTTTTTGAGGTACATAGTGAGAGAGTAGAATCTGTTCAGAAACAGTTTTTACTTTTCGCTTTGAGGGACCTCTATGATCCAAAAGACTTCCAACATCTTCCTTCTTACAAAACCAGACTGAGCCTACTTAATTTAATGCCTCTCTCTTCTAGAAGAACGCTGTTAAGTGCATGCCTAACCTTTGATATTATAAGTGGTGCAGTCAATGTTGAAGCTCTCTCCAACAAAATTATTTTCAATGACCAACCAAGACGCACTAGGTATGCAACTCTGCTCAAGGAGTTCAATCACCACACTAACTATGCATATAACGAGCCCATAAATAGGTGCTGTAGAATTTTCAACTCTATAAGCAGCAACTACGCTTCGGGGATCTCTAAACACACTTTTAGAACAAACTTATTAAAGACCCTATCAACATCCTAATCCCACTTAATTTGCCCATCAATTTAGCTAAAATCAAAATAAAATATATTAAAGTAAAGTAAAGTAACTAAAATAAAAAGTTGTGTTGTATTTTGTTTTCTAATGTGTTGGAAAAAATTTGTATGTAATTGTTAAGTTGTTATATTGAATTGTTAATGTATGTTGCCTTGTTTGGTAAATAAATTAAATAAATATTTACACATTCGCGTGAAGACCCATCGAATTACTTGTTTTGTATCCTAAATATATGAAACGCGTTCAAGATATAAGATTTTAGATTTGCAAAAATTATTTTAGTCCTGAGAAAGGAATCTGGTGAGCATTTGGATATTTCAATGCATTTTACAAATCATCAGCACTTGTCTTGACGTTTTCTTCGATCAAGACATTTTCGATTAATACTATCGATGAAAAAAAATGAATTCATGAGTAAAACTACCCATCTATAAGAAAATATATTTAAAAAAAAATAATACCTAGAGGAGAAAACTCAATTCAAAAATGAAACACAAATATTTTATCAATTTTTTTTATATGTCATTTTTCTGTCACCATCTCTCTTTATTACTTACATTAATATATCAATGTGTTCAATGAATTTTCTTTGAAACTCATTATACAATTTTACAGTTAAGTTTCCATCTTTTGAAATCTTTAGTTGACAATGAATGTTGTACATAATTTCATGCAACATTTATAATATATTATATATATATATTTATTATAATCCTGTACTATCCTCTGTAATTTTTTTTTATTATGTGTTGTCTTTTATATCCACCGAAATCTTAGTAATATTATTACATTATAGTCATTTCATCCAAGATGACGATAGATTTAACTTCATTCAAAATATGTGTTTTATTTTATTTTTCAAAGAACTTTCATTGAGATAAAATGTTTTGATGCGTTTGGTTTTGTTTGTAACTATTTTAGTTTTTCCTATTTTTTTGAACTTTGTTTTACTGTAAATTCAATATTTGCTCACTAGATGAGACATGAATATGATGTGTTGGTAAACTATTCAGACATGCCCTAAAACGTAACCGATGAGATATGTCTGAGTAGTTTTGTGGGCAAATATGTGAAAAAAGGTGTTGTATATGCATTATATTAGATTTATTTCTATTTCATTTAGCTTGTATTATCGTCTTATGGCTTGTATGTTCGATCCTAGTTTTTATTTAAAAAACAACGAGATCTGTCTCTGGTGCAGTATTATTTCATTTCATTATTTATTCTAAAGTACAGTTATTAGTCTAGAAAAATAAATTACGCATGTTATTTTTTAAGCCCATCTAACCAGTTTTGTCTTTGAACGAAACATATATACTTTTTAATTGAAAGGCTGATGTACATCTTTTACCACATTCTATTTTCTACAGTATTCTTTTCAGGCAATTTGATAATAATTTAAAAAAAAACTGATTTAATTTTTTTGCACGTACATGCTTGTCCTATGGGTAATGCTATCTTGAATCGATAAATCTCCGTAGTTTTCCATGGAGATCTTTTGATTTGCATATGGTTTGAGTGATTGTGTGCGTAAATTAAAAACATATTTGCTCGCTTATATTTGTTTTCCAACGAAATTCTTACGTATATATTTGTTAAATCTTGCTTTAATCGGAAGTGAAAATATTCCGTATGACGAGTTTTTTTTTGTATCAATGGCTTAAAAAATACTTCATTTTCACTCCGTGTCCCTTTACCATGTCGATGAATGTAAAATATGGAGCAAATATATTATACCACAATTAATTCACCGATCGCTGCTGTTTTTCTGTAATCATCCTAAATGAATTGAAATCTTAGTGTTAGTGATAGTTTTAATCTCTTTCTTGTGATTAATCTGTATTTTCTCTTGAATATTTCATTTTTTTAATAATATTTATTCTAATGAAATACAAACCTAATTTAAAACTACACACAATTGCATACAATATTTACTTTTTGTTTGTTTATACCTATGTATACTTGCATAATGTGAATATATATATATATATATATATATATATATATATATATATATATATATATATATATATATATATATATATATATATATATATATACATTTCGCATGAATAAAACATCTCTTAACTAATAAGTACCTAAAATCTATACACATTTTTTGCTTTTTTTCATTATTATTCTTACCTAAACTCTAATATATTACATGTAGTTAAAGCATTTGGTTTCACATTATCTTTTTTCTATGTGTGTTTTTTGTTTGTTTTAATTAAAATAATTTACATCGCGAGTATTGTTTTCAAAATGATTTCGGCATTTTTTAAATACAAAAAAAAATATGCAATAAAATTCTTTGTACTGAATGAATTTGATACTAATCAAAATATAGAACAATTTTTTTTAAACCTTTAAATAATTTATCAGATTCATGACGATAGAAGCTATAAATTTGATGGAGCAAAAAAACTACAATCAACAAATGTTTTTGATGTAGTATTGTTCCTATCTAAAAATGACTCTCGCTTGTTTTAATAATCATTTTTCAAACTGAAAATAAGCATTTGCCTCTTAAATTATAAAATCATTCCAGCATATTAAGTACTAAACTGTTAAATATTGAAAAACATTTCAGATAAACGTGTATTTTCCACATTCATGTCATTTTTGAGTTTGACTCACACTTCCTATTACATATATAATCGATTTCATCGATTAATTTTTTCTTTTTTTATATTTTCACTTGTAATGAATATTTGTGAACTAATTGTTTGTTAAAAAATTTCGAAACCGGTCGCAAAGATAATAATTTCGAATAAATTTGAAAAATCTTAAAAAAAACATTTTTTAAATTTTCGGAACTATTCAGCATTAGTTTTTATATTTTGTAAATAAAACATAGTAAATATTTAATAAACTAATTTTAAATAATTTTTTTTTAATGATTTGTGTACAAATTTATAAAAATTCAAATCATTATTTTTTAAAAATCTATAAGCATTTAGAAGTAAAAAAAATGTATGTAGTAAATTTTGGTTTAAATAAAAAAGTCCTTGCTCTCCTCTTATTTGACATTTTTGATTTTTTTATTCACTAGAGCAAAATAGTAACTCGTTTTTTATTGTTTTGTTCAATATTATTTGAATTGTGTCTGTAAATGAATTTTAGTAACTGTTTTCGGTGTTTAATGTAAGCAATTAAATGCATGACGTCATGGGATTGTTTTTGAATGCTACAAGGAAAATTTCAGTTTGTATACCAATTTAATGGATATCAATGAACTTTAAGGAGTTTTGCTATTAAAGCTAGACCGAACTACTTCAAAATTGTACAATAAATCTGGGAACAAAGTCAAGTGGTGGTCAAAGCCATATTTCACATTAGATTAATTATTCGTTCTCTAAACATTGTTCTTGAAAATTGCTGTGATTGAGATTGCGAAATTAAGTATACATCCCCCAAGTTTGTAATATGTTCCCCAGTAAAGACCCACAATTTAATAAATTTTATTGTTAAAGTATCTAAAAAATTAATAACATTAAATTAATCGGCTCCTTTTTGAAGGACGAAGATTATAAAATCAGGTGCTTAGTATAAATTAATAACAAAATCAGTGCACTGGTCTTTTGTATTTGGCTCGAGGTGGGAGGTGGTAGACAAAAAAGATATTTTACTAGCATAGTTAACTTTGACAAGAAATAATTGCAATAGTTTTATAACTTAAAACTCTATAAGAAACATGTTACGTTTGTCCTGCTGTAGCAAGAACAACGAGACAGAACGACATACTTGAGAACACTTGAATCTTTTAGATCATCTTTCTTAAACGTGTTTGGGAACAACTATGAAAATGAAAATGCATGACATCTATTAAAAATTGTTCGAATGACCATCCATTTTCTTCAGATGCAATATTTAAACGTGGAATCAAATTTCTCACAGTCCATGCCAGTAATATGCTCTCGACATGATAATTCAAAAACTACCTACAGAATGTGAAGATCGTTTCATTGGCGGAAAAAGCAAAGTAAGAGTACCCTCAGGGCAGTCACTTAGAACCTCATTTGTGTACTGTGGGAGGACTTAATCACAGTCAAATATATGTAAATCCTGCAAGGCATACTCACAGAAGGTATAATTAAGTGCCTAGAAGCGTAAGGTTTTCATACAACACTGTGTTTCTTTTCAAAACAAGAACTCGGAAATCAAAACTCTTGAAAATCCCACTACTCAGGATGACACTGGAATTTAAAATACTTTAACCATATACCATTTACTGGTAAACTCAAAAAACAAGGAAAGCTCCGGCACAATGCCATATCTGCCAAAATGTTTTTTAAATTAAAATGAAGATGCATGAATTGTCGAGGAAAACACTCAGAAAGTAGCCTAATTTACCATAGGGTCCTTAAAAATGCATTTCGCTTGAATCACGAAAAATCAACCATTCCAAGAAAAAAACAAAATCCACTGCAGCAGCCGATTCTCAAATGCGGGCAATAAAAAACGCGCTCTTCCTTCCTCAGGGAAAACTGATCAGGTCAAGAGTTCCAAGACATGATGAAGGAAATAATGATCAAAATGCTCCACCGATTATTCAACGTTCTGAACATTGGTCGCACAGGAGAACTTCTCGAATTATGAAGGCGCACAGCGATAACTGGACATTGTCTGCTTGGCAGACATGCACCACAGCTAGATGCCCCTTAAAACGACTTCTGCCAAAACTGTAGATGTGAGGAGGAAGGGAAAACATTTCTTCACCTCCTGTACAAATGCCCACTTCTTCCTGGAAGAAGTCTTTTGGCTCAGATTCCTGCGCTTACCTATCCGAAGTAGCTTCTGTGAACCAGAACAAGATCACCCCGTTCATCAACGATTCGAAATGGCTCTCCAGTTAACAAGGGTTGTGCAACACGCAATGCTGTATCACAGTAGGCCTATGGGTATTTTCTTCAGAGTATATCTGAAGGAGGTAGCAGGAGAACCAGCCCGTTACCCATTCTTTCGATCAGGCCAGGAAATAATCAAACGTCAAAGTCTATCATCTCCTGAAATGCTAGACTTCTCATCAATAAAAAAGAAGGGCTGATTCAATTCCTATTTAATTAAAGAATTTACATCATGCTGATTCAAAAAACTTTCCTTAAACCCTACCACCGTAACCATTTATTGACTGTTAAGTCAAATAGTACAATAATTCCTTACTCTACCTTAGCTAAGCTCCCACCCTAAATGAGCTCGAAGTACCTCAATAAAAGTTCAAGCTGTAAAGATTGCTTGATTGTGAAAATGAATAAACATAAGGATGAAGACATGCCTAAGGAGCCAACACCCTAAGAAATAAATGAATGAAATAAATAAATATATAATACGTTCCACAGGCGCAATCACCGCAAAGCTTCAGTTTGGAATGGCATCAATAATAAATGCCTAAAACATCTATGATCCTCACCGTTGTAACCCGCATAAATATTATTTTCAGCCAGGAAAATGGCAACAACTATTTTCATGCTTGAACCCAGGAAACCTCCCATAACTGACGACCAACTTGTCTGCTCAGCTTAATCACGAAAGTCGTATTGAGAGTTATACTTTTACGTGTATGCCAAGAAACTTCAACCAAAAATATGGTTCATACTAAACAATACTCCAACTCCAGTTCGCAAGAGCTGCATAACACATACTAAGAAAACTCAACCAACAGAAATAAACGATGTATCTGAAGCGTTTGACAAACTCTAGTATGAAGGAGATACTTTCAAAACCCAAGAGTTATAAGTTCCTACCTCGATTATAAAAAACAGTCTGTTATTTCTTAAAAGCAGAAAATACGAAATTTGGCTCGACAACCACCTTTTTATTGAGCAATCCATCAAAATAAGCGTCCCACAGGGGTCGCGACTGGCACCTATATTGTCCTCATTGTACAAACATATCCATCCACGCCAAAAGAAATTCAAAAATGGTCTGAAATACTCGTATAAAACTTGCCACTGTCTCTGAAAAAATGCCAATGCATCTACTACAAAGAAAAAAATAAAAAAGGAGAAGTTCAAAGAGAACTAGACTTGCCAGTAATATTTCGACGCGAATTTTGAATGAAAGTGACACGTTGCGGTGGAAAAAATCCGATTGTTGTTTTTACATTGAATAATTAAATACAATCATTTGTAAGGTGGAAATGAAAAAGTTTCGTTGATCCGTGTACCATCAAATTTTTGACATTTCTCTTTCATTTTTCTTCATTTTGACTGGTATTGTGTCAAAACCTTTCATTCATTTTCATATATTGGGAAGATATTTGCAGTTCTTTAAAATGAGGAGAAAGAGCCGAAAAATCTACTAATGTTGAACATTCCATGCATTGAGATGAAGAAAGTGATTTAGCCAGAAAATGTGGAACCACTACCGTGTGGAGATCGTTCATTAGATGGAAGCGTTTTCACTGCATTTTTTTGTATTTGTATTTGGTATGTGTCTTTCAACTCCTGTCTTTAGCGAACGCGCTTTGTCGCGATTCTTCCGAGTCTGGCTTGCCGGTCCATGCCTGAAAGTCTTTTTTAGTTCAGTACGGACAAAAAAGCCTCTTCTCGGCTATTCGTTTGTTTATATTGCGGCTACCTTAGAAGTTCATGATGTATACGATGTATCGTCCCTCTTCCAGGAGCTTATCCATCCCATTTCTAAAGAACCCATTCTGGTCGAATATAGCACAGCGGTAAACCAGCATCTGTTGGTTTTGAATAAAAGCGTGTTCCGTTAATGCAGACTAGGGTACTTTTTTGCCTTGTTGACGGTTGTCCATTAAACTTCAGACAGTCTCTCTTTTGGACTTTGGTTGAGATGCTCTACCACTCTCGTATACGTTTAATTTGCTACAAACGTTCCTGCAAATGGTAATGAGATTCGTACAAAAAGACAATCAACAGGAGGACCGAAAGCAAAATCATTTCAGAGTATTTTGTTGAGTGTCTTATTAACACCGATGAGAACACCTCCACCATCGGATTTGCCATAGCCTGAATGATCTCGGTCCTCCCTGTTGTAATACAGTATCCTAGGTCCTGATTTCAGAATCTAAAGCATCATATGTGAGGCAGGCTATCGCTAAATAGATTATATCGTCTGAACATAAAGTAGCAGAAAACCTGAACTTGTTAGTTTTGGCCCTCAAACCACGGATATTTTGATAAATGTACAGATGTTTAAATTCGGTAGCTTTTTTGCTCCCCTTCGGCGAAAATTTCAAAAAATGGCCCAAGTCTTAGTGGCATGTTGCCCATTTACATTTACTGATTAAACTACCGTGTGCGAAATTAGAACTAATAATCTGTCATTGTCTAACAAAATGCAAGACAATGTGCTAAATCACTTTTTCGAGAAACCCGTACTTCAGCAGGATAATGGTTCAATTTACAATGTAACAACAGCAATGCAATGGTTTGCCGGCAAAAGCATCAATTAATTGATGTTGATCTAAATCTGATCGACAGTAAATTACTTTATTGTGGCTATTCACATTGCATAGCACAATACCCCACAGCAGACATTGGAACTAATTAATTCGATGAAAAATTACATTTTTGGAGCCCATAGCAAACGTTGTAACACAAATTATTGTAATTGAAAATCTACGTGAAATAAATTTAGAAGTTTGAAAAATTTAAAATTGAACCTAAAAAAATATAAAATAATTTGTTATTCAAATAAAAGAAGTCAAATAAAGTCCTAGAAAAGCTACCTGCATTACGCTTTTTACTTCAATGTTCAAAAATTCTTTCTGGCAATCCGTTTTGCTTGAATCTTTCATAGTTTATGTAAACCGATAAGATTTTCGATAGCTGAAGTTTACATGACTTATCATTTCACTATTAATTCAAATATAAAATTTGAAATTTTCCTTGTATTTCTTTTTAAAAGCATTTTCCTTAAATATTTTTTAATCACTTCTTTCGCTTGGATATGCGCTTGTTAAATTGTAAATTCTAAATAAATAATTTATGCTTCGCTTCATTTTTTTTAATATCTTTGAAATGAAATGTAAAATATTTTTCAACCCTCTTGAAAAACTGTCAGCAGAAGTCTTTGCAGATATATTGAGACTCTAACTACCATCGAAGCGATTGGTTGCTGGCCAGATTTAGTGCAGCCACACAAAAAATTTAATATCAAAACTTTGTTAATAATTTTCATCCAAAATCAACGTCGATCTTCGTTAACTATTCCACAAAAAATTCCGAAAGCGCTCAACGAACTAAAGTATTGAAAAAAAAACTCGTGGAACAACTCATCAACGAAAAGGTCATTAAATTTTGTCTTCTTTAAAACAATTTTTTAGTTTATTATTCTTAAAATTAATTCATTCCAATGTTGTTGTTATTTTGTTCTTTCAAAATACATTAATTTATTTATTTTTCTTAATTTTTCATATTTACTACATAAACCATTCATTTTTATCATCGATTCTCATCCATAGCACTTACATACGCGCACAATGTATTTTCATTCACTTCAGTTTTATTCTGCTTCTTTCACTTAAATATTTAAACATTTACTTCCAAAGATTTTTACTAAACTTAAACATTAAAAATATTACAACCATAAATTCCGTTTCCATTTTTCTTTACTTTCCTTAAATGTCCTTTTTTTTTTACAAATATTGTGTTTCACTATGGTCATACCATTTTTCTTCTAGTATTAACACAATTTTTTTTTTCATCCAAATTTATTTTCTTGTTTTTAATAATATATTAACTACATTTGACAAGACAAAATGACAATGATGTGTATTTATGTATATTGGTTAAGCTTAGCTTAACTTTTCAGTTTAGACGTTATCGTTTGAATTTTTTAAATGTTTTTCTTCTTCAAACTGTATTTAATGTGTGAGTTTAGTCTAAGAGGTTAGTTTAGATTTTATTCTAACTTTATTTTAGGCTTATCATTCTATGTCTTCAAATGAATTTCTTTTAGTTTTTCGTTACGAAATACTTTGTTTTAGTGTGATTCCACCATTCATATCTTTAATTATATATTTATATGTATATTTATGTAAATAATTTGAGTTGCATTATGAGTATTTCCTAGTTTCCATTCGTAATTAAAGTATTGAAGATTCCAGATTTGTGTTGAAGCTGTATGTGTTAATTCTTAGAGTTTAAGATCGAATTGAAATTGTTTAGTTATTGTTATTTTGTTGCTGGAAAAATGCGAAAATGATGGAAACTATTTCATTAGATCGTTCACTTTTGGAAACGCCTATTAAACTAGCTTCATTTTGAAATTTTTGGTTTTTACTTGCGGTATCAGATTCGAGTGTGGTATGGATGGAAAAATTATTGTATTCAATCACAGGAATTAATATATATTTAAATTTTAACAATCAAATTTTTCAAATGATTCAAGTACGCTGCCAATATTTAATTCAATGCATTTTGCATCTTGAGCTAACATTTTCAACCAATAAACTTAACAACAACAAAATTCAAGGGATGAACTAAAGGAAGCACTAGATTATCAGATTTACTATGGTTTTAAGTCCACCATTGCCAATCTGCATTAATATATGCCAAATTTCTATTCAAAACTTAATTTAAAGTCAATATTTGAATATTTCCGATGGTTTTTCGTTTGTTATCAACTATGGCCCTTTTCATAGTTTCTACAAACAATATGTGCATCGATAATACTCCGTTTTTTCAACACAACATATTATTTTCATCGAATTTATTGACAGGAATATGAAAAACTTGTTTTTTTTCAGATACTTAGTCATTTTCTAGTCAACAAACAAACAAACGATGCCTACGACATAATTTGAAGACTTAAAACCCAACTAAAAAAACATCAAACTCATACTTTCTGCAATAAATTCCATTTCAACGTCCGTCACTCTAAATAATTAGTTTTCTTTTTGATTATCAATAGTTTTAACGAGCAAAACATTTAATTTGCTGCACAGTTTATTCTAATCAAACTGTTCATTTTATTAATTTAATTCTATCATTTAATACTTTTTGTTTATGAATAGTTCATGTTTTTTGTAAGTTTATTTTTCAATTTTCTTTTTTTTTATACTATCAATAAATGGGGTTTTTCCTTTTTTGTTAATTTTATTCGTTTTACACATTAATTAATCTTCATTTTCATCATCAATAATAGCTTCATTATCAATATATTTGTATATAGATATAATACACTTAAATACATTCTGCACTAATTTTTTTTTAACTTAATTTTGTTTTTTTTTTTAATAATTTATTTTCATTTCATTTATCTTTTCGTTTTTAGATTTCATCTATGAATTGCCTTAATTCTAACCTAACTTGATGTATAATATTTTTTTATAATAAAAATACCTATTTTCAATTTGTTTTATATAAAAAATAATGTATAATTCAATATAATTCAATTGATATAAAAAACGATGTAATGATAATGATTTCGAAACTTATTCATCTCAGATGGGACGAGTGTGTGTGTGGCTGTGTGTGAATTTAAGATGACAGAGTCGCGTATAATTCATTTCATCACTCTATAGACGCATTTTTGAATTTTCATTTTCGGTTGAGACAATAACAGTCATAATCCCGGTTTTATCTAAAAAAAAAAAATCTTTTTTTTTGTGATTTTTCACTAAACAGTCTCACTCCAGAGTTTCAGAAGAGCTATTCTTTTTTGGGTAAAGATTCGCTGTACAGTAGTTCTTCTACGTTCAATGCGTCTTGGGTAAAGTTTCAAATAGGCTTGAGCCTCGTTACCAGCCTAAGAGCAAACCTAACAGTCTGTGTTTAACATTCATTGAGCAGTAATCATAGAATTTAACAGAATGAAGGAATAATGGCATTCGATCTTTAATCACTCAGATCAGCTGATTCAGTTAACAGCTGATCTCGGAGTGATTTTCCTTGGCCATGTATCGATCGTTGAATCCCTGGATAGCAAACGGAGCTGAGCTGGCACTAATCGTTGAGCTGCTTCCATCGAAGCTGTTGCTGTTGGCATTTCCGTTCATTTTCTCGGTCGGTGATTGGGGCTGACCGTTGGGCGGTGACGGTGATTGGGTTTGTGTCGCAGATATTTGATGGTTGCAGTGCTGATCGTTATTTTTCAGCGAGTTTAGCATTTGTACGTTGGCATAGGACAATTTACTCGCAGGTTGCTGCGATTGTTGCAAGTTCCCGTGTGCTTTATTGAGTGCGGATGGATCGAGCGTGATTCCATCCATTTGTGCAAATGATACGGGTGGCTTGATTGTGGTCGGGGTTGGTTGTGGAGTATCTAGACTTATCAGTGTGGGCTGATAGTCATCGTCGTTGGTTGTCACTTGGCAGGCAGCGTTGTGCTGAGGAGGTTTCTTTTGATGCTGCTGGTTCTGATGCAGATGGTGATTATGGTCGCTATGGTGATTGGGAATACCATCAATGCCATTCATTAGCGTTTCCTTAGCGGATATCAGTGGTTGCTCATTGCGCGAGTTGGCCTTCGTGAAAGATGTTTCCCAGCAGCCACCGTTTTCTTGGGGGCATTTTGTAATTGGCGGTGAAGTCACCACTGGCGGAGCATACATGAGTGCTGTTTCGGACAGAGTTACACCCGTTGCTTCGTTCAGGAGACGTTCGACCGTACTCCGGGCATCTGGCAAGGGTATCAGATAGTCTGATGAGTTCGGGACTTGAAGGCAGAACTCATCATTGCATGGTGGACGTACAATGGTTGTGTCTGTTTCGCTTGCTTGTTGATGTGCTATACTCGGTAGTGGTGCGTTCATTACTTCGGGGTCCTGAAAATATTTTAGACATTTTCATGAAATTAATGTTGTTTCCATTTGTCATAATAATAATTTTAATTGTTGAATATCTGTTTAAGCAGGCTTGAGCCCAATTACAAAAACAGAATAAGTTAAAAAATATGAAATTCAAACAAAAGTAAAAGAGTTAAGAGCATTTGGTTGATCAAAACCAACTTGGACCAGAGGCCAGAGAGCATAGGACTCTTAAGTGGATTGAAAAGTAAGCACTTATCAAGAACACTCGTCAGAATTACAGAGAACAATTTGAAGTAAGGATAACTGACCACTATACTATAAAGGATGTTGAATTTAAACAATAGGATGCGTTTAAATCTGCGTTTGTCGTGTTATACCACGTGATTTTGTTGGAAGTTGGAAGACCAGACTTTGCGATAACAATCAAGGAAGCTACGGAGAAGAAAAAAAACAGATCAATGAAAACTAGAAATGTGGAGAGGAACTAAGGACAAAACTGTATGAACAAAAGATCTTGGCAGTTATGTATGTCAACAAATTGCTGCTCAAAATGGGTCGTAAAACACATCAAGGTCTTTAAAAGCTGAATCCAGCTAAAACGAAATCCAGCTAAATCATCCCAAAAAAAAATCAAATTAGTAATAAGGCCCTATCATCAAACAAATTTCTAGCTTAAAACCATTACTAAAACTAATACTAACATACTACAACCAACTCAAGCTTCCTCTAAAAAAAATTAAAACCTATTTCAAACGGAAATATTGAATTACCTGCGTACAAGCCGTCAATTGTTCAAGTAACGTTGAAAATGTTGGCCGCTCTTCTGGATTCGGATTCCAGCACTCCACCATTATTCTGTATATAGCTTGCGGACAGCCTGGTGGTGAGTCCAGTCTACCACCGTGCGTCACCAGATTCATTACTTCTCGATTAGGAAGTCCTGTATATGGCATTAAACCTAAACTAAACACCTGAAAACAAAAAACATATTTAGCTTCAAATACAGTGGTCTGGTTTAATAAATAACTTACCTCCCACAACAGCACACCAAATGACCACACATCTGTCTTTGACGTAAATATACCATCCATAAACGCTTCGGGTGGCATCCATTTTATAGGCAACATTGCCTTACCACCTTTTCTATAATAATCTGACCGGTAGATATCTCTGGCCATACCGAAGTCGGCAATCTTCACCACTCTTCCAGGTCCCTTACTACTCAGCAGGCAATTCCTGGCTGCTATATCGCGATGAATGAATCGCTTACTCTCCATATATCTGCAACCTTTCGCCACATCTAATGCGCAGAACACAAGATCCTTCATTGTCAGTGCCGATGGTCGTTCCGGCTTGTTACGACCTTCGCGTAAGAAATTTTTCAGATCACCACCCGCCAGCAGTTCCAGGACTATGAAACGCGGATGTCGATCGAAGCACACTCCAATCAAATGAACTATGTTCGGATGATTGAATTTGGCCATTATTGCCGCTTCCATAAGGAAATCAGTTTCAGCTTGTCCCGTAGATAGCTCCGGTAGTGTTTTGACAGCAACCGGCATTTCAACTGCATCCCCGTCACGATGGCGATATAGTCCTTGATACACTTCGCCAAAAGCTCCTTGACCAAGAGCTCTGCAAGAAAGTAATTTATTCAGGAGTGAAATCTTAGCATTTTGTTAGATTTTTACTCACTTCACTAATCGTAGACTTTCTCTAGCTACTTGTGGTAATGTCTTAACATCGATATTACCATTTAATATTCCATCACAACCGTAATTTGGATTAAAATTAGTTAAAGCTGAATCGTCGGCATTATGCCGTAGACGACTTAATTGCAAATCCTGCTCTAGTAGCATTTTATGCCTAAGATCAGCCTGTCTTTTTCGTTGATATCGATTATCTGTTGAATGATGAAAAAAAATCATTTAGTTATGGTCAATATGTTTATGAGGCAGTTTTCACAATAAATTTCAAATTATTAATCTAAAGCTAAAACTATAAAAAAGGATAAGTCGTTAAACTACTTACACAAAATAAATATTAAAGAAGATAGCGCAACTATCAAAAGTATTGTAATGATCGCAAAGAACGATATCAAATTTTCTAGAGACGTCTTCTCGGCCGACAGTACTGAAAAGACAAACGAATCTTAAATATTTATCAGAAAAATTTCAAACTAATCAGCGCATACAAATATTGTTCAACTTACATTCACACGCCGTGTGATTTCTTAGTCGCCATCCGTCTGGACAAATACACTGTGTCACCGAACGATACTCATCCAGCGCAACACACCGATAGTCGCAGCCGCATCCTACAACGGCTGGTATTATCATAACTGAACCAGCACCACTATTTGCACCCTCGTAAACTGCACTCAGTCCTCGGATGCTTCGCTTCAAACCAATATACGAAGTTCCACCCTCTCCGCTAGATATATTTAGAAATGTTGATCCACCAGCATAGCCACCACCACCTCCACCAGTTCGGCATCCACCACCTCCGCCGCCAAAACCACCCTGACCATGAAAGCCACGAAGCTCGTAACAAGGCAAACCACCACGACCACTTTCCAACAAAGCCGCCCCGTAGTTAATGTGTGACTTTGAGTAAACGCCATACCCTCGCCAGCCTCCACCCGGTCCCGCTGTCTTGTTCGTCTCGCCGAAGACTCGACCTATTGTATCTGACTTGTTCAGATTGACACCCTGACCGTGCTGGAAATCGTCGTCTAAATAACGTCCGATCCCTAAACCGCCTCCACCTCCCGCTACCAGAAGCGGTACAGGATGCTTAGCATTGTTCAACTAAAAACATAACAAAAGGTGTAATTTTTTTTTCTTTATAGCTATGGATGCTACCTAGATCACTTACCAAAAACAAAAAGGTTCCGCCACCACCTCCTCCCGCGCCATCTTCAATGACGATGTTTCGAACCATATCGGTTTTTGAGTGGTATAGCTCATTGGGCCTTTTCTCCGATACTTCGCAGCCTTCATCTCGGTATCCAATTGATTTGATACAAGCATGCTCACCAGCTTGACCGACCAGTGCATAGATTTCCTCATTTTTGTGAAGTTCGAGGACTGCGATTGAAATGGCCCCTCTCGATGAGCCAACTCCACCGGAACCCAGTCCACCTCCAGCTCCTTTGGCAATCAATCTGTAAATAGGAAAATTAAGTCTATAGCTGGATTTTTAAAATCTTCAAGGAACATTTTGTGCCTCTTGCAGGAAAAGAAAAATAAGAAGAAAACCAGGACAGAAGGGAACCAAAAATTCCAATACCCTCAAGTTTTTGAGAAGCAGTCTGTAGTTAGCGGAGTCAAAAGTTGGGAATCGAAGGTTGAAGCGACATAATTAGAAAACAACGTAAGGCTGAAATTTAGGCTTTCATCAGCGGAGCCATCAGTCGGATAGGGGGAATACCATGTAGTATATGAATATATGCACATGCCGCAGCTATTTCGGCTGATGGTAGCCTGAACTTAACCTCCTCGTGGTGGCTGCGGGCAACAACCTTTTTTCAAAAAAGGTTGGCGAATATTTTCCAGATGGACAGGGAATGGTGTTTTAACAAAGAAAGAACATGACTTATACTACAGCTGTCATCCAAGACACCATGTGCTCAAGGTAGGATTCCTCGTCAGCCAAAAAATGAAGTCTACTATCATCGGCTTTAACGCTACCAATGAAAGGCTATGGACCCTTCGCGTGCGAGGCAAATTTGCAAACATCAGCCTCATAAACGTTCACGATCCTACGGAGGAATCTGCTGACGTCGAAAAATAATTATATTATGAACAGGTCAAGCGGATCCTCAATGCCTACCCAAGGAATGATGTAAAAATCATCTTTGGAGACTTAAACGCCAAAGTAGGCCAGGAACCGGTATTCAGGCATTACGCAGGGACCTATAGTTTGCATGAGAACACTAATGACAACGGATTTCGAGTCATAGAACTGGCAGCATCCAAGAACTTGGCCGTTTCGAGTATCAGGTTCCCGCGTAAAGATATCCGTAAGGCCACCTGGATATCACCTGATGGAGTAACTCGTAACCAGATAGACCACGTGTTGTTAGATCGCCGCCACTACTCGAGTCTGATGACGGTACGAACGTATTGAGGTGCCAACTTAGACTCGGACCAATATCTTGTTGGTATGGTTCTCCGAGCGCAAATTGTTTTGCGTAGAAGCATTGCATCCGCGAACCAGGCTCGAATCAACACGGCTGGTTTACGTAATAAAAACAGCAGTAAACCCTTTGGTCTTGCGTTAGAACTCGGCCTCAAAGAGCTCGATGGAGGGAGAGTAAATCCTGGGGCTATGATGCCAGGCGTAGATGAGAAGTGGACACGCCTTAAGAATACTGTCATTACTACTGCTGACGCCATCTTAGACCGTAGTCGAAAAGATCGGAGCGACTGGTTTAATGATGAATGCAAACTAGCGACTGAACGTAAGAATGTTGGATACCAGGCAATACAGCAATCTCATAGAACGTGGGTACGTGAGGAGGAATATAAATAGCTCAGAAGAACAGAGAAGAGACTTCACAGACAGAAGAAAGCAGCCTGTGAAAAAGACCTGATCTGTGAAATAGAAAGACCTAGAGAGCGAGGTCCGTACTAGGCGCGGAAGTTCTACTGAATATTCCGAAACATGACGCAGTACACACCACTCTGCACATACTGTAAGAACAAAGAGGGTAATCTGATCACTGACCCTGAAGGGATTTTGGAGTTGCACATTAGTGAATTGCTAAACGATCAGCCCAACAAAGAATTGGAGGCTCCACCAATGCAAGAATACGACTTTATCCTGCCACCAGCAAGCAAAGAAGAGGTACGGAGAGTCATAAGTCGGCTAAAATTTAACAAAGCGCCTTTAGCTGACGGCATACTAGCTGAGCTGATTAAATATGGAGGGCCCACATTACAACAAGCAATTCATGAAATTATATTGCACGTATGGGAGCATGAAGAGATGCCAGAAGACTGGCGCAAAGACATATTATGCCCCATACATAAGAAAAGAGATGTACCAATGCACAGCAACTGTAGGGGTTTAACTTTGTTGAGTACCTCCTATAAGATACTCTCCTCTATCCTGCAAGAACGGATAGCCCCATACGCTGAAGCCATTATCGGACAATATCAATGTGGCTTCATCCCAGGCAAATCAACAATTGATCAGATTTTTACTCTCAGGCAGGCGATGGAAAAATGTCTGGAATTCAACATTCTACTGTACCATATATTTGTAGACTTTAAGGCCGCCTAAGATAGCATAGCCACGGTAGAACTGTATAAGGCCATCATAGAATTCGACATCCTAAACAAACTGACCCGACTGTGATGTACCGTGACCAATGTAACAAGCCAAGTTAAAATAGCCAGATTGCTATCCAGACCGTACAGTATCTTCCATGGGCTCCGACAAGGGGGTGGTGTGGCCTGCCTCCTCTTCAACCTGGCGTTGGAGAAAGCAATCTTACATAGATGATATAGATATAATTGGAAGACCAGAACTAGCTGTACGAGAATCCTTCATCCAGATCGAGCGAATGGCACAGCAACTGGAGTTGCACATAAATGAAGGCAAGACTAAGTAGATGGGGGCAGCATTTGCAGGAAGGACACCTAGAGCTGGCCAAACCTTCAGGCTAGTTGAGCATGAATTTGAAGTAGTGCCATCTTTCAACTACCTTGGGTCGATCGTAGCAGCCGATAACAACATGGACGAAGAAATACGCGGGTGGCTGCTCGAATCCAACAAAGCGCACCACAGTCTGTCAAGGCTCTTCAAATCCCGAAATCTCCTCTGAAGATCAAAGCTCCTGCTGTACAAGACCATGTTCCTGCCAGTACTCACGTATGGATCCGAGGCTTGGGTGCTCAACAAAAGGCACTGTGATCTCTTAGGGTACGGACAAGACGGAGCGACGAGAGCGTCGAGTCGAGCATAGCGTCGAGTCAAGCATGGAACAGCTCATTGAATTGTGTTCATGTAGACGCGATGAGACGCAAAATTGTAAACGAAATAATGAGTGCTTCAGTGTCCGATGAAGAGTTTTTCTCACCACAATACGCCAAATTAAAATAAATAGACAGCTAATATATATAAATCAATAGATTTTCTTAACCACTGGTAGAAATCTAATTGACCGTGTGCAATTCTGCACCATTCAATCATAAAATATGTACCCGAAATTTCGAATTACCCACGAAAAACCCATTAACGCAATTCGTCTACTTACTGTATGCCATCGAAACACATTTTGCAACAACAACATATATTACCGCTGCGAGCAGCCGAGCAACGAAATCGGTTCGAATCGATATCGTCGCCACTATCAAATTTTGACTCTTTGGTCGCTGCTTCGACAAGGCCACTTCCAGCATAGGAGGACCGATTTCGGCGCGTTGCTTGACTCGACGCTCGCGACGCTCTCGTCGCTCCGTCTTGTCCGTACCCTTAGCCGCGTTCGAGAGGAAAGTCTTGCGGAGAATCGTTGGTCCCAGGACGATTCCGGAGATGTCACAGCCTTGAGTTGTACGCTAGCTACCTAGAAACAGATATAATTCCGAAGATAAAGCTCGGTAGACTCCGGTGGGCAGGATACCTAGCTCGAATGAGCGAAGAGGATCCTCCTCGGAAAACACTTTGCGGCATATTTTACGGCAGACAGAATTACAGTTCATATTTCAAGAAAGAGATTATATATGTGCTGATGATAGATCTGTAAAGAACCTGTCAAAACCTTTAAAAGTTGGAGCAACTGCCAGGTCTAGGTCATCAATTTTCATATTTAATGTGGATTTAACCAATAAGTTTCGGGATATTTGGTAATGAGAAACTTGAAAATGTTCATATTATTCTAGAAAATTTCCCAAGTAAAACAATAAGGTAAAAATATTAAGAAGAATGATTCGTTTTTAGTATTTTTTCTTTGCCCCAATCGCACTACAGTATGTCCAATTCCATCTGCACTCAGGAGGTCCGCAGTACAATTTGCTTCTTACTACGGTTATTTTCATTACGTTTACTACATATAAGCATGTTGAATATGGAACAAAAGCATGTTGAATATAGAGGAAATGAGTCGATTTATGCTTTAAGTTATTCACTATTTCAGAATGTGTATCATTCAACATCCACGGTATCCCCTATTAAGTGCAACATTTGGTTACAATTTGTTCAGTTAATTCTTTTTTCATCTTAAATTTCTTTCAAAATAATCGAAACGCGGCCTCAATAATTTTTTATGATGTATACTTTTTATTAAGAGTTTATTATTAATAATGACGAGTATTCTAACCAATTTTTCTAAAAAAGAAAAAAAAACAAATTTAAGGCTGTTTGAAACTCCAGAATGCAGTGAATTTCTCGCAAAGCGAAAAAGGTACAAACTTCAAAAGGAAAATATAGTTATAGCATAAAAAGTATAGTATTATTGATTGCTGGAAAATTGTATGAGGAAAATTCTACAGTAATTTGTTTAAAAAAATATTATATTATTAACAATAAAAACAAGTCAAATAATCACCAAAAAATCTCTCTACTTACGTGTAATATCCTTCATTCGGAACTCTCCAAACTTGAATTCCTTGGAACATTGTCTCGTTCAAAACTCTTGTATTATTTATTATATCCGTGTTATTATACGACAATGCGCATAGTTCTTTTGTTGGACCATATATTCCTCGTGCTCCACATGTCGTCAATTCAAACACTGCAAAGAGATCACAAAATTAAATTTAAACTCTCCTAACTATTGCCTGCTAAATCCAAACACCATCGTAATCAAACTAACCTGTTTTATTCTCAAAATCTTTGTGGGGCTCTTTCTGAACCCCAATTCTCGGGTCATAGTAATTGTAGCCGTGCAGATGCTCTGACGGTATATTCAAGCCGAAACATTCAGGACTCAAGGATATATCGTCCACTGCAACATCCGAAAAAATTCTCATCCCCATACGGGCTTCGAATTGCAGGAAATATCTGAAATGATTTTTTATTAGAATCACAGTTTTATATTTTGATTTGTTTTTCACAAGTCCACTTACTTATGAGTTATGTTTGGTAAGTACTGTTCGCCACGAACCCAGTCCTCACCCAGATTTTTTGAGCTCCACCAGAGGGTTGTTGTGAAATTTTCCTTTTCCCGCATTTCAACTACCGAAAGATTGATACTGCCAGCATTCATGCCAAACTGATGAACGTGGAAGCGTACCTGAAGATAAATAAAAAGATATTAGTAGATATCTCGTCAGAGAGAGTACTCTAATTATCTAATTTGTTCTAATTTCACTACATAGCTACATGGCTGCTAGTCGAAAATAATAAAATCACATTTTCAAAATCCACAAATATACATACCATACATGAATTCCGATATGGCGATGACATATTCGAGTGTACGGATGGCGGTGGATTGAATACGACACTATTCATAATTGCATTACTCGCGAATCCAACATATTTCCGTTTTTCACTGTCGTTGGCATGCTGATTCATATTCACGTACATATAGTAGCCAGTAACGTTTGTATGCTGATACGTGTGATCCGTATTTGGTCCAGTTTTATCGGTGGGAGTCGGACCGGAATGTCGTGACCACATCAATATTGGTTTTTCCGAATTGTGCCAACCGCACCAGCCACTCTCGAAATCACATCGTCCACCAAACGGAATCTTATCTGCATGAATGAAGGATAATTAGGATTTCGATTAGTATTCAAATATGCCGCTTAAGATTTCGGAATGATCAATGTTTCGGGTGGAAATAAGCAATAGTTTTAAGGACGTTCGAAACATTCTGAAGTATATTAACTTAGTGAAATGGCAGTTAATCCAAGAATTTTACACGATCAAATCATTAGGACATGTTGACAGTCCCCATTAAATCTCTAGTCTTTATTTATTTATCTTTAATCTCTTTGAATAGCTCAGTTGCCTATTAATATAGTTAATTTTTGGTATGAACTTTAAAAAAAGGGTACCAGTTTATTATTTCAGACTACAAATGGTCGTTTTGGAAGTTAATTGCATTTACTAAACGTTTTACAATGTAATATAAGGTTGTTTAATTCACTGCAACATAAGGAAATTATGGCGCCCAGCGTGGGAATAGAAAATAGAAAAAACCGAATAGATGGCGGGTCATGAACGGCCTATATAAATATGGCTAAACTGCGAATAACATGACAGGACGAGTCGGCACTGTCCTTAGCCAAGCGTCTTGGTTTAACGAATTGGAAATCTGTTTATAGGCATCAAGTCCTAGCCTGTCAAAGATTTGATCACTACACACCGGAAAATGATATGACTTGATTGCTGCGAGCTGGTGATTCTGCTGCCTTAGTATGCAGGAGTGAAATCTGCAAGAACCCCGCTAAAATTATGGCACGTCTCTAATAGCGCGCAAAGTTTGCACCGCTATGCTGGTGGTGCAGGTCTAGTTTATAATGTAAAAGAGTTGATTCCATAAGATCTTGTTCTGAACAAAAATTTCCATAGGGTCTTCTGTCGATCCTAACGTAGCCTCATTGCATGCAAAGATGACCATGGAGTCTTGTGGTAGCTATACATACAAGCGGAGATAACAAATTAGAGTTGGAATCCAGTCATAGAAAAATAAAAATGAAACCAGTAACAAAAATCGTAAAAATGCGATCTGAAGAAACCCCTTTTCAGACGAAGCGGTGTCACTACCAGGTCCCTCATGAAATCTTCAACGTTACCTGAAATAGGAACACAACCCTAAAAAAATTAAAATGGAACAATTTCGAGGAACCAAAACTCGTAAGCGCTTTGCAAACTTGACGTTCAGATACTGGCCCTCGTAGAAGTATGGGAGTAAGTAGTTCCCTTGGGCAGCTATACAACGGCGAAGTCGTTGTTCCTACTCTTGGTAGCTGCGCTGGAAGTCTTCAATTGGTATGGCTTTTTAACTGGTCGGTCACAGTCTTTTGAATGTTCTCTAGACTTTTGAATGCTCTCCATGTTTTAATTTCGGCAAAAGGAAAAAATCACAAGGATTCAAACTAGGTGAATAGTGGAATTGGGGAACAACAGAAATGCGTTTTGAGGTCAGAAATTCATTGATGGAAATGTCAAGATGGAGTATCCACTTGGCTGCAATGTCTGGTCTCACACGAATCTCTCTTTTCCAGAGCCTTTCAAGGATACTTTTATAAAACATTTTGTTGACAATTTGTCCCGGTGGAACGAATTCTTTGCGCACGATAGCCTTACTGTCAAAAAAAAAAAAGAAATCGGTATGGTCTTAATCTTTGATTTGCTCATTCAACATTTTTCTATCGAGGAGATAACAGAGTGTGCCACTCTTCGCTTTGCCGCTTTGTTTCAGGATCATACTCAAATATTCAGGATTCATCACCTGTGATCACACAGTTGAAGAATTCTTGGTCATTGCCAATCCTATCAACCCTCTTGTCCTTCTGTTCAGATGTGAGGTTTTTCGGCACCATTTTGACAGAAATCTTTCGCATGCCCAAATCGTCTGTTAAAATTTGATGTATGGTGAAAGTGTTTAAATGTAACAGTTCACTCATCATTTTTATTGTTAAACGACGGTCTGATCTCACAAGAACCCTCACACGTTCAACGTTTCCGTCAGCTTTTGGAGTTGAAGGTCTCCCTGAGCGAGATTGATCTTCAACGTGTTCTCGGCCTTCTAAAAATGTTGTGTGCCTGCGGAAAATTTGTGCTCTTGGTATGTAATGCTCCCCATAGGCCTGTTTCATCTTTTCAAAAGTCACACTCGTGGATTCACCAAGTTTAACATAGCATCTTACTGCGCAACGTTGCTCTAAGTTTCGATGCACCATTTTTGTAACACACAACAAAAACACAAGTTCACTGATGGCGCTGTCAAAAATAACGTGTTAGCTATACGGAGCTGAAACTCGGACTGAGAAAGTGGAAGAGATAAAAGGTCTGTTTCCGTACTTCAACAAACTGCAGCAGTAACAGAATTTGGCAGCTGGCTTCTTTTTGCTGCACAATTTGGCTTGCATTTGGCTTGCAGCAAAAGTACGGAAACGACTTGCTGCGAATCTATTTTAATATATTATAATAGATTCAAGTACGGAAACAGACCTCAACAAACCGGTCTAGCACAGGCCGGTAGGCACAACGTTGCCAGATCGCCCGCAGTGCTGCCAGTCTCATTACTTTTCTCACACACCTCGTAGTACTCACTGATGACGAGTCTTGCACTAATTGGTACAATCCAGAAACAAAGTTACCGTTATCACAGTGAAATAATGAAACATATCTTAGGCCCAAAACATCATAGATTTGCATCGTCATGTTGATCGTCTTATCGCGCCACATAGTACTTTTATCACCAAGGAGTACTATCAAAAGATTCTGCATCGCTTTCTTGATCCAGTGAGATGCAAAAGATTGGAACTATTTTTAGAAGGCAGGCTGTAGCTTCAGCTCAATAATACACTAACTTATTCAGAGTGTCTAGACGAAACATAATAAACTTTTGGTTAATCAGTCTCATTGCTCTCCTAAGCTAGCGCCATATGATTTCTGGCTTTTTTTTAAGATGAAAAAGATCGGATTTCAGAGCAACGGAGACATAATGCAGAACGGATCAGCTGAAGCTTTCCAGTGATGTTTTCAGGAAAAACGAGAGGAAAAGAGTAAAGCAGCTCAAGGGAAGTTCAAGGGAAGTACATTGAAAGCAATTAGTCCTAAGGGGGTTCCCTATTTGCCTTCCGCCACCGAAAAAGGTGTTTTTTAGGAACACAGAACTCCGGAATGGCTCAATCAATTTCTTTAAAATTAAAACAACTAATTTTTGAAGCTATTGTCTATGTCCTGACGGAGAGTTTTAGCAAAATAGTGCTTTGGGAATTATTAATAAGAACTCACATTTTGTAGTCAACTTTCGCAACTTTAACACAATATAACATTTTTATTTTTGATTTTTAAATCGGCTTCGTCAGGGCATAGATAATCTATCGTAGAACATCTGTACCAAATTTCAAATTAATAGGGTGATTTTTACTTGAGATCTGTGGTCCTAAAGGTGAAAAAACGTGATTTTTCAGAAGAAGCGTTTGAAGGAACTGGAACCGATAACGTGTTAGTTTTCGATTTTTCGATTATGTTTTTGCAAATCACTCGCTAGTCGTTCACAAATATGTTTACAAGTTACAAACTACTTATCATATGTGTACTATTTTTTATGACATACCTTACAAAAATAACGAAAGAATCATGCCTTCACAATACGAAATTTAACCTCGTTTTGCAGTTTGTATGATTCTAATTACATGAATCAATATCATTAGATTACTCACTTGATTAATAGCAATCTCATTTGTGAATAACTAGCTGAATGAATACAGAATGACAAAAGCTAAATGCAGATCAAATTTATTTTAGAATCGAAAATTATTGCCGAGGTTTATATGTTGGCATACATGCCCCAGTTGATAAAGTGACGGGAAGCGCTTAAAAGAAACCAAATTGAATTTGTAAAAAAAAATAACACAAAACACTTGAAAAGAGAGTGTCAACTAAACACTTTTCATTTAATCTGTTAGATCAGGATGTAATTGAGTACAATCGGTGAGTGAAGCAACGGTATGAAAAATCTTAAGATCAGCTCCATGAAAAAGAGAACTAGACTTAAATATACCAAAAGCACAATTGTTAAACAAGCTGTGAACCAAAAATCAATTATTGAGGAACGTCTAGCATATGATTCAAAGAAGAGAAAGAGCTGCCATTTAAAAAGACGTGTCAGGTGTGCTCATGGATCCAGGAAGACATCCAGAAATAGAGGAAACTAAAGATACCAAAATGTGTCATCTTTCCTATCAATACTGAGTAATTGAACCTTGCACGAAGTTAGCGTAATAAATAGCGGTGACATAATTGACCGAGCCAAGGAAGATACTCGTAGCTGCCGATGAATGAGCCTTAACGAATCCATATTGTTGGAGTAATTTGTTATTTATTCGACTCGATTGGTATCCCTGACTCCGAATTTTACGCCACCAAAGCGATCGAATTCTTTTGATAGTTGAATTAAACTCATTATATAAAAACTCAATCCCAACACGTATTGTTCTTGAGAGAAAAGCTAATTAAAAGCACTGCAAATTCTATGATGGATAATTTACTCAAGCTAGCTTAGAAAACAGGAAAACAGCTATAATGGATCGTAATTAGAAATATGAGCAATTTCTTCTGACTTTAGAATAAAAAAAAACATTGACAAATTTTCCGACTGGAATGAAAGACCCTTGCATATAAACTAATATACCATTAACACGCGCATAAGAATGATAACAAAAACATTGGGAATAACATCCGGGTCACGGGTTTCCAGTGAGATCTAATGCTCAATCCAAGACAAGTTTGCTTGTTCTCTGGGTATGGCTTGTTCACCTGCTTTTGAATAATCGAATATTTTTCAATTTGTGGCATGAATTAAAAGGACTCAATTTTCCGACGAAAATCTAGAGGAAACACAACAAGGATACTAAAATATTTATCTTAGAAGGATCGTTCCATTATAAAAGAGTAAAAGAGTTGTTTGGATGCTTACAAAGAACTTGTTTAAAATCAGAAAGTCTTAGAATTGTAATAACAAATGATACGTTGTGATAATAAAGAATGATACGAGCGCCTACGCTCCGCTTCTTGTTTTTTTTTCAAAGCAGCTTGTCGTAGACACCAGAAACGCTGAAATGTTTCATTAGATGAACTAGGAAGAAATTGACACTTAGCTAGATCTTTCCTGTGAAGCTATATAATGTTACAATCAATATTGCTACAGAATACAACAAGTAAGATTGGCACACGGGAATTTAAGACAGCGTAAAAAGAAGAGTTTCATTAATATATGTATAGCTCACGAAAAAATTTGGACCAGCTGGTAAGCCTGAGCTCAAAAACGGTTTGTAGGTAATCAAAACACAATGAAAAGTTATTATACAGCTGTATATAATAGCTTATAGTGTAATACAACACTATGTGGCTCAAAAAAAATTAAAAACATGATAGCGCCCAGTGTGGGAAGGTTATGTATGAAAATATTTCAATAAATTTGACTGTTTTTCCACTTTTGACGATTGAAGTCATTTTATTTTTGAAAAACCAATGATGACTGAGTAACGAAAACACGGTGTCTCTTATTGAGTTTTGAAAACATAATAATAGTGTAAACTAATGCAAATCTGCCCGCTGATGATTGAAAACTCGATTCAAGAAATTCAATATTCTCTACTGACATCTTAGTGTATAAATGTGTACTAATTTGTTTGTGATTCTAATTTGATGTTGCTATTGTTGAAATAGTTTTTGCTATTGATAAGTAATGCAACAAACAACTTACCGCAATCCAAAAGCTCATCCTCATTCTCATCACAATCCACATTTATATCGCATATCCTCGGTACATCAATACACACTGCCACTTTATTCGTCGTACATTTCACTTCCGATAAGTCACATGTTTCATTCTTAGCACCTTCCGGGAAACAGCTGCGCATTCGTAAATTATCAATACTAACATGACCACGTTGCATTTCACTCGACGGACCCGGTACGACTTCGAACAATATCTGGAAATCTTTCGAAATGCGTCCAATTCGGAATGTAATCAATTCCCATCGACCGTAATCATTGCCAGCTATTTCACTCGGTACCCAGGATCCTTCAGAGGATCCTAGCGGTTCGATAACAACTCGAATACTTCCATGTGCCATGGCACTTTGATGTAAGTAAGCTTCCAGGAAGCAGTTTTCTCGTGTTATGCTGAATTGTGGTGAACGTAGAATTGGCTGTGGTGTTCCTTTTGTCAGGCGGACATGAAGAAAATGACCTGGGAAATTGAAAGAAAAGATTAGAGCATCGATTTAAATTTAAAATGATGCCGTCTATTTAACAAAATATTAGGGGAACGGGGAACAAAATATTTAAGCCTCTCGAATTAAACGTCAAAAAAATGAAACTATTATCAACCACAGCCACAAATTCGAAAAAAACCATACACTCACCATATGCATCATTCTTAGGATCGGCATCGGGTCCAGGCATCATTCCTGTCATGTTTTGCTCACGTAGTAATTGGCCAGTGACAATTTGAAATCCATCCGGTATATCCTTGTCCCAATTCCATGCGCATTCCCGTTCGAATGTACACTTAACGCCGAGCTTCTCTTCCATATCGATATCAGGATTATCTTCTGGTGGCGGACGAAGTGGCGCCTGAAAATAGAATTTCCATAAATCAATTATAACGGATTTCAACGGAAAATCGAACTGTCTGTCGGCTCGAGTCTACTTTTCATACACTATGACAAACTGACTACTGAACAGGATGCAGTTGTGTTTGATATAGCTTCGCGTCGCGACTATTCAGATTAAAGCTATTTTAATACCAGCAGCTGATGCAGCTGGTCGGAATGACTGATGCAATGGTAACAGAGAGTGCAGGTATGATTATAAATTTTCCGATATCATAGCAAGCTAATAGAAAAGTTAATGGAAAGCATTGATAGCTTCTTATAGGATATGTAACGATAGAATATGGCATGAAATAATTAAATTTCAATGATACTACGGGTTATTGAGCGTAGTGTGTAATTTTTCGTGAAATCTGAGCTGAAGCCAAATGGTACTGAATAATGCAATTATTCGAAAGTTTATCGTCAACATGAAGTTTGGCGTATAAAGTAGCAATTTATAAGAGTTGTTTGAATTGTTGGATTTAAAACATAAAATCAGTATATTTTTGAGTGGTACTACTACCAAGTTTATCGTTGTTTTTTTATTTTATTCGCAAATTTAGAATTGTTTATTGAAACTTCGTTAATGAAGATCTGTTGGAAGCAATTACGTTTCATGTAACGAAAAAAATTACTTGTACGTTGCACCATTAATATTGTCGTATGCACAACAAAAAAATCTTTTTTTTTTCTTTTTTTTTTACACAACACAATGGGGTCAGCTTCATTGCAGAGCCTCTTCTTCCTAGCAATAGTATTTATTTATTTATTTATTTGGTACGTATTCAATACAACAGGCAAGACTGCCCAATTACAGATTGGATACCACGAACAAAATAAAATAACAAGAACTAAATGATAATATATAAATATAAGTATATAAAATAATTAAAGTTAAAATAAAATAAAGTAATAAAAAATAAAAGTAAAAAATTCAGTAAAGCAAAAAAGGAAGAGAAAAAAAATCCATTACAAACACGAATGTCCAATTCTACAATAATCGACCTAATAAAAAATAGTAAGTAAATGAGTAAATATAAATATAAGTATGTAAAAAAAAAACAAATAATTAAAGTGGTAAATTAACTAAAGTAAAATTCAGTAGAAAAAAAGAAGAAAATTAAGAAAATAGAAAATAAAACTAATTAGAAAAATATATAACTATGTATAAAAATAAAAATATACATTTAGTAATATAATTCAAGTAATAAATAAGATATATATAGACTATAATTCAAGTAATAAAATTCAAGTAATAAATAAGAAAGTAAAGTTAAGTAGAGCAAAAAAGAAAAGAAAGATCCATTATAAACAAGAAAATTAAACTAATTAAATAGGATCAAAAATTTTACTACGAACCATATTTTTGAAAAAGGCAATAGATTGTGGCAGAGGACCAAGTTGAAGACTATTGTGAGTGCGTAAGAGTCGCAAAACGGGAGAGTAGAAGAAAGTGTCAGTACGAGCATACGGCACTTCAAATAAAATAGAGGACCTGATTGGCCTTACGGAGTCCCGCTCAATGAACATAAATGCTAATGAGGATGAAAGGTAGCCGCGACAGATTTTGAACAGGAAACACTCATCCAAGTAAACTCTGCGCTGCTCAAGGAGAGGAATGTTGAGAAGAGATAGACGCTCACTATAAGGTAAATACGGCAGACTATATTTAAAAAGTAAAGTACGTGTAAACCTGCGCTGAACTGATTCAACAGCGTCAGCGAGGTATTTGAAACGAGGACACCACACTTGACTGCAGTATTCAAGTACAGAACGGACTAGGGTAATAAACAGGTGGACACAAGTAGAAATACTAAATGAATTGTGGCAGGAACGAACCACGAAACCAGCAATTCGAGAAGCTTTTCTAGTGATAGTAAGGACATGAACGTCGAATTTCAGTTTACGATCAAATGTGACCCCAAGATCTGAGAAATGATCGACACAAGAAAGGAAAGTACCATCAATAGCATAAGGAAAGACATGAGTGTGAAGCTTATGGGAGAAAGACATAGAAAAACACTTGGAAACATTAAGGGACAAACAGTTAATGTTACGCCAACCAGAGAGAGCATGCAAATCATCCTGAAGAAGGAGAGAGTCATCAGTATTTTTGATTACCCGGAAGATTTTTAAATCATCTGCATATAGAAGACATGAAGACTTAAAAACCGTGGGAAGGTCATTGATGAATAGATTGAACAAAAGTGGTCCAAAGATGGAACCTTGAGGAACACCAGAAGAAGGGGAGAATGGTGAGGACGAGAAGCCAAAGAGGGAGACAATACAAGTGCGATCAGTTAAAAATGAAGAGATCCAGGACAGCAAAGGTTCACGAATGCCATAATGCTTCAGTTTGATAAGAAGCAGCTTATGATTGACAGTGTCAAAAGCTTTGGCAAAATCAGTATAAATGACATCAACTTGATTATTGCTGTCAATTGCAGAAGCGACTACATGAGTAAACTCAAGAAGGTTTGTAGAGGTGCTCCGGCCTTTTACAAAACCATGTTGTTCCGCTGCAAAGACACAAAAGAGGGAATCATAGATACGATTGTAAACAAGGCATTCCAAAATTTTGGAAAGGCAAGGAAGAATGGAGATAGGGCGATAGTTAGAGGCAAGGTTCCGATCACCCGATTTGAAAATGGGAAGAATGTTAGAGAGCTTCCAAGAGGATGGAAATTGACCAGCACAGAGACTGACATTGAATAAGATTGCTAAAGGGACGCAAAGTGAAGAAGCAAGATTTTTTACAAAGAAATTGGGAATTCCATCCGGGCCCGGGGAACAGTTTGAGTCAAGAGAGGACAAAAGCAATTCAACCTCTACTGGGTTAGTTACGATTGAGGAGAGGCAAGCAGGGAAATCAAAGGAAAAGCAGTCAGTAGCAGGAATCAATGGAATAGTGTAAACAGAAGAAAAAAATAAAGCAAAGAGATTGCAAATGTCAGGAGGGTTGGAAGCAGTAAAGGCATTAAACACTAAGGAGTCAGGAAGAGAGGAAGAAGCTTTTAAGGAGCGTACAAAAGACCAGAAAGATTTAGGGTTGTTCGAGTTTAAAGTAGATTCAACAGACGAGGAATAGTTGAGTAGTGCTACTCTAATTTCTTTCTTGGCAGAGGAACGTAAACGGGAGAAGATAGCATAATCTTCACCCGACCGAGAAATCAAAAATTTCAAACGCGCTGAATTTTTATCTCTAAGAGAACACTTTACCCTCGCAGTAAACCAAGGGGGGTCACGGGAGCGACGAGAACTGAAGACAGGAGTATGCGACGAGATCAAATCAGTAAGAATACCGTAAAATTTGGATACAGCAGAGTCAACATCGAGACCACGGAAGCAATCAAACCAATTAATTGAATTCAAGCCGCTTAGTCAAGAAACAAGCAATTAAAATTATCATCATCACCCGAAAGGGAATAGGATAGGAAAGGAATCCCAAACCACACTTTCGACACATTTAATTTGAAATTAAATTACAGTGTAACCTCTATAAATGCAACCCCCGATAATTGCAATACTCGAAATTTGCAACAGTCAATATTTTTCTATTGTAGACTCTAAAGTTGCAACTCTTGTTGCAATTTTAGAGTCGAAATCAAATCAAGACCGTTACTTTAAAATTTCTTACCCTGTTGTATGCACTCACAAGATATTTAGTGGAAGTTTAGTGGAAGAATAGTATTTTCCGGTACATCCCCCAATACGCGTGCGTGTTAAGGGGTATGTTCATGTTATTTTCGTTTAAATTTCGTTTTCTTACGTCGCTTGTGTGGTTTATTTGAAAATGTCGGGTACAAAGGCACATAAGTTTTAATCATTTAAAGATAAAGCGCAAGTTATAACAGATTTTGAAAGTGGTTCATCTATTGCCGCTTTATCTATCAAATACGGCGCCAACAAATCGACAATTAACCGTATTATGAAAAACTAAAACAAATTCAAAAAATTTGTGGCCAATGCAGAATTTGGATCCGATAAGCGGAAAACGATGCGCCAGTCTGAATTTCCGAAAATGGAGGCTGCGCTGTGTAAGTGGTTATTGGATCAACGATCAAAAAACATACCGATGTCTGCGGAATCGCTGAAGGAAAAGGCAAAAATTTTTCACAACAAAATTCCAGAGAATTCGAATGGATCCAATGCAAGCAACGGTTGGTTCATAAAATTTAAAAAGCGACACGGGATCCGGCTTCTCAAAATTTGTGGAGAAAAGCTGTCAAACAATGCAGCTGCCAATGACCAATTTGTTGAAAAGTGCCATTCCAAAATCAAGGAATTGCAATTGAAGCCAGAACAGATATACAACGCAGATGAGTCTGGCCTGTTCTGGAAGCTTCTTCCAGAAAATAACTTTGTTGAATTTCCGGGAAATTTCAGCACCTGGACGGAAAACTAGTAAGGATAGGATAACTTTTCTAGCATGTACAAATGCAACCGGAACGCATAAAGTTAAGATCCTAGTGATTATTCGACGACTGGTTTCATCACACATTTGTTCCAGAAGTAAGGTTCTCAATTTCCGAAATTAAATTTATTGATTTCAATGGACTTTATTTTGCTTTAGGTCCGCAGATTCCTAAGTGCTCAGGGACTTCCACCAAAAGCACTTTTACTGCTTGATAATGTTCCATGCCATCCGAAAGATGGCCAGCTTGAAAGTGATGACGGTATGATATCCTTAATGTGCCTCCTACCGAACTGCACTGCAATCATACAACGTATGGACCAAAACGTGATTAGGTTGACAAAACTTTTTTACAAAAAAAGCTTGTTGGCCCAAATTGTAGGTTCTGAGGAATCGGACACGGAGCAAATAATTAAGGGAATAAACTTGAAACACGCCGTATGTCATTTATCTGGAGCATGGGCGAAGGTCAGATCACACGTTATTGAAAAATGCTGGGAAAAATTAATGATAACAGTCTCTGATTGAACGGAAGAGGATGACGTTCCGCTGAGTGTCATAAGATCAGAAATGCAGGGCATGAAAGATTTAATAGACCCAATGGGTGATCTTCTGAAACAAATTGGGCCTGATGATAATTTGACATCAGATGATATTGATAACTGGATTGTGGAAACTGAAGCTGAGATTTGTTTTGAAGAGATAGACGACCATGAAACAAAGTCAGTTGACGAAAGCACCTTGGAGATAAGAGTGAACAATATAAAAAATGAAGACGCAGTACGAAGCTTTAACATTTGTATTGAATGGGCTGAACAGAATAACGAAAATCTTCAGGCTATAATCGTTTTGCAACAATTGAAGGAGAAAGCTATTGTGAAGCAAGGCAAGAGCCAGAAGCAGGCAACACTTTTTAACTTTTTTGAGAAAATCTGAATACATGTGTTTGAAAAATATAAAGGTGTAAGAAAAGTTTTTGTTGCACTGATTCTTTTTTAATTGCAATATTTTTTTCCAATAAAAATAACTTCATTTGTGTTAATTGGTTGTTACAAAAAGTACTGACCCGAAAATTGCAACGTTTCGAAAATTGCAACAAGTCTGTGTTTCTATTAGTTGAAATTACCGAGGTTACACTGTATATAATAATTAAAAAGAAAACATCAATAGGATCACTGGAGAAAGTCAGATAGAGTTGTTGATGGGAAGTTAGTGGAAAAGATGAAAAATAAAAAGCATGCAAAGAAGAAGAAGAAGCTCTTTCATTATATAAATAATAAAAATTAATTAAAGCATTTTCAAGAAGAAAACAAAACGAGAGAAAGTGCTTCCCAGACAGCAACCAAGTGCTGGTATGAGGGATGCAAAAAAAATTTTTTTTATTTCAAAAATCAGCAATCAGTCAAAACTAGTAGTAAATAGTACGTAATTTATTTTACATGATTCTAATGTGATTCTTCAGCAGCTTTTTAAAGACGGCAAAAGACCTAGCATTCTTCAAAGAGTTAGGTAAATTGTTAAAGATTTCCATAGCTAATCTGATAGGATCTTTATGTTTTCTATTCGTTCTAGCGATATCTAGCTGTGATAATTACAGTGTCTTATTGGACATATCAAAGATTTTATATTGTTATTGAGTATTTTATATATTATCTTAGCTTTTTCCATAAATATAATATCCCTTACATTGAATTTATCCGTTTGTCTGTATAGTATATCACTTGGAGTCAGCCTATCAAGTCCATGCACTGCCTTAACTATCCTATTGAGTATTCTATGAATTGAGTCAATATTCATCTCTGAAGTGTGACTCCAATTCAAAATACCATAGGTAATCTTAGGCAGCACAAAAGGGTTGTAGATCATATTTTTTAGCTCTAAATCCAAGTAATATTTCATTCTGATCAGCCTAACCCAGAAAACCAATTTAGATTTCACATTACTCATGTGAGGGGACCAAGATAATCTATCATCAATAATTAGTTCTAAGTATTTTAGTTCCGTGTATTCTGATGTTAAGGCAGATCTCACTTTTATTAATCTGCTTGAATACCATGTAACTAGTTTTACAGGTATTGATTGTAAGCCTGTTTCCCAAAAGCCAGGACCCATAAACAATTAAATCATTATTTATTTGTCGCTCCAGAAGTTCAGCAGAGTTAGCATAAATAGCAAAAGGATATCATCAGCATAAATAATATATTTTCCAGTCAGACCAGAGAAATATAAATTATAAATATAGAGTAAAAATAAAGTTGGCCCTAGAATTGACCCTTGAGGAACACCAATGTTAACTACTCGTTTTTTACGTATTTCATCATTAAGCCTAACCAGGATTTTTCTGTCTTTTAGGAAACTACCAATTAACGCCAGTGCCAAGCTTCTTATTCCAAGTTCGCTTAGGTTTTCTAACAAAGTGATATGATTAACTGTATCAAAGGCCTTCGCTAAAACAATAAACAGTGCAGCCACATATTTATTCGAATCAAGTTCAAAATTAATAAATTGTAAGACATCTGTTATTGCTGATGTTGTGTTACTTTTTTGTAAAAAACCATATTGATGTGTATCAAATCCTACACTGTTTTCTATAAACTTAACTAGTCTTTTATTGATAATTTTTTCGAAAATTTTGCTAAACGAACTTGTTAACGCAATTGGCCTGTAATTAGAAGGATCTAAATCGTCACCTGATTTATGAATAGGAACTATCATGGTATCTTTCAGTTCTGTAGGGAATTAACCTTTGGTAATGTGATTATTAATGATTGCAGAAATATAAGGTGATATCTGAGTAGCGACTAATTTCAAATTTTCGGAAGCTATTCCATCAGTTCCAGGTGAAGAATTCTTCAATGAGCTAATTATGACAAAGACTTCACCAGGATCAGTAGGCTCGAAAAAAAGAGACTTTGAATTCAACGGAATGTTCTGCCTTTCAAAATTGTCCTCAATAAGTTTTTCACTTATAGACCTGAAATGATCAACGAGATTATCGGCAGTAATGCGAGAGTTAGATTCGCTTTATCTTATTGCCCAACAAGAGTTCTTGATTGATGAATTTCCAAACTCTCCTAACATCACCCTCAGCAGAAATAAGTTTTCTTCTAACATAGTCTTTCTTAGCAATTCTGATCATGGAACATACTCTATTCTTCAAGGATCTGTATTCAGAAGTAAGTTTGGCATCATTTGGATTCATTTTCATTCTTTTATATAACATTTTCCTGTTATCCATTTCCTTAATTAAATCTTCTGTAATCCGATTGTTGCCTCTCCTAGCTCTAATTTCCTTAATAGTTGAAGCCGACTGTTTTGCATCTTGAATAATAGCAATTATGTTTTTAAAAGAAATTTCACCATGCGTTTCACTAAGCTTCTTTAGTACCGAGTCAACTAAAACTGAAATTTTCTTTTTAACTATAGGTTGCATTAGAAGCTAGATTTATTTTTATTTTGACATATATCGATATTTCGAGGGTAATCTGCCCTCTTCTTCAGTGTCTTTTGGTCTGAAGAAGAGGGCAGATTACCCTCGAAATATCGATATATGTCAAAATAAAAATAAATCTAGCTTCTAAAGGAAAAATTGGTTTAAATTAAAAAAATATTTTTACAAGCTAGGAAAAAAATTGGTACACAATAAAAACAATATAGGTTGCAGTTACTTTTTAATACATGATGCTGTTATATACAAAGAATGATGATCTAAATCTGGCCATTCTGAGTATTCTACTTTAAAAGTAACAGATTGGTAGTGGTTACATGGTCTACACTGAGAAAACACATGGCGCCAGACGCCATAATTTATAGACTTCTGGCGCCATGTACATAGTCGATTTAGGGATTGTGATAAAATATAGCACCACACGCCATAATACATGGCGAAAAGTACATAGCACATGGCGTGGAGAACTATAGTGCATGGCGTGGAGGACTATACTGTATGGCGTGGAGGACTATACTGTATGGTGTGGAGGACTATAGTAAATGGCGTGGATGACTATAAGCATAGCGTCTGCTCCTATGTACTATGGCGTGTGGCGCTATATTTTATCACAAATCAACCGAAATCGACTATGTACATGGCGCCAGAAGTCTATAAATTATGGCGTCTGGCGCTATGTGTTTTTTCAGTGCAATTTGCATCCAACAAAAGGCCACGAACCTTCTCCGGAGCATCTGGAGGTAGAGCACTTGATGTTAGGTTAGGTGATGGAATTTTATCAAAGAAATTCCCGAGGGATTAATGAAATCAATGATCATTGTTCAGGTCAACGTATAAAAAGCATGATACAAGAATTTCTCAATCAGCATATAGAAATTCCAATGCATGCAAATATGTACATATTGATCAAAGTTGAATGCAAATGCATATCATGCAAATATGTACAAATGGAACAAAGTTGAACGCACATCAAATACATGAAGTCAGCAGATTGCACCATCAACGAATACCTGAACTGACCTATGAACTGAAAGGCCCAATATCCCGGCACAAGTCCATACAATCATATCCTCTCCTATATTCAAGAAGCTTGCTGATATTTATACATCTCCTCACACAGCATGGCTGCGAGTTATAATTGTAGTACCATGAGCCATATTACACGGCTCATGGCACTATGTAATATGGCCTGTGGGGCCATAATTTCTGCGCCATGTAATTATGGCGCTGGGAGCTATACTGCATGGCTCAGGGTACTATGTACATAGCGTGTGGCACCATAAATGCTGCGCCATGTAACATGGGACCACGCGCTATGTAGATTCTGACATTATGGCGCTGGGAGCCATATTGCATGGCTCAGAGTACTATGTACATGGCGTATGGGGCCATAAATAATGCGCTATGTTACATGGCTCTGGGCGCTATGTGGATTTTTTTCAGTGAACAAAGTAGCTGAACTTGATGAAATTCTAGTAGGATTACAATTTAGCATTACCACATTGTTCATTGCCAACATATTATTATAGTTAACACAGATACTACTGTTTATGCTAATGGCATCTATATTGGTATCGGCAACAACTAACAACTTATCAGCCGCGGTTCTAGGGGGGGACAAGCCGGGGTCCGTGCCCCGGGCGGCAGATTCAGAGGGCGGCAAAAACAAGCTTAGCAGACGAGTACACTACTCACCATTATCGTAACTTTTCGATAATAAAATAATAAAAAAATAAAAATATAAATTGTTTATTTCGGACAACTAAATGATTCATAGTGTGGTAGTGAGGCTTATAGTAGGTTAGTAAAAAACATAGATAAAATCCATTTCGCTGCGCCGAAAGCAATTAAGGAAGCGAGCTGGTTTCCATGATCACCCTCCGCACAAGGCAGCACCATAGTGGCGAAGTGAACCTAACAGCGATATATCCTACTTCCAACCCATCATCATCATAAATTTTATTACATTGGACGCGCAAGGTGTCCAGCGATCTTTTGGCATATCTGACCCACAGTTCCCCTGTGCAAAAGCAATACGCCTGGAAAAGCCTTACCTTAACTTGCTTCGTACAACAGGAAAATCTGCGAGCCAATATATTATCTCTGACTGGCAAAGCCCTGATATGCCCTATAGTACTTTAAGCACATAAATTATTCTCTTCGGGGCACGTAGGCATAGATAAGACAACAATCGCACTCGCCCGGTGCCCGCAAAACTTGCGGCCACGGCGGCTGGTTCAGTGGCAGTGTGCACGTGAAACGCACTTACATTTGAGGGCAGTTAGCGTCCTTTGGAAAGGGATGCCGCTATATTTATACAGATCCTGTGCATTGCTATAGATTCTGTATTGTGTCTGTAAACAAACTGTCTTTCTTTTCGTGGGTCCCACGAAACCCCTAGCGACCTCATCACACAATGTCCTCAGCCTGGTCAAGAGAACTTCTTGAATTTAGTTTTCCTGTTCTCCAAACATAATTCAACGCATAAGTTTCAATGGCAACACTTAAAAAAGGGACAAATATCATATTTATCAAAGACAATACAGAATAAAATTATTGTCATAATGGCAAAACAGTCAGGAATAGCATTCTAAACGACATCAAAGAAGCCAAATAGTGCACAAGAATGTTCGATTGCACTACAGATGTCTCGCATACAGAACAAATGAGCAAGGTCATTCGCTATGTAAAAAGACTAGTGATGTGCGTAAAATAAACGAAAGTTTCATTGATTTCATAGAAGTTGCTGGAAAGACAGGGAAGTACATTGGTCAACAGATTATGGAAAAATTGACAGTTGGTGGTTTAGATATTAGACAATGTCGTGACCAATCTTATGATAATGGGTCCAACGTGACTGCCACCTATAACAGAGTGCTAGTGTTTGACTCACTCCTTAAATTTTGCCGGTGTCCATTCTGGTTCATCATGCCCGGAAGCAATAAACCTAATTGGAGTATTTCAGAAAGAATAATGCTTTTCTTCGATTACACTACTCGGTGAGATACTATGGAAAAATATGTTAAAAAACGACGAGATGGTCGGCGAAACATGTCGCTGTGAAAGCCCTCTTAAATAATTTATCGGAAGTGGTGAAATCCTTGGAAGAAGTTGAGCAAACTTCCCATGCTCCACAAGCAAAGTACGAAACAGGCCATCTTTTAAGTGCTGTAAAGAATTTTAAATTTATTCTTAACTTGATGATTTGGGCAAATATTCTCCGCGAAATCAATAGTAAAAAAGTGAATATCGAAATTCAAAAGGAAGATATAAACCTCGCGCGTTCCAATAAATGGCCCTATGAAAACTTTGCAAAAATTGTGAGAAAATTCATTTGAATATTGGTTAGAAGAATCTAAAGAAGTTGCTGGAAAGTTGGCGTTTAACCTATTCTGCCAAATAAACAAATTCGGATGTGCAAAAAACAATTTGATGAGATGTTTGATGAATCACAAAGACTTCAACATGTTCAACTCTTTGCTAAGGCAACAATGATTGTATTTGATCGAATCTTATCAGAAATTAAAAAAGGGGTGGATAGTGCTACCACGTTTAACTTGAATTTTGCATTTCTCGATGGTAAGGAAATTTTGAATATGTCAACCAAAGAACTGCAGAAGCATGGAGCAGATCTTGGACGCAAACACGAGCAAGATTTAAACACAGCTAAATTTTGCTAGGAACTCTACGTTTTTAAAGAGCAAACTCCACTTTTATTTGGAGACATAAAAAATGCTAGCGCTTTCAATCTCTTGCAACAGATCTATGTGCGTCATTTGCAGGATGATTTTCTTAATACTGGTATTGCCCTAGAAGTTTACACTACGCTTACTACTACATCCGCAAGCTGCGAGCGAAGTTTTGGCAAACTTTAATTTATTAAAAATTATCTACAATCGTCGACGAGCCAGGAACGTTTGTCGAGTCTCGCAATATTAGCAATACAAAATCGAACTGATCATGTGATTAATTATGAAAAAGCCATAGATTTCTTTGAAGAACAAAAGCCTCGAAGATTAAATCTATAACTTCAATGTGCAACATAATAATTACTTTTAATGTCACATTTTATTTCAGACCCTATACTGTCCTATCCTAGTTCATGTATTTTTGGAAAAAACATAGGTATGCTTAACAGAGAAAGAGCAGCGCTAGACCCGTCGTTGTGTCGTTCTATGGGGGAGACCTGTGTCCATCAGTGCGCGTCTTATGGCTGAAATGATGATGACGATAAAGGTAAAAATATTGATAGGTGGGGCGGCATTTTTCAGTTTAGAAAATTTTTCAGTAGAAGCATGCAATAACAATCTACCTATCCCGAACGATGTATAAATATCGCCGGCGAGATGCCTTAGCTAAGTCAGTCTTATACAGCGAGTCTTGCGAAAAGAATTTGTCGAAAAGCGAATTAGTTTAAAGCGCGTAACGCGAGTAATATAATTGTTATTAGTGCGATAAATATAGTGTGTACGCGATATAGTTTCAACAGTTAGTGTTTGAATAAAAATGTGATTATTTACCGAAAACGAACTGCTTTATTTCGCCTTATTCCTACACCTGAACGCTAGAAACATGGACAAGAAAAACGAAAAAAAAACACTCCTGATTCCTGTTCATTTGCCAAAATCTACGTTTCCACAAATTAAAACTTCTAAATTCAAAACTGATTACTCACGAAATTTAAATTCCCATGAAGCTTTTCCAATCGTTTGTTTTGCAACGGTTCAACCATCGACGAATAGCCGGGTACCGATCTTTGCGGATCAACACCATGCTCCGTTTCATGAATCACTTTTTTCCGTAGCTCTTGCATCGGATTCAAATTCGAGGAGGACGAAGATTGGTACTTCTTAACAGCTGGCAGCCGCTCATCCGTATTATTCTCAGCAAACAAGTTCCAATATGACTGCGGTCGCTGCCGCGGGCCATATGTCAAATCAGGAAAATGTCCCACCACATCATGTGGTCGATCAGGCTGCAGATATCCCGCGCCCAATGGTGGCAGAGTAGTGAATAGATGTAGCAGTTTACTAAAGTTGCGATCGCGTTGCTTTTGGAGTCGTTCTCGTCCTGTCGGATACGAAATGGGGGGAATCGCTATCGAATTGGGACGAAGCGGCTGTGCAGTTGATGTGTACGGCGAGAGTGGATTCGATGGTGATAGTATTGCTCGATTCTGGGGACTGTTGCTCAAAGACGTTTGAGGTACTAGTCCCGTCGAAGATGATAGTGACGATCCCGAAGATGAAGACGAAGACGGCGGCAACGATAGTGATCCGGGTAAGCCCGACAACGATGATGATAACGATGACGAGGGCTGCAGCGATACGGGACTCGTTTGGTTGATCAAGGGTCGTTGACTCGTCACAAACGAAATGAAAACAAATGTTTGAATGACTATCGTAAACGTATGCATGTTTGCGGAGTGTTTGTTGCGAGATGTTTTGATTATTCGTTACATTTGCTTTGAATTGTTTTGGTGACGCTTGTGGATTAGTATTGCAAGGAATCACTATGATAGATTGAGCAAGTTGTGATGGTACGTTTGTACTGAAGGATTATTTATTCAAATTTATTCCTTAACATAGATTGTATTAACTTCTTGTTGAGCTCGTGACAATAGTGTTCATGTTGATTTCTTTGATTTTAATAGTTTTAACGATCATTTTGAAGTTCGTCATATTCTTTTTTAAATTTATTCGATAGTTTACAACTTCGTAGTACACCTAAAAGAAATAAAATCAACGATTAGTATTGAATACTTTTACCATATTCTACGTGGTTATAAAGTGAAATTAAATTTGACGAGTGGTATTTCTAGGTAATAAAAATTTGCAAAAAGTTAATAGTTTTAATTAACAGATGTAGCCAGTATTGAGGGTAAAATTTTTTAATTAAATCAAATCATAGGTTTATTCTTAGATGAGTACTGGTATTTGGCAATGGTGCTGCCAGGCTCGAACGATAAAACCTGCAAGTTACAAAACCAAAGTTATCATGAAAAAAAGTAAAACAACCTCAAAGTTTAATTTAGAGTCATTTAAGTCGTCTCACACCACAACAAACCCAACGATAGCCGCTAATGAAAGAAATGCTGCTATCAAGTTTGTTTAGAAATCATCCCCAAAATTCTGTTCGTTTGCCGGAAAAGAGGTAGATCACTGTATATAATATCGAAATTGAGGATTAGATAACATTCATTGCATAGCAAACCGTATAGTAGAATACATTTTCCAAGAAACCGTATAAGGGTAATTGAAATCTTAATTTTTTTTCGGCTAGCTTATCGAGTACTCTCTAGGGCTGGTTAGGGAGTGGGCGAATACCGTGGGCCTTGGCATCAGTCAACTCCAATAAGACGGATCTTGTGCTCTTCACTAAGAAGTACAAAACTCCCGATTTAGACCCAATCATGTTGGACGGTTCCAGGTTAAGTCTCAGGTTACAAACTAAGTACTTGGGTCTTATTTTGAACAGCAAGCGCACATAGAAGGCAAATTTAGAGGAAAGAGTTAAGTGGACAAGCAACGCGATCTACGCCAGCAAGAGAGTGCTGGATAAAACATGGGGTTCAAGCCCTGCTCTAACGCACTGGATCTACTTGGCGATAGCTTGTTTACAGATGCTTGGTCTAGTGGCCAGCGGTGAATAAAATCACCTTTGCCAGCATGGCGAACAGAGTTCAGTGGTTGGTGGCTCTCTACACTGCAGGTGCCTTATCATCGACTTCTTCGTCTGCTGCGAATGTCCTGCGTGATCTCCCTCCGCTTGATCTCTTTGTTAGAAGCACTGTTGCAAAAGTTGCTGGCAGGCTTAGGGAATCAGGACATTTTGAGTCAAGATCCTTCGGCCACAGCAGTATTGAATGGGGATACGCAAGAAGCACTGACTACCTAGTTCCCACTCTGTACTTCGAGCGGGGATATCAAGCGACTGTGGAAGATGGGCAGGAATGGAATCAGCAAAGGCGCGCAGTAGCTCTTAGCATCTACACTGATGGCTTTAAAACAGCTGCAGGAGTGGGTGATGCAGCATACTCTGCACATGGAGTTATTCAAGAAGCTTTCAGGCTCCCTAACCACTGTAGTATTTACCCGGCGGAGGTTTAAAGCCGCAGATCTGTTGAGGAAATATATATCTTCACGGACAGTAAAGCGGCGGTCAAAGTACTGTTGTCTCACACATACAGATCGAAATGTGTACTTGGCTGCATTTAGGCCCTGAACAGACTAGGTAACATCAGAAGAGTCAGAGTCCTCTGGGTTCTTGGTCGCAAGGGCATTGATGGAAATGAGAGGGTGGATGCGTTAGCCAAATATGAGGCTAGTCTTCACTTGTGGGAACCGGTAGACAGCCCAATTCCTATCCAAACGATTAAGTACTCAATCGACTCCAAAATGATGCAAGGTGCGACGTGCAGATAGGGTGGAACTCAGACCTGCAGGGTAATCAAAATCATGTGGGGGTCATACAATCTCGCATCGACTAAATAACTCCTTGAGTTAACGTGGACTGATTGCAAACGATTAGTTGGAATCATTACTGGCCATAGTCTTGTAGCAGCAGATGCTGTGAAAATGGGACTTCTAACCAGCGACACCTGTAGGATGTGTCAAGAGCCGGGGGTCTAAAAAACCATCCAGCATCCCCTGTGTCACTGACCGGCAGTGAACTGACAGTGAACCCTGGCTGATGGATCTATCACACGCAGCGGAGCAAAAGCTGAAGGACATCCTTCAGTTCGTGAAAAAGTCCGTGGCCTTCGATGGCCGCTTGGACTGAACTTTCTTTCTCGTGGACTTGTATTACTTTAGAAAATAGGTCTATGTGTGGCCTTCTGCCAGCCAGTACAACCTAACCTAGCCTAAATTTTAATCAGCTTCAATAACTTTTCCTTGTTTACTTAGATAAAAGCCGAAGTGATTGATATTTTCTTGTAAGCTTTATTTACTATTTTCTCACAAGGAAACAGATAAGTTCAAAAGAATTCCCTAGAGTGCTCAACGGCTGCTGAATTGAGCCATCACTAGTATGGAAATTCGGGTGTCGGAAGGCAAGAGCCTCGAATTTTAATTTCAAGGCTGGGGTACTGAGGTTAATACGGTTGGTATTTATAATTACTCATACTAAATTATTAATCGAGGAAACTACCTTAAGTGTCCCCAACGTAAAGGCTTCGTGGGATTCAAACAATGGAGCTCCAGTACTTCCCAGTGGATTCAACTTAACAGATCAAGAAAAAGCCGAAATTCCATAGCAGTTTTATAAAAATGGAAGGAAAAAGAAGGAGGGAAAAATCTGGAGGCCAGAAGTAGGAAAAAAGTGGAGAGCAAACCAGTACACCAAATGGTTGGAGAGAACAAAGTCTAAGCGTCCTTGTCTAAAATCCATGTGGTAAGAGGCAAACTGGAAGAAACAGATGTGACATAGGTTTCTAAACTGTCATCCTTACCGCTGACAGCAGATCCTAAAAGAAAATCGCAAAGGAGCTTTCCCGAAGCATGGAAGCGCTTGACATGACTTCAGAAAAGCTATCGAAAGAGGCACTAAAACCGAAAAGCATGTGCACTGCAGCTGGAAATTGGATGAGATTTTCATGAAAAGAGGCATAACCAAAAAGGAAAAGCCCAGACCAAAAAATTATATTGCAGAAAACAGGCCGCCGAAGAAGACAAAAGGGCACGGATGAGGCACCAAACCATCTGAAACATCCTCAGCCCAATAAAAATCAACAACAGGTGGTCTATAACGGAGCGTTGAAGGGCATTAAAATAGCGGTCATGCCGAAGGATTACCCAAAGGACTTTTTACTAGAGTTGGGTCGTGCTAGGATTTTCACATACTACACTGTTAGAAATTTTGGTGTAAATTTGTATACCACCTGTGATATAACCTATATGCATACTAAAGGTTACATGAAATTTATACCCTGCCCATTTATAAATTAGGCAAATAAGATGATTTGTGGTTTTTTAATTCTAAAAATGTATAATGCTATGGCGCATAAAGTTATTTTATTGTTTCTATGCCAACAAAATATACCTTTGATAAATGATCTTATAGTATTCATACTTTGTTCGTATGAAAATGACTCTTTCGTTTAACAATTCTTTCATGACCAAGATCGTATGAAATTCATATGAGAATAGTACGAAATGGGCAAATGAAAATCACTTGAAAATCGAAGACGCAATAACGCATATATTTCATCAGAAACTGCACGCATGTTTCAGTCGATGGAAAAACAGTTTACTAAGATATGACCAACTAATCCTGTTACCAACTATATGACTTTTCGTAGATCGGACTCTGATACCAATCTTTTCTTGGCTTATCTAAAACAGTCGGTAATGACATCAATGCCAAAAATCCAATATTTTCCCGCATTCCCGAATAAAATATCCGGCGCTAATCAGTCTAAGTACGAGTACTTAAATACAACCTTTTTCAAGTACAATCATATCAGCAAGTATTACTTATTCTCAAATATCAAATACTCACAAGTACGCTAGTATTAAATACTTAAATAATCGCAGGTACGAAAGACTAGCTAGTACGAAAATACTAAGTACAAAATACTCGTGAGTATGAAAGTGTGAAATATGAGTATGAAAGTACTATCTAGTATGAAATACGATTCCATATTAATATTAGGATACTATTACGTTCGGATGAATCAAATTGCAGAAATTTATTGGGTAAATTCTTGATTACATGTATATGTAGTTTTTTTTAACTATTATTTTTTGAATGGCCTACTAGGTACTGGCTGTTCCCAAAAAATACCTGTTCCAGTATATACGCCTCATCTCTACTTCTTACGACAGTCCAAAAGTAAAGAATATACAGATTCTTGAGGAAAGAGTGTTAATGGTGATAGAGGGAGGCGTTACTACTTGCTTCCTTAGGATTACCTACAAAGTAGCTTTCATGTTTCATGGACCAACGGCTAGGACCAACGAATGATAGACCAACGGCAACGGCAACCCGTGAGCTCTGGAGAAACCGCTGATTCGCAACCCAAAGCCCTTTGTTAACAACTTCTATAATTCAGCTAGGACCTTAAACTTCGTAGAATGTCAAAATAAAACCTCAATGTTAAGATGGAGAACGTTATTCAGGGAAAATAAAGGCGAGTGCATAATGCTAGTAATAGCAGCAGATGAAGGCTGAGCACCCAGAATAACTGAAGAGAATGGCAACGTTAGCTTTCAATTTGGGCAAGTTGAGTTGAGATGGAAAGGCCCCAACGCCGGCACCTGCTCCATGAACTGCAGTGAAACTGATATGGAGGCAACAACCGACCAACTAAAACACATAATGAGGTCTCTACAGGCGCACCTGCATCATACTAAACCTATCACGGTCGAAGTAAACAGCAGGTTTGCCTTGGGCACCTATAACATACGGCTAATACAAGAGCACTGCGAAAACAAAGGTAGAATATGTGGCATATATTCAAGAATGCAGGTTAATCTAAATAATCTCAAACCTGATCGAACTGTCCCTAGTCAATTTAAAGGGGATAGTGCGGTTCGTTAAAAGTAGTAGATGGTTTCCCGAGTTCAGTGAATTGAAGAGAGTCAAAAAATTATTGTGGCATCACAACGGGCCTGTCTTTTGCCTGGGGCATTTCACGTGAAGCGGACAACGAAAAAAAGTCGAGGCTCTGGATTTTGTTCATATTGCGCATAATGGTACTTCTAGAGGATAAGAACGTGGATACACAATTTCCGGTTTCTACGAGGTTTAGTTGCTTTATGAACGTCTGAAAAATGGATGAAAATGATTAAAGGTTTTTTTGGGAGCGGATCTTAGGATTCAAAAAAAAAAAATCTAACAAAACCTGAAAAATACTGATTGGTGTAGAAAATTAACTGTTCTTTTTATTTTGAAATTAGAGTCGGAAACCGGAAATAAAACGGAAGTAACAATTTCAACTCGTTTTTTGAATATTTCGGACCTGGTTAATTCTGCTTATTTTTTAGCAAAACAAAGCTTAAGGTATTCTTATTTTACGATAAAAGATTTAGAATGGGACTGCCAGTAGTTTAAGAGGTAGATGAATTTCAATACATGCAAGTCGCATGTGGTGTGGTACCGAGAACTTGCTTACGACAGCTAGTTGGATCAAAAATTAAAATTGATATCGAAATATGATTATTAGCGCCATCTTTTAGTTGAAAAAGGTTTTATTTTCTCATAAAAACCTATTTAATATATATGATGCCCATATAATTTATATTGTGCCAAGCCATTTCGAATTTTCCGTTATTTTTTGAGTTATTGTTCAGCACTTGCTGTGACTATAACTTTCGTTGATAAGTTAAAGAGTCTTAATTGTGTGTATTATGTCTCCGTGGGGCTGTCGATGTTTCACTCCTTCCGATTTCACATTTCATCGGAAGGCTAAAGACCTAAGAAAAATTCCAAAAATTCCATCTTATATGTACATATGTGGAAGCTGCAGAAATAAAATCATCGTAGAAACACCTCCAGTAATAAATAAAAGAATCAGTTTAGGAAACGAGAATAAAATTGTAAAAATTGTGAAATAAATTAATTTTCCATAAACAAGTAGTTTTTTTTTCCATTAAGTAAATTATCATTAGCGATTTTTAATATTTTATTTTCTTTATGTAATTGATATAAGTGATATATAATAGTTTTACTACAAATGTTTTGTTTTCACACTCACTAGCTGTCCTATTCAAGCTCCCGGTACCACGCTTCATACGACTTATGTGTATATTAAATTCACCTACCTCATAAACTACTGGCCGTCACATTCTAAAACTTTTATGATAAAGTTAGAATATTTTAAGCTTTGTTTTGTTATAAAAATAAACCAAATTAACCTGAACCAAATTATTCAAAAAACGAGTTGAAATTGTTACTTCCGGTTACACACAAATTTTTGCTTCCGGTTTTCAAATCTAATTTCAAAATTAAGAAGAACAGTTAATTTTCTTCACCAATCAGTATTTGTGATGTTTTTGAGATTTTTTTTTTGAATCTTAGAATCCGCCTTCAAAGAGACCTTTCATCAATTTCATCCATTTTTCAGACGTTCATAACTCAGCAACTAAACCTCATAGAAACCAAAAATTGTGTATCCACGTTCTTATTCTCTAGAAGTACCATTATGCGCAATATGAACGAAATCCACAAACTCGATTTTTTTTCGTTGTCCGCTTCACATGAAATGCCCCCTAAGTGTGTCGGTCGTTAGGCCTCTGTAGATCAGCAACCACTTCAACCTACCTTCCTACCTTAATAATCTCTAATAAAATACAGGTTACACAAGGGAACAAAATCCGAGGGCGGAGGTAGTAATTACCACAAACATTAACTTTTTGTAATCCCTGACTACAACAACAGATATGCAGTGTCATTTCAAGCACAGGTTATTAAGTCCCAAGGAACAACGTTTAAGGACCGAAGAGAGAACCAAATGCTAAATAAATTCATATTTGCCTATCAAAAGCGCAAGTCATCCTTACCAGCCACACATAATCTGATTCAAATAATGGAAAAGGCATTGTATAATAAGCAAATCGCACTATGTGCAATCATGGATATAGCAGGAATGGTTGAAAATGCAACAAACAATTTGCTGCATCATACATTCCAGAGGAGATATGGTTCTAAAAATGTAGCAAAATTGGCGAGTAAAGTCCTGAAGTGTATTCGCGGAGCTGGGAGGAGGAAATTTATTGCAAACACTATGGGGATATTATTCCGTTGCCATGGTTCCTAACAGTTGATGATATGTGTATGTACTTCCAACTTTGAGGAGTAAAGGCTTAACAGCTTTTGGATACGCGGATGGCACAACGGTAATAATAAGAAGCTCATACTCTGATACTTTGAGATCCAGAATGCAAAAGTTCTGAACTGAAACAACATAATGTTGGGAATAGGACGGTCTGTTCATAAACTTCTAAAAAAAATCAACAAATTTCCACCAGCAAAGGAATATCGACATAGAAATCTTAAAAATTAGGGGCATCAAGGCCCTAAAATATTTACGAATCCACCTGGATAGGAAAATCACCTGAGACAGTCATCTAAATAAAATGACACTGAAGATCCTTAAGGTACTTTGAGCGACAAAACAAATGCTTGGACGTAATTGGGGGCTAACTCCAATGGTGAGGCCTATCAACCGGTACGGAGCTGCAGTGTGGTGGAAGGAAGGCTCGAAAAGCTTCATAGCATGGTTTGTCTACTGATTACAGGACCAATGAACTCCACTTTAAAGGTAGGAATGGAAGTCCTGCTAAACCTATGCATCTCAAAATTCAGGAGGAAGGAACAATTAGCCTACAACAGAGACCTTAAAGACCACCTCAAAATCCTGGAAGGCATCAGGCCCATAATAGAAACGTTGAACTTCAGCGATCAAATAAAACCCAAGGCAAGGCCTTCGGGATGAGGTTCAAGGTCACAATTCCATGAAGGAACAAATGGGAGGATGGCCCACCTGCCACGTACAAAGGAGCGCAAATATGGTATACGGATGGCTTAAAGAAAGCTATACTCTTGGAGATGAGAGAGACAGAACAGCCTCGAGTTGATAGAGTTGATATGGATCTCCGCTTAAGAGGGGCACCAAAGAAACGAGGAAACTGATACCAAAGCCCAAGAAGGAGCGGAAATGCTCTTCACAGGTCATTCTCAGTACTGGGGCTTTACGAAGGCAGATACGAAGAAGGAAATTAAATCACAGAGCAAGAAAAAGATCGAAGGGTACTGGGTTAGTCTTGAGGGCTTCAAACTCTCAAAAAAAGCCTAGGCTGCGATAGCAAAAGAGCAAACAAGCAGTGACTTGATAGAAATTTGGCATAGGAGCCCTATGAGGAACATTGACAGGTCACCTTCCTTGCAAAAAGTATCTCCACAGAATAGATAAGAAACGGGATGACTGCTACAGTTACTGTGGGGAAACGACAGAGTGTGTAGAACATTTTCTCATACACTGTCCAGGACTAGCATGAAGATTAGAACTGTTTGACTCAGCTCTTCTCTCCACCAGAGATATGACAAATGTTCCATCAAGGGGGGACTCCTTAGATCCTGGACATCCTACAGGACCTAATGTAGAGAATGTACAATAGACCCAGAAGGTTGCAGTGCTAGAATCCTTCTGGACCCACGCTACGCTATCAATTAATCAATCAATCAAGACCAAATCAAAGAAATTTAAGAGACTGCAAAGATTAGTATGTATTAGTTTTACAGGAAAATTAAGACTCAACGGACGGATTAGAAATGATTATGGGGCGCGTGCCTCTGAATGGATTTATCGGCAGCAGTGCATGTTTAGCGGGGGTAATAAGCGCTAAAAAGCATATGCCACAGTTCAAATCAGTACGTATATACCGATATCCTTACAGAATGCTGATGACGGTGTGGTCTTGTAGCTGAGAACACAGACCAAAAAGGCAAAATAATTTCCAGGTGAAGCTACCCCCAAGAGCACACTAAAGTAACAATGGATTTTACCGGTGATGGCGAGGACTAGATTTACAGAAATGAACTGAAGTCTAGTCGGCTCGGACGTTTATTCAACGGATGATTTAGGTACCAGATCATAGTGGTGTCAAGGCAACAAAACGAATTGGTAAGATGATGTTTATAGTCTAGGGTTAGCCCCTATATAACTGTACTACGGTCGCTGGCACCATAAGCAAACTAGATGCGGCTGTGTGTGCGGCCATTAAGCGGAGTGGTTTTCTGGCACCTTCAGCTAGCCAAAGAAGGTAGCACATGGATCCAAACTGTTGGCCTAATATAAGCCACGTAAAATGCATCCCTATTGTACAATCTAACCTAAGCTCAGAAATTATTTTGACTGCAGACTGCTATATTGTTGACATTCCGGAAGAATATTACATGAATGGGATAATAGCACGGGAACTATTAAAGTCAAAGGAGATTACGTTCAAGAATAAATCTTATTTGAAAATTTAAAATAGCATTTGCCAAACAGCCCTTATGTTCATTTCTATACGAGCAAAATAAGCCAAAAATCATACATATGATCTATATAATATTACAAGAATACGCTGAGAGTGTCAAACAATTGGGTCTTATTTGGGAAAATACATTGAAATGGGACACTGCTTGTCAGATTATAAGTTATGGTTGAGTTTTCAAAAACAAAATTCAAATGTGGTCAAATTTATCGGGTAGGAGCATCGAGATGTTCCTACGCTAAACGCTGTAATGTCCATTGTACTTGAAGAGTGTCTTCTGTACTCCATTAGTAATTAGCTTCGATAGGAAGGACAACGCAGGTATAATGTTGAAGAGCCATAAATTTATCAGCTAAGACGCATTTTGATTGGCATAGACGTTTACTGAGCTATTTTGAACCTACAAAATCATAAGACTCGGTGAATATGCTAAAACAGATTCAAATTAGAAGCCTTAGATGGCTTTGTGATTCTTCACCTTCAACACAATGTGTTCCTATCTTAGCGCCAATAAAAACTATTCATTAGTTCTGATGAGAAAAACGAAGCAATATTACAGATTTCTGGGCTCATCATGTTGGATTTTAGCTGATGGATTTTATTGAACTTGTACGTTCAATTTCGATGATGCTAAATGTGAGTTTATCTGAACTAAAAAATTAATAAATTTCCATCCGTAGAACAAAATCAAACAAGAGCATTTCAAAATCAACACTTCATTCCAACAAGTCTAATTTAAGAGGGTATCTGCGAAAATATTTTCGAACAAAATCACGGGAAAAAATACTCCGATTCGCTTCATTTTGCCAGGAATTTCCCAACACAAATCATGAATAAGTGTACACCGTTGTTAAAGGTTAATTATTTCACGAGCAAAGGTTAAAGCATCACTAGCACAAGCCCACGCCACATTTGAATTCCACACATAATAAGACGACTAGCATCAAATCAAGAAGAACGTACTATCTCGTATGAAAATCAAAATGAGTTCACCATACAGGAATTTCCCCTAATCCTTTTCGCTAGCAGCCGCTTACGTTAGTACACGTTCCTTCCAATAAAATTATATTATTTGCTTAACGAAAAATAATGCATTTTTTCGACTCCTGTACACTACCGAGTATGTAGATACACAAGTTCCTGGAGCTATTTCGCAGAAAACTACCCATTCGAGTGAACTGTCTCCGCAACAGTACGGTCACCGCCTAATTACTGCTGATCTATTTCATTTTGCTAACGGGACGGGATGCACTTGCCTTGGGCTGGGTCAAATCTGAAGGCCAAAGAATTAAATTACTAGAGAAGCTTAGTTATTTATGGTTGGACGCAAACTTGAGACGGCTTCAATTTATAAACACACAATGGGCATAAATTTCAGTTGAAATTCGATTTTACGACTAGTATCTTGCAAAAACGACCGCCATAGCTACACGGAAAATCACCAATCTGCTTCGATCCTTCAAACTCGGACCACAGACAACGACATCAAGTAAGCGGCTGTCGAGGCTTTTGTTGTTGTGTCGCCTGTGACGCAGCTAATTTTCATTTTTACTTTTGACGCGAGCCGCCACCGTCGGGCGTCGATTTTCCCCATTTTCTCTAGACTCTAGACAGCATCAAGCCAACTAGTTAATCTTCTGTCGCGATACCCAAAGATTTATTTTGTCGTGTGTGTTTATTTATAGCGAGACTCAACATGCACTTCAAATTATTCCGTGTCGAAAAAATCTGTTTTCGACTATTTTTCTCGAAGAAAATCACAATTTTCCTTGGCTTGCCCTAGCAGAAGACGGAGACGACTCCCCTCGAAAAGTATCCACCTTGTGCAATAGCACAGCATCGGAATGACGGCCGATACCGCGACGCACTCGATGAAAATGTATGTTTTATAACCAGCAGACAAATCGAAACACTAAAAATTAAAATCATATTCACCGTTAAATCAGTTTCCACATCTTTTCGATCGAATTTCACCGGCAGATTTGCTTTTTCTTATTGTTTGCCACCATGATCGTTCGAGCCGAGGCACTCGGGACTGCGAAAATTCAAAGGGAGTTCTCCGTTTCATACACACAAAAAAACCACCGCGAAAACTCCTAGTCGACGTTTTTCGGACAATCGTAATCGAACTGAACACTCATCAACCCTCTAGCATATATCCATTTGTATTTCCACTAAACGACACTACAGATTCGATTTCACGCGTCCGAATTTCAATAAAAAGTGAAAAATCACAAACGCGGATTTTCTTCGTTTCGATAATCAGTGCGAAAAAATATGAGGAAACTTTTCTTTCAGGAGACGTCGTTGTAAAGATGGGAAAATTTTCCAGTCATCGTAATCCTGTACCGCGATGCTGCGTCAATGCAAGGTTCGACACACTAACACAACTGCAACGCCGCAAGAAAATCCTTTTCCACACATATATTCCTATGGCTGTACCAACTCTGCTCCACCTCCTCCCTGCCCAAACTCAACTCAGCTCTCGAGCAATAGGAAAAACTATCGAATGGAAACTGCGACAATTGCCAAAATATGATGTCTTCGAACGAGCTACGCAACGAATTTTCCGATTTCATGCACTTCCGATTCGTCGACAGCACGAACGGATATTGGGATTTTCACGTTAAAGCGACCGTCCGAAATGCTAAACGTAACTTCCCGGGAAGAGAAAGAGTTTGATAACACAATTTTTCCAATGATACAATGTAGACTAGCCGAGAAAGGAAAAATGTCCTGCTACTTCTGACCGACGAAGATCAGCAAACTGCAGTACGTAACGATAGATTCGGGAAATTTCCCCTAGCGAAAATCTCTGTGGCTCGGTTAGTGAATCTACTCCCGGCGTAGTTCTAAGAATCTCTCGACAATCTCGAAAATCTCGAAGATGCTCGCGTATACATACTATGTGTGACTGGCGTTATGAGATGAAAGCTGAACCGACAGCCCAAGGAGGAAAATTCCATCACGTTCACGCATACACACACCCTCTCGGGAAAGTTTCAAGTTAGGCAGCATCGTCGTTTTCAATTAGCGGGAAAGCTGTTGAACTTTTGTTTGGGTATGAACCTCGATGGTATGGCAAACTGGACCTGTGTGAACTGGATGTGATGTGCTGTGCTGTACTGTACTCTGCTTAAGTACTCCACTTCGTACTATGCTGTACTCTGCTGTACCGTGCTGATGTGTTCGTACAGTAGGAAATTGGAAATTACAGAAATGCTATGTGTCCTAGGGCATGTGAATGAGGACGCAAGCGCTCTCACGTGCTCCAGTCGGTGTGACAGGTGGATCATTAATTCGCGACACGAACACTAGATAAATGCGAATGGAGGGAATAGTAGTAAAGTGAAGAGCACGAACGAGTATCGGGTCCAAGTAAGATGCTGTACGCGAGAATCGAAGCCGATGTACAACTACTACAAGATAGTGAGTAGCGGCTGGAGGACGATACTACCTAGGATGTATCTGTTGGTATAAATATGTATGTGGCTCACGGGATTCGAAGATATACCGGAATGTATCATAATCATGGCAGGATTCTAATGAGGAGAATTTGATTTTGCAGTAAAGGAAATTTAAAGCGGGAAATTCATTTTTGAAATCGATTCGATTTTACTCGAGTTGTCGTGTTTTTAATTTGAGTAGGATTGATGAGAAATTGAAGGGCACCTTTCAAGTAATATTCGATTGAAACCGATGCTATGAAAAATCGAAGGGTTATAGTTTTTTATAAATTTAAAGAGTAACTTTTTCACATTTCCGCCTTTTACAATAGATTCAAGTATGAACTTGAATAAAAGGACAAAAATGATAGCCTTAGTAACATAAATATATGTATTGTGACCCCGAAATCCGTTTTTGAAAAAAAATATGTAGGGTTCAGAACAAAACGATATGGTTTCTTGAAGCGCCCAACGTGGGTGCAATCACTTGAAGCTAGGTATTTTGAAACTAATACTTTATGATTCGCATAATTTGTACGATCACAACTTACTTTCCGTTAAAGTCAGACTAGTATGGCAATTAAATTTTTTAAATAGACTTGTCTAGCTTTAAAAATGACAGACTCTAAATGAAAATCGATCTAGACTGATAAAAATTTTAACGGAAAAATTATGATTCTTTCAGAAAATAAACAAAAATGATCAGATAATGTAAGTTTTACCAAAAGATACAATTACAAGACCTTTTGCAAACTTAAAGTTTTAATTCACTCCATATTTAGATTTCATAGAAACAAGACGTAGGCAGGTGTATCTTGTTAGGACCAGACATGACCTAGATTTATAATTCATTTAACCTTATTTGAATTTTTTTAGCTTTCAAAACAAAATATTTTATTTGAAAGACCATATTTTCTTTCGGTACACAAATATCGAAATTTCTCAAGGTTTAGTCTGTGGTTTTATTTTGAAAAGTATTTGGTTATATATGCAGTTGATTGGGTGAGCCCAGTGAGGCGTTATAGATGTAAACAATTCAATTCTATTTCATATTAAATAAAGAAGTGCATGTAAGGTATGGAGAAAAACCCCGAGAAAAACCAAACTTAAAAAAATTCCCAAACTTAAAAGATCCAAACATGTGCATGTTTGAGCTATGATAAATAGGAAGAGGAATATCCCGTTCAATTTCAGGATAAGAGATATTCAAAAATTTGAAATCCCTTGTAACCTGTACGGCAATAAAACTAAGAATTTAAGAATAAATGGTATAGAAAGATGTTCAATGAGAAACAGGATCAATTTAACAAATTTCATCCCTTCATTGATATTAAAGTGTATTTTTGAGAGTGAAGTTATTCCAAGTATTATCAAAGTAGACTACTTAAGCAAGCAATATCAAATTTGCGGCAGACTGGGTCATATTACTAAGTACTATAAAAATACAGAAAAGAAAATTTTTAAACTGAAGAATAATAAAATGTGATGGGAAATTCAATATTATTATATATTTACTATATAGCTTGACGGAACATACTTCTACGAATAGAGGATGTTCTATGTGGAAAAACGAAGAGTTATAAGTTGCATAATGTAAATCCAGGAGACGATTCAAAGTTGCAGTCCCTAAGTTACTCCAATGGCTCTTTTACAGCACTATAGAGCATGCAGTGTCTTGTGAGCTTTCTGCCATAGGACAAAAACAAAATGATGCTCCTTGGTTCAGTGATGAGGTTGCAGTCGCATTCGAAGTCAAAAATGCAGGCCGTAATCTATACAAAAGACCTGGTTCACCTGTTGACCTCTTTTTCATAAAGAACTACGCTCTAAAGCGAAAGAAGCTCCTAGACAAGCGATGTGCACCTGCATTACTGGGATTGAAGCACCAATCAGATCCAACCAACCGAAATCCTTTTGGTCATTCATCCGTTCCTTGAAAAACTTTCCTAGCATCCCCCATGGTATGCATTTGGGTACTACAGCTGCCTCCACTCCTCGCTCATCAGCTAGCAACTGCACCGCAGTTCCTCAAGGACTATGTTACAAATAACGTGAGTTCCAATTAAGCGTGGGAGAACTGTAATGACACTATCTGGCAACGCCTCAGCGTTGAATACGACAGCTGCTCCTCGCCATGATTACTCGGAGTTGTTAGATAGATGTTCGTAGAATTGCTAGTATTCGATTCAAGTCCTTCAGACGACAAATTCAATGTGTTGCTAATTTAATGTTTAAGAGTTGTATTAATTGTTATAGAACGTAGTTCGTTCGTAATAAATTCATAAAAGGTTATAATACATTCGCTTCGGACCAACCCTTTAAAAATGGAGCTTCTGTTGAACGATATCAATGCCAATAACGGTAGTGGTTCCGACGGTGCTCCAAATATGCTGGTTAAATCTCTTTCCTCATCTCTGTGCGTCCCTCTTTCTATCTTGTTCAATATAAGTTTATTTCCTGGCTGTTTCCCTTCTCTCTGAAAAACTAACAATATCTTTCCCATACATAAAACTAGTGATCGTACATGCAACTCAAACTACCGCCCCATTTCCCTTCTTCCTTGTTGTAGCGAGATCTTTGAGAAAGTGATCTACAAGAGATTCTACTCCTTTATACAGGTTACCCTAGCTAATGGCTTTGGCAAGGGACATTGCTCTCATATAGCGAAATATCACAAAATGTCTTTTACCTGTAAAACGTCACCTTTGATGTTCTGCTATTCTGTTTCTGGCTCTCCTCTTAATGTTGTTGATAATTTTAAAGATCTTGGTGTAATATTTGATCCAAAACTTAAATTTGATAAGCATTTTTCATATATTACTGCCAGGGCCTCTAAATTATCAGATTTTATTATTAGATCCTCTAAGTATTTCGTTAGTATTTCCACCAGTGTACACATTTTTATTTACTTTGTGCGTAGTGTCCTTGGATATTGCTGACAAGTGTGGTGTCCTCATTAAGTCTACTTAAATACTGCGTTGGAGTCTGTTCATCGCAGGTTTGCTCGTGACTTATTCTTTAAATTTCAACTTCCCTACCGTCTTTACAGTGATCGCCTTTCGCTCCTAAATCTTGATTCTCTTGAATCATGGAGAATTTTCCTAGATGAGTGCCTACTTCTTAAATTATTTTATAGAATGGTTGTTTAGTGTGCCATTTGCGCCCACTGCTATTTACTTTTACTTTCTTATCTTGGATTTTCATTATCTCATCTGAGTGTTTTCACATATGAAGGAGAAGAGGGACTGTCTTGGAGTGGTGAACGTTAATTTGAAGAGGCGTCACCTTTATATATTACGGTGGTTTCAATATTCTTCCCATCTTTCGCTGTAGATGTTCCTGGGCGAAACTCAAGTGCATCATAAGGCATTTTTTCCACCGCTTTTTACTCTGGTGTGACACTCTTATCTCACAGTTCACTCTTATTTCCTTTAAGGGTTGAGTCCTTCGGCTTGAAGATTTCGAGGTCATCTCGGTATTCATTCAATTGTATGAAGTCGAACCCGTAACCGATCTTGTAGTCACAGGCCTTTAGCTTTGGATATGATTCCTCGTTGATAACGATAAATTATAGGAACATCGCCGATAAATTATAGGAACATTTTGCGCGAATTTTGACTTTATTTAAGCATCCAGCAGAACAGCCAAACGATAGATTATTATGCTATAGGTTAGGTTAGCGAAGAGGGCTGCCGGGAACGTGGCCAGCATTAGGCCACCAGTTTGGGTCCATTTGCCATCCTCATAGACAATCACACGCATTCACACTTACAGCCATGGCAATTGGTAGCACGCCGCTTTTCGGTCTGACGCCTTAGCGAGCAGAGCTACCGGGCCCCCTTTATTATGTTATAACGGTTGATTAAAACTGATATTTATTTTTAAGCTTCGCAGCTTTTCAATGGCAAAATTCTCATTTTGATGAGCAAAATAACAGCATTTAATCGTTTCACAGTGGGAAATTCGGTTTGAAGTGCTAAGTTGCTGTTTTGGGAGAAACCATAGGATTGAAAAGAAACACAGAGCACTTATTTTACAATTTTTGATATATCAAGAATGTAGTGAAGAATGAATTCCAGATAACTTTTGTTTGAAATTCAGTTAATTTTTTTTTTTTCTTCTAAACTTTATTATTTATTATGTTTCACTTTTGTTTGTTGATAGCTATATAGCTAGCTATATAGCTTTTGTTTGCTGATAGCTATATAGCTAGTTTGTTGATTGTCTATATAGCGAAATAAATAAATGAATTACTGACCTGATTCTGCTCAAAAGTTGTTGCAAATTTGACCTAGTGGATGGACCTCATAAAGCGCAGTTACGACTATCATTTGGAAGAAATAATATTCAAAACATACATAATATCGTTTGTTTTTGAATCCTCTGATAAACTAATTTTTTACTGGAATTTTTATGTTTATTTTCAAAATCAGACCCACTATCTGAATCATCTATAATATGGCGTTGACGTGATAATCGAGCTCCAATACATTACCAACTGAATATAAACAACAATATAGTTTTTGAAACAACCGACAAACTATTTGAAACTAACAAATAAATTTATCAACTCATATAACTATATATCGAGCTCTTACGTAAATCTCCACCGGAAGTTTGAACGCAAAAAAATTCACTTCTCAATGCTTATGTATTTGTAAACACTCGTATTTAAAACCACCACTTGAAATATTATTCACTTCCTCCCACTATTCACTTGTCACAACATCAAAGACCGTTCATTGGCACAAAAGTTCTAACCACAACACAAACGGAATCATTTTAAAATTAGCAAATGTAGAAACTGTGTAGGATGTTCTTCCCGTTTGCACTTTTCAAAGATCCGAATTCGTATCTGAAGCGGACAGTCTTTACAGCGACAGTAAATATAAATTCTCAGACGTTCACTGCAAACGGCAAATATTTCCGAAATAGTATTCACAGGCAGAAAGATCCACGTGATGTACAACTTTGCCAGTGATCATTGCAGAAGCAGTGTTTGGAGAAGACTGCAGTGAATATCTGAATCTAAATTTCAAGAGGTATGGTTAGAATTTTATGCGAGAGATTTGATGGAGGTATTCTTCGGTGAGTCGCCAAACAAGGCTCAAGATTTTAAATGCACAGGTCTATTCAAAACTTGAAATAGAATTGCATAAACGGGAAAGATTATGGAGTCTAATATTCAGTATGCGGACTCACCTTTCCTGAAATTAGTTCCTCAAAATAATACAGCTTTACGCAGAAACAGCACCGTGATCAACAAATTTTAGAAATTATCCCTTCTTTCCGACGGGCTCTTTGCCAGAAATCAAAAATAGATGCAAACCATCAGAACAGTTGACATTCATTGAAGCCAATTGGCTGAAGTTTGATTTCATTCACAATTCCAAGCTAGCCAGTACTTTACATAATACGTATGCGAATATTACAAAATTTACAGTATCATATCGACTATTGGATTGCCCCGTCTTTTTGAAGAGATCCCTCAGATACAGTGCGACGTCATTTGCATTAGCTATTCGCCAATTTATTTACAATCTGAGCTTGCATGTAAACAAACAATAAGCCAGAAACATCTTAAAGATGATATTGCCAAGATCTGTGATACAGACAGGCTCGTGCGTTATACATGTGTCTTCTTGTCTCTGTACTGATCTTCGTTTGGCGTCGTTCATTTAATTCATTTAATTTTAGAATCTGTTCGCGTCGATAAATGCACTCGGTGTAGTACATCAGCGACCGAGACTAATACCAGATAAGCTCTTGATTTGATTATGAATGAGTTGATTAATTCCAAGTTGCTGCTGGGTCGTATACCACAGTTGTTGGACATTAAGATTTCATGCGGACTTAATAAAAGTTAAAATTGTTGGTGAAGGAATGGAATTAATCATGGCAGAAGCTCCAGTTGCAGAATAATATTGCAACAGGCTTAGGGATATATGGTGTTAAATATTTCACATTGTCATTTCCAGGATTCACTTTAAAATTAACTTTTTTAGAAAGCGAAATCCCGCATTAAAAGATGCGATTATGTTTTAAATTTCTAAACTATATTAAAAGACTGTTATTGTTGTTTAAATTCGCAGTAACAACTGTATTTGGAAGCCATATGACCCAGACTCGAGACGACAACGAATTCAGTTGTGTTTTGACAATGCCAATATTTAAAACACGCCTCGCACACAGTTCTCCTGTGTCATCCTTGAGAAACATATAAATCCAACAATGAAAAATCACTTGAAATCTCCACAGAAAAAAAACCATTACAAATTCCATTTCTGACACGAAACATGTGAAAACGCCGCACTTGGAATTTTATTTATAAACCACGAAAATTCAAAACATTTTTAACACTTTTGCGAGTGCGCTTGCCGCGTTACGGTGCTTATTCAGAAAGCCTTGCGTCACAGCCACATTTTCTCGAATATAATTGTCAAGCATGCGTGTCACAGTCTTGTCTTTCCCGTCAGTCGACGCTTCACCTAAAATTTATAACGACAGGCATCCCCAAAACAGCACAGGGCTTGTCCCTCGTCATTACTCTTGATTTTTATTGCTATGCTTTTATGGGCTCTAATGGTTTTATGCATATGAGCATCACTTCCCAATTTCAGAGTAGGTATTTTTAGCTCAAGCCATTGATGAGTGGGTTGAAAGGGGGAACAAGATATAATGCAAAGTCAAAAGGGAAGAACGAACAACTCGGCGGGTACCGCGTTCTCACGCAACACTAAGTTTAAGAAAAAGGCGAACACCTTTGAAAAATTCAGATGACCATACATCTCCTAGTACTATTCATATCAAAACTAACTCAAGCTCACTATTCAAAATACCCAAATGTGCACAAAAGACTCCGAAGTGACTCTTCCAAGCAATGTATTAATCAAAAATTTTAGTGATAGTCCGTTAATTCAATCTGTTTGGTGTATCTTAATTTTCCATCTTAATCCAAATGATTTGGTTTTAATCCAAAAGGTTTGGTGTGGCCTTAATTTTTATTTTCTGTTGTCTGGTGAATAAACAATCATTCGAAAGAGATTCATATTTTTTTACGGATCAATGTTTTGACTTTCCAGGCATACTCAAATTCATCATGACTTTTATTCAGAACTCATGTTTTTGTATGTTTGTGTAAATTTTTTTTTATTCATAAAATATACTTACGAACAACTATAGGTTGTTCCAATATAAAAAAATAATATAAACTCACTTTCATATTATCTTCCGATTATACAAAGTGAATATTACTAGAAACATGGTTTTTTTATTGTTTTATTTTTCTATTGAGCACTGTCAAGCGCAAAAGTAAAACGGACTGAAATGAGAAAAATACATATGAAAATTACGTTTTTACAATTAAAAGATGCTATATTATTTTCTGATAACGAAATTTTACCTGCTTCAAAGTTTTTAAGATTGTAGATCTTGAAGGGTTGTGCTTTCTTCTCGCCGCCAAATGCCAAAGTGAAGGGATCGTCTGGACTTTGTCTCATACAATGTAAGCGTCCCAATTCAAAATTATGCGAGTAAACTTGTTTTAGTTCGCTGAAATTATTTTATTAGATGATAAATAATATGATTGATGAACATAAATTGTAATAGAGCTTAGAAAGACTAAGTATAAAACGAAAGCAATATAAGGTAATGTAGGTTTTTCGTTCTTTCTATTCATTTTTCCTATTGTCATTTTAAACAGAGATTTTCACAAGACTTTCCCTTGAAAATTCAAACAAATTTTAATAAGTGCTGCTTTGGCAGCTCAGTACCAACTATCACTTCCTCAGCAACTTCTCTGGGTTTCATTATTTGATATTTTCAATTCAGCGTTAACATAAAAATTATTCAATTTCAGAAAATATTTTAAGTGTCAGAGTTTTTTTGATCGCTATTAGAGGCTTTTTATAGTTATCAGACGCTTTTTATCACAATCAAAGATATTATGCTTTCGGGTGACTTGATAACTCGGGAAACATAATGTTTCAGATATTTTGAGTTAATTCCAAAATATCTTCACTTGACCACTCATATTACGTAATTCGATATAAATGGAAAAACGTTTTGCCTATAAAACAGATTAAATTTTCCGTATCAGACTTCAATGTTTCCGACGAAATCCCCAGAAAATGTCCTGGCAACCGACTCCAAGCGTTTTACCAGGATTCAGTGAAAGGCCAAACCTCGAGCACCAACTATCATTTAAATTTAATGCGCGTTATGTATTTCTATATATCACATTCAGATCCTTACTGACCACTTGTGTGGCCACGTCATCAGTAAAAGTCTCTGAGTGCAGCCATTCAGTAAGTGTAGTAGCGACTCAACTAGTAAGTTTGACGTGGCATTAGTCCAGGAACCTTGGATCTCTTCGGAAGGCCGGGTTGCTGCCCTACGATCACGAAACTTCAATCTTTTCTTCTGCAGTAGCCAAAATAAGAACGGCTATGCTGATGAGGTAGAATATTCACGCTAATCTTCTATCTAATTTCATCACACTGAAGGAGGTATCAAAACTTGCCATTGAGACAAGAAACTGCTGCTCATATGAGCGGCTACCAACACGCATCAAACCATTTGGGGCAGTAAGGACATTAACGAAAGAGGCAAGTCTCTATTGAGTTTTATTATCAATTACAACCTAGTCCTAGCAAATCCGCAAAATGTCCCTGTCTATAGGGTACTCAGTAAAATCTTGCTAGATATTGCACAGTGGGCCTAGCGATCAATTGAAAGAAAACTGGAGGCTCCTCGAAAGGCCATTATTCTCTGATGACGTATACATTAGCAACACTCTCAAATTCAGCTCAATCTAAAATTCTCGCTCATTTCGTAAATATGGCCACAAAAACTGGCAGACCTTCAAACGGGAAACTGTTAACGGTTTAAGTTCTCCCTGGTCGGTGATAATATATTGGGGAACTCCAAATCTAGCAATCCAGGTGCTTAGTAAAGCAGTAGCACAGTCATTGGCAGTAATGCTGGCTAAAGGAATTGCTTCAGGCCAACGTGTGAAACGGTCGATAATGGTGAGACAATAAGTGTATCTCTGCGAGTGTGTTAGGGGACCAACTATGTCGATGCGAATGACCTTAAAACGTTCGGAGACCGTAGGAAAGGTCGATACAGGTTTGCTTACATGTCTGGTTATCTTGCATTTTTGACAAGATAGACGTTCTCGGGCCCAAGTGGCAATGTCCTTGTTCATCGAAGAACTTGGTTGCAATTTGCTTTCTTGTAGCACAAATACCAGGATGAGCGATATTATGTTCTGAGTTGAACACCTGTTTTCTGAACGTGTGAGGAATATAAGGTCGTATGGTTGGGCCAGTCAGTTCACAAAAAATGTCGACGTTGGTGCCAAAGATTGGTTGTTTCTTTAAAACAAATTTAGAGTCCTTGGGAATCTCCTGAAACTCTGCGTCCGATGCTTGGGACGAGGCGATTGCGGCAAAGTCAAGAGTACTGGGAAGAATGATTTCTTCTAGACAATAGAGTGCGTCAGCAACAACGTTGTTGCAACAAGAGACATTGCGAATATAAGAAGTGAACTCACTTATATTACTTAGATGCCTAAGTTGACGTGGTCTCGACACTATTGGAGGGCTTGTGGTCAAAATGTGGTGTGTCACCTTGTGTTTACAGGGCTGTGAGAACCCTGTGTTGACCGTGATGGCATGGTACTTGGTGAAAAGGGCATGTATCCGTGGATCATTGGATTTCTCAATCAAAACACTAAGTTTTGGACATTTCTATGATGTGAATGTGCCTTTCGATGAAAATGAAGTAAGGGGAATCACAGTATAATTAATGACCTAGAAAAATATTGGAATTGCCTCGAACAAAGCAAACTCTAATTAACATCCAAAAGACTAAATATTTATTAGTCCAACAAAAAAACAAGCAGGAAATTAATCCGTCCATACTAATCAACGGAACACAATTGGAAAAGGTCAACTCAATTAGATATTTAGGTTTAATTCTAGATATGAAAATGACTTGGCTACAACATATCAATACCATCAGATATAAAGTGGCGCCTATGATAGGAGTCTTGAAAAAATGATTTTTTATCGCTTAGCATCAAACTTGACATCTACAATGCGTTTATTTTGTCAAACGTCTCTTATGGAGCAGTTTTGTGGAAGCAAACATCGAAACAAAGCATTGACCTGATCGGAAGACTAATCACTAAGACTATCAAGACTATATTCAAAATGCCAACTCTGACTCCTAGTTCACATGTGTATCGTGAAACAGGACTACTAAGCATACAACAAATAATGTGCCTTGAACAAGGAAAACTAATATTTAAGATACTTAACAAAAATCTCAAAAGGCCATATGTTATAAGAAATGATTGAAAAATAACTCAGACCTTGCAATTAAAAAAGCTAGGACAGATTGCTTGAAAATAGATGCAGTGCAACAGTCTTTGGCTTATTACAATATCTTACCTGAAAATATAAGCAAATCTGCGAATTTGGTTAATTTTAAGGAAAACTTACGATCATTCCTTACAAACAGATAATGACGCCAACCAGAGTTTTTTCTAAACTTTTCTCTGGACACAAGTCTGGACGACAAGAAATAGGCAATATTATCTGAACACAGTAGTGTATACTGAATTGCTTTCCCTTATACCAATATATAATCGTATGGGAAGTACGAAAGTAACATATGTTGAGGAGTTTTGATGCACACGGACCGTGCATTTTGATTGAGTGATAAGAGAGTGGAAGGGAGGTAAAAAAAAGTTTTGCAAATTGATAGCAGCGTAAATTAGCTTCAATAGTATCTGATCGGCAATTGAAGCCAGCACACCCATAAAAAACATGAGCCTTATTCTCTTGAATTCGTCGTCGACAATCAAACACATATAAATGTATAAATACACATATATATGTCCGATTTCGTGACACACTTCTTCAGCTCAGCAAACTAGCATTTACTGAACTGAAGAACATTTCACCATTTCAACATACTCATGCATGAATGCTGAAAGAGGGCTCTGTTGAAAAAAGAATATCTAAATATGCATGCACTTTTTATCCACCATTTTTCAATTTTAATCATCCCGCAAAAAGAATTCCAATTTGATTCGGCTTCGGATGCTTATTCTGCAAAACGATCGAGTTTCCCGTATCAATTATTCTCTGCTTTGATAAGCTTTGCTATGCTGATTTATAGACAAGAAGGGAACCATGATCACAATTAAATAACCTTTACCTATAGTGTTAATAAAGTGAACTAGCCTAGAATTGATAACTCTCTCAAAAATCTTACTGAAGGCGCTTGCTAATGAAATTGGCCTATAGTTATTTGGATCATCAATATCACCACTCTTAAAGATGGGGGTGATAAGAGAGTTTTTCAAAACATTAGGAAAGGTGCCCTCATCCCAGTTCTTGTTAACTATAGAAGTAAGGAGTGTAGCAAGAAGATCCTTGATGCATTTTAAATCATCTGCCCTAATCGAATCTATTCCAGGAGCCACATTTTTAAGGTTTGATATAATCTCCTTTATTTCGTCAATCGTGGTTGGTCTTAGAAGGAGGGTCTTTTGATTGATTCTATTGCTAATTATTTCCGCACAGTTTGCACGAAATTCATCATTTATTCTGCTGCCTATTAGCGAAAAGAAGTCATTAAGCTGCGTCGCTATGAGGAGGGACACATTAGCCTTATTTTGATTTTGATTGATCCCAGGGTTCAGTTCACTCCCAAGAATATCCCATAATTTTTTGTTGTTTCCATGCGCTTTATCAACTCTTTTATTTTACGCAATTTCTTTGGCTTTATTTATTACGATACTAGCCTTGTTTTTCAACCGCCTGTATTTTAAGAAATTTCCATTATTTGAACTCTTCCGATAGGTATTGTAAGCAGTTCTTTTTTGCTTTATTATATTGAGGACATCACTATTTATCCAAACAGTGCTTCTTGAGCGAATCTTTTTATGAGTGTATGAAAGAATTTTTGCATTATATCGATGGATATAAGTCGGAGATGTTCAAATTTGTCACAACTAGCGTAAATACAAGTTAATGATTTCCAACTGCAAGTGCTCACATCAGTCAAGTATGCACTGTGTGTCAAAATAAAATTTTCAATGTAAATAAATTTTTTTTCAATTTTAATCATCCCGCAAAAAAAAACAATTCCAATTTATTTCAATGAGTTCTTCAAGTTCAATATCCCGCGATTCCAGCAACAAAATATGAAACTTGTCACGGACTAAATTCGCAAATCTATTTGTATTTAGCACAGGTATTTGAAAAACTTTCACTCGATATTTAGGAATGAGAGCACCCATAATAGTGATGTTTTGAACCCTGTGGTTCAAATCAGGCACGTCATAAAAAGCAATACTAAACTCATACCTACGTAGGTTAACCGAACTGACAACATGATCAATAAGCGTTGCAGACTCATTTGTAACTCTAGTTGGTTGTTTCTCATTACATAAAGTCGCATTGGTCATTTTTAGCGTTTCCAGGTAGTTTCTGGTTAGATTATCATTACATTTAAGTATATCAATATTATTGTCACCAATCATTATACTATTTTTATATTTATGGTATATTTCATCGATATACTCAAGGTAATCCATGCTATCTTGAGAAGAAGCTCTGTAATGAGTGCCAAGTCTTAGAGGAGTGTTACAAACTATTAGTTCAATAATCAACAATAATCATGTTATATTGTTTTTCGTTCACTAGGGTTTTGAAATTGATACTGTTCCTTATGTAAATCACTGTTCCACCTCCAACTAAATCTCGACAATTCAACACTGCAGATTACCCTAAGATGTTATAAAAAACTGCTTCGTTTTCATAAAGCCAGGTTTCACCTAAAATAATGATATCATCATCATTCAATACTGTAGCTGTAACTTCCAATTCGTGAAATTTATTTCTAATACTTTTAACATTTGCATAGAATATTTTTAGAGATTGCAGTGGCATATGATTTATGAGGAATAGTTAGTTTTCCTAATCAAAAATTGTACAGCTTTTATATATTCTGGGCAATTTATACTATCCGCCTTATGATTAGGGTTGTTCTGATTCTTCGCGACACAATTCACACATTTATGTATTTCGGAGGTACAATCCTGGGTTTTATGATCGCCAGCGCACTTGGCACAAACATCATTTGTCCTAGTACAATATTTATTCTCCACATCGACAAAATCGCTTCTAGCTCAATGAACAAAATCAGACGCTTAAGGCAGCGCAAAGTGGGAAAAATACTATGAAGTCGATAAACTTCTTTAATAATTTAATCAAAAAGACTTTGTCTTGAGGAATTTATACTGGAATTGATAAACGTTCTACATTGTCGATTGACAACACATTTTTAATTTGGAAAATCTACGATGCCCCTGACGGAATTTTCGTGCGGAGAAAATTCCAAATTATTCAAAATAAAGAACACACCAAATTATACTTCATGAGTCCTTCCAATAATCTCGCAACCTTTTGCATAAAAAAGCAGATTTCTCTTTCGTAAGTGCATTCATCCAAAAAGTAGCCTCCACTAGTATAAAGTGGCAAGAACTAAGCGAATAATCATTTAGGATCGTTTTTTAAATCTCCATGCTAGTTAGCTTGCCTCTAGGCTTAGATAGAATTTAATTACATTTACATATTCGTGCAAGGTTTTTTTGATATTTTATCCTTTTGTATATTTTATCCTTTCGCAATCTCGAAGGGAATACCTCCAAACTCCGCAAAATCAGAAGTAGTTTTTGATTTGTCCTCAGATCATTCTCCTGTCATCATTACTCTGGACATGTCACACCACTTCGCTTGCTGTAAGCGTAGATATTCGCAAAAAAACCAATTGACGACAACCATTCAGACGACACCACCAGCGTAATATCTATTAGTGCATCTATCAAATCACCGGATTATGTCATCCCGCTGTTATCCTTTTCAAGGAGCATATCTTGGAGGCATTCGACACTGCGACACCTAAAATGGAACTGCATCCCTCAACTCGAAAAACAACATACTCCTCATCAATAAAAATCTTAGTATAGGAAAAAAGACAAGCACGAAGGAATTGACAGCCGCACCGGTCTCCTCAAACTAAAACACGACTCAACAAAGCTTCGAGTGAGCTCAGACTGGCACTTGCGAAAGACAACGAGTTAAAGTTCCACTCATTCTTAGAAAGCCCCAGTTCCACTAAAAATGTCGACTATTCATTGTGGAAAGCAGTCAAAAAAATTAACAAACCTACCATCAGGGAAGCCCCACTAAGAACTGTCAAACAGAAGTGCAGCTACCTAGAACAGGTTTTCACACCTTTCACCACGGCTACATGTGACTTTCCACCTAATGTCAATGCTCAGGACTCAGAACCAATCAAGACTTCGGCTAAGGAAGTGCAAGGTATCATTATTCAGGAAACATGCCCAAAAATTCTCCAGGAATTGATCTCATCACCAATGCTATGCTCGAACAGTTGCCACCGATCGTATTCTCTTGGCTTTTTAATCTATTCAATGCTATCTTTCGAATCGGATATTTTCCTGAAGTTTGGAAAACAGGCGAGATCATAATGATCCCTAAGCTTGGTAAGGACTTTTCTCAAGTTTGTCATGCGTCTCCAAAGTTTTCGAGAAAGTTCTGTTGAAAAAGCTACTACCAATACTAGAAGATGCAAAAAAAATTCCAGAACACCACAGCACCGTTCAACAGGTCCTCAAAGTAACGAAGTAAAGTATCTTGGAATGCACCTTGACAGGAGGTTAACCTGGAAACAGCACATTGAAGCTAAAAATCAACAACTGAACCTCAAATTCATAAACCTCAAATGGATGCTCAATAGCATGTCAAAACTTTCTCTCGACTCTAAAGTGCTCGTCTATAAGTCTGTACTAAAGCCAATCTGGACATATGGTTTACAGATATGGGGTGCAGCTCGCCCATCAAACATCAACATCATCCAGCGGACCCAATCAAGAATACTCCGATCTATCACCGGAGCCCCGTGGTACTTCCGCAACGCCAATCTTTATAAACACTTGGGAATCGAGATGATTTCAGAGGAAATTAAGAACCGTAGTGGAAAATATATTGCAGCCCTCGCTCATCACCCCAACAAGCTTGCAAAAAAAAATACTAACTCATCGTAAATTTCAGCGGTTGAACAGAACTGGCCCGTTGGACCTTCCATCTCTAACGTAGAAAAAACAACTTGCGTAGCCACTTTCGTTGCTTTTCAAACTCTTTTGCATGAACATTGAACATTGTAATTCTATAGCACAGATCATAGCTTTGCACTTTGCTGTCTGACTTTAAGTCAATAAAGTAACTTGGGTCCGAAATGTTCACGTCTTCAACTGTGAGGAGTGCACAACAATTGTTTTAGCATGTAAGATTTTAAAACTAAATGAAGCGTCTTATACGAAGGTAGCAGTTTAATAAAGGTATTAAGAAAAAAAAAAGGATAATTTATATTGCGCCGTCTACAAAATTTAGTATACCATAGATGTAAAGGAAGAATTCTAAACCCTAGAATAAGAACCGCACTAACATGTAAAATAAAAATCTATACTGAATAAAATTTAATTTGAAATTAAACTTGAATTACTTATACTCTGCCACGTAAAAAGTGAAAACAAAAATATTACACGAAGACTGCTGCACAAAATTATCAACAAACGCTAGCGTGCTCATTAAAAAAAACTTACCTGGTATTGTATTTCCATATTTTACATAAACCATCTGCAGATGTTGTAACTATCATATCCTTGGCTATCGTATTGAAACATATCCCTGAGATTTCATCACTATGAGCTTTTACTGACCACAACGGTTTCGTCTTTCTCGTATCAATATAATGAATGCTGCCATCGTTTGTCCCTGCCTGCAAATAATAAGTGTTTTATAATTCGCAGCTGTAATAGGTTTGTAGTATATATATTATTATATATTTTTGTAACAAACCGATGTGATAGCATAAGATTATTGAAGATAAGTTGCAGTAAGTTCGAGAAATAAATTGGTGAATGATTTTTGTTGAAAACATGCGATGGCGATCACAAAGCTCTTTTGATTGTAGAAATAATAAAAGTCTTACCGCCAAGCAATTACTCTGGGTAGGATTCCAAACAACTTTCTCAATTTCACCGTCCAATTTCCACTTTTGGCAATTCTCATTCACACTGTTCGGATCGCGACAATCAAACAGTCTAACGTAACCATCACAGCTGCCTGCTAGTAAATTTTGTGCTTCGGTTGCATGGAATGCGATTGTTTGAACTTTTTCTTCGAATGCTGTGAGGGTTGTATGCGGCTGTCCTTCGTCTAAATCCCATAGAATAGCGGTCCGATCAACCGAGGCACTCGCTAGAATATGTCTAGAACGTGTCTACATTAAAACCAATCATCTGGCCAATTGAACATGAAACTACTCACGGAAAATTAACATTCCATGACAAATCCAGTACGGCATTTGTGTGACCGAATTTCGGTTTATTTTTCTTTTGATTGCCCCTCGACCCCAGCTTAAATGTCGGTTCGAAGGAGTCTTGAATGTCCAGGTCCCATATGGTGATGATAGGATCCATACAACCGATTGCACACAAGTTACCGTCGCGATCACTACCCGGATCGTGACTCAGCCATTCGATACAGAGCGGGAAACTGGGTAAAAGGAAATCGTGATGTGGATAGAGACTTTCTTCCTCTTCGTTGAATACTAGATTTAAGAAAAGAAAAGCTGTTGAGTGGAAGGGGAAGAGAATATGATGGGATTGAAACTTACTCCATACTTCCATTGTCGAAGAATCATCCGCGACATGTCCTATCAGCAAAAGATTGTCAGTCGGTTTGATAATGTCGTCTTCAGCTTCCGAATCATCTATGTTTAAGATACAGTTAATATTCAGAAAATACAGTCTAATAGGTTGAAATGAAAATTCAATCGAAAATTTTTGAAACTCACCTTCATCTTCAAGTCGTTCATTTTCATCCAAAACAGCAATTGTCGATAGTCCTGCTACCTGTGTGCTATCTGAAATGCGATTTTTTTTCATTTCAATTGAAATAATGTCGTAGTTGTGAAATAGTATCCAAGCTACCTTCTTCATCATAGTTCTCCAAATTGAATTCATCATCGGCATTTCCCTGTCTGGGCTCTATAGCTTCATTATTCTCATTGTCTGAGGTGTCCATTGCATCTTCCCCATCCTCTCCTTCACCATCATCAGCTTCGCTGCAATAAAATCATGTTATTTATAAAAACTGATGATGCAGTCATTTGTACGCTTACTTTAGTTCCTCCTTAGCATCATTTATGACCCTCGCAAGCTCAGCTGGCGTCAATACGACCTATATCAATTCATTATCAAGTGTAACAGTTTACAATCATGTTAGAATATTAATACAAAAATGCGTACCTTATCTGGCCGTTCTTTCGCAACGCCACGTCTAACAAAACATAATGCTGGAATGAAATTAATTGTATCTTCAGTCGGTTCGTCTTCCATTTCTAATGTAGGACAATTCGTGTACGTTTGACTCGTCCAAAGAAAATTAGCCGCTCACAAGATTGGTACTTGCGATATGACAGTTCGATTTGACAGACCGAATAGCACGTGTTAGAAATTTTGTATAGGGTAATGCTCTTAATTTGACATTTTATAGTACAAAAACTCACAACCATGTAATTCTTATGACGTCATGCATTGTCGTTATTTCAATCTGTCGAAAAATCGGCCTAAGCTCGACTTCGTTGCCCCGTGCCCCCCAAAGCCGTTAGACAATTTTACCGATTGTTTTTTTTGTGTTTTGTAGTTGTTTGTTTTTGAGGATGGATTTTTTCGTCTAGTTTTTGTATGTTTTTGAGTATTCTTCTTCAAGTTGTTGCTCCCACCGTCACCAGAAAACGAGCAGGGATCACAAAACAAAAATACACGAGATGACAATAAGCTGAAACACCCCCGAAAAAAAACACACAAAACAATCGAAAAAATTCGCTTCCGGCTATGGGGGAACGTAGTCCACACAAATATTAGGCGCGTTTTTTTTGCTCCCCTTATCCATAGCAGAACAATGCAGACGCATTGGAAACAACAACAGCTGCTGTTATGGAAAGGGGGAGTTGTTGTTGTTCCCAATGCGTCTGCATTGTTCTGTTATAGATAGGGGGCAAAAAAACACGCCTATTGATAACGTTTATGGGAAAAACGGCTTAGTTTAGCCAAAAATTTTGTTGTTTTTGAAAATAAAATTGGCATTCATTCACTAAATAAGATGGGATCGTTTGTGAAAATTTATTATAGCATATTTTGCTATTTTCTTATTATTTTTCATATTTTCTTCCTGGTAAATTCGATCCCCAAAAAAATTTACCAGAATTAACATTTTGAATTTCAACAAAAACCTATTTTCTATCACTCCATAGGTGTCACTAGCACTTTTTTGCCGGTGAATAGCACATCTGCACTTGTGCAGACTTTACCCCAAGCAAGAAGAAACCAACTGGCATACGAGAATGCGAAAAAACGAGCAAACTCTATCAACCTGAACCACCACACACTTCATAGCCATTCCTATGTATTGGTGTAGTCTTCTTCTTTCTGGCGCTGGTAAATTGTCGATTGACGACGAATGTCAGATTAGTAGAGGTTTTTGTGTTGTTCGCGTGGTTGTCGTTGGTCGTTCCGGTTTGTCATGACTAATTCGACAAAGACTCCTTGGATTTTTCGCTAAATTCTCGAACAAATCGGTTTCGTACGAATTCCAACAAGTGCGTATCGGAACGGGTGGTTTTTCAGCCAATCGGTTCGAAGTCCGGAACACATTCAGGTTGTTTGCGAGCGTTAGAAACTCCATCAAACATATCAACCGAGGTGCGAATGACTTGTGCTGTTTGACGTTTTTACCATCCCGGAATTATTTGATTGCGATGCCAGTGGTGAATGCGTGTGCTTGCGATTTTTCCTAATTTAGTCGTTTGCCGCCGTCGTACTTAGGCCCGTGTGCTGACTAATTCCAATTGCTTCAAAATTTTGATCGGTCCGAGTGCGGAAGGTAGCCCAGTGTCGTTGACATGGTGCAACAGTGTTTCGAGTGAGACCGAATTTTCTTTGATGAATTCGAAATTGAAAAGCGGACTGACAACCGATTCCGGGCTCTATCTCATATCCTGCTGAACCGCAACGGCGAATCCTTTTGTTAACTGGCGTGTGCGCCTCTTTCTGCTCGGCACGTTTTCGTCCTGAGCTCGTAGTCCTTCGCGAATGCGACTCGTCTCGAGTCGACTGCACTTGCTTGCCTGCTTGGATTTGTTTTTGTCAGACGGGACCGGATATACCAGCGAGTAGTGCGTGTGTGTGCGTGGCTCTGAGTGCGAGGTGTTTTGGTATTGCCAGATTTCGCTTTCAATGTCGTCTACGACGGGAAACAAATGATTTGTTTTTGCTAGTCTAGTGAAATGGAAGATTGAGTCATAAGACATTTTGACTAACTCGACAGGCAAATGAATTGACGCAGAAATTGTGACAATCGGGTGTGCGAAATTCTCCTACTTGTGCCAATAGAGTGCAATGAGTGCTGTCTGAAAGCGAAAATTGAAAGAATTCTTTCCGTTCAGTGTCTGATTGCGATCGGGTTTAAGCCGGCTTTCCTGGCCATCTGAGGAAATTTTCTTGTTGCTGTAACAAGGGTCTTTTGAGGCTGCAATAGTGTAACGTGTGGGATTTACAAACACACACACTACAAGCGCCGACGTCGACTTTGTGTACGAATACGAGGGTGCGTAGATCCCTTGGGGTGTGTGCGCTCATCGTCTCGTCGCTGGCGAGACAAGAACAACAACAAAACTTACCGGGATTGTTCCTTCAAGTACAGCTGAAAATCGAAATTCAGTTCGGCCTTTAACCCTCAGCTGGTCGCAGCTGTGACCATCCGTTGCAATTCTGCGTTATGATCGTGTTGTCCTATCAATTGACTTACGTTTTTGCAATTGGAAAATTATCGCCAAGTTCGTTGAATGGATCTGGAATAATAATCGGCGATAAAAAATATTTTGGATTTTACTAGGCGAAACGTTGTGAATAATAGTGCTTTTTGTCAACCGGAGAAGTGTAATTTGTCAGCTCTCTAACGGCCAAATGCCTTGATTGTTTATTTATTAACAGCTAAAACATAAGTGCTGCCACATCAAAATTTAAATGAACTGGTATTTTAAAACAGGAAACACAACTTACTCCAACCATTCAAAATTAATCTGTGCTCAATAAGAAAAAAATTTAGTTTGTGGAAATTGTGCGGAAGTTGCAATAAATTATACGAAAAAATTTAAATTATTGTGTGCAATTTCAACAGCCTCTTCCAGAAGCTCGTAAAAGTTAATAAAACCCATATATATAATTCCATGAAAGTAAATTCAATTGGTGATAGGTGTTTATTTGCCCAAAGTGTTTGTTATTAGTTGTTTCTTCGATTTTCAATGGTGCATAAGTTTCAGTTAGTTGCATTCTGTGTTTAATTTTAAATTCCCAATTTTTGTTTTAATTGTTTCACAGCAACGGAAATTAATTTTGCCTAATTTTATAAAATAATTTGGAATACTAAAGGAAAATTACGACCTAAATCAAGTGCTAATTCGATTCTTTATCGTCGATCCCACCTGTGAAAAGTAATAAAATTTAGTACGAATTTTTAAAAATTCACAAAAAATAAATCGAAAAGTATCTGTGTATAATTCGAGTGTTTTACGAAAGTCTGCGTCAAAATGCGTGAATTCAAAGTTGTCGTTTTGGGATCGGGAGGAGTTGGTAAATCGGCTCTGACCGTACAATTTGTGTCTGGATGTTTTATCGAGAAATATGACCCGACCATTGAGGATTTCTACCGGAAAGAAATTGAGGTGAGTGAAGTATGCAAGTACAGATGTTTTTTTTGGATTGTGAAAAGGTATGAATGATAGTGAAGTAACAGCGTAATGATATACTTGGTGTAGATTCCACTGCATCGAATACCTAATCGACAGAATAGGACAGAGAGAACCAGCAATCTCGCAAATATTCACGTAATACGGAAGCCGAAACTCAGCTTAAACGTCATGGTGGCTGGTGGAGTGAACAGTTACGGAAAAAGTCGTCATTTTGTTGAGCAAGGAGTGCTTGTTAATTGAGAATATTACAGGAAAATCTGTTTTGCACAATGTCTTAATATTCACCATCAATTCATGGACAGAAAAGAAGTGATCTATGAGCAGTTTTCTAATGCGCGGATTAATTCATTCTGACCATTCTTCTGATTTAAACACATACAGTCTGTCAAGAATGAGTTTACACATAGGGAAAAAATTCAATTTTTGATCTTTCTAATTGTAAAATATTACTTTTTATTTATGCAAATGCATTTTTTTCTTAATTATAGTTATTTACATTGTTTCCAACCGATATATACAAAAAAAGTATAACTTCAATGCAAAAAAAGAACGAAAAGAACAACGAAAACAATTATTACAATTCTTGAAGTGTCAAGAAACTCTTTACACAACTGTTTTTGTTTGCATTACTGCAACGATGCGGTAAATTTACCGTAATCTTTGGCCTGTATTGTAAAGTTCTATGAATTTGATCATTAGTTGGTGATTAGTTTTTGGCTAGTACGCATAATTAAGTGAGATATTGTGTTTTAAAATGCCAGGCAAAAGATTATCCTTTGAATTGGTTCAGATGATATACTATAATCACCAAATAGGTAAAAGTTCGCAGTAACTGTCGGAAATATTTTGTGTAGCACGAAAGAAAGTCTATAACGTTATAAATCGTGCTCAAAATGAGGATAGATTGGAGCCAAAGTGTAGAGGTGGGCCAAAACCAAAAATATCTAAAAGTATAGAGCGCCTTATGATAAGGAAACTTGATAAATACCCCTGGGTTTCGACCAGAACCCTTGCTAGAGAACTCAAGGACGAGTGTGAACAGTACGAAAGGTCATACTACGAAATAAGTTCTCATCAAGAGCTGCACGAAAGAAACCATTGCTTTCTGCACGAAACACCGAAAAGCGTTTTCTCAACCCGTTGACTTTTGGGACGACGTCATATTCTGCGATGAGACGAAAATGATGTTGTACTACAATGATGAACCGACTAGAATGCGGCGTAAGCCTTTAAAATCGTTGGAAAATCGAAATATCATTCCGACTGTAAAATTTGGTAAGTTATCCGTTATGATTTGGGGGTGCTTCTCAAGCAGAGGAGTAGGAGACTTGGCATTCATCGAGTCAACCATGGACGCCCAACAATATTTGCATATCCTGAAAACATATTTGACAAGCAGTGCGCAGAAATTCGGGTTTATGCATAACAACAAACCAAATTTTAAGTTTTACCAGGACAACGATCCCAAACATAAGGCGCACGTGGTGCGAATGTGGCTCTTATACAACCGCGGAAAAGTGATGGATACAACAGTCCAGAGTCCTGACTTAAATCCCATCGAGAATTTATGGGCCTACTTAAAAAACAAGTCGCTAAAAGGCACTCCAAAAACCGAAATGCCTTAAAAACTACGATTCTCGAAAAATGGCAAAAAATACCAACCACGTATGACCTGCAAAAGCTGATTCATTCAATGAAATATCGGTTGCAATGTGTGGTGGATGCCAAAGGTGGCCATACCAAATAATAAATATTACATAAATATCCTGTAAAATATGTAAATATTAAATACAATAATGATTTATGTAAAGAGTTTCTTGACACTTCAAGAATTGTAATAATTGTTTTCGTTGTTATGTAAAAAAGTTGTACTTTTTTTTTGTATATATCGGTTGGAAATAATGTAAATAACTATAATTAAGAAAAAAAATTCATTTACATGAATAAAGATCAAAAATTGATTTTTTTTCCTATGTGTAAACTGATTCTTGACAGACTGTATATACGCACCAATCAGAATATGAGGTATCCGTTGTATCAGATAACGAAATTGGTGGCCGAGAAAATCAGCCTGAAAGATAGCTGAAGATTAAATCTGAAATAAATTCCAGCTCACAATGTGTATGGGATAATTTAGTGGCCAAAACTTCAACAGATATTTTTGAGGTATGACATCAACTGATGTTTTCATCTGATCCACGACTATGATGTCTAGACGCGAAAAATTAATACATTCGAAATCAAAATTCACAGTCATTTCCTTTCAATAAAAAAAAACAACGAAAAAGGTGTTAGAGGGCAATCCATGCGAAACTCAAATATTGCGTCAAACAATCTACCAACTGCAATCTTCAAAGTTAAAGTTTCAGTTTGACATAATTTCAGAATAAGCATCACCATCTGCAAAACAAAACACCGACAAGCACTCAAATTCCTATTTTATTTGCAAGTCATAATCATCGACAATAGAGATTGTTGTTTTCCAGCAAACAAAATACAAGCTAGACTGGTCGCTTGTGGAACATCACACCATCGTTCATTCCTTACTAGAAACCTCGAAAAATCGCAAAAAGTGTTTAATATCATCCGTGAAATTTTCAGCCATTCTCTCGATTTGTTAACAACATGTTCTCCAAGTCACTGGCTGGCCTTATTACGATGCGATTACCAAAAAATCATTTATTAGGCGTAAGTGTGTCATCAATTATACACTTGATGAACAATTCAAGATATTTCCGTGAGCAGTTTTCTTTATTTTCGTTCTGTTTGGCGCTGACAGTGCATAAAACCTGATTTAATGAGATCGTCACGCTTGTATTGTGTTTAGGTAGGTGTTGTTGAAAGCATGCAATCGACGAAAATGAGTGTGTTCCGATGAAGGTAAGTCGTTAAGGGTTAATGTTGGAGTATTGAATTGCGGAAGTTTTGTGAAATTGATTGATATGTAAGGCACTATCTATGGGCTAAGTGGTGAATGCTTCATCAACAAGTGCAGGTTTTTGCAGTAAATATAGGCAATACTACTGGCTTACCTTATTAACGAGAATTTCCCGAACTATTAAAATGTTTAAAGCGAATTTATCACAAAAATGAACAATTAACTGACTTTTTCATAAAAAAATCAACCAGATTCCGTTATCTACATTTAATTACACCAGAACAACCTTGATATATGACCCAATCAACGTCATACACTCATTAGTCCATGCATCACACATCGTACACTGTCTTGCGAACACGCTCTTGCTTTCTTTATCTTTGCCAAACGAGGCGAAATAAACAGATATAAAAAAGTAAGAGACTGTGCAACTATATGGCTCGTTCGTTCGATCGTTCAGTGCTCCTAACTCGCTGATTTATGAGTTAAATTTATATTTTACGTATGTGAACGGGTTGCGACGCACATATGTTTGTTTTCTTGGGGCAGATTGAGAAGCATAAAAACGTTCAATGGCACAACAAGAAATCACCTTACACTCACTCATTTAATTCATTTCGCAATATCGATGCGAATACATTGAAAATGTTGAGCAAAATGCATTATCTGGCCGTATGTTCATTGTTTGGTGAAAAACCGTCAGATTGAGCTTGTTGCGATGCTGGTGGTGAAGTAGTATTGTGATAGCAATATGGTAAGGTGGCGAGAATTTTTTAGACTTCAATCCAGATCATGATTTGAAATTTCGCAATCAAGACAAAGAACCATGTGTTTTGTGTGCGCGATGTATTTTACACTGTACGAACATATTTAATGTGCGTTGGCGCATTTTACATTGAACGCATGACTGTGTGTCATGAATATGGGGGACTGGTTGCATGATATGTGCTCCAGGGGGAAATTTGGAGCTTCTGTTCGATGGTTTGCCATCAATGCTTTATATGTAGGATTAGAGTTGTTTAATAGCCTTACCAAAAGTCAAAACCACGCACTGTCAAAATTTTTTCAAAAATAAAAGATTTTTTAAAATCTTTGGCACACCATTATCATTAGACGATGATCGTCCTGATCGTTCATTGCGGGGAAGACAAAGAAAAAAGTGATATCTTTGTGCTTTATAGTTCTATTTGCTTTACTAAATGATTTATTCATTTTAGTATTTTTAACCTGATAACTCTAGAATACAACAAATAAGAAAATATAAAGTCAACAACCACAATTGGGGACAATAAATAACGTTGTTTCTTGAATCACAAAATAATTCTTCAATATCACAATTAGTCTCTTTGTACAACTATAACAAGATGGCCGCTGTCGTCTTTTGAAAGACGTTTCCCCTCATATAAACGAAGAGACATTACCCAGTTCAATTTAATCTGATCGAACAAATATTAGCGAAATGTCAGTTAGTACTACAACTCCCCTGGGTGATGAATTAAAGATTTTTCGCAATTGTGACAGTGTTGTGTTTGACCACAGATCAAGATTTTGATGTGGTTTTTACAAGCTTTTTATAATTTTCGAACGATAGTTTTAAAAAATAAAACAATCAAAGAAATAAATAAATAGGTTAATAGAGCCATGCCTAATTCAAAAATAATGTTGATCTCATCGCCATGCCTTTTTTTTTTGTAAAACCTCTATTTACCTGTGCTTACTGCCTGAATTAATTAAGATCATGATCTCTTGAAAACAACAACAGCAACAAAAATCTACCATTGAGCTATTATATCCAAACAAAATAAAATCATATGATCCTATACAACTGATATTGCTCACTCTAACCGACTATAGTCACTTCAAACCCCTAATTAACAACACCTACACCAAAAATAACTACCTCTAATTTTCGAGAAAAAAGGTTGAAACCCATTAGAAGAAACATCGAATTCATTTGCAAACGTCATCAGCTTCCCAGCTGGCTGGTATAGTGCACCGACGACTATGAATCAAATCTCTCATGTGTTGAATGTATGTTTTTTTTTGTCACAAAAATAACTGAATGCGTGGGCATCAGCTTTTTCGAATCGAAAGTAAAATAACACTCACAACAATTTATGTGGTTATGGTTTATGGGATATGATAGAGCTTGCTTGTATTCGACTGTGAGGTATGTGAGTGAATATGAAACAGAATGTGCATATGTATGTAAATGAATTGTAATACTTAGTATTGATGTTTTGGTTATAGAATTAAAGATTTAATTGTTGAGAGATGGTTTAGTTTTTTTTGTGAAATTTTGACTGATTTATTCATTTTCAGTACTTGTAAAAATAAGTCTTCCGAAACCGAAGTGCTAGATGTATCGCTTAGTATTTTTCGGAAGGTATTTTTCATAGCAATCTATGTTCGATAATTTGCTCCACATACAGTGTCGAACAAAAGTCTACGTACACGATATAAAATAGCGTAAAATTGTTAAGCATAGCATAAATAAAAAAAATTGGTATTGCAAAATAAACATAACCCTTTGTACAAAAATATTTCGTTGAAAGTGCACGATATTTCAGTTTCTACGAAAAAAAATTAACAAAAAACTAAAATATCCACAGATAACAAAGAACAATAGTCTACGTACACTTCTAAGAAAATAGTAAATAAATATCATTCCTTCCATGAAATAATTCAAGCAGTTGGTTTTTTGACTGTCGGTAAATACAGATTGCAGGTTAAATTCTTTTTTTTTTAATAATGGAATCGAGACGAAAATAAATATCACGTGTCATATTGTGAAACTCAAAAACGAAGGACATTCTTACCGCGAAATCGGGAAAATGGTAAATAAATCTCATTCCAGTATGCACACCGTCACAAAAAAGTACCGTGTGAGAAATTCTGTTGAAAACAAATCGAGAAGCGTCGTAAACTAAAGGAACCTGAAGAAAGGAGTATATTAGCCGAAATTAGAAATAAGCTATGTATATCTTCAACAATCCTAGCGGAAGACATTCAGCATACTACTGGGAAGGTTGTTCATTACTTAAGTTCTGGATACTTCAGTAGATCAGCACGAAAAAAGCCATACATCAGCGAAGTAAATGAGAAGAAACGTTCGGAATTCGCCAAACTCCATGAAAATGATGATTCGACTTTCTGGGACACTGTTCTCTTTAGTGACGAGAGCGAGTTTAACTTGTTCGGACATGATGGAAGACACAGAATTTGGAGAAAAAATAATGAAAGTCTTAAAAAGAAGAACTTAATTCTAACCGTTAAACATGAAGGTGGTAATGTTCTAGTTTGGGGTCGCATGTCAGCGGCTGGAGTAGGGAATTTGGTCATAATTGAAGAAATTATGGATCGCATAGTATATCTAAATATATTAAAAAATAATTTAAAATAATCCGCACAAAAATTGGGCCTACAAAACTAGCTGGACATTCCAGCAAGATAACGATCTTAAGCATAAAGCTGGTATTGTGAACGAGTGGTTAATTTTCAATATCCCAAAACAGCTACATTCTCCACCTCAGTCGCCCGACCTCAAACCCATAGAACATTTATGGGATTATCTCGAGTGTTGAGTCCGAAAACACAACCTCAGAAATAAAGAAGACTTCAAAACTGCCTTGCTTCAGGAGTGGGCCAAAATACCAGTACAAGTGACGCGAAATCTTGTCAATTCCATGCCAAACAGGATGAAGGCCGTAATTACAGCGAATGGCGGGCCAACGAAATATTTATTTTAATAAAAACCTACCATATAATATAATGAGTTGTAGGTGTACGTAAACTTTTGTTCTTTGTTATCTGTGTATATTAGTTATTTTTTTATTTCGTGCACTTTCAACAAAATATTTTTGTACAAAGGTTTATGTTTATTTTGGAATGCCATAATTTTTTATTTATGCTATACTTAACAATTTTTCGCTATTTTATTTGGTGTACGTAGACTTTTGTTCGGCACTGTATGTTCTAATGATGTCTTAATGAAGTTCTAATAACTACAGCTACGGTTTGTTCCTATTCGCGCAGTTTCAAAATCAACCCCTTTTAATGGCATAATAAAAATAAAAACAGAAATGAAATGCGTCAACTGTCATGAAAATTAACCAGCTACAAATTGAAGATGTAGTGTGACTAGGTATGAATGTACGATGATCTAGTTGTTTCTATGTATCGGAGAAACATTACACAGTGAAACTGTAAAAGCGAGATATATTTAAGGAAATTTTCTTATGATTCTGTCCTTATTCGAAATGTGATTCCATGATAATACCATAATCTTTATAGCAGAATGAAACGTTACCTGCGAAAATTCAAATAAAAATACTTGATGACACTTCTGGAAGGTGGTTTCTGAGGTACATAAAAAGGAAATATCGTAGTGGGAGTCTTAGTCTGTTATTTTTTGTAGATGACCAAACAAATCTTGAAAAGACAGTCGGGTCTTTAAACCGCGGGTTATTTAAGACTATCGGTGCCCACTAAAAACAAGTCCATTTACAGACAAGTCTCGCATTACTTCAACCCGTTCCTTTAGAAGCTACCACAGCTTGTTTTTCGATAAGGTAACCCTCCGTTCGCCCTGTGTGCAGTATTTCTTCATCATATGCTGAGGCTGTGCGCCAGTTGTCCTTATTACGTAGCATCGTTTTCATGATCGACTTTGGCGTTACCAGTCTAATCGTGGTCTCGATATTGATACTGTGAACCAGTATTCCCAGGTACTCCAAACCAGTGACGTGCATAAAGTAATGTTTGTTTGGCTATATTTGAAACTAGAGGTAAGTGCTTTTGATCGCAAAACCAGCTGCCCTAGAAGAACTTGTAGCTACACTGTCAATATGTCCACCAAATTGTAGCCTACATATCTAAGATTACTCCTAAGTTATTGGTGCTGTGCACCGTTTTTAAAAATGTTTCGTCCATGCAGTACTGAAAACCGTGCAGAACACGATTTCTACTAAATGTCGTTGAATAATACTATTTAGTATTAATGTCCATTTTGTTATTTTTGCACCAGTCTATTGAGATCAGAGTGAATTTCGTTGAAAAACTTTACATCGTCATCGTAAAAGCAACTGTTGCAATTTTAAAAGCAAAAACTAATTACATTTATGAAAATAATAAAAAGTACAGGTCCCAGAACCGGACCTTGAGACACTCCTTATATAGCTCAGTATTCATGCGGTTCATATCTATCTGCAAAAAACAACTCTCATATTTCTGCAGGCACGATATGAGCAAAATCACTTTAACAACAAACCATATATACCGAGTCCAGACAGTTTATATGATAGTATGTCTACTTAATCAAAACCCTTGCTAAATTCAGTGTAGATACAATATGTTTGTATGTTCTTATCCAAAGATAGTGCTAGTGAGTCTACAAAATGCACAAGTTTAGATTCAGTAGATCGATTCTTGACAAATTCAAATTGTTGGCCAATTATAAGTGTTCCAACTAAGAGTTGAGCAAATTAAGGACTCAAAAATTTTACCAAATGCTGATAAGTAGTATAGATATTGGTCTGTAACTAGACACAAAAGATTTATCGCCAGCTTTAAAGCCCGATGCGATTCTAGTATCTTTCCATGTTTTAGGAAAAACTCCCGTGCTTAAAGATTTACTAAATATCATAGTGGGAGTTTTTACAAGCGAGTCATTACACTTATAAATCATTATTGAAGCTATATCATCTGGCCCAACACTTTTCTTTGTATCAAATATTTTTAGTTTTTCAAGAACGACTCCATATTCAAAACGTAATGTAGAAAGGTTGATGTACGGTGGTCTCTGACTACATATGTTCGCTGGGCTGTGTTAAATACACTAACAAAATGCGACGCAAAAAGATTACACATAGAAGATCCATTGGAGGACGCTGCTTCGTTCCAATGCAATGTCGCAGGATAATCAGTCCTATTTCCACTCTCCTGGTTTTTGACGAAACGCAGAGCAATTTTATGCTGAACGCTGGCAATCAGCGCTTTAATCTTTTTCATTTGGAATGCGTCCGCTAAAACGTCTGCCCCGTGAAGCAAGATGGAGCATGTTGTTGCAAACAGCAGCCTCTGTCACGCTTCGCTGGGGTCACTGATGTTAACTATCAACCTGCTCAGAGAGCCAATGATATGAATGTGGTCTCAATACCGACTAACTAGTTTGCGGAGCCTAATATCATCAGATTGACAGTCGGTATCCTCTGCTTTGCCAGCATGATGGTCTCTATCTTCGTTAGTACCAGCTGTGGGTTATGGTTAGTCATCCACCGTTCCACCCTCCTAAGGACATGATTAAGTCTGAATTGGGCGATCTCGGCAGATCTGAAAGTAATTACCGCTGCTACGTCTTGTGTTTAGTCCGGCTACGTTCCAGCCAAGCGTCTTCCAGAATGAGCGATGTTGCTGCGGTGTGTAAGATGCATGAAGGAGAGCCGCCAGTCTTTCCGAGGCTATGGTGACATGGAGGGATTGATTTGCTAACGCTGGGCTTTCGTTATGTTAGCGTAGATCTCGTAGATCTCTCGATACAATCTGTACTATACGTCGTCCGCGAGCATTTTCTGTTGGTATACTCGACTCAAAAGCTCTCCGACTGTGACACCGCTGGTGATGCCGCTTGAGGAGAAAAAAATGAGCTTAATTCGGAGAAGGGTAACAATTCACGACAATTATAACAATTATAAAGGGTAACAATTCACGACATCTGTATCTGCGCTAAATCCGTCATCAATACAGAACGAAAACCAAGTAGATGAGTTCCTCCAGCTGTAAGGCTCATTAATTGAAGCCTTATCGCCTCTATCTCGTGAAATTTGTCGTCGAATTTGAAAGTGGAGCATACCTCAATTAAATTTTTATTTCATTGTATAAATAAACAAACGTTTTTTATTTATCAAAATAATTCGGAATCTTTTTTGCACATTCAACATAATGGTATATAATTTTGTTCATAATTTTTATTTTAATAAACTATATAAAATTTAGCTTCAACGGCCACTACTTTAAATACCAAAAATACAAAGTATTATATCCAGAAATTCAAGCCAATGTTCATAACTTCATAAATAACATCTTTCGAATACAATACAAACAAAAACCATCACACCATCAAATGCATGGCAACTGTTCCAACATTCAATATGCAGCAATTGAATTTTGCCAAGATAAAATAATGCCAATTCAGCCTACTTCATATGTATCTCATGCGACACGGCTGGCGTCACAGTGAAACGAGAACAGGTAGACTTGCTGTTGACACAAGGGCGGAAAACCTCCGCAATTTTAATCTGGATCTCGGCAATAAATCTTCATTCATTTCCAGCCTACCCTTAGCACTATGTGCACAGGTTTCGCCAACAACAGTTTCATATCCTGTTTCAATTGTTTCAAAAAAGAAACGAAAAAATCGATAAAAGAACGGTGTACGAAACGAGCAAATAAATACAAAAAAAATATACATTTTTCGTTTTCAACCATCTCTTAGCATCATCCTATTTTTCCCATATCAATAACACAATACAAATTCTACGTCAGCTACTACTGACTTTCTTCGATTTTGATTGACTGCTTGAATGATTTCTAGGTCATTAAAATTTCCGAAGAGATTTTGACGCGCCGCCAACAGCTTATCCCGTCGCGGTCCTCATTAATCCATTCGACAGCGTCTCAAAACGCCTTCTCCGCAGCTATATTGATTTGATAGTGCACATAAATTCCAGGCATTTCCACTTGGGAAAAGATACAAGATACGTGAAGATATATGTCGATTGGTTGGTTTGAGGGGATATGCGTCGGGATAATTTTGTTGTTGAAATGGAGGCTGTATTGTCATATGAATTGGTTTGTAAGAGGTTGGCTTTCGTGTGTTATTGTTGTTATTTTGAATATTTTTTTTTAATATGCTGTGCATCTACAAGAACTATGTCGAAATGATCTTGTTGGTTGATTTATTCTGCTCCCGGACTGAATGATGCAGCAGCGAAAATACATCTACCGGACAAGAATTTACGACAAGTTTATGAAGATTGGAGCAGCGGATGTTTGAAATCTAAGGAAAATTCAATGACTAATGCTGCGGAGCATTGAAAGACAAGTGCAGGAATTTTGGGTAGCTGATGCATGTTTTTTTTTTTTGATTCGAGCAGTCTCGATTCCTATAATCCATGTAGGCCAAAACAGATGTAAATTCTGTATGAAGGAAAAATAATCTAAATTATATTAAAATATAAAATTGTGACATTCACCATTCGACTTTTGAGGAAAAAAACATTGAAATCAAGTTTTAATTTTACGTAGCGAATTAATTTATATCAATAAAATGCTTATTAGAACTGTTGGGCCTTATGAAACTTAACTCTCGACTTGCACACGCCTAAAAAATTTTCTTTTCACAGTAATCAATTAACTACTCGAAAAACACTAGAGATACGCACTTAGCTAATTTATCTATCGCTACCATTTTCATTTAGTTTTATCTTGCTTGGACATTTAGTTGTAGAAAATTCCCTGAAATCGAAACTCTTGAGTTATCGCACGCTGATAAGAAATCCTAATCAGAATGTATTTCAATTTCGAAACAGAATTTATTTCAATTTCATTCAAAGTCATAACAGTAATGCGCCATCTTGAGTTTTTTTTTGGAATTTAGATATGGATAAGAAACAATACATTTACAGTTTGAAGATACAGTCTGAAAAACAAAAAAATGGGGTTTTTACTATGATTGTTAGTGGTTATTTAAAAAGATGCTTTGATCGATTTGAATGTTAGTTGGTATTGTTCTCAGTGTGATGTGATGTAATAGCACGAAATGATTTTTGCGTTGTCTGGAGATTTTGAAAAGATTGAACTGTGTTTCAACTAGTTTTACCCGAATTGCTTTCCGCAGGCTCTAAAATAAGAATGATAGCCAGATTTTCTTTAAAAGATTCGGAGAAAGTATTGTATTTGTAGTCTTATATTAATTAATATCTTAAAATATAAGATAAATTATACTATTTGTTTTATTTATTCCATATACTTAATTCTTTATCATAAAAATGACTCGAACGACTGCTATTTAATACTGAGGAATAAAGCAAATTGACTTGCTGAAATCTAACTTGAAAAAATTAACGTATCAGAACCGCTAGACCACTGATTTTCGAAGAAATTGTCCTTGAGAGACCAAAAAATGTGGAAAAATGTAATACGCTTTTTTCTAGTATCATATCAACCATTTTTACCCAAAGCAACAACAACCATTTCTCAACAGTATATCCTATAACATATAAGCGACACTTTTCCAACGAATCAGCAATAATTTTACCAATCTGTCCTTTGAATTTTGTTTTCATCCGAGGATTTCTTCGAAAGTTTCAGTGATTAAACGATATTTGAGGCTGCCATCCAAACAATTTTCAAAACTCGGAAAATTTAAACATTTGTTCCTTATTTTTGTTGTAAATGCTTTGCTTTTATATATATAATGGAAGCATCTGTTGGTGCAATATTAACGAAAATGTCTGGTGTAGCAACATAACCAAAAAATTACCAAATCTATTTCACGTTAAGTTAATTCCACCCTGTGAATTTCGAATTGATTGCATGACTGCGCTGGAAATTATAAGAGTAAAAAAAATTTTAGGATTACCATGCGCGATTTTTTTACAAATTTTCTATACCTCAGTATTTGTTATTGGTTGTCATGGCAGGATCGTTCATATTTGTAAATTTAAAAACAAAATCGCTTAGTAAAGATAGTCCAAAAAACTTCAAAAAGTAACATAGCTGGCAGCACATCATCATTTTTCTATGAAATTCTTACGAAATTTGGCTTACAAGAAGGTCGATTTACTACATTTTTGATTTCATGACTGCATCGGAAGTTATAGGGAAAAAAGCTTTATTTTGCAGAGCAAATTTACAGGATTAAGGTGACAAACTCTTCCAGAGCTGGCAGCTCTATCTCTATCTTTTTCAACCAAATTTCTACCGAATATGAGTATAGTAAGGTTCAAGTACTGTGTGAATTTCGTTAAAATTTGTGGGCTGGTTGGGAAGTTATACGCCAAAGAGCAATTTTTTTCGTAGTGATTTTTCAAGATGGCACCACTGCCACAGAGTTGCCTGCATTTCAAAATCACTTTTATCAGTTAATACCAACAAAAGTTCATAAAAATCTGATTCGCTCATCAGTTCTTGTGAACAGAAGTTTCGAGTACGGAAAATAGAGGAAATTTAGTGATGGGTTGCCGTTCTTGTGCAACTTGGAATTTTGAAAATTTTAAATTGACATGGTGGACAAAGATTAAAATTTATCAATAATTTGATTTTACGTCTGAAAATTTCAGCTCAATCGGACCAGCCACTCCAGAGATTGTCCCCCTTAATCTTTTTGCTGGGATATATATATATATATATATATATATATATATATATATATATATATATATATATATATATATATATATATATACCTATATATATATATGAATCCTAGTTTAATAATAATTTTCTTCGAAAATCAGTAATAATAGAAATGGCTTACGCCATTGCTCATACACTAACCTTATGCAACCAAAAAGTCGAACAGGATATACGAGGGTTGATGAAAATGAATATTTAAAACAATGGTTAGGCTTGAAATTTACTTTCATTTTTTTAGGTCTTTATTCATGTAACAAGCCAATGCGTTTAGTCCTTTTTTCTTAAACCCAGAGTTTTTTTTAAAAAAACAACTCTCTGGCTTGATTCTCTAAAAATTCCGGTACAGCCGCCCCTCTTGATATTTGTCCCGGAGCTCTTCTTTGAATCGAGGAACGAAGTTAGTTACTAGAGGTTAGATAAGGAACATAGCAGCCATCGCAACTTCGACCTTAAAATGTCAGTCATGTCGTCTTTTGGCCTTTTTCATATGCAGCTCGTGGGCAAGAATCCTTTTCACGCGGCCCTATGAGATCCCTGTGACCTCAGCTAGATACCTGATGGTCATTCTTTGGTCTGCCAAAACAATATTTTGTGCTTTTTTATGTTGTTCTCGTTGAGGGACGTGAATGGGCATTTTTCGCGATAATCAGCTTCTGTCGATGCTCTACCTTAAACTTCTTGTTGTTGTAAAATATGAAGGAGCAATGTTCCCCAGTGTTTCCAACAAGCCGATATGCATGTCTTTGCTCACAAGTACTCTCATTTCGTTTTTTAGCATTTTCATGATATCACTTCGTCTACACCGCATTCAAAAGAATATTTTCCAGTAATGCCAGCCTATTTGAATAATATAAGTTGGGCTTTTTGCACTCTTAGGCATGGTACGTTAAACTAAGTTTAGGTGAGTACATGGAATACAACAACCTAAACTTTCCTTAACTTACCCTGCCCAAGAGTGTATTGCCTTATATTGCTTGTCTAGTGAGAGAATAAGGAAGTTATGAGTGTTAAAAACATGCGATAATCATTACTTTTTGATCAACCCTCGTATAAATGAGTAGTTCCTGAAGAAAATACTGAGAATATATCAAGACACAAAAGTCGGAACAGAAATTCAATAATACCAGGAAGATTTTGCAAAGCAGATTTCACATTACAGCTTATTTGGTGTTTTGAGAATTCGTGGAGATAAAAACTTCCATTTTCATAATCTAAAATTTAAAGACTGTTAAATGATTAGTCTCAAGTCCCACTTTTCCTTTAATTCGTTTTAAGTGCCTACTATGGTTCCCCGTTCGTACCTGGATTCGAACCCAGGACTCTATACTATCAGAGCCAATGCTCTCCCCATAGAAACGTTTATAGTTTTTTTTCAATTTTATTCTTCCTGTTCCCATAGGTTTTAAAAAAATATGACCATATTTTTCAAGCGTAGATATATCAATGTTTTGCTTCATAAGGTAGTCCTATGACAAATCTTGGTGTGTCTAGGCAGGGGCGGATTTGACCATTTCGCCATCCTAGGCCTCAGAAATATTTGCCACCCTTTTCGTGAATTATATGTAACAATGCGCGATTTTTTTTCAATTTCCCAGAATACTTCGCTGTTTTTCGTTGCGCCCCAGCTCACAAAAAAGGAATATTAGAGGAAAACCGGTTGTTCGTAAAAATTCCCTATTATTGCGCCCTTGCCACACAAATAATTATTAAAATACACACATGGTAAAGAACCTAAAAATACCTAAAAAAAAAAAAAGAATCCAAAAATACCAATTTTTAACAGTCCAAAACCGTATACACCTTTACATCGCATATAATTCCAACGTCTTCGCTCATATTTTTATAAGTAAGTTTACTATTCCGTTCAAAGTTTGCTTCCGCACTTGACTGGAGATCAACTATGAACTCGACTACTGTAATTTAATATTCGAAATGTTATTAGTTAAGGATGAACCCGAAATATTTTGGCCTATGATGTTCTAGATTTCATTTTATAGAAATTTTTTTATAGAAATTAATATCAGTAATGAAGTACAATGTAAAAACAGTCAAAAATAAAGAGATTTGCATGTAGTTGATATATCCTGTACCATAATAATAAAAACAAAAATTCTCTGAAAAATCAATGCAAGCAAATATTTACCTCTGATAAGCTTTTCCTAAATTGAAGAGTTATTATTTGGGTTCTTTTTAGGATCTTTTTACTTTGTAGGTATTTTTGAGTTTCTTTAGTCCTTTACCGAAATCGCGTTTCGATATTTATTGTAAGTCAAATTTTTTAATGTCCGAAAATATCATCAGAAATGAATTTTTGCGTGCATTGTTTTTTTTTTTTTTAGAAAATTTGGTTAGCTTGAGGTGTTAGGCTCGTTCAACTCAGATATATGTACATATATGACAGAAAAAACTGCCGCCCCCCAAAAAAATTGAAAAGTGGCCGCCCAAAAAAAAAAAACGAAAATTTGCCGCCCCCGAAATTTGCCGCCCTAGGCCCGGGCCTAGTGGCAAATCCGCCCTTGTGTCTAGGAGTTGAAGCTTTTGGAGAGCTTTATTCACCAATTTACAACCAATGTATACATGTTTGGAATGATTAGTTCCAAGACTCACTTTAACCGCGATTAAATCCAGATGCCTATTCAGAGCTAGCTTGCATACAAGAGATGAAGTTATCAGGTTCCCGTCAACATTTTAAGTGGTCAACAGTAGCATCTGTTGGTACGAAAATAACAAAAATGTCTAGTGCTGACATCCCTTTGTTGGTGGCACAGCCAAAAGCATACAGCCAAAAGTATATTAAATCTGATACAGATCGAGGTCAACCCACTCTGTAAATTTGGTTTTAATTCGATGACTGCATTTGCAGTTATAGATTTTTACAGTCACCGAGCGCAAAAAATTTAAAATTTTTTGAAACTTGAACCTTTGGTATTAAGTGTCTCTACAAGATCACTGGAATTATTCATAGGTTCATCATAATTTGAAAACTCAATGGTAGCAACTATTTGTAAAAAAATAACAATAGCTGACAACCCCAATCCAATTTTTCAACCAAAATTTTACCAAACTGGACTTATACTAAGGCTCATTTACTGTGTGAATTGCATTGAAATCTGATAACTGTATCAGATGTTATAGGGCAAACACCTTTATTTTTCTAACCGATTTTTGAAGATGGCATCACCGCCATAGTTTGGCCCATATTATCGTGTCATATGTTCTCGCGAACTCATCGGGTGCTAAAAATGCAGAAGAGACATGGTACCATTCTTACGATTCTCAAAACGAAAAATCAATAAAGTTGGTGGAAGTCGCGTTTTTCAACTTATCCAAAAAAGCGGTGTTAAACATCAAGACGATGCTCGTTAGGTTTTAAATATGAGTGAATACTCCATTCGAATATGTTTTTCCACAAAGAACATTGTTGGTAAAGACGTCCTTGAGATATTGCGAAAAAAATTACAACAAAAATATCTGATTTGGGACAAAGTTGAGACTGGTTTAACCACCATGACAATGCACCTATTCATACAGCCACCTAAGTTCGCCAGTTTTTCATAAAAACCTGCATCAGTCCTTTGAGACTTATTTTTGTTTCCGTAAAAAAGGGAAAGGAAAAAAAAGTTATTTTACTGCGTAGAGGAAGTAAGAAAAGAGATTAGGAAATCGCTGCCAGCTATCAAAACAGATAAACTTGAAACTGATTTCAAGTTCGGAATCACAGTGTAAATGTGTGATGGAGAGCAGAGTGTAGAATTTGTGGGCAGTGCTTTGAAATTTATAGAGCTGACTTAAAAAAAAATTAAATGAATTAAAACAATTTCGGTTTTCACCCACGGCCAATTCGGATAAATTAAGATGCTCTTCCTAAATCTCATGAATATCAAAGTAGTCTTCCTAATAAACATCAATCATCACACTGAAAGAAAAACTCTTGGTTGGTTCATCTATTTTTAATAGTATTGCAACGATTCATTCAAAATCGTTAAACGAACTACGGAAAATAGTTATTTTTATTATGTTAATATAGTTAATTTAACGATATAAAAGTAGTTGGTTCTGGTTATACAAAAAATATCACAACGTTCATGAAATCAACTGTTTTAATTGTTTCATAACCACGAAAAATAGTTGATAAATAGAAAAATATTCATCAATTCACTCAAAACTTCAACGTTTCGAATTATCAACAGTTTTTATGGTACTTAAACTACTTCGCAATAGTTGATTTCAACAAACGAAATTCAGTGAGCAACGTCTTTGGAATTATTCTACGCAAAGTAGAATGGTTTCAACATTTGGACGTTTTTCATGCTCCGAATGAAATTGTTTATCAACCACGCGTCATGGTGCATAAAAGTAATCAACAATTTTCTTATGGTTGATTTAACTATAGCCCTAGTTGATGCAAAAACAACTAAGGAAAACTATTGATTTTCCATACTCCTCATACTCCTATTGTATCATAGAAATTTCATATACCATATGGCAAAATCGTGTTCGGTTTGCTGTTCGATGTAATTCATATTCATGTTATGCTGTGAAGCCTTTATATTACGTTGCATGACGCTTCATAAGTTATTCACATGACAGTGTCTTCCACTGTGGCAAACGCAGTGGGCTGCGGCAATACATTCATTTATTTTTGTCTTTTGTATTGCTAAATCCTGTTGTACGAGGATTAGGTTGGCTTGCCACAATACACATCAGCCATCGCTTGTCTATTAGACCATTCAACCTAATTCAAACAGAGTTAATTTAGCCTAGTAGTGATGCCAACCTATGGTAGGTATCGCCGCTAGCGGTGCGGCAAAATTAGAAATTTGGCAAATTCTGCCGCAGCGGCAAATTCGGCCGAAGCCATTGTGCGCGTTACCAAACAAATGTAAAATTCAGCAAACATAATTCCACACTGCATACTATGTATATTGTTGGAATACCATTGTTTGTGGTTGCTTATTTTTTTTGTACCACGGACGTTGTTTATCAACCACGCGTCATGGTGCATAAAAGTAATAAACTATTTTTTTATGGTTGTTTTAACTATAGCCAGTAGTTGACGCAAAAACAACTAAGGAAAATTGTTGATTTTACCAAGATTTTTCTTTCAGTGCAATGTAAAAGCTACACTAGATTATAGATTACCTAAATCATCACAGTTATTTACACATTTTACTCATCCTACATCTCTTGAAAAATGACTAGTTGACTTAAATACTGTTGAATCAAAGTTTGTCATAAACATTAATGAAATGTAAATTTCTTGCATTTATCTACACTGTCTGCTAACGCTCAAGAGCTTTTGCATCATTTGCCGAAAAAAAACTGCATATTTTATCAACTTCCCAAACAAACAAAAATACCCTTCCTGGAAATCCGTACAATCACCTGTATTTTGCTTCCAAAACACGTCTGTCCTCACTTAACTATGCACAGAATTCGATTTAAATTCCACCAAAATCATCAAATTATCATATCTTATCGACATCATGCAATTTTCTGCAAAATCGACAGAGCATCTCTGACTCATCGTCAGTCAGAGTTGCGCTACCGCTACGCCGATCATGCTAAGCATCTGTATCTCTGTATCTACATAAATTGAAATTCGCTATCAACAGAAAGTAGCGCGCAAAGTAATCAGCCAGGACGGGACCGCAGCTCTCAGCATCATCGTACCGCATCACGTTCAGATTCACTTATATTTCATGTGAAAAATTATCATCGACTTGTAAAATGATAATTACCTTGCTTCACATCTTTTTATTTGCGTTGCTCACCTAGTCCCGTCCCACCCCATCCCAGCTTGTCATGAACGGCCGTCGTCGTCGTCGTCGCCAGAGCCGTGGTTGTCTTTGTTGGCATAAAGGGTATCACCTGAATGCTTACGAGATCCATACTGGGGGCACATATGGATCGAGTGTGTAGATACAGATGCACATGTGAGTAAAGTATCTGGACATGTAATAGGGAAAAACCTGTTCTCACCTGAGATACTAAATGAAACTACAAGTCGCGCAGCATGTGTGCATGGAACGTGCATTTTAAGTAAATATTTTATTAAGATTACATTTCTCTTATCTGGCCTTTAGTCATTCGTTGCTTGTCTTGGCAATCTTTGTCGTCGGCGGCGGGTGTTGTTTTTTGTGATCACCGTACACATTTATCCGATTTTTATTGCGTTCAAATATTATTTCAACTCAACTACTGCAAATTATCGACCTGACTCTGACTGGCTTGCATGCGCTAATAAGGCGGCTGTGTTGCGTAATTGATTTAACCGTGAATGGAAAATGAAAGATACATATGTAATGGATGCATAAGTGTCTATAATTGAACGTAGGCAGACAACTGATGAACAAAAAAACAATAAATTGTTTTGCACGCCTCAAGTGTTACTATTTTGCCGAACAGCACCGGATAAGAATTCATACATAACTTCAAATTTAGTGTGCTACGATTTGGCTTATAATAGTGCAAAAAAAAAACCAAACAAATTACAATTATACACAAAAAATATTACGGCTTGAAGCGTAAATAACGACCAACAATCAAATCAAATGCATAATGTGTGTAATGAAAATTTAATTTGAATATTATTCTTGTTTTGTTTTCACGGAGTAAAACTTTATTAAATAATATTTTCAGTTTCGATTTCGGGAAAATAGCGCTACATGTGTATATGTATTTTAATGGCAATGTGCCGTTTCGACGATAAATTGCTACCATTTGTTGTATTGAATCTCGTTGTAGCAGTTTTTGTTGTTTATCGATGATGAATCTATTTCGCAACAATCAGATTGCCATGCAGAAAGCGTGCAATGCATATTAACCCCCGCTAGACACACCTGGGTCTTTGGTGTCCGGCCGTTTTTGAAAATCGTCAGGGCGCACAGGTACGTCAATATTTCCGGTTCTAACCTCCACTTAAAAAATTGTACTTGGATCCAGAACTGGCGTAGTGAACGTCACGCTCGGTCCTCCGTTCTTCGTGAATTGCTGAGCTGTCAAAGTTGGCTGCGGACACCAAAGACCCATGTGTGTCTACGGAAGCATAAAAGTGTGCATTTTCTTCGAAGCTTTTCTTCGGTATATTAGATCAAGCGGTAGTTAATTGTAACATTTTGTACAATTTTAATTAAGCGAACACTGCATTGGGAAGGTATAAATTTATTGAAACGTTAGCACTTAGTTTAACGAGCGAAGAAATAAAAATTTGCGAAGAACACAAGCTTCATGTATGCAATGAATGCATTTTGTAATTTTGTTCAGTTACTTTATTTATTTTAATAAGAATAAGTGTAAGTAATAATAAATAACACAAAAACGTATAAAACTTTGAGTTACATTACTTTCAAACCAAAAATTGTAAGTTCAAACGAATTTTCGACTCCAAAAAAATTGTACTTTTTCTCTTGTCATAATAATTATACTTTTTTCGAAGTTTCATTATGTCCTTTTTTTTTCTTTCATCTACTATATGTCAAGAAACATTTCGTACAGTAGAATTTTCTTGAACTTATTTAACAAAAAGCTATGATGTTTTAAGTGAATACGTGTATTTCTCGTGTTTTGTGTCGATTTCCATTAAATAACAATAATAAAAATTCATATATATCCATCACCTAATGCACGCTCTTTTTCTATAGATATCGATCTACCTTCATGAATTTTTTCAGATTTTAAAACGATTCGAAGTGTGGTAAAAAAACGGCAGGACTCCATAGACCCAGGTGTGTCTAGGGAGGTGCTCGAATTGTAGTGTGTCTGGGGAGGGTTAATACTATGTACAGTAGATCGACTATTTGGCTTTGATGTTATTGACGGAATGATTCATTTTTTTTTTGACTAGAGATAAATGAGTTAATAAATTGACTTTTGAATTTGGTGCATGAAAATGACGTAGTTTGAAACCGAAATAACTTATATAAGTTTATGCAAAGCAGTTTTGCTTTTTTTTTAAATATTGAAATATGAATAAAATTATATTTTTAAATAATTGATTAAAAATAAATAAAAGTACATTTTAATTTATTTCATTTTAAATTAGTGTTGATTTTTTTCTAAATTTATTGCTTATCTATTTTATTTGTGATTATTTTAAATTTTAAAAATATTATTAATTTAAAAATATTCAAACAATGTAATAAGCAATAAATTTAAAAAAAATCTAAAATATTTTGAGCCTAGGTAGTTAGGTAGGTTGAAGTGGCTGCCGATCGAAAGATGCCTGCCGACAGACGCACATAGGCACAAAAGTGGCCTTCCGACAGACATACGTCCAAAAGAGACCCGTTGTGATGCTACAATAATTTCCTCTCCCCTAGTCACTAAAGCCAGGAAACCATCTGCTTCCTGTGATAAACCGCACTATTCTCTTTCCAATGACATAATCCTCTTTCAAATGATAGTTCGGTCGAATTTGAGAGAAAGGATGCACCAAGAGCCGCTACTAAACTCTTCGCCAAATCCGGGCACTGGCACGTGAGATGGAGAACGGACTCCTCCTCGCCTTCCTCGCCACAGCTCCGACAGAAGTCGTTGAACCTTGCGCCCAACTGTTGCACATGAAGTCCTCTGAGGCAAGAACGCCCACAGCTGAACGCACAGCACTACGAGTTATGCCTAATAAGTGCGATGTGGGTTCATAGAGAACCAAGACTGTCTTGTTATTGCTCAGGATGATTCATCGAAAAATAGCCGCAACTTTCACCTAAAAGACACTACAATAGTTTGGTAGACTGAGAGATAGTTTGAAATTTAGCTCATCCAAGTATACGTTCACTCACAGCTCTGTTGTTTAGCTTTGAGCCATCGGTGTACGCATAGTCAAGCCCACTTTCAAAGGTGACATCATCATGCCATTCATCTCTACCAGGAATGCGAGCTGTAAATTCCTAATATAGCAGAACGTCCGAAACGATGTAGTCAGCACCCGCTGGAACGGAAACTCCTTCAGCCAAAACCCCCGCATGGCCGAACTCTGTTCTATTCCACGCTGAAATAGAATTCAGTTTCACAGCAACATCACTGAAAAAAATCCACATGGCGCCCAGAGCCATGTAACATAGCGCATTATTTATGGCCCCATATGCTATGTACATAGTACTCTGAGCTATGCAATATAGCGCCCCGCGCCATAATGTCACAATCTACATAGCGCGTGGTCCTGTGTAACATGGCGCAGTATTTATGGTTCCACACGCTATGTACATAGTACCCTGACCTATGCAGTATGGCTTCCAGCGCCATAATTACATGACACATAAATTATGGCCCCACACGCTATATTACATAGTGCCATGAGCCATGTAATATGGCTCATGGCACTCCAATTATAACGCAGCCATACTGTGTGAGAAGATGTATAAATGTCAGCAAGCTTCTTGAGTATAGGAGAGGATATGGTCTTTGATGCAGCTGATGAAAGGTGAATTTTATCACCTATCATCAACTGCTCTATCTTCAGATACTCAGAACTGAAAAGTCTCGTGGTCTTTTGTTGGCTGGATCATCTTCATGTAGCAAATACATATTGGCCGAGGCCCAGCGAGCCGAAGTCAGACGAGACCGCCAACATGTGGACGGCATTCGACAGCTCGTCACGAAATCGCGTTGACTCGTGCTCAAACCCACTTTTATCGGAATTTGCACGAGCGCCGGCGAGACCTGTCAAAGTCGCTTGTCTGGACCGTCTTCACACTCGGGCTCGCCAGCTTTCGCCTGGGTATGTATTTTCCACATCAGATACACTGAAAAAACACAGCGCCAGACGCCATAATTTATAGAATTCTTGCCATGTACATGGTCGATTTGTGATAAAATATAGCGCCACACGCCATAGTTCATAGAAGCAGACGCTATGTTTATAGCTGTCCACGCCATATACTATAGTCCTCCACGCCATGTACTATAGTTCTCCGCGCCATGTACTATAGTCCTCCACGCCATGTACTATAGTCCTCCACGCCATGTACTATAGCCCTCTACGCCATGTACTATAGCCCTCCACGTCATCTGCATGGCGTGGAGGACTATAGTACATGGCGTGGAAGGCTATAAGCATAGCGCCTGCTCCTATGTACTTTTCGTCATGTACTATGGCGTGTGGCGCTATATTTTATCACAATCCCCAAATCGACTATGTACATGGCGCCAGAAGTGTATAAACTATGGCGTCTGGCGCTTTTTCAGTGAAGATTAGCTTGCTTTGAGATCAGTAGATTGGTTGGGAACCAATGAAGCAGAACAAAAAGTTCATTAGTAGGCGTAATGCGGAGCTCAACTAACCTTCGCATTTTTTCAAGCTGACGTTTCCAGGTAGCGTTAAGAGCAGCCTACTACCAGAACGCCATCTCAAACAATTAGAATTAGGTCAACCACTGCGGTATACAGCCAAGCAATGGTACGAGTCTGCAAACCCCAATTTGCACCTATGGCTTTTTTGCAGCAGAGAGGTGCATCGAAAGCCCTCCGCGCTCTTTCTGTTATATTGTAGCTCCATAGTGACTTCGGGTCGAGGATGAGCCCTCAATATTTGACCCTCTGGCTCAGGTCAAAGAAAACTCCGTTCAGTTTCGGTAAATCGAAACGAAGAACTTCGTACTTCCTTGTAAATAGTACTAGCTCTGTTTAGCTTGGATTCACATTCCAGCCGCTCTAACTGCTCCAACGTGAAACTACGTCAAGAGAGTGATTTACTTAATACTTTCCCGACACTACAATGGCTATGTCGTCCGTACGATAAAGGCTATCAGCCGCTCACCAGCATGCAAGCTCAACAATTTCATCAGATTTTACTTTGCTGAAGGCCCCCTCAATGTCAGTCAATGTCCTTAAGGAATTTCATGTGGTCATGAAGAGTAGTTTCAACAGACTTACTTTTGGTATGCTGTAGTACGATCGATGGATTTTTTTCATATTGTAACCTATTATCCTCTCCAAAATCTTAAGCAAGACAGAGCTAAGATATATTGGACGATATTCCTTTGACTTAACATGCGAAACCGGCTTTAGGGTTAAACACAACTCTAATTTCCCACCAGCAAGTGGAAAAATACGAGAAGCACAGTCAAGCGTTGTAAATATCTCTCAGCCATGGTAACGACATTTCCATGGTCTGCTGGATATCAGCCGCAAGGACGCCATCTCAGTTGTGAATTAGATATCCTGAACGATGGCGTTGAGCTGGTAGCCTGCTCTGTTTGGTACGCCGCTTCTGGAGGAGGAAACTAATTGCCCGGAAAATGTGCGTTCATGAAATCGTTTCAAGTATCTGCGCTCGAACTAGTCCAAATACCCTCAGGGCTCATGATTCACCCCATAGTCTTCGGTGTCGATCTCAAAATCTTACGAAGGTGGTTTGCCTCACTGAGACTCTCCATGTTTCCCCACAAAGATCTTCATGAGCACGGACCTCTTTGCTTTGCGTGTAGAATGCTTAAAAGTGTTCAGCTTCATTTTAAAAAGCGACCATTCATTACGTCTTTAAGAGCTTTAGAATTCGCTCCTACACTCTTTTCGCAGAGTTGTGGTCTCAATACTCCACCAGGGGAGCTTGGGATTTCACCTGTCTGTTGGTGGGCTACACGCTGCCCTAGATTTGGAGTTGAGAGCAATAGTAAGGGTGTAAAATGCCTAATCCAATTCATGGCAGCAGCCGATGCTCCTCGGAGCAGTTTCGAGTGAGGATCGGACCAGGGATTCCAATCCACCCTTCCGATCCACCCTCTTTCTGTTAATAACAGCCACGGCCAACCACGTTGAACGAAATGTATCTACGATCAGAAAATGAACACTTCTGTAAAACTCTCCAGTCACGGAAAAGATGCGATGGTCGTTCACTGATTACGGTAACGTCAAGAACCTCCGTTCGATTTGAGGTGAGAAAAGTCGCATCGCTGTCAGCATTGGCGATGAATAGGCAAGCATAAAATCAAAAAGTGCCTCACCTCGACCATTTGTGTTGGAGCTGCTCACACTTCATTGTGAGCTTTAAAATCAGCTCCCAGAATAAGAGGTACACCAATTCTCATGGCCTCAGTCACAACACCTTTTTGACAAAGTCGTAGGAAGGCACATGATTATGGCTTCTTGCTACATGGCACTAGTCATGATCGTGTGCCACGTAGCAAGAAACAAACTTTAAACGATATCTGCTGCAACAACCATGTTATCCTTGTCACAGAAATTGTAAAGAATAAGGATGTTTATGGTTTTCTTGATAAGAATATAGACACGTGGTTTATATAAGTCATCGGATGCTATCAGTCTGTATCCATTGGTACGTAATCTGCAAACCTGGTTGCTGGTAACCTACGGCTCTTGGATTAAGATTAGCTCCTATCCTGTCCCAGACAAGCGGAGGAGCAAGACAGCTGATGGTGCTTTGGAATGTTGAAGGTTCACTTGAGGTACTTTCACCATTATTGATTAGGGTTAGGTCGAGGTCCTCCACCTCGGACATAATAGCTACCCCAGTCCCTTCCTCTGTATCCAGAGTCAAGAGGCCCAGCCAGCAACCCTACTCGGAGCTAGTTCCGAAGTTAACCCCATCAGCAAAGAGGCATTCCAAATTCAATTCCCCCCTCAGATGTTGCCCTCAGATACGGGATAGATCCCTTTACAATTGGCTCCTTTGCTGTTCAAGCCATCAGTTTTTGGTCAAGCTTATCAGATACCAAATCTCCCGAATTAGAGCCCTTCGGCTTGCCACTTCGATAAATCCGCAGGGCCAATATCTCGATCCTGTATCTGTATCCTTTTGGGTATCCTCTTCATTTATAATGACAGACATTCCTAGCCATCGGTAACTTTTAATTTAGTTAACTGTCTTTGTGAATTCCCCGATGCCACCTGGAATTAGATAACCTGTAGAATAACAAAGCACAATTTTAGGGGAACATTTCATTTTGTTTATTTTCAGCACTTTAGTATGTAGTCGATAAATATGCCATTTAAAAATTTAAAAAATGAAATTACAGTGTGTGCAGTGTGCACTTCAATCCTTTTTATTTGGTGTAAAGGAAAAAATAAAACTTAATAAAAAATATTTATTCAATTTTATGTGCTTTCTCCGGGTTCAAGAAAAAATATTGAACAATTAAATTTTTCCAAATGATAAGTTGGCGTTTAAATTAAGAAATATAGATTTGTATGTGTTTGGAATTTATATGAGTGACATACCTCGACTGCCAGGTGTTATGAATAATTCTTTTTTTTTTTAAATCACCCGAAAAAATCTTAACTGGCTTTATATATTTGTATTTTACCATATTTCAATGTCTCCAAAAGAATTGGCCACATCCTGTAATCGGACGTTGATTTGCTGACTCGTTCAGTTATCGTTCGTTCGCTATTTATCATACATCAGTGTATATTTTTGTGCTTTACAAAAGACAAAGCCGGTCGTTCAACCATTGCACTGCACAGCCTTTTCCGAACGAAAATCCTCCCAGCTGATGTTTTTTTTTATTGATGCTGGAACCAATTTCGATGCCGACAACCACGGATACGATGACGATGGTGATGATGACATTGCTGTTATGTGATGTTGATTGTTTTTTCCCATTTTCCTCATTCCTTTGCAACACCACTTTGCTCACAGCACGCTATTTTCCCTTGGTGGCTACCCGCACGAGATGGCAACATGAAATAATGTATATTGGTGTTTACAGCAAAGAATGTTTCTTGTAATGTTGTGTCACGTCCCTGTAGAATAGAGATGGGCAAAATGGCTCATGGCTCACAACTGATCTATCTTTTTTACAGTATTGCTCTGTTCTTTCAGTCCACTGTTCGCTGCACATTTCATTAAGTTTGTTCCAACGAAAGCTTTCACTCTAAGGCTATGCTATGCTTTTTTCAGGCGCTGCACTGTTAAAAAAGAACGATCAGTGGTGAGCCATGAACCATTTTACCCATCTCTACTATAGAACTGAACGAACGGTATCGATTTTATGCAACCAAAACCAATGTACTTGTACTGGATGTATGCATCGAATTTCGTATCAAGTGGAGAATTTGTTACTCGTATAAATTTTATGGCTTTATGAAAACTTATGGCCTGTAAATAAACTTCTAATGATTTGAAAGTGTGTGAAGATAGCAATGAATTAGGGTTGCTATAAATTGATAACATGATTTAGTTAGTATAATTTCAAACTATTTAATGAATTTTTGATTGAAATCTATATTTTCAAGTCAGGATCAAATATAATAGTCATCATCATGGTTGAGCCAGCCACTAGTCTCATCTAAGACCGCAGCAGTATTTCCAAAAACTAAAATTTGAAAAAATGTACTCAATCCTTATGAAAGATAAAAAGAAATTCCACTCAAACCCATCTTACTCTGCTACACCTACGCTGAATACACCATTCTCAAGAACAGAACACCAAATAGGAATGCGAAACATGACGAAAACGCAAAGAAAAATAATGCCTTTGTGTGTTTATTAGAATTTTTCGATATTTATGTCGGTGTTTCTTGTCGTCTTTTTACAACACTGATGTTTGCAATAAAAATGGAAATATTAAACGATTTTTTTTTCGAACGTTATTCGTTTCCGAAAATCAACAAAAACACATTTATCGATCATTTACTCGTTTATTGCCGCGAATTTAGATATGCGTACGCTGGACGCTGAACATTAAGATGTTTTCGAGCAGTCGTTGATGAAATTTTATGCCAGCCAGCACATTTGTAAATGTATTTACAAATGATATAATTACGTTTAGATATAGATTAGTTGAATGATTCAATTGGAATGCTGTAATAAAGTATATTTGTGGATGTTTTCGATTAGGAGTGTGGATCTAGGTCGAATTGTTGTTGACTTTTTATTGAAATAAACGTCGAGTAAGAAAATTAAGAAAAGTGTTTACCATAAGGTAAAAGATACTCGTTGGATGCTTTAAATTTAGTTATAGTTTTATTCCTTAAAGTAGTTAAAAAATGGTGATATCCTTCCAAATTATTCATGCCAAAGAATCTGTTGTTAATATCGTTTACCTATTTTTATGAAATTCAGTGTCATAAACCAACCAAATAGAGATTATTTTCAAGCAGTGAAACGTATCAAGAGAAAGATACTTACGAAATGGGCCATCTGGTGATCTGCTTGTAACAAACCACATACATTTGGGACTCTGCTGCCGTTTCGCTTAGATTGGGGAGTTTGCCACTCAGCAGTTGTTTGTTCCTCATTCATCTCAACAATTCTAAGCAACTGCACGACGACGGCACACATGAACTGAACACGACTAGGGCGGTTACCCAGCGAAAGATACCCTGCCGAGCTACTTCTCCCAAACATACATACATTATTGTTGCTAACTATTTTCAAAGAATAAACAAATCATATACAATAGAAACAGCTGTGCCGTGGCATGCAGCGGAATGAAGCAAAACTGCCAGCAAAAGAATCTTCGAAACCAAACATATGCTGCGGCTCATCAAATACACATGTGCGCTATAATATGATACATAGGTTTTCAGATTCAAACAATTTATTTGGGTGGTTGTGAGTTATGTGAATTTTTCCACCTACTTTCCTTTTTGCTTCTTCTACACAATAAAATCCAGAGGTGCCGGAGACCGAAGAAAGCGCCGGGGGGCTGGTGAAAATGTCGCAGATAGAAAACTAGGAATGAGAATTGTAAAACAACCAGTTTTCACCCTGATTGGGATTTTCTAGTTTCGTTGTCGTTTTCACACTACTGCACTACAACACGCCCTTCAGACAAATTCCATTGATCCGGGTCAGAGAATATTTTCCTTTTTGCGCTGCTGTGTAAGCTGTTTCGTGCCGCGAAGCTTGAATGGACCGGGTCGATGGCATTATTGCACCGTTCAATGTCGTGGTGGCCGGGATTGATTGATAGGGGGAATGCTTTGCGGCGTGACATTTTAATGCATGTACACGTACAGAGTAGCCCTTAATAGTGTCTTGTTTGAAATTCTCGCCTGAAGAAAAAAATAGTTTATTCAGTCGAGTGAAAATTATTTGGGTTGATTTAAAATTGTTGTGGACAAAGTTTGGTGAAAGTGAGAATTTGATATAAATATGAGTTTAGAAGCATTTTAAATAGACTCTATCAGGAAATATTGATTAGGGAATATTTATTGTTGCAGCAGAGGCTTGACAACATAATATAAATCTTTAGTTCCGTCAGGCGCCCTGTCGAAAATAATATCGATCAAGGACTATTTAATAATAAAATAAAGTTCAAATCAATTTATTTCGGAGCATAAATTGGTCCAAAAAACCTAGTTGATTATATTATGATAATATTAAAATGTTTGAAGAAGAAGCGATGAAAAGACGTACAGAAAACATATTTTGCCCTTAAGCAGACTATATGATCCTTTTTCGGCAAGGATTGTTTTTTTTCAAATTTCTTTTATCATAACTTCTGACAGAAACATTGGATCATCGCGATATTTGCAGAGCATATTGATGTTGACTCAAACTATACATAACTAGAAAAACACAAAAGTGTGTGGGTAACCCTGTAGCTACGGCAGGCACGTCAAAAAAATCTTTCACATCATCAACTCTCTTGAAATTTTTTTCCTTTTCAACCAAAAACGCTGACTATTGACAAATTGTATCCTTTGACCACCATGTCAATTTGAAATTTTCAAAATTCCGTGTCGCACAAGAACGGCAAACCATCACCAAATTACCTCTATTTTGAGCATTTGAAACTCCTGTTCACGAGAATTCACGATCAATATAAAGTTCACCAGATGTATTAGTCTTAAGAGCTGATAGAAGTCATTTTGAAATATGATCAACCCTGTGGCAGTGGTGCCATCTTGAAAAATCACTCAGAAAAAAAAAATACTTTTTGCTCTATAGTTTCTGATTCAGTCACCAGCTTTTAATGAAATTTACACACTATTTGGACCTTACTCTAAGCCAAGTTTGATGGAAGTTTGGTTGAATAATTAGGTTGTGTTATTCGAATTTCCAAGACTAAGTTCTACTGTCAAAATTGCCCTCAATCAGGCTATCCGCAATTACTTTGCAAGCATTGTGCCTTCTATCTGCTCTAATAAACACAAACCCTTCTGGTATTATGTCCGTTCCCTCAAAAATTCCCATCGTTTTCCCTATTCTATGTTCTTCGATAATACTACTGCCTCTAATCCACGAGAAATTTGCAAACTTTTTGCAAAATATTTTTCTTCCGTTCTTTTCCAAACGCAATCCAATCTTACCTTGTGAAGTCCCTCGTGTTGCTTTATCTTACCTCTTTCAATCGCAACAATCTTCTAGATATTGAATCCTTATTCGAGTGCCTTGATGTCAGTGGATTGTGATTCTGATGGTATCTCATACCTGTTGGATAATTCACTTTCATTGTCCTATATTTAACCTCAGCTTCTCGTTGATCTCCAAGCATCCATCCACAAGTCTGACGACACAAGCTGAATTTCCAACAATCGCCCCATTTCCCTCCTTCCATGTTTTAGTTAAGTCCCTGAAAGATTTGTTCACAACAGGTCGCTTCCTCTCCTCCATCCTTTCCAGGCTCCTGAGCAACATAGTTTCATCAAAGATAGATTTCCCACCTCCAATCTTATATTCTTTACTAACTTGGTTGGTTCTGCGAGCAGAAACGGAAACAAGTGGATGTAGTATACACCGACTTCTCAAAAGCTCTTGATTCTGATAATGATAACACTGTCCTTTTTGTTCAAGACTGTAATTGGAGTGGAGTAAAGCTAAACACAGAATACAATCTTTCCTTATTAAAGGAATGGATGAATTTAAACTCCCTGACTCTAAACATTCAAAAGACGAACTACATACATCTTTCACTCACTTGACGTGGCTTACCTAATGATCTGGAGATAACTATCCATTTACCACGCTGTACTGTAAACTGTCACTTTGTGCCAATACAAAATGTTACTCTTACAAAATATCAAGGAATAACGATAGATCGGAGCTTAAAATGGGACTATCAAGTTCAAAACACAATAAATAAGTCGAGGAAACTGATATCGAATTGTTTTGAAGTTCGATCGTTTTTGAACTTGAAAGGTTTAAGAATTCTTTATTTTACATTCATTCACTCAATATTACACTGAAAAAAATCCACATGGCGCCCAAAGCTATGTAACATAGCGCATTATTTATGGCCCCATACGCTATGTAATATGGCTCCCATGCAATATGGCTCCCATAATGTCGGAATCTACATAGCGCGTGGTCCTATGTAACATGGCGCAGCATTTATGGTCACACGCTATGTACATAGTACCCTGAGCTATGCAGTATGGCTCCCAGTGCCATAATTACATGGCGCAGAAACTATGGCCCGACACGCTATATTACATAGTGCCATGAGCCATGTAATATGGCTCATGGCACTCCAATTATAACTCGCAGCCATACTGTGTGAGGGGATGGATAAATGTCAGCAAGTGACTCTTGAGTATCGTCTATAGAAGTGCGCTGAAAAAACACGTAGCGCTAGACGCCATAGTTTAAAGACTTCTGGCGTGTAGTTTTTAAATTGTTTAGTGGGTAAGCAAGGCTTGTAATGCTTGGGGTCCGTAGTTTGATTTCAGGTTTAGATGAAGGACTACGGACTGTGCTATGAGTTAATCTAGTTCTGAATTGGTATCTGAATGTTATTAGAAGTAGTCGTGGAATTCGTAACTTTTCACTCGTCTTCATTGGTCATAAATTATTGAATAAAGCTTTCTACCAACTTCAAATTATCTACCCGATAAGGATTGTCGTGGATTTACTATCATTTTACCAATATTAAAGGACTACTGAAAAAACACATAGAGCCAGCCGCCATAATTTATAGATTTCTGGCGCCATGTACATAGTCGACTTCGGGATTGTGATAAAACATAGCGCCACACGACATAGTACATGGCGAAAAATACATAGAAGCAGACGCTATGCTTATAGCCCTCCACGCCATGTACTATAGTCCTCTGTGTCCAAAATTATAGGCAGGAGTGTAGTCTAGGCGATTCAGCTTTGAACAACTGTATAATTCTCTTAAAGTCTCTCCTTTAGACAAATTCTTCCAAATGAGCATCACAATCCAATTTTTCAAAGATCTAATGGCAAACGAAATACAAGTCAATTCTAACTCAACCAAAGGTGGGGCCACAGTAACTCTCTTAGCATCTAATCGAATCATTCAACTAGGTCAACTTGTGCAGGTATTAAAGTATTCAATGCTCTTCCAAGCGAAATAAAAATATTACGGAACGTGGAAGCATTTAAACGAATTATTTAAAAAAATCTACTTCGCGTGATATATACTTGTTTTTCAAATATATTTCTCTTCTTGTTCGGGATGTTTTTCTGCTGTTTGCTGCTATAGTCACAAATTTTTTGAATTTGACTGCTATGTATTGTAAATTATTGGTTTTTTTTTGTATCCTTGCTTTTTTAGTAGCTGAAAGATTTTATTTTTTGAATTAAATATTATTATACCTTTTTATTATACCTATTATTGTAAACGTTTTTGATTGTAGTATTTTTCTCGGTTAGTTTTATGAAGAAATTTATGAAAAATACTGTTTTTTTAGATGCTCTAAGTAAATTTTTCTTTATATTATACACCAAGCTGACTCCTCACTCCTAATACAAGGGCGTAAACCTTAACAGGGGGAGTAGTGCTATGAGTTTGCCATGAATGTTAATTAATATGAAAATAAACGCACATTAAAAAAAATCAAAAAATTCTTCTTGCACAGCTTGGAGGATATGAGGTGTCTGGTCTTCGTTTGGCTTGGTTTTCATCCTATGTTTCTGGTCGTGCCTGTGCTGTAACTGTATATTTCATCACCTCTTCCCCTCTCTGTCCGCTTTCCGGAGTTTCTCAGGGCTTCACTCTCGATTCATTATTATTCCTTGTTTTTATCAAAGACCTCCCTCCCTTTATTGGTTTTCGTTGCCTCTTGTTTGCCGATGACTTTGAGGTGCCCAGAGAAATTGTGTCTACCGCCGACTGCCTCCAACTCCAAAATGATCTTTGCACTCTTTGCGACGGGTGATTTAAAACTTCGCACTCACTTTGAACATATCCAAATGTCATCAAATGTCCTATACGTATAAAAATGTCACCTTTAATATATTCCTACACTCTGTACGGGTCTTATATCACGGATGTTGACAATTTTAAAGACCTTGGTGCGTTCTTTGATCCAAAATTCAAATTCGACCAACATATTAAGTATATAACCGCCAGGGGCTTTCGTTTGTCTGGCTTCATCATTAGATGTTCTGTTGCTGTCTATCTCCGACAGTTTTTCCACTTGAACGAAATTGAACTACGAGATCTGGTAAGGGCTGCCAGAGACTGCTGACTCAACGAGCCACCATCAGTTTGCTGTATTGAAGTGTAGTGAAGTGAACTAATTGCTTCACTATGGTAAACTATCACGCCACGCAACTAGTTAAAAGATGATTTTCTTGTCTCCAATAGTGTTTTGCTTCCAAGGATAAATCACATTTCGAGTGATTTCTCAGAGACCATCTATGCAGCAGAACTATTATGATCAGAGGGTTCTACTTCGACTCTACTCCTCTCTGCAATTCCTCATTTATATCAAAAACAATAATAAAAGAAATATTGAACATTTCCACAAAATGACTCATGATACGCTTGGATCTCCTACATACGCTCATTCACCACCAAAAAATATACTATTGCAATCAGTTCAAACCAATATATTACCAGAGCTGCTTGCATCGTAGCCCACCACCGGGTTACCGCAGTCAGCACTGTAATCAGATCTTCAAATGGAAATCAGACCGCCGCACCGTTGACGAGGTCATGGTTGAGGTTTGAATTCCACGGCGCCGAAATCATCGCTCACACCAACATTCCATTCCCCCTATTTTACCATCGACAGAGTTTTAATAGGTTGATAAACTATCGCCCAACCAGCCAAATATTCTCATAATCAGTGCAGCCAAGACATGTCCTCATAGCCAAACTATTCATTTCATACAAATAACCAACCCCAGCCCTTAGTAGATTCTAGTGCATTCATTGGCAAAATTCGAACTTAGATTTGAACCGGTCGTCCGTCGCTTCGTCCTCGAAACCACCGCGACTGCTGCCTGCCTACTTACATCGGCAGGATAATTGGAATTTATCGAGACAATCCTTGACCAGATTCAATTACAACTATATTGCCGGCTGCAAGCATGCTGGTCCTTAGTGTTCCGTTTCGCTATTCGTTTCGGCGTTTACGATTGTTTGTGGAAGAATAGTATAGCTGCGATGGTTTTTCTTTCGCTTGAATAGGTCATTCGATTGAATTTCACTGTACAACTTGTATTGCATTTTGACCTAATTTTTTATTACTGATTCGAAAGGAATTTATTTGGGAAAGTATGGCCGGGATATACGAGTACGTTGCGAATGAGTCATTTTCCAAGTGAATGTGAAGTTCAGAGCGAAAATAATACAATAGTTTGGTTCGGAGAAAGGCGAGCAATGACTCAGAGGAGTATTATGGGAGTTTTGTTGAGTAGGTTGAAAATGAAAAGGGGTTTGAGAACTAAATGTGAATGTTGAGATTGTGGAGTATAGGCAAATGGATTATTATTTTACTGTGGAGGAGTGTCAATGTGGGTTGTATTTTCTGATAAAGTGTGCAAAATATATGGATTATTCTGCAAAATATAATAGGTTTATACATACATATGTATGTATATACTACTCTGTTCTGGTAATAGCATATAAATGTTTTCACTAATTAAAATTCGAATGGATCATGCATCAGAATTAATTCTCTCTGGCGAAAATGTATTTTCAGAAATCGAGAACTCAGTTCACTTTATGAAGTTAGATATAAGTGCTGCACCTGTGCATATTTTGTTCCCTGTTTTGGTGTTAATAGAGTATTTCAATTTATTGATTTGTATTCAATGACTAAAGACCTCTGCCTAAAACAATGACCCAAATTTTCCGATTAGTTTTTACCGCATCTGGAGATAGTTATGGTTACTTCAGGCATACAAAACTAATTGAAGTATAGTTTAGTCTTCTCTTCTTCGAAAAAAAGAAGATTTTATCAATTAGAAATTAGGCTTTTACAAAAACATTTCTTTATTTACGAATCCATTTTACAGTTACAATAATCCAAAGGAAAGATATATACAAAAAAAAAAAAAATAAGAAAGAAAATAATAAGATCGTGAAAATTTAGTAAAGCACACAAACCAGACTTATTTCACAAGCAAATTAGTGAATAAAAACAATAGGAATAGAAAATTAGTATGCGGGCAAAACATGTAGAATACGCCTTATAAAACTAAAGAATGGTTTGGAAAAAAACAAACTGGTGCTCATCGTGACTTCTGAGCATCATAATCAACGGTAAATGAAAAAAAATACTTCTGTGCGTGCAAAAGGAACCGAAAAAGTACACATGTGACAACAGACTACCAAAAAGTGTGTAGTCAAAGCAGATCGAAGTAGGCTTGATACTGAAAGACCTAACAACACATTTGGTAATATTGAGGACAAGGTACGGTCTGATTGAAGATCCAGGTAATCTTCAAAAGTAGAAGTAGTATGCAGGAGCTTAAGGTCATCCGCGTAAAGGAAGAGAAACGGAATTGAAACAACTGTGAAGGTCATTGATGAACAACACGAACAGCAGAGGCCCAAACATGAAACCTTGGGGAACACCAGATTTAAGATGCAAGGGGCAATTAACATAGTCATTGAAGGCAACACGGCAAGCACGGTCAACAATATGGGAGGAGATCCAGAAGTGTAGAACGTCATAAATGCCAAATTGAAAAAGTTTATCCATCAACACATTATGATTGCTTCTGTTAAATGGCTGCAAAATCCCTATAGATGACTTCGACTTGTTGTTCCATCACCCAACGAAGCAGCAACGATGTTGACAAAATCGACCAAGTTTGTTGACGTAGAATAGCTCTTAATAAATCCATGCTGCTCCCTGGAGAGCAAATTGTTAATGGCGCCATATACCCTGTTGTAGATGATTCGCTCAAGCAAGTTCGGAGCACAGGAAGGAAGGAAAATAGGTCGGCAATTAGAAACAGTTTCAACACGTCCCGATTTGGGGATCAGAAAAACATTCGCAACTTTCCAAACAGAAGGAAAAACATAGGCCGGCAAGCTTAGATTTTTTTTCTATGATAATGCCAAAAAATGAAAAAATCCTTTGTTCGTTGCCATTGAATAAACTGCTCGCTATTGAAAAATCGCTTTCTACGACACTCGTTTTTAATTCATAAGCTACTCAATTTTCTTGCCCTCAAAAATCGTTCTCACGAAATTCAATAGTACCCAAGCTGCTTGTTAGGTCTCTCACAATAATTTTGCAGGCTTTTGACTCGGAATCTTCTCCGAATAATACGATTTTTTCGGCTGCATAAAGCCAGGCTTGTTTTCAACGCTGAAATTACAATTCTTGATGCGTCCAAACCATTCCCTGTGCCACCATAAACTTCCACAAGCATTCGATGCGCTTTAGTTCAGTTTTCTTCCAATTAAAGTAGAAAAACTATCCTCCTGCAAATGTTGCGTAGGCAACACAAAATTTGACATATTCAACACAATAAACAAACAATTTTTTTGTATGAAAATCAATGTGATATAAGCTAAATATTATTGGCAAATGGCTAACCTTACTGAAATCAGCTGTTACTATGAAACATTCATCACAGCCAAAGCTATATTCTGAAAACGGACCGAACTAATTTCTACTCCCAATAGTTTTTCTCTCCTTGGCGAAAAGTAGTTTAGCAAATAGAACAATGAAGCAAAGCGCTCTTATTATTTGAATATTATTTGCAAAAAAATGACCTAAATATAAAGAGCAAAAAAAAAGAATGCAGCATAAAAAAAATTACAAAAATACAATAAATTCAGCCAAAAAAAATCATCGCACCTTACTCGATAAACCATATTTAGCACACATCGAATTATATTTGAAAGTAAATAAATTGTTGCCTACAAATCGTCTAGAACTATCTAAAATCCACCGAAATAACTCAGAAAAATTTCAGGAATTTTTCAATCACAACCATACCGCTAAATAGGCCGAAAATCCATCAAAAAAAGAACTCCATCAGCTACCACGCCACCACAACAATAGCCAGAGCCCGTCCAGTATTATTTTTGATTGATGATGCAATCGTCTAGCTCTGAAATAATGAACAATGATCATCGTTGGCTGTTCGGTTTGGTGTCAAAGTTGAAGAAATTCTCTTGTTCGTTAAATTGTCGAAGTGCTATCTTTTCAAACACAGTCGCTTCAGTGCGTAGATCTAATCAAAATTTTTCATTAAAAATCATCTTGAATCATGGATAAAAGAATAAAAGATAAAATTTTAATAAATACTAACATTCCGATTAATTTTCCGTGATTCTCTCATCATAGTCTACATCATTTCAAGCTCGTAAGACTCGCTCCCGCACCGCACCAAATAACCCATTCAATTGCCATCTAGTATCATCAGCGCAGCATTAATTTTTTTGGTTACTTTGCCACCCGCTCCGTTGATGAGATCATAAACATGAAATACATGGAAATTTTCCAGCTACAAACTCATCAAGCGCTCGATCAAAAAATTCGATTTCAGTTAATTCGAACACATTTTACTATTTAATCAAATCGCAGGTACATATATCTCGTAAAGAATGTTCAGTGTGTAGACTAGACTGAAATTGAGAGACAACAAAACAGATTGTCGAATTTCGTGTTGTCATTCATTTCGACGCCGTGATCACCACGATGATGTATGGAAGCCACACAAGTACCCAAGCACTAATCGTGCTCCATACAATATATGGATGGCCTGTGCCTTCCTTACACCTGATACTTATCTACCTAATAATTTGGAGTTTTTTAGTCTTTGTTTTTCGCAGCTTTTTCCTGTATCTGCTCTCATTTACCACCCAGTTCGAAGGTCTTTGATGAGTTGAGAATTCCGCCGTGAGATCTATAATTATAGTAGCGGAATTTGGGCAAAGCGATATGATGACGCCCGAAAAAGAACAGTAAGAAAAAAATGTTGCCTACTATGGGTGAGACAGAAATATCAAGTGAACTGGGTCGAAGTACGCTCCATATCTGGCGCTGTGAAATTTCGAGCCTGAGAAATTACGAGCGTACTGGCAGATATTGTTGTGCTGCTCGATGTAACAGTTTTTATGGTACAGCAGCGGCGTATCAGTTAGTTTTTTTTGTGATTCTTTTTATTTTTCTTGGTCGATTCGAATGTGCCATACTCTGGCGCTATTGATGCGATAGTGCAAGACGATATGATTCATGGCAATTCTGTGGAAAAGTTTGGCTGGAAAAAAAGATTTGAGAATGTTAATTTTTCGAGTGGTGGATCATGAGATGATTTAGACTGCATGATTCATAGATTGTTTATTTTTTGATTGTGGGTTCTGATATTTGTAACTGAATACACAAAGCAGAATGATGCTTACTCACTTGAACTTTTTCTAAAGAGAAACATCTGAAACATTATCCTTTTCAAAATTTATTTGAACTTGAAAGTGAGAAAATTTGCTGGAACATGAGACAAATAGTTTTTAAGAAGAAAGGCAACGTCCTTGATTGAATCCAAAATAAGTTGTTGGCTGTTTTTGGCAAAGATCTTGATCTTAATTTTGGCAAAGATCTTGAACAACTTTAAGAAATGGCTTTAACTAGCTTTAACAAATAAAGTCACTAAATGAAATGAAATTAATCACATACCAGAGAGAGAAAAACACTTTTTTTGCGTGAGAAAAACACTTTTTTCACTATTTTTTTTTTTTATAAATAAAGATAGAACAAATTTATTTGAACCTTTTGTACATTATTAATAATCATCTGTAAGTTTTAAGTTAATGTAAGTTTTTTATGCGAAAATATCGAAATTGGCGAAAAACGTCTTTCAAAAAAGACGATATCTGGTGTTCATTGTATTTCAGCTAAAAATTATCGGAAAGCAAAGAACATTGAAATTTAGTCAAAACATCATCAAATCCTCTCCCTAATGTTCACTGATTTCTATTATTTTCATTGTTAAATTTTTGGTGGTAATTTAAAGTGAAAATTGCTATTTTTCATGAAAAATTTGGCCTTTTTGTATGTGGAATACCTCCTTAATGGATAAAATTCTAAAATTTATCGTTTTAAGGAATGTATTTTACATATAGAAAGTGTGTGCCAAGTTTGAAATGAATCGGTCATGTGGTTTTTAACCCTTAAAGTGCATTGCAAAATTAAGTTAAAAAAAGCCAGTTTATCAACTTTTTTTTCTCTCAACAATTTTTTAAACAAATAAAAATTAATAAATTAATATAAAATTTACATAACTTTAAAGGAGATATTTTAAAGTACAAATAAAATATTCCATAGCGGCAGAGCAAATCAGCATAGAACCCGTCAGGGTGTCGGACTCCCAAGTGTGCATTTTACGTGATTCCTAAGAAGTATGCACTTTAAGGGTTAAAATGGCTGTGAACACGGTCTTTTAAAAAGTGGTTTTGAGAAAATGACTACTAAACTCCGAGCTGTTAGAGCTACAATGATAGAGGAGCTGGGACTAAGTATTCAATAACTTCGAGAATTTCGCTCTGATTGAATCCACATTTTTTTCGTAAGCGCTAGCCCTTAACCCCCCTTAAATTACATTAAAATGTACACGTCACAAGATTATTGTTAGTTTACGATATTGGAAGTTTGGAAAGTTCAGTCTTAAATTAGTAGTCCGTCTTTCTGAATTGTTGAGAGTGATCTTATTGGACAAAGCTTCAACTTTGATCCAGCCCCTTATAACATCTAAAACGAAACATGAACATAATACAGTTCACTTTGAAGATAGTAGGTGTGTTTTTTTGCACTCTCAGGCAAGTTTAGGTAAGTATATTGAATGGATATTGATATACGACAGAGAGGCTTTATCGTGCAACCTCTTAAGAATAAAGTGGCATCCTCTTCATTGGAGAATGGTCACGTACGACGAGTGGTCAGCACGGGCACACCTCGAGATAGAATCCTCTCTTTTCTGTTGTTCAGTAAATAGGAACATTACAGTAAAGGTCAAATATTGGGGGCTGATCCTCAAGCCGAAGCTACTATGAAGCGACAATATAGCAGAATGATCGCACAGATAATCGAGCAGCTATTAAGAGGTTACCCCCACTTGTAACTTTGAAATTTTTCTTTTATTTTTTGTTGCGTTTTTTAAGTATAACTACCTGAAAATACGTATTTCAAATTTCAAGTCGATCCGAAAAAAATTGACCGAGATATGAGCGTTGAAATAGAAGAAACCGTTACTTATACAACCGGCTAATCTCCCGTCTGCCGCGCTCGACCCTCTCTCCAGTTTCTATCTATTGTTGCGGTCGAGAGAACTCGAGAAGGCAGAATGCTGATAAGGTAGCAGTAAATTGCATTTTTGGAAGCGGCATCGTCGGCGGAAGAGCTATTATATGGAAAATAAAAAAAAATTGTTTCCTCCGTGTAAACTGAAATTGAAACTTTAAACGCGTTTTTCTCGAAATGACATTTTTTAAGTCGGTGACCAAAATTACTCCAAAACTACTGAAATACTTGAAACTTAGCGAGCTTATTCAATAAATAAAAATTTAGTGTTTGATCGTTCGATTTGTTTTTTTTTAATAAAAAATGGCCGTTTTATAGCCAAAAGACGACCGTTTTTTTAAGTGAAAATCGAACCATTAACTTTGACTGTCAGCCTTTTTGCGAAAAATGGATATTGTTTTGAATCCTTCGATCAAACACTAGTTTATACTGTTATTTAACTAAATCCATGGCTATTTTTGGTTCCGGCTGATCCAATTCGACACAATGTTGGTCACCGCAAAAAGTGAAAATTAATATACCATTGTTTTGACGCCCATTTGTAATTTAACAATGTAAATTTTTTCAATAAAAAAATTACTGAAAGGTGTTCAATGTATGTACTTTAAGATAATAGAATAGTCGCTTAAAAAAATTTCGTAGTTTTCTTAAAACAAATTCATGAAAATAACCTATTTTTTTGCGCTGCAAGTGGGGGTAACCCCTTAAGTCCGTTGTGCAGTGTGCATGATTGTCGCTGTCATAAGTAAAATCTGCCACCGGGTAAAATACTTCGAGGACATTAGGAAGTCATGGTTCGAAAAATCATACTGTCCGACTTCTTCATGAATGCGCGTTACACCAGGCAGCTAATGGAAATTTTACTTCGATGCAGCTTCAATAGTAAAAGCTAAATTTCTTCAGTTAATTAATAAAATGAAAGTGGTAGGAATAAATGTACGATACGTATAAAAGTAAAGCACTTTGAAAACTTCTTCCAGCGATTGAATAATTTCATAAAATGAGCAGCAAAATTTGAAAGGACAAGACTAGATAGGTGTTCTTTTTTGATGCTACAAGATTCAATGTTATCTGCAAAATGATCCACATCCCAGAATCAAATATTCTCTGCTTGGAAAAGCTTTAGAGCCGATATACATTGTCTATGCTATTATACAAAAGAAAGGGAACAACGATCACAAATTAATAACTTATATCATAACGTGTTATTTGATTTTTTGCTTGTTTCTGATATTTCAACACACGTTTGTTTCGAATTTTTCCTCACATGTTTGTTTTCATTTCCTTTTTCTTTTCTTTTCAAAAGGCTTATGTAGTGTTTGTCACCCTTTGGAATTACTATTTTTCTTCGCGGCTTTTACTTTGCTTTTTTCTACCGTAATTATTCGTTTTAATTTTCGTTATGTATTTATTTTCCGTTCTTTTACCTTTTTAGTTTTTATGTTATTATTTGCTTTGCCTTCTCTCTTTTTCGTTGAAATATTTTTTTTATTTGACATTCGAGATTTTTTTAAATATCTGTATATATTTTTATATATTTTTCTTTTAGTTTTTTAGTATATTTTCTATTTTATTGCATATGTTTTTGGTATATTTGTGTATATTCTTGTATTCGTCTATTTAGTGATTAATTTTTGTAAATTTTTCAATAATTTTGGTGTATTGATTTGTATTTAATTTTGTTTTCTTTATTATTTTTTTGCATATTTGCATTATTTTGAACTTTATAATTTTCTTGTGCCTACTTTTCTTATATTTTCTTGTATATTTTCTTATTTCAATTACTTTTTGCATTTAATTTTCATTTTAAATTATTATATATTATTTATATATTCTATTTAATATTTATGATTTTTTTTTATTTAAGTTTGTAGTTTTTGCCTATTCAGCTTTTTATGTGTAGGTATATATGTGTGTATTTTTATTTTATAAATATTTTTATTGTTAATTTTGACTACTTCAGTTATTAAAATTAAGTACAGTTAAACTTAAAACTTAGAAATTAAAAATAATTGTAGTTAAAATATAAGGAAACAAAATTTAATTTTTTTAAAAATATTTATGCACCAACAATTTTTAATAAGTAAATTCCGTGTTTGCGAAAATGAAAAAAAAAGTCAAGTGGTTTAGATAAAAAATCAATTAAATATCTACGAATGTAAATTTTTATATAAAATATATACATAATATTTTAGTCAGAAAATTCTCGGACTACGAAGCGAATTCAAAACTTTGTAATTTCAAATATGCTGCATAGGTATAGGTGCGTTCATCTAAATTGATGTTAAACTTGTTTTATTTATCAATTGGTCTTCGTCGCAAAATGCCCCCAATAAAGTATATAGGTTAGTCTTAATAGACATTATAAATCATATGAAAATCGGAATTAACATTTCACTAGCTCTCTTCAAATCGCAATATAATTTCCAAAAATACCACGTCTCCGGATCGATTTGATACACATCACCATGCTATCAAAAGTCGAAACGCACTCAACGCCCGGAAACGAATGCCACATTGAAAATCTAAAATAACCAGATCTGATTTTCCATCCACATGAAACCATCAAACAGATTATGACAACAAATACACGTAGTTTCGTTGCAAATCCACCACACTTTCTCGCAAAATAAATAATTATTCGAGTATCTTTCATGTGAAATATCAAATCATTTGCCTTGACGTTGAGGAAGTATTAAATAATTTCTCTCTGCTATTCAATTTTAATCAGCACAAATATCATTTCAATAATAAACATATGGTTGTATATGAAAAATATTTAAATTTTCCACAAATATAGAGTATCTATAGAAAAAAAGGACATGTGGATGACCCCCTTGTTCATGACAAATTCTCACTAAGCCATTTGCTGTATGGCTTGCCAAAATGTCTTGTTTTCTTTAATTTTTATTTCATACACTTTTAATAAATTGTCTTTTGCTTATTCATATTAATAGAGAGAGAGGGAGAGGGGCAGAGGGGTACTTGGACTATAATCGGAAGCCATAACATAAAACCCCAACGTCGGATTTTAGAATGTGGTGGTGGAGCTCTGCGAGTAGCCAACTCTACATCATATTTATTTGTGCCAGCTTCATTTCGAACTAATGTTCAGTTGGTTGTTGTTGTTGTTGTTGTCATCTACTCGCAGATAGATTAAATAGCCGCCTGGCCTTCATTCAGAAATATTTTTTTTTTCGTCGCATGACTGAGTTATTGAGGGCCGTAAACGCCGCGAAGTGAATGATCCCTTCATTGAAGATAGAATATTGAAAATATGGTCAATGAAATGTGTCGTTCTCAGTGTGGGAATAATTTAAAAATAGACCAGCAAAAAACGAAAGATGAAAAATTCATGACATTAAAAGATGGAGGAGGAGGAAGAGAATATTGGAATTTTCGTTCGCAAATTAATTAGATAAATTGAGGTCGATGTGATTTCAGATGACTTTTAGAAAATGGGCTGGTTGATTTGATGGCTGGCAATGTTTTTTCAGGGATATTTTTTTTTTTCAAGGGAAGCTGCGCATTAAATATTGTTTGAATTGCTTTTAGGTGTCGATATAAAAGTGTCATTAACTTTATTCACTCTATGCTGATTTATATGTTTTTATTTATATTTTTTTCGTTCGAAAAATATCAATATTGATATGAAGTTCTTTTAATTCAATCCGATTCATTTTTTCTCAGTTTCGAAATCAAATATTATACTTTTAAGACTAATACGTTTTTAATAAAGAAGTTTAGTTAGATTAAGTGCCGCGGCTGTCGCCTGGACACTGACTCCTGATAAGTTACATATGGGCACTTGTAGTACCGTAATTCGTATAGTACGCAACACTTAACAAGTTAAAGGCCACTCGGAGTTCTTGAAGAACTGGAGGTCTCCTTTGGATTCACCGAAGATACTTCGATTACAGTATCGAAAAGAAGTTGCAAAATAAGGAAATCGGTAGAAAGCTACTGAAGCAGCACCAGAATCGCCTTCGTTGAGATATTGCGAAGAGACCCCGTTATCAGTAAGACTCCTAACCTACGTACTTTCACTATCATTTTCTGATTTACAGCCTTAAGTACGGCTGGCCATCAAACTAATACTTCGCGCAGCAGAATTGCTTCCACTTTACTAGTGTAAATCCAAGAGACGATACGAAGGCGCTGCCCCTATGTTGAACCGTTCCTGCTGTATTTTTCTTCCATAGGCGTGTGGAGTCTAGAATAAATCCCAGATATTTAACTTTGTTTTTAGGAGTTCTATTGAGCTTTGATAGGTAGTAGAATGGAACCCTATGCGTCCCCGTGAAAAGCAATAGTTCTGTTAGGGTTTGCAAGAAGACCACACTTCTGACACCATTGCGAAAAAATATATTAGCAATGATTGAATCTCTCCGATAGGGTTGGTATACATTTTCCTAAAATAGTAATAGCGATGTCGACCGCATAAGCTACCACGGTTGATGGCTGAGCTACCTAAAGGCGAGTATAATGCACGATTCCTTAATAGATTATTTGGAAGTGCGACTAATTATGAACTAATATGTTTTTGTAGACATTTAGGGAGTTTTCAATAATGTGTGCTCTCAGGCAAATCTGACCGCGGAAGAATTGCCTGAGGACACATATTATTGAAAGCTCCCTATATGTCTGCAAAAATAACCAGTGCGTCTTCCCTGCGAGAAAGTGATTGTTCAGCACAGCCTACTACAGAATGTTGCACTTTTTCGATAGGTTTGCTCCTCGTATAAGCATGCTACGATTTCGAGATCAGAGTAGAGTCTAATGCATTAGTTATTCAATACTCCACAATCCTCTCTCTCTTAAATCTTCAAAAAAAAGGAGGTTTGATAAATTGTTATATAATCCTTTAGTCTAGCATTCTATGAATTCTTTTCCATTTCCTATTTATTTATTTATTTATTTACTATTATTCAACCGATAAAATCCAATTACTGAATATTGAAAATATAAAATACAAATAATTCACTAACAAAAGAATGAAAAAATGAACAAAATAATAATGAGATGATAATGATACAAAATAAAGAACAATAATAAACAAAGTCAAAGTGAAAAAGTACAAATTCAAAGTAAGAAAAATAGAGAGAAAAAAGAAAAGGAAAAAAATCTACATTGAATTAGTAGTAAGCAAAACATTATTTTTCAGAAAAGTTTTAAAGGTATATAATGTCGGCGGTAGAGGACCAAACTGTAGATCATTATGTTGCCTCAGTAATCGCAACAACGGAGAATAAAAAAAGATATCAGTGCGCGCAAACGGCACACTAAACTCAAAAGAAGAGCGGGTGCCATGCACTGCAACACGGACAGAAACGTGGCTGCTGATGTCGGAATCTACCAACCTATGAAACAATTTGAAGAGTAGGCACTCATCCAGGAAAAGTCTCCGTGGTTCGAGGGAAGGAAGATGAAGGAACGACAGACGATTACTATAAGGACGGTAAGGAAGCTGAAATTTATAAAACAGGGTACGAGTAAATCTGCGTTGAACCGACTCCAACGCAGTATTTAAGTAGACAAAACGAGGACACCAAACTTGACAGCAATATTCAAGGATACTACGCACAAAGGAGAAGAAAAGGTGTAGACAGGGGGAGATATTAACGAAATCTTTAGAGGATCTAATAATAAAACCGGATAATTTAGAGGCCCTAACTGTAATATAAGAAATATGCTTATCAAATTTGAGCTTAGAATCAAACATTACGCCAAAATCTCTAAAATTATCAACGGAATTAAGAGGAAAGCCACAAACAGAGTAGGAGAACATCAAAGGTGAAATGTTCAAAGAGAAAGACATTTTGTGACATTTCGCGATGTTGAAAGTGAGAGCATTGGAGGCGCACCAAGTCTGTAGGCTGTTGAGATCGTTTTGTAAAACCATACAGTCACCTTGTGACTCAATCACTCGAAACATCTTGAAATCGTCGGCATACAAAAGACAAGAAGAATGAATTAAAGGAGGGAGATCGTTTATGAACAAAAGAAAGAGAAGAAGACCAAGGATAGACCCTTGCGGAACACCTGATGCAGGATAAAAAGGAATTGAAGAGGAGGAATTAATAGTTACAATACAGGTACGGTCGAGGATGTAAGAGTTAAACCAGGAAAGAAGAGGACCAGCAATGCCATCGTACGTTAGCTTTTGAAGAAGGAGGTTATGGTTGACGGAGTCAAAGGCTTTGGAAAAGTCGGTATAAAGTACACCAACCTGTTTTTGATGGTCAAGAGCGGATGTGACCGTGTGTGTGAAGGAAAGAAGGTTGGTCAAAGTGGATTTACCTTTGACAAAACCATGCTGCTCATGAGCGAGAGTAGGCTTGATAAAGGAGTAGACTCGCTTGTAAACCACTTTTTCAAGGATCTTGCTACAGCAAGGAAGAAGGGAAATGGGACGGTAGTTTGAGATGCATGTACGATCACCGGCTTTATGTATAGGAAAGATGTTGGCAATTTTCCAGCGAGAAGGAAAATAGCCAGAAGATATACTTAAGTTGAACAAGATAGAAAAAGGGACGCACAGAGATGATGAAAGAGATTTAGCCAGGATATTTGGAATACCGTCGAAACCACTACCGGTATTGGTATCGATATCGTTCAACAGAAGTTCAATTTCAAGAGGGTTCGTTCGAAATGAGTGCAATTCAGGAGAGGATGTGGGGGAAGATTTAAGGAATTAGAAGAGGATTGTTGTGAGAAAAAGAGGAAAAGTAAGAAACAAAAATTTCACACACTTCTTGTGGAGTGGAGGCAGCTGTATCACCTAAGTGCATACCATTGGGGATACTAGGACAATTTTTCAAGGAACAGATAAATGACCAAAAGGATTTCGGGTGATTGGTTCTAATTGATGCTTCAACGCCAGCAATGTAGGAGCGCATCGCCTGTCTGACAACTTCTTTCGCTTTAGAAAGAAGGTCAACAGGTGAGCCTGATCTTTTATATAAGTAAAGAGCTGCATTTCTGGCTTCAAGTGCGACTGAAACTTCACTGCTGAACCATGGAGCATCGTTCGGTTTATTACTGCCAACTGATAAGAATATACGAAAATCTTATGCAGGCATCGTATATGGCCTGAGTCAAGGCATAGTGCTGTATAATGTCCACTAAATATTAGTCAGGATGATCTCATCGGGACTTGGTGGCTTTAGTGGGCCAAAAAATAAGCGACCCATTTTATGTGTACGATTGAAATATCAAGAATCGAATTTATATTCCTTATGATTCTAACGGTAATGTTGGAAATTTTTCCCGAATATCAGGAAAGTAAGTGTCCATCAGCGTCCTAAGCGCTTCGCAGCTGCTTTGAGTCCAACTTTCATCGGACTTTCGTATGCAACCCGGAACACACGACTTGCTTCATTCGTATCTTTGTAGTTTGACGAATCGTTGACTTTTACCAAGATTAAAATAGTTCCTGCATTGACTTCGAAAAGATGCAACCTCACTTCTGCATCTGGGGCTTTTAACTCTCCATGTATAAAGTTGAGTTGCAGAACCTCTCAGCGGTACTCTTGAATGCAACATCTAGAGATTTCATTGCCATATTCCAACTTTTCCGATTAGCGACCGCAGGGACATGATTCAGCTCAGTGGAGAAAGCTGGTCGGAATTTCTGCCAATCTGTCCTTTTCCTGTTTAAGCAAGAGTTTGACTTTACATCCTCCTAAGGTGAACGTCACGTATACGCGGTCTGACAGTGAATACTCTTGTGAAAGCAGCCATCTCTTGAGAGATGTCTTCGCGTTTGCACCTATTATTAGAGCTGCTATCAGTTGCCTACTATTGAAGCGAACCAGAATAACTTTGGCTTCGCGTCAATCATAATAGTAGCATTTTCCCTGTCTTTGAAGTTTGAAGAATGATGATGATGAAGATGAAGATGTAGGCTCTTAGATTCTAAAGATTTTGGTGACACTAGTCCGTACCCATCGATTCGCAATCCGCAGACCCGGTCTTTAAAGACCCAGGACTATTGGATTAGAACTAGCTCCTGTGCTTGTTAGCACAGATGAAAGAAAAACGTATCCGGATTTGCCTTAGAATGGTGAAGGTTAATTTGAAAACCCTCATACTTATATATATATATATATATATATATATATATATATATATATATATATATATATATATATATATATATATATATATATATATATATATATATATATATATATATATATATGTAGGTGCTGTCTAGATCTCACCAGATCCATGCTTCAATCTCTTCAATCAAAATTCTCCGGCGTGGAAATTTTTAATTCAATTTGGTAAAAAATAAATCGCGTAACCAATTTTGAATTCACGGATTTTTAAATTTGGAAGTGATTCTCCGTTGATTACAATGAACGCCTGGTGTTGGTCATCGGATTGTTCGCTGAATTTGACCACCTTCCGATGGCTTACAAATAGCTATTGCTCGATCTTATTACCTCAATAATATCCGCAAATGAGAAAGCCTCAGCGGTAATCCATGACATGGATCTAGGTTTACTCGGAATCTGTGTTTTAACGCCACTTCCAATTTTTGGCCTGGCCATATTTCTCCTAGTTTATTTACTAATAGCTTGTAGCATAGAAGCATTTTGGTGATGACCCAGGATTATCTTTAAGCAAAATCCTTAAATTCAACTAAAAGCGTCTTTTGCACCAATTCCCAGCTATCCGATTATGTTGTCGCTTTTACTACTATCGGAAACTGCCGTAACCAGACACGTTTGGGCCATTTCACTAAATGACCTACTTATTCCAGTTGGGACAGTCTTGCACTTTTTCACCTCCCACTGATTGAGCTGTTCAGCCAACTTTTGCCGCTTCTGAGTAGTCAATATTTCAGGAGCCTGGATTACAAGATGAATCCCTTTTTTTTGAATTCCACTCACTTAAGGGCTTCCCTGTTCTTATCCGACAGTGTCTCCAGAGAAACGTTTTTAAGTCTCTCAATCATGTAGGCACTCCTCCGTATTCTTTATGCCTATGCAGAGCTTATATAAGAGTAGGCGCCTGAAACGCAGGCGGCACCTTAGATACTTTCAGCGGATGCCCGAGCCGCCTCAGTTACCGTTCCTCGTGAATTCCCGTCGGTTACATCAGGCTTCTTCCTCTCATAAGTCCTTAGTTTTCAACGGGAGAGAGGTATTATTGCCGGAAGTCTGTGGAGTTGGTTTGGAAGCCACTTCTCAAAAGTCCTTGAACAGAGTTAAGGGCAAGGTGCCCGTGGACGGAGGAGCTGGTTAGGCTTTCTGACCGCTTACCCTTCAGATAACAGTGAAATAGTTCTTTCAGTCACTTCTCCTCCACCATTAGGGCCCTTCGTCCTGGAAGCTGTCACCTTGTTGACTGTAAAACAGGAGTTGAATTGGGGAAGCCAGACTTCTGGACGACATGCTTTGGGGTTTTTTTTTGTTTTGGTAATATCAATGCTGTTGCTGGATATACTTAAATTTTTTGACATTTGTCGACATTTTGAGAGCATAAATTATATCCAACATCTACAGGAAAAACTTGTCCTTAAAAGTACAATGTTCATTGTTTTTGTTTGAAAAGCATGGAAATTTATGTCAAAATCGAAATAACAAGAAAATCCCGATGGAATTTTTAAAAATAAAAATTTTTGTTTGAAAACCATAAGAATATTGTTGAGGCATTTAAATGCCTTGCTAGATATTTATGTTTTTTTTTAAATCATGTTCATTAATCTATTGGCACAATTTCCCCAAAATATCAAATACCTAGATTTTATATTCAAATAAAACTTCAGAATATATTAAGACAAAAATACATTTTAAAATATCGTTACTTAAATTATATTATTAAAATGGTTCTATTTTTCTTGCAGGTAAGACTCCGATTGCCATACGATCGTCTGCTCGCAGAGAAGGTGCAAACCAAGTAATTTGTAAAATACAGTGTATTTTAAAGCAACATTTTGATAAAAAATATTTAAAAAAAAAACAAATAAGTGAAAAACTTATCTTACGAAACGTAATGTGATATGTGTTTTAATTTCACACAAAGTTGTGAATTTTTTATTAAAAATTTAATTGAAACCACAGAAACACGAATGAAAAATTAAGACACAGACATAGATAATTTTCTGAAAATTACACAATTGTTTAGAACTCTAAAAACAACTCTAAAATTGAACTCTCTCAAAAGAACTCTAAAAAGATACGAAAAAACTTGAAGAAAAATACTATAAATAGTAACGAAAACAGAATATTTGTGATAATATTAACCATATTCATTGTACTCAAAATTATGCCAAAAAGTTGAGCCTCCTTGAAAATTATCATATTTCACTGACTTTATCAATTTTCACGTCATTTTATCTCTTATTCCCTGTCTGGAAATTCCCCTCGGTCATATCTTGAAATAATCTTTCTTCAATTACGTTCGCAACTAAGATAATCACTATCCAATCCAAGGTCTTTATTCAAGAGAAAAAATACAATTTTCCCGAAACCAGGAAAACAATAAGCTTGTCTAATCACCTTGAATAACATAGCTTGCGGGCCAGGTTGTCTTTGTTCCGAAATCATGCAAATTGAATTGCGCATCGTAACAACAAGATAACGGCAACTATGACTTCCACAAATTAATTTTTGATCCGACAGTGATGCCACCGCAATTTGTGTGGCAATTAACCAACTACATGTGCTAAAAATATATTTTTTTTGTTTGAAAATCCATGACGCTAATTTAGGTTTCAGTGGCCATTGAATCGTCCTCTTGGCTGCTTCGACGTGAAAACATTCGGTTTGCTTGGTCCATCACTGTCGACCGTGGAAAATGGAAAAGCTGCATGGTATCGTGTGAGGAATGATGATATTTTAATAGGATTGAATGCTTAGGATTTTCGTTGTTTTGCCAGCATCATACTTAGATATAGGTTAAACTATTGGTCGAAATATCTGTAAATATCTGAACTAAGTATACATATACATCTAGCTTTGTGTACTAGAAGTGATTTATAAGCAAACTTTGAACATAGATGTGATGGAACAGATTTTGTTTGGTGTTAGTTTCCGGAAGAAATAAACACTTCGATTCGATGGATGATTATCTCGCTTGTTGGCACGATTTCATAGTAGCGGAAAATGTTAATTTTCCCAGGTGAGATACGAATTTAGTCAAATGTATGTGAAATGTTATGGATTTGTTGGATGGCTTTGATTTTCAACTGGAAGCTGTTTAGCGTACTCGCTATGTGTTTACAAACAAATTATGAATATTTTTAGCCTCTAGGAACTAACAGAAAAAGCTGAGATACGGAATATGTTAGTAATGTGTATGGCTGCAAATGGTTTTAAATTAGCGTAGGAAATGTTAATGGAGTCATTTGATGTTTGATTGGTATTGCTAGTGATATTGAGTGAATTTGGAAATGTTTTTACATGAACGTGTTTTCCTGGGGTAAATAAAAATCATGGAAAAGCTAAGAATTATATTTTCCGTCTGACTTCACTCGTCTTCGTGGGCGACTTCTTCTGCCCCACTCATCTCTCACCCTCAAATAAATATACGTCATTTAGTTCAGGTGTTCCGCACTATTCCTCGAAGGCTTGGATGCCTCTCGTTAGGGCGGGCTATGGTTTTCATCAAATATACCATGGTACTGTTAGAGTGTTCTTCTAATTTGTCCAACAGTTTTAAAATTTTTTCACAAATGTATATGTCTATAGTTTTAACCTTTAGCTCCCTATGTATTTTTGCATTCCTAACGTACCATAGAATTCTGAAGATTTTCCTTTCAGCAAGATTTTGGAAAATCTGTAAGTGTTGTTTGTTGATTTTGCACGTCTGGTAGAAGGCAGTGCTATCGTAAGTCAGCTTGGGCCGTATAGTTTGTTTCTTTAGTAGTGTCTGGTTTGTCTGGTCTGGTCATTGGTTGAAGTTGACTTAGTGTGCCGTTAATGGTTTGTCTTTTGTTTTTCATATGTTTGGTCCATGAAGGTCTGTTGTCAAATGTCAATCCCAAGTAGTCAACTGTTAGTTGTGGTGGCTGCTGTCTATATGGTCTTGTTACGAAGATGGCTTGCGTCTTCTTGGCATTCATTTGGATTTTACACTTCTGGGAATATTCCAATAGTGTGTCTATGTAAGCTTACAGTTTTGAAGATAAAATTTCTGCCTGTTTTGGTGTATACCAGATCATCAACGTACAGAGATACTTTGGTATTGAACCTATTCGGGATATCTGCTGTGTATAGACTATACAATAGTCTATACACAGCAAGAGTGAAGCAATAAACAAGAGTGAAGCTTCCGGGACCCCAGCTTCTATTGTAAGCATTGTGGAGAAGTAATTGTTACTTCTAACACAGAGAGTTCTACCCTGGAGAAAAGATGTAATCAGCTGTGTGAAGCGTAATGCACATTGAAATTTATGCATTTTGAAGATTAGTCTCGTATGCCAGACATTATCAAACGCCTTGGGCCAAATCAAATACGATCAGGTCCGTTGATTTTCTTTGATTGAACCCTGTACGTATATCCTGCACCACTCTTGCGAGCTGGAGCTCAGCGGAATGCACTGGCTTGCAGCCAAATTGTATCTCGAGCGATCTCGTTAAACTGTTCGAGAAGAAGGCTCTCAACAATTTTTCCTTATGTGCCTAAAGTTTTGTGGCAAGTTAAGGTCTTTGCCTGGCTTCGGCTCTATCGTGATAATCACTAATTTCCCAACTTAAAGCAAGCTTCTCGTACGAATAATGACGTTAAAAATAACGTTAACTGTTGTCAATGTATTGTTAAGAAGGTGTACCAACCATCAATTCCCAATCGAGTCAAGTCCAGGTGATTGTCGCTTATTGAATCCGCTTATAAGTTGTTTGAATTCTCCAAAGTGGGTTGGACTGATTTGATTGAGAGTCCTTTGTTATCGCAGAGGCAAAAATTTGATCAACAGACTCAGTAATTTCTTTTTCCGCGCTAACATCATCCTCCGCGCAAGCTCGAGTAACTCGATGAATGCTGTCACCTTGGCAGAGCTGTCAAATTTCGGCCCATTTGCCCTGTATATCGGCTGCACAGTAATTTTCCCTTTGTGCTGAAAATAGTTGGTCATGTATCAATAATTGGTATGCTCAGGTTCCATACTGTGTAGAAAGATTGTTTTTAGGTCGTTTTGTTTTAGTTGCAGAACTATCTGCCTTGGTCGGAGTATGTGTTTTATTGGCCTTGGTTATGCCGTAGCTAAAATAGCGCTGCTAAACTGGCGCTGCTATAGTAGTAGCGTTTACACCGTACAGCTTATTAACCAAAGCAAAAATGGCGTAATATCTGAAAGGAGCTCAATACTAAGAACAAAAACACCCTTGCACCGAGGCTTCCAGATTGCGAATGTCAATCGAAACTAGAAATCCTAAATATGACTGTTATAGTGTTTATACCCCTGCTACCTTCACACTTATAACCGCGCTAAATTTTAGCAGCGCTGAAGTAGCGTAGCCAAAATAGCAAGCTCCGCTAATTTAAAAGTGGTTTATACCGCTGCTAAATAAGCAGAGCTCACTAATTTGGCTACGGCATAAACGCACTCATTGTCCTCCATTGGCTGCTTGATTTTATCTGTCAGAGTGCTAAATGTTCTGTTAATGCCAAAGGCGTTTTGAGTGTTTCTACGAAATGCTCGTACGCCATTGCGTCTCGAAAATCATTCCAATTCGTTCTCCTCATCCTCTATGATGAAGAGTATCGGCTCATCGTGGGATGATAGTTCATCGAAGACAGTCAGTCGCAAGCTATGCTGAAGTTTTGAAAGGCTTTATATCTTGGACATGATTATGAAATGTGCCAAATTGTTTGAATTCGTTTGGGAGATACTATTTTCCATGATGAACCTATGTAGCTTGACCCCAGCCTGATTACTTCTTACCTCTACTCAGTGGGTATGATAAGCATTTAGATATCCTGCTACAAAGACAGAATCGTCGTGTTCAAACGGCTTACTTAGATCCAGGCCGAAGTTGGTTTCGCTAGGGGGTAAAGAGTCCATGTGTCTTCTTACTAGGTTCTTTTTACTAGGATGGCAGTACCTCCGCTTCTTCCTGATAATCTATCTTTACGATACAAATTGTAGTTAGAGATGTGATGATTGCCGTTATAAAAAAGTATCCTGGCTGAGCATAATGTTAATCCTATAGACATTTAGAAATTGCATCAACTCTCCGGTCTTGCTGATGCTCGAATTCGCATTCCAAGTGAGAATGGTTATAGGCTCGAGAATGGACATTAGCGTTTGTTTTTGGTAGATTGGTAGATGTTGTGAGCATACCCTGCATTATCCTCTTCATCATAGTTTGCAACTGTTCATGCATAATGCAGAACAGTTGGGCTATGATAGCCGGGTCTGCGTTGTTGGGTGGGGTCTGTAGCGCTACAGGCTTGCTAGTTTTGGGTTTCATTGGCTGGGTTGTGGGCTGAGTTTAAGATTTTGTGGTGGAATATTCGCTTTCACCACCTATGCGAGCGTTTTCTTCAAGTTCTTTGGGTCATCCCCTGTAGCTGGCCGGATGGTCACCGACGCAATTTACACACTTGTTAATATCTTCGCACTGCTTCGTGCACATGGAGAAGAGGTGTTTTCCTTAGCACTTTACGCATTTCGCGCGCGATTGGCAATTATTGGATGCATGGCCAATCGGTTGGCAGTTATGGCAATGCGACTGCCCTCCTCGCGGTCGCTGGGTTTCAACTTTGCATATCAAGTGGCATACTGCCTGAATATTGTAGATTCTTTTCTTCGCCTTCGGAAGGAGGATCTTAACTAGCTTTGAGGTCCCATTTCCCAATTTGAAAAAGAAAACCTCTAGCGGGTGGAAGCTCTGTGCCTGGAGATCCTCCTTGATTTCTTTCGGTTTAAAGCCAGTGCGCCCTCGAATCATAAAATTCAGATTCTTTTTCCATAGACGGAAGTACTTACGTATTTGGCTATTTGCGTCCACTTGTTTGACTCAATGATTATAATTGGGATAGTTGTGGCCTTTTGTTATGTTTTGTTGTGTCTTGTATGGTTTTATTGAATTCTGGGAGACTGTCGTCTGTGTCGTCGGTGGTTTCATGGCCCTTATTGTTTTTGGTGGTGGAAGTGCAAGAAAATCGTTTTGGGCCTGAACATCGCTGGTCGATCCTGCATTTCCAATATGAACTGGACAGATTCGGTTGAGCTCTGCCTTCTTCTTCGTTTCATCCGTTTTTGTAGATGGCGCTGATGATGTCATCAGTTTCTCCTTCAAGGTTACTTTTTTCAGTATTGTCGTTCTGGTTTACTATTGTGTCCCCGAACTCTTTATTCTGTGTGATCAGTTCTTCGTTTTATTTCAGTTGGGCGGAAAGTTTTTAGTTATATGATTGAGGTAACAGATATCTGTTCGTCTCGTCTTCTACTTCCTCTTCTCGGTTAGTTTTCTAAAAATCTTCTTCGGATCATATCTTTGAGATTTCTCTGTCATCCGTTGTTTCACGTTTGATTTTCATTCACTATTCTTTTTTTTTAGAAAAAATGTTTGATTATTTATCGCGTAGCTAACAAGAGAGTCTGCAAACGTCAGTAGTTCGAATTCGTAATTAATATTTTAATTTGGATTTGAGTATTTTGTTGGATAGAATTGATACTTAACTGTTGGAAGAAATCCTCGTGTATCCAGACACGTAGTTCCTTCCATCTAGTATCCTAATTAGTTCACGATATATTTCACAATTTATGCTCACTCTGCTCTTCACATTCACTATCACTTTGCACGTCCATTGTCACTTTTACTACCACCCTGTGCTTTTGGCATTTTCGTTATCCCCTCTATATATTTGCTATCTGTCTCACTCACACACGGTTGATCAGTCATATTTGTTTCACCAAAGCTTCACAGAATTATGCACTTTTTGCACGAAAATTAACACACGTTCGCACTCAGCAAACTGTTCGCTGGGACTCTGATTGATTGTTCTCATATACTCGCCGGTAGCTTCATCCATTTCTTCTTCGATAGTGTTTTGACATCACTTTGTGATCAGTGGTCTTTGGATTGTGATTGGGAGCTGCAAATTGCAAACATTTAGATAGAGCTAAGACAGAAAAAAGAGAAAATTGAGCCCATTTGAAACTTGTGATGGCCATGGAAGGACCTCTTAAGCCGCGTACACATAGGGCCATGGCCAACGGCCAAGCCATTCGATGGCTCGGATTTGCTTAGTGTGTACGAAGAGCTAACCTTGGCGTTGGTCATGGTTGCCGTTCGGTCTGCCGGCGATAACATCAAAGCGTTGGCGATGAATTGGCCTTGGGACTTCGGTCTAGTGTGGACGGTTGTTTGACGATTTTTCAACCCGGACCGCATACAAGGCCTCCGTCCCAAGCTATTGGCTTCAATTGCTTCTTGAGTAGACGACACAGTCAACGCCAATCGTTGAGAATCAACGAATTGGTCAAACTATCATTGGCCTTTTGTTGGTTGTATGTGTATGCACCTTGAGGTGGACTATCTGGCTCAGAAATTTTTTATTCGGAACCTACGACGCTACCATTTGTTCCCCTTTTAAATTCGTATTCGCCCAGGATACATATTGAAAAAATGTAGGAAAACTCTGCCACGATATATCTTCTTTGAGTGACTCAAAGGTGAGACTAACTTTATAGTATCTTCTTTCCACAACTGAGGCATCCAATTAAAAGCTATTTCAAAAAATTCTTCAGGAAATGTTCGATGATTTCTTTGAATTCTTTAATAAAAGGAAATACTTCTACTTTCATGACAACCCACTGTATCGTGAATTGGAATCCATTTTGTCTCTAAGAAATATCTGCTGTGAAAAAATGAATCTTATAATAAAGAAGATGGAAAAACCATGCAACTTTCAATCATATCTTACTTTTATATGCATGGAAATAGTTTTTTTTTGCATCTTCTATGCAACTCAATCGGAACAGAGCCACTCTTTGCGACGAATTTCTCTTCAAAATCATAGTATCTGTTTGATGCAACTATCTATCGAATTCTATTTTCCTGCAGATTTATTTTCTACTTCGTTAATAATTTCATTTAATTTGCTCCATCTTGTTCTACGATAAAATATGCACAAGTTAAAGAAGCTTGGCAATAAGACGCTTTCTAGTTATGACATGTCTTCAAACGTAGTCTTTGTGTTTACTTACCTATCCGACACATTGAATATATATGTACTTGCAATAATGTATGGAAAGCAACGTTATCGTATACAGAAAAAGAAAATATTTTTACAGCTCTCTTGTGATATTTATCCAAATCGATAAGCAAGGATATTGTATGCTGTTGCAAGAATTGCTTCGGGACTCGTTCAGTTTTCGCATTTACGTACTTAGTATATCAAATGTACGTCCTTGGAATCTAGCAGATTATCTTGACTGCGATGTATTGAAAATTCAAGAAATTCCTCCGAAATAACTAAGATGGCAGGAGAAGTAGAATAACAAAAACATTTCCAGGGGGCTTGAATAGGATAGATAGAACAACATTTCGAGTCAAACTTACTCTGCGCACCATATTTTCGTCCATATTTCATGCGGTGATAGAAACGCTACTGACAAGGACGATGACTGTGAAACTCTTTTCTTATTTTATTTTGACTTACATTCAGTTTTATTTATGTACATTTTTCGTAAGGTAAAAAGTATGCACAATAAATTCCCAGACTACAGTGTAACGATATAGATATGTCCTGGCTTTCATCGTTTTCATTCTGTCCTTTGGGATACTCTGATAGAGTGAAATGATACACCCTTTTTTTTTGGCTCGTTCTTTCGTTCGAGATGAGGCGGAACTGTTCAGGTATGAAGAAATGCGATAGGAAATGAAGGGTAGAATCGAAAATATGACATGGCGGAAAAGAGGAAAAATTTAAATATTTAATGCTTCTTGACACAAACGATGACTGACGGGGAAAAGATAATAGATCGATTTGGTCGTTCCGTTCAGCTTCAGTGGATACTGGATGGCTATCGGCTGTGATGTATTGTATAGTATTAGCGTTATTTTCGCTTTAAGGGGGTAGTACCGGTTAGAATGCTAAAAAACAACCTAATTTTCAATATTTTTTTTTCACCCCCTTTATTTTGTATAAATTTTATTATTTGCATGGATAAAATACACGTTTCGAAGATTACAAAAAAAATATTTTTTATTTTTTTCATTTTTCTACTTATTTATAGGTCGCACCAAAGTTGACGTCTCGAAAAATGCTTCGTCATACTGCGGACAGATAATCTCAGGAATGAAGAATGTAAAACAAAAAAACCAAACCGCATTTGAAAGAGGAATGTTTCTTACGTGGTAATCTACCACAATATTAAAAAAAAAAATGGCGGTCGTTTGAAAATATTTTTCGAAAAATCGTTTTTTTCCACTTTGTTTCGCTTGCCAAATTTTTTTGGGTTAACTTTTGGCCTATATTGTGGTAGATTACCACACAAGACACTTGAATAAAGTAGTGCACCAAATTTGACTTGAATTCGGGTCGGCCAATCCGGAGAATTAGTGTCCGCAGATTGAAAAAACGTCATTTCGAGAAAAACGCGTTTAAAGTTTAAAAATTTAAAAAATATGTTTTTACCACCTACAATTGCTCAGTCTGCAATCCCTGGACCAAAATAAACCAGTTGCTCTTGCAGTTGGGCAGTTTTTTTTTTGCCAAACGCGCTTCCTTTGACGCTTTTTCTGCCTGACTTATGCGCTCTTCATCTTTTTTTCGCAGTATTTAAAAGCAGCAGTCTGCCGTAATTTGCCGTAACTTCTTTATTTTTGGGAATATCTTAATAAAATTTTGTGACGTGATTTATGAAGGTATAATAAATTGAAAAATGAAAAAAAAAAACAAAAAAAAAACTGATTTTTTCAAAATTATAACCGGTACTACCTCCTTAAGTTTGATACGGAGGGTTATGATATTCCGTAAATTCTAATAATTTGTTTTGAGTTGCATGGGAAAAAATTTAAATTTGTTTCCGTGCATCTGCTATTTTGAACATTGTATTTCTTCTGTCTTCTATTTGAGTAAGTGTTCTATCGAAAAATTCAATATTTATTGCCAGAAAAATGAAAACCCATACAAATTTACATCACCTTGTCTTTTATTTTCATGTCTTTCCAGAGATTATGATAGAAAAAATATTGTTTTCAGCTACATTTCCATTCACAGTTAATAAAGAACATAAGACCCAGCATGCATTTTTCATGTCTGCAAAAAAACGCTATCAGTATTAAATGAAAAATCGATTCAAGCACTGCTTAATCGAAGAGTCAATATTTACTTCATATTTAAATTCTCTAAATGTTAACAAAATCAAAATAGATGATTAACGCTGCTTTCTTTCTTTGGAAAAGAAATTCACAAGATAGGTGGATGCCAGAATGAGGGAGACTTATTGTATTTTTAGTGGCTTATGATAATTTGTTGTTTAAATGCCAAAGCAAATGACTGGAAAACACGATGTGATACAATCCGCTACACAGAAGTTAGTTGAATCCATCTGGATGATAAATCTTCTTGTACTTTCTCAACATAATTTATCCTACGTTTGTGGTATGATAGAGCTGCCAGTTACAAGTGTGGGCTTGGATAGATGAATGTATTTTAAATAAGTTTTCTTTGGTTTTATTAAAAAAGAGAGAAGATGGTGACGGTAAACAATATAGTACTGTGGCTATTTTCATGAAAAGTTATCTAAAGAGATGTGTATTGTTTAGCTCGGTTTAGAGTCTATATCAGAGAAAAAGTCTCGGTCCTTTCAAGCTATATTTTAATTAATTAAAAACTGTGACATTACAAACCCCCGTTTTAGTCGAATCATAAATCAGTCTACTGCTGACAAATATTCACAAAATTTAACTATCTGTCCAATTGGACTTAGCGTAAACCATAGATTTGTGACGTAAACCATAAACGGTATTTGGATTATAAATGACGTAAACCATAAACGGTAATTGTTGGCTATATGTAGTAAAGGGAAGTAGATCGGTATAATTGTAAATTATTAGGTGATTTAAGTTTAGCTAAGGGAATGGGTGTAATGCTAGAAAAGATATATAATTGTTATGAGATACTACGCGAACAAGTAAAAGATCTCATTTGTAAGTGTGAAAGAATAACTTTCCTAAACCGATGACGATCCTGCGATAACAATAATACTTATGATACGATAAATATTTTGGCTCTGAATAGTTGTAAAATTATCAAAAGAATACATGGAAAGTAAGGGAAAATGTGATTTTTCGCAACTAGTGTAAAACCTGACAGTTACACAATCTGGGACATCAACAAAAATAAAATTGAAGAATATCGTGGGGTGCCGGTTGCTTCGCGCGGTGTTCGAAACCCTACTTTCAGTCGCCGTCAGGAAGCTTTCGTCGGCCTGCTCTTCACTAGGGACACTGGCCGCACAAGGTTAATGGTAAAAATGTCATAAATTGACCACGTCTACGAAAGAAATATCCTACGGGTGAAATCCTGCAACGAAAGCTCTTGAAAACTTTGTGCTTCTTCTGCGCATAAGAGAGCCTCCCATTCAACAGGGAAGTGGCTGTAGTCTCTATGACGAAAATAGAAGCAGGTGCGTGAAGCTGAATCGGCAAAAACCTCGATTCGAGAAAACGAAGAAATCATCCAGATTCGAACAGCACTAACAGGAATCAAGTTGACAAAACAACATTCTTCACAATGATGCTAAAAATATGAGAACTATTGGACTGAAAAAATGCACATAGTGTGTAGTTCTACCCAACCTAACGCAGCATGTATGATTGCGAACGCTGTCTACCTAATTTCTTGAGCTATAAAATATACCTTCCAGCGCCATAATCTATATAGCACATATTCGTATGTAATAGCACCTCATTTATGGTCACATAGAGCTATGGAATATAGCTAAACGACCAAATTCCTATACATTGGTATGCACATAGTCTCAACTCCTATGTAACATAACTCCAACTAATGTGAACATAGTTTCGTCACATATCATTAAATTAACAATAACTCTTCAATGAGCTCGTGTAACCTAGTGGATAGAGCGTCCACCATCTCGAAATAAGTTATGTCTATAGCCCCAGAAGTATATACATTTTGGTCTATGGCGCTAGGCTTTTTCTCAGTCTGTAGATATTTGTAAAATGTTTACCAGTTCTTCGGCTTATTGCGAGTCAAACTTTTACCGTTATTTTCAAAGAAAAAATACTAATTCTGAAATTTTTGCGCGAAAGTAATCATTAACTTTATGCGACAGCACACGCAAATATTTTTGTTCGGTGTCAAAGATGGAATTCCTTTGCTGGATATGTTTATCCACTTTTTGGATTCAAATTTAGTTTTGATTTATGTATTGATATGAAAATTGAATCTTATTCCGATGCAAAGCAGGTACATTACGCCTTGCTTCATGAGGTAGAGAGAGGTTAGGTTTCCATGACGAAGATAACTCATAGATCTATAGGTCCGTAGCGATTCCAGATAAGGAAGATTTGGAGCTTAAATGTTCAGTCCAAGTGGAAGTTGAAGGCCCCAGGCCTATTTGCGAGATGAAGGTTGCCGTTCAACCTTTACTTCACCAAGTGTATTAGGTCCATCAGCCAGTGCCCGCCGAAGTAGCGCTGTCTGATTTACCTTAGTGCTGGAGATGTTAAATTGTTTTGTTGCCGAGACTCTTAGCTCTTGACACTTCTTACTTGTTTCACTAACTAAGAGTCGCAGTTTCATAGCATGTGCTGGCCTAATACCGTATCTACTAAAGAGGGCATTTAGTAGCTGCGAGATTGTATGGGCATCACATAGTTTTGATTATCTTACAGGTCTGGTTAAAAATTGAAGGGTTGCCAATTCAACTTGGAGAAGACTGGCCCCATGTTTGTTAAACGCATCTGCTCTCTCCTATCAATGCCCTAATGACCGGGAACCCAATAGATTTTAGTTCATCTAGCAGTTTCACTCGCCGTCCGGAATCTTTCCTCTGGCTACTCTCGATTAGAAAGGAGCTTAGCGGTAAAAATATCACATACTAAGCATGTCTACAAACGAGTTGGCCTTCAAATGAGACCTAGTGGCAGAAGCTCTTTGAAGTCTCTTCTTCATCTGTGCGCACCAGTGCTTTCACATCGACAAGGCTGGAGATGTGGTGTTTAAAACAAAAGTGATGACATTTGTTTCAAAAATAAATCGGCAGAAACCTCGAATCGAAGAAAAAGAAATCCGGATTTAGATACTGAAGGAATCAGGCTGGCGCAGCAACATCCTTTAGAATTGCAAGCATTTCTCACAATGACATTAAATATTTGAGCAGTATTATGGATGTTTGAAAAATTTACTAGTTTTTGGGCTTATCATCAATTAAAAATTTACAGTTATTCAAAGGAAGAAATTGTTTACTTCGAGAAATCTCGGCCACAGCAACTGTTTACTCTATGCGATATCTTACGCGGATATTTTTTTAGTGCTAAAATTTGAATTTGTTTTCTAAATATGTTTTTTTTTATTCATATTTTCAGATCATATTGTATTTTGATTAAGTTATACGTAGGAAAATTGAATTTTATTCCGAAACAAAGGAAATACACTCAGTTTTGTTTTATGAGATAGAGATGGACGAAGCAAAATCAAACACAAACTTCTATTCTAAGACAGTTGCTTGTTTGGTATTTTCAAAAGTTTTATAATTAGTTACAAAGATATTTGCAGTTTTTATTAAATTAGTGTAGAAAGTCACCATAAATTAGAGACTTTACGCCATGAAAGAAGGTCTTTAAATCGGCGCCCAGCGGGTTTTCGAAATGTTAAAGTTAGTCTAGAAAATGCAATTAACAAGCAATATTGAGAGAATAGATATTCACAGGGTATGCATTTATTCATAGTGTAGATCATTTATTTTTCATTTGACCAGCATGCAAATCAAAAATATTGCGCAAGGTTCACCGATTTCATTTGGTTCATTTTCGATTGAGGGAAAAAAATTTGCACTAAACAATAAATCAGTAATTCTTATATAATTGTAAAAAATTACAATTGCGCAGCTGCATATTACCTCGAAACCTTAAAAAAAATAGTTTCGAAATGGATGAAATAGTAAAGAGGGTACCATTATCCCAAAAATATGTATAATAAAAACTCCAATTAAATTTCTCTAAATATTTTTTTGGTTTCATTTCCAATCTAGTAATTCATCAATCATCTGAAAATATTCAACATTTCATACATTCACTTCGTCAATTTGATTTCGCTGCAACTTTAACTGACCAGAAAATATCTATTGCGTAACCGCACACCGACAGAAATCGATAACCTCCCCCGTAATCTTCCGCCGGTATGCACTGCATGAAAGAAAGACAATTCAAGCCGAACTAGAGACGTTTTTCATACTAGGCTAACTACTAACTAACCACATTGCGTCGTCAGTCGACAGCAGCGTCATCGTTGCAGCAATACTTCTGCTGATGATGACGCCGGGTCTTCGTCAAAACGTCTTACCGGTCGTACTTGAAGGAATTCTTCGTCGATGGCATGGCTAATAAATAACTTCCTGTAAACGATAAAGTTTCGTTTTTTTTTTTTGTTCGTTTTATGTGCGGTATGATGCTGGCTTATTGAGGCCTGTGGATATTTACACGCTTCACTAGGTTCCTGATGAAGGGAATTTCCTTCGGGCAATGGTTTGCGTTGGGAATTTGTGCGATTTTAGTGTTGGTTGATTGGGCGCTGCGTTGCGAATAGTTGGAAATTTAAGTTCTAGTTAAAATGCGGTTGTGGGAGAAAAGGGCTCGTTTTCAGGCTATAAAGGAAGAGTTGTGATCTTTCGTATCGAGCTGTTGGTATTATGTGAAGTTACTATGAGTTCGTTCTAAAATATTTGGAGAATCATATGGAATAAAATAGTTTTAATGCATTTAGAGATGTTATATCTTCTTTTAGCGATAGTTGGCATTCGGTTCGAAATATTAGTAGAGCCTAACAAACTAATCAAAATGTCACTGAAAGTATTCTTTTAAAGCTTATGAGCTTGTCTTATGTCGCAAAATGTAACTTCAAGACGAGAGAAACAAGTTTATTTCTCTCTATTTAATTTTATGGTCTAGCCAAATGTCGTATGCAATTTAAAAACTTCTTCTTTCCCCTTTTTACTTTCATACATTTCAATCATTAGCACTTCCATCCATATCGCGTACCTAGAGCAGTTACTTTTTTGAAAACTGCCACTCTTTTTTTTGAAGACTTTATGTCGGCCCTCCATAAAACCGTTTATGAAACGTTTTTCGATAGTCGTTCTCGTATCGAACGGCAATAAATTCATAGAAGTTATTCGGAGCGATATTGACTTTGGTGTTGCAGTAGCAGTACACACTACGAACGAGCAGTGTCCCAACGAACAACTATCTGAGAACTATCCATCCATTTCACTATACGTTTTCGTTTGAATTCATTCCAGATGGTGGCGGAATTCAGGTATGCAATCATGCATAGATAATGCCTTGGCATGTCGAGTTACAACAAACCGAGCCCATGGAGCAGCCGAGCAACAGGGCGAAATAGTCTAAGTATCTAAGCAGCCTTAAAGAGCAATATGCATAGATAGATACTTTTACAGAGAGATACTTTACGGAACTACAACAGGACAGAGTAGAGCAGAAGATATTATGAAATATGATAATATATTGTTCTGTTCATTTTTACTAGAGTTTGCACACTTATGAAGTGATAAATTGCAGACGGTATGCGCTTAAAATGGATGATGGTTGGAATAAACGAAGAGGAAAGTAATTTTATCGTTTTTCGTATGCATACGTGCGAATGTTATGCTTTTATTTATAGTTGCAGATTAGATGGCTTTAATGGCAATTTGTTTCGTTATAGATTTTATTGGCTGTTCAATCAATATAGATTGTTTTTATTCTTGTTTCGTTCTAGATGATTTGTGTCATGAATACGATAATAGCATGATAACATAGTTTAGATAACTGTAGAGTGCTATAATAATTGTTTGTTTTGTCTGTATTTCGCAGTTCATTTGCTTTTGAGTGTTCAAACTTTGTGAGCATTTGGAATCGGTATTTCCCTTCAAAACTCGCGATGCTGACACCAAAATTATGCCAAGATTAACAACCTGAATAACTCTCAAATTGCCGAAGTAAAGATTTGCTGCTAATCTCTGTGAGTGTTGTAATCCCCGTAACTGAACTCACGCCAATTTCCACAGAATTAATTATTTGCTAGTTATTTCTTGGAAAGTTAAAAGAGTATATCATCTTCACCACACGTTTGAAATTAAACCATGTATTCTCTGATCCAGTGTCTATGCACACATGAACTTCGACTTCAAATCTAATAACATCCCCTAAGACTTTGATTTACTTCCTCACTGTTACCGCGACTGAATACATTCCTGACTTATCATATTATTTGACACCTTACAAATTATACAGCAGCATCTCCAAAAAGCGTTCCACTAGGTCATTAGTGAATTTTCAGGTGAATTGCTCGTACTCGGCCTACTTCGTGGCAAACCTCTACTGTTCATGACTTCAACACTTCACCCGTTTAATGCTCAGACCCATCTCACCGCACCCTCCAATTAGCCCTCTGACAGCATTCACAAGCACAAACAAGCGGGTGGCGTTTACATTACGTCGCCTTTAGCTCTGCCATCAAGTAAATGCCTAGCAACCAACTAGGGTTAGGTGTTCGTTCATTATCCTTAATACCAGCAATATCTTGACAGCTCTCCGGTATGAAAGCAGTTGTACTTTAGCTGATAATTCTGCCAGGCTACCGTTCATTTCGCCAATTCATGGTGAAAGTGAATTATGCTAATTCTCGAAGCCAACTGTTTTGGCAAAGAGAAAATGAATAAATAACGGTACCGTCGCTCTGACGCTGCTACGTTTTACAGAACTTTGCTTTGATCGAAATGTGTAAAGAGGCTAATGTATCCTGGCGTTGCTGGGCTGATGAAGTTTCGAAAGTAAATTGATATTCGTAAATAGACATCCATAAGTATAGGTGATGACGCCAATTGCTAGCCGACTTTTTTCCTCTTTTTCCTTATTTAATTTATGAAAAATTATATACACTGAGGTTGGTACCAGTTCTACAGAAAGCAAAAGTAAATGTGATAGAACTGATGAAAAACATGGCGACTCGAGATAAAAATTAATGATTTTATGGTGTTTAATTTCAACACATACCTAAGTTTTCCAAAATATGCGGGGTCAATATTGGTATTTTCACAGATAGCCATTAAATCCCTAGCTGGTCCTTGTACAGTGTCCATGATTGTTGCTGAATGCCATCTATCTCTTAGGAAGATGTCGGGACATTCGGTTGTTCAATTGATTTGGGTACCTGGACATAAGGGTTTTCAGGGCAACTGTGAGGCCGATGAGCTAGCAAAGCTTGGAACCTTGTTACCCGAGGTCTCTTGTTCCCTCTCAATAGGTATACATACCAATGACATCGGTCAAATTGGCCATCAGGCAAAAAAATCTCGAGGATGCTAGGAGGTCCTGGGCAGATGAATCATCCTGTGCAATAGCAAGGCAGCTCTGGGTATCCATGGATGCGCCAGGCAGCTTTTAGGCTTAAATCGAAGCGCTCTACGTTGCACTGTGAGAGTTCTTACGGGCCACTGCCTCATAGGACGGTATGCACAACGTTTGGGAGTGCAGTCTAACGATTTCTGTCGGAATTGTGGCTCTGAGGATGAGACGGAGTCCGTCCTCCACCTCATGTGTCAGTGCTCGGCGCTGGCTAGGAGAAGGTTGGCGGCGATTGGTGCACTCTTTCTCTCAAACCTGGCCGCGTTATTCCTGGTCAATTTAAAGGGAATAGCGCGTTTTGTCAAGGAAAGCAAATGGTTTCCCGAGTTCAGTGAGTAGGAGAGAGTCACAAATTATTGTGGCATCACAACGGGCCTCTCTTGTGCCTATGTTTGTCGATCGGCAGTCCTCTGTGGATCGACAGTCACTTCAACCTACCTACCTACCTAAGTTTTCCAACAACTCTTGCTTGAATTTCACAAAAATTGCATTTTACATAGAAATTGAACACTGATCCAATAAATTCCAACCAATGAAGACCATATTGAATTTTTATAGCTTTTATAAATTTTGATTAATGTAAGATCTTGTTCGCCGCTTGTTCAAATCCCGCTGGAAACAAAATAATAAAGTAAAATGGAAGGAAACTGATAGCTGTTATCGAAGACACGGGAACCGGAGTATAAAAAAAATTCTCTAATGTTCACGTTAACGTAAGTGGGATCGGTGTAGCTCAGTGAGTTGAGCACCGACTTCAGAAACGTAGGTTCCAAGTTCAAATCTAGGCATTGACACTAGCTAGTGGAATGGAATTGTTATTGTGGGATGATTATTATTGATTTTTTTTACTAAGTGGTTTCGAAAGTATGCACTGTTTCTCAGCAGACATCAGCTCATAGTACATACCTGGCTGATGTGACCACTTGCAGTGGGAGATCATAATTTTTTTATTTACGTTATTTGTGATAAATTTTAACATCCTCGACTTATATCTAACGATATCTTTTACCCATAAAGGTTATTAATTTGTGATCACTGCTAGTTATCAAATGGCAAGTTTTGTTTTATCCTAATTATGTTTATTTAAAGTGAAATTAGTGGTCATGGTCACCATAAATCTATAAAGTTCCTTTTTCTCTTCAAATAATTTAAGTAAAAAATACGCAGTAGATTTTCTATGGTGAAATCTCATCAATTTCCAAAGCAATATGAATTTGACAATCGGCATACAACGTGAAAATAATTCCTCACCCGTACAAGATGGGGCTAAATTTACCCCATAAAACATTGTATCTTTTCTGTGTATATATTAAATAGAACGTGCTCAATTTTTTTTTCATTCTATGCATTAACAAGCTAATAGTAAAACAAAAAAATATACCATTATCAAGCATTTGTTAAAAAAAATACTTTCATACCTCTTCCGTAGAATCAACTTAATTTTTTTAAGTTTTGGGGATAAAATACCCTCACGTTGTTGTAATACTCTTGTACTATTTATTTGAAGAAAAAAAAACAACTATCTTTCTTTAATCATTTGAATACTAACTTACGCACTGTAAGCACAAACAAGCAAACAGGCAAATCAAAGGAATTTCAAGCTACAGCAAACATTAAACTCTTTACCTAAGTAATAAATTCATAACAAAGACGAAACATACAAAGAACATCCTTAACTCAGTCGCCCAAAGCAAAACAGCTCCAAGCTCTGTAGCGAAACAGAAACCGAAAAGAAAACGCTGCAAATCGTACTGCGTCCATGCACAAATATATCTGGGCCATTTAGCGGGTGGATAAGTAAGGGGTTTTTGGATTTGCTCTACCCAGGAAGCAAAGTTTTTATGACCATTAATTGTGTAATGCACACCTCATTGAACGTGCATTGAGGCAAGATCACTTTAGTGTTCAATACGCTGCAATGAATTGTGCCTTCTGGCTTCCATTAGTACCAGATGCTTGTGGCTTCGACTCAAATGCAAGAATTTGTATCGCGTTGCTGTAAAGTAAAGAGCAATCTGCTGAAGAGAGCAACCTGCTGAAGAGAGCAGCCTGCTAAATAAAACAACCTGTTGAAGAGAGCAACCATTTGAAGAGAGCAATGTATAATACAGCGTTGCCAGACATACGGAAATTACCGTAGTTTCAAGGTAATTTATTAGAAAATCTAGCCTACGGTACAAATGAATTACCTTGTATGGAGCCCTATGGAAATTTCAACTTGGGTGTCAAGCACACATATGTACCTTTACTTTCAATTATTCGAAAACAATTACTAACAAATTAAGTGAAAAATCATATATCTTTGAAAAATATCCATGATTATGTACAATTACCATATAACATGACAAACAATGACATCTACATAGATCAATTTCAACAACTCATCTGGGAAATTTAATTAATCCTCAGACACCGATTTAACTAAAAGTTGCTTTTCGAACTCGAAGATAGCTTCCAATTTGAAGTTAAAAAGAACTAAAGGAAGTGCTATAGTTAAAAATGTAATAGGTTCTAGCCAAAAAAAAAAAACTTGTTCATAATTTAAGTAAGTGCAAATTTAGTATCTTGGTCATTGGTCAAAAAACAAATTGCATAGTGGTAAAGTGCTGTGATGAAGCTTCTGGTGTGCTCAAAAGTAGTTTCTATGAGCTGGTAGACATAGTTTAAAATGATCAGTTGACACCAAGCAAAAATCTTTTTAATTCAATACTGCCTGCATCTGAATCAAGGAACATACCGAAAGAAAATATAATCAGGTTTGGAAGGCTACAACTTGATGATGGCTAAATGGCTACAACTTGATGATGGGGGGACATAACTCTGTTTCAGCATGTTTAAAACAAGTTTGCCCGGGTATAAAAGTACTCAAATGTACTTGTCGTTCATTACATTTGTGTGCTTCAGCCGCATGTAAAGCTTTCCCCAAAGTCTGTGAAATGTTAGCAAGGAATATTCACAGTAATTTCAGACAAAGTAGCAAAAGACAAGCGCATTTAGTATCTTATCCAAGCATATTTTGATTTGGAGCCTCTGCGGCCAGTACAATCAAGATGGCTCTTCTTAGGATGTGTCGTTCACAGATTAATCGAAAATTGGAGTGTCCTTCAAGTTTTTTTTAGTGATCAGTGGCTTGAGCAGCATATTTCATCAGCCAAAGAAATTGTCTATAAATGACAAAATCCATTGACGAATGTATATTTGTTGTTTCTACACTTCCGACATTCAATGCAATCAATGCATATTTTCAGTCTTCAAAAGTGATTTGAACAGAAGTTCATCATAAACTATCTGCAACGTTTACCGAAATTGTATTATACTAAATGAAGAGCGCAAAATTCTTGACCATGAAGGCGCAAAGAGTTTGAGAACCTAAGTCGTTTTACCTTAAATTTAATATCTCTCGTACATTCAAATGCAGAGTGTGAGAGAATTTTATAGAAGATTCATATAATTAAAAACAAATTCAGGAATAGAATGAAAACTGATATTGTAAATGGGTCTGTTTTAGCATCAGAGAGTGTCAAAATTTGTGGGTGCGCTGAGTTTGAGCCAACTAATTTAATATACGATAAAATTAAATCAGACATATATAGTAAGATAGAAAACTTTGCAGATTTTTCTTTCACAATTAAATAGTTACCATAAAATTGTTTTACTGATCTCTTTTTTCTGAAATTTTATGACTTAATAAAGTAGTATTTTTTATAATTTTGTTATGCAATAAAGTTAATTCATATATTGAACTGTAAAAGGTATTTGTTATATTCAAATTATGAGAAAAAAAATCCTCAAATACGCATACGGATAAAGCATCTAAAACAAGGTAATTTTCTTGCAAGACTACGGTAATTTTTCAAACGGATTCTGGCAACGCTGGTATAATATGTATAAAATGAAAAATATATGAAGAGAGCAACCTGCTTAAGCGAGCAATTTCAAGACATAAAGGAATTTGAAAGAGCTATTACTTCTTCATGGGCCCGAATTTCGAGAAAATATGTTCGTAAATGATATAAAAGTCTACCAAAAAGAATGATAGAAATTATAAAAAAAGAAGAGAAGCTCAATAAAATATTAAAATATTATAAATAGTTGCGTTTGATTACTTCAATATTATTCTAAAATGGCAAAAATGTAAGGTGTCTTATCTTTTTTACCTACCTGTAATTCAACTTTCTTTAATTACTCAATATGTTATGCGGAAAGTAACCGGCTAATTACTCAGGCCAATATAATGCCGTGCATTAATCTCAGATACATATACATTTTCTTAAGATTAGCTTATTATTTTACGATTTCTTGAAAAATATGCGGTGTTTTATCATTTTCACCGGCACTGTATCTATCAATTTTAGCTCTCAAAAAATCACAAATTCATTTATTCTCTGAATAGTTTCACGCTCATAATTCACCCACCCAAGGACACTACAACAACACAACAATATGTCTTCAGTGTCCTTCAGCGTCCCATCATGCTACCGTATCTAAGGAAAGAAAAATAGTATAGATATTATCAGTTCAAAGTCATTATCAAGGCTAAGGTGTTCCTGCATAACCAATTTCTAGGGATATCCCATTGTTAGCAGTCGTGCTGGCGATTCATATCTTATGCTTAAGCTTAGGTTGAATGAGCTCCAACACAAACCGAAGTTAATGTAGGCGAAAATTTAATGAAAGATAAACAAAAACTATGGTGAAAAGAAAGAAAGGTGTGATGTTGTTGAGATAGGACTAGGAGTGGCTCGTTCTGAAGAAATGCGTGCTATGCCAGCGTTTTCGTATGAAAGCGTGATGTTGGCCGTTGTAAATCAAATTTCGCAAAATGGACTGTCAAGAAAACAGTTATTTACCGACAAAAGGTAGACGTAAATCGAAAACTGCGTAAATATCTGAGAAAAGTTGCAGATTCATAGGATAGGTTTGTGTTAATTAATTAGGTTGAAGTTAAAACTATTTAGCGGCCTTTTGTGTGTAGAGAATGCTATAAAGGAGAGAAAGGGGAATAAAAAAACGTGAATATCGAAGAAAAGATTGATTGATAGGTTGCGTGTTGAAGTCGTCTAACATCAAACAAAATCAAATTGTCAGACGGAAAATTCTGCAAACATATAATAATATTGCATCTTATCTTTTAAAAAATCAATATTGTGCGCTTCATTGCTGCTCCGATATGGCGCAAATATATTATTTCCATTTATTTGCAAAAAAACAAATTGATTTTTTTTCCATTCAGCAACAAATGTAAATTAGTACAGAAAATCAATGAAATAACATCTCTCTAAACTTGGGGATTTAATGGAGGATGGTGTGTGCAAGCTTTTGTTTAATGTTTCCAGCAAATAATATTCCAGGCTAGAACCAACCCGCTGTTAGTAAATAATTTTCAAGGTCGAAAAAGTTGAAATAGGGGGGAAAATGTGCGTTTTCCGTTAATAATCAGTTAATATGTACTTGGCGCAATTCGCCAGTTTTAAGATTTTCTTGAGTTACTCACATGACACTTTAGTAAAATTATCTTACTTTTAACTTCGCTTTGATAATAAAAAAACTTTAGACCTGGCACTAAACTATAGAGTGGGGAGATATACTACGAGAAACCGGTTTAATTATTCCATTGAAAGCAATTGCAAGCATTAGGTTGATGGTTTACATAATATCGGTAGTTCTGTTCATCTGAAATAATCTACAGGCCTTTAGTTCTAGCCTGAATTGGGATTAAATGAAAACGTTGAAATGTTCTTCATGGTGAAAAAAGCTGAGTTTTCTTAAAATATTAGACTTTGTAAGCTTGCTAAAAAAATATTACTGAAATCATAACTAGCTAGAGTTAGAATCACAAGTGCACCGAACATACGGTGAAAATTCGAGTAAATTTACAAAATTTTTTGCAAGTTTGACAAGCTTACATATGCCTTCAGTCGTTGAAATAGGTTTGAGTCGTCCATGAACGAATGAAAAAAAAACATGTCCGTTTGATTGTACGAACGAAACCCATCAACGTTACATGTCCGAACGTTTCACCATGTCTAATATTGAATTTTTGGCTAATTTTGCTACTTGCATTCGTGTCCGTACATATAGATACGAATAACGATAAAGGCGTTATTAGAAAAACATATATGTAGCTGGACGATTCGAGTGGCACCATGCGAATTAGTGTCAAAGGCCACTAAAAAAAATCATATATGGAGAAAAAAGTTGCAATTATGGTATCTTGAAGCAAAAACATTCGGAGAAGGAAAGGTGGAAGACCTTTGAAATGATTTTATATTGAGCTATTGAACTATTTGACATGTATCAACGAGATCAAGTAAAAAACATCACTCTACATAACTGTTTTGTACAGAATGTATTAGAAATCTTCACTGAAGGTAATCACAGCCGACAAAGTGGCACGTTTCAAAAGCCTTTGGTTCAGTATAACGGTTTTTTTTAGTTTCTGTTGCCAAGCGTCACGTCGGGTTTCTACGTCTGTAACTACCGAAGGACCTCAAATAATGAAATATCCTCTTTTTCACTTTCTCTAGACATATTATAGAGACAATTTATCAAATCAAATATTTATTTAATTTTTTACCTATTAAACGGCACTTGCACTTTAACAACAATATTTGAAAAATATGTAAAAAAAATTCGTTCTGGGATCTTAGCGAGCAGAGCTACCGATCTAACGTCATTTCATCTTGATGCTTGTAGATCGGGTGAAAATCTGCTTGAATTAGTTTGGATTTATTGTCGACATTGCCCCTTCCGACTACCAGTTTTTTCGATCTTTTTGTAGAACGATTTGGCTGTACACTGGTTTCGATCTGCGCAAGAAATCAAAAATTAGATCAACTTGTCGATAGTATCAAAAAACATGGTTATACGTTGACCGAAGTAATTACTAGCCATGGCAATTTGAATGAATTGCTATTTAATGAAATGAAATAATCGTACATTTCCAAGGAAAAAATCTTTTTAAACCTATTAAGCATATATTTTTAAATAAATCAAAAGACATAGGAAGACAATAATAATACCGTTTGATCAATTTCTGCACAAGAATTTCTACTAATATTTTGAATCAGTATGAAGTTTTTTGATAAGGTACAGGGTGGGGCGCAGCACTTGTCCCTTCTGAAATGGCTGCTGTGAAGATTCAGGTAGGGGGAGAGAATTGGAGGCGGGATTGTTGGAGAGGATTGATGAGATATTTGTATTCCCGTCCGATTCAGTCTCAAGAATGCAGTTTGACGGTGGAAGAACGCTCCTCTTGCGTCGAGACTTATTTTTCGGACGCTTACCCCATCATTGCGATGCACCGTGTTTTCCGTTCACGGTTTGCTGTATCCTCCATCCCCTCGCGGTCGTGTCTGTCCTAAGTGAAAGCATCCAGGACAACAAAAAATGTCGGATCGATAGGGATAGGACCGAAGAGAACCATCTCAAGACCGGGAAACGTCCAGCATATTCGAGCAGCACTACAGCAATCTCTCAGGCGCTCTGCTTTTAAACAAGCTTTTGCTTTTGGCGTTTCAAGGCGTTCTTTTCATCGAGTTATGCATAGTGACCTTCATTTCCATCCCTAAAGGCTGGTGGTCGTCCAACAAATTTTAACACCGGACTATGTAATGCGTCGGACACCTTCTGAAAATATGCTTGCCTCCATACCCCGTGACGCAATTGTGTTTATTTAAAAAAAAACTCATTTTTATGTACATTAGTGGGTGCGTTAACAAGCAGCATATGCGGTACTGGAGCGATAAAAATCACAGAGGACTTCACGAGAAACCCCTGCATTCGGATCGTGTCACTGTTTGGTGCGCCTTACTCAGACTAGGCATCATCGGCCCTTGCCTGACTATCCTCCAGGGGTTTTTTCACCCCGCTCCTGAGGCAATGCAATTAAACAATAAGATGGTGACATAGCGCACATATCGATTATTTCCACGGATTTTCTGAGACAAACCTTCCCTGTACGATTCATCACTTTGAAAGAGGACCTCGACTGGCTTCACGTCTTGCGATTTGGTCCATCTATCAAAAATATGCTGCAAAATTTTTTTTTTTTTTTCCATAGTGAACTTACTACCCGCAAGGGTTATACTAGCATTTAGACTTAAAGCCATCTATCTTTTAGACAAAATCTTGGAGAAAGGTAACACTATTTGCCTGCTAAAATAAATAATTTAATCTAATTCAATTTTGTCTACACTGAACGAAAAGAATTCGAAATTTTAACTAATTGCAAATAGATGACTTTGATTTGGTAGAAAAGTCTAAAAGTATGATTTATTCTTCAAAACACTTTAATTAATAAGGAAATCTAGATTAGTTGATATTACTAATCTTCTTTAGTTAAAAAAGGATCAACTGTTTGTAGAGTTTCTTACTATTGAAATAGAAAATTTTGCAAATATAATTTGCATGAATGTCTGCATTATAGAAAGTTTAGTTATTTTTATTGTAAAAATGTCTAAAGACAGTAAAAGAAATGATTAATATTATACGGAGATAATTAACGATTCATGATTTGCGGAAACAACAAATTGAATTAGTAGGCTGAAAATCAACCATTTTCTTTAGTAAATTATGACTATTTCTTTATATGAAATACCAAATGATTTTTTTCAGTGATAGCTGTTAAAACCAAAGATTTGAACTTACTGACCAATTTTTCCTTTAAAAGCTATATATATATATATATATATATATATATATATATATATATATATATATATATATATATATATATATATATATATATGTGTATATATATATATATATATATATATATATATATATATATATATATATATATGTATATATATATATATATGTATATATATATATATATATATATATATATGTATATATATATATATATATATATATATATATATATATATATATATATATATATATATATATATATATATATATATGTATATATATATATATATGTATATATATATATATATATATATATATATATATATATATATCTGCTAGTTATTGATATTTCTAGGGTAATTTATCTTGGTCTTCAGGGTCTCAGTCTAATCTTAATATAGCTCAAACCTCTTATTTTCGATTGTCATATTTGATGTACTTTGAAAGCTTGTTTATTTTTTAATTGCTTTTTGAATTGTTTTTCCTCACTTTTACATCGTTTCTTATTGCTGTACCTCCCTGATCACCTCAACGTTGTTCCATGTTATGCTATACGCCTCCCCCAAGATGTGTCTTGGTACTGCTGAGCGCAAAAAAGCAGCGTTAATTTTTCTAGTTGAGATTGCTTCCCGTTTGTGTTTGGTTAATTTAACACCAGCTAACAGCTTCGTTTGATCGATGTACACTGCTTCTTTTGTCGTTGGCCTGACCTAGCTTCGAGCCTGATTTATCAGCATTACTTATTGAAAAGCGCCACAGAATTTGCCTAATCTTCCTAAAAATTGACGAAAAAGTTATTGAAACTTTAATGGTTGTTTCTTGTTCTTCTTGTCGTATTTTGAAGTCATTTATTTAAAAGAAAAATGGCCCTTTTCACAATTCACCTACTGTCGGTCCCCATCTTGCAATGAAAGTGAAAATGACAAATTCAACTAAAGCCACAATATCAATTCCACACCGGCTATAAAGAAAAACTATTTATTTGCTTAACAGAATCGATCACAATGGCAAAATTTGTAAATAGTTTTTCTTTTCTCCCAACATACACCTGATAGATGGCGTCTCTTATGATATTCGATTAACAATAAAACGAAACCTCCAGGTGTCAGGTCGGGAATCTATCTCATGTCGAGCTAATAGCGTATCCGACAGCTGAATAGATCGATTCGTACACCAAGATAGCAACTGCAACAAAAAAAGATACATATAAAGATAGATTTTGGAAAATGAGCTTTCTCTGCACTCGATGCTAATCCGAATCGCCAGCACCATCGAATTAACAACGCACCAACCGATTCTGAGTACGTACACAGCCAGCTGAATTACGTATGCAAGACCTGTGGTTATTTTTTATTCGCAAGCACACGTTCACTCTTCATTAGACCTTTTTGAATCGTTTTGATCTTTAGATATTGATGTTTTTCGAATTTTTTTTTTCAAAGCGCATAGATATAGGCAAACAAACTAACTGCATGTGTTTTTTTTCGACTTTGTAGCTTTTACTTTTCAAATCAAGCGCACCGTATGGTACCGTATTGTCCGATTGTTGCTTTTCGGCGAGGTAGCTTTCAGAAGGTAGGAGGGCCGGAAATGTGTGGGAATTTCGAAAAAAATCGCGAATGCATTAATCTGCCAAAGAGATCAGTCGTATTGATATCGGTTTTTTAAAATATATCTTGAAAATGTACACCGTGCCAGTTTGATTGATAATTTGGCAAGTTTTTCGGATGGTAGTTTAGGGAAAAAAGCATCTTGGAGAGAGAAAACAACGACATTGATAGTCGATGGGTCGATTATTTTATTAATTTTTTGATTTTGGCAGTGAAAGCACGATTTTTCGCCGAGGATTGATTTTGTCAGGAACATTTCAATTTTATCGAAACGATTTGGTGTAATGATTGAGTTGTAAGTTGTAATTTATTGTTTCAATTGATTTGGCAAGGCTACGTTTCTATTTTTGATTATTTTTTGCAGTTGAATTATTATATCTGATGCATGTGATTTGTGATTAAATATCGAAATGGCCCATGCTTTCGATTTCTGTACCTCACTAAAACTTTCCTAAAAAAGTATTTGACATTTTTTGACAGTTCTTCATGCTAATTTTATTTAATCATCAGGGATGCGAAAACAATTTAAAACATTACTATAATTGAGTAAAAATATTTTCCAAGAATATCAGGTTGTAATTGTTATTGCACTTCAATCAAAGAATTACGGTACTATAAATTATTACTCATCGATGGATTAAATCAGATTTCCTTGAAATCATGTAATGAGTTACCGTTAAATTTATTCTACCGTATGATACACTTTAAAATATTTAAAAAGCTATCGAAAAAATCATCTCAAACGAGCTTAATTGGTTTTTTTTACTGATTTCATAGGATTCACCCCCCTACTTCTGTCATGTGTTACATATGAGTAGCTCATCATCTGTCCCTCACAATCATATTATCACAATATTGCATTACCTGTTTAATTTCGGATTAATTAAAAAGTCGTAGCAGGTATTTTTGTGCTCATACATATGAATGATGGTGGCAGTAGAATGACATCATCTTCCACATGCCATAAACATAGGTACAAATGGCAACACACACACTCGTTCTATCATAGCAAAATTATTTGTTGGCAGTTGACTATGCTACGTGCGAATGTAATTTAAGTTTGATTAAATTGGATATTACGGAAGGAAATATATTTACACAGTTTAATTTTTTAAAAATGAAAGTAAGGGGACAGTGCTATTAGTATTCGATTCTGAATAATAGTAGGTTCCGTTGCTAAAATGACATATGAATTTGTAGTTTAACTTGATCAATATCTGATTTTGATGAATGTATCGAATTAAACACGATCTGGCAAAATGTTTCGGAGCATTATCAAAGAGATTATTTCTGACTTTTGCGTTCTCAAGTTGCACGTGTCGTGCTACAAAAAAATGATATTTCTAGGCCTTTTTTTCCTAGTACAACGGTGACTCTATTTTATTGTCATTTCAGGTTGTAGGCTCTTTAGCTTGTGTGATTCAAGATCTAATAATTGTTTTTATGTAGTTCTATTTGGGTGATAGTGATTGTAAGATGAATTACACGCAGAGTGTTTTTTTATAGCCAGAGAGTGATGAATTCAGTCTTTGACGTATCTTTGATTCGTGAACACAAACAACCACAATGGATGATTTGTCAATCTTGGGCAATCAGATTTTCATCGCTGTGTCTATGTTGACCAACTCATAATGTTTGTCGCACCGAACACAATTCCTTAGCCACAATATGCGAGTCGAATTCGTCATTGTCGAATTCCACGCTTATCGGCTTCAATTGTGCATTATTCAGCTAGCCAATCGACTCAGCTATCAAATAAAGGCGAATGACTTTTAGCCACCGTATAAATCGAGTTTCGATATCTTATCGTACATATTGCGGTTCGCCTATTACTATTTGTCACAATGCAAAGTAATTGTAAGTAATATTATGATTGTTTCTCGGTAAATAATAAAAAAAATAATCAGGCTTCCTTTTGAACAGCATGATTTTTTTTTCATAGAAGGTGCAACAAAAATATCAGTAGTCTTGTTCATATGATCGAAATCCGGACAGAGAAGAAGAAAAAATTCTAGAAAAATCGATTTTGAAAGAAAAGCGGTTGTATAGTACCAACTCAAACGGACAGGTTGTACTGCAAAGCTAATTGCCAGCAAGTCAACTAACGAATTGCAAGCTCTCGCACTAACGAAAAGAAAAACTCGAAAAACTATACTGCTTCCTTCCTCCAAAATAAGAAGAGAAAGAGGCTTTAAACTACATCCTCAAAAGATACTTCTATCTCGGAAGAAAACTCTTCTGATATGTCAGTTATTTAGGAGAACAAAGAATTGTCTGAAGAAGCCCCTACAGTTATTCCTAAACCGAAAAAAACCCCAAAATAATAAAGAGGCTTTCTACGCTGAAGTACTTAATTCGTGGATGAATGAAGAATTTCCTTCGCTAAAATCCATTAAACAGTCCAGGGGAAAAATGTGGCTAATTAAGGGAATAGTAATCTTGGTAAGTTTCTCTGAATCAGATCGAAAAAAAGAATTGATTGCCCCTTGAGCAGGGTGCCCTAGAAATGTTCGTGAAGGCTCCCAATCTGCATTAGCAGAATATCCTCCTATTTGACATATTTGACATTAGAAGAATATCCTCATATGCTGTTTTGCCGCTTTGATACCTCTCCGCGGGTAGGGTCAGTCATAAAAAACATCCATGAAAAAAGGGATACTACTTATATTTCATCCGTCCGGACACATATTAGTTGCAATGTACAAAATAAAGTGGATCGGGCTTTTGTCCCGTCAGACCCAGTCGAGACGTGACAGAGCACGCGTGTTAAGAGCCTTGAAAATAAAGTCTAAAAGGAGGAGAATATGCCTCCATCCATGAGGCTGACCGGAGCGAGACAGACAGCCTCTGGTCTCTGATGTTGTTGGGACAATTGGCCACTGATGGAATTGGAGCCACGCCGCCCACTTACTCCAATCGTGAAAATAGTGACCGAAGTTCCTTCCTAATAAATTAGCGAAACGATCGCGTTGATTGTTGTTTACATTTTTATTGGCTTTCACTCAGTAAGAATGTCAACAATTTTAAACTTTTTAAGAATTCATTATTTTATGGATAGAGTACGATATTCAGTTAAATAATTTGGTAGACATATTTATGCATTTAAGATACAAAAACAATCTGGAAACAATCACCAAGTTAAGTTTTCAACAATCGATATATAACGAATAGTTGTATCACTTTAAAGTTACTTTTGAATCTTAGCCACAGTATAATTGAATAAATTCTAAAAATTTGAAAAGATTCTATAGTTGTTGGATTGTAATTATAAAAAAAAATCATCAATACATATGTATGTGTTGGCCAAATATTATTATTTGACTTGGAAATGCATTTCCTTATACTTTTAATTAAAAAAAATGGTTTCCCTTCATTAATTTGCTTCGCGTTTCGCTTCAATGTACGATTCAATTCTAATATTTTCTTGGTTAGATTGGTTATCTTTTTCCGCATAATCTTCTTAAATAATGGCATTTTCATTCTGTATCGTTAAAATTTTGTATATATATTATTTTGCATTATTATTTGAATATAAATCATAACTTTTTGTCTGTTTCTCTTGTTCTTAAATTTAGATCCCCATGCTATTGAACTTTTGCCATATAAACAGGTTTACTAGGACAATCATTTTGTTTTTCTTAATTTTTTTACGTATTTAATATATGTATTTAATGTTTTTTTCTTTATTATTTTCAGGTAAATTCCAAGAAAAAATTTCAACCAAGAAACTAACTTGTCTCGTAAGTACATATTTGCAGGATTCGGCAACAAATAAAACCATATTTTGCAATTATCATGTGAAATGCATGTGATCACTATGAATATTTGGAACCTTAAGGCATTTCGAAAAAAAAAATAAAATTTGTTTAATTACTTTATCTTAATTTCTTGTGGCTATTTTTCGTGAAAATTCATGCTGTTTTTTGTTCATTCTAGTCAAGTCTGCCCTTAAATATAGCTAACAGTATACTGCCTTCGTTTAAATTTTTATTCTTTCCGCTTCTGTCACCCTCTGGTAATGATCTTCATCTCAACTTCTTCCATATTTGGCAGACATCTTCAAAAACTTCTAGAGGAATTCTGGTTAAAAATCTTACTTGCTTGCTAAGCTTTTTGAATTCTATAAATGTTTTAATTTGAAAAATATGCTCGAAATTTCTCACATTTAAAAATTGTTCTAAACTTTGATGCGACAGATAGCAAAAAAAAACATTTCAAATATATCAAAACATTTCAAATAAATAGCACACACCTCAGCGTAATATCTCGTTTTCTATGAGGAAGCATTGGCTTTAATTTCTCCATTTCAGTTGTGACGAGAATGAATACATAGTAGCCTTTTGCGCAAACAGTTGCCACTCTCAAAAAGTCTTCACAATTCCTTCAACAAAAACAAAACCACTGCTTACCACCAGAATTCTGCTCAAGAAAAAGAACACAAAACAGCACCGAAAGCAGTCCCAAGCATCCTTCGCCAACCTGAACAGTAGACACGGCTAGCATGACTACTTAAACAACGGAATATCGAGTTTGTTTCAGTAAAACGGTCTATTTGAACATTCTCACAATTTCAAAGCCGTCAAACGACCACAGGAAGAACGATCTAAAGGCACAGTACCACACGTATAACTTTGTAATTCGAGGACTCAATGCAGAAGAGGCCAAACTAGACCTGGAAAGGCTGGTTTGCAACCCAATTGTGGTAATTTGCTTCAAAGATAACTGACTAAATCTCTGCTTCCGTCCAGTTTACCCGGTCGAAACTCTACCCAAGAGCAAAGCCACAATATGATCAGTAACTACCACGCACAATACCAATCCGTGAAGTGTGATGGCTTTCACGACCACAAGTTTGACAATAAGCATCCAGAACAGAAACCTTAATGTGTCAACTGTAATGGTAAGCATCTCGCAAGCTATGGGGTTTGACCTGAAAAACTGAAATCAAGAATATGAAGAAAATATTCCCTCAACTGAGTCAACTCTGCTACTCCTCTCCAACAGTTTCTGACCGTCTTGTAGTTTCAACTTTATTCGATCATGTACGATAAAATGGCTCAAATGGCACCGGGCATGTTCCCTACTCAGTATGTTTTCTACCGTACTCTCAAACATCTCGTAATAAATAAATAGAGGCAGCCGTATCTTTATTCTCACTAAGAGCGTCAATTTCGATTTTACACAAAAAAGGAGAAGTGCTGCAATTTCTTGGCGATTTCAGGATTGACATCATGCTCATACCAAAATCATCCTTAAAATCAAGTAGACAGTTCCGAATGCCCAACTATCATTGGAATAGAAATGATAGCCAACAGGGGAGGAAGCGTAACAATTCTCGTAAAAAGGGAACATAGGTCACCACATTTTACCAATCCTTAAAACTATAGAAGTTACAGTGATTAGAGTGCAAGCCAGTTTTCTAAATTTTTCTACTATCTCTCCCTATAGACCTCCTAACGCTCTGTACTTAGAAGAAGACCGCAGAGGACCTTCGTGCAATTTTTGACTTTGAAATCTTTATTTTTCTAGGATGAGATCTAAACGCGCACATTCAGCCCAGAGGATCTTACTGGGAAAGAATTATGCAAATTTGTTCCAGGATACCTATCTTGCCTCCATATCTCGGAGCAACTCACTCCCTTGCGCTCGATGCGCAGCCATATATCGGATACTGGGATATCTCATAACGTTCCCCAATGCATCCAGACTAATGTTCTCGACGAACTCCCGAACTCGGACCATAAGCCAGTACTTTTTCGAATTGAGGAGGTTTTTATTGCCGCTTCCCTGAAAAGAAAATCATGCACCGACTATAAACCATTCTGTGTTACTATCGCTAATGATAGAAGTTTCAATCGCCTGAAACAGCCTGTGACCTAGATTATTCAATATAGTTTTTGACCAGGAGCATCACTCGTGTCTAAAACTCCAATTACAAGCTCTCGAAGTCCTCATTAGAAGCAGTAGTCAAATCAGGAAGCGAGCTAGGAGCACGAACGACTCTATGTTGCGATTAAAAGCAAGTCGTCTAACAAATATTATCGCGTTCAAATTAACTAGTTCAAAAATGAACAATGGGAGCTCTTCATGAGGCCAATTAGCCTAGAAGTGGTTCAAACTGGAGGTTGTCCAAATACTTCAAGACAAAAATGAAGCCAATCGTACCTCCCATTTATGGTACAACTTGCTTGAAATTCAACACATCTGATAAAGCCGAAGCATTTGCTGAGGTACTTGAGCTACTATTCCAGGAAAATATCTTTTCGAATGACGATCTCGACGACGGAAATCACACTGATAAAGCCGCTTTAAGTGTACTATTTTTGAGACCGATAAAAGGAACTCAATTCCGTTCACTAGTTAAGAGGAAGTCGAATACCAGGCATGCGATATCATTGAACGTATATTTCCAGGCCCTGACAGAGTCATCTACCAAATAGTGCCCTGTAAAATATCGCGGATATTATACATGCTATCTTCGTTTTAAAGAAAAATCCAAATTTTCGGAAATGGGCCACAATTATAGCTATCTCTAGGCCTATCAAATATCTATCCTACCCTCAAAATCAGAGACATATTAGCCCTTTTATTTGCCGCGAAACGAGGGGAACACATTTTCCTCTCCCGTGACAAGGAGATAGTCCATCTGGTAGCAGAGTTCGTAGATTCTGTTGCCTCGTACCCACTACTCATGTGCACTGTAGGGGGATGCTTGCACTCCTTAAAGTTTTTTGACGAAGAATAATCATGCGGCAGCCTAAACAAATGTTCAGGCATAGACATGTTCAAAAACAATGTATCTGCTGTTTGGGTGTCTGAAAAAGCCGGCATAGAGCTTTCCAGTGTAGCCGGGTACTTTCTACTTTTCGGCGATATCTGTCGATCCTGGTTCACACCGGAAGGCATTACATTTTCATGCAGAGCCCTCTTTTGCCTTCGGTTGAGGGTCTTAAATCCCAGCCATTCATTCGAAACATTTCTGCCCCAAACTATCAGCATCGGCATTATCAACCAACCTTTCTCTCACTTCTCCAAAGAAACTCTAAATTTCCACTGCCTAGCATCCAGCTTCCTGAAAAACTCTTGGAGTTTTTTCTGCTTTGATTGCCCTATCCGCCTTCGCTAACAGCTTTCCCTTTTTTCGCAGCTTCTTTTGTTGTCTCCGATTGAGAGACTCCATATATTTGCAAACTCCAGAGCACAGAATACACCTTCCATCTATGCTTCCTGCGGAGGTCTAATTACCACCATTTGGAGCTATCTCCCTCAGTGCTGCCCTCCTCTTCTTCTGTGAGGAATTATGGGAAGGCACGGCCGTAGTCGGTCGTCTAGCTGACGCTGTACTCGCTTTTTCGGAGTCAGTAACCATCGGAAATGCTATCACCAAGCTCGAAAACTCGCTGGTCATGAAATCTTCCACGATAGTATCCTTTGATCTTCGACTGGAACGAAGGCCTTGTCACTTATACATGAGGCAGCGGCCAGCGGACTCCGAGCTGGTGCCTCACGGGGCAAGCCCACTTCGATTGTGTTTCCATACTCAATCTGGCTATCACCTTCAGAGAAACAATTCTTTGGATTGATCCTCATTCCGTTTTCAGTAGTGAGATTTTTGGGCACCAAATTCAGTAGTTAAAAAAAATCCCAGAAAACTGGATGGGATGACGTATTCTTTTGACGTGGCTACCGTAGCCATAGACTTACCAAAACACACAAACTTAATCCTTATAGTAACCAACGTATCTTAAAAATTTGTTAATAATCTATTCACTGTTAGATACTAGCACGAAACCAAATTTAAAAGAAAATTCTTGTTTACTTTTTGGTTCCCAGCGCCCACATCGGGCTAAGGATATCTAAATCCTTACTGTAACCAAGCAAAGAACATGCTCGAATTTACTCCTTATTCTTGTTTTTTTTTCGAATATCTTTTCTTCGAAGCATTGTAGTGAACATTTTGATATAGAACTATTTAAATCATCATTGCCTCCAAAGGTTTAAATGTATCTTAGTCTTATGTTACTCCTTGTAAACATAAAAACTCCTAAAAATTGTAGATATTGGAGACAAAATGAGTTATGCTCACTGAATCTTTCCAAGCATAAGATATTAATGCAAAGGAACGTGAACTTTAGAGCAAATAGGTTTTATTAATAATGTTCAACGAGAACCAGCAAAAAACAAACCAGCCCCCCCCCCCCCCAAATATCTTTTCTTCGAGAAAAAAAAACCATTGACTCATCATTTTCACAAAACTAATTTCATTATCAAAACAATTCATCTTTTCTAAACTCGATTTCGAACCAGTAAATTTTCTTCGCGAAACCCAAACCGAAATTATCGTAAATCTCTTTCTATTTCTCGCTATAACCATCCCTTAATTTTATCCTTTTATTCGTTGATTATTGCCGGAATCGCTTTAACCTTTTCCTTGTGCGTACATTCCGAGCGAGAAGCAGTGTGGTAATGGCACTTGAGAACAAACATCTCCAACGGAAAACTAATGATGATATTTAGGAGCAGATTATGAAAAGGAAAATAAACGAGAACGACCCTTCGACCTCCTCCACCAGCCACCCTCATCTCCTACGTAGGTTTTTCCGTTAACGCCAACAACACCAACGCTTCCGTCAATGTGGTCGTGCTTTCTCATAAAAAATTCATAACTAGATGAATTTCTTCACCCTCGAGTTGAAAGGCAGGCGAGAAAATAAAAAGGACGAAAAACTAGACTAGGAAAAGCCCAAGTTATGCCCACAATTGAATGAATCACGGCATCTTTAAATCTGGTCGATGCTTTCGTTCCTATTTCCGCGTGTGGAATACGTGGTGGTATGTGCCGGGAGTATTTCAGCGAGGCACCGTAGGCTGCTTGTGCAAACATAAGACAGATTGGTTTTAGTCATCAGCTCTGAAGAAAGACGGTTCAACAACGAAAACTAAAGACGAAAAACGAAAGAATTCACACATCGTCGACGTCGTCAACGAAAACTTTTCGAAGTAGAGACATTGAAGTAGTCTTTCGGATCCAGGCTTGAATGGATGAATGAATAAGGAGAGCCAAATAAAAATTCTTTCACATTTTTACACCCCATTTATGTAGTCCAGGGGGTAAAAGTACGCAAGATGATCCTGTTATTCGCTTTAGTAGTAGCAGTAGTAGCAAAATCTGCCTCAGAGCCGTGTGGGAAAGATAAAGATGATGATGGTACAATAGGTTTTCGGCCGGCCTGTCGGTCGGTCGGTGGATCTCCTTTCGCTGCTATCGTTTTGTTGTCTCCCCTGGAGCATGCAATAAAGACAATTTGGTAGATCTTTGGAGCAAAATTTTTTACGCTCCCTAACTTTATCGTGCTTCTCTCTGTTCCATAAAAGGGAGGCCTGAAAGAAGAAAAATCAACATGTACCGATCGATATTTTCCCGGAGGGCTTACTGTACTCAAGAATAAACAGCATTAGTTGCATGGACTTTATATGAAACTAATACATTCAAGTCTAGTTAAATGTATCCAGGATTTTTTTTTAGTACAAGAGATGGTTACGAAATTGTAGGAGATGCTGGATTAAGAGGTTTTCCTATGTGAGTTTGTGGTTATTGCTTCATTTTCATTGTACAATAAACTATCAGCATGTGGTGGAAATATTCAAGAATTCTTAAAGCTCTAGCGTTAATGGTTAGATAAAAATAGTAATGACCAATAGTCGAAAGCTATTTACAAATAAAGAATATATATGACAATTCAATATTTGACCTAATTCCTAAAAACTTCATGCTGAGCTCTACTCGGAGGAAATATAATATTTTCCTCTCTTTGATCTGCCGAATCCTACCAACTCCTAATCTCCCCTATGGCATGTGTTCGTTTGTTTCGGACATCTTAAAGAGGCTCATTGAAATTTTCTCCGCAAAACAGACAAGGTATACTCCCCCTTGGCAGTAAGAGTGCTGCAGTGCAACTCTACTACCATCAATAGCAATACTAAAATCCGACTTAGAGCGCAACCAAGAGATGTCCTAAAAGGTTTATGGCCTCAGTCAGACTGTCATGTTAAATTCCACCAACTTTCTATTCTCTCTACCCTTACCGCTGGCATATTAGCAAGAGATCCATTTGTTATGTTAGTACTACATAAAGACATACTTTCAAACTGTTGGATGCCATTTTGCCGTCATAATATTTTAGCTCCGACATACATAGCTCCTGAGACAGTTGAACGTAAAAGCGAGATACGGGGGATAACTTTAGGTTTTCGGTCCAACACAAGGCAAAAAATAAAATAAAAGATGAAAAGCATTTCGGATTCACGTGATAGGGCGCGACTTATTGTTCGTATATGGCGAGAAGACTTATTTTGATGCCTTTCTATCAATCTGATGTCCACTATCTCGTCTACCCGAAGTACTCGAAGATAGTAAGAAGCGGTAGGCTCAATATCGGATAGGGAAAATTATTTCTTTTGTTGGCTTTTGTTGGTTTCGGAGAATAATTGTATTTTTAGCTGAGCTCGGGAAAACAGTTCTGTGCTTGATATGGCTGAAAGTGTGTCGAAGTGCTAAGACTGGTTGGTTTTTTATCGATTATGTAAGAAAGAGATTTTCAATTATGCTTGTTTGGAATGGAGTTGAATGAAAAAATAATAATATAGAAAAAATGCACCGAGTAATATAGAATTTCCAGGTTGTTTATCAGAAAAGAGCTTAAAAAATAATTTCTTTTGTATGTTTGGAGGGCACCAACTGAAAGAATAAAATAGAGTGAATAAAAGAAAAATTGAATTATTGCATAGAAAGAAAAGAATGTGCTTATTTTAGTTGAAAGAAAACCAGAATAAAAGCAATTACGTCTCTAGGAAGAGAGTACTTATAACGCCATTTATTAGAAAAGGAAATAAAAACAAATTTAAGGAGAAAATAAAAATAAGGATGAAAGAAAAGTTAAGATGGGACACTATTAAAAACGGTGAAACATGAATTGTCGTCTCCTAGAGACGTGGGCATGACGAAATGCTTACACATGGTTGTCACCGCTGGTGATGACGAACATTCAAAAGAAAATTAACGTCACTAGTGTGATGGCAATGCTGGTAGCAAGCCTCAATTATATACTTTACAATTACAATTATAACTATAATTATAAATATAAAGATTAGAACGACAAAATAGAACTTAGTATAGCAGCTCACAAATTTACATACTTTAGACCCGAACCTTAGGTGGTAGTCGTGTTGCACTTAAAGAGTACAGGACTCTAGTGCAGGTAAAGGCAGATCATATGCTTTGGATGGAAAAATGCCTTGCTTTAATTTTCAGCGGACTCGCGCTTCAGTATAGACTCCCGGCCTTTACACTGACACTATCACCCATACTCCAGTTGTGCGTCAATGCTGCAAGAGAATTAGTGGAGTGGACGTGCAATTCCTGCCTAAAGACAAGCTTAAGACAGCGAACATTGCCTAGGTAAGGCACAGCAACGAAATAAAGTAGATAATCCTAGAAAAACACCGAGGGTCCGTTCACTTAGTGGGGACCCTTCTCACTAGTGGGCGGAGAATATGCGCAAGGTACGTAAACAAGTCCAGGATTTCATTGTGATCCACTTCGAATACGGGGGAATGGTACTCCCAAAGGCTCCGCAAATCAGCTTGGTAGGGCAGCCGGTGCATGGACCAAACAAAGCCCAACCCTTTAAACTAATTGGATTTTCACCACCCTACGTTGTCTAGGTCCGTGAAGAAGCCGTACTCCAATACTTCAAACAACTCTATCACGTGGGTTTATCCGGTACGTGGTGTCGGCATTCTTAAAACGTTAAGCTGTAATTTCTCCTACCACCGAAAGACATGGACCTGACCATACCAAACACAGATGCCCCGTTTTATAAACTAGGCAATAAGCCCAATTTCTCTGCTTGTCATACATGTTACACAATTGATCTGCAGTGTTATTGTCACGAAAATAGATAAATAAACTTTAAACAGAGCATGTATTGTCTTTAAGCGTGCACGTATTATAAATATAAAGATGTTAAAGTAAAAAAAAGGAGGTGAAGCCTCCTCGCAAAAGCACCACATGTTTGACTTAGAATTCTTTTAAAGCAATAATACAGAAGTCATAAATTCCTCGAACATACACATGTCAGGCCAATTATTTATGACATAAGTTGTGTTTAATGATTCCGAAAAAAGAGCAGAGCATTTTAAGGCAGGTTAGAATAGATCAACTGTCAAAAAAGTTGACCAAGCTATAGCAAAGTCGAGCAAGTAAGAGAGATTGAGAGGCAATTCTCAAAGTTGATTGCTTCAACCTGTCAATTCACCTATAAAAAACTCTACTTCATCACACTTTTTTGTTGAAAGTAGGTTCCGTGACAGTCGACAGCTGCTTGCTGCCCGAACTTGCGCTACCAAAAAATGTTTACCAAAAATCGTGCTCCAAATTACTCTAGCTCAACGAGCAGGTTCATGAAACACAAATCAGAACAACTAAGGAATACCATCAGAGCCAGAACTAGAATTAGAATCGAGACAACTCATTAAATATTCTACTTCTCAGGGGTTTGTACGAAACGAAGAGAGCGCTTTAACGTTAACGCGAAATGACGAAGGAGTTGTAAAAGAAGCATGTGGAGCAGAAGAGGGTTTTGTGGGGAAGAAAATGACGAGAAAAAATGAGCTACGAGCTCAGAGGTCTCTTCAGTTGTAGCGGCAGAAATTTCATCAAGAAACATATTTTGAGCAATGACGGGGGATTTTGTCAGGGAGTGAATAAATGACCAGAAGGGTTTTGAATTGTTGGAACTGATACAAGCCTCAACTCTGGCAACGTAGGCATGCATGGCTCTTTAGTGACCCTTTTTGTATGAAAACGCATCAGAACGTTTGAATTTGGCACGGGCAACATCCTTTGCCCCGAAAGCAGCAGCAACTTCAGATGTAAATCAGGCAGCGTCATTAGGTCTTCTGGAACGACATGTAGGAGGGAAGCGAAGAATGAGACTTGCGAGGGAGCAGACACCAGAAGAAATTTAAGGTATTGAATTCGGCAGGGAAGTTTATGCATCAGTTTTGACGCTGAAGGAATTATTATGATAGTACCGGTTCAAAAAGCAGCAGCTGCGATGGCTGCAATTCAAGAAACAGGATTCAAGCTGCTTGAACATCCGCCCTATTCGCCAGATCTAGCTCCCAATGACCTCCACCTCTTTCCTCGGCTCAAGGAGCACCTTCGGGGCGAGAAATTTGAAGATTATAGCGAAGTGATGGCCGCTGTTGGGGCGTTTTGGGAGAGTAAAATGTTTCTAAGGGTATCCTGGGTTTGGAAAAAAGATGGACCAAATATATAAGCTTATTAGGAAACCATGTTGAAAAATAAATATTTTTCTGAAGTCTAATCACCTTGGTTTATATTGATTATCATTGCTTTTGGTTCAACCCTCGTATGTAGGTTTAGTTCTGTGCCTCGTCATCGTTGTGATGCTTGTCCTTCTTGATTTTCTCTGGCAGTTTTTAAAGCTCTGCGCGAGAAGGATAACGCTGCAAATAAATTTAATTGGCTAAAAAAACAGCTGAAAATGTAAAAATTGGGCTACTTCGTCCATATTGAAGCGTGCCTTTCTTCAAATAGCTCAAAGCTTTTCTGGTCGTATGTCCGTTCCCTTAAAACAACCAACTGATTTCTGTTAATAAAAGCGTTCAACAGAGTGAACCACTGAATGTTTTTGGAAAAGATATCTGATTTCGGTGTTTCCAGCAGGCTTGTATCATAGCTTTCTTGCTACGTCTATGATCGCACCTGTCGTGTTGTTTTTAATGGCTCTTCTTCCTCCCCATCCTACCCTACTTCGGGCGTTCTCGAAGGTTATATCCTCGGCCCCCTCTTTTTTACTTTGTTTATCAACGACCGTCTTTGTAACTTCAAGTCTGATTCTCTTTTATACGCTGATGGCCTTAAAAATGTTCATGCTGTTGCAAATAATTGCAGTTATTTACAGTAGGATCTTTTTGTTTTCAGTGATTAGTGCTCTGCGAACTTTCTTAATCTTATTGTTTCCGAGTATTTTTTTGATGTCTGTTCCCTTTACCTTTGACTGCGTTTTGTCTGGTGGTCTTTTGGAACATGTGTGTGTAGCATTTTTGATCTGAAGTTAAAATTGAACGAAGTCTCTGTGGGAACACCTAATACACAACAGAAATACACATCCACAATCCACAAACACTTGACACTTCAAAAAAACACCGAAATTAACAAACACCAAGTAGGCTAAGATAGTTGTAATTTTTTATGTTTGCAGCATGTACGTTGAGTATACTTTTAATCTGCTAGAATAAACAATAAAAATATTTTTATATCACTTATTTAATTTTATTTACTATTAGGAACAAATGTACAACTTCCTAAATTTCTGTTATTGCATTCATCATCATCATCATCTATGATACTACAGTCGAGTCGGTCCTGGGCCTCCTAGATTAGACTTCTCCGAATATCACAGTTCTGCGACCTCACTCGCAGCAAGAATCTTCCCATCGTTTTCACGATATTTCTACTGGGTGCTTTCCTTGCGATCTACCTTTTAACGTTCTTCTGCGTAACGGGTGTTCTTGTATTTTGTCTACGTGACCCGCCAGTTGCAGTTTTCGTAGCTTTATACATACGGATAAAGGTGGGTAATAATTGATGCAACTCATCGTTGCAACGAAGTCTCCCCTCTGTTCCTTGTTTCACTGGGCCGTAAATTCTCCTGAGCACTTTTCGTTTAAACACGTCCACTGCTTTTTCGGAGTTGCTCATAAGGGTCCATGCTTTGCTTCTATATAGCAGAACAGGTTTAAGGCAGTATTCTGGTCTAGAGGCTCGATTTTGAGGTGATTTTACGGACGCAATAAAAAAAAACCACAAACCTTTTTCGTATATATTTTTTATCAGTTTTTTGTTAACATTTTGAAAGTACAAAAATGTATTAAAAAAAAAATTGATTTAGATACAGGCTGGCGAAGTGAAAGCTCAAAAAAAAAAACTTGTCTCATGGTTGACATGATTCTAACCTTCCTGGTGGTCCGAAACATACATTTTTGGTCAATTCTGTAAAAAGAAAAATGTTAAATTCGTTTGACGTAGACGGTTTGAAAAAACTTTTTTTTTCACAAAATGGCGTCCATGTAAAAAAAAAGTCGTTTTTTTGCCTAATTTTTTCAACTTTGGGAATTTTTCATAAATATTAGAAATTTTTTTTTCAAAAACCCTACGTCAGACCAATTCTAATAGTGTTAAGAGGGTTTGTGCGAAATTTCACGTAAATCGGTCCATTACAACTAGAGATATCATGTCAACCGTATCGAAAAAAGTAGTTTCGAGAAAAACTCGTTTAAAACTTGGAGTCTCGTTTCGAGCAGTTTGAGTCGTTTAATGGTGTGTTATACTTAGATTTTTTACTCAAAGATCCCCGTCTTATGTAATGTTCCTTCTTTAACTACAAAAGAGAGATTTTCGAGAGCTCTTTTAGCCATACGAGCAGCTCGAACTTCTTTAGAACCTTGAGAAGTTCGTAGCTCGGAGCGGCTAAACCGTTGTTGATCGCGTTTGCTGGTTTAGTTGGCGTGTCACAAAAATAGCTGTAACTCCAAAAATAATTCGAATTTCCGAAAATCCTTTTAAAGGCTTATTCTTAAAGGTCCAAGCAAAAAAATCGATTTGATCAAATTTCTAGACCAGAATACCCCCTTAATAAGTGATTTATAAATGCGAAGCTAATTTTCCCTGTGCACGCCTCTGAATAGGAAGTATGGTAAGAAATAGGCTTTTTATCATTTGTTGCTGCTTTAGATCTTCTTCCCTTAAAAAATTCCATATCAATTCTTGTTGTTTCAACTTAATTTTTCTCTCAGAATACGTTAATTAGAACACTTCCTAATCTTGATGACCCTCGAACAATTTTCTCTTGCGAAAACTTCTGTAAAACTTAACTTGCATACTAACCTCAATCACGAACTTTCCTACACGTCTGTTAAACTTAATACCAAACTAACTAAGCTCAACGAAAAACAAGTTGAACAATTTTCAAGTAGCCATAGTTAGTAGTTGTACTAAAAATTTACATCCGAAATCATATTCAAGGCTATATAAACTACTCGTCGTGAAAATTCCTCTCGTCGCAACAGCAACCGAAAACAAATTGTTTTTAATGAAAATGTACACAAACAGACACCAAAAATTAAAAGCGCTGCTAATAAAAATTTACAATCGTTGTAAAAAAAAAATTCCGAAGCAAAACACGCCGCACAGATGACGGTAAAAACGACGAGGGAAAAGTTACGGCGAGGTCAAAGTAAAACGACCCATTTCGTTTTGTTGGAAAATTCGACCACGTTATAGGGGAGAAATGAAAGCGCCCTTGTGAACGGTAGTGTTCACGCTGCGTGTACGGATATATGTATGTCTGCGACGTGTACGTTATAAAATGCATAATAGTACCGGTCGTAACATTCTCATTTTTATTACTTTCTTATCATTCTCGAAGAGCTGAAAAACAGTGAAAATCCCGACATGGTTTGTTTTATCGCTGGACTATGATTTTTCATTTGTGTGTAAGTTTTGTTTCTTGAGTGTTCGCTTGGTTTGGCTTTGCCATAGAACTTATTGTAGACGAAAACAATGTTGCTGGGCAGCTTGTTGTTTCTTTTTCTTCTTGGGTGATGATAACTATAAAAAATGATGATGGTTTCGAGCAAGGTCGCTGTCGGAGAATCGTTTTTTTTTTTGGCTGCTAGAGGTTCGAATTAAAAAGATGTGGATTGAAGCAAGGTTAAAGACATGTTAAAGTTTATGTTGGTTTTATGGGCAATTTAAATTGATTTTATTAAAGTTTTTCAGGGAAATGGAAGTGATAAACGGTTTTAATAAGTAGTGTTAGTTTGTTTTCATATTGAGTTAGATTGCGTGAAAAATTTTGGGTGAAGTAAATCTATAGTTTGGTCTTTTTCGAACTCTTTGAATAAATTGCTCATCATGAGTCGATTCGATGAAATATACTTTATATACTTTTCAGTTCTAAGAATGAATATCAGACGAGCAATTTGACCATAGAACATTTTCTGTAAACTTCTTCATAGTTTCATGTGAGAATCAAAAAGGTGATTACTGGAAAAAATCGCTATAAGCTGGCTCCAAGGAAGCATTTAAGCATTCCAAAATAAGGTTCCTGAAATGCGAAACTTAAAAACAAGGCGGTCAAAACTATATAAAATAACCCAATGCTAGCACTTAAAAAGCAGTAAATCACGAACTCCGTTCATTGTAATTTGATTTCGAAACCGAAAAAAAGAACTTGCATCAAAACCCCTGACGCCAATAAAAAAATGCGAAAGGCCATTTTCGAATCACATCAAAACTCACCGCTTTCACACTGGCAAATGAAGCTATTCCCCGAAAATATTATAAAATCAGTGACCTGAAATATCCTAAGATACATGGCATGCTACCAATTCCCTCGTTGGTAAGGTACGTGGACTGACTCGCAGGATTCGAAATCTTAATTGGAATTTATCACTTCAATTACGTCGTCGTTCAGTCGTTGGCTCGTTTATTCGTTCGTATGTTTCAACGATGAACCCAGGAAGATATGATGATGATGATGATGATGTTGGTAGTGTTCGAGTTTGATGGTGGAAATGCTATGAATTTTTCCATAAATAAATCTCTGTTTCCACCAATGTCGTTTTCCACTGTGATAACGCCCGTTGCGTTGCGTCTGACTGAAATCCCTGTCGGCATGTCTACCTGTTCCATTGGAATCAATAAACCACAAGACATAAATGTCGAACTAATTGAACGCAAGGTTGCTCCGCGTCATGTGTCTATTTTGATTTTCTATGACATACGTTCGCAAGTATTGTTTTTGCTATGTGTCATATGATGTATTTTTAAATCTACTATTCGCACGTAGATAGTAAAATGTTTTCAATATCGTTGAACTATTGTAAGTGTTGTCGATTTTATTACCATTCGAAAAGTTCGTAAATATTTTTACGATGCTTTTAATTTCATACTCGAGAGTTTTTTTGTATAAAAAAAATGGTCTGTACCTAGAATAGAAATTTGACTAAATGGTTTAAATTGTTTGCCTCAATTTTTCTAGTTTTCGAGTTTTTTTTCTTAAGAGAAACTCTATTTTCCTCTAAAAGATAAATACATCTCAATGTATTGACAGATATCAATATTTCGAGTGGAATCTCCCATCTTTCCCCATGTCTGTTGGTTTGGTCTAGACCATCTTTCAAAAGTTAGAAATAATTGAATGAGGTTAATTTAGTTGATATTGTAGTTTGATTTTAACAGAAATTTGATTACGATCGTACAATTTATGCTCATTGCTTTATTGACTAAACTGTACTGTATTACACCCACACTGGGCGCGAGAAGGAAGCATATCCTTTTTATCTGTAGTGAACTGTTTTTGGACATACTAATGCGAGCGGGAGACACTGAAAAACTAGGGTTTTTGTGTATATATTTATTCATGTATAGAAAATACACATAATAATGCAACTGTTAATCAATTAATTCTTGTTTTTAACTTAGCTTTGAATGTTTCAAGGGTCGTAAAGGACCCAGGTGGGGAGAGTTATATGTTCTCGCTAACCTTGTTAAAAACGAAGTAAAATAGACTGAAGATCCAGCAAACTATATTTCAAAAGTTTCTGGACACTGAGTTTCACGTGTTTGATTTCGGAACTTGATGTTTTCACAAATTGGCTCATGTGAACTACAGATCTGGAAGAGAAAGCATTATCGTGATAGATATGATGGAAAGATACTGTATCAAGCTTGATATAGGAAATAAGATCGTGTTTGTAGACTAACGAACGAATAAATTTCTTTTGTACGGATTTAATGGAATTCTTATCACATTCATATTGAAGACATCAAAGGTTCAAGGGTTCATTCAAGGGTTGACTGGACAAGAGAAGAATATAAAAGTAAGGTTGGCTACATAGTCGGTAACAAGTTTGCGATGCTCTTAACATAAAGCCTGACAGTTTTGAAGCTCGATTGGCCAATCCGAGATATGAACATCCAATCTGAGCTTATTGTCAAACGTAGTCCCAAGGGTTCTTAACGCTCTTCCCTGCGGGAAGAAGGGTCCTTAAATCAGGGAAGAATACAGTGGAATGAGTTTTATGAGAAAAAAGCAGTGTTTGTTATCTCTTACACATTTACATGCTCATACGTGCTGGCATTCTCGTTCGTGTTCAGATGTGTATGCAACTTTAAAGCAGCTTTCGTAAGGCTGGATTGAAGAAGGCTACAGTCATTAATGGACCTCTGGGTACACTTACACAAATACACTTTCCTTTCACATCTAATCCACTACACTCCACAAAACTATACACAATACATCAAAATTCTTATATCAGTAGGTTTAGGACAACAGGGAGAAATTGTCAAACATGGAATAAAGTATTGACAGAGAAAGTTGTGTTTAACTATTTCAAATTGGTGAATCCGGCTAAAAAGGATAATGCAAAAAGTGGAGCAACAAAAACTTATACCTGCACCATAGCAAGCACATTAACCAGCACAATGGCGTGGAGAAGAGAAGAGGATGCCCAACTGAAGGCCCCAGTCCACGAAAAGAGGGTGCTAAACTGAATGCTCCAATCGACGAGAAGATTGTGTGGTATTATTGTTGTTTTAGTATAAAAAAATATATGTTTCAAATATAGAAACCAAACGAGGAACAGCTCCGACAACATCTTTAAATGTATATTCCAGTTATCATACCGTCTACAGTGTTTCGTTTCGTTTCTGTTACGTAAACTTCGTGTGTAGATGTCGTTTGACAGAGAGGTCATCTCTAAGCCTTTAGGCGCGTCGGTTGGAGCACCCGGTATTAATGCGGTGTCTATTCGATTCCCCGCATTTCGGCTGTTGGCTTTATGGTTCGACCGGCTAGAAAGCTATTTTGCTTTGTGAAGAATTAAAAAATTCCACACAAAGTATAACTATGTGGTGTTTTCGCATGGCTCGACATAGCTAAAGACAGTCAGGGACGTAATTGGGAGCCCTGAGCCGGAGATACGAAGTCCTCAAGAGGGTGCTCATATCGCAGTTATCAACCAACGATTCGGTGAAATTCAGGCAAATCTTGGAGAACCTCACCCTTCGTGATTGGTAACCTTCGCATTTACTTAGGGATATGAAGTAGTTGGGACGATCTTTGGTTTGCGAAGATCTGCTGGGAGCCTTCTGCCTGCTGAAACGGCTGAAAAAATTGCTCAAGTTTTTGTGCAGCTTCAGCTATACGAGGCCGCCGTTTCCCTACAGCAGTCATAGATAGCAAAGTTAAATAAACAGGTGGCCGTCCTCATTCAACTGGCTCACCGACAACTGCAGACACGGTCGCGCTCCAGGTCCCACTTCAGATCCCGTTCACAATCACCGAACCGAAAACAAAGTAAACACTCTTAAGTCGACTTCTACCACCGAAATTTTGGCTCTAATGCTCTCAAATGTTCTCCTCCATTCGCTTTCAATGTTAGCGCCGCTGTACTAAAAAACTAACTCGCCGCAAAACAGTCGGCTGTTAACAAAAATTACAATGGAACAGATCCTCACGGGATTTCATTTTCGCCGATGTCTCTAGATCTATTTTAGATGCAAACTTTCTTTGCCACGGGCTAGTCGTCAACTTGGCAAACGCTAACCTTGTGAATCGTCTAACTTCCTGTACGTACACTTCGCACAAACTTCCAAAACTTAACGTTTTGATTGACGCATCCTCTGATCCGCTGGTACATGCCTTTCTTCACAAGTACAATACCATCACGGTCAAAACAGAGCTCTACACACCACATCTTGACGACTGGCCCTCCAATGGTGCCGAGACCTTCAAGCTGAGCCTCTACAACTTCAGCAGCAAAAATCGTGAATTTTGCGGGTTTTTTTAGAAGTGGAGCTATTTGGGAAGAAACCCAGTTATTCCTTTACAATGAGATGCTCGTATTGATTCATGATAAAGTCATGCAGGTACGGTTCAAGGATCTTGGAAAAGTCTGGAAAATTATTTGCGGAAGCTAAAACCTCTGATTTAGGAATTAAATAAATTAGAGTCTCTTTTCAGAGAGAAGGAAAATGATCCTCGAAAAAGCTCTTATTAATGATTATGGTCAAAGAAAGACTTAATGAAATGCTCGTCATTTAAGAGAAAGTCCGATTTTTGGAAATGACCAATTCAAAACCTGATTGGATAAAGTGAGCGAATAATTAACACCATGTTAAGGTAAAGTAAAGTAATCCAACGACAACCATTGTCCGGGTCTAAAGGTTGAAACTGGTAGAGAGATTCATCACAAATTTACAATTAATGTGAGTACGAGTGTGTAGTGATTAGTTCCACGACTCACTTTACCTCTTATTATTCAGGCACCTATTCAGAGCTAAATGAATTCAAAGCTTGGTGCGTCGACCCTCATCCGAACCTGGATTTGAACCAGCGACCTCAGATACAAAAAGCCAGGGACCCCACACACGAAAAGCCAGGAGCCCCACACACTAGAAGCCAGAAACCCCACAAACTAGGCTACTCCAGCTCCCCAATTGACATCATGTACTAGTAAAAATAATAATGCGCTTAAAGCGCATTATTTGGTGGAGCTCAGTTCCCCATTTCTTGGTTATGTGTAGTAATGAACGCTGAATATTTCACCAAAGTCACTTTGATTGCTTCCCGGATGATCTGTATTGACTAATTTATCGTTATAAGTGTCTCTTGTCAAGGGAAGCATATTATTATTTTTACCGGACAGCTGTGAGGAGTTGCCAGCACAACAGAATTCTCGCCTGATCTGTTCGCCGGTCCTAATTTGATTAATCTAACAACCCATCATATTAAAAAAAAATGAAACGAAATAATAAAAAAATGGTGATTTTAATTTTACTGAGCCAAATATAATCAGCATCAAATTAAAAATCTCATGTAAAACATCAGATATAGAGGTGTAAATAATAAAATATAAAAAAAACTTAAAACTTATCAAGCAAAGTATAATATAACAATAAACTACAAAACTGCTACTCACATGTGCACTCTGTCGAAGATCGATAAAAAAAAGAAAAAAAAAGTGACAAAATTAAAAATAAATATGTATTTTAAAAATAAATATGTATTTTATAGAAAAAAAACTTAAGTAAATTTTTCTTTTTTTATCAAAATTTGAATTACCGCAAGGAGTTTTTTCGAAGCTACGACTTCAAAAACTTGAAATACATCACGAACATGTCTGGAATTCTTTGCATAATATTTCACCTATTAGTGTTGGGCCGATTTATGAATCACAGATATTTTTCATAGTGAATGAAAAATCACAATATTCAAACTCACAGTGAACGAAAACACACGAACGAAATTTCAGCGATGGATATTACAATGAACGAAATCTCAGCTAAAAATAGCAGTGATCGAAATCATTGTGATCGATATCACGGCGAACAAAGTCACAGTGCCAGCGAAATCACAGCGAACGAAGTCACAGTGCACGAAAACTGTGATTATGTCCACTGCTATTTCGCTCGGTTTAGTTTCGATTGCTTTCAATTTTGCTGTGATGTTAGCTTCAATTTTTTGCACTTCCAACAAGATATAGTTAGGCAGTAACATTGAAAACAAAAACTGGCACATAATTGATGTTATTTTGAATGCTACTATCGTAACCAGCTCCCAATAGAGATGCAAAAAACGTTATCGTAGATAGCTGTGATTTAGGTCGCTGTGATTTTGTCTTGACATGCGAACTTGGAGCTTGTGTTCGAGTCGAATTTCGTGAATGATATTAGCTCAGGAGTGCGTGATGCGATCCAACAAAAACTTTTAGGAAATATCGATGTGTATAAAGAGGAGGTCTATGTCAAGCTGAAATATTTAACCCCTATATTCAACTCTTTGATGGCCGCGGGCATTTCAGTGTATTTTCGGATATCTTGATATTCCTCTGGAAAGGAAAATTTCGAAAAAACAAGTACATATGAAAATTAAAAAAAATATCATATGCTTGGCTATGAGGACACTTTGGAAATTATTTAACCAAGGCAAGCGAGCGCTGAGTGAATTTGAAGAATTACTAGTTCTGACTAAAAATTTACCTTCTTCTGGAACTTCTGTCAGAAGCATCAGACATTTGGAAATTCACAGGTTGCATTACTATTTATAGTGAATAGTCCTGTGTAATTTTTGATCAATGCCCGGGCAACTCTGTAGGCACGGCAGATGTGAAAAATGCTTCAATTTTCTCTATATGTGATATGTATATTTTTTGACTCACTCTATCTTCTAAAACAAGCAATTCGTATCTAATATTTTTTCTGATTCTTGATATACTTTTATTATTCTTCCAACCAATATTTATTGGCCATGAAATTTCCTTACTCTATCGGCATCGAAAAATTAAATGAGCTGGCAAGATTGCTATTATTCCACCAAGTTCCATCCCTATAATTTTGCACCCTCCCCCCAGCAACAATCATCCCTCGAATGGTTTCAATCTAACACGCTTGTGACATCTATCAATCATTCAAAATCGATTCGTCACGCGATTTGACAATGTGGATAGTTATTATATTACAGATCCCTTGTCAATTTCTAGAGGCATCACTCACAAAATATCCTAGATTTGTCGTAGTCACTTGTGTGTAGGCATATAGATTTAATATCGCCGAGAATAAAATGTGTAGATATGGAATACGATCTAGGAGAGTTGTGTCGATTGTGTGTCCGTGGAAATAATATGAATGGAGTAATATTGTAACGTGTTGCATCATGTTGTTTGGAATGCGGGGGAGATAGTGAAGGCAGTAATTGAAATAATTATGTTAATGAGAGGAAGGGTCGAATTTAAATAGCCTGACGTTTCTTAATAACGGGGTCAAAATATGCCAGATTGTATCCATTTTAATATCCTCTCATGTTCCCCCCAAAAGTATTTTTTGATTTGTTTTACTTAGTCCTTTTTACTAATGTTCGTAGAAGAACATTAGTATTAAAAATCTTAGGAACGCACCGTCCGATTGAACTGAAATTTTCAGGATACATGGGTGTATATGCAGAATAGTGTCAGGTCTCACAAAAGGCTAATAATCTTTAACCCTTTGGCGCCGGCGGCCATTTTAGTCATATTTTAAATATACCTATGTTTCTGTCAACAAACAACTTTCGCAAAAATTAAGTTTATGGAATGAATTTCGAACGTGTTCCAAATGTGAATATGATAATTTTTGTGAAATTCTTAACCCTATGTGTGCGCTAGGCGCCTAAAATGAGTTTGAGAAAATTTGAAAATTTTTGAATCAGATCATTATGAAACTTACAGGACATATTGCTGTTACTAAGTTGTAGACTCGTGTAGTTTTTTACTAACGTGCTGGCAACCCTGCCGCTACGAGAGGCATTGAAAGTGAAAACCTTCAAACCATCGACTCTCCTGAAAAATTTTCGTCTTTTACAGTGAAAACCAACTCATATAGAAATCTTATGCTTTGTCTATGCAACCAAAGTAAAACTTATTAAATTTTACATCGGACAAAAGCGGTAGCCCTCCGCTAATTTGCTTATATTTTAAGCATCAAAAACTTATGTTCACAAGAACTCACGACCCAATTGTCAGATATAGCTGAAATTCACAGAATGTATTGGTATTCAATAAGACCAAGTCTGATAGAAGCGATTTTGAAATGCGGGCAAATCTGTGCCAGTGGGGCCATCTTGAAAAACTATAAAGAAGATAAACTGCTTTTTGCCCTATGAATTCTGATTCAGTTACCAGATTTTCATGAAATGAAAATTACAGTAGCTGAACTTTACTCTAAGTCGTGTTTGGTGGAAATTTGGTTGAAAAATTCGGTTGGTGCTGCCAGCTGTAGTAATTTTGGCGTCTTGGGTTTTGAGAATTCGCTCAGGAAAATAAAGCTTTTTGCCGTATAGCTTCCAGTGCAGTGATGAAATCAAAACGAATTTGATATATGGAACTTATTATAGACATTGTTCAGAAGGAATCTGGTAAAAACACCATGATAAAGTTGCCAGCTATTGTTGGTTTTGTATTTATTTGCAATATCTATAATAAGCGATTTTATCGTAAAATTTTCAAACGGTAATAATCTTGTAGTGACAGTAAACAACAAATATTAAGTTTTCAAAAATTTTAAAGCTTTTGCGACTGGTAACCCTCATTTTCTTTGTACCCCTATAACTTCCAATGCAGTCATCGGATCAAAACGAAATTCGCAGGGTAGGTTGATTTCAATGTGAGGCAGATGTGATATATTTGTGGCTTGGATGCTCGCAAAGGGTTGCCAGCGTGAGGCGTTTTTTGTTTTTTTCGTATCAATAAATGCTTCATATCGCGAATATTTACAATGAAAATAAGTTACCTATTGTTAAAATTTTCTAAGTTCTAGAAATTTTTAGGTTCCAAACATCTTTCGTTTATTGACCCTAAACATCTTTCTATCCCTGTAACTTTTGACAAAATCATCGGATAAAATTGAAATCGATAGTGTTTTTTGATTTTGACGTGAGGCAATTGTGGGAGACTTTTAGTTGCAGTGCTGGTAAAGTGTTGCAATCACTAAGCATTTTCCTTGTTTATGTTATGTGATGCTGCTTTCAAAGTTTTGCAGTGTTTAGCTTTCCTAAATCTTGTAATTCCTGAAATCCTTTTTACACGCTATGAGTTTAAATCCATTGTTAAGATTAAAGTGATTTTGCAGTCGAAACAGGTTGGAGCACGTGTGGTAAAATATGCACTCAAAATCTGCACGAGTCTTCTACTGTTCATCGAACATTATTATTTCTAGTGTTTCAGGTGCGCTAGAAAATTTTTTTATTACTGATTTTTGATAATTCTACTGCAATTCCAAATATTTCAGATATGAAGAAATACTCTGATTTCAAAACAGAAAATTAATTTATTTTATTTAATTAACTGAACGATTGTTTCAAGGTTTGGAGGAATAAAGTCATAAAAATGATGATCAAAATTGATAGTTGGAATCATTGTGTGCTATATGGCACTATACGACTGTCAGCCAATTTTATCTTGATTAATACCTGGAGCTTTTGGAAACGATAATTTGCTGTCGAGCTTACCATTCGAAAGTGTCAAGCAGGCCTTACATCGTTTAAGTGGCCAGAAATGTCAAGTTGGTTTGATCTTTTCGAAATTAAATATGGCCGCGACAGTTTATTAAATTCTTATCCCCGGTGTTCTGCAATCCGTTCAATCGGAAATTCAAACCAATTATATCTCTATAAAAGATTACTCTCGAAAATGTTTTTTTTGATATCTTATTGATTTAAACAATCATAATTTTTTTTTTTAAATAAAATAAAATCCTTGAAATCATTAAATCCCAAAATCCCAAAACAATCTCATCGATCTCTTCTGGTTTGAAATTTAACACGAACCAATTCATCAACAGATCCATCCTAGTCACGCTCCCAACAGTTACATCCTCACACTTCCATCGTTTTTGGATTTTTTCAATCAAAATATGGTAGAAACCTACTTCAGTCTAGGTACATATTTTATGTGAAGCGCGTGAGTTTATTAAGTGACGTACGGGCTATAGTACGTAAGTTCCGTCTAAACTTCACTCCATCAGAATACTTGTTGGAAGGCGATTGATTGATGATCAAGTGACATTGTTCGAACAAAATGTCCGTATGAATGAACGTTGTCGACCTGAACTAGGAGCCGCGAGGATATCAATAGAATTTCCAGCGAAGAAACGCCGCAACACCGTGGTTCTTTCAAGGTTGTGAGGCTGGTGTGAATATCTGGGCATGTTGTGATGTGATGGATTTCCGGTGACTATAGCGGTGGTAAGAATTAATGTATGGGGAGGTCGCGTCACGTTACGTCGTTTTATTGAAGGAAGAGAATCAAATCGGTCGTGGATTGAATGAATGACAGGTGTGTGTTTTTGAGAGATAGTAGTTGAACAAGAGAGCTATCTAGTTTGGTTGATGTTCGGAACGATGTCAGAATGGATTTTGGATGGTGTGGTGTAATGGAAACTGTAATTAGATTTGGCGAGGGAAATATTCCATTGTTAGATCGTGTTAAATATAGAAGAGAGTTTGTTTGCTATTCAAGACAAGAGCTTGGAAAATAATTGAGTGGTTTTGATATACGCTTAGACGTCAGAGTTCAATTTTTGAGTACGGTAGTAAACATTCAGATTATTAAATTTGTGACTTTGATGCGTTACTAATAATACAAAGGAAAATTTGAACTGAAATAAGATCGGTTTAGTTCATCATCAAAATTTGGTTGGCTAAGCTTAGGTATATATTTAAATATATAGTAAATTGTATTCGAATTTGGCTAAGTTCACGAATTCAAGTTAAAGTGGAAAAATAAATACCAACGAATACATTTGGTAGCTAAAAATCTGGTTGAGGTTATTTCGTTCGCTGGAAAACATTCTTGTAGCTGTAACTTGAATTAGTAGCTAGAAATCTGGTTGAGGTTATTTCGTTCGCTGGAAAAGCTGGTTATATTTTTTGATTCCAAATTAGTATCGTATTGAATTCATGTCTGAGTAAAACACTTAAGCTAAACTTCAAAATTTTTTATTAATGGGTACTGCCTTGACCCTTCCTGTTAATTTTTTTGTGCTTTTCTTCGTCATACTTAGCTATTTGTTATTAATTTGATCCCAATCTCAGTTTTTAAATTCTTTGTATGTGATGAACTATATTTTTGAAAAAAGCATCTCAACATAAAAATTTGCTAAAAAATAGTCAAACACTTTTTCTGGCTTTGCGGTACTTGTAGAAATAGATTTTAAATTAAACTTGGAATAAAAATAGATATGAATCGCAATTAGTTGGCCACTTTGTAGCATCGTACATTTAATACAAAATGAATTATCTATCACTTGACAGCTGCGGATTCCAAATTCACTACTTTCAAAAGGCTGAAACAAGTTATATCAACCAGCACTGACATGCTATCATCCAGGAAGTGATCTTTTTCAAGCATAGTCAAATTGGCTCGACCACTGAAGAATAAAAAAATAGTTTAATGAGATAATTATTACAAAACCACAAACACTACAAGACTGTTCCGTTACATTTAAGAAAATAAGGGAAGCCATTGATCCAACCAAAACAAAATAAACTCAGATTTTTAAGACGCCACTTAAATCGAAATCGTACTAATCAAATCAAACAATGAAGACAACAGCAAGTCCTTGACGAATAAGTTACATAAGGAGCCATGGGGAAGCAGATATCATGCAGCCAAAAATACAAAGCAGCGTCTTGCATCTTGAGTATTGTTTGCGTTGGACAAACCATGCTCGAAGATTGAACTAAATTATAAATTTTTAATAAGCAGCTTAATAACTTTTTCCCAATTGAGAGAGCCATACATACATAATTTAGCAGAACGGTACACAAAAACTTAGTAGCACATTAAATGACGAGACATGATTTTTAGGCTCAACAACCAGAAAGGAAATAAAATTATGATTTAAAATGTATTAAAGATATTTAATTCTTATTTCTTAAACATCAATTTTCGATATGTCCAAAAATATACTCAATTCCTTTATACATTTCCATTTATAGCTCAGAAGTAGCATGAAGTATAAGATGTACTGTAGAAAACTTCAAAATTGTGTTGAAATTTTCGCAAAAAAATATTTTGTGATCTATGGAGTCCACTGTGCCAGAGTCTTCACAACTAGGGTCCTCAATTGCCTTTATCCTAAACAACCTTTCTTTATTGAAACCCTTTCTCGAGAAAAGTCTGTAAATGACTTTAAGTTAATGACTACTACTCAGTTTATGATTCTTAAACCAAGCTGTCCATGCACATCTTTAAACATTCCTACATAATTGCCTGCAGACACCCTGCTACACGGTTAGAAATTTCGGTGTAGATTTCAATATTTTTTGTATTGTATATATGTCTACAACAAAAATATATTAAATTTTAATAGTGTTCAAATATTAAAACACGTTCCTTAATACTCAAAATATTAAATATTAATGCAGCTGTAATTAGAATTTTGTAATACGCTATGTATTGATTTGCATTCTAGACGTATTGAATATTAATTGCATTGGGGGTAATTTGAGATTACTAATGTATTAAATCTTATTATTGATTTAATGTAAATGGATACAAATGCCAAATATAATAGCGATTTAAAAGTAATATACACTGGAATTACTTTTGAATGGATTCCAATAATCCATTGCAATGCTACTAGCCTTTGATAACCTTTAGAATTTCAATGAAAACAAATTATAAGTACAATTAATAAAACAGTTTTATTTTCATTATTAAATTAAACACAAATATATATGGAACTAACAAATAAGGCACTTCAAGTACCATATAACAGTTTTAGCTTTTTAAATAACAAATCTTTAGTCTCACCAAACCGTAGCAGGAAATCATTTAAAATCTAAAATTACCCACACATTAATAGCTAACGTTTCGAAAAATATCAAAGTTAATTCATACTAATTCGCTGTTTTACAAGAAGAAAGCGAAGTATTCAAAAATGTTAACTGACTTTTGAAGACAGCTTTCTCTGGCAGTGATTGTTTAGGAGAGTTAATGCTTGCTCAACAGCTAAGCTGTTTTTAAAAAACTCTTTGTCATCTTCGCCAAGCTCATTTCAAGGTTCGTTGCTTTCTTCTGAGTTATCTCGTTTAGCTGCTTTGCATCTTCCAAAAGTTCCATCTAAGCGATGTCTCTTAACATTGAAGTTTTTAATTTTACTAACCAAATATCCTGAGTTGGTTTCCGGGCTATATAGTAAATCCTTTAAAGTGTGAATCAATAATATTTGCTATTGTGCATATTTTCAAAATGCTTCCATCTAATTTACTGTTCGGAACTTTCAGAGATGGAAACAAAGTTATGATTGCTCTTGCACAAGTAATTTTTTCATGTTTTGTAGGGTAATTGGCACTGATTCTGCGGAAAAAATCAATTCTATATCCAACAAGCGCTCTCCGCGATGTATCTTTTAATGTTCCGTTTTGAGAATATTTTGCGAAAATTCAATGGCATTTGTTGTTTTCCAAGTAGAATTGAAAAGCCTAGTTAATTTAACGAATATTAAAATTTCAACCATGATAACTGAAAAATAAGTTATTTACCAGATCATTGATTAGCAAATCTGCTTCGATTCCGGCATTTGATCGCCTAACCTGGCCTAACATCTGATCGTTGTCAAAGATTGATGGAGCTGAAAAAGTCATACATAACATACTTAAAACAGAAAGCACAGGTTATTTTTAATTGTGATCATGGTTCCCTTCTTGTCTATAAATCAGCATAGACAAATCAGTATAGACAGCATAAACACATGTTTTACCTTCGGAAGAAACTGATGAATCCACCCAAAGTATGAAGCATGCACAGTATTTAAATTGGGAAACAGAAGGAAGTTAATCATTTACATCTATTATTAGCATGTCCCGATCCTTTAGCACCAAAGTTTCCCTATTTTTTGCCACTGTCAACAAGATAATGCGTCTCTGTTTCAATTCTGGAAATTTTGTTTCACTATCTGATAAATTGATGTCGCTCACTGTAATAAAGTCAATTTCAAACTCACTGCACTCTATCTCCTTCACTAACTGTAATTTGTCTTCGTGTAAATATTTCACTTTTAAATAAAACTTCCCGATATTATCCATTCCACTCTCTAACAAATCAAAACGTATCACTTTCAATTTATACATATTACGATTTGATGCTTGATGTATTCTATGTTAACACAGTTGGGTTTAAAGTTAATACATAGAAAATAATGACCCAACATGTGATCGCGGCTGTGCAATCACGAACCAATTTTTCGAAGGAACGTTTGTAGGGTGTTAAATTTTAAGTCTATACGTATTAAAAAGGAATACTTCGGGAATTTAACCATAATATTGAAAGTGTATTGCTTTAATCCAATAAAATTGTATTAAAATGAAAGTTTTCATTATTAAGAATATGCCTTAGTGCTCATAGGAAATTGAAATTTAATTTCTTCTGTATTGTATATAACTGTAATATAAAAGACATATTGAAGTATATTTTCATATTTCTAACCGTGTACTCAGATTTTACTTTTGTATTTATTTGGTACCTCATCCAATACAATAAGGGTATCAAAAAATGTTCCATCGATACTTGTATTTTTTTTAGCTATTTCATCAATCTAATTCATCCACGGAACACCTTTATGGTCCTTTTTGATCATAAATAAGGAATTGCTATGAATGACCTTATGAATTTTGAAAACCGTACGAAATTCCACTTCATTCCTGCTCATAATCTTGCAAGCCGAAGAGCTCTCAGTTAAAACCGAGCGTCTTCTTAGACCATAGGAAATGCCCTCCTCTATAGCCACACGTATAGCTGTAAGCTCCGCATTAATTACTGCAGTAGAGCCACGTAAGGATTTCACTGAGTGGCCTCTATCATATTCCCTTAAAACAACACACCCCGCTCCTTGACCCATCCACAAAGAACGCAAGGAAACCATCAGTTTTATCATTTGTCACCATCCTGTTAAAATGTGAGTCGTAACAATCACTATGATCATCAGAAAGTAGATTTTGGAGGGAATCTTTCAATTTGGTTAAACTTTTTGTCAACCGTGGAAATTTTCGTTCCAGCCTCGTCAGAAGAAATCACACTTAATTTCTAGTCTTTCTAGTGTTATATTTTACTATGAAAATGTTCGTGGTTTGAGAACCAAGCTGGAAGAAATTAGAACTGCTTCATTTATTGAAAAAGATCATCTTATATGCCTTTCCGAAACCTGGCTTACGGAAAGCATCCTGAGTTCAGAAATCTTTCCGTGCTATAATGTCTACCGTAATGATCGTAATAGAATTGCTTCTGGTAAAGTCGATGGTGGTGGTGTCCTTGTAGCCGTATTAAGCTCTCTTCGAAGTAAGCTCTGCTCTGATTTTTTTTTTTTGAATTTTGAACATTGAATTTATTGCTGTCTGTGTCTCTTTCTCTGACAAATCGTGTTTATTTCTCGCTTCATTGTATATTCCGTGTAACTGCCCTTTCCCCACCATTGAAAACTATTTCTGTGAACTGTCATCTTACCTTAATGTTACCTACCCTTCCACTCCAATTGTCATCTGTGGTGATTTTAACTTACCTTCTGTTCAGTGGAACCTCACTTCTCATTGTGTGGAGTCTTGTAACAACATATCTATTTCCTTGTCATCTTTTCTTTCTTCCTGTTCGCTCAATCAATTTAACATTTTCCTGAATAATAATGGTAGAATCCTTAATCTTATCCTTTCCAACCTTGATCCATCTTCTTTTAGTCTGTCTTCTGCCTCTTATCATTATGTGAAATCTGATAGCCAGCATCCTCCACTATCAGCAAATATACGCCTCCAGAGCTGTATTATAAGCAAGCGGTGCAGGGTTAGTCGTTATAATTTCCATAAAACTAACTATGAGAGACTAAGTTCTGAAATTAATTCTATAAATTGGTTTAGTTTGTTTCGTGAACTTGATCCTGACTGCGCTGCTCTCTACTTCTACCACAAGCTTCACCAATTTATCCTTGCTAACACCCCTATATGTCTGGCTAATAAACCTTATGATGCTCCATGGCTTACCGTTAATGCCTTTAGATGCTAAAAACGCTGCTCGCCTGAAGTATTTGCAGTCGGGGTCTGGAAGGGATTATGCGGTTTATTCTCGTTTGGGATCTGCTGCTAAAAAAGAAACTAAAATTGCAATGCACAACTACTTTTCTGATATTGAATCGTCACTGAGATCAGCTGGTCCTAAGAGGTTTTAGTCATATGTGCGTAGTTTAAAATTTTCTTCCTCTATACCTGATTCTGTTTTTTTTAAATGATTCTAGTGCTTCTAGTCCGCAAGGCATATGTAATCTATTCGCTGACTTTTTTTCCTCTGTATACTCTAATTTTTCTTCTCATATCTCCAGCATTCCTCCTTTTCACTTTCCCACTTGCCTTACTTGAGACCAAACCTCTTGAAGTCCAATCTATTATATCTACGTTTGACTCCAGCTCTTCTCTTGGCCCTGATGGAATTCCCAACTTTTTCGTTAAAAAACTTGCTTCTTCTCTTTGTGTTCCCTTCTCCATCATTTTTAACATTAGTCTGGGCTATGGTATTTTCCCAGCTTCTTGGAAAGTGTCAAGCATTTTTCCTATCCACAACTCTGGTGATCTAAACCTAGTCACTAACTATCGCCCGATCTCTATCATTCTTTGTTTTTCTAAAATCTGAGCGTCTATGATTCTCTTCGTCACGCTTTTCCTGCTCAACAGCATGGTTTCGTGAAAGGCCGAAGTACTACCACTAACCTTGTAGAGTTTTCTCATTTTGTTGCTTCTGCTTAAGATAATCACCACCAAGTATATGTCATATACACTGACTTCTCTAAGGTCTTTGACTCGGTCAATCATGAGCTCCTTTTTCTTAAATTAGAGCATTATGGTATGTCAGAGCCCCTTCTCTCGTGGCTCTCATCATTTGTATTTGATCGTATTTGCTATGTCTCTCTACGTGGGTCCTCGTCCTCTCCTTTTTCTCCTACCTCCGGTGTACCTCAGGGATATATTCTTGGGCCTTTGCTATTTAATATCTTCATCAACGATCTTCCTAATGTGTTTGAACCTGCTTGTCTAATGTACGCTGGTGACCTGAAAGTTTTTCGCGTTATCAATGCTCCTTCCGATCATCTTGTTCTTCAAAACGGTTTGATTCATCTTGTTTCCTGGTGTGACTGTAATTACTTGTCCTTGAATATCTCCAAATGTTACTCAATGTCTTTTACATTGAAGCCTTGTGCTTTTGAGTTCATTTACTCTATTCGTGACATCACCCTTTTAGTTGTGGATCATTTTACTGATCTCGGTGTTACTTTCGATCGGAAGCTAAAGTTCGATATTCATATTCGAACCATTACTCGTAAGGCGTCCCGGATCGCTGGTTTCGTTACACGCGTTTGCCACAATTCCTTTAACATTTTCACTTGTGTGCGTCTTTTTCTTTCCCTTGTTCGTTCTATCCTTGAGTATTGCTCTGTAGTGTGGTGTCCTCGTTTCTGTTATTAGTCTGAGGCGGTTTAATCTGTCCAGCGAAGTTTTACTCGCTGCCTTATTTTCAAGTACAACTTACCATATTGTCCTTACAGTGGACGTTTATCAACCCTTAATATTCCTCGACTTGACCAGCGCAGAATTTATCTCGATGAATGTTTTCTTTTTTAAGTTTATTGCGGCTATTTATATTCATCTTCGACGTGTCTATTTTACGTCACGCCATCATGACAGACCTATCAGGGTAACTTCAATGTTCTATGTACCTTTTGCACGTACTGACGTTTTTTTTTTCATTCGCCTGTTTTGCGTTTACTGAGGACGCATAATAATCTTCAGCTTGGTTCTCTCCCTCGGTCTATTGGAATTTTCAAAACTTTAGTTCGTAGTGCACTTTTTCGCCTACTTAATCATTTTATTGATACATCCATAATCGTTTTTTCCCCTTTATTTTTACTCTTACTGTATTCCAATTTTTGTACTTCTATTCTTATTGTGTTTTTTATTTTTAATTTTCCTGTTTTATTATATCTCAATTCTTTATAATATTTTTATTCATTTTGTAACGAGGCATCTTGCCTTAGAATGAATTATTTTGAATAAATTACAAATTACAAATTTGTTCAGAACTGGTTCCAGCGAATGGAACACACTATCATCGTTAGAGTTTACAAAGACCACTTCACAAATTTTCTCACTTTTTTTTGCTGACAACTGACTGAAGCGTCAGCTGTCAAATGGCGTTTGAGTTTCCTGACTTATTTTGGTTTAAGTTACATTCTATTAAAAAATCGACAATGAATTATTGAACACACCAATGATTTACTTTTCTGTAGCCCTACTCTAAAAAACACAAAAGAATCAGCCGAAAAATCTCCAAACCTGTGGAATGTTTCTGAACCCTCATAGCGCTAGATATGTTCATAAATTGCACTATCGTAATATTCAATTGTAAGAAAAGTGGACAGACACCCTGAATACCAATTTTACAATAATATTTCTAAAAATGTGATACATAGCCTGTAAAACTTAAACTGACAAACGATATGACCCATCATCAAAAAGAATTTCCTAGGAAACTTATAAACACAAACTCAATATATTTCTTACTGATACTTCATGTCCATCACATTAGCTGCTAAAAAATAAGTTCAGGTATTCTCATCGTAACTAATCAAACACTTTGTCTCGAATTCAAGCAAAGTCATCATAATCTGTACCGTTACACCGAAATCAATTCCAATGTCTATTTTGTGCACGTTTCATAAAATCGAAACAATTATTTTTTTCGTGTTTGATCGTGACTTTGAGAATTCTTGCTGTGGATGAAAAGCGTATTTTTCGCTAAGATTACTTGTTTTCATTCGCTCGTAAACGGGGTCTTGGCCATAGTTTTCCAGCTGAACATTTTTTTTTGGGTAGAGCAACAACAAAATTTCCACGTCAAACTGATGTATTACATCCAAATCGAAATGAAGCCGATCTAATCTGAAGTCATATAAGGCCCTAAATTTGTACAATTTCTCTTTTACATCTCATACAACAGAGCTGCACTTCTTGCATCATAGCCACAACCATCATAATCTGAAATTGATTGCAAGTGAAATTCGACTTGAATTGCCATTTTCGTCGTATAAAACCTAAGTAACTAAATGACCGTGCGCACCCACGCAATTTAGCACTTGGTTTCGTAATGTGGGCCTAAATCCAATCTGAAAAACTGCTGTCAAGGCAATAAGTAGATACTTGAGAGCAGCAAAATAGCAATTCGAAATCACAATACAACACAGCAGGTAGACAGATGGTCTCCGCCGCAAGTCGAAATGGAAATGAAATCATCATTTGCGTCTGTGACTTTGAAGCGCTACAAGAGTATTCTCATAAAAACCCATTTAGCGCCCATTGTGGGTATGTGCAACATACGATTAAAATCACGGCAATTAGCATGTGGAGACGTTGTCGAAAAAGAAGGTACTAATTATGACTGGGTCGAAATTGTCACGTCTGTTGATAAGCATATAGGCATACATCACACCCTTGGCGGGTATTTGTGAATTGTAATTCGTGTAATAAATGGTGTCTTGCCCGTGGATTTACTCGTTGGCCCTGCCACGGATCACGCAATTGCCTGGAACGATTAACATATTTTATTGAAACATCAAATCGATTAAAATTTCATAGTTAAGCCGTCTACATATATCATGGCGACCGGCGCGATTGAATGACGTAGATGCAAAGCAAGCTAGTCGTTACGAACGATAGACATATGGTTTGTTGCGTGCTGCAATTGCATACACAAGAGTTTGCAGCGCATATGTGCCGTGAAATGCAATTGCATTTGCATTATTTGGCACGTAGCTAGGTATTTCTTTAATAATAAACGATCGTGCTCAAGATGTCGGAAAAATGGGGGAGAATTGGCTTGAACGTTGAAAATGAATGCAATGCTTTGTTCAAATTGAAATTCTGTGCGTGAATTTTATGAATTCATGTTTTTTTTTTAAATAATAAGACCAGTGCTGGAAAAATTTTGCGTTTCCGTGAATGGAAATGGAATGCTTGTTGTGCGTGTGATTTTGATTTGCATTAATTTTGCGATAAGATCTGTGACTTCCTTTGATAGACATATGGGACTGGTGTGGGACTGTAGCATGTTGTTTTTTTTTGCAATGAAAGATATTTTAAAGTACTTGTCTGAAGAAAAAAAGTTAATTGAAAGAAAAAAAGTGTTTTATTATAATTTAATTTTGCAAAAGTCTGGAGAAAAAATATTTTTTAATAGTGATTAAGTATGTAAATACAGAGAATTCAAAAGTAGTACGTGGCTACTCCTCGACTAGTTGTACTACTAACTGTAACAGGAAATGATATTTAGCTGAAAAATAAAGTAAAAAACCACCTTTGGCTTATCGTTCACGAATGTTTCATTATTTTATATGTTTGTCCAGCTTGTACTATCGTTACCACGCTATAGGCACAGACATCGCAAACTAAGTCAATTTATTCAAAGGTGTGTACAAAGAAAGAATCCAAAATATGTTTTTGGTAGCTCGTGGTATAACTAAGGCGTGACCATATTTGGCCCAAATATTTGACTGCTGATGATTTTATTCTCCTTTTTGCATTCTCCCGTAACTGGTTCAATGAAATGACTGACGAATACGAACCGTGGAGCTCGATCTTTTTTAGTCTGTTGACTCGCCTCGCTGGAATAATTGACGGGCAAGGATGTAACGAATGCACAATTGGCAAAGCTGAAGCGTCAGGACACAAAATGCAAATCACAAATTATTCAACATTTGCCATTTGCCAGGAAAGGAATGGCAAGTCAATTACTGCTATTAAACCACTCTGAACCATGTAATTTAGTATCACATTTAAAAAATTAACCTAATTTTTCCGAAATTTGATAAATTTATAATAGAATTGTGAGAAAGCAGAGTCGCATTGGAAGAATCTGACGTAGTTTGTCACTTGTTACTGACGGTGCCATCGGAATATGACGCAGTACTAACAGCAATTGAAACTTTGTCTACGGAAAACATGACAACTGCCTTTGCCGAAAATTGTTACTTAGAGGGAAAAGGAACAACCGGGAACCATCAAATTTCTCGAAGTCGTCTTGAAACGAAGTCCGGAAGTCGTCCTTAGAAGCTGAAAAAAAGACGTGTATGTGAGCGTGTCGGAGCTCGCAAAAATAAATCCAATCGTGGAGATGCAAGTCAAGAGACATCGAACACTTCATAAACTCACTGCGTATGCTACAACTGCGACCAGGGTGGGCATTTTCGAAAATAATGTCCTCGACCTAATAAAAAGAAATCAAGTCCTAATTTAGCGAGCGAGGAATTAAATCAATTTTGTTTTTTAGCTTGAGCTGCTGACAACGACACGGGCATTTTTATCCTGAACTCCGGAGCGTCTGACCGTCTGGTTCGAGTTGAGAGCAAATATCAAAAAGGTCAGAAATCAACGCGGTCGATATAAATGAACGTTAAAAAAGTGAAGTGAAGTATTGGGGATCTGGAGGTCAGTTATATTCATTATTTCGAACTATGACAAATTCGCTGCTATTGCCTCGAGAAGAGAACATTCAGTGCGGCACACCCTGAAATTCAAGAGGAGAACAGCTCTTGCTAACCTCTGTCAACGTACGAAGTCCTTACAACTTTAGAATTTGCGCCTAGCTCACTTCAACCACGACCGTTTCAAATGAATGCCCAGCCTAGCAGGTAAAATTTAATTTTTCGGAGCTATGGTGGTACCCGATCTCACGTTTGCTTCGAAGGAAAATAGGCAAAACTTGCCCATAATCAGCCCCGAACTCGATCGACACGACTAGTGGAACTCACGCAAATGGTTTTTTGGACCATCTCTGCTAACATTTAGAGTGGAAAAATTTTATAAGTTGATCCTGACAGACGACTACTTACATTTCACAGTGTCACATGCTCTGAAACCCAAGTGGATTCTCATGTAATAACAAGAGAAAATATATCGCGAATAAAATTAAGAGTTGCTGCGAAGAAGAAATGATTCAACTTGAGTATAATATTATGTATACTACTCAGCAAAATAGAGTAGCGAAATGTATGATTTTGAACTCCAAACGCGGAAAAAGCTTCTGGAATATGCAGTATGTCTGAGCAATTGCAGGCTGACCGCAGCGCTTGGAGGAGAAGTACCAGCAGTACTTTGGAATGGGCGAAAACCCAATTTGGAGAAATCGAATATGTATGGATGTGCGACATTCCCAAAAGCACCCAAGGAACTTGCCGAGAGTAAATTCGACTCAAAATGTCTTTATGTTGGGATACTGCCCGAACGGATGTAAGCTCTGGCACCCTGAGGAATAAAATTTACACTCAGGACGAGAAATTATCTTCGTTGGAAATCGACTGCAGTTCGAGGAAACCAATTCTGATGGATGGCTGCGTCATGTTATTGGGGAAATTGTCACGAAGGACCCAATAGTTAAAAAAATTATTGCAGAAAAGGCAGAAATGTACGCACAAACATTCGAAGCTCTCAGAAACATCACGCAAACGCTCCAGACCATCGAGTATAGTCCCGATACCTGGACGGCTACATTTTGATGACCCTAAATCTAGAGTACTCGGAATGTTAAGGAGGCCTGGGGAGGAGTAGTTATGAAGGAGAAATCTGTACAAGCGCCTGAAGCACATTGACATCAAGTACAACTCATCCGGGACCTGGTGGAAACAAAAAAGATTTATATGAAATATGCCAGCACCAAGAAGCAGATAGGCGACATTAGTGAAGAATCCGGGTACGGCTCTATGCCACAGACTTAGACTGACGAAATAAGTGCAGTGCTAAAAAAACTGTGATTTTTCATTCATCCAGAAAGTTTATTTGGTTTATATCAATTCAGTAGACTTTAAGCAAGCATGCTACACCCACAGGGCTACCTACATTTTTAATTCACTTCTATCAGACCTCCTACTGAAGGCTAATTGACTGAAGATTCGGTCGTGAGTTGTCACAAAAAATAAATAAAATCGGTAGTTTGACGAAAGGTTATCGTCCTTGCGGGTTGAGATTATCTTTTTGATAGATTTATCAATATCTTTTGCACTTTTTCCAAAAAATGAATAATATTAAAAAATGAATAATAAAAAAATGAATAATAAAAAAATGAATAATATTATAAATATGAATAACATTATCACATGCATGCAGTACCCGCAAAGTTGCCTGGAAAATCACCAAATATAATAGACCTGTTCTTTATAAGCACTAATACGTCCTGTAAATTGCCAAGAATAAAATATCACTTTTCATTTCGCATACTTGCTCTTTTCAAAATTTTTCTTTCCATAGAAATAAGGGGTTATTTATAAATTCACTATAAGTATACTCGCCGCCGTCAAAAAGTTAAGTATATCAATATTTTAATTGACCTACTCCCAGAGTTACTTCTTGTATACATCAATATTTCCTGAAAATTTTTGTTAATCGGATCACGCTATCCTTAGATAATCTCACTAAGAAAATTCGACTTGAGCACAAGTTTCAAATTCACATATCAGACGAAAATCACAGCGATCAAAATCACAAAGAACGAAATAACTGTGGGATAGAATCACAGTTTTTGTACTCTCGAGCTTCGGTCGTTGTGATCTCGGTCACAGTGATTTCGAATATGTAGTCACCGCTGCTACCACCTATTATTGGATTTGTATAATTCATGTTTAGTCGCGGGGGTCTTCCCGTCGCGGTGGAAACTAGCTCGACTGGTACTTGTAGACAAGGGGAAGGGTAACCTAGGCAATCCATCAGCATACCGCCCACTGCGCATGCTGGACACTGCGGGGAAGCTTCTCGAGGGGTTGCTCAAGCCGCGGCCGCTGTCAGCAGTTAGTTCAGCTGGTGGGCATCGATTGTTGAAGGGCATTCAACAATCGATGCCATCTCAGAGGTTGTTGGGGCTGTAGCAAGAGCGGAAGAGTCATGCCATTAAGCCAGACCGGTCGTCCTGCTGGTAGCGCTGGACGTACAAAACGCTTTCAACTCGGCGAGGTGGACGGACATCCTCGGGGCCCTTAAGCAGACGTTCCGTATGCCCGACTACTTGCTAGCCATGATGCGGGACTACCTCAGGGACCGCTAGTTGCTCTACGACACCGACGAAGGAATCAAAAGGAAGCTTGTCACCTCAGGTGCAGCACAGGGGTCGATCTTAGGACCTGACCTCTGGAACATCATGTACGATGATCTGCTGCGCCTGGAAATGCCTGCGGATGTGTTTCTGGTGGGTTACGCTGATGACGTCGCAGCGGTAATCACTTCCAGATTTGCCGAATGCGCTCAACTCAGACTTAACCAAGTCATGAGGATGGTGGATCGGTGGATGACCAAACACGGCCTCCAGCTGGCAGTCTATAAAACAGAGATTTTTATGCTGACGAAGCGGAGGATACCAACTGCATTACCCATGACAGTTGGCTCCGTCGAGATCCAGACCAGCAAGTCGGTCAGGTATCTGGGAGTGACCCTGGACACCAAGCTGACATATTGGGATCACATCCGCAGGGCATGTGAAAGGGCTCTAGTAGTCGTTACTTCGCTGGTTAGGCTAATGGCCAACGTCGGTGGACCCAGTCAGACGCAACGGAGGCTGCTGATGGTAACGACCGATTCCATCTTGCTATATGGAGCCGAAAGCTGGGACGATGCGCTCCGAACTGAGAAGTTTCGGAAGCGCATTGCCAGTGTCCAGCGCAGGGGTGCCCTGCATATCGCCTGTAGCTACCGCACAGTCTCAGACGAGGCTGTGATGGTGGTATCGGGAGTAATCCCGATCGACCTATTAGCGCCAGAACGCAAAGAAGGGTACCTCTTTCGTTCAGAGCTGGGTAGAAATGAGCGTACGTTTACCCTCCAACTTTGGCAGCAACGTTGGAGTTAAAGTGCTAAAGGACGTTGGACGGCTAAGCTAATTGGTCTCATTGAGCCTTAGCTTAACCGGAGCCACGGAGAGGTAAACTTTTACCTTTGTCAATTCTTGACAGGGCACGGTTACTTCAGGAAATAGCTGAACAGGATGGGTGAGGTGGTCACATCGTACTGCCGGTACTGTGTGACTGAGCTCGATGATGCTCAGCACACATTCTTTATGTGCAGACGCTTCGTAAGTTTCAGGCGCACCATTCAGTCCACGATTGGCCTGGCAACGCCTGAGACGATCGTGGATGCAATGCTCCGAAACGAGGAGAACTGGCGCGTGCATAAAGCGGGAGGAGGGTTGCCTTACCGACTTAGGAACTGTGGTAGCTTTTGAAGTTCGTAGTTACCGATAGGTGAGTCAGCACGACCGGGTCGAAGCAGTGCTTAGGCGGGTTCCGACTCGGAGCTTCGTGGGCTTGTAGATGGTCCATTTTTGTACTGAGTCAAACCTCACATACCCCGAGGTGACAGGTCACCCGGGGATCTCGTAAGCAGATTTTTTTTGCCATCTACACCAGGGAAAAAAATTGATATGTCGGTCCTACTCTATCTTTTACCAGATATTTGAATTCATGAGGAGTGGTAAAGTATGTGAATATTGACAAATCAGAGGTAATAAGGGATTTTGCGCACTTCTCGACAAGTTTTACTACTGACTGTAACAGGCATTGAAATTTAACACAGAAATAACGTTTTATTTGGTTTATCGTAAATTTCTATCCAACTTACCTTACCGTTAATAAAAAGAAACAACAATTCGAAGGGAACTCGAGGGAGAAATTGTAGGCCGACACAAAAGTTTTGGTTTCCCCGATGTGAAAGCCAGGCTTCATTTCAGGTATTTACTCGTTTGAACACAATTTCACGTGTTGGCTGACTCGAAATCAGATCGGACTTTTTATTATCCATTGAATTCTCTAAAAAATCATGACAAATTTCTCTTTTCCAATCATATTTTCACATCAATAAACTGATTTCGTATTTACTTTTCCAAAAATAAAACTATTTTTCAATTTTATCAGTTTCTCACACAGTCGTGCAAATATATTAACGTTATCATAATTTTCTTATCATTGCAGGTAATGATTTTATCGAAGCATTTTTCCTGTACAATCGAACTAAATATCTAAAAATACACAGGTAAAGTAGATTAAGTAAATACTCGCTCGCATCGAAAAGTAGAAATCCAATCCAACATGCTGGTACAAAAAAACCACCGTATCTTTTATTAATCACCGACCTCACATCTTCCGGTTGAAAACATCAACAAAAAACAACTGAAACCATGCAAAACACGTTTCAATATTACTCAAAAAGGGAAGTAGCGAACAACGAGCACATTATGTAAATGCGACCCAACGTTATTCGCATACAAGCACCGTTCATGTATGCAAAATAACATCGTTATTAAATCATCAATCAAGTGCAGTGTAGATTTTATCTACATTTTTCAAATTTCAATTTACCAGTCGGCCGAGAGAAAAAAATTACACTAAATCAACTGCAAAGGAACGAATCGGATCTCATCGATTCAGTAACGATTTCGGTTTGTTTCGTGGTCGATGGTTGGGCTATAGACAAGAATGAATTTGCATCATCTACAAATATTAAAACAGGCCGAGATTGCTGCGAAAAAAAAATGGTAATCAAAAAATCGTTATTCGACCGTAATCAATTTCCTTCCGTTCTTTGTACTGTTTCGTTTTGATTGCCTGTTTTGGTAGGGCTCGATATAAATTCGACCAGAGGCCCTTTCCGATATTTTATTATAAATGAAATGAAAAAGGAAATGTGACAGAATTTTCTGCCCAGCGAAATGATTGCCAATGTCAAGAAAATAAACATTGAAACCGTTTTTCGCCAAAAGATTGTTGGGAAATGTAAATTGGTTTTGTGTTATTTGGACGTTTGATGAGATTTTGAATATTTTTTTTAAATATATATATAAGCATAAATATTCTTCTCATAAAATTGTGATTGCGATTCAGGCCCTTCATTTTTTTCTCCGATGCATAAAACTTTTTTTTTAGATTTGATAATAAATAAGAGCACAAATAGCTTGTCTGTCGATGTCAAGTATTTCAAACAAGTGCTTTATTATTTCAAATACAATTTATAATATGCTTGTTGGCTCTAAGGTTGTTTTGAGCGAAAAAATTTTTAAAATGTTTCTCTACTTTATCTAAAATACGTCAAGTAAGGAAAAGCTCACAAATTCTTGTATCAAAACTTATTCGTCGTCGTAGCACTACAGCCCCTCTCGGGCCTTGGCTTCTCGCAGGTGACGCCTCGAGTTGTCTCGGTCCAATGACCGCGTCCTCCAATTTCGAAAACCGAGCAGCTTTGCGCAGTCTTCGTCGACAGAGTCAGAACAGCGTTTTCTGGGTTTTCCCACTGGTCTTCGACCCTCGGCCCTTCCGTCGAATACCTTCTTAGGTACTTGATGCTCGTCCATTCGTTGCACGTGACCAGCCCATTGCAGCTTCTGCACTGAGAAAACACATGGCGCCAGACGCCATAATTTATAGACTTCTGGCGCCATGTACATAGTCGATTTAGGGATTGTGATAAAATATAGCGCCACACGCCATAATACATGGCGAAAAGTACATAGGCCTACACGCCATGTACTATAGTCCTCCACGCCATGTACATGGCGTGGCGGACTATATTACATGGCGTGGAGGACTATAGCATATGGCGTGGAGAACTATAGTGCATGGCGTGGAGGACTATAGTGCATGGCGTGGAGGACTATACTGCATGGCGTGGAGGACTATAGTACATGGTGTGGAGGGCTATAAGCATAGCGTCTGCTCCTATGTACTAAGGCGTGTGGCGCTATATTTTATCACAAATCGACCATGTACATGGCGCCAGAAGTCTATAAATTATGGCGTCTGGCGCAATGTGTTTTTTCAGTGCATCTGATATGGAAAATACATATTTGCCGAGCCCAGGCGAAAGCTGGCGAGCCCGATTGTGGGGACGGTCCCGCCGGCGCTCGTGCGACTTCCGATCGGAGTGGGTTTTGAGCACGAGTCAATGCGATTTCGTGACGAGCTGTCAAATGCCGTCCACATGTTGGCGGTCTCGTCTGACTTCGGCTCGCTGGGCCTCGGCCAATATGTATTTTCTACATGAAGATGATCCAGCCCACAAAAGGCCACGAGCCTTCTAACTTCTGAGCATCTGAAGATAGAGCAGTTGATGATAGGTGATGGAATTCACCTATCATCAACTGCATCAAAGACTAGATCATATCCTCTTCTACACTCAAGAAGCATGGCTGCGAGTTATAATTGTAGTGCCATGAGCCATATTACATGGCTCATGGCACTATGTAATATGGCGTGTGGGGCCATAATTTCTGCGCCATGTAATTATGGCGCTGGGAGCTATACTGCATGGCTCAGGGTACTATGTACATAGCGTGTGGCACCATAAATGCTGCGCCATGTAACATGGGACCACGCGCTATGTAGATTCTGACATTATGGCGCTGGGAGCCATATTGCATGGCTCAGAGTACTATGTACATGGCGTATGGGGCCATAAATAATGCGCTACGTTACATGGCTCTGGGCGCTATGTGGATTTTTTTCAGTGTGCAGTTTGATTATTGTAGCAACCTCTGGCTCATCAAAAATCTCGTACAACTCGTGGTTGTACCTTATCCGCCATTGGCCGCACTCTTGTTAGCTCCAATTATACGCCTGAGGACCCGTCTTTCCTATGCGTTCAACATATTTGCGAATGCTTGGGTAAGACTCCAAGTTTCACATCCGTAGCACAACACAGGTCTGATTTTTGATTTGTAGACTTGGAGCTTCGTCTTCCTGTGTATGCAGCTGGTCTTCAGTAGGGCCAGATCGGAGTAGAAAGTTTTTATTAGCGAGCTGTATTCTCCGTTTAAGTTCATCCGTTTCACTACCTTTCGTTGTCAATTTCGATCCTAAGTATATAAATTCGTCCACGTTCTCTAAATTATATTCGTCCAGAATTATATTTCGTCTAATAAGGTCTTCTTTCTTATTTGCGTCATGATTTTGTTTGATTGATCTTCAGGCCTACTTCTTTGTCTTCCTGGTCAAGTTTCAACAGGAGTTCTTTGGCGGATGTGAAGGAACGTGACAAGATGTTAATGTCATCCGACTTATACAGAAGCGTACCCCCTGTGTCGACAGGAATCTTCCTTATCACGCACTCAAGTGCTAGGTTGAACAGCAGAGGGGCCAACCCATCGCCTTGCTTTAGTCCGACATTTGTGTCAAAGGCGTCAGGCAGACTGTTGTTGATTCTGACTTGTGAAGCTGTCGACGTCATCGTCATTTTGGTCAGCCGGACTAGTTTTGCCGGGATGCCGAAGTATAGCATTATTTTGTACAGTATGTTTCGGTCAATACTGTCATATGCTTGTTTAAAGTCCACGAAAATCTGGTGGACGTCGATGTTAAATTCCCAGGATTTTTCGAGCACTTTTTTGACTGTGAAGAGCTGATCCGTGGTTGATCGACCAGACCTAAAACCTCCTTGGTACTCCCCAAAGACCTTTTCAGCGTATGCATTTATTTTATTTTTTAATATTTTCGTCAGTATCTTATAGGCCGTACAAAGTAGCGATATGCCTCTTATTAAAAAACTTATTACAAAATCCCAAACGCAACACACAATTAATTCTTAATGTAGTGTTTTCCCTCTGCCACCGAATTTAAATTGAAATTTCTTTCAAGTACTCAATTCCAATTCAATGAAAAAGTAAAACTAGTAAAACTATGCACATTTACCACTTAACTTTAATTTAACTTGTCCTTCCAAACCGTTTTTGTTCAGCTTTAGCTTTTTAATTTCGCTCTCAACTTCTAAATAAGCATTCTACGTAACTTTCAAATTAATTTCTTTCGAAGCCATTCACACTGTAATTGAACGCAAAGTTTCCAAAGATTCATGCTTCAACCACCCAACAATCTTCAGTTCTAAAATTCACTACCACATTCAAAACAGTCTTTGAAGAAATACAACTACTTCACTGCATCTGCCGTTAGATGTTCTACTGCACTTCTATTTGCTGTTACTTCCCTAGAGAATAGAAATCTACGTGCTTCCATCGAAAAACAACACCCCACGGATTATTTTGTTTAGCAAACGAATTAAAAAAGTTTTCTGTCCAATGCAGTTATGTAGTTGGACGTGAAATATCCTTTACTTTTTTACTGGAAAATACCGTAGGGAGACGAAAAGGAAATTAAGTAAAGTGTAAATGAGAAAGCCTGCGAATTATTGTGGTGGCGAACAATGCAAGAGAAAAAGTCTTATGCAAGGTTTGTCAGTGCAAGAATAATTTCGCTGGCTAATTAATGTCCTTGTGGGGAAGATGAAGAATGTGAATGTCGAACCGATGAATCGAATAGGAATTTGATAGAATTATTTTGAGCGTATTTTGAGCGTATTTGAGCTTAGTGGCTGGGCTCATTTTTTTGCAGGTCAAATGATATGTTTAAAACTGTTGATTCGGACACTTATACAGGTTGTAATGTCAAGTTTGTATGTAAACTATCTGAATTTTGATCATCAATTAGATCTTAATCCATAACTGCTTGATGCTAGTTAAAGATTACACTCATCTCAATAGCTCATATCTGTATTTCCATTTTTGAAAACACTATATCATTTCATGTAAACAATAAAAAACGAACCTTATGCCGGATTTACACTCTCCCCGAGATATGGCAAATGTTTAAATGGTCACCTCGTCTATTCTCGCCTGTTTTTCTCTATTCGAGCTATGGCAAGTACGAGAGTGTGAATGGCTTCTTCGTCGGCTTTCGCCTGTTGTATGGGGGTTTTAAGAGTTTTACTGAGAGTTTATGAGAGTCTGGTCTTAGTTCGAGGCCGCTCGAAATGTTGTCGGTTTTACGTATCGAGTGAAGAAAGTGATTTGAGAAAAGGTCTGGTGCTGGCTCCGTTGATATTTACAACTCGATTTAGTTTAACCTTCAGATTAAGAATACACCAGCTGATTTGGATGAAAAAAAAATTTGTAGCTGAATCAATATCAATTTTCCACAGGGGCGCTGAGTTTTGGCCAGATGCTACGAGAATGCATTGAAAAAATCCACTTAGCTTGTAGTTCTTCGTAGCATAGCGCAGCTATTATAGCCACAGACGCTATATACCTACACCCTGGGCTATAAAATATAGTTCTCAGTGTTCTCAGCTACATATAGACATAGTCTAGACTCACATGTGCATAGTCTCAACTCATTTAGTGATGGATAGCTCAAAAACGAGCCAATCAAAAAGAGTAGCTCTTTTGAGAGAACTATGTGAGCCAGGTCTTTAGGAAAAAGAGCAGCTCTTTTGAAAGAGCTATGTGAGCCATCATTTAGAACTGCTCTGCACACTTCATACCTTCAACGCACAGTGTACTTTAGGGGCCAGAACGATATTGCCCAAGCTTCCGAGCAAATAGAGCTTATGCATATACACACAGCAATACTTCATTAGACTATGTGTAGTTCATGTGAAGTTGAAGCGAAACCTAGGCTATTCCAACGTCGGGCATGTACATATGTATACAACTATCGTATTGCACAGAGAAATGAGCCAGCTCCATGTCCAGTGTGAGTACACTGAAAAAAATCCACATAGCGCCCAGAGCCATGTAACATAGCGCATTATTTATGGTCCCATACGCCATGTACATAGTACTCTGAGCCATGCAATATGGCTCCCAGCGCCATAATGTCAGAATCTACATAGCGCGTGGTGCCATGTAACATGGCGCAGGATTTAAGGTCCCACACGCTATGTACATAGTACCCTGAGCCATGCAGTATGGCTCCTAGCGCCATAATTACATGGCGCAGAAATTATGGCCCCACACGCCATATTACATAGTGCCATGAGCCATGTAATATGGTTCATGGCACTACAATTATAACTCGCAGCCATACTGTGTGAGGAAATGTATAAATGACAGCAAGCTTCTTGAGTATAAGAGGGGGTATGGGCCTTGATGTCATTTATTCCTCGGGTATTTCCACGATAGAATTCCATTACCTAACATCAACTGCTCTACCTCCAGGTGCTCAGAACTGAGAAGGCTCGTGGCCTTTTCTTGGATGCGAACTGGATCATCTTCAGATGCACTGAAAAAACACATAGCGCCAGACGCCATAATTTATAGACTTCTGGCGCCATGTAAATAGTCGATTTCGGTCGATTTGTGATAAAATATAGCGCCACACGCCATAGTACATAGGAGCAGGCGCTATGCTTATAGCCCTCCACGCCATGTACTATAGTCCTCCACGCCATACAGTATAGTATAGGGCTATAAGCATAGCGCCTGCTCCTATGTACTTTTCGCCATGTAATATGGCGTGTGGCGCTATATTTTATCACAATCCCTAAATCGACTATGTACATGGCGCCAGAAGTCTATAAATTATGTGCTGCGCGAAATGAGTGTGAATGATGAATACTGTGTGAATGATGAGAACTGTGCGAATGATGAATACTGATCGTGTGCGGTTATTGATGGCGATATCTTGTGAGCACACTGTGCGTTTCGCGTGCATATACTTTGCTCTGCTCTTCTTCTCGAGTAGTTCACGAATATCTACGCTTTTTTGCAGTATGGGGGCTATTAGATTGTGGATTCAATAGGTGGATTTGGTTTTTTGAAGGCTATGCTGAATGTTGTGGCAATTAGAAAATTAGATAAAGCTCTCATAATGATTAGAAAGTTAAAAGAGACAACTTCCTGTGAGTTACTTTGATATTTTCTATCGACTGTGGTAGTTTTTACTCGTCATTTTTACTAATCTTCAAAGATGAGTAGAACGCGAAGATGACTATTTCTCGGGACCGCGCCATCTAATTGAGCTGAAATTTTCAGGATACATTTGTGTTTGTATTAAATAGGTCCAGATCTCACCAAATGTTAATTCTCTTTAACCCTAACCCTTTGGTGCCAGCGACCATTTAAGTGATATTTTAAGTATCCTTATACTTGTATCAAAAAATTACTTTAAAAAAATAATAATTATGCAACATGTATTTCAAACCTGTTTCAAATATAAATATAAGAACTAGTGATGGGCGTTTCTGTTGTTTTCAGAAAACGAAAACGAACTGTTTTTTTCCAAAAATAACTGTTTTTTGAAACTTTTTGAAAACTTTTTTCACTCGACCAGCAGCAGATTGATACTGGGTGTTACCATTAGTGATGGGCGTTTCTGTTGTTTTCAGAACACGAAAACTATTTGAAAAAAAAACAGTTGGAAAAAAACAGTTTGAAAAAAAAACAGTTTTTTTCAAACTGTTTTTTTTTTCAAATAGTTTTCTCTAAATGTACTCAAAATCTGCACAATTCTCCTATTGGTCATTGAAAATTAGTGTTTCTAGTCGTTCTGTTCCGAGAGATATTTTTCATTTCTACTTTATCCTATAAAACGTTAGATGCTGCTCCGTATAACAAGTCGACGGAAGTGCTTTTCCTCGGCGAACATCGGGAATAATGATGGAATCATGAACCTTTTCAACAAATTTCACAGTAATTACAACTGCCAGACGGACTAGGTGCTCATCATCACAAATAAATGTACAGCCACGTTTATATTCGTCCAAGCAGTGTCTCATGGTTGCCATTGATGGTGAAAGGTATCCATAGAGAGCATCCAATTTTGCTTATATTTTTCGCACGTTTTTCCATTTGAAAATAAAAAAGGATCTACGTATGGGTGGTTAAATACTAAAACCGTTTGGTAAAATGGGTCTCAAGTCGAAACTAGCCTGTGAATATTTGAAATTTGATATGGCGGTCTGTGAAAAATGTGCAAAAATTATTGGTCACGATGTTAGTATCAACTTAACTCAGCAACGCCACCTGCTTTATGCTGACACTTGTTGGTATACCCTCGTATTTCGCTGATAGTTTGTCCTTTTATTCGGTGTCTACCAGTCTAAATACTAAATTAACTTTAATGTGCTATTTATTCCCTGTACCGCGAAAAAAGCGAAGAATTTAAATGCTATTTACATATTAACTGATCTTAATACATGTAAAATATAGTTGTAATATTTATTAATACGAGAAATACAGCTTGAATCAACCTAAACAATGTTTAAACACAGTAATCCTGGCCAATGCGCAAGCATTTGTTTATCGGAGATTTCCAAATGGAGGTAGGAAATAGGCTCCTTATGCAAACAGCTACTGCTGCTGATCGGGCTCTGCAGTGTTGTTGTTCCTTGTCGAACTTGCATGTATTCGATTCATTTTACTCCAGCTAAACCCTCCGTTTTGACGAATGTATATTTTTTATAACACCAATTTGCCCTCTTTTCCCTTTTATCTTATCTTAAGTATAACTGAGTCTAAAAACCTAGTTTGTTAAACCCGGTTTTGTATTGGAACGTATAATCTTTTTAACTTTCTTGAAAATCAGTATAACTCTTATGGTTGTTTTTTGCTTCTCTCTGCGTAAACTGAGTCGTCGATTAATTTCGTTGCCATGTGAACAGACAGACGATAAATGCATCAAAACGTCGAAATTTTCTTAGATTCATGTCTAAGAACCCTTAGTCCCACGTGAATTTCGTATCGGAAGATTTTGTGCAGATTTTGTGCTGAAAGTGCGAAAATTCATGTAAAACAAATAATTAATAATATATTTAAGAAATACTTATATTCGTGGTCTTTGACCTTTGATAACTTTTTTGCGCACACGATTTCTTAATGGAATTTTTACATTGTGTATCTCATCTCACAATAGACATAGTTTCGTTGAAAACCCTTCATTTTTTGCAGAACGCCTTGTTTTGTTGTATAAAATGACTGGGTTAGTTTCCGTAATTTGATGCCATGTCTCATTTTGATCTCCGCGTACACATTTTCTAGTTTTTTTTTTAATTTATTGATAGGTACCATTTGAAGATGAATATTTTATCCAACCCAGAAACGGAATCCTCTTTTTTTTCATTTTCATTAAGTATCCTTTAGTCACCTCCAGAATATGTCCCAAAACACATTCCGAAACAAATCACCATAGTCCGTCCATAATCGAGAAGGCGATCCTTCTTCTTGATATATATTCCTGTCTGTCCATGAATATCTGACTCATCAGCTGTGATAACAGATTCCCCCAGCAAATCTTTAAGTAGTTTTGAACCCTTTTCTCAGAACGAGTTCTTCTTGTTTTGCCAAAAAAAAATGGGTTTCGCTCATGGGAATCGAGGCTTGTTTTGGATAGTCGCGAGCCTTCTTCATTCACTCTAAGGTATTGTATCCAGTTCAAAATAGAAAGCAAAGCTGTCTAAATTTAGGAAACAAGCTCAACGTTGACCAAAATCAAGCTTACCCGATAGATCTGATCCAATACCTGCTTATTAGCTATGATTGATACGAACTTTTTTCTTGAGTTTAGTTATTTTCATCATCTCTCGGTCCCTTGGTTTTGTAAGAACAAATCTCATTCACAATATGCCACTAACAATCCTTACTATGAACATTGTTTCAAGCCCTTTTTTGGCAGCTCGTAAAAAGGCTCCCGCAACACATTAAATCCGAAATTGTATGAATCCTGCCTTTCTTGTTTGATACACGTCACTTGCATGTCTCTCACAGAATCCTCTAAATCCATTTGCAGTTTGGATTGTCGTAAAGTATAAAACGATATCCTTAAAAGAGCGTATGTAATACGAACTAAGTCATAACATGGAATAGTACAATGTTGGGGACTGAAGTCCGTCTATGGTGACCGCAGAAACTGTTTTCACTTCCACCCTCGATTCTGCCGCGTCATCGTCATCAGGACTAATATGTGATATGTGACACAAGATTGCATGAACTGGAATGGCATGTTACGCGAGGGTGTAATGTTCTGCTCTGAAAACTCCGCAGGGAACCAACTGGCTGGCTGGTGATATTAACAGCAGTAGCATAAAAACAGGAGTGCTTTTACACGTGCTCGCTTTTTGGGGTGAAATTGCAAACTTGAAATGATTATATAGAGCGGACGGAATCAGGGGGTGAACTGGTTAGAATGTGGAACTTTGCATGCTGTTCTTGATGTTTGAAGGAAATAAAAAAAGCTCTGTTTGTTTTTCGGAGGGAGACCTCACTTCAAAACATATATGGAAGTGAAAGATTGTGAACTTTGAAGCGAGTGTTTGTCGCGTTTGTAATGATCATCGAACAGAAAAAAATCTTGAAATTGTAAAGATATTTTTTTTCGATGTTCAACGAAACAAACCATTCAAATTTTCCCTTGTGGCGATTCGTTAGCAAACAAACATCAAGATATCATCGCATCGGATACATTTGGCCTAAAAACAACAAACTCCTTCAATACATTTATCCTTAAAATTGTATTTAGTCATTTTAATAACAAGTCGCATCTTCAGTTCTATGTGATCCTGACAGCATAAACAATCGCTTCTCATTCCATCTTCAGTTAAACCCCCCCAAAAATGATGAACTCGAAACAAGATTCCAGTCAAAAATGTATTCAGTGAAAATTTCTGCTTAGAATAGGGTAGGAAACATGAATATATGCCAAGCTCCTGGGACTTCCTGCGAAACTCTGTCGGGTAAACACTCTTTTGATATGGTAATGGGCACACACTGTCCTTCTTCAACTTTGCGGTCGATATCATGGTCGTCCTTCACCCAAAGTAGGATTAAGTTCGGTTTCCATTTTTCATATTTTTTCGATTTACGGCCACATCCGATTCGATTCCAATCGTTTTGTGATATTTTTCTTGTCGCTACTGTTTGTTTGTGTCCTTCTCCTGGCGAAAACGGAATTCACTTACAAGGACTATGTTTATGGTTATATGCCGATTTTAAATTTATCCACAGTACAGTTGTTCTAACGGAAGACACATGTTCGCAACATGTATTTGTCACTGCAGTCGATAACATGAAAGCGGAAAAAAATTTGTGGGTTTGCTTTTGGGGTTTTGTTTACGGTGCATGGTCATGGTTACGAAGCATGGAAAATTTCCACATATTTGAATATTTGGGTATGTTTTTTTGTTGTTTCTTGAATATCTTTTTCATCTTTTTGATAGGAATATACATAAATGTCGATATGATTTGAATGTTTGTATAATTTGAATGCGATATGAAAGTTGGATTTGTCGAAGTGTTTCAAAGTAGGTTAAAAGTGGGATTCAAGTTGAATTCGGAAGGACAAATCAAATGCTCAGAAAAGCATATAGTGTGAATTTGTGAAAATTTAGGGTTCAGTTGTTTTAGGCTAAGTTGATTGTATCTTTATTTTCTTTCATTTTGATTTAGTAATTTTATCGAAAGTTTTCGGAGTGGATTTTATTTCATCGTTATCTTTAGCTGGTTTTCATAGGTGTAATATGGTTCATAGCGTCCAAACATTTTTGATTTTTTTGATGGTTTGCCATAGGGCAATGGAAGATCCTTAGCATTATCAAATGAGGGAGTATCTGTAGCATAAAAATAAGCGTTCAATTAAATATGTCTAATGTAATGCTACGTTCTTTAAAGAATCTACCTCGCATAAATCGTCAAAAACTAACACACACAAAAAGACAGCGCTTTCAGCGTGTGTTAGTTTTTGAGTTACCCAGTTCACCACGGATTTACGTAGGATGCGAGGTGGAAGCTCGTGTAGTCCAGTGAATAGAGCGCTGACTTCAAATGTGTGTGGGTCCTGGTTCGACTCCAGGTTCGGACGGGAGAACGCGTACTGATCTTTGAATTCACCTAGCTCTGAATAGGTACCTGAGTTAAACCAGTTGTAAAGTTAGGCTTGTGACTAATCACTAGCTCATATACATTGACTATAAATTTGTGTATAAAGCTCTTCTCCAGCTTCAATCCTCAGACCCAACAAAGTTTGTCGTGGGATTACTTTACTTCACGAGTTGTAACACCACTCAGTATGCCTTAAGTTAATGTAGCATCTGACTTATGTCGTATAATTTTCAGACAATTACAGTATAAAATTAAAGGAGCATACATACGGGCGGCTGCAGAACAGCTGCGAGGAACAACTTCAGATCATTAATTATTTGCCGCCAAATGAATTAGGACTCATGAAAGACATAATTACTGCGTGAGAGTAATCATCCACATGCCAAGGACGAAAGTGTCAGCACTAGGTCCAACGGACTTACGTCACGTGTCAATAAAGTCATTTGTGGTCTTGTCACATCTACGGGCATTGGGTTGTGTGAATCACGTCGCAGATCAATCACCACCCAAAAATTCGAAGGCTCAAATCCTGATTGGGATAAAAAAATTTTGAATACGCATTTGTGAATCCAGTATAACGTGTTGAAAGGAAGCGAAATGCCGGATAGTCTTGAGTGTCCAAAAGGGTATAACTGATTGAAAACCAGCTTTGGAGCCCATTAAAAGAGCTGGGGCGCGTAACAAAAAGATTTTTGGGGGTCTTTGGGGCTGACATAAGCCAGGTGACCTTTTGATCCAACAGTAAAGAAGATTTAGCATCTTATTAATTGGATATGCACGGATAGCTAGAAATTTCGTTCATTTTATTCGAGTACGCGTAGAGAACTGAAGCCAATTCAGTATGAAGGTACTAGTATACTTTATAGATTTAAAAAAATCGATTTTTTTGTTGTTGCATTTTTCCACTCAATATAACTTCAAAAATGACCTCCTGAAATATTTTTTGAAAATTCGAAACTTTAATACATAAATATTGACTTTGAGCTTGTAGGCGTTTGAGTTGCTGCGGCCGTGTAGGGTCTCTTTGATTCCCCTTCTCTAAAATACCGGTTTCTCCTATATAAATTAAATTTCTTCTATATATTAACTGCCTGCTATTGAAAAATGCCTCCGAAAGATTAATATCGTTAAGGAAGTAAAAGCTCGAAAATGAGAAAAAGCAAATCTGCTAGAAGATCTCGCTAATATCAAGGCAACCAACACAAATTGGAGCAAAATACTTCATTCACCAGTAAATCTGGAGGAATGGAAGTGCAGGAAATGACATAAATTTTTAAAAATTCTATAAACCTACATAACGCCAAATATGCCTATTATATAGGCGATGGCGATTCGAAGACCTTTTCAAGTATTTCAAATGCCAAACCATGTAGAAATTTTGTGATTCAAATACTTGAGTGCGTTTCGCACGTTGGAAAACGAATGTTTCGGCATCTAAAAGATGGAAAAAAAACATTAACCGAACTGCTTAAGCTAAAAAAAGCCAAAGAAAACAAAGAAAAACAGCAAAAAATGGAAAAAGCGAAACATTAATCGACGCCAACAAGAAGGCGTAAGAAAAGCAAACTAGAAAATGAACAGCCTGCGCCTCCAAAAACTACAGATTTAACCAGTAAAATTATGAAAAAAATGTCGACCAACTACTCCTTAGCTATTTAGCAAAATCCGAATTCCCCTGTCGATATGAAAAATGAAATATGGGCCAGATTTTATCATTTAATTTCAACCGATGTTGTACCTCGGCACGAGTATTGCAATCCAGAGTAGTGCAAATATCTAAAAGCGCAAGCAGATAATGTTCCTTATAAACATAAACCGGCTCTAAGTCGAGAGGTGCAGGAGTACGTAAAACCTGTGTTCGAAAAGCTAACTTATGAAGAATTATCGATACGTTGCTTAGGAAAAAATGCACAGAACAACAACTAGTGTTATAATAAAACACTGTGGGCAATTGTTCATAAGCATACATTCGTTGGAAAGGATGTCGTCGAATTGGGGGTCCAAATTTCATTGTCCTTACTCAACGAAGGAAGAATGACATTATTGAAAATTATGGAATTAATAGGCTGCACCATTAGATCAGCTTCTTATGAATCATGCGCGGTCGAAGGACGCGGAAAGAATTGCAATGGCCGAGAAAGCCAGCAAAGATGCAACAAAGGAAGTGCGTTTAGCGAGAAAAGAAGCTCAACAGTAGGAAGAGCAGGCTTTTATTGATGATGGCGTAATAATTTATGGTCCAGGCATAGCAGATTAACCGATTGTAAATGCTGAAATTCGATTTTTTAAAACTTATAAATAAAGAAAATGAAAAAAAAAACTTTAAACACGTTTTTCTCGAAACGAGGTTTTTTAAAACGGCGGACAGATAATCTCCGGATTCACTGAACCGATTATAAAAAACTTTAATGCGTTTTATTTCTTAGAGTATCTTACATCGTAATATACCAGAATATGACTAAAAAATCAAAAACAAATTTTTGGCGTTAAAAAAACTAGGAAAGAAAAGTTCGAATTTTGACATTTTTTTTTACAAGTCCGCCATTTTTTTTTTATTTATTTTTTTAAATCGTGGTAAATACGATGTGAGAGACCTTAGTTTTTTATGCCCTGTCGAAATTTTGTGTTCCAAACTTACCAATCCATAGATTATCTGTCCGCCGTGGAGTAACGTTTATTTTCAGAACATGATTTCAACGCCCTTTACAAAAGGGGGAAAAAAATAATAAAATATAAAAAAAATGTTCTTGTATTTTTCAAATGTCAGATAATATTATAAAAAATGATTCATGTTAATATTTAATAAAATGTATGAGATAAAATTTCTTGAAAAATGGTCATATTTTTGCCTTCTAAAGTGTACTAGTACCTTAAACTCGTTGCAGTCGATTTATGTCGATGGCGATGTTGTAGTGAAGACAGCACGTCTCCATTTGTAAAATCGAGGGTTCAAATCCTGATCATGGTAAGTTTCTTTTATATTATGTGATTTGATTTTGCCTACGCATTTACTTGCATTGCGCAGAAGATGAAGATCAAAATAGAATAACAAGATGACCGATTAACTTGGTTTTTTGTTGATAATTCGAAGTAAAGGGCAATTTCATTTACTACTGTCAAAAACCCATTCCGCATAATGACATAGGTAGTATATGAGTGAAGTCTTGGCATCGTCGTGTTGACTACTTTAGTTGCGACAGTGAACGTTAAGTCGTATTGGTGGCTCCATATCTCAATTGGTTAGAGCGCCCACTCGATTATACATTTGAATCGAGTACGGCTTAGCTAAAAGGAAATTTTTTGGAAATAAGTTGGCTACTAAAGCAGAACCACCTTTTTCTTGTTTCTGACTTGGTGATGGTGCACAATACCAGCGAGTGGTGGAAGTTGTGCCATCATGATTTATAAAGTTACCTATTTTTAATGTTCCTAGAATGTAATGGAACGCGGAACCGCAAGATAACTCGAAAGCTACACAGTTTTACTTGATAGAAACAAAGCATCATCTATTATCTTTTTCTTGGCTTCTTGCTGGGCGGTGCGCGATTCCGTTTTCGTACCGGGACTCGAAGCAAAGACACTCAGAACCAGTGGTTCAACACAGTAGACTACATGAGCTAAAAAATTGAAGCTAGTCCTAAGTAACTGAGAGCTAACGGGAAAACTCGTTATATTCTATTAATTTTTTGTTTGTTTCTGATTGTTGAATGATTGAATGCCCGAAAAAAAAACAATTTCTAAATCAAAAAGCGTAAAAAGTCCCTAATTCTCCTTTTGTGACTTTTAGTGGCCGAATTGCCAGTTTTACGCTGGAGTTACAATCAATGCAACATAACATTTACCGTCATCTGTCACTCGAAATTGTTGTTTGTTAATATGGACCCTTTAAAGTCTCGGAAAGTGACATCAGTGAGTATGTTATCCTTTAAAAGCTGCAGAGTATATTGCAAAGCAAAAATGAGGAAAAAAAAACAAATTCTGATTTTCATTTGCTTATGACATTTCCCATTTCCCGGACGCTCATAAGAACTCGTGGAATTGAATATTTTCAAAAATTTTGTTGCCATGCCAAGTTTGAGGTTTGAGCAAACTTTGCTACGCAACAAAGTTGTGTTGCATAATTGTAACTGCTCTCATACGGTCTCATGTTTTCAAACTCGTTTTGTTGTGTTGCAATGATTGCAACTCCAGCATTAGTTTTATAATATCTCTCTGCCTTACTACTTTCTTAAAAATTCAATGCAACTGTTTAAAAGAGTACTACACAAATATCCATACTGAAAACAGCAGGTCATCATACAGCAGGATTAAGCAAAGAAAATCCTCGAAAATATTTAAATAAAATAGTACTGTACTTCTAGCATTTGCAAAATAATGAAATTCATGGCTTGGTGAATGGAAAATTAATCAGGGTCATTCTCCTCAAGTTCCATGTACTAGTAGAGTTGTAATCTTATTCGAAGGGAGTCGAGCTTTCTCCCGTGGCTTGAGACTACGCCAGTTGAAAATCCCTGAATTTTCAGAAAGCAAAATAAAAGAGAACGAAAAAACGGCTGTCTTCAAGAGCACTGTTCCGTGTTCTCATTAATCCGGTTTAACCACCGTTGCTTGCTTAATTTTGGTCCAGGCTGGTGAATTTCAATACTTCTCAGTCATTTTGGCTCGGGAAGTATGTTGAATATTTATGTTTTCGCTCTCTCTGAATTTCATCCAGTTTAATGAACTTCGCAAACGATATTTCACGGAAGCTTGGATTAGTGCAGTCGAGGATTTCAATAGCGACAACGAAAGCATGGATTTGTGAAACTCGCTTCATTATCCCGACGAACATAAATTAAAACATTTGTAAGGATTATTGATTTTTTATGTGAGATTTTGGTGAAGCCACGGGGATTAAGAAGTTATTTATGTAAATTTATGGACAGATGATGAATTTTTCTGGCTTCAGTATTTACTGTCAAATATATTTTTCTAGAGGAAAGTGGAAAAAGAGTTCTCGCGTGTCTGTCATATTCTTTCTTGGCTCCTAAATTTTCTAAACGCACGTTATGCAAAAATACTTAATATGAAGCAATCATGCTGTTTCACGAATTTTCATCAAAGTCTCATTTATTTAAAAGGCGAGTACTTTGTAAAATTCACAGGATGGAAATAATGCCAAGAACTAAATGGCAGCCAATGTAACTTCATCCTTCTCCGTAAATTGCTATTTGATTGACCTGCAAGCAGCCAATCATGCCAACGACCTAGATTGAAACTTTTTTTTAGACTTGGCGTGGCAAAAGTTAATCGGGACATAAAAAGTGACTTAAGCAAATTGATTTTTGACGTAAGTTGGCTTGTACTGTGAGTGCTGTTGGCAATGGTCTTGGTTTTGTTCTTGGATTTTGCAGAAGAACATTCACGGGCATCTGGTTGAAGGTCCTTCGATAGAGTTGAAGTGAGCTTATCTCTTCGGGTGAAAGGATTTAAGAAAATAAATATTCCTGATCAAAGGATGAAAAAAAATTATTTGAAAACCCATTGAGCAGATACATATTTATTATGTGCATGAAAAAATTAAATTAGAAAAAAATATGAAAATTCAGTTATGCAAATATGAGAGGCTATTATATACGTATAACAATACAGTACTTAGATGAGGAACCAAAAAAAACAATAGTAATGAGAGTAAATTGGCAAAATGGAAAATAGTTGTAACAACTAACGAATGAATCTGAAAGCATATTCGTTGTAGGTAATTAAGCTCTGACTATGACCAAATAAGAGTAAAACTATGCAAATCTGTTTATTTTGGGATTGTCTGTAGGCATGTTGAGCACCTATGACGTCAAGAATGGGCGTTGACAGGATAATGGCGTGATCTTCTCATGTTTGCTCATAGGTTTTGACAATATACTCAAGATAGGTACGGGAAAAATCGAACTGATGCTTATTATGATCTTAGTATCAAAACTATTGCTGAATGAAAAAAGACTTCTGTACCGGCAAAAAATATATTGAAAAAGGAGTTGGATCTGATAAGACGCCCAAAATCCCGCGCATTTAATAGTTGTCAAAAGCAAACGGAACACACGTCTGCCGGCACCTAAAATAACAAATTCCATATCTGTTTCAAACAACTGTCAAAATACTTCTTTAAAAAGCTTGTCTGAATTCTTTGAATGCAAACAAGAAAAAAACGTTTGAGTTGGACGACGGCGAACAAAATTTGGACTTTGCGGCGAACAAAATTTGGACTCTATGAGCCCAAATTTGACAACAGGCGTGTGCTGTTCGTCAACGTACCAGAGACATGGTTGCCAGATTGGGCGATTTATCGCCAATTGGGCTATCTTTTCTATCAGTTTGCGACATTTTATTTGGGCGAGTCGCTTGCTACTTTGGGCTATATTTTACATTGGCTTCATTTAAAAAAAGAAAACAAATATCCATTTCTCAGACTAAAGCATAGTACTGTGTTCGATTTCACGTGAAACTCCCATACAAAATTTCACGTGAAATTGGTTTCGGCGAAAATTTAGCTTGAAAATAAGCAAGAGTGGTACTCTGTTCTTAGCATGAAAAGTTGCTTTGAAGTTGCATTCGCTTTGAAAGTATGTAGATGGCATTGACGCATGTCTCCAATCATTTCACGCCAATTTAGTTTGTGCAGTTCATTCTTTCGAGTTAAAAAGTGGGATTTGTTGTTTCAATTAGAAAATGGAGCAGTGCAAATGTCTTTCCAATAAGAAAATCGATCGAAAAGTGAAACTCTTGACATTTTATCCGCCAGAAATGAGCAAAAAAAAAAATTTTCGCTCGAAAGAATGACCAGATAATGGAGACATGTCAAAATTTAGCTTCACGATTAAAGGCTGGTACTGAGTTAACCGTGAAGGTAAATTTTGACATGTCTCCATTATCTGGTCATCCTTTCGAGCGAAAATTTTGGCAATGAAGAAAAGCAGAGACACTGTTCATTCCGGATGGATAAAATGTCAAGAATTTCAATTTTCAATCGACTTTCTTATTGGAAAGACATTTGCGCAATTCAATTTTCAAATTGAAACACCAAATGTCACTTTTTACCTCGAAAGAATGAACTGCACAAACTAAATTGGCGTGAAATGATTGGAGACATGTTTCAGCGCCATCTACGTTTTCAACGCGAAAGCAACTTTTCACGCTAAGAACAGAGTATCACTCTTGCTTATTTTCAAGCTAAATTTTTGCCGAAACAGATTTCACGTAAACTTTTGTGTAAAATTTCACGTGAAATCGAACTGAGTACTATGCTTAACTCAGTACCAGCCTTTACTTGGGAAAAGTGAGTCCAAACGTCGATACTTCTTCCTGATTCATCAGCTCGTCGACACTATGCATTTGCAATCGCTGTTTTGCTTCTGCAAGAAACTATCCCCCTCAGTACTATGCTTAACTCAGTACCAGCCTTAAGTGATGAGAAAGAGCTTGAATTTCAATTTGAAAAATTAAAATCAACATCCATGACTGAAATAATTTCGAATGAAGTTCCAGATAATCCAAAAGTTTCCTACTTTAAAATCTGTGCTCTGAAATCTGCTTCAGGTCTGTTTTTATTTAAAGATTTGTGTAAAATGGTATTGTCTATAATGACACTTCCTGCGTCAAACACCTTTGTTGAGCGGTATTTTCTTGCATGAATATAATCAAAAATAAACTTAGAAGCAGATTAAATCTAAAAACACTCTCTGCTTTAATGCGTATACGGTTGCACTTATATGCCAATGATGTAATTGCTTTCCCATATCTTAGAAATTAATAAAGAAGCTTAATTCAAATATCTATAATACTGATATCGATAGTGAAAAAGTTAATGATAATGTGTATCAATACAGTAATTTACTGTTTTCTGATGAATTATAAGTAATATAATTTAGCTTTTTAAGTATGTTTCTTGCGAAAAGTTCCTTACGAATTTAAATAAATGTGCATATTGTATTGTTCAGTGTAATTTATCATGGTTTTAAGTAAAAATTAAACCAACTAATGTGTAAATGCGATTTTGGGCTACAAATATGCTCAACTCCGTGATTTTGGGCTATAAATTGCCACCAACTGGGCGACTTTTTCAAAAAACTTCTGGCAACCCTCAGAGAGCGAAAATTGGATAGTTGTATAGTGCCTACAGCTAAACATGGAGGAGGAAAAGTCATGGCTTGGGGATGTTTTGGTGGAGACTTTGTGAGATTCAACGAAAGGTTGGTTTTCGAACATCGAGGCTTCAATCTGTTCTAATCAATCTAAATACTTTTGGTCCTACACCCTTTCCCTCAAATCCAATTCTTCAGTTCCTAATTCTATGTCTCGATGATGTTGCTGCTTCCACTCCTCAGGCTATTTGTGATTTGTTTGCTGCCTTTTTTTCCTGCTCCTTTAAAAAAACCCACTGAATACTTGGGTAGCTCCCGCTGTCTCCCGTACCTCTCCTGAATTATCTGTGTTTAGTACCAATCCTTTGGAAGTTGAAATTTTTTTGCATACCTTAAATTCTAATGCCAGTTCCGGTCCTGATGGTATTCCTAATATCCTTGTTAAATCCCTCTCATCCTCGCTCTGTGTTCCTTTAGCTATCGTTTTCAACATTAGCCTTACATCTGGTGTATTCCCTTCTTTATGGAAATCCGCCAATATTTTCCCAATCTTCAAATGTGGTGATCCTTCCGTTGTTTCCAATTATCGTCCTATATCCTTCTCTGCTTTTTCACTAACATCCTTGAACGTCTTGTCTACAATAGAATTTATCCTTCTCTACAGTCCTTACTTGCTCCTGAGCAGTACGGTTTCATCAAGGGTCGCTCTACATCGACCAACCTTATGGAATTCACTAAAATGTAACCTTTGTCTTCGATTGTCAACGTCAAGTTGATATAGTTTACACAGACTTTTCGGAGGCTTTTGATTCTGTGAACCATAACCTGCTGCTCCTTAAACTTAATGGTTTCGGTGTTTTTGGTCCCCTCCTCTCCTGGTTTTCCTCTTATCTTCATAGTCGTCCCTGCAGAGTTACTTATAATGGTTACATTTCCTTTCCTATATTTCCCACATCCGGAGTTCCTCAAGGTTCTATCCTAGGTCCCTTACTTTTTATCTTGTTTGTCTATGACCTTCCTTCTGTTATCAATTCTCCCTGTCTTTTATATGCCGATGACTTAAAATTATATAGAGCAATCAAGTCTGCGAACGATTTTCATCAATTGCAAGCTGACTTGTTTGCTCTTAATCTCTGGTGTCAAGACAACTTCTTGCCACTGAACATTTTGAAGTGCCATCAGATGTCTTTCGCATATAAAAATACTCCACATATGTTCTCTTATTCTTTGTCTGGTATTTCCCTGTCAGTTGTCCAGCATTTTAAAGACCTGGGTGTGGTGTTTGACTCAAAATTAGGATTGCTGGATTTGTTTTGCGTTCTTCGTATATGTTTACGAACATTTCCTCCTGTATTCATTTATTTGTCTCCTTAGTACGCAGTATTCTAGAATACGCGTGCCAAATCTGGTCTCCGCGCTTTCAGTATTTATCTGACGCCATTGAAGCTGTTCAGCGCAGGTTCACTCGCTCGCTTCTTTTTAAATTCAATATCTCCTATTGTTCCTACTCCTCTTGTCTTTCCCTCTTTTGTATGTCCTCGTTGCAATCTCGGAGATTGTTCCTCGATGAGTGTTTTCTCTTCAAACTTTGCCAAGACATTTTTTTGTCAGATCTTGATTCCCAGATAACCAGACGTGAATCTAGTCGCCCAAGTCGTTCTTCTAAGGTTTCTTTGTTCCGTTTGCACGTACGGAAGTCTATTTCCATTCACCTTTGCTGCGTCTACCCAGAACACATAATGCCCTTAAGCTTGGTCATCTCCCGCAATCTTTTTCACAATTCAAGCATGTATTAATGTATGTATGTAATGTTACCTTGAATTGCTATTTACCTTAGTCCTAATTTCAGTTTTCAAATTATTCAATTATTTTTGTTATTTCTTTTCCTTTTTTATGTTTCATTCTGTTTTTTTTTTTTTGCTTTCTTGACGCTGTAATTGGAATTGTATCTGTAGCGCAGGGAATTAATTAATAAACTAATAAAGGAAAGGTACAAAAAGATATGCTGTGCCATCAGGAATTCGACTTTTAAGTGAAGGATTGATTTTTCGTAAAAACATCACATTTGCGCAGATCATTCTCGGACGAACTGGTCCACAGAGTCGAAAGCCTTAGCAAAATCTGCGCGTACCACATCAACTTGCTTCTGTTAGTCTAAGGCGGAAGCGACCAAGTTAGTGAGGTTTAAGAGCTTAGAGATGGAAGATCTACCTTTTATAACTGCAGGCTGACCAGGAGCAAAAAAGGGATGAAGGATAGAAACTAATATATGGTAAACTACACTTGCAACTACTTTGCTAAAGCTAGAAAGGACGAAAATAGGACGATAATTGGATATGATTTGGGTCAAAGGATTTATGGATCAGAGAAATATAAGCAGGTTAAGGATGTCGCCAGGACCGCAACTGAAATTAATTCCAAGGCATTCAAGTAAGATCTCAATCTCTAGGGAGTCGGTATGAATAAAATAAAAGCAATGCCAGAGCAGAGAATGAGGGACTTCATAAGAAGTGATCAGATTTTGCTCGGAAAAAAAGAGGAAAAGTATTCTGCAAAAAGATCAGAAATCTTCTGTGGATTAGAAGCAATTAAATGACGGCAGAACATAGAATCGAGTAAACAGTCGGAATGCTTTACGGAGTGACATGTTGGTTAGAACGTAAAGAGGACTCAATTCTATTGAAGTAATCACGCATTTCACTGGATAAAAAGTCACCAAAAATTACTATGAGAGGGGAGGATGGTGTAAGCGCATCGTAGGGTATGTCATTAGCTTGGAGTGTAATATCGTGAGAGGTGATGTTTAAAAGGACAAAGTGAAGAATTCTATTGTTGATATGAGGAACAATGTTCAGTTGAGACACAAAGAGAAGCGATAAGTGGCAAGTTAGGAAATATTAGTAGAGCAAAGTATGGAAAAAAAGTTAGCATTCAAGAGCAGGTTCGGCAAGTTTAAGTGGTCACACATGAAAAAGAAGCAAAAGAGAAACGACTGTTGAAGAAACTAGAGTGCTCGACAAAACATTGATTGCAAACACATACAGAGAGATAATATCCAATATAACCCAAGATCGAAATTTAAGAGTGAGCGAGAATAACAGTAATAATAATACGACCGCCAGCTGGAGAAAAATCTAAGACATGAAGAACCCCGTGGATAACCGTCTTTTTTCATTGATGCAGTACAATCACTAACGCGACGAAAAACAGTTTTTGCAAACTGCGCACCACGTTTCGGCAAGGCAAATAATATGAAAAATCTAAAAATCTTAATACACGAATATTCTCGTATTAAATATAAGTTTAGGGGCGAATTTAATTGCAAACACTCAACAATGGATTCAAGCCAAAGTTCTTCCGAGGCATCGTAACAAGGTGCCGGGACGCCAGAATAAAAATATTTCAACAATGAAGTTAAGAGTGGCTCACCCTTCGAGATTTTCACGAGTTCTGCAATTTCCTTACCTGCAAAGCTCAAGTTTTCACACAAAGTATCAAAGGAACCCTTTGGATTTCCGGTGATATCTACAACAAATATATAGCCATCCGAATATCAAGGCATTAAGGACTTAAACTTAAAAATTCTCCCAAAATTTGCTCCAAAATTATTTTTGCTTTGTTGTTTTCAAACTAAATTGCTAAGCTCACATAAAAATTTTTGCATTCTAAATTTAAATTTTTACCAAATATACAGAGGACAACCATTTTTTTAAAGTTCTTTTTATAGAACCATCAAAGGACTATGCTAAGAGCTGATGAATGAAAACCAAAGCTTAACAATTTGAACCAAATGGATGGATATTAATTAAATTTTAAACGCGCCCAGTGTGGCTCAATTTAAGTATTAAACTCGAAATTGGAAATAGCTTGAAAACAAAGAATATTTTCCCAAAATCTACTAGACTCGAAATGATATCGCTTCACTAATTTTGACAATATTCCCTGCTTTACTACCAGCATATTCATACTCTCCAAAACATTGATATCTTCTTTTAATTCAAGTACCTCTCAAATCATTCAAATCCAATCTCTCAATCCCATATCATTATATATTTTTTTCAACACAAATCCCTCTCATAGCTAAGTTTGAATTTATTTTATCCAAAACTGTCAATAACTCTTCATCTAACCAAACAACACGACATAGTCTACATTGTGACATATCTTAGAAAGTTGGTCAACAGCAATATACCGCCTGCGACAAATCTCTAACACTTCACCACTAGATCACTAGCTAACAAACGATCGGAAAGATACACTTCATCTTTTCATGTATATCTCATTGTATCACGCGGATGGAGATCTTGGTGGATCAGCTCATTCCACATGGTTCAAATTGTTCAATCAGTGTAAGTTTTTTTTCCCTCGAGTTCCAGTTAAAAACCAAGCCTCCAGAACTGTGGTCACACGTTACCACCATCGTAAACCGCTTGAAACAACTGGTTACTAGTTGTTCGAAGCAATGATGTGAGTACTCATAGCACAAAACAATAGTTGGTGCCTACTAGTATCACGTAGCTATCTTTAATGTGTAATCAGGCAGAGTACAAGTATCGGTGTTATTGATTGATATCTATCCATGCTCTAATGGACAGGTTCACGTTGTAGTTTTCAGTTGAATCTTGTTTTTTCTCCGGACAATGTTCTCCGATTTAATTTTCACTGTCAGATTCTGATCGATTCTATAGCGGATTATTGTGTTTGATGGGAACTTGATGGCTGACGCGCGATTTTTCTGTCCGCCTGTTAACAATCTACCTGGAAGCGTGATCTAACTAGCGACAGAACTAAGGAGGCTTGGAGCATTTTTCAAATGAATGAGGGGAAGGTAGCACTCTCGTATTGTTCGATATAATAGAGCGCGGCGTCGTTGTCGGTTCGGTGGCGATGGCGGCGGATCGTCTTTGACGATGCTAAATCAGTGTGGTTTTTTTTTGCAAGATACCCGGTGCTGAAATCAGGTTCTTTGGTTTAGTCACCATGTATGGTTCTAGATCGTTTTCTATTGTATGGCTGTTTGCCTTATTCGTTTTCTAGATGATCGGTTACATTTTGAATGGGAATGACCGTTTGCATTTCCAGAAATTTTCTTGTGGGAGTGAAATTGCTGTTGACCCCTGAGTTGTTAGTGCTTCGAATCACACGCTTTTAGGTTATTAACGAAAATGTTCAAATTGCCTGAAATATTTTCAAATCATCCCACAAGACTCTATCGCATAAACTCACACATTTGAAAATCATCGGCCCAAACACTACCTACTAGATCAAACTGGATTTTTTTATGCAATCATGTCTGAAAATCACACATCTAACAAATTTATCGCGTCATCATTAACAGAACTCACGTTTTGCAATATTACACTTCAAGCCGTTATCATAGCTAGTTATTGGACGACCTGCTGATGCTTGGAAAGACCTCAAAAATAACTGTTACTGTGCCGTTCTCTGAAACAATACGAAAATCAAAAGAACAATTGTTACAAAATAACGACGTGGAACAGTTTTGAGTGGTTTCATTACTTACACATGCTATAATTGTGTTTAAGAATCATCCGTTTTTTGTTTTTGTTTGGTGTTGAATTTGTATTGTTGCTGTTCATTAAAGCACGTTAATTAAACGTTTCGAATCGCTTGGGGCTAAGTGTCAGGGAGCAATTGGAGAGGTGCAGACAATAAGAAATTTTAGTGGGCAGTGAAGCTGGTTGAATGGGATTGTCGTAAAAGTTAGTTTCGACTATTTCGTCATTTTATATTTTTGTGGCGATGAGGTCGTAGTAATTTTTGGGAAGTTACAATTAGTAGGTGAATCTAGTTGAAAACAATAATCTAATATTAGGACACATGAAAATATTTCCCAATTTTAGTATAATCTAAAATTAGAATTTTTCTGACGATCGCCAAAATAGGGAAAATTTCAGCTCGGAAAACCAGATAACTTATGAAGCTTCCATCGGTTTCAGCAGCGCTTTTGTCACTCTGTAAGGCGGAAAATTAGGTAACCACATAAGATGTAGTGAACAAAAATATCAAGTTTTTTTTTGGGAAAAATACAAAAGACCACTTCAAAAAAACATGGAGGAAACCCACTTTGATTCGAACAAAAAGATCTGCCATAGCCCTTTCGTTTCCAAGGTCTTTTGGTTAACCGGATAACAACATTTTGAAACGAAAAGGCTGCCACTGAGTGCTGGGACTTTCAAACTAACACTACCAACTAAAGCACCCCCGCCGTAATCAGAGCCTAACATAAAATCGTTCAACAAATTATTCCCAGAAAGACTTTTTATAACGTCCTAAGAACCCTCTTAGAGGGCCCGGTAGCTCTGCTCGCTAGGGCGTCAGGCCGAAAAGCGGCGTGCTATGGGGTCTGCGGGTTCGAATCCCGCCAGTGCCATGGCTGTAAGAGTGAATGCGTGTGATTCTCTATGCGGGTGGCAAATGAGTCCAAACTGGTGGTCTAATGCTGGCCGCGTTCTCGGCAGCCCTCTTCACTAACCTAAGAACCTTCTTCTTCATAAAGGCCTTAATCTCTCTTTGCCCGCAGTATGGGCTGCTCACATCTTGCTCCAGTACAACTCTCCTTGTAGCATTGTCCCTACTACTGTGTCAAGGGAGAATGAACTAATGTCTGCAGATAGTCGTCCAATAAGTCCTATTTAAGGTCATATCGGGTAAAAAGTATGATCCACGCCGTCGTCGACCCCTAAGCAGAATAGACTCTCACTGGATGTTATTTCGTTTATCTTCGTTGCAAAAAATCGAAAACACCCGTGGCCGTTGATGAATTACGTTATGCAGCATGCATTCTTACCATACTCTTGTTGCAACTGTGTCCAAGAGTCTTGGCAGGCCTGGACGTTGGGGGCTCTCTATTCTAAGTTCTCAAATTCACCGTTAGCTTCATATCTCCGAAAAGTCGGAGTGACCCAAGCGGCAAAAAAGCAAATAGTTCTGGTACAGTACCGTAATAGGATGTCACTCCAAGTGCTTCCCTCTTTTTACACCCGGTGCTGAGATCGTATCTCTGCCCTAAAAAGTCGGACTGCACACCAGTTATTAACAGACGCCACTTGCAGAAGCTCGGGCCAACAATATCAGCTATCAGTCCGCTCAGTGTCCTAGCACTTATCTATATTATCAGTCATATGCCTTATTTTTCCGTTGAAACTCAGTTTGGTATCGATCATCACCCCGAGATACTTAACCGCTTCATAGTAATAGTCGCAAATCCATATTTGATAAGGACGACAACCATCGTTTCAGTAAGGGTCAATAACAATCTGTGTTCGATTATCTACCCTTAGACCATTCGCATTGCTTGGGTCAGCTTTAGTTGCGCTCGAGCAGCGCCGTTTCAAGTAAATGCAACTTAATGCGTTTCATTAGGTCCGAGTTGCAATGAAAGCAACAGTTGCGCAGCAAAACGAGCACCCTCGACGCATCCACCCGAGTTAAACTCGTTCCTCACGCCAAGTGTTACTAAAAGCATCATCCGGCGTGATAAATTATTGTATTCTTCAGTTCTTTTGACAGCCTTGGCTACCTCTAGAATTGCATCACTTGGAGAAAAAGCCATACTGCTGCGGAGATAACTATCTGGGGTCTCTAGGATTCAGGGGATATATTTCGGATCGCTAACTTAACTCTCGACTTGCTTAGCACTTTGCCTGTAGTAACTAGCATACACAACGGGCGAAAGGCTAACTAATTGTAAAAACTGTATTAAAATGGTCCCATTCGTTTGGCAAACGATATAAATATGCAGCAGGATATTTTTCCTTTGATGAAAAACTAGATTCAGTGCTTCGTGCAAAATGCCGTTGAGCTCTTGTGCTTTCCTGTCCTCCCTCACTCTCAAGAAAAAAAATTCTATGGACGTTCCCTAGATCTTTTTAGATAAGAAAAAGTGTTTCCATAATGGTTTCAATTGTGAAAACCTCTTTCGCTACTTGCGTAAGGGTCCCAGTTTTTGTTTAATGATTTTACCCGAGATCACATGGGACATTGTTTAAATCCTCCCTGAGCTTTTTACAGCAATAAACCTTACCTTTTTTAATGTGTCTCCTGAGGTCTTTCGTCGGGCACCTGTATTCCTTGGTTTATTAAATGTACAAGTGAATTTTAAAGTAGTTTTAACAGAGGACGCGTCAGACCATGTTGTAACCATCCTCATGCTAATAAGTTTTCATTGGGCTATTACCTTCAATATACATCATATTGCATAAGTGTCAATAATATCATTTTTGGAACTTTGAATGTGTCTATTTTTCTGTCAGCGAAACACGATTCTTGACAAACTTGATTATTCTGTTTCCATTGAAAGAAAAATGCAACAGAAAATTATCGAAGGCTGTGTGAGGCTTATGGTGACCATGTATCTCAATAACAGTTTAAACGGCTCAAAAGTGTGGCTAAGGGATCAGTGAAAATGAGCGCGAAAGCAGGCCATCAACGTTTGAAGATACAGAATTGGTGTATATTGGTATATATTGGTATGTATATATATATATATATATATATATATATATATATATATATATATATATATATATATATATATATATATATATATATATATATATATATATATACATATTTAAAGAGTTTTTATCTTACACACTAATAATACTACCCAACCTGTACAATTACTGGGGTTACCTGGGCACTACTTGGCTTAAAATCTACTTTACACTACAATTAAGATCTAACCTATACCTAATTATAACTAACCTAACCTTTTCAATCGATGGAGGGTCGTTTAATTTCAAGTAATTGCAGAGGAAGTCAATAGATACTTTGTGAAAATCGGCAAAGACCTAGCGAATAAAATTCAAAGTGATGGCAGTCCGATTCAAAGTAGCGTTTTAGGGACAATTGACACAGTGTGTGGTTCCCTTTTCATGCAACCTGTGTCTGAGTCAGAAGTAGTACAGCTTATTCTTAACACTAAAGCAGAAGTAGCTTCAGGTTCAGATGAAATCAGCTCAGACTGCTTAAGAAAAAATGCCTTCTTTATAGCACGTCCATTGTCTCATATTATAAATCTTTCTTTTATTCAGGGTTATTTTCCGAGTCATTTAAAAAAAAGTGTAAGTGATACCTTTGCATAAGGGCGGGGACAAGCCTGTATTCTTGAACTACCGGCCTATATCTCTTCTTTCGAGTATTTCCAAAATCTTTGTAAAGGCTATTAAGAAAATACTTTGTGGCGTACTTAGAAAAAAATAAGATTATTTCAGAATACGAATATGGTTTTAGAAAATCTCTGAGTGCAGAAGATGCAATTTTTAATGCAACGAAAGAAAACCTGTCGCCGCTATGCAAAAATAGTACAGTCTATATTTTTCTTTAATTGACTATGCTGTGACCTGGCTTTGGCGAGCCTGTCGCCGCTACGCCGAGTCAAGAGAGTCTTAGATTCATTTGAAAGGAAGAAAGAAAAACTATTCTTCTCCAAATCTGGTCGCCGCTTTGTCTTTGGCTTACCAGCCAAGACTGTGCTTTATTGTTAATCATTCGATCTTTTATATCAATAATAGTACAGTTATAACAAATTCAAAATCTGCGCGAATCAAAAATAATTATCTAGTTCCGAGGATTTACCACCGCGTGCAATTAGGGCGCTCTAGTCGCCATCTATGTATATGACATTTCGACAAGTGTCGAAACGTCAGTTTTGTTTTCAAGTTACACAACAATATATTAATGATTTATTAAACTTGCAAGTAACTAACTGTTCGTTACAAGCTTATGCAGATGATACAGTTGCACTTTTTGGGGAACAAGCTGAGAGACGGTTTTTGATGAGGCAAATAAAAACTTGAGAAACATTTCAAAGTGGATAAACGCAAACCTTATAAGTGTAAATATTGATAAATGTGTTGCGTTACCTTTTTCACAAAATTTATCTGGTGTTCCTCAGGGGTCACTAAAAGTAATATTTCATGAAAGTTCATGTGCTCGCATAGCAAACTGCCCATGTCCTCCTTTAGCAGTAAAAGGCAGTGTGAAATATCTGGGGGTGATAATAGATCGCCATTTCCGTTACAACGAGCACATCTCTAATCTCTCTAGTGTTTGAGGAAAATTTTGTTCAAATTTAGTCAATTGAAAAATATTTTCACAAAAGACAGACTTAGGACAATTTTCCTGGCCCTAGTGCAGTCCGTTATAGAGTATGGTCTCGTTAGGTGGGGCGGAACTGCCCGTAGCAACTTAATTCCTCTTGTGCATTTACACAAAAAAAAATCTAAAAATTTGTCTGAAGAAACCAATTCGTTATCCAACAGCAAACCTCCTTGATGGCTTCAATGTAATTCATATTTCCAATCTATATATATTTAAGTTTCTAAAGTATCTCTTTATGCACCCTGTTCATTTTCCACGCGAGACAGGAGCAAAACATGGTACACGCAGAATGGTTCGCGGAGTGACTCGGGAACCAAAATTGCATTCTATTATGCTCCACGATTGTTTAATAGCTTGCCAGTAGAAATATGTCCACAATTTAATTTTAGAATTTTTAAAAATCCAGTAAAGGAATATCTTTTGTTGAATGATGTAGAATAAACAGATAAATAGTGAAGCAATTTTTTTTCTCATTGAATACTTGTAGTTAATTTCACATTATAACGTTCACACAAACTAAATTACTAAACCATCCCACCTCACAACTCGAGCTTTGCTCTTTGTGGAGTGGCCATATAAAATGGCACATATAAAATAAGAACTACATATGTACATATTGTAAAACTAAGTAAAATGGAATTAAAATTATAATGTTAATCTACCATAAGCTAGAAATTTAAGTGATTGTTTGTATGAATTTAAGTTGGCAATAAATAATTTGAATAATTTGAATTGAATTAGACCTAAAACTTCACCTAGGTCTTACATTTAGCCCCTTCTGACGGAAGGTCTTACATATCATAACTAAATCGCGCATGCATGAGTTGCCGATGACACGTTAACTTCGTGGGCTGCATAAATGGCTCATTAGAGCCACCTGTACACCCTATTAATCGAATCAGTCCGTTCTGAGGTACTTTAGAGATGAACTAGGAATAATTTTCGAAATTCCGAACGAGACAGTGAGTTTTTTTTTTGTCTTGTTACAAATAGTTTGCGATCCCCGATACTTAGAAGGATTGTAAAATGCACAAAGCTGTGTCTCATTGCTATTTGGTTTCATACTCCATTCGTCAAAGTAAAGACTTAATTCTGCCAAGTAGTTTTCCAGGCTCTTCGCTGCTTTGGGCGGATTTTGGCTCGACGCGAATAAGAGCGTGTCATTGGCTTATCGAAGAAGCTGGACTTGAGGTTGGTCCACTGGAACATCTTTGCACTCCTGATGTCAGAGGTCCTTTGCAAAAATCTGCTCCATTAACGCTGACATAGTATAGCTTTCTTAGCAACAGGCAAGAAAGCTCACTGCGACTCTTATCACCTCTTCCAGGAATCCAAACTTGATCAACTTAAACAGAAGACCTTCGTGCCAATCGAAAACCTTCTCGATATCTAAGGCACACACTACTGTTGGAATGTTTTGCTCATTCAATTGAGACACGATTTGATCGTGCAAATATGCGATGGCGTGCTTCATCCCGTGCTTGCGCCTAAAGCCAAACTGGTGGTCAGGAATTACCCGCGTGAGCTCACAATGATGTTTTATTTTTTCCATCCAAATTCTCTCAAAAATCTTTCCCAGGACCAAAGCTCTAAGATTTGATTAAAATGATGTGGGTTTTTACAGCATCTTGTCAAAGAGCTTCAATCCTTCGGAAACAGACTGTTTATTTGGCTCTAAAAGCCACATGTTTTGTTTGGAGTCTTCATCCCTAGTAATAACTATAATAAATACAAAACCGGAACCGATGTAACCTGTCATGGAAACTATAAAGTCAACTACAAAGATTGCCGTTTACCGATGCGATAGTAATATTTTTTACTCAACTAAGAGCCTGCTAAAATATTTGCAAGATTATAACAAATTACCTGCAAAACAAAATTTAAATATGCAATAGGCTACTAATATAAGATAAAACACCTCTTTCATCAAAGAATTATTCAATTTGGACACTAGTACTGTAACGAGTTTCGCAATTTCGTCTGGTGGAGATTGAAATACTCCAACAAATCGAGACGTAAGTAACTGGTCAAAACTTTAATAAACAAATATAAACACCAATAATCAAATAAACCGAACAATCATTTTTAAACGTTTCCGCAACAAAAAACCATAGCAGACAACTCCCATTTTTCAGCCCAACTTTGTCACTTTTTGAAAAAAGTTATTGAGACTTCAAAACACCGAAAAACTGAATGCTAAACACTACTTATGTTGCATCTTGTCCCTAAGACACATATGAGCTATTTCCCGCTTTCTGATCCTTTGCCTTTATGGTCCCAAATGTATCCGATCTGTGCAACAGTAATATCCACTTATATTTAGCTTTTGATTCACGACGAAAAATTCAGTTTTTAAAGTGAAATTGCAGAAAAAACTATTCCACTTTCGAATTTAATTCGCTTTTGTGCTGCATTTTGTCGAAGATTCTTGATTTTTTCTCTCCCATAACCCTGAAGTAATCTAACAAATCTAATTTATTTTCGTTCCAACTAATAAATTCGATTTCCTGAGTGATTCAACTTTCTCAGCTTGTTGAAGTGGAAAAGGAAATTTTAGATCCAGTAAATTATCTCGCACGTGCAATTCTTTCAATAAAAGATAGTTTCGTAACAGTGAAAAGTTGATGGAATTCCTTATTCACCTGAGAAGTCACACTTTTTTTTCTAGAGCGAGTTCATTGGATATTCAGTTATACTTACATATATCTGCAAGTGTGTATAGGTATATTCATGATAGCTATCAGAGTGCATCCTTGCTGGAAACCGGAATTGGTTCTCGTAGCTAACTCAATTCATCAAATTTATTTTGACCAGTAAGTATGAAAGAGTTTACTTGGTACTAGATTGCGAAAGTCACAAGAAGAAGTAAGATTTTAATGGTCTGTGTCAGAAGTCCTTGATCAAACTTCTTCCGTTGTCATTTGTCAAACTAGAGAATGCTTGAAAACTTTTCTCTATCCTTACTATTTTTTGTATACTTTGTAGCACTATCTGCAATTTCAATAATCAGGTTGAATCTGGTCTCAACTTCACTTGAGAAATTCGTCCTTGTCCCCATTTCTATATACTTATGTATAGACCATCGACAGACATTTTCTAAAACCATCGAGATTCCACAAGGACACTGCATCATTCTTTCTATCCTTTCGTGGTCTATTCCACTATTTTCCGGCTGCTTCTATTTACACTCTGCATCCCACGTATAATTTATCGAGATGGATATTTTCGAGCAGGATGAGTAGCATATTGCTACAAAATCGCCAGCATCATCATTGACATTTTCTGACAGAGAGGAGATATAAAGTATGTCACTGGCAATAACATGAACCTATTTCAAATTGAAGATGCATATACTTTGATTACTTCAAACTACTGCGACTATCATATGTAAGTCATAGAATATCCTTGCGACAACATTAGGTATCCTAATGCATGTACGCTGATTACTTCGAACTACTGCGACTGTCATATGCAAGGCATCATAGAATATCCCTGCGATAACATTAGGTATCCTAGTAAGAGCTGGGAAACTGGGCAGCTTTCTATTATAAAATTTCAAAGGAAAGTTTTTTCCCATTCGTATATGTGTGTGTTACTTTCCAGGTCGAGTGCTATAAACTTGCTCTCCTGGAAATATTCGAGTGGTAAAATGGATTTACTCATCCTGAAAAATGTGTGCATAGAAGAATATCAATGTGTTTGCACTTGATGTTAAAGAAGACGTGAAGAGGGCGCCCATAGATTTCTGGATTATGATGGCGACTATGTGTGAAGGTTTATAAAGAATAGTTTAAGGCCATCAAATCAGGATGCATTCTAGAGACTTGAAAATATTTAACGAAATTTTATTCGTTTCCAGGGATTATACTTTTGATGCACAATACATCTCACCCTCCTATTGAACAAGAGTACCTTAGCCGGTATGTGAAGGAACATATTTTATTTCACAGAACCATTGTCTAGCTTTACACTCAAAGTAAAGTAAAGTAAAGTATGAAAATAATCTATTTACATTGTGACACGTAAAGAAGCTTGTAAAAATGCAAATAATGACACAAGTCTAAGTCGAAAAGTAGAAGAGAGAGATTCGCATATGTAGACCAATTCGGTTATGTAAGCAAGTTATCCCAGCTAAATTCGAACACACAAATCTCGACCCCAAACCAAGGCAATAAAGCATTTGTAACAAAGAGTAAAGTTTGAAGGTCATCCCACACAGGACTCATGCTAAGTTTCCCTTCATAATTTTTATTTTATTTATTAACCAAACAAGGTATAAACAATACAAAGAAAATATTTCAAATAAATATGAGTAAACGAAAAATTAAATAAATTAAATAACTAACAAATAAATCAATAACAATTGGTAAATAACAAACAAATAAAACATTGTCATATAGCTTAAGGTAAGGGGTTATGGATGGCTTGGAAAAGGGAGGATTTGGAGGAGAATTTGGAGATCGAGAAGTAAGAACTGTTTTTGTATAGACTCGAGTCTGTCACTGTGGGTTTCAAAAGCCGGATTCCAGCAGATAGAGGCATATTCGAGAATGGGACGTAAAAGTGATATGTATAAGGATCTTGTGACCCACATGTTACGAAATTCCTTGAAACGTCTTTTGATGAACCCTAGCTGTTTGTTTGCACGGGAAAGTATTTTATCATAGTGCAAGGTGAAGCGGGGTTTCTCAACGAAGATAACACCAAGGTCAACAACGTTTTCAACTCGGGCTAACAAATTATTGCCAAGGAAGTACGTGGTACGTGAAACCCTGCATTTTCGGGAAAAATTAATAACCTGGCACTTAGCAATGTTGAGAGAGAGCTTATTTTCATTGCACCAATAATCAAGTGAATTAAGTTTAGATTGGAGAAAGAGTGCATTGGATTTAGATTTAATGATGTGATAGACTTTGAGATCGTCGGCATAAAGTTAATGAGGTATATTTGCTAAGACGTCAGATAGGCCGGAAATAAATATATTAAAAAGTATTGGGCCAAGATGACTACCTTGTGGTACACCGGAGGTAGCAGATATATTTTCCGATAAAATTCCTTGAAATTTTACCAATTGTGTTCGATAGCGAAGGTAGGAAGTCAGCCAGCTATGCAAAGATCCGGCAAGTTTGAATTTCTGAAGCTTTGAAATTAAGGTAGGGTGGTCAACTCTGTCAAAAGCTTTACTAAAGTCTGTATAGACTGCGTCAATTTGGTATCCTTTCTCCATTTTACACAGAACGTCTGAAATGAGGACTGTCAAGTTCGTGGTAGTTGAGCGAACTTTTCTAAAACCATGCTGTTGCTCGTTCAGACGAGAGTCAGCTAGTAGGAACAGTTTATCGTAGACAATCTTTTCCAAAAGTTTCGGAATTGAAGATAAAATGGCAATGCCCCTATAATTTCCGATACAGCGTCTATCACCATTTTTGAAGATGGGTGTGGCATACGAAAGTTTCCAGCAGGATGGGAAAACTCCAGACGAGAATGATTTGTTGAAAAAAATATGCAAGGGAATTATAAGCTGCTCTACACACTTGCGCAAGAAAGTTGGAGGAAGGAGATCGGGCCCAGGACCTTTGATGCAGTCGAGTTTCGAAATAGCTTTATGTATTTCATCACGTGAAATTTCTAAGTGGCTGACGATCAAACGAAGGAAGATACAGATTCGGGGTGGGATATAAACTACACCAATGTAAATCGATGTATTATTCAAAGAGGTTTGAACAATTAAGTGCTGGAACATTACGTTTGCTTGGAAATTTGTTGCTCACAGCAATTAAGGGGGCAGGATGGTTTCCAACTTAAACAAACAAATTTTTTCAATTATTTTTTTACATGAAAGTACAATATCTCAGGAATATCCTCTGAAAATTTCAAGTCAATCGGACTAAAACTCGCAGAGATACCGGTTATTTTATGATCGTGTTGCCAGGTATATTTCAACGAGAAACCGAAATAATCTAGCTCGAAACTCCGAACTACATTTTTTAAGTCGGTGCGTAACATAACTCAAAAATTAATGCACCGATCTCAATGAACTTTGCCGGACATCTTTAATATGATAAATACTCGCGGATGAACAATCGTGTTTTTTTTTTAAAAAAATTTTACTATTTTTTACAGGCAATCATAGGCTGATTTTTTATGTGAAAATGGTACCTCCAAATTGAAAACCGCACCAAAAATCGGTAATCGCATATTTTTCAATATAATTTCGTTCATCCGCGAAAAAAACTAATATATTAAGTAAATCACTTCGATTTTTGGATTTAAGATAACACTGTCATGCCAGGTTTTACGCACCGCACGACGCCTTTTTTTCGAAGCGCCTTTGATCTACTGCCTCCACGGGATAAATAATTAATATTTTTTTCTACAATAATTCCTACACACTCTTAAAATATAGTTCTTTAATGTATTATAAAAATTAGTAATTATTTTCACTCAAAGCTGAGAAAAAAAATCGCAAAAATCGGCTTTTCTTCAGCCTCGGGAACCATCTTGCCCCCTTAAGACGCCGCCTCCTCGCGTCTGGCCTGTAGAGCAGTAGTCGAAATAGTCATGCTGATAGGGTGCTAATATAGTCATGCTAATAGGATGTTAACTACAAGCCAGATCCAAATAAAGGTTCCTAATAAAGCAGTGGCGGCCCGTGCCATTTAGAACCAGGGAGGCAGGTTAATTTAAATATTATTCGAAGGAAGGAAATATGACGAATTATTGCTGCGAATGACGCTATGGAAACATTTTACTTGAAAATAAAATTCAGGCATCTCTTTTTCGCGGTAGCGAAATGTAGAATAATATTAACCACATATACAATGCCGGATTGATTTGGGATTGAAATTGGATTCGACAGGTAGTTTAAACGTGTCCATTTCACAGTTAGAATGCGGTTTTATCGACGCAGCTGTACTTATACTAGCTGTTTTCGTTCTCTAATTTATTGAAAAATTAACAACCGATAACAATGTTTGTCCAGTATTAAGTTTTCATTCTTTTCAGCTTTTGATTTTTTCTGAGCAGCTCTATGAATTTTGTGATTTCTGCCATAGCATCATGAATTTCATTAAAATATAAACATTTTAAAAGACAACATACTGTATAACTATATTCCATATCATTTTGTCACATGTATTTTTCTCAGTCGAATCAACGACCATACGTATGTATGTATGAGAAAAACAAACGTTGAAAAACTTAGCTATGCCCATGAGGTTTATGAAATCCATTTATACAATTCATAAACTGGTTAACGACCTCAAAATAAAAAATTTCAACGTTTGCCCAGAATTTCGGACACGGTCGCCATTTTTCAGTAGTTTCACCCATTTCCCAACCGAAAAAATTATAAACAGATTTTTGATATGTGCTAAAAAAAACTTGTGAAAAAAACAAGGCCGCCTTTATAATTTTGTTTTGGCTCGGTTTAAATAAACCAGTGAAATTTTTTGAATTGGTGTTTGATTTAAGTACTAAATTATATATATTCCTATCAAATGTTTCTTGATGGTTCATTACAATGAAAAAAAATTTTGTTTTTCAGGGGCTTCTGAATAGGCGCGCTTCACAATAGTGAGCTTAATTGCAAGATTATGTGATTATGACATCAATTATGACGGAAGCGCCCCATATAGGTTTTTCAATTAAATGAAATTTGTTTATGCCACTAATAGTTATTAACTCTCCCGACAGCTCTAATGGTATCTTATATTCCAGCTCTGATGATTTTAACTTTTAATGTCTTCTAAGGGCATCTTCGAGAAAACGGCCTTACTAATAACCGATCAATTTATTTACTTTGAACAATTATCAAACAAAAGATTGAAATGACAATTAATATGAAAATAATGCAAATCAATAATAAAACAATAATATGAGCATACCTTTATCCCATGACACTCAATTCTCACAATAAAACAATTTTGACACATGTAAATACATACGTTTCAAACTTTTCACTAACCGGATATAAAATATTAAAAAAACATATAAAACAACAAGTGCAATTCCAAAAACCCAGAAATTTCGATGTGCATAGTTCTTAATTTGTTAATTATTGCCCATCTCTCCCTTAAAATTACCTTCCTGATGTTCAAAGAAAATTTAAAAAAAAACGACGTGACTACTCGCGGTTTTATTTCAGTAGCTGTAGAGGCTTGCCTCTACGGTCCTCCACGTACTCGACACTGGACGTAGGAAAAAATGAAAAAAAAATGCATTTGTCAATGACGGGAAAGACAACTTGAGACAGTTTCATTGATAAAATTGTCAGTGGTGAGGCAGATTTGATTTTGCCTCATTTAGGTTTTTCTTTCTTTTTTTTATTGTGCGTGAACTATTTGTATTGTATTACGGGTAGGTTTAACAGCACATTTTTTTCAACTTTTTTTTCGTTGAGGCAGAGCTCTGGATAATGGAATCGGTTTTGGTGATTTTTTTTTTTAGTTTTTGCATTGAGGTCGTGCTTTGAATGTTAGTTTTGACTATGCAAATAAACACAGATAGAAAAGTAGAGGATACTGGGAACCAAAGTGATGTTTTTGCAATGAGCAAAATATAATTTAATGAAAAATTTGGTTTATTTTTTTCCAAATTTTACCGAGGAGGCACTGCCTCCTTTGCCTCCTCTGACGAGCCGCCACTGTTAAATAAAGGAACCTATGGAATCGCACAGAGACATCAGTTTAGAAGACGCGTGAAATGTACATATTCGGGACTCCAAAGGCGCGCAAGCCAATACCATACAATACAAAAACAGAAAAAAAAATCAACTTTAATTAGCATGCTGAGGCAAATCTCTCCTTTTATAAAAGGCTGGTAACATGAATTATATAGAGAAGGTGCAAAAATTTATATCAACATCTGTCATAATGAAATGCCTCGATCTTATACAAAATTGATATCACTAGAAACGATTTTTTTTATTAAAAATCAATAGCATCCAGACAGGTATATAAATAAATACCAGTGATCCAGTACGTGCTTGAAATATGTTCCGAAACCGAAACAAAGTATAATAATAGCAATTTCCTCACTAGCTGCCTGATAGCATAGATACAAGAGTGAAGAGTGAGGAGTGTTTCATGACCAAAGACTTTGAAATCGGACTCCAAGCACGTAACTGCAAGAAACTTACAATACCTCTTCTTTCATTCTTGAGCTTTTATTAAACAACAACGAATTCAATAAAATTGAATTGCATTCTAACCTGTGGATATTGTTTTGTATTGGTTTACGTGGTTCGTATGAAATTATCTTCAATTGAATTATTGTAATTAAATAATGGTTGGCTGAGGTGTGGAATGTAATGAAATGATATAGAATAGCTGATGTGTGTGTGACCAATTTATAGGGATTGTATAATTGACAATATGAGATGAGAATATTAAAATTTTGTTATTAATAATGTCATCAATACGTGACAAATCATCAAATTTAAAGGCTCAATTTTCTGAATTTAACTTCAAATTTAACCCTTCAAAAGCTTGCCAATTTTTTTAAATTTTACTGTTGATTTTTATTGAATTATCGTTTTTATTGAAAGTTAGAAAATATATTCGAAAACTAAAGATAGCTATTAAATTTAAAAAAATGTAATCGTTCACTTTTCGTCATAACATGCAATAGTTTATGTGGATGTAGAAGAAGCTATAACGAACTCCGTTTGCTATCTTAAATTTATAAAACAGCTTGTTTCCTTAATTTTCTTTTTCTGCCACTCCAATGCATGAATGTCTGCAATAAAACAAAATATTTTTATTTTAAATTAATGGTACATTCTTAGCCCAACTTAAAGTTTAATTAACAAGAAAACTTGAAATCTAGCGGCTATACTATTTTGGCCTGATGGCTCTGATTGGTTTTACTTTTCCATGTATTTTCTCGGCACAATTATTTTTTTCCCTTACATTTTAATGGTACCTACTTTGGCAATGATTATCTTAAAAACTATCCTACATTAAATGTACGATTTATCTTATAGCTAATTATAACTAACTTAGCGTAATTAGACGTAAATCTTAACCTAGGTCTTAAATCTAACCTCTTCTGTTCGTGGCCTATATGATTGAAAAGCGCATCCGTGAGCCGATGCTGCACTGCTATCTTCGCGGGATGCACAAATGGCTCATTAGAACCGCCTGTACATCCTATTGACCGAATCAGTCTATTCTCATGTCCGTCTGTTTGTCTGTAGAATCGTGTCGTTAGTTCCACAACTCGGTCGCTAAGTGGCTGCAATCCCTACTCCTGATACAGGAGATGGTTCTTCGGCCACTTCTTAGTTACCGGGCTGTAGAACCTGCCAGTGCAGAAGCGGAGGAGATTCGTCTTTCGAACATATCCGCTTTGACCATGACAGTCTTTGAGCCGGTAATCCAGGATGGGGATGGGAACGACGGTCTGATAGCAAATGGATTTAGCTTTGGTGGTCATACCCATCTTTTTGGCGAAAAGAGGTCGGATGCGTTGAAATGCGTATTTGGCAACTTTGATTTTTCGCCGCATAAAAGGATTAAACTTTAAAACTTCCTGGAAATCGATTCCGAGGCACTTTAGAGATGAGCTAGGAGTAATCTTAGGTGTTCCGAACGAGACAGCGAGTTTTTTGGCCTTGTTGAGATCCCCGGTACTTGGAAGGATTGCGAAACACACATAGCTGAGTCTTACTGCTGTTTGGTTTGATGCCCCATTCGTCAAAGTAAAGACTTAGTTCTACCAAGTAGTATTGCAGGCTCCTCGCTACTTTGAGCGGGTCTTGGATCGACGCGAATAAAATCGTTTCAGCGGCATGTTAGAGGATTTGTTCTTGGGGTTGGCCCACTGGAATAGGTAGGTCAGCGGTGAATATGGTACAGAGAACTGGTCCAGTGACAGAATCTTGTGGCACTGCTGATGTTACAGGCTCTATGAGAGAATCTGCTCCATTAACGCTGACATAGTATTGCCTGTTGGTAAGAAAGCTTGCGGCGAGTCTTATTACCTCTTTTGGGAATCCAAACTTGATCAACTTAAATAGAAGGCCTTCGTGCCAAACGGAATCGAAAGACTTCTCGCTATCTGAAGCGCACACTACTGTCGGAGTGTTTCGCTCATTCAAGTGAGACACAATTTGATCATGCAAATACGAGATGGCGTGCTGTGTGCCATGCTTGCGCCTAAAGCCAAACTGGTGGTTAGGGATTACCTGTGTGCTTCCCCAAATCAGGTAGCAAGGAAGCTAGACGGAAATTGCTGGCCTCTTTAGTTTTGCCCTTCTTATGAATGGGAACAATCTTTGCTACTTGCCACGTGTCCAGAAAGTAGCCTTTGCTCAGGGCGTTGTTGAAAACAATAGAAAAAATTCTTAGCATAGAGATTGGGAGATGTTTAATAATGAAATTAGACATTTCATCATGCCCAGAAGACTTCTTATTCTTTATACCACGCATCAGTTGCACCAAGTATTCACTATTAACAAAGTGGAACCAGTCATCTGATTTTGCGGGTCATCCGAAGGGTTTACGGATGAAAATTTGACCAATGGCTCATTTTGTGTGCTGAGGAAGCGATTGACTTTCTCTTTTACTAGTTGGCTGTTAGGAGCAAAACAGTCAGATAGAACGGCATTAAACTGGGGTTGGATAGTCGGTCGGTAACAACTCTGCCTGATGGTTAGGGATACGTACAGCAACATTATCAATCGTTACCACCATCTCCTGGCTTTTGAATTTACTAGAAAGCAGGTTGATTTCTTTAAACATGTCGGGGCCTGGTCCGATGTCAGTCAGCCGTTGCACAAGGCGCTCACTGCGAAATTAACCAACCATCTCAGCAATTATTATGCTGAGACAGTTGATACTCGAAAGTAGTGACTTGTACGACGGGTGATCCGCTTTAACTTGCAGCGCCAAATATGTCTCACTTTCATGTGCTTAACAATTTCCGGCGTCAGCGCGTGATTCTGATATTTGTTAACGGTTTCATTTATGATGTCATTGACGGACTCTATCAGATTATTAACCTGACGGTTTGTTGTTTCTGTCTCTGTTGAGATTAAAACAAAAAACCAGCAAAATCGGAATCAATGGAAAATAACTTTATTATCTTGTCTTTTTTATTATCAAGAATACAATTTTTGTTTTATTTTCGCACTTTATTTAAATATGACAAAGTATGTGTATGATATATCTCTAATTTCGAAAAATAATTCTTTTGCAGATCCGTTATCTTTCGCAATATAAAATTAATCGAAAAATAAACCTCATATAAACTTGATACAGCCTCTAATAAAGCATTAAAACAATAATTATTGTTTCTACAGATTGATTCATTTCAGTACTGAAAATGAGTTTTTCTTTCTATATCACTTTCGCGTTTGAGAATTTTAGTTTTAAAGCGACTTTATTTCTTTATCAAATTATCATAATTCCTTAATAAAATCTAAAATCATCGGAATAACAGTTTACATAAAAAAATCATTTTTGTGTTTCAGCAATATAACGATCCTAATTTTAAATCTCTATATTAAAATCGGAACAAAAAGTTTCAGTTAAAATTCAATACTTCGCAATTCTATTTTGGTAAATATTGTATTTCGTTACAATAAACCCGTCTGAAAATTGTAAATAAAACAAAAACAAAGCAACCACCAAATCAATGATATTCACCTCGTACATTAAACTTTTCAAAAATCATTATGCAAGAACGTATTCAAATGAGGTCTTTGACATTGAAAATAACAAAAATCAAACTAAAATGGATTTACATTTATAAATAATTCAAAATGTTCATGAATTTATTTGTCAGTCCAGATCTAGTTTGGACATATTCATAACTTTCTTCTGGCCAAAATGTGATTTTGAGTTTTTTGCCGGGTTTATTCTGGCGATTGGCTGTGTGTTTGTTTCTACGTTCTTTTTTCGGTAGATGCGTAATATTGCGAAAAAATATTGCTTTTGAATCATTCCGTCATATTTCTTGAAATGGTAAAATTATCGTAGGAAATAATCAAGTGGACTTCTGAACATTTTATATAAAATTTATGATAATATGTTCATATATGCAATTATTGATGTATTGATGCATTAAGACTTAAAAAAAAGTTACTAAAATTAGAATAAAAGTGAGCGTTTCAATAATTTTAACTTAAATTTTTCTCTACGCACCCAGACTTTAGTACTCGTATATTTGATTTAACATATGTAACATAGTGCTAAGAACCTGTGCCGGAGTAATCACATAGAAAAGAGACGATAAAGTAGGATCAAGAGAAGTTGGAATATATTTGGGACGTAATTGAATCGGAATACATTATCATTCTTTTGAAAGCTATTATATATTATGTAAGGCACATATATCTCAGTGTATAATTTCGGATAAAGCATTGAAACATCGTTTGGAATATAGTAGTTTTTGACAAGCTTAGCATTTCTCGGTTTACTTTCACATTTTGAATTTACTGATCTACAAGTAAACCACACTGGGCGCATTTATTTTGTTGTGACAGTCCATTCATTTGAATAAGGTGAAAAAGTTTTTGCCTATGCCTTTCATCAATATTTCAATATACGAGGGTTGATCAATAAGTAATGATAATGAATATAAACCAAGATGATTAAACTTAAAAGATATATTTATTTTTCAACATACACAGCTCATTCAAAAAGTTCCCGGACTAATTTTTTTTGTGAATTAAAAGAAGAGATTAAAAATAAAGATTTTATTTAGTTTTCAGCATAATCCCCTTCTCGTTCTATACAAATTTTGCTGCGCTCATACAGCCGCTGGAACGATCTGGAAAAGTCATCTTCTCTTCTGGAATAGCTGTCAGAGCGTTGGTTACATTCCTTTGTATCGTCTCAACGTCTTCAAAACGATCTCCCTTCATGGTCATCTTCAATTTAGGGAATAAACAAATGTCTACCGGATCAGATCTGGTGAGTAGGGTCGATGATTAATCGTGGAGACCGATTTTTGGACCAAAAATTGTGTGACTAGTATTGAAGAATGGGCTGGCGCATTGTAGTGCAGCAGAAACCAATCACCGATGCGGTACAGCATCGTGCAAAATGTGATGCAAGCTTCCTACACTGATGTTCAGTTCTTCTGACAGCATTTCAACCGTCATTCGCCGATTGCGAGACAGTGCAACGCGCACACGTTCAACATTCTCATCGTTAGTCGAGGTTGAAGGGCGCACTTCTCGTGGATCATCTGCCAGCAACTGTCGGCCACTCTTGAATCGTGCAAACCACTCGAAAACCTTGCTGCGGCTTAAACAATTCTCACCATACGCAGTTTTCAATAATTTTCCGAACCACGTTTTCCCAATTTAAACCAACATTTGATCGCGGCACGTTGTTCCATAGCGAAAATTGTGACGTACCGATAAAAACCTGTCTAGGTAAACAAACACAGCTGGGAAATAAATGAGGTTACAATGCTCCTATCATCAGTGTGTGTAACTAAGACCTGATATGACATAGTCCTGCCATCCAATAACAGATATTGCTAGTTGTAATTTTTATAAAAAAAATAGTCCCGGAACTTTTTGAATGAACTGTGTAGTCTCCTAACAAGTCAATACAGTTAGTCCATCTTTTTTTCCAAACCCAGGATACCCTTCGAAAAAATTCTTTACCTTGACTCTCCCAACAGCAGCCATCACTTCGCTATAATCTTCAAATTTCTTACCCGGAAGGTGTTGTTTGAGCCGAGGAAAGAGGTAAAAGTAACTGGAAGCCAGATCTGGTGAATAGGGTGGATGTTCAATAAGCTCGAATCCTGTTTCTTGAATTGCAGCCATCGCAACAGCTGCTTTGTGAACCAGTGCGTTGTCTTGATGAAACAGCACTTCAGCTCGCAGTTTGTCGCGTTTTTTTTCTTCATTGCCTATTTGGTCTGCGTTGTGAGAGCCTGATATAGTGGCTCCCTTTTCCAAATATTCCACCATAATAATTCCTTCAGCGTCCCATAAAACTGATGCAATAACCTTTCCTGCCGATCTCGACACTTTGAATCTCTTCGGCGTCGGTGAAGAGGGTCGCTCTTCCAGGTCATAGATTGCATTTTGGTTTCTGAATCAAAATGGTGGGTCCAGGTCTCATCCATGGTCACGAAACGTGACGAAAAATTCTCCTGATCTGCCTGGAACTTTTCGAGATTCATCCTTGAAAAGTCGACTCGTTTCTTATGCTCGTCCGTCAACATTCTTGGTAAGTAATTTCTTCTCCTTCTTCATATGTAATTTGTTGGCAGAGATTTTTCGAACACTACCATATGAGATCACTGTAACCTCAACTACATGCCTGATGGTCTCTCTTCGATCTGCTAACACTACATAATCGGCCTTTTTTTACGTTGTCTTGAGTGAGGGATGTGGATGGACGTCTTTCGCGGTGTTCATCTTCAGTGGATGTTCTTCCCAACTTAAACTCCTTGACCCAGCGTGCAACGGTGGAATATGGAGGAGCAGGGTCCCTTAATGTTTCCACCATGTCGCCGTGTATGTCTCTGGTAGACAATTTTTTCAAACAGAGGGAATTAATGACAGATCTAATTTGGTTTTTCTCCATTTTGATGTTCGTATTCAAATGAATGTACATCCCTGGAATCGTGGCCTATTTATATGTTTTTGTTTTATGCTGACTTAGTGAGTATAGGTTAGGTTAGGTTAGTAAAGAGGGCTGCCGGGAAACGCGGCTTGCATTAGGCCACCAGTTTGGGCCCATTTGCCACCCTCCGCTGGCTTTTTAGAGCTGCCAAGTGACCGCTTCGCCAAACTGGATCAGCTGACTCAGCGTGACGGTACCAGCCACCTCTGCTAACCCTTGAAAGTGGTATGCACCAAAAATTTTGAGGCGTTTATTATTGAGGGCCGGACAATCGCAGAGAGTATGCTCGATGGTGTTCTCTTCCATCTCGCACCTCTTGCATAAACTGCTGGATGTCAGTCCCATTTTCTTCGCATGAGATGCGGTAAGGCAGTGCCCTGTGAGCAAGCCGACCGTGGTTCTCAAGCAGTTCCTGCTGAGCTTGAGCAGTTTCCTGCTTTTGCTTGGATCAGGTGATGGCCATAATGTCCTGGCCACCCTGCAGTCCAGCCTGTTTTCCCATTCGGACTTTAGTTTGGCCCATATGGCGGCATCAAGTTTATTTGTGGCGTCCGCGATTGACCGAGGTACAGTGATGCAGGGGCAGTTGCTAGCTCCTGAACCTTTCCTCGCCAATTCATCAGCTTTTTCGTTGCCTATGACCCCACTATGCCCTGGCACCCACATAATCCGGATAGGAATATGCCTTGCCTTTTCATTGAGAGCCACTCTGCAAGCGTTAACAGTTTTTGAAGAACATCTGTAAGACGCAAGAGCGAGAATGGCTGCCCTACTGTCGACGCAAATGGTCATTGGTCTGGTTGATATTCCGCTAATGGACTCAACTGCCATGCGTATAGCATGTAATTCAGACTGAAAGACGGTAGCATGGTCCGACAGTCTACACCACAGGTTAAGGCTCAAATCCGTAGAAAACACGCCCGAGCCAACTCCTGTGTCCGTCTTTGACCCGTCCGTGTAAATCCAGGCGCCCTTATCGGTGGTAGCTTCCTTTTTCTTCCAGTCTGTTCTTGTGGGTATCTTGACCTGGAAATTCCTGCCAAGATGTATTATTTTGCTCATGTGGTCCGTGTCTTCTGCAACGAGTCCAAATCTTTTGCGGCATTCTATAAGAATACCGCTGTGGCCCCACTGATCTGAATCGTTCCACATGCCAGAGCTTTTAGCGCGTATCGCCGCTAAGCTTGCGCTTCTAAAGATGAATCGATCTAGGGGCATGAGTCCCAAAATCATTTCCAACCCAGCCGTTGGGGTGGTTCTTAAAGCGCCCGTAATACATATGCAAACTAATCTTTGCAGTGTTGTTAGCTCCTTGATATTAGTTTTACTATCCGCTGCTTTCCACCACACGACCGCTCCATACACCAAAATCGGCCTGACTACACATGTGAATATGTAATAGGCCGCCCTAGGTTTAAGACCCCAGGTATTGGAGTAGGCGGACCGGCAAGCGAAAAGTGCTGCGCGGGCCTTACCAATTCTGTGCTTCACGTTAGCCCCCCAGTGAGTATATGTAGTAGTAAAAAAATTTTATGCGAACTAGAAATAACCGATTATCATTACTTATTTATTTATTTATTTACTGTCTAAAATCAACAGATACAGATCCAATTGAAGACTAGACAAGGAGCAAACATAAGTTTGCTCCTTGTCTAGTCTTAAAAAGTCTTGTCTATTCATAAAAAAAAGTAAAAGGAAAGAGACTATAAACTAAAACTAAACAAAATATAAAAAGGCGGTGAAATCTAATCAAAATTCAACACAGATAAGAGATCAAAAATTCAGAAAATTAGTTCATTTCATAAGATAAAACGCATTCTCTTAGCTTATTTTTAAAAGTGCGAAACGAAGGCGGAAGCGGACCAATATTCAAATAATTATGCTGCCTAGGCAAGCGTAAAAGTGAAAAGTAAAAATATACATTAGCGCGAGCAAAAGGTACATGTAAATGTTAATACGTACTGGGTCACGAACAGAAAACTGCGCTTTGGGGATATATGTAATAGAACCAGTAATCATTTTGAAAAGGAGACATTCGTCGAAATGCACTCTGCGTGAAAGGAAGGTAGGAATCTCAAGGATGGCAAGACGCATGCTATACTCACAGTAGGGAATACGGAACTTGAGGAATAGTGAGCGAATAAATCTACGTTGTACCGACTCAACAGCATCAATTAAGAAACGGTAATGAGGACACCAAATTTGGCAGCAATATTCGAGGACACTATGCACGAAGGAGATGTACAGACGTACACACGAGGAAATATCAGTAAAAGATGTGCACGCTCTTAGAATGAAGCCACACAAGCGCGAGGCCTTGAATGTGACACGCAAAATGTAGCCATCAAATTTTGATTTAGTGTCAAACACAACACCAAGGTCCATGAATTTATCAATTAGATTGAGGAAGAAACCAAAGACAGAATAGGAAAACGTGATGTGGGATAATTTACATGTGAAGGACATCTGGAAATATTTAGCACTAGTTACCCAGAGCAGGCAGGTCATCCTGCAGCTGGCAGCAGTCATCCACTGATTCAATATCCTGAAAATTTTCAGATCGTCAGCGTACAAGAGACATGGGGAGTTGAAGAGGGGAGAAAAATCATTTATAAAGAGGAGGAAAAGGAAGGACTAAGAATCGACCCTTGCGGAACACCACAAGTAGGATAAAAGGGAGAAGAAGAACAAGAGTGAAACGTTACAAAACAAGCACAATCACGAAGGTATAAGGAAAACCAGCAACGCAGCTGACCCGAAATATTGAAACCATCGAGCTTTGAGAGGAGGATTTCGGGGTTCACAGAGTCAAAACCCTTGGCAAAGTCTGTACATACTACATCCACTTGCTTTTGCTGGTTAATGGCGGATGCAACAGTACTCGTGAACGAAAGTAAGTTCGAAACTGTTGACCTACCCTTGACGAAACCATGTTGCTCAGAAGCAAGAAGAGGTTCAATTAGAGGATAAACCCTATTGTAAACAACTCTTTCAAGAAGCTTACTGAAGCAAGATAGAAGGAATATGAGACGATAATTGGAGACGCAGGATGAATTTCCGGTTTTAAGGATGGGAAAAATATTTGCAGACTTCCGTGCAGGAAGAAGTACTTGGGTTAAAGAGATCAACCCTCGTATTTATATAGAGAAGAAACTTAAAAAAAAAATTTAAATTTCAATTTTTAAAATTCTTATATTAATTTTGCTTTTAAAGCTTCAGTATTTTCATTTACAATATTCTTAGCAAAAATAGTATTAAACCAAATTTCGGAATAATTTTCACGTTTTCAAGCCATTTTCGTTTTTCGGCTTCGAATTCTTGAAATCCTTGGTATTGTAAAATTTGATAAAATAGGCTGTGCTGATTTGAAAAATAGGCTGTGTTGAAAACGAATAAATTTTATTTCTTAGTGAGTCAATTGTAATGGTAATATTAGTTTTAGATTTAGTAAAACATTAATTGATAATTAGTGATTATCGTGCTAGGATGATTTTTTGTTTTTAGCTGCTATGTCTGGAAAATTCTTGTATTATTAACATATCAAACATATTTATTAAACATAAACATAACATAACATATCAAACATATTTATTAAAAAAAAAAAACAATTTTTTTTCTGTAAATGTTAATCAATATATTTTTTCTTTAATTTCAGGTGAGTGAGCGAATTTTATCCTAAAGTGTTTTTCTGCGATACGTAAGTAGCAATTTTATCTTGTTTGTTCGATTATTTGTCGGTTTCATATGATTTTCAACGGGTTCATTTTGTTTTAATGAACCACTAATATCGACCGAAAAACAACACCTATCTCTGTAATTATAACAATAGACGTAAATTTTACAGCTTCATTCCTCTACTCATTTTATTGCCGTTCGCAATCGTAGGAAATGATATAAATTAGATTGCATCTCACTTCACTTAATTGCCAATTAACTCACCATCAATATCCCGAATAATTGAACATATAACCTTTCAATATCGATTTCTATGCTCTTTAGCCTTTACTCCTACAACTTCATATGGCCATTCATCTCCCAATCTTTTGATCCCTTTCGATATGTGTAGTGTACACCATATCATACCATTTTAATCTTATGCAGCGTTCGAATTGTTATTTCACTGCCTGCCAGAAACAAAACAAAACGAAGCAACAATTATCCACAGCCTTGATTGTGTCCCAAGCACTAGCCAAGCACCAGGAACCGAATAACAACAACATCCTAACTCCAGACAAGGCGAATCTGCAGGAATAGCATCTGTGAAATCCAGAATTAGACTACCATTAAGCCAACAGGCCAGGTCTCGGTCTCGTTCAAGTATTGTGCTACTGCTGCTGGTGATGCTGTTTATGCTCTTGTTTTAGACAAATTAAGACTATTACGAGAATTATTACAAATCCTGCTCTGGACTACACACTCGAGTACTCTGTGACCATTACTGATGCTACAGATATTGTAAATGGCGCTTGTTCTATGTCGAATAAATACACGACTTGCTTTTTGCTTGTGTCTGAAGATTCATAGATGATTTTTTGGCAAATTGCCGGCTATGAGATGGCTGGCTGGCTGGTTGACTTCTCAAGTACTGTTGTCCGAGTAGTTTGTAAGGAAACCAGTTGGAAAGTTTGTTCTAGTTGTATAATGTATTGAATGCAATTTTTGTTCGCTTGAAATTTCTTTTATGCAAAATGATAACGGTAGCTGAATGGGCGATTGAATGGGCTAAATGTTTTGATTGCTAGAGACTGCTGGGAACAGAAATAATGCTACATTAAAATTATACGGATTGGCTGGCTAAAGCTTAGTTATAAGAAAGCGAAGATTTTCTACTGATATCTTAGTTGAAAATCCAGGAAATTTAACTTATTCCAACAATTTCTAATTTTAAAAATGTATAAGTATAATTTTTGCTCTATAATATTTTTTTCTGAAGAACTTACCCATTATGTGAAAGTACCAAGGAACAATAAAGTACACTGTCGTTCATTAAACATAACGGAATACCTGCCTCTAGATATTTCCCACATACAACATCAGTCCCCGAATTCTATTGCTGGCATTAATCTTTCTGGAATTAATATTTTCAGAGCTTTTTCTCTTTTCTGATACGAAACTGACATTTTTGATCCTTGCTCTTTTTAGGTTCCATCTTTATCAGTTAATTCGTTTTGGAACCTGTTGTGTGATGCCGGCTCACTTGTTCTCTATTTTAATCTGTATTCTAAGGGAGGGCCATTCTTCAAGGAAGATCTTAACAGTTACGTCATATCGAGAGAATTCTGACAAGGCACAATCATCTGTAGCGATTGACAAGTTGCAGGAAGACAGAGCATCTCAAATGAACCAAAGTCCAGAACAGAGAATGCCAAAAGTTTGATCAGCAGGCATAAACAAGACAAAAAACACAGCATTTAATACCTCTGAAGCAGGCTGTCCTATAAACTGCCGTGAAGGCTTCCAGTCCGCATTAGCGAAAACAAAAGACAACGCTGTGTGATAATCATTTGTTGAATTACACAATAGCCGTAATGTAAAACAAATACAGGAGAAGAGGCTTTTGTCCGTAAAGGAACACTGTGTTTTCAGCCATCAGCTCGCAAGTCGGACTCAGCCGAGACGCGACAAAGCGCGTTTGCTAGAAAAGGAGCTAGAAACAACACACAAGAAAATGCGGGGGAAATGCCTTCATTCCACAGCCAATTAAATTAGAGGTGCCAGAGGTCTGACCCCAGGTTTACTGGAGGCCTACACCGCCGTTTTTAGTTAAGGCTCAATAAGTTCTTTTACTCGTGCAATATTTTCAATATTTTTTTTTAGTGATTAGCGATAATTATTGAAATGATTATGTACCGAAATCGGTGATTCTAAAGCCTTCGAACCAAAAACTTTTCCCGACCTAGGTTTTAAACCTGAAACGCAAATAAACCAAACATATTCGCTTTGAACGAAACTACGCTTTTTGAAAAACACGCAAAGGCCAAAAAAGTTTCAAAAATTTTGTTGGACTGGAAACCTATGAAATTATCGCTGATGTTCCCCAGGGTTCTGTAAATGTGCCACTTCAGGTGAATTTAACGCGGGACACAATGTTGAAACTTCTCTTGCTAGCGAAGTGCATAATCATAGTCGAAGCTGCTGTCAGCGCCACTATTTCACATGCGAAAATATAGCTAAACGCTGCCTACTTCGATTTTGTTGAACATAAAGCAGAAGGGGTGCTGAAAACCTGCTAACCCGCAATTCATGAAATCTACGTCAGCACGCACATACGAGGTGTTTAAATAAAGTAATGAGACTGATACTTTTAAATATTTTTATTTGAATATAATTACAATTGAACGTTATCTTCCTGAAAATAATTCCCTTGGGAAGCCACACAGCGTTGAAGACGGTTCTTCCACTCCTCATAGCAGTGCTGGAACTCGGATACTGGAATATCCTTCAACTGATCGTTTACAATCGTTTGAATGTTTTCGAGTATCCCGAAATTATGTCCCTTGAGATGAATTTTCAATCTTGGGAAGAGGAAAAAGTCACAAGGACTCAAGTCAGGTAAGTAAGGAAAAACTGGCGAAAAACTCGTTTAGGGAAATTGCTGTGTGGACAAGGCGCATTGTCATGTTGCAGGATCCAATTATTCTTGATGTTTGGTTTCACACGCATGATCTTTTTCGAAGTCTTTCGAGAAACTCTTTGGTAAAATGTTGATTCACTGATTGACCTTGAGGCAAAAACTCTTTGTAAACGCTACCCCGGCTATCAAAGAAACAAATCAGCATGCTCTTGATCTATGATTTGCTCATTCTTGCTTTTTTGGGCTTTGTTGAGCCTGAAGTGTGCCATTGCATGCTATGGAGTTTGATTTCCGGGCTATCACCAAGTTATCACTATGGGTATGAACCGCTTTTCTACAACAAACAATACGTAAAACCAATCGTTTTTCTAAAATGAACCGTTTTTCTAAAACGAACAATTTTTCTGAGAGTAGTTTTTCTGAAATCAATCTTTTTTTTACAACGATCCGTTTATTTTTACAACCAATTGTTTTTGTAAAAGAAACCGTTTTTCTTCTACGAATAGTTTTTTTTAAAACCAATCGTTTTTCTACAACGGACCATTTTTTTAAAACGAACTGTTTTTCTAAAACGATGTTTTTCTAAAACCAATCGTTTTTCTAAAACCAATCGTTTTTCTAAAACGAATCGTTTTTTTGGGTTTTTTTTAAACGAACCGTTTTTCATCTGTTAACACGAACTGGTTGGCAGTGGAAAACTGTTTACCTGCGGAAAACATTTTTTCAAAGGCAAACTATGTACGTATATATAATACGAGGTTGTCAGACTTATTAGGTGCGTATTTTTGCATCTCGATCAAGAGCTGGTTAGGGTAGGTGCAACAACAACAGCTTTTGTTGTTTTGAATGCTGCTTACCAGAACCAGCTCTCGATGGCATACGACCATGTATGCTGATTCTCTACGACCATGTGTACTGATTTATGTATGATTATACAATTGATCAAGTAGCTAATATATTGGAAAATTGGGACAATACAAGTATCAATTCAGTTTGGAAGCGCTTAGTACTAGCAATGAATGTTTACGATACGATGGTGGAAGACATAATACTTAAAATATATATAAGAAAAACATACTACATAAAAATTCATTGTACTGAAGAAATTGAAGATTATTCAAACTATGAACGATGTTTCCGAATTGAACTACATACATTTCAAATATTTATTTTATCGCACAGCATAAAATTTTTCCTTGTCTTTAATAAACTGTTTTTTTAAACAGTGTTCAAAAAACAGTTGTTTTTTTTTTCAAAAAAAAAAAAAAACCGTGCGTATTCGTTTTTTGAAAACAACGGAAACGCCCATCACCAATTTTTACACAAGCCGTTTCAGAGTGACTTCAACTGAGTCGCTTACCGAACTTTCCTCGTATTACATGAGCGGTTTACAGAGAAGCGTTCGTTTATATGATTTCAAATAACTTCGATCACTTTAAGGCCGGCGATACATGTGACATTTTCAACAATTCGAGTTTCTTTTTTTTGCATAAATAGCTAAATTAACATCTAAAAAATAAAAGTACTGAAGAACTTCTGTATGGGCCTGGAATCGCTGATTAGTTGGTAAGTCGCTGTAATCATAGAGTTTCTGTGTGTCAAAACTACGCGTTTTTCTCGAAACGACGTTTTTTTAAATTGGCGGGCAGGATTGCTCAAAAAGTTCTCAACCGATTCTTATGCAACTTGGCGAAACTACGGCGGCCATTTTGAAAAAAAAAATGAAATAAAATCAGATTCTTGTATTTTAATATGCAATAAACAAACATGGTCACTTTCGAAACGATTCATTTATTCCGTCTATGTTAAATAAGCCTCTGAAAAACGGTCTAAATTCAGGCGTTTACATGTATCGCCGGCCTTAAGTTACCCTCGGTTTCGACTAGCCATTGTCTCTGCCATTTCAGATGACAACGAATGTCAAATTATGGCATGTCATCTGATGCGTAGACAATTCCAGGGCATGCTATATAATTTCCAAAATGCCTCTGAAAGAGAAGGACGTGGGCTTAATTTGAAAGCGAGCTTTGCCTTTATCTAACCTAAATCATTCGTCTATATTGATTGGAAATTTGTGAATGAAGCTGTCTACCAGCTTTAATCTCAAGACCCAAAAGACAAGACAAAGGTTGTCATAGAGGTATTTTGTTTAACGACGCATTTCTGGTAACTTAGCAAATTGTAGCGATCAATCAATACCTTTTGATGAAAAGAGTTATCTTATTTTATATTTTAAAAATCATAAACCGTTTTTTTTTTTCAAGAAAAGCAATTCTCCGTGGCTTTTTTAATTACTCTTCACTTTTCTCTTTTGTTTTTATTCACTTTATTTATTTTTATTTTGACTGGAATATCTGTTTCCATTAATATGGAATATCTGTTTCCATTAATTAAGGCGTATATCAAGTGAATTTTTATTTTTCAGAACTAGTTTCATTCTGCTAAGGACACATCCACAAAAATACATAAAAATGACATAAAACAAAATAAAAAGGCAAAAACACAAAAACAAATGAAAAAAAATCACAAAATCTCTACTTATTGTCAACATGACTACCATCTGGTAACCATACTATGAAAGATTGCAATCAGAATCATCATCATCATTGTAGAAGCCATTTATTCCAGTCTGGCTGTACTCACAGTAGTAGCATGTATAGTATTGATCCTGTTCTGATGAACATGCATATCTACATATATATAAATAAGTCTTCTGTCTACCTCTGAACGTACATAGCCATGGAAATGAAATCGTTGTGAATTTGGCAAGCTTTTTTGCCATAAGACCATTGAATAGTCGCCAAATTTTCCCTTTCCAACTATAAACTAAACAGATTGGGAAGTAATGGTTGATGCCGTCTAGCTATGCATATGTACTTGTTTTTTGTGCAGATTTTAGTTCTTTTATTTTTTTTTTGTAGGCAGATTCGTAATTTTCCTGCTTTAATTTGTTACTGTGTGCTGCAAAGCAATCTCCTGCGTCGAGTTATTAAAGTGAAAACAAAGTGCCAGGAAAAGTTTTAATTTAAATTTTGAAGTTGGGGTTTTGAATGGACCGATACGGATATTAGAAAGTGGAAGTCAACTTAAGAACAAATATCTGCAAACTTTCATAGTTGCCATCAAAAGTTTTTAGTTGTAAAAATCTGCGATTCGCAGGAATAAACAATATTAACAACACCCTCTGTCTGAGGATTTTGATGTAGGTGTTGACCGGGAGACACATTCACTATTATTGGTTTGCTAAAATCTTATGAATTTTGTGTGGTTTCCAGTTTGTTTGGAGTAAATACCATCCCCATGCATCCAGAAAAGTATGAAACGCAATCCTTCCTCCATTGTATTATATCAAAATAAAGCTTTACATCCGATACGATCTCTTCAATTTTCGAGTATAATGTTTGGACTGCACTCAAAACTGCATTCGATGATGTCTGGTTACTTGCACATTCACCCAGCTACCCATTAAGAACAACGAAAGCATCTCAACCAAGAGAAATGCCACAACAAACAGAACCAGAAGACCTTTCACGTATACCTTCCAGAAAAGCTACAAGCAGCTAGTCCACTTCACTTTTCAAGAATAAGTACAACTGCTTGCTCCATCTCTATCCCCTCCAGCAGTCTTGAATGTGCACTAAGTAGTGAAAAAAAAACAAGTGTTGAAAACAGTTCAGCTCAGTGCAGCTCGACTTCACAGGCAGTAGTATCCATTATAGCTGCTGCCAAGCATCATCTGGTGTTGCTGGCAACATATCCATAGCCAAGACTCATTGAGTTATGCGGCTTTTCACCTTTTCGTCATTTTCAAGAGCACAGTGCACGTATACAAGTATATCTAGCGGAAAATGGGAAAAATACAAAATGGCATACACATGTGCCGTAATGACTTGTTGTTTACTAATTTTCACAGGATTTCTTGTGAAGGAATAAATAATTTTGCATGAAACGGTGCAGGGTTGTGTGTGTGTGTGTGTCTCTGCGCTTTTAAGAGGAAATCTCGAGAAAAGTGGAAGAAAATACATAGAAACGCGAAAAAGGAAACTGAAAACTTTTATGAGTTGTGTGTGACATTTGTGTTTGACATCAGTTTTCACTAGCGACAGCTACAGGAATAGAAGAAACTTTATAGCTTCCTTTTAATACAAGACGTTGTTTTGGTGCGAGGACGTTTTTCCTAATGCTTCTTCAGGTCGTATGGGTGTTGTTACTTTGTGAGCTGATGAACGAGTATGATAGACTGGTTTCATGGCATGAGATGGATAAAGTGTAAGAAAGTAACATATTGTTGTTAAAAGTTTCCGTAGAGTATTGCTGGGGAGTGATGCTTTTATGTATTTGCGACATTTATTTGACTTTAAATGGTTTGCCCGAATTGAAATTATGCTGAGATACTTTGAAGTAAAATTTAAAAAAAATTTAAACCAAACAAGAACAAATCGATAGTGCCCTATTACAAATTAAGTACAAATCGAAAATCCAAATTTTCAAAAAAGGTTTCTCAATTTTTCTGTTTGTTTGTTTTCTAAGACCTGAAAATTCATTTCTTAGATAACTTTTCCTGTGCGTCCTGCTATCCTGCTATAACAGTTCTCTGTATAATCTTAATTCATTTATTATTTCTTCATGTTTTACATTTCTTTGTTCCTACCCTACATTTCTCTTGCTCTTCAACTCAACAATTTCTGGTTTTGCAAAAATTACAAACCTCCTTACTGTATCTTTCTAAAATTTAAAAAAAAATATCATACAGGAAACATTGCTTCCACAGGAGGAAGCCATTCATCAGGCGACTTTTCCCGGTTCATGTTGTAAACTATTTTCAAATAAAGCTAGAGTTACAATCAATGCAACCAACATTTGTTGCACGTCAAAATGAGTTTGAACCCATGAGAACGTATGAGAGCAGTTACAATGATGCAACACAACTTTGCTTGGCAGCAGAGTTTGCTCATACCTCAAACTTGGCATGGCAACAACATTTTTGAAAATATCCAATTCCACCTGTTCCTATGAGAGTCCGGGAAATGGGAAATGTCATATGTAAATGACAATCAGAATTTGTATTTTTTTGTCTCATTTTTGCTTTACATTATACTCCGCAGCTTTTAGAGGATCAAATATTCACTGATATCTCTTTCCGAGACTTTAAAGGATCCAAATTATCGAACAGCAATTTCTTTAATATAGCCAGTGACAGATGACAGTAAATGTTGTGTTGCATTGATTGTAACTCGTTCCACCAACAAAACTTGGCAGCAAATGTTGGTTGCATTGATTGTAACTCAAGCATAACAGAAACTCTTCTCCAGAATCGTATCTTGGATAAGTAAGTAGAGGCACTGTGTCTATTCAACGATTCGTGCATATGTATGAAAAAGTAATTTTATATGCTGGTATAATTAGGAAATGAGCACATTGTGAGAGTATGTAAAAGTGTGTTAGATTTGTGAAGTAGGCTCTACTCGGCCTCATCAACATTACAGTCAAAGAGGAGTAGAGAAATAGGCTACAGTTTTTGAGGCTCAAACGTTTTTGATTTTATTCTGTTGAAATCGCAAGCTCGTTTGGTTGAAAAGTATATTTTATATGTTATTCTTCATTCAATTACTTATATAATTATGTATCTGTCACGTATTGCTCTTTGAATATACAGTGGAGGACATAATTATAAGTTCACCACAAAACTCAAATAAAATTTACTTCTAATTCATTACATTTATTACGAATATATGTGAAGAAAAACTTAATAATATATGTAACAAAATTTAAATTAAATGAAATTATTCCAACCGTAAACATAATTTAAAAAAATAAAATTCTCTTTTTTTCTGTTAAATTAAGGGACATAATTATAAGTTCACAAGGAATGTGGCACATATTTATTAATAAAATTATAAGGCTAATACTTCGTGTGGCTTCATTTGCATTGAATTACTTCAAATACACGTTTTTTCATTGAATTAACCAAGATTTGTAATATTGTAACTGGTATTTCTCCCACTTTCTTATTATTTGCTCCCTAAGCCCTCTTGTGTTCGAAAATTGCCTGCCGTTTTCATATACCCTTCTCGATATTATTCCCCACAGATTCTCTATGGGGTTTAAAGTCAGGACTACAAGCTGGCCATTCTGAAACTGGTACATCCTTTGAATGAAACCAAGCTTTTACCTGTCTTTGTCTTGTTGAAAGACAAAATCTGGTCCAACAATTGACTCTGCTTGATCAATCATCAAGTCTTCGAGGAGTTTAGTATACTTTTTCGAATTCTTTCTTGTGCCTATTGTGACCAAAGGAAGCTTCCCATGATAACACGAGCATCTCCAAACCATAACCAACCGCCACCGAAATTGCGGGAGAGTCACAATTCCTTACCTCTTCTTAGATCGTGCCAGTAGTGTTGAAATCCATCCGGCTCGTCTAAATTAAACTTCTTTCCATCACTGAAAAGAATCTTTTTCCACTCGTCTTTGTAAAACATGGATGTTTCTGCAAACAGTAATCTTGCACTATATGTGGTTTAGGCTTCCTTTTTATCCATATTAAATTGTCGCTGCTACTCGGAATTTTTCTTACGTGTCACACCGTTACAGGCAGGTCTAAATCTGCTCGAATTTGAGACGCATTTATACTTTTCTTTCTAGCTTTCTGCCGGATTAGCAGTTTTTGACGTTCATTTATGATAGGTTTTCTACCTGTTTGTCTGATAGTGTTGTACCTTTCTTTTAATTTTATGTAATTATTAATTACACATACTGATCTATTAAGCTTTCTTGCAATTTCCCGGTTGGAGAAACAGTTTTCTTTGTAGGTATAAATGTTTGCCCTTTCCTCCATCGATAATACCAATCGTCATGATATTATTTTATAGAAAACGAAAAATGTTATTTATTTAAAAAAACGAATTCATCACACTGCACTTAATTCAATTACTTCAAAAATTGTCAGTTAATTCCTCCAAATTTCACAAACAGAATTTTCTAATTTACTGAACTTTTAAGTCCGCTTGAAACACATGAAATATACTAACTGAGTAAATTATAGCAGTATTTCTTGGAATTCCATTTTTACAGTACGCACAAAATAAAAAAGCATTCAAACACATTTTAAGTGAAATATTGTGAATGAACTTATAGTTATGCCCGCCACTGTATTCTGTCCAATTTTTATGTATTTTTTTCCGAAAAATGTTAGCCTGCAGGAAAAGTGAGTTCAATCAATGCACACCGTCATCTAGCGAAATCTACACTTCATTGATTGTTTCCAATTTCCGAAGGCTCAGATGTACTCCCGGGCCAAGTAACTCATCCTAAAGCTGAATTGCTAAACTTAACTGCTCCTGGTAGCAAAATTTTTAAATACGTTACATCGTATTATTGATTTAAAGCAGAACTGTCCATTAATTCAAATAGTTCCGCCTTATTATCTTCTAATTGAATACACAGGTTTTATTATTTAATTCGCGAATATATTTATAATAAATTTTAATCACATTACCGTTTAAAAAATTATTTACAATCAATTTTTTCTTCTTATTAGGCCTACTTTGGGGGTTTTTTCCTCAATATTGTGTAGATGCTGTAGTGCATAATGTTCCTGGAGAATAGCTTATTGTGTGTGAAATGAATGTGATAAAATATAACACCACACGCTATAATACATGGCAAAAAGTACATAGAAGCAGGCGCTATGCCTACAGCCTTCCACGCCATGTACTATAGTCCTCCACGCCATGCACTATAGTCTATAGGGCTATAGTATATGGCGTGGAGGGCTATAGTACATGGCGTGGAGGACTATAGTACATGGGGTGGAGGACTATAGTAAATGGCATGGAGGACTATAGTATATGGCGTGGACAGCTATAAGCATAGCGTCTGCTCCTATGTACTATGGCGTGTGGCGCTATATTTTATCACAAATCGACCATGTACATGGCTCCAGAAGTCTATAAATTATGGCGTCTGGCGCTATGTGTTTTTTCAGTGCATCTGATGTGAAAAATACGGATTGGAGTGGGTTTTGAGCACGAGTCAACGCGATATCTTGACGAGCTGTCAAATGCCGTTCACATGTTGGCGGTCTCGTCTGACTTCGGTTCGCTGGGCCTCGGCCAATATGTGTTTGCTACATGACGATGATCCAGCCAACAAAAGGCCACGAGCCTTCTCAGTTCTGAGCATCTGAAGGTAGAGCAGTTGATGATATGTGATGGAATTCATCTATCATCAACTGCATCAAAGACCATGTCCTCTCCTATACTCAAGAAGCTTGCTGACATTTATACATTTCCTCACACAGTATGGCTGCGAGTTATAATTGGAGTGCCATGAGCCATATTACATGGCTCATGGCACTATGTAATATAGCGTGTGGGGCCATAATTTATGTGCCATGTAATTATGGCGCTGGGAGCCATACTGCATAGCTCAGGGTACTATGTACATAGCGTGTGGGACCATAAATACTGCGCCATGTTACACAGGACCACGCGCTATGTAGATTGTGACATTATGGCGCGGGGAGCCATATTGCATAGCTCAGAGTACTATGTACATAGCGTATGGGGCCATAAATAATGCGCTATGTTACATGGCTCTGGGTGCCATGTGAATTTTTTTCAGTGTGTTTGAATTGCATGATAGTCATAATGTCCTGGCTATCCTATCGTCCCATTTTCCAATTCAGAGTTTAATTTAGCGCATCTTGTGTTGTCTTGAAAAGAGTACAAGTTATTTTTGTCTGGGTTGCCCTAAGATCGGTTTTTCTGGCCCATACTTTGATCGGGTCCAGCAAGTTGAACTAAGAGATGTTTTAGCTTAGCAGAATCGCTGGTTGATAACCGCGGTACAAGAACCATCTTGAGGAGTCGGAGCTCGCAAATACATCCCACACTGTCCTCAGCTGCTCTGAGTCCAGTGAGAACAACAAATAATTATTGACTTTCCTGGTTTAAAAAAATGCTCTCCTCAACGTGAAAAGTGGCTTCTACAGTCTGTAAAGTAAGAGCGTGGTCGTGTTAATTTATAAAAAAATTTATTTGATGAAACTTTCATATTTATATATACATTGTACACATTACAAACAATGATGCAATTCGGTCAATAATATGTCCAGTCACCACCGGCGTCGATAATTGCCTGGCATCTCCGAGGCATGCTTTCTACTAATTTGACGGCGTATTCTAGTGGCAAGCATCTCCAGATCCGACGAATTTCGTAAGACAACTGCTTCAAAGTGTATGTGCGTCTTCCACGAAGCTTCAGTTTAATATATGCCCACACATTTTCAATAGGGTTTGCATCGGGCGACTGCGACGGCCAATCCAATGTAACGATGCCAGATTGAGTCTTCCACTGAGTACAGAGCTTGCTGCGGTGTTTAGGATCGTTGTCCTCCTGCAGAATCCAATCTTCATTTTTTGTGATGAACCATCGTTTGGCAGATGGCAGTAAAGCCTTTTTGTAGATTTTTACCATTTTCTCGGCATTTAGGTTGTCAGTAAAGAGGTGCAAAGTGCCGAATCACTGCTTTGAGAAGCAGCCCCAAAGATGCACCTTTATTCCATGTTTTACGGTCCGCTGAACAAGCCTATTGGTGGAAGTTGACCAGGCTCGCGTGAGGACAGAACGTGCCCATATAGAACATTCATCAGTAAAAATGACATTTTCAAAATCTCTATCAATATTCTCATGCGCCCAAGCGAGTCGCTTTGTCACATGTTTTTCAGTCAACAGAAGCTTCTTCATTGTGTTGCGCCATTTCAGATCATGAGTACGAAATGGGTTCGGATAGTTTCGTAAGATATATCTAAACTTTTTGCCATTAATTTTGCTTGTCCTTGCCGCAGTGTTAAAGCAGGATTCCGCGAAAACAGATTCACTATTCTTTTTTCATCTTTTTTGTTCACTTTTCCTATCGAGCCACGTTCTGGTAAATCATCGACATTTTTAGCCACTTTATATCGCTGTATCCACTTCTGTACAAATGCCTTTGACTTTCTCATATATTTAGCAGCCGCTGATTGCGACATTTTGGGACCTTTCGGGTGGATGCAAAGGAACACAGCCTCGTAGCGCGACGCGTACTTAGCACTCATGGCGTTTAACGTGATTCTCTTTCAAAAGATCAACGACAACTGAATCTTTGTTGACAATGCATCAAGGACAAAGCTTCCCTCTATCGGCTCGCGAAGGAATTAGAGCGAAATCTTTCATTACCTGTCGGTGAAGACGACCACGCTCTTACTTGACAGACTGTAGCGATCCAAAGAGAGCCATTTTCAGTTTAAAAGCGATTGAAAACGCAGGGAGTTCCATGGATGTTACGGCTACAAATGATTGTTTATTTATAAAACGACATACTTTTTATTGTACTCTCCTCGGTTTTAGTCGTAGGTTGTCAGAAAACTCGACTTCAAGGGTATTCTTGTCAGTCAAGGTCTGCATGGCGGTTTACAAGGTGCACACTTCTTCCAACTGCTTTCCTACGACTGGAAATTTTAAGGTCGACGGACTAGCCTATGTCGGGGTCACCAGTTTTAGGATGATAATAACAAATAATTGTTCTATCAATAAATTCAAATTTGCATCTCAAACATACTCTCACCAATTTCTATTTATAGTCTTATTATTTCACACAATCAACATTTGGAAAATTATTTCAACAACTCATTATTTTTTATTATAACTATGAGTTTTCATTCCTAGCCTTATTGATTCGTGCTTACATTTTTAATGCATGAAATTTCGAGTGTTAGCTAAGAGCTGTGGAATAAGGAACTGCCTACAGTTTTGCAAAAAGCACTGAATTATATTATTTAAAGTCAAACACTTTTAGCAGAATCGTCACTTTCACACAAAATTCACATTTTCTGTTCTATTTCTAGCTCAAACCAACACTGACAGAGGAAATAAAACTTACCCTTATCACTCAGTAACATTTACACATACTTCGACTAAACCGAAAAAAGCCGGTACTCTCAAAACGATTTTGCCATGTTTCTCACCTTTCAATCACTTCAATGTTTTCATTTCAACTTCTCTCCACGTCCATTTTGCTTTGCAAAGGACATGCAAATATTTTTTTTTCATCCGTTTCTATTTCACCATTCATTCGTCTATTCCATCGTAATCCATCAGACCGAAAGAAGCACACTTAATTGAGATATCGAGTCCTTTTTCAAGTCTTGTTCGTCCCATGTCAACATGTGATTTCGCCGCGCCACTTCAAAGCAAAAAAAAAACGGCACAGCAAGGACACAATCAAGGAGCAGGATTAAATATGAAGGACAGTTTCTTTTGCAATCATTTATCGATTTCAAAAAGGATCAAGCACTATGTGTTATATTTTTCGGGTGGGAAAAAGGACGAAAACCGGTCGACTTTTTTGATTGATTGTAGTTAGTTCGCCCAGAATTATTGTTGAACGGGCAAAAAAAATAGAGGTAGAATGGGGATAGGTTTAACTATGAATTTATTCAAACGCGATCGATAAGGTAAAAAAGCTGATTTAAAGTGCTTTGGAAAAAAGAAGCTGCTTGTGTGAAAGCTGATCGGGATTCGAGTGAAAATGAAATGGGTCAAAAGGATAGACAAAAGGATGCGACAGATCTCAAAAGGATAGACAAAAGGATACGACAGAGCTCAAAAAATATGATCAAAACAAAAAGTCTTTTTTTTTCAAAGCAAGTATTCGTTTCTATAGAAGAGCTGAAATCATGAGTAGAATGAAAGTTGAATCTAGGACATATAAGTGACTTTTAAATTCTATAAAATTAATAATATTAATGAAAATTCAAAAACATATTTAATATTCTCCCCTATAATACGAACCTGTATCATATTCGAATTAACAAATATACTTAATAATGAAATTCCTCCTGCAACGTACATGTTGGCAATTAAGCTCATTTTCTGCTACCTTTACGCAGCCCAATCGTTCCTTGGAGACATGTTAAACCAGAAACACACCTCATTGTCCCACAGCAGTGGTAAGATACTTACTCGTTAAGGGCGTATAGAGTTTCAAATCGCTGGCAAGGACAATGAATTGAAACAATGAATTTAAGTTCCATCCGTGACGCAACGCATAGATTCAATTATGCAATTTAATGCTTCAGTTCTTAATGATAGATAGCTTTGTGTAACAATGGAAGATTGCAAAATTGGTGCCGAGCATTATGTGACAAGCTTCAGGTGATGCATTGTAATGACAGTCTTTTGTGTGGTTGAAGAGACTGAAGGGGAAACAAGAAATTTCATAAAATCAACTGATTATCGTATGCTTTTAGAGATTATAAATGGATGGAAGTGTGCTATTGACTCATTAGAATCTCATGAAGAGGAGCGCAATAATATCTATAATATCTTATAAACATCGCAATAATATCTTGGAATTATATCTCGACTGACATAATTTTCTTTTTTGGTTGATATTTCGCACATCATTTAGACAATGTAACAGAAATAGTAATAAAACACACGCTGAGAAATGACCGAAATAAATATATTAACATCTTGATATTGTTATAGTAACAGCATTGTCACTAATACATAATTTTAACAGCTCAATATTTTATGTTAGGAAGTTACAATATTATATTTGCAGTTTGGTTGTTAACTTTTTATGTTAAGAACATCTGTAAACATATTACTATATAAATGTATTAACCAAGGGTGGTGAAATTGATGGTGAAACAACAAAGTACAATGCTAGTATTGTATGTTAGGATGTTAATATTAAATACGGTATTACTACACTGGAATAATCGAATTTCTTCCGATGACCGAAGTTAAGCAGTGTTGGGCGCGGTTAGTACTTAGATGGGGGACCGCTACCAGTATATTATTGTAAGACGTTAATATAACTTATTGCCATGTTAATATTTAATATTGACCTATTAATATAATTCCTGACGATTTTCACGCATGCAGGTTACAAAGTTTCAATTCCATGCAGGCTACAAAGTTTAAATTCCAGAAATTTATACCTGGCTTTTTACTCACGTGAACGGAAGCGTTAGGAGCTATAAATGGAATGGCATCATATTTCGTCGTTGGAGGACCATCATCGCTAGCAGCAACATCAAAGTTAGAAATAAGAACTCAATTGTGACTAGTAATTGTACTTCATTCGTATCTACCAACCAGTTAGCTCCTTCATATCTTCTGGCTAGAGACTTCCCCAGCTTTAATCGAAACTCTACCGTCAGGTGTTCTCATCCGGAGACTCATGCTATTGCATATCCAACTCAAACCTCCCCTCCATCTCAGACTTCTCATCCCCGTGAGGTATGTTCCGACTCAATCGTCGCTCGTAATTCGAATTCAATTCAATTCAATTCAAATCTTGCCATTTCTTGCTTGCCTTCACTGAAACATAGCTAAATGACTCCCAAATCAATGAAGAAATCCTTGACAGTACCTGAACAATCTTTAGAAATGACCGCGACTATGTTTCCACTGGTCAATCAAGAGGTGGTGGTGTCTTACTCGCAGTTAAGAACACTCACTCAAGTGAACCTGGGGTGTGTTCAATGTGCATGCTATAGCAGCTATTAGCTGCTATTTTAGCAGCTCTGGCTGTCCAATGTCACGAAATAGCTACTTTCTGATGCTTGCTATTTGACAGTCGGGCTGTCCAAGATTCCGGCATAGCTGCTAAGGTAGCAGCTATTCGCTGCTCGTAGTCTGGAGGATAGCTAGAAAGTAGCTAAGGCAAAATGGCCGTGCGTACACAGCTGACATGCAGTTTAAACGTCATTTTCAATTTGAAATTGAAATGAAAAGAAGTTTTTGCGCTTTTGTGACAAAGGAGATGAGGAATAAATTTGAAAATAGTGACAGCATAAATTAAATACGGGCTTTTAAACACTTAAACTCAACTAGATTTTTAAGTTGGCTTGTACACAGCGCAGCTCATCTTGAGTTTTTAGAAGGCAAGCATGAAGCGTAAAAGGCCAGGTGCACTGATTCCTGTATTATCACATTTTCAACGATTATTTTTTGCTCTTTTTCTCATATATGGCGTCAAAAGCCGGAAATAAATAATACGTTTTAAATATGTTAGGAAAATTTTAATGGATTGTGCAGCTGTATGTTGAAAACTCCTAAATTTCATACAGTTTCAAAAGTGCAATGAAAGTATTGAACTGATCCACGAAAATGCAAAAATTACAATAAAAAAATTGGAACAAAATTATTTTTGAATTTCCTGCGTAAAGGCTGCCTTCGTAGCAGCTCTTGGCTGTCCAATATCCATAGCTGCTTCACCTAGCTACTGCGAATTTTGACACTTGCTAACGTGATGCTATGCTATGCTTTTGGAGCAGCTATAGCATGCACATTGAACACACCCCTGTAAACTCTGTCTCGCACAAATTGCTCCAGCATATATTTATCCGCGTCTCAATTGACAAAACCTCGGTTTACATTGGTTTATTTTACGTCCCACCGAGATCTGACGAATCAGTGTACAATTATATATGCGAGCAAATATCTTCTCTTATGGCTTCTCGTAGTGGTGACGACAAAGTTATATTTTTGGGTGATTTTAGTCGCCCGAATTTGCGTTTTTTTTTCTGATAAGTCTGATGATAGTTAAATACCAGTAAACCTACTTGAGTCTTCTGATTTTAACCTTGTGAGTACGGTGTATGGCCGTGATTTGCAGCAGGTTGTTCCTACTCCCAACCAAAATGGTAATTGGTTAGACTTAATCTTTACAAATGTTTATGACGATGTAGTGGTTAGCCCAGCTAATGACGCAGAGAATCTCTTTTCTAATAGTCTTCACCATTCCGCTCTTATAGTAGAACTTTCCACTACAGATTGGAACATGTTAAGTACATACAATAATACGTTTGTATACGATTTCCATAATGCTGATTATGATAGCATTCACAATTTCCTTGACAATGTCAATTGGACAAATGTGTTTACGTTGATGATGATGTAGCCATGTTTTATAGAATAGTATTTGACTCGGTCGATAAGTTTGTACCTAAGATAAGGAAAAAATATAAACTCTCTGAACCTTGGCTTGGCAAGACTCTTAGACATCTGAGAAATCACAGAAACACACTTCACAGACTAATGAAGAATCAAGTCGACATTAGCCATTGTATTAAAGAAGAATACGATTTAATTGCTCATGAATTCTATACTGAATCTCACGAAGCGTATGACAGATACATTAAAACTACTGGGGGGAATATAATCCGCGACCCCAAAATTTTTTTTTGATTTTATTAATAAGAAGCAGAAAACAAGCGGCTACCCCTCTTCAATGCCCACTGAAAATTCGATGCTGTCTTCTTCTTCTCAGGAGATCTGCAACTTTTTTGCTGACAATTTTCAAGAAGTTTTTGGTCCAGTTAGCAGCCCAACGTTGTATCGATTCCCGGTTGCGCCTCAAGCAATTTTTGCTGAGGATATGACCATATCGAGGAATGAAATATTTACTGCCATTATGGAGCTTGACAGTAACAAGGGCCCTGGACCTGAACTCCTTCCTCCTACTTTTCTGATCAAGTGTGTAAAAAACTGATCTCGCCCCTTCATACTATATTCAATAATTCTCTCTCCTCTAGACTATTTCCTTCTTATTGGAAATTTTCTGATATTACACCAATCTATAAGAGTGGCGATAGACGTTTTATTCAAAATTATAGAGTCATTGTCATTCTATCAGCTATTCCCAAACTTTTTGAAAAAATCATCTACTGCAAACTTTCTCCTCTAGTCGATGCTCGACTGAACGACCAGCAGCATCGATTTAGAAAAAATCGTTCTACTACCACTAATATTATGGTGCTTGTTTCTGATGTTTTGTGCAAAATGGAGAAAGGTGATCAAGTTGACGCAGTTTATACAGACTTCAGCAAATTTGATCACTCCATTTTGATCCCCAAGCTGAAACAATTCGAAATTGCAGGATCTTTACTAAAGTGGCTTGGCTCCTACCTCCACGATCGCTTGCAATTCGTGAAATTCCAAGGTCTTATTTCTAAGAAAGTAGACGTTAAATCCCGTGTACCTCAAGGAAGTCATCTTGGCCCTCTTCTTTTTAATATTTTTATATCTGACATATTGTAGGTTTTATCTGACACTCCCCATTTACTATATGTGGACGACCTCAAAATCTACCATGTCATCAGGAAACCATATGACGCTACCTTTTTTCAGCCCAAACTGAACTCTCTAGACAAGCTCCCTCTTAACATTGCCAAATGCCGCGCAATTAGCTTCTTTCGCAAAACTGCACGCGTTCATTATACGTACCGCCTCAACGACACGCCATTCAGCAGGGTTGATATCATATTAGATCTCGGTGTCACCCTGGATGAAAAGCTCCGCTTCAATCTTCATTACGATAGAGTGCTTTCCCGAGCAAGTAAACAACTTGGTTTCATTAAGCGACGGGCCAAATAGTTTAAGAATCTTTGGGTTACTAAATCCTTATATATTTCAATCGTGCGTCCTCTTCTCGAATATGCGTACACTATCTGGAACCCGGCTTTCGAAATTCACAGCCAAAAATTTGAATCTGTTCAGAAGCAGTTTTTACTATTCGCTTTGAGTAATCTACCATCATACGAATATCGCCTTAAATGTATTAACTTGTTACCACTTGCGTCGAGAAGATTAATGTTATCTGCCTGCTTCAGCTTCGATGCCATCAGAGACGTGGTTAATGTCGCCTACTTGAAAGAAAAGTTTGTGCTCAATCAGCCCCTGGGCGTCTCTAGATCCCGACGATTGCTTATTGAATACCAACACAACACAACATATGCAGCAAACGAGCCAATAAATAGGTGCTGCAGGCTATTCAATAGCATGAGCGAGAACTTTTCCCCTACGATCTCTAAATCAACGTTTAAAAATAACATCATCAAGGCTCTCTCTTTATAATCTCCCCGATCCCCCACCATACTAATATAAATACATGTATTGTATATCCAATTTAAATTTAAATTTGGTATTTAATTTTTTAGTCATTTATTTGTCATTTGTCATTTATTTATTACTTTATTTGTTGTCTGTTTATAACTAATTTTATTTATGCACTATTTACTAGTCTTGTATTTGTATATAATTTGTTTTATTTTTATTTTGTTTCGTAATTTTATGCGTGTAACATTTTGTTTTATTCTGTTTATACATGTACGCCTTGCTTGGTAAATAAATAAATAAATATAATATTGTAACAGACAAATTCACCACACGCATGTCAATATATAAAATTTTGAGAATGCTATGTGCTGGCAATATAATGTTATTGCTAGGTCAATATAATAATGTTAAGAAATGTTTTCAATATAAATATGTTAGCTGCAAAATATTTTAAGGGTAGAACAATGATTTTTTAGTGGGCACTTGGTTTCTTTTCACCAATATCTGCTGAGTATAAACCATCTGTTTGGTAACCCGTGATTCTTCGGTAATTCATGTGTGCTCTTTTTTCGCTCAGGAAATTACTCCTGGGGGCAAACATTTAGCTATGGCAGTGGGGACATATATGTAGGATAAACCGATTTAATTATTCCATTGCAAGCACTTAAGTGGAGCGCTGGTCTTACACCCAGTCAGTGCCAAAGCCATAATGTGTCATTTAATGAATGAAGCGCTAATATTATGCCAAAATGCCGGCTTTTAAGACAACACCAGACAAAGAAATGCAACCATGAGCATACGACGGGACTCAGTAATTTGTTGCTTCGGAATGCCATCTTAGCGAACATTTCTGTCCTCTTTTACACCACTAGTTTCCTCCACCCCTTAAAGCATATTAAAATAATTGAGAACTGTAAATCAGCTTCCATCTCCTTTTTGACGTGATTTAACATAATTTCACATTTACCTACTTTTTCTTCAATCTATCTCAAAATTATTCGTGTTCAACATTTGCCAGCCAATTTACCCTGCACTACTCAAATTCCTTTAACGTTAGATCCAGCTATTTACACATACTCGCTGCTTAACCGGCACTCTTAATAAAAACGAAATAATTATGAAGGATAATCCGGACATAATAAAAATTGATTAGGGACAGACATTTCATAAATCGATAAAAGATACTTACTGCATACATAAATTTATGCTGGGAAACGTATCTGCAACGGGAAAAAGGATAAAAGAACTAAATCATTCAGAGTGAAAGAGATTAACGTGAATTTCATTTACCTAGTCAAGTTAGCTCTAGAACTATGTGCAAAAAACAACTAAGTCATAGTGTGTTCGTTCATCCGAATTCCAACCACTAACTTTTCCGTTATCCTTGCTCAAACCGTGCTGACACGTTTCACCCGGTAAACATTCAATTAATTCAATCGACCGAAAGACGAAATATGAGATTCGCATGTGCTGCACACGTGATATAGTTATGTAATTGTATATGTTGCAGCTTTGTGATCGCGCTAAAAAAGAATAACACGTAGCCGTGTGGAGTATACTATGTTAACTAAGAGTAAATATTAACATCCTGCTGCAAAATTTCCTATGATTGTTTCCTATTATTCGACTATGTTGCTGTCATTCGAGCACATGAAGAACGAATGTATGTAGGACCATATCCGAATATTTGGTGGTTGCGTACGTGATTTCTCTAATAATCATTTCATTTTCCATGTCTGCTTCCGACTATAGTACAGTTATGGAGAGGCTTGCCGTTGTTTTGCCGTCCACCGCACCTGATGTAACAGAACCGTTTTTCGAAATGTTGCGCTAGCATGTGCGTGGAATACAATGTTGAAGGAGTTTTTGGTTTTCGATTTTGTAGAAATTTAATTGGAATGCTGTACGAATTAAAGGTTTAAAAACGGAAATCACATGGATTTTTCATGCCAAAAATTTAAATTTAATTGGATGCGGATAGTGTCCTTGTTGTTTGTTTTTTTCTGATACACAAAATTGGATTGTTTCGGCAGGCGAGTATGACTTTGCTATGAACGAAAAATGCTTCTCAGCATCCAACTAAAACTCACTTCAAGAAACTAACTAACTAGGTTCTAACTAACTAGGAACTAACTAGGTTCGATACTAGATTCTTCCTTCAGAGTACATTTTCGAACTTATTTTCAAATTGGGGAATTTCCACCCCATCGCCGATATCGTTTAAAGACGCCACTCAACCTGTCACGGCATATTTAAACGATTCAAGACAAAATCCTCTTTAGCAAACGAGCCCAAGCCAACTAGGAAAAAAATCTTCTAGGAAGCAGAAGACCGCTAGGCTGGATTATTGTGGGCAAGCAAAGAGACTGAAGTTAACTACATTTCAAATTTGAAAATTGAAAAAGAATTCTGACAGGAACGTATAGCAAGCCCAGCAATCCGCGAGGCACTATAAGTAATGGTACGAACATTTATATCAAATTTAAGCTTACGATCAAAGGTTGCTCCCAGATCAGTAAAATAATCCACAGAGACAAGGACGGATTCACATAGTAAGTAAGGAAAGGCATTAGTCTGGGACTTCAGAGAATAAGACATGGCAAAACACTTTGATACATTTAACGGTAGGCAGTTAGAGTTACACCAATCAGTAAGAGAGTTCAGAAGCAGTATGTGATCATCTGAACTAATGATTACCCGAAATAATTTTAAGTCATCTACATAGAGCAAACAAGATGACGATAGAACAATAGGAAGATCATTGATGAAAAGGTTGAATAATAGCGGTCCTAATATAGAACCTTAAGGTACACCAGAGGAGGGCGAAAATGGTAAGACCAAAACGTCAGATAGGGAGACAAAACAAGTGCGGCTAATCAAAAACGAAGGTATCCAAGCAAATATAGGCTCACAGATGCCATAGTGATTTAATTTGAGTAGCAGAAGCTCAAAATTGACAGAGTCAAATGCCTTAGGAAAATCTGTGTATATAGCATCAACTGGAGACTTCCGATCTAACGCCGAGGACACAGCAGGAGTAAATTCAATGAGATTCGTAGATGTGGACCGACCTTTAATAAAACCATGCTGCCTGGGTGCGAAAGTATACTTAAGGGGTTACATGGGTTTCAGAGAATAAAAAAAACGCCATTTTTTAATGTTTCAAAAATACAAAATAATTTATTAAATTATTATAAATTATTGTTAACAACTAAAGTAACTCTTGAACTATATGTAAAAAAATTTTTAGACAAAAGTATTGATAATACGCCCTCTAGCAGCTATTTTACGAAAAGGCTCGAAAAATGCGGTGCCAACGATATCTTGAGCTGTATTCATCTGAAACAAAAAAATCAAATTGTTTCTGTTAGAGTATAAGTTTGACTTGTACTTGAACGAAGGATATTGTGTTCCGTTCATTGGAATTTAATACACATGGCATTATTTACTGAATTTTTGGGTCAAAAATTAAATTTTTTACTCGCGACGTTGCCAAAAGTTCAGATTTCAATATTTTTACAAATCCTTCGTTCAAGTACAAGTCAAACTCATACTCTAACAGAAACAATTTGATTTTTTGTTTCAGATGAATCCAGCTCAAGATATCGTTGGCACCGCATTTTTCGAGCCTTTTCGTAAAATAGCTGCCAGAGGGCGTATTATCAATATTTTTGTCTAACAATTTTTTTTACATATAGTTCAAGAGTTACTTTAGTTGTTAACAATAATTTATAATAATTTAATACATTATTTTTTATTTTTGAAACATTTAAAAATGGCATTTTTTTTTTCTCTGAAACCCATGTAACCCCTTAAGAGAGTCATAAATTTTGTTAAACACAAAACGTCCAATGATTTTCGAAAAATAGGGAAGGATAGAAAAAGGACGATAATTTGAGGCAACATTGCGTTCACCAGATTTGAAAATAGGAAAAATGTATTGCCATCTTCCAGGAGGAAGGAAATTTACCAGAACAAAGACTTATATTGAATGAAATTGATAGGGGGACACATAAAGAAGAAGCAAGATGTTTCACAAAAAAATTAGGAAGGCCATCAGGTCCAGAAGAGTAACTAGAATCAAGAGAAGATATAAGGGACTCAACTTCAAGAGGATTAGTCGAGAGTGAAGAAAGACAAGGAAGGAGATTGAAAGAGACGCTATAAGAAGAGGGTATCATTGAATCAGAGTAAACAGAAGAGAAAAACATTGCGAAGAGATCACAAACATTCTGAGGAAGAGCAGCAGTGATATTATTAAATGTAAGGGAGTCAGACATAGGAGAGGAGGATTTTAAGGAGCGAAGGAATGACCAGTTTTTTTTTGGGGTCATTCGAAAGCAGAGAAGATTCAATATGCGATAGATAGTTGCGCATGGCAAGCCTTATTTGATTCTTGGCATCAGCACGAAGACGAGAAAAAACATCGTAGTCCTGGTCGGAATGAGAGCTCAAACATTTACAACGTTACTGCATTTTTAATATCCAGTGAACCAAGGAGCATCATTACGCTTACGCAAGCGGAAGATTGGAGTATGAGCAGTGATCAACTCAAGGAGAACAGAATATAATTTCTTAGCTGCAATGTCAATGTCAAATCCACGAAACAAGCCAAACCAATTAATTCAGTTGATTTGAGTTGGGTTAATCGAATTAGCACAGGAAATAGGCGGAGATGGATTCGACGACCTAACGGAAGCAGACATTGCTGAAATACTTTCAGCTGATAAACAGGATGACCCAGTTGAGGATTTGAATAACATAATTGAAAAGAAGACCTCTTCTGTGCAAAGCGGGCACTGGCAGTATTTAATTTGAAACAACAAACAATTTGCCAAAGCATCCTGACGTTCAAAACTGTAAAAAGATGCGAATAGCTATGCGTCGTCATTTTCCTAAGAAATTATATTTGCCCCGCCCTTTTTATGAATTTCGTTCGAGTAACGCTCGTAACAATTTACCTGGAAAGAGGATCAGTACAGTCTGAACCTTATCAAAAATCTTCAAAATATAGTGCGAAGATTTTTGCTGAACTCTTTATATTAAATTATAGCTTGACAATCACTTTTCAATTCAACGAAGTCATCATTACTTCCAATCTGAAACTCCATCGCAACTCTTTGCCTGAACACAGCCACAACTAAAACTTCCAGCATTCATATTATTTTTCCAAATCCAAAAATCAATACAAATAACATTCAATCGCCTAATCCCATCTCATTGTCAACTATCATCTAAAAGCCTTCGTCAGTGTCATTTTTCTCATACATACTCCGGCCCGGCAAGGTCAAGAGGCCACTCGGATGATGATATAAGCTTATGTCAGTGTCTTGTCCAAGAGCCAAGAGTGTCTAACAAATGAAAATCGAGACTCTTGTCCAGTTGTTCCCTCATGACTTCCAATATAGATGCACTTACATATGTGTAGTCTAGGCATCCGACTGCTTGTAACGTCTTCTTTGGCCTAGAGGCAAGATACTGGCGATCCGCATGAGATGGCTACATGAATTTACGTCTATTACACGATTGCCGCTAGTGCCAAGTAGCGCCGGATGGTGATGGCCTTTCCTTGACCGTTGAGGCCTCTATATCGCCACTGAACTGACTGCTTTCATCTCGACCAGCATCAGGCTGACTGCAGTCTCATCTTCATTCATTTCGAAGTGCCGTGCACTGGTCTTCCGAGAGATCCGCAACAGTCGTCAATCTTAAGGAACGGAATGCAGCAGTCAGTCTTTAATCTGTCCAGTTTTATTCATTACTTTTTTGCAAGTTGCAAACTGTCGGTTCTGCTGGTGCAGTTTAATCGACTTCGTCAGCAAGACTGTCACTGTGTAGAAGCAGAGGTTCGGAATCTGTTTCATTATAGATTTTTCCTCATAAAAAGATATACGTAGTATTGCAAATTTTAAATCCAGAAAAATGTTTTTTGAAACTTCAATCTTCAGGGTTCAATATGATATTGCGCCATAAAAACGAAGCATCCGCGAGAAATTGAAACCTCCAAACCAGACGCTGGTACAAAAAAAATAATCCTTTTTTCTCTCAGGTGTTCTCATAAGCTCAGCAACGTGCACTTCCGTTTCAAATTCCACGAAATTCTCGAACCACTGCACTGACTCGCTGTGATGCGACGACAATAGAACCATACCAACTCCTATCCAATCGACCAATCTCACTAGAATTCAGCTCTGATCCGAACATGCACAGACACAACTCGAATCTCATCCGTCTCGTTTTGCATTCACGTCGGATGAAAATTGAAAGTAAATGAGGAAAAGGGAAATGCAGTAGCGGCAGCAATGTCATCGGTGCCATCATCCGTCTGCTTGTGCTGCCGCCACTTCGACCCCCACAACGTTTCCTCGACGTTTGTGTCGAATCCTATCTTGACGGATCCAACATTAATTGACGCAGCTTTTCTTTTTGCAATTTGCCAAGCAGATACATAGTCAGTCTATGCAACAACAAGCATTGAGTCATTTTTCTTCACTTTTATTTTCCACTGATTGAATTTAAATTAAGGTTAAGTGCAATGAGGATGGCAATGGCGAGCGGAGCGGAGTGAAGCACAACTTGGCGGTCGGATTTGTACATGGATTAAAAGGGTGAACGGTGGCGGCCGTAACGGTCATTGGATTAGACACACAAAACACAGCATTGCGAGTTGCATTATTCGATGAACGTTGATACGTTTGCGTAGAATGTGCGGATTATAAAGTGAGCCAGCCCGGAGCGGAGGAGCAAACTAGGCAAGGAAAACTTATGCGATGAGATGAGGGCGGATGGCGGTAGTGCAATGATTATAATGCGCCAGCACCGGATGTCGATCAAGTGACCTGAGACGAGGAAAAAATTGAAATCCAAGGAAAAACGCGACAACATCCTTTGGCTCATAGTTGAGATTGGGTTGGCGAAGGCATGGTAAGTGATGGATTGGCTGGTAGGAAAATGTCGAGTCGGAAGACGATCGACTGGATTTCTTGGAGTTCTCAGGAACGATGACGAGAAGTTAACATCAGTTTCTAAGCAGTTCCAAGTCGACTGCGTATAAGTACTTCATTAATTGAATAATTGCAGAGTGATACTCGCGCCGAAGTTCAAGTGGCTGCTTGGAATTGTACATATGTGGAATTGAATGATGTATGATGGATGTTTGTTTCTTAATGAGATGGATTGTGGTTTATTTTTTTGCCGGGAGTATTGGATTAAGTGGTGAGTCATGTTTCGAAATTATTTCGAAGTGATTGTGGGATTATTGGGATGGGAATTCATTTCATCTTATACATATTTCTTGTATGGGTTTCATGCAGGATTACTTATGCATTTTCTGAAAAATATTTTTATTGAAGGACAGATTTTTATCATTGATTTTTTCAGCTTAATACAATATTAATGCAATGAACTTATCTGTTGCCAGAGTGTAATATATTTAGTAGCTCTTCTGTATTCATATCGATGTATTTTCTAATTTAAAGCTATTACGGTATAGGAGACGGAAACTATATCGAAAGCGGCCCATATAAATTGAAGCTATAATATTGACTAATGGTGCTAATAATCTATTATTTGCATAATATGTTCAATATTATTTAGTATTAGATGATCTTATCTATGAGATAGATGCATAAGACCGTGTTGTGTCAAAAGTATATTTAAAACTAAACAATAGAAAATTGTTTAATTTGTAAAATAAATTAGCGCCCAGTGTGGGCAAGTAATGTAGCCTTATAATTGTAATATGATGGTTCGACTTTCAAAAATGTAATACGAAGGCATTTGAAATTTCGGCAACTAGTTTTTTATCATCTGCACCCTATCAGTATTCCTTATCTCTAGTATGCTCCTGGAGTCTTACTCCTGCCACTAACACAGGGGCTAAAAGACCTGGTCTAGTCCGGTGAATAGGAGCGACTGGAACTTCTGAACACCAGTTAGGGCAAAAGCAAATCTAAGGCGTCACGAGAAAGACATTTTGATATTATAGCTTCTGCGGGTAAATGACTTTAAACTTTTGAATCTCTCCCAACTGTGAAGTCTCACTGTCTGATCACCACAGTTCGCTGTTCTCAACACATGAGGTGGAGAGAAGAAACCAAAGAAACACTGATTGGACTAAATTTTATTGACTTCTAGGACCCAAGAATTTCAATGATATTGTCGATTTACGACATTTTTGTTCATATGTTAAGTATGCAGCCACACTTTCCTTTCCACTTTCCTTTCAATGTTTTACGACCCAATGTAGTTGTTGGATTTCCTATTCGCGGCTTCAAAATTACAAACAGCCCTTGTCGATTCAATTGAGAAAATTGTTGCCAATACAACTTAAGCACGTACCACTATGTAGTAGTTCATTCATAGAGAAACCTCTATGGCGCCATTTCATAGTGAAAAATATTTAAATTAACAATGTTTTTCCCCAATTTTACAAAGTTTTTTTCTGAGTGTGATAGAATTTCCTTCAAAATAAAAAAAAAATTCAATCGCGCTCGAGTATTTCGAGGTGAGAGTTTTTTTTACAACTTTGTGACTCGCTCATTTCCTTATGTCCTTATGTCAGATTATTGAAATATACTCTTTTCTGGATGTACTTAACTTATCTTGTCTTAATCTGACGCGCTCGAGTTTTTTTGAGGATCATTTTTTTTTTACTAATCTGGCGGGCTGCCCTCAACGCACCCCACTATATTACGGGTTCATATATGGTAGGGTACATTACAGGGTGCAAGGCTTCTCCCCATATGATCGAGTAACGCGCAAAATCCCCGCTTGGGCTCCCCTACTATAGTTACAATTTAGCCGCACTGCTGGTACTTCGTAGACCCTTGACTATTACAAAATTGCTCAAGAGTGCAGAGTACAAAACAACTGTGCTGCTAGGTTTAATCAGATGCATGTGATCTGTGTACCGGGGTACTGTCGTATAGAACGAAATGAACTTGCTGACGCAAAGTTCGGTGATTCACTACAAGGCACTGAAGCCGCCTTAGGTGAGCCGACTGCATCTGCAAATACTATTTTTCGGAAGTGTGTAGATGATGTCGTGAGGTTAATGGTAAACGTGAGGTTAATGTATTTTCATGTGGCATGGCTCACTAAGATCTTCCTTTCAGAGACCAAACGTGCAGCTTCGTGATTATTTCTACCAAGGAGTAGGCAACTTTGCAGAGCCATTACGCACATTCTCACTAGACAAAACTGCTTAGCTGGAGACATATTCCAGGATAATCTTTGTCCGTACTGCCTAGAAAAAGCTGACTCTGCGGAGCATTTCCTTTATGCGTTTGCGTATCTCAGATGTCAACGCTTCGGATGGGATGTGGCGCGCAATGAGAAGATAGCCTCTTTTCCCACAGTACTTACTCTATTTTTCGATAAGGGATCTGGAAAATAATGGTAAGCTATGAGGACAATGGATCTGTTAGGACTGGTCGCTTAGAGATACCAGGCGTCTCTCTCCAACCCAGCTCCACACACATCCCATCTCGCCTCATTTCTATCTGAATTTGAACCCGTTAATTTTTGGAATTTTTCCCTTATATCCAATGCTTTACCCTTTTCATTCGTGTCATACAACTCAATAATACTCGCAAGTACTTTTTAGGTTATCATTTGTGTACCATGTAAAATACTATATAAAAGTGTACTGAAGTAGATTGTTATCCTTAAACAAAAAACTTAACAACAACAGTTAGCTGTATTTTTAATTTGGTAGAGTTTTACCTTTAGCGTTTAATTTGATAAAGTTTTACCTTGAGCAGCTGAAATGAACTAAAGCTTTCAAGCAGAAATATATTTGCTACGAAATAAACTTAAAATATGAAGGATCAAATGTTGAAATGTCATCTTAGTTAAATATTGTGCTAATAATCTCTGCACTTCTAAATAACGTAATCAACTCCAAAACCAACAGCCTCACAGTAGTATTATTGCTCTTTTCCTGACTCAAAAATAGCGTGTCTCCATCAGGCACCTTGAGTTTCTCATTTCCGTACCATCAATAACTCCTACCGTTTCTGTCTCTTCCCGAAATCTTCTCTATATCGTCATCTTAATGCTACGTAATTCCCAACAATTTCACGTCGCTTCGTTAAACACACCTTATTCAGCCGTTGTCCTCATCCTCGCTGTAGATTGCATGGAAGAATGTAATTTAACTTATCTCAGTTGTATTTCACAGTTACTTCATTCATTTCCCTTGCGTGCTACTGCAATAGAGAAATTTTATTACAAGTATCTGACCAGTATGTCTTTCAGTTGTACGAGCACGTCGACCAGCTGTGTCAGTTTTACGTCCTGTTTCTGTGTGTCCTTTATTAATCTTACTAAGAAGGTGATATTTCTTAGTCCTTCATGGTCCCTGACAACTCCCAATTTAGAGCACCCAAAATCGGATGGGTAAGGAACTTTGACGGGCCAAAGAAAGGAAACAGGCAGACGGATGGAGGTGGGAAAATGACTGCTACTCTGTAACATTGTGCTCGTTAGTCAATTGTTGAGCAAACATTATTCGAATAAAGTTCAGTTCAAGTTTGTTCGAAGGTCTAATTCGTTTTGTGATGTTACCTGACGACATAGTCTTATAGATTTCCTATAGCAACAAAATTACGATAAGGGTAAAATAGAGGAAGAGTGTCTTTTAATTAAGTACCAGGTTTGATTGAAAGGAAGATGTCTGTCTGGTTTTAAAAGAATAAAAACTGAAACGGATGTTGAAAAATTTAAGTGTGTTTACTGTCTGATGAAAATATCGGAGTTTGTTTTAGTAGTACATATTTGATTATTTATTGGATTTGCAATGAGACCCTAAAAAATATTCAAAAATGAAACATTTTAAATCATTTAAACGTTAAATTAGAATTTAAAAAACCTGATTATTGCATTGTTCCTGTTGTACAAAACTGTAATTTCTGCTTAATTTTCTAAATTCCCAAAGAATATTAAATAAGTTTCGAATTTTTTTCAAAAAGTCAGGAAAATTCTCAAGAAATTTACAAGCTATTTCAAAACTTTCATCTGCAAAAATCATCTGCAATTTTTTTGATGCAAAACAGATACAGATACTGTCATTTGCATTCTACGTGATTGACTTTCCATATCCTGGCAACAGTCAGTAAAAAAGAGGGTCGAACCCTTCATTTTACTCCCTCTATTATTGCATTCCTCCTCTTTTTTTTTGTATTCTTACTTATACTTTCCTTTCATATCTTTCAAATCCATCTTTGTGCTTCCGTTTCTTTTCGCTGCCCTCTTCACTTTGAAATTTTTTAATATTTCCCTGGTACGATGTTCAATAGTCGACCCTCGCCGCACTTTGCGAGCATAAAGTAAATGTAGTCAGTCAGCCAGCAATCAGACTAAGAAGTTCCGATGAACAAGGACTGGTTCGAAAGAGTCCTGAGCTCACTTGAAGTGATTTTAAATAATCTTAAGTAAATTTATTGAAGATTTTATCGTGGAATTTGAAACGAGATTTAGTAGGAAGTCGGATGTATTAATTTGGTTCGGTTTTTTTTCGATCTAGGTATTTTAATTTTTTCTTGGGGCTTTGATCGGTTGTTAATTACTGAATTGATTAGATTTAACGAGATGTACAAGAATTGATGAAGTATTTTGATTAAAATTCAAGATACAATTTGTAGATATTATTGGTTTATGAAGCTTTCGTGATGTTAAGTCATTTATTGTAGCAGTAACTGAATTAAACTCAGTAATGGAAAAACAGGTCACACTTCTGTGGAAAATTGAGATACATTTTATAGGCAAAAATTAGTCTGTGTGCTTTCTTATTGAAGCTAGGTTGGAGTTTGTTTCGGGATTCCGAAGTTAGGTTAAGTTTAGAGTGATTTTGGGCAAAATATTGGTGCTTGCTTTTTTCACAGATGTAGAGGAAGGCAAAGACTATGAGTATCGATGCATAATATTCGATTATTGATTTCTCACAATGATGAGAACTTTATGAGAACTTACGAGTATATGAGAACCTGTACATCTGAACCTGCACATCTGAAAAGAAAAATCATTTTGAAAGGATGAAACAAATTTTGAAGAAACATGTTCCCTAAAGAGGAAAGCAGGAAGTGGCTGAAAGCTTAAAACATTCGCAAGAGAGGAAAGGCAGCTTTACAGGGCAAGTGCCAGGAACCAAATTAGGAAAATGTCAGTATTCATACTGTGGAAAATAGGCAAAACAAACAAATAGTAATGTCTCGTAAATCATCAAAAAGCCACGCGAGAAAAGATCAAGAGTAGACGTTTGAATCCTGGGCAAAGGTTGTATTCTCCGATGAGTCCAAATTCAATTCAATGAAGTATTATAGAAAACGGAGATTTCTGCGAAAGAAAAATGAAAGGCTTGACGAAAAATGCATCATTAGCATTCGCTGTACGTAATAGTATGGTAATGCATGCCTATATATGGTCAGAGTCGATCACAAGTTATGTCGGGTATAATTAATGCCGAAAAATATGAAAAAGAACCCTCTATCATAAAATAACCCGTTATAAAGACGACTCAGCTCCTTACCATAGAGCACGATCTGTAAGTATTTTTCAAAAAGTACAATTTTTTTTTTTATTGATTTGGTGATTATAATCTCAACCCAATTGAGAATTGATGGTGATCTCAGTCCAATTGAGAATTTATGGGCCATTCTCAGACAGGACATTCAGTTAAGGATTATTGCGGAGCTCAAGTAAACTATAATTATTATTTAGGGAAACGACATATCTCTTCAAATCATTCAGCAGTTGTACGAATCAATGCTTCGGAGGATTGAGCATACGGGGGCTTTAAATGAAACACTATTCCTGACAACTGCCATCTATAAATAGACTACTGTAAAATTTTGAGCAAACTCCGCGATTTAGTTTGTGTTTGACAGCCATTGAAAGCAGACAACCTCGTGAATTTGAACGGAAATGGGAAAAAGTAAATTTTGTGTGCTGATTAAGTATTACTTTTTGCGTAAAAAACCATGATCGAAACCCAGAAAATGCTTGATAAATACTGTGGAGACTCTGTACCATCAATTTCAATGGTTTCAAAGTAGTTTACTGAGTTCCGTTTTGTTCAAGTCGATAAAATCCATGGAAGGATGTTGAACGATCGGAGAATGGAAGTGCGTAAAAAGGCTGATGTCATAGGCATCTCAACTGGGCGGGTATATCACATTTTATATGAATATTTGGACATGAAGAAGCTATCCGCGCGATAATTCCCGTGACTGCTCACATTCGACCATGAGCGGAACCATATGAACACTTCAAAGGAGTGTTTGAAAATGTCCAGCCGCAATCAGAACGAGTTTTTGTGCCGTTTTGTTATCGTCGACGAAACATGGATCCATCATACCATACCAGAGACCAAGGAACAACCAAAACAGTGGTTTTCGTCAAGTGAACGTGCATCAAAGAAGGCGAAGGTGGGTCGGTCTGATTTTTTGAGATACACGCAGTATCATTCACATTGATTAACTTGAAGAGGGTAAAACGGTCACCGGCGAATTTTATTTAGAGCTTTTGGACAGATTCGATATTGATTTGAAACAGAAACGCCCGAATTTGACAAAGAAAAAGTGCTGTTCCAGCAAGTCAATGTGCGGGTGCGCACAAGTGAACTCTTCATGGTAAAAATTTATAAACTCGGTAATGGACTGCTACCCCCATTCTCTAGATTAAGCCTCCTGCAACTGTGACTGGGCGATGAGAGATTTGGGTCCAATGAAGTGGTCATCACTGAAACAAGGGCCTATTTTGATGGCCTTGAAGAAATATATTATTTGGAGGGAATAAAAACAATCAAAAAAACGCTAAACTAAGTATATAGTGCTATGTTGAGAAATAAAATGCTTATTCAATCTTTCATTCAAAAAGTCACTGATTTATCAAAGTACCCTCGTATGTTAAGGAAAATCATATTTGCCGATGATTAAGTTAAAATTTATGACAAAAGAGAATTTTTTAATCTTTATTATATATTATTTGTGAGAAAGGCGAAGAACAAAAGCAAAATAAAAAAAATGTACAGAAAAGTTGGCCACTTTCTACGGTGGTGCTTAAAAATGTAGAACTATATCGGCAAATTTTTCAATATAAAACCTGTTTAGTTTCAGAGTAATTGCCGTAACACAAATTTTGACTTTTAGTTGAAATTGAATCTTTTCCTGGCCATTTTTTTAAACCCTGTCAACTTTTCTATACCTAGAACATTTTCAAATCCTCTCACACTTTCAGAAATTATATGATACCACTTATCATATAAATGTTTTCATTAATTTTTCTAATCGAGTCAGATATTTAAAAAACCTAATAAATGTCGATCCCAATTAATATAGTTGGTTTAGTTGCTTTCGGGGCCTTGATATTGAAACTGCTGCTTTAAAATTCCATTTCCATACTCCATTTTAAAAGGTACAGATGATCTATGGTTCGCCGTGAGAGAGGGAGAGAAATAGAGGAAGACGACGCATGCCCTTGCAGATAAAAATGCTGTTCGACAAACATTTTAAACTCTTGAGCTGGTGAAAGCTACAAAGTTTTCATATTTTTACGTTCTGTTGCCAAAAACGGTATAAAGCAGGCTTATCTGAACTTAAATGACCCTTTAAACGCCTGGTATTTTATTCATTCCTTAAAATCTTCTTTCCCTCTTCATGACTCTTTATAATTTCATGCTTTTATTGCGATCACTCTCACACTGTTTGGAATTTATTCGCAAAGATTTTATTGTCTTCAGTTTTCCTACTTGGCAACCCATTTATTTTCGTTGGCATTTCTTTTGATTTTCTCCTTATCTCTTTTCACTCACGACTGGCTCTCTAGCGATTGAGTTGCTTATAACTTCGTTTTACTCCAATCGCTCTCCTGGCTCTGGCAGCATTTACAACTTTTTAGTTAAATATCTAGCCTCTTCTTTATCTACCCTATTCAGTGTTAATGTTGGACAGTTTCCTTTTTCTTGGAATCTATTAAACAGTCCTTTCACTTACAAATCTGGCGAGCGCAACATTTCTTCGAATTTTCGCCCCATCTCAATTCTACAATAGTTTACCAAAAGTTAGTTTAGTTTTGTATTTGATAGAATTTACGATTCTTCCAGCTATGTTTACTCTACTCAAGGACAACAAAATGGCGTTGTTAAAGATCGATATTATTAATAGTAACTGTCAAGTTAGTATCAATAGCATCCATCTTACTGCCTCTACTTTCCAAATAGAGTGCTAAAAGATACTGGACGAACGAGTCCTATGTGCTTGGCAACGGCGGTGGGATGACTGCCCGCACGGGATGACTGCCCGCACAAGGACGTCAGGCAGGCGGCGAATTTGGTCTGGCACTGGGCTACTTCCTCACTGGCCACGGCAGCATGAGTGCCTTCCTGTGTGCCCGGGGTCTGGCTTCCACTTCTGCGTGCTCCGCTTGTGGGTTTGGCAGTCAGGACTGGATACATATCCTTTTCTCCTGCCCGGCCTACGACGGGCTCCGGGATGAAGTTGGACTCCAGAACGCAGGGGCTGTGCAGGACCTGAGGCCGTGGCTGGCGAATGCTGGTCTCTTTGCCGGACTAAATGAGTTTGCCTGGAGGCTCTTTGAGCGGAGGAGAGGCATTGTGGACGAAGGCAGGGAGAAGTAGATTAAGTCATGAACACAAGCATAGAAATAAGACTAGATGATAACAGCAGGTGATGGGTAGTCGTAAGAACATTGGTGTTGGGTAACTATAATGAAATGGTGTAGGTTAGATCAAGTTCAGTATTATTATAAGTTCAGTGATGGTTTACGTGTGTTTGGTGATGGTATGTGTTGTTTTTCAGGGACGGATCTCACCAGGTTCAGCCATTGTGCTTAAATACGTGCTACCACGACTGCATAGATCTGTTTGCTTCGTCAGCTGGCTTCACTAGTTGTGCTGAGGCACCCTTCGTATCCGCAGGTTGTCACGAAGGTGTCTTCGGGGTTGAAAAATATACGAGACCGCGAGACGCAAGGGCCCTTGTGCTCATGTCCAGCTCTGCAGAAGAGGTTGGCCCCCTAGTGGGAGCATCGTGGGGGTTGTGGTTGAGTGGTAACTAAAGGGCTGCTATATTCCATCTAGGCAGCAGTATCCTTGGCGCTTGGTTAGCCTGTGGGTATTAATCCTCCAGAAGCGACGTGGAGCCGCGTTTCAGGCCTGGTGGCCTGGTTCAGGCCTGGTGGCCTGAAACGCCTCAGCATAGGCGGGCCGTGGCCTAAAATCTGGCAGGGGCCAGGGATCGAAAGGTTCAAAACATGCGATGCTTTTGTCTTCCGTAAGGTACACGTGTATTATATATTTGTTACTAATATATTATATATTTGTTGATTTATTTTTTGTTATTTGCTAATGCATAATGCATTATCAAATAAACTTTTTGTCTGTGAATACGTATGAGCTACTATCACATGCATATAATGTGAATGGTAGGTATGAACTACACATGAATTATCTATGACCGCTAAGAAAGAAAGCTTGTATGAATTATATGGGAATAGAATAGAAATAATTAGAAATATAAGAATATTTTTTCGTTTAAAAGCTAAATATATTTCAACTTATACTTGAAGAACAGGATAGCTTAGCTTCAAAATATCTTTGACGAAATTGGAATATATTAAGCTTAGAAGAAAGGAATTGGTCTCTTACTTCAAAAAATAAGCTAGAAAACCTAGAAAAAGCAAAAATAATTTGGCAAGATGAAAAGTGCTGTAACTTACTCTTTTCGAGCCATTTGGTTTGTAGCCCTAACTGCACCCTAACTACTAGTGCTTTTTGCTGTTTTCCGTTTTCGCGATCTTCTGGGAAATGTTAGATCCAAACAGTTCTTCTCTGCAAAAGATTTAATTTTTTCCCAAACTATGTACAAGTCTAATCGCTCACTTAGTAGTGTTTTAACTGTTCCATTCACAAGATCTATCCCATCTCTAAAAGTTGTATTTTTAGTTTAGAAATATGTGCTTAACAGGTTCGTTACACAAAAAAACATAGGGAAAGATGAAAAGAGTTACTAAAAATTTAGGATTACTGATTGAATAAAAGATCCCCAATGAATAAACTGAGTCGTTGTATTTTCCATCATTCATTTCTTTTTCTAAAGCCTCTTTCATAGTCCTACAGCTATCGACCACATATTTGCGATTGCGAAATCTCATGGACTAACGAGTTGAGCTTAAACTTCTCATTCCACGCCTTGTATTTAGACCAACTGCCTCTTCAAGCTGCTTCAACAATTTGTGTTGTGATGGCTTCGAAAAGTGTAGGTAATGGGATTCGATGGCATTGAAAAAGGATGTACACGTTTCGATTGTGAAAAATGTGTCCATCACAGCAAGGATAATTTTATGAGTTAGACAGTGGACAAATGTGGCTACAGGGTTTTTCATCTAAATTAAGATTTGTACACCACTTTTTTGTCCTGATATGACACTAACACCATCATAAGACTGTCCAACAACAGGCAGTTCGCTAAGTCCGTAGCTGTCTAACAGGATCAAAATTATATCTGCTAAATACGAGGCATTTCTAGCTCCTAAACAGTCTACAAAGCTTGAGAAACTTTCTACGACAGCTAGCTCTTTAGCAAATCTGACAACCACGGAGAGTTGTTCCTTTTGTGGACCCTTGCTTCATCTGCCATACTGGATATCAGTCCGCACTCTTTTATTTCAGCTGTATTGTCCTCACGAACGATTTCAGCAATTATTTTCATTAATTCATTTTGTGTTTCGCCACTACAGTAGTTTGCAACCTTGTTTTTAAAATGTTTTTCAAAAGTTGAATCATGCATCGCGAATAGTTCACAACATTCCAAAAAAAATCACGGTTATCACTGGTACCACACGTCGTAAGGTCGATAGCCTTTTCCAAACAATTTCGGTTCATTCCAAGACTGTTCAAGCACCATATCATTTACTGTCTTCCAAGCACTAGTAGAATTTTCATATCCGGATCGCAAAGTTTGATCGAGCTGAAATTTTGGTGTATTTTCGGCGACAATCGAAATGAATAAGAATAAAATGCAAATGATTGATGAGTTTGATACTATATTTATACATTCAAATATAAACTTGTAAAATTCCCAATCGCACAAAAATCGTACCGAATTATTTATATTTTTAGCACCTGGAACTGGCGTTTACGGTGTCGCGCGACCGGATAATAAGATAAAGGTCTGACAAAAGTTCAATGAATATGAAAAGAACCATGTGGCAGCTGTGTCACTATAAAAAAACGCTCGGTGAAATTGAAGTGCTATGTCTTCTAACTTCCGATGAAGTTATCAAATTATAATAAAATTCACACACATTTAACCTGAGTGTAAACTAAGTAGGTCATAGATAGCATAAAAGTGGCAGGGATGCCATTTCTTATCTCCAAATGACTTCGAAAATTGTATCCTACGTTAGTTACCTTATTGCCTGCCATTTTAATACTTAGAGTCTGTTATGTGAAAAAACATAATTGCATAAAAGGCAAGTTTATAAAAGTGTTCTTATCTAAATACCTGTATATTGCCTAGTAAGAATGAACAGATAATCTTAATAAAAAAAGGATGATTGGCGAGGCTCTTTTTTAAACTAAATATTGCCGTCCATTTCCCAAAATGAGTCTCATAACATCGTAATGAATACCGCAAATAACACAATATGTTATAAGTAGTGTGTATGCTTTGGTATAGGCTTACACTACTGCACTTCTCAACTCTTGCTGTAACCACAAAAACCTAAGAGGCGAAAATTTAAGTGTCTGCTGTTGGAAATATTTATTTTTCTGGGAGGGGCCAACCTAGGGTCCGGGGGGTCCCGGCCCCCCTGGCCCCCCCTACGGCGCGCCTATGCCCCTCAGTACAGAAGAGAGGCCTCGCATCCGCCAGTATGGTGTCTGGGCCTGCCTCCAACACGAACTGGTAGACAGGAGTAGTAAGGGCTTGCCCTTATTGCTCAGTCGACGCTGGCTGACGATTCAGCCCCTACCCTAATGGTGGGCCGCCTGATTAAGCTTAACTGCAGGTGCAGACGTTAAACTACGAAATGGGTTCTAACTGTGCTTCTTCTATTTCCCTCTTTGTCTTGTCGTCTTCACCTTTCTCCTTTTGTTTTGGTGTACTTCAAACATGAATCCTTGGATCACTTTTATTATTTCTTGTGATTTTATGTCTTTTCTAATTTAGATGCTTTAGTTGCGTAAAATATGGGCTAAGATTTTCTTTCCGATAAATTAGTTCTTGTATCTATTTATATTTCATTCATAGAGAGAATTGCAATATATCACCGCTCTCTGATCGCGCCAAATACAAAACATAGAATTGGTGCAATGAAGGTCCTATTTTGACTGTGAAGGACTTGCTTCACCCAATGTTTTCACGTTTCAGAATAAGCAACAGCCAACCCTGATTGTTTTTGGTGTCAATTGTCATCAAATGCTCGTAATATTGCGAACTTGGCATCTTCAAATTGTTTTAGTGGTTTTCCATGCCCCTTATCCTCTGCGGAAAGATAGTTGATTTGAAAATTTCGAAATCATTCTTTTCAAATTGTATTCGATGGGCCATGGACATAACTGTTAAATGCAAGTAGCAGAATAAGGGACATCTATTAAAAAGGTGAAATTATATCGTTGCTGAAATTAACGTACAGAATGATGCAACTTGGAAGTGTGCATATATGCAGCCAATACCTTTTTATACCAGATCCTATAATATGTTTAGTGCACAAGCGAAACGCATTATTCACTTGTCTGACATCGTACGAATACCACTCAAAAGACAATTATGCCTTTTTAATCTGAATGCAAAATAATTTTTCGCAGAAGGGTCATAGCATCAATACACAAGTATTAGCCCCAATTGCCATAACGATTCCATACTCAAATCAAACTACTCGAACTTTCACTCTGAACTAGATTCACTTATTTCCCTTTCCGTTTGGTGTTCCAAAATAAACTCTCACTTTCCCGCTCTCGCTCTTAATACCCACTTAAGCACTCATCGAATGAATTCGCAAGCTCAACGAAACCGAATATTTACTTACTGCAAAAAAAAAACAGCAACATACATCAAATCAATTGCAATTGCCTATCTCTACGGAAACACATGAGGCCGGCACTCAGACAAACTAGCAGAGAGCCTCAATAATTAGCGAACGTACCCAAAAAAAAAACAAACCAGTGAAGAAGTTTTCGAGATCAAGACCCAAATTTATGTAAATTCTCTGTGAACAATGCCGTCTAATAAATTGAAGTTGATTGCAATGTATGCAGAGATACATAACAGTAACAGGGCGCTAAAAACACATCAAACAGACAGATAGTTAAACCAACTAGGCTACAATATATTATTTATTCTTTTGCGTAAATGCTTTTCTTTAGCTCGTTTGCTAGTGCTTTTTTCGCATTTGGCTGACAAATAAGTGGTTTTCTAACCTATCACCTCTCGACTAGCAGTTCGTGAGTGGTACCGGTGGAGCGTGCTATAGAAAAAACGTTGAGTTTTGATATCTTGAGTGATTGTTGTTTGAAAAAGTTCCATGAATATTCTGAAAGTGGAACAATGATTTGTTTTTTATGGAATCTATTTGATGCTTGCCTGGGTTTAAGGAATTATAATGGGAAATTTTATGGAAATTTGTTTGGTGTGAATCGTCAATCAAATTAATTATAAACAACGGAATAAATGAAAAAATATTTAATGTGCTCTGGAGGAAGTAAAACTTAGAGATTTTCTTTTAATTTACTATAATAAACCATTATAATGTTCCAACAAATTAATACATAATCAAAAAATTAAATGAAATAATTAATAAAAAAGCAAACGTAGAATTAGTATACAATCTAGGTACATAAAAAGGATGGCAATTCGGTCGAATAGGAGGATTAGATTTTAAAGGATGCTTTGGATATCGTGGCGGAGAAGTATTGGCTCATGCTGTTAAATATCTTGCAGCACCTATTTATTGCATCATTTGTAACGTATGCTGTGCTATACTATCAATTAAGCAATCTTCGAAATTTAGTAACCCTCACAGGCTCACTAACCAAAAACGAATCCTTTATGTAATTGAAATTTACATCATCCCTAATGGCATCGAAACTGATGCAGTTAAAATCAAACTCTAGAGAATTTTGTTTTGACTGAAAAAAGCTGGCATCTGATGGCGACTTAATATCAGGTGTAGTAAAAAGAAATCAATTTTTTCCCAATAGATGGATTTAGTTATCTGTATATCACGTTGTATAAGTCCGATCAGGTTACAATAGATGTCATTGAAAATATGACATTTGGTTTTAAAAAAACCTCTGTAAAAGTTTTCTGATTGGTCCAATCAGTTTTGTTTGAGCGAATTGATAAAAATGGACACCAGCAAAGAGAAAATATGCCTTATTTTCCAGTTTTTCTTCGATAAACACGAAAACACAAGACAGGCGGCTGAAAATATGAATAATGTTTATGGTTCTGATAATATAAGAGCAAATTTTAGACGAATTTTGGTTTCGACTTTAAAAAAACTAATTCTGATTGCTTATCTGGTGACTTGAATTCAATTAATTCGTTTAATTGCGGGGTCTCGATATTAACTTTGCTGTATCGAAATGATACGGTATTCTTCTTGAATTGGTCTCGGCATATACTTCTGTTTTCTGTTCCCATTACCCTCGTGATTCTCTTTGGTTTACCGCGAGGGTAAAGAGTGCCCTTAAAGATACAAATTCAGCGCGATTGAAATTTTGGAATTCTCGATCTGGCGAAGATTATGCTATCTTCTTCCGTTTACATTCCTCTGGCAAGAAATATATACGATTAGTATTACTCAACTACTCCTCGTCTGTTGATTCTTCTTTGAACTCGAATAACCTTAAACGTTTCTGATCTTTTGTCCGCTCCTTATAAGCTTCTTCCTTTCTTCCCGACTCTCTAATGTTTAATGCCTTTACTGTTTCCAACCCTCTTGACATTTGCAATCTCTTTGCTATGTTTTTTTCTTTCTACTGTTTACACCATTGCATCGACTCCTATTTCCGACTGCTTTTCTTTTGATTTATCTGCTTGTCTCTCCTCAGTTGTAACTAACCCCGTTGAGGTTGAATTGCTTTTGTCCTCACTTGGCTCTAACTGATCACCTGGTCCGGATGGTATTCCCAATTTTTACGTAAAAAATCTTGCGTCTTCCCTTGTGTCCCTTCGACCATCTTATTCAATGCCAGTCTCTCTGCTGGAAAATTTCCATCCTCTTGGAAGCTCTCTAACATTTTTTTCATTTTCGAATCGGGCGAACGCAACTTTGCTTCTAATTATCGCCCTATCTCCATTCTTCCTTGGCTTTCAAAAATTTTGGAACGCTTCGTTTTCAATCGTATCTATGATACCCTCAACTGTGTCTTTGCAGCGCAACATGGCTTCGTTAAAGGCCGCTGTTGAGTTTACTCATGTAATTGCTTCTGTAATGACAGCAACAATCAAGTTGATGTCATTTATACTGATGTTGCAAAGCTTTTGACTCTGCTAATCATACGCTGTTTCTTTTCAAACTAAAGCATTATGGCATCCGTGAACCTTTGCTTTCCTGGACCTTCTCCTTTTTAACTGATTGCACTTGTGTTGTCTCCTTCTTCGGCTTGTCGTCCTCATCTTCCTCCCTTTAATCTGGTCTACGTCAAGCTTCCACCTTAGGATCACTTTTGTTCAATCTGTTTATCAATGATCTTCCCAGTGCTTTTAAGTCTTCATGTCTTCTATATACAGATGATTTAAAAATCTTCCGGATAATCAAAAATACTGCTGACTCTCTGCTTCTTCAGTATTATTTGAATGCTCTCTCGGGTTGGTGTAACCTAAACTGTTTGCCCCTTCATGTTTCCAGGTATTTTTCTATGTCCTTGTTCCTTAAGTTTCACATTCATGTTTCTCCTTATGCCATTGATGGTACTATCCTCTTTTGTGTTGAACATTTCTCAGATCTCGGGGTCACATTTGATCGCAAACTAGAATTCGATACTCATGTCCTAACTGTCATTAGAAAAGCTTCTGGAATTGCTGGCTTTGTGGTTCGTTCCTGTCAAAATTCATTTAGTATTTCTTCTTGTTTCCATCTGTTTAGTAGCCTAGCTCGTTCTATACTTGAATATTGCAGTTAAGTGTGGTGTCCTCGTTTCAAATACCTCTCTGACGCTGTTGAATCAGCTGCCGGCTTACACGCAGTTAAATTTTTAAATATAGTCTGCCGTATTTACCTTATACACTCAAAAAAATGTTGGTTGAATTTTACCCTTATAATAGTAGGAAACTGGTTTCCTACTATTAAAGATGTAAATTTACAAAATTGCGTAAAAAGAATATTTTTTTGTACGACCAAATGGTGTAATTTTACCCTAAGTAATTATGCAATTTTATGGCTTTGGCGCAAAGGTGAATAGCAACTTAGTAAATTTACACTCTTTTTGCTTAAATTTACAAAAGGCTGTGTATTATTCAGCTGATATGACGTAAAAGCAAAAAATGCACATCGAAAGGGTAAAAAAATTTGTGATTCGTTATTTTAAATGAAAAAATGAATATATTTCCTATTATCAAAGTATTGATTATAGACCCACTTTTTAGAGTGTAGTGAACCTCTATCTCTTCTTAACATACCTTTCCTGGCGCAGCGCAGAGTTTACTTGGATGAGAGTATCCTCTTCAAAATCTATGGCGGTTACATATCTTCCTCTTAAGCATCTTTGTTCATTGCGTGGCAATCCGGAAGGACAATCAGGTCCTCCATTTTATTTGAAATACCGTATGCTATTCTTCCACTCTCCTGTTTTGCGACTCTTACGCACTCATAACAGTCCTCAATTTGGTCTTCTTCCACATTCTATTGCCATCTTAAAAATTATGGTTCGTTGTAAAATTTTTGTTGCTAATTAATTTTATTTTCTATTCTTGTTTATACTGGATTTTTTTTTCTTATTTTGGTCTACTTAATTTCACTTTATTTAATTACTACTTTAATTGTTTTTATATACTAATATTTATAATTACTCATATACTTTTTGTTATTTTATTTTTTCATTGTGTCCAATCTGTAATTGTGCAGTTTGCCTGTTACACACACTAAATAAATAAATAAATAAACGTCAAAGGTGCACCACGCTCTGGGAGGCCAATTGCTGAAAAGGTCGATAAAATCCTGGAAATCGTTGAGTCTGACCGTCAAGTAAGAATTGTTTTGTTTGTCCAGGAGCTAAACATTGCCCAAAAAAACGGTATGGAACCATTTGAATGAGGCTGGATTCAAAAAGAAGTTCGATGTATGGGTGTCACATGAGTTAACGCCAAAAAACCTCATAAACGAAACCATTGACGAAAATCGACCCATGTCTGAAGCGGATGGGGACTGGTGGTGAAAAGTGGATCACTTACGACAACGTCAAGCAACAACCGTCGTGGCCGAATCGTAGTGAGCTGATGACCAAGCCTGGATAGACGTCCAGGAAGGTTTTGCTGTGAGCTGCTACTATGAGTTACTTCTCTACGGCGAAACTCTTAATTCGCACTGATACTGTCAACAATTAGACCGTTTGAATGGAGTAATTGGCCAATAGAAGAGGAATTGTGTTCCATCAGGACAACGTCAGGCCACACACATCGATAGTAACTCGCCAGAAGCTCCAGGAACTTGGTTGGGAGGTTCTTATGCATCCACATTATGGTCCGGACCTGGCACCAAATGATTATTACCTGTTCCTGTCCATGGCGAACAATTTTGCTGATGAAAAATTTGCCTCAAAAGAGGCTTGTGAAAACCGACCGTCTTCTATAAAAGAGGTATAAGTATAATACAATTACCTTCTAAATGGAAAAAAGTTATTGAACAAAACAGCGCATATTTAATCTAAATTGGATCATTCTAAGTATTCTAAATAAAGCTTTTAATTTCATGCAAAAATAATGGATTTCTTTTTACTACACCTAATAGTATGATAAATTTCCTGGTCGTCCGCATAGACTAAATGGGTTTTGTAATATCTTATTGAAAAGAAGTGGCCCAAGATGCCTACCTTGAGGTAAACCTGAGTTGCTATGAATTTCATTGGAGATAAATCCTTGCCATTTCACGTGTTGTGATAGCATAAATTAATAGAGGTTCTCCAATTCCGAACTGTTGCAGCTTCGAAACCAAAATTGAGTAATCAACATGGCCAAATGCGTTGCTAAAGTCGGTGTAAACGCCGTCAAATTCCATTTTCCATACAACATGGTTGAATATTGGTTTGGCTAAAGATGAATTTTAATGCAATGGAAAGTGCCAAAGAAAAGCGATGTATTAAACCTAATATTTATTGCGAACACTAACTGCACTACGCAATTAATGAGAAAAGTTGGAGGAAGAAGGTTATTCCAGGACCTTTGTTACTATCAAGCTCCAAAAACTCTTTAACAATATCATCTTTAGAAAGGGTTATATCTTCAGCAAAAATTGTTCGAATTACCCTTGGAGCTTGACTCGATGAATTGAACATTACTGGCTGTGCTAAAATCTTTTGAAAATTATCAACGAAAAAGTTGGAGATTTTTTGAGCAGAATAAGAAGACAGAGTTCTTACTAAAACTTAGAAGGGGAGTCACCATTTGTTTTCCGCTTCATATTCACCAGAATACAGGAAGAAGGCAAATAATCCTAAAATTTGAACAGAATACCCGAAAATCAAGTGTTTCACATGGAATCAACTTTCAGATACCGTCCTATAGGGAAGAAATACGCCAGCACTAAAAAGATTTCCGTATACAAGAATTCAATTTAAATTGAATATCATATTTATTTTAGTTTTATTTAAAGCGACGTTGGTAGTCGAATATCCTAACGACATTAATTAAATTTTCATTCTCCATGTATTCTCCTAGGAATCACCTCTGCAAAACAAATATAAGTATTATCAACACGTTAATGATTAAATTTACTAAAGATAATTTTCATATATCCTGCAATTCCGTTGCAAATAATTCCTTAACATGCAAAAAAAAAAAACTTGCGTGTTACATACTGATATCATAGCGAACGTAATAGAACTCATCCACATTCCAAAAATAGCAATCCAGTGGGTAGTCAAGTCGAGCCACCAACCTTTAATTCGAACAAGTGCAATGGCCCGGCCACTACAAACGGAGCACATATATATCTTCTTCTTAGCGTTCATATGCCACGCGTTCTTTTTTATACTTAATTTGTTATTGTTATAGTACTACTCGAAATACTGTTGGCATGTGAGGACAAGAAATATGAAACTTGTTGGTCTGATTCGTGGCCATTATTGTTCTTGTTTCGTAACATCGGCACGGTCAGTCGGAGGACAAACAGACTGGACTGGCTAGGTCTGGAAGTGATTCCCAAGTCCAAGACCGTTGATCAGACCGCACGCCAAAATGTAATTAGATCAACGAACGACCGAACGCCCAAGACGGATAAGTACGGTTCAGTGCATGTATAAGTGCTCAAGTATTGTTTTAACACGCTCAGCACGGATGAATCGGCACGACACAAACCGAATAAAAAGATAATCCGATAGTGTTAACAGAAGCGCGACCAGAACGATAGCTTACAAGTGTATCGGCGAATAGATAGATTGTTTCAAGATAATTTTGAATGATTTTGTAACAACAATTAATGCATTTGTTTCTTCTTTGATTTCGATGCAACTCCGTGATGTCGTTCATTTCATCATTTAAAAAACGATTTGAAACCAAAAAATTTATGTTTTCGGCTTTAATAACCATTTTTCATTTTCTTGGAATAATTTCATTGTCGTGCCTTGTACCGTTTTTTTTTTCAGTTCCCGACCAACCAATTCTTTTATGTCGTACTCAACATGTTTCCAGAGATAAATATCTACTCAATGAATCATCCTCATCTCATCTCATCTGAACCCAACTTAAAATATGTCCCCATCAACATCTGGCCACTGTCGCATTTTGCGTCATCCGATTACAACAGCATTAGGAACGCACTTTCAAAGCAAAGTAAAGAAGCAAATCTTTTACTGCCAATCGCTCAGTTTTAAAAGCCTTGGCGCCAAGCCATCGAAATTCCAGCGAATCTACCAAAATAAAACTCGACGAAATGCAAATCCACCTTAGGTTGCGTGAGATTCCCTTGCTTGGCCCGTTCGCTAGTGGTAGTATTGCATGGTCTTTAAGTTGTTTGCTGGTAAGTAAGGAAGAATCCACGCTACTACAAGTACGGCTATTTATCTGAAAGATTCATTTGAGGAGTTGTAAAACAACGTGTTTGTTGCTCGGCTCTGGGTCATTAAGTATGGTGGAATGAAGCAAGAAAATGAATTACACTCGACGAACTCGCTACTTAATTGTTGTCTACGCGTCCGAGTGCAGTTAGGCACTTAGGACGCGATGTAGTCGAGTCCGGTGGTTAATTACAGTTGAGTATTTACAATAAAGTTGTAGTAATCAACTGGTGGTGGTCGGTCGTGGACTAACACTAGCTGGACTTTAACTAATGACTGAGGCGGTCACTCCTAATTGCACTGTGAGTCTTAATCCAAAGGCTTAAAAATCGGAGAAAGTGAGCCATTTGAATAGAAATGGAAATAAAATGTTTTTTATGTGGACATGCGATACGGAGACTGAAGAGTTTATTACCTTGGATATTGTTCGAGTCAGTGAGCTGTAAACTAATTTGGTTTATGAGCTGAAGTGATCAGATACGGATATTGAATGTTTTAGTTTCGTTATTATGGATCATTTATCGAGATTGAACTGCTGTTTTATCGAATCGATGATTAATAGTTGTCCGGTTAATCCTGCATGTGAATAACCTAGGAAAAACAATATCTCACGTAGATATTCGAGTTATGTTCCTTCATAATATTACGTCTTCTTCTTCTAAATAGATATGCGACCTATTCGCAGATAGTTTCCAAAAAAAATTCAATGCACCAGACTCATCAATCTTACCCCTTTCTTTTTCTGATTCAGCTCCAGCAGCTTTTGTCAGCCACTTAGCAATTTCACCTGGTGAAATATGTAAAGCTATTTGGGAACTCGTCTGAAACAAAGGTCCTGGGCGTGATCTTCTTCTTCCGATCTTCTCCGAAAGCAGCTTATAGCTCCTTTTCGTTAATGGGAGTTTTTCCATCCTGTTGGAAGCTTTCGTAGAATATTCAAGAATGGTGATCGACGCTGTATAGGAATTTATAGGGACATTGCTATTTTGTTTTCGACTCCAAAACTCTTTGAAAAGGTGATCTACGATAAACTTTCTCCGTTTGTTGACACCCGTCTGAACGAGGGAGAACATGGCTTTAGAAAAGGTTGCTCAACTACCACAAATTTGGCAGTCCTAATCTCAGACGTTCTGTGTAAAATTGCAGTCTACACTGACTGCAATAGGGCGTTTGACAGAGTTGACCATTCTACCTTGATTCGACAACTTCAGCAATTCGGTTTTGCCGGATCTTTACTCAGCTGGCTGACTTCCTACCTTCGCAATCGAACATAATGTGTAAAATTTCAAGGACTTTTATCGAACAACCTTTCTGCTATCTTTGGTGTACCACAAGGTAGTCATCTTGGCCCAATTCTTTTTAATATATGTATTTTCGACCTATCCGACGTCCTTGCACACATACCTCATTTACTTTATGCAGACAATCTGAAAGTTTATCAGATCATTGAAGCTAAAACTGATACACTCTTTCTCCAATCCAAACCTGATTCACTTGATCATTGATGCAATGTAAACAAAGTCTCTCTCAACATTGATCAGTGTCAGGTTACTAGTTTTTCCCGAAAATGCACGGTTATACACAATACGTACTTCCTCGGTAATTATTTATTAGCTCGGGTTGATAACATTGTTGACCTCGGTTTTATCTTAGATGAAAAACTTCGCTTCATCTTATATTCTGATAAAATGCTTTCCCGTGCAAACAAACAGTTAGGCTTGATCAAAAGACGTGCAAAAGAATTCCGTAACCTATAGGTCACAAGATCCTTGTATTCTTCACTTGTACGTCCTATTCTTAAATATATGCTTGCATTAGCTGCAATTCCGTCTTTGAAACCCACTGTGACAGACTCGAGTCCATTCAAAAGCAATTTTTACTTTTTGCCTTTAGAGACCTGTACAACCTTTGTGATTTCAATAACTTGGTGATATCGGCTTGCTTCACTTTCGACGTCATTAGCGATGCTATTAGAGTTGAACTCCTGAATAGTAAAATTGTGATAAATATCCCTGTAAGGAACACCATGTCCAATCGTTTGCTAAAAGAATATCCACATTCCACTACACATGCAGCTAATGATCCGATAAATAGATGCTGCAGGATATTCAGCAGTATAAGTAATCTTCATTCGCCTACCATTTCCAAACTATCCTTCAATTCATCCCCTTTCCAAGCCATTCGTACCCCTAATCTTAAGCTGTATGTCAATGTTTTATTTATTTGTGATTTATTTATTGTTATTGATTTATTTGTTATTTGATTTTTCGTTTTATTTATATATACACATAAGTTTTCAATTTCGCTTTGTATTATTAAGTTTTCAATTTCGCTTTGTATTTAATTTGTACGCTTGGTTAATAAATAAATATATTTCAAGCTGGAGCTTATTTATAATTATTTACGGTTCAAGCCACTAAATTTTCGTCCTTGAAATATTGAAGGCAACACTACCATCCGCAATTGTAGAAATTTCGCTAAAAAATATCACCCAAACATTTTGGGGCATATTCGAAATTCCATATCAATCATAGGTGATGCTTCCCACAAGGGAATATTACTAGCTAGCAAATTCCAAGACTCCGGTTGGATTGGTCTGGTCTATAGCTTTCTGCAAAAAGCACTTTCCGTACATATAGATACTAGAAACGAAGACACCATAGAAGGGAGGATTATTCAAGGATAGAACAAAAAAACACAAAATTTTAACTCAAAAAACATAAAGAACAGTTCAGAGACATTCAAAGATGATCAGGTACAGTCACACAAAAAAAATCAAAAACATTTAAATCATTTTAAACAGCAAAAGGGAGGCTAGTAGCGCTGCTCCCTATTGCGTAAGCCCGAAAAGCAATGCCCGCCGTACTGCCTGTGGGTTCAAATCATGTCAGTGCCCATGGTTGTAATTTTATGTCTCTCTGAACCCCGTTGTCCTGATTGACTCTTTCAGGACAATCGAAATTTATGGACTATGTCTAATGGAGAAAAGCCAATCCTCTTCTTTTGGCAAGGATAGCATCTGGAACAAAAAGAAAATAGATTGAGCAGCAAGATAAGCAAAAGGAGTATAAGGATTGCATTAGACAAGTCAAATTTAAAAACTCTGGAGAGATCAAGAATGAAGAGATGAAAGAGCAAAGGTGCCAGAATAGATCTTTGTGGTACGGCTGACAAAGGGAAACAGAAGAGAGAGAAGACCTGTATAGGTCAACATATCAAGAATGATTAGATGCGATTGAAGATTATATTCAACAAATTTATTGAAGAGATACCTTGACTTAAGAAGCCTTGAGAAGGCCAGTGTATATGAACCTGATAGCGACCATCAAGAACAGAAGCAACTAGATTCGAAAACTTAACCAGGTTAGTGATAACACTCTGGCCTTGTATAACACCGTGCTCTTGATAGACAAAAAATAATTGAGAACAGCCTAAACACGCTTGAAAACAACACGCCCAAACCGTTAAAAAACATGGAAGGATTGAGATAGGTATTAAGATTCGAAAACCAGGTTTGTAAACAGGAAAAATGTGCCAAAATTTCCAAAAAGTGAAAAAAAAGACCATTGTAATATTTATTTTGAAAATTATGAGCAGAAAAACACAAAGAGTAAATGCAAAGATAGTAGAAACACATCAGGGAAGCCTAAACTTCGAAAGAATTGGTGTCGGAGGTAAATTAAGAAGAAGTTGAATTGAAGTAGGCGAAGCAAAAAACCTAGCGATTACAGCAGGAGCTTCTTGCAGGTTCGTTGAAGAAGTGGTATTGAAGAACAGAGAATCGGATAGCGGAGGAGACGATATATACTAGGTTGTATTCAAAATGCAAAAATACTTTTCTGCAGAAGAGAATGATGAACGCAATGCCTTCTACAGTTAGGTATGCTCACTAATGCCTTCATTCACTCATTATGGTAAGCAAAGCCCGCCTGGGAATAACACGGTATGCTAAAAGATTTGTTTACAAAATACCTTCTAAGATTGTCGGCCATTTTTTGATGGTGGAAAAGATTTTTGAACATCAAATTTTTATGTTGTAAAAACAGGAGCAAAATGGGATCGTTGAACCACCAGGACAAACAAAATCGCTTACTAAAGATACGGCAAAAAAATATAAAAACAATCATATCTGGCAGCAGCACTATCATGGTTTTTCAATCAGATTCCTACTGAATTTCAAAATTCAAATCAATTTCAGACCAATTGACGAATCGTCGTTTATTCAGGCATTCTTAGCTGAAGGTCTGAACATGAAACGTGTAGTTTGTTCTACTTCGGTTTTCCGAGGGGCAGAGGAAAATCTGTTTATTTATTTAGTTCCTATTTAATTGAACAGGTAAATTTCCCATTTACAAATTGAATAGATGTAAAAATAATTTACGAAAAAGAAGTAGGCAATATTATAAAAAAAAACGATATCCTAACACAGACTCACTAATGTAATATATAGACGCAACATAATCTCGAAACTGTTTCCTGCTCCCTGTGCATACAGTGATGATATAAATTCAACCCTGTGAATTTATATCAACACTGTATCGACTTGGACTTATCGACTTCAATATGATTACCATATTTGGTCATCGGATTATTGAGTACCTGGAAGCCATCTGTATGACGATCAGCAGTAGGTATCTAGTGAAACGAAAAAAGCACAATCAAAGTCAATCAGTAAGAAGTGGTTGACCAGTGAAGTTGGAAAGTAATATACAGCAAGTGATCACGGGCATATTAATCCGACCAGCGTTATTATAAGTTTCGATTTTGCCATCATCAAAGTTTCTATGTTTATACTGGGTATCAACGTAACACAAAAATGGAAAAGACATGATACAGCTTTGAACCAATCTGGTTAACAATTGAAGATATACAGTTTCAGGAAAATCTATGTGTATGCCAAGTTGTTGGTCATTTTAAGGATGACTACATTGTCTACTGAAAACCGCAGAGCTTAATTGGTGCTTGCGACTGCCTGCCCAATTTCAGGCACCGAGAGTGTTCTGTTCCGACCAACAATGGTATCCAGCCAGTGTGTAGAAATGTTTTATTTGCAGGTTTCCCAATATCTTTGCAAAATTTAGGCTTGAAGGCTAAAAACTGATCGCTCGTTGTACTCTTTAATGCCAAGCATGTGGCCAGATTCAATACAGCAAATGTGAAAAGAAACAATGAAAAAGTCAATTATACTATCATTTCTAAAGCGTTCGACCGAAAAGGTTGTTTACGATATTTTTCCAATACGGAAATAGGTATAACACAGCCAAATAAGTTGAATTTCACAGTAGCTGGCGGTTGAATATTGGTTGAATGAATGTGCGTGATGCACGTAAATCATCCTTGAAAAGTAAAATAAAATGGATTCGAATTCGGGTCTACTGCATCACAGTCCCATGTTATGATCCGAAATATGACATCGAAACGTCAAAAGATCGATAGAATTCCGATTGAGTATATTTTCCTATCACATTTATTAAAAAAAAAACAATAATAAATTGACCAAATAGTATGTATATTTATTCTAAATCTTCTGACATAGGAATACAAGCATATACATTCATCATAACAGAAAGGTCAATCCAATGAAATCACTTCTTATTTGAAACTCTCTGTTTCATCCTAGAACAATATTAAAATGAAAAATATTCCAGGCCACAGGGTCTGCGCAATCATATGCCTGATTTAACCAAACGTCGGCAACCTTAAACCCCCCAAAAAACGCGCATCTTCAATCCTCCAGTAAATAATAACAAACACCAACAAAAGAAAAAGTTAGAGAAAAACCAGTGGAAAACTTTCATAAAGGTCATGCTATAAAATTCAACTGTATCTTCTCTAACATCGTCGTCAAAAAACAAAAAAAAATCTTAAGATTGGAACGGTAGCGGAGCATCACAGAGCCGTGCAGAGAATCACCAGAAAATGTCGGCAAAATAAATAAATATGAAACGAGATCTTGTTGTCTTGCCTAGAGAGAGAGAAATTTATAACTTTTTCGTTAGAATTATGGAAAAATAATATGGCGAAGAAAAAGCACACTCTAATGCGGAATGAAAGCAATATTATTAAAATTTCTCATAGAACAATAATAACAATAATGTGATAAATAGCTATATCGTTAGGTTAGGGTGGACGTGGTGAATTTGCTGGATGTACCATAACACTTGGCTGGAAGACAAAAAAAAATCCAAATGAATTTATTGTCATTTTCATGTGCGTGGTCTTCGAAATTCTTAGTGCTTGCAAAACCTACGAAGAATTATAGGACATTGGAGAGGAATGATGACCAAGCTGAATATTAAAAACGGGATTAGTAGCAATTTATAGCAGTCCGATATTACCCTGGAGATAAATAATGATTTCTGTGAATGATTTGCGAATCAAAGCGAGCTACAGAAAAGAGTTTTTTTTTTATTTAAAATGGACCCCTTCATGGCATGTTTGAGGAAGTATCTGTCTTTATTAAGTTTTGATTGACAGAGAAATGCTGCGATTTCATAAAAGGACTTTCACTAATGCGTTTTCTCAAAGGAAATGAGTTTTTGTGCTAAAGTTTTTGATATATCTCTAAAATAGCAAAACTAGTGAGTTCGAAAAAAAGCACTCAAACGATAATGTGAAATCCTCACAGCCTGCACTCCACTACACCCTCTATCTTCCTACACCGACTTCATTCATTTGAAAATCGAATTACAAACTCCGAACACGTACTAATCTCGAAAAAAAATATTGACGTACGGAACGCGGTCCTGATAGTTCCTCAGACATAGACTTGCAAACCCGCAACGCAAAGCCAAAAGATAAAATTATTGCATTGTATTATGATTACTCCGTACGAAGCACATATCTTGTATCTACATATAATAATTCGACGATTGTATGCTAATTCGACACATATGAATATGACAGTAACCCGATGCCACGGCTACAATCGGACAATCGCTTCTTTGTCGAAAGCAGCCTGTGCTTCCAAAATAGGCGCAAACCGGCATGCAAACTTACATTCCTATTTCGGGATGTTCCAAGTAGTAAATTTACTGCCGCCACCGCCACTGTCGCCATAACCAAAATAACTAACAAAAACTTCCAAGTCATCATGTCTAAATTTGTTTCGATGTGCACCGTCTGCCTATTTGATGAACTTATCATGGTTTAGTTTGTTTTCGTGAATTTTTCGAAATGGATGATAGACGACAGTGTGAGCAGTAGTTGTAGTTCAAGTGACTGGTTGAGTAATGAATGATTCTGAAGAAAATTCCAATGACGAACGTGATTGAAATGTTTAACAAGTTGCAACTACCACAAGCATTATTATTAGCTAGAGATATATTGTAGAAGATGAAATATTCGAATATATAGCACTTGAATAATAAACATTATAAATAACGGATGTATTGACATGACTCGGGTGAATAAATCTCCTTGGAAGCGATGATAAAGCAGTTGAAAAAAGTAGAGTTGCTACTGCTTGTTCTGACAAAGAGACATACTCCCTTAAAAACCAACTGTATAACTAACTAGTGATTAGCGACCAGCCTGTCTATTTCTGTCCACCTTTAATGTGAAATATTAAACTGCATCATATTTATCAGCTCGTTTTTCGATAGAATTCTCTTTTGATCTGTATTATGTTGATTCGTATGCTATTTTCTATCCAAATACATCGAGAATTGGCAATAATTTGTCGGACTAATAGTACATTTCTCTGGATTGTTTCATTTTCCATTTTTCGTAACAGTACTGTATTACACAAAATTTGATTCAAAATCAAAACGATTTAGAGAGGTTTTTCAATCGTTCACGAAGAAAGGACTAAAATTCCACAGAAGTTTCAAATTTGAATCCAAACAAATTCATGACTTCATGAAACTCCCACATTGGGCGCGTGTTGAGTTAGGATGAATAATCTCATTTTTGGCTGATTAACTACCCCAAAACTAACCAAATAAAATATAAGCTAACAAATTGTGCAAAAGTGTGTATATCCTGAATTCACTAAAACTTATTTTAGCATCAAACTTATATCCGATTTCGTGACACACTTCTTCAGGTCAGCAAACTAGCATTTACTGAAATGAAGAAAGTTTCACAATTTCAACATACTCATGCAAGAATGCTGAAAGAGGGCTCTGTTGAGAAAAGAATATATAAATATAAATATGCATGCACTTTTTATCCACCACCAACTGTAAAGTATTTCCTACTAACTATAGACAAAGTGGGGTTAGTTTAAATGCCGCTAAGTTAGTAATAAATTGACCATTCCCGAGTAGGGAATGAAGGATCTGTGGAAGGGTCCGAACCACACTCTCATCACCATTTTTTCTTTCTTTAACAAAATGAGGGTACATTGGGAGTGACATAACTGGCTAATTAGTTGAATTCACCAACACTCGAATTCACCAACACCCATAACAAAATATTTTGTATTGCATGCAATTCAATAACTTCATTTGTCACAAACTTTTCCCTCAGGCAGTGTCGAACACTGGTATGAGAGAGGACAATATAAAGTCAGATTATATAAAGAAAATATGTTCTTAGAACTGTCTTATAGTACTTCATCTGTTCCTTCAAGGGCCTAATGCTTTTAAGCTTAACCTAAGTTGAGCTTAAAATTTATTTTTATTAAGCGAAAAGGTGGGTTATTCACAGGCAGGGCAAATTATTCGGGATTCGTCGTTGACAACTCTTTGACAAGGTGAACTAAAACGTTTTGCATTTTATAAGCACTAGCAGAAGCATACAATACTTTTTTTTAGGAAAGTGTTTCTGAGCTCCACTTCTATAAAGTCCCGTGCGTAGACAGAGAAGTTTCCGCTCAAAAGCTTCAACGGAATTTCGCCTCGTTACGGGGCCTTGTTGCGTCTTAGAGAATGATTGGTCATATGAGAGTGATGTAAATCAATTTTCTAACCCTTTTCGACGTAGGGGATGATTTTCGGAAGAGGGAGCTCATTATTTAGTATGTTTTAGAGGCTTTGCTAAGGGCCATTTCTATATGTTGGCTGAAATACAGAAAAGAATCAAAAACTAACCCCAGGAACTTGATCTTTTTTGACGACTTGATAGAGTGTCTTTGAATGTTATACTATTTGATGGAGTTTGTCTTTCTGGAAGACAGTTGTCGTAGACGGTTAAAAACAATCCGTTTTTTCTTGCGTTAATTTTTATTCCCCATTTGGCGTAATACCAATAGAGAGATTCGATGTATTGCTGGAGCTTTATTGGATTGTGGCCATCCTTTGATTATGGCCATTCTTGAATTATGACCATCACTTCACGCCAAGATGTCGTCAGCGTACAAATTTACTTTAAAATCACGGGGGTTATTTATGCTAGGAATATCGGAAGTGAAAATATTAAAAAGAATGGGTCCAAAGATAGAACCCTGAGAGTCATCAAAGTCAACGAGAAAAGCCTGAAGTTTTCTTCAATTGTGCCTTCGTGGACAAAGCTAGAAAATAATTTAATAAGCTACCTAGGTGGTTCAAGAGTAATAAATTTGTGAACCAAGCCGATGATCGTAGCTGAATCCAAAACTTTTTCCATATTAATTAAACAAGCCGTGATAAATTTGAGCTCAGCCTGGTACGTTTGTATATCGGTCGAAAAGACCTGTAAGGTATTGGAGGTGGCATGATCTTTTTGAAGCTAAACCTGCCCCTGGACACGGACGGTAGAACTTTCCACCATTAACCCCTTCAATCCCCTCGCGCACAAAGCATGTTAAAGCTGCCTTTACGCCACTTCGCACTCATTGTCAAATTGGAGGTTAACTACTTGGATTTGACCCGATTTGACAATGAGTGGACAAAAAATTACTACCATCCCCTTCAATGTAAATCTTATGGGCATGTCCACTCCATTTCTACTATCTCACTGAGCTAAACTGACGGGCTGGAATGATGTTCTTCTCAACAACTACTATATCAAAGGTTGAATAGATTACTTTCTCTATTAGTTCTCTATGTTGGAGAAAAGAGAGATGGTTCTTGTGTTGACATTGTAGGTGTTGCCAGGCAGCTTGCGAATGGGAAGGATTTTGACACGTTGCCTAAGAAAGTAAACAAAATTCTATCAGTTGATGATAATGCTTTGGGCAATCAAAGACGTTGGACGCAGAAAATTCAATCAGCCAAGAACCTTCCTCACTCTGGACAAACTGGATTATCCTTCACTTTTTTTGAGTTTTTCACCTGTCATCAAGGAAATGCCTAATATTAACTGTGAAATTCGGAGCGCGATCTTCCCTTTTGGTGATTCTATTGATTTCCGGATACATACCTATATGCGGCTCAATCGGTTTTACTCATACCTTTTGTTGAGATGGGCCATAATGAGGAAGTCGGTTGGCTTGAGAATGGTTTGAACTCCTCGATATTCATCATTGAACACGTTAAGCATTCGATGGTAGCGACTTGAATGCAAGACAAGATTTTCATCCGGGAGATTTTGTAAACAAAATTCTGGCTGTTCGAGGGATAACTGGAGACCTCTTGATCGCTCTAGGGTAATTTGCACCAACATGTGATTTTGCCTCAAATACTGAACAACCAAACGAACCTGATTAAGGCAATATATTAAAAAGTTGAGGGAAAGAAGAAAAAAAGATGATTACGCGCTCATACCTCTTGACATTTGGGTTAGAAACAGTGAAAAGTCGAAACTTTAGACGTTTATTCAATAGCTATCTCTAAAGGTCAATGCCAAAAGAGCTGCTTGCAACATTTCCCTACTCTGTGTTCCTGTCATTGAAATCCCCAGCAATGATGGTTTTTCGGAAGTTAAAGGCAATTTATAGTTGAGGTCATCATTAAACTCAGAAAAGGCAGAGTTTTGAAGCACGGAACAGAAGCTGTTTTAAGGTTCTCGAGAGAAGACCATGTTCTGTCATGCTCTTCAGGAGGAGATATGTCTTTGTCGAGTTGTTTGTCTTGACTTCAAAGTTAGGAATGCGGTCGTTATTAACAGAGCAAGCTTTCACCAAATCAGCTTTAAATTTTTCCAAATTTGACTTGAAGAACTGGTGTTTCCTTTCTTTTCTGAAGTTGCGGAACTTTAAATTGTTTAGCTGCTGCGGCTGAAGACGATACACCAATATTAGAAGTGACTTTATTGGCTAATTTTCGTATAGCAACTCTAGGGTCTGAAGTGATAGTAGGTGTCTCGATGCTACATTTGCCTTTGGGGTAAGGTTTGAATCACAAGCTCGACGGACGACGTCTTGAAGTTTCAAATTTTGAACTGCTAGGACTTTTTTCGAAGCAGAAGAATAATAGCTAGTATTCTACAGAAGGAAAATAGTTACGGTCATTATTATCTTGCAGTTATTTAATTGCATACTATCTTAAGGCTAGTAATACACTATAACAAGGTCTCAAGGCCATTGATATACTATGAAACTAGTAATACACTACACATTATTATATTTACTGCAACTGAAAAGCAAAAGTTAACTTTTAATAACTTTAAACGTTGCTTTTTTCGTACATGTTTTATTTCATCTTATTTTTGTCCTGCCTGGTATATTTACTCTGTCACATGCCAATTCTTTGTATGCGTTTAGTCATAGTAGTAAATCAGTTGCATCATGACGTGTTGATCGATCATATTAGGCACGTTAATTTTTCAATGTGTCTAATGATTAATGACCGATTTTTTTAAATTTGATAAAATAACAAATTTTTGACCAAATTTGATCCTTCAAGCTTAAAAAGATTCTGATTTGTTTCCAAAAAATTGAAAAAATAAAAGTTGGAAACCGATTTTTTTTTGTAAATAAATAGAACAATGTCACTACTGGTCGTACGCTTTTCACAGTCAAATTTGATGAACTATAAGCTCGAAATGCTTCAAAACTGAAATCTTATTTCACTTGGAACTGATCTCATTTTAAGAGGTTTCCTTAAACGAAGTGAAATTTAAAGAAAAGAAAAAATTCATCAACCAGCAAAAATGCAAATTACAATCATCGAATGAAACTCAGTACATTAAAATCATTGTACGCTTTTGTCTTTGACGAGCAGTCTGTATATCATCTCTGGGAAAATACTGAAAATTTTTGAAAATTCCGATTGAAAAGATAGAATTAATTTCGCTGTGGTAGCAATGTCGGCGCCCGTGGATGCGATGAATTAATTGCGATTGTTAGTTGAATTGCTGTTCAGATGTTATCGAGCTGAAAATCATTTGTGAATAATATCTACGTTGAAATGGACACTTTAAAATGGCATCTGATAAATGTGACTAGAGTATAAGATGGATTTAGAGAAACTTGTTGAATAAAGTTAATTTATCGTCGCAAAAGAAGAAGCAAAGAGGGGGGGATATTGCTACGAATAAATTACTCATAAATATAGAAATAATTGCAAATTTGGATTTGACGACTGGAAACATGACAGTAAATGAATGAGCTTAACGGATACTTAGCTTTTGATTAATGATTTCATTAATTGCTTGTGTAAAATGAATCTTTTGACAGAATTCCAGGGGGACACATAATCAACCTGGCGTTGATCGTCAATATCACTTTAAAAGAACGCTTCACGATGTAGACGAAAAAATTAGAAAATATTCAGTATCTTAATATTCAGTAAGCTTGATTGGTAGATTGATCACCTGGTGCGGGTCCAGATAGTCTGCAGCACTGCAAACTCATAGGCCTATTGAATTTTTTTTTAACAAAATATCCAGACCCCTTATGAACTTGGAAATGTTCCCGAACGGAACTTTTATTGTGTCCCAGATGGAGGGATGAACAGAACCAAGAAGCTCTACTCTTCGTCTCGCTAGTGCTGGACATAGTGAGAGAAGGTACTCTAAGCTCTACACTCTCTAGTATCTATAGCAGTGATATCGTTCTTTACCTAACATGTGAAGGTACTTTTTGTGAATAAGATGGCCTGTTAAAGCTTCACTTAGGGTGCTTATGCCACTTGTACGGAAATCCACTGCTTCCTATCGAATTGACGTAATCTTTTAAATGATTCAAGCTCCCGAGATTAAGTCTGTACTTTTTGATCTTTTTTTTAATTAAAATTTTAATTTATCCGTCTATGTCAGTCTTAGCAAAGCCTCAGCATGTAGTGTGCCCACATTACAGCAATTTAGCCCCTATTTTGACTTTGGTATCAGTTTGTCCATTTATTTTATGCCCTTTTCTTAGTTTAAGTAGTAGAGCTGAGTTTATTTGACAGCGATTGATAGCCTTGAGAACCGCTTCATTATCTTTATTGTATGCAGTTAAAGATACGCAATTTGCACCTGGGTGCTACTATCCACCCAACAATCCGTCTTCGAGCCATCCGTATGCCACATTCGAGGCCTTTTATGCGAAGAGGTGGACCATTCTACCGTTTGTTCCTATATGGTAACTTTTTGCCAGAGTTTTCTCTAGTCTCTATTTGATCACCGAAGTTCACCATTTCTATTACGGATTCGATGTCTATTAGCATAGTAGAATAGTTTTTTAGGTCTCCTTGTTTGTACCTGTAGGTCTTTTGTAGGTTAATTACTCCTGTCATTCTAAACAAAAAAAAAATGGCCGCTCTGTCAGTTAAATCCAAATTAAGATTTTGTCAACGGAATTATTGTAATTGGAATATATGGAACATAATGTGGAAAGTCCATTCGGAAGTCGTGTGCGCAACAAATGTTACTTAAGCTCACGTGTACCAGGCTGTTTTTCAGTTCTCATGTGGCTCTTTATCACGGAATTGAAATTATTCCATCTGGTCCTGGTTATCTAATGGGTTGATTTATTGATTTGACCAGTTGATATGTTCAGGGCCGGATTTGACTTTGTTGCCGCCCCTGGGTAGTTGTGAAATTGGCACCTCTTCTCATCTCTACTCGCCCGTCTGCTTCCAGCTCCAAACTTATCCAACAACAACGAATTACACATTTTTTTCTTAATAATTTTATTTTTTATTTTTAGAATAAATTGTACTAAATTGTAACCATACAAATACAATCCAAATGCGGTTATAAGGAACAAGCCATACAATATAAAATAACAATACAAACACGATTACCAGAAACTAGCAAAATTTTGTTCGGTTTTTTCAGAGTTAAAATTTGGTAATTGTCAACAATTCTCTTCTGTAACTAGTTTCAAATAAAGCGATAAAAATTGCAAATAAACATTAAAAGATGAAAAAACTTACTTGGTATTTTCAAATAAGTATAGCTATATTACATTTTACGAAATGGTGGATGATGAAGCAACATCGGCGAGCAGGTACATGGCTGCCATGCGATTGAAAAAGCCTTCAACTACGTTGTTATAGCCAAAATGGCGCTTAAATTAAAATGCGGTCATATAACCTGGCCAATAGGCTTTTTTACGACGAAACCGGGGCACATAACTTCCCGATGTTCTGTGTGTGAGCGCCAGTCTCCATATCGGTAAAATTCATCGAGTGATATACCGTCAGATGTCAATAGCCTGTCTGTTCCAGACAGTCATATATGAATATATGAAGTCATATATGTATACATGCCATGAGCAATATTTTCTCTGATAGCTGCCAATAACGGTTTGTTGTCTCGTGTGTGAACGGGAACCACAAACGCTTCTCTTGTCCCACGGCAAATACCCCCAAAAATCCATTGGCCCATTACAAGCCGACCGCGATAATTTTTCCGTTTGTCCAGCTTGCATTCGTCCGTTTCAAAAATAGTCCCGGGACCGCTGATTTTGCTTTTCTTCATGCTGATCTAAAAACAGCATATTTAGCAAAAACTTAGCCAATCAATGTCTGTTTGTCTCAAAGGGATCAATTCTTTCTCGAGTCCGATGCCATGTAGCGGAGGAGATGTAAGTTAATATGCAAAAGAAACGGCAAATCTCTTCCAAACTTAAGTAGGTACCTGAAAACCAAGTAACCGTCTTCGCAGAAACTTCAAATGTGCACCAGATTTTTTGCAGCTTATGTTGTCCAACCGACCTGTAAATCGTTCCAGGACACCTTAAAATCAAGGTGTCCTGATTTACACCGACATTTCTCCGCACTTCCGGCACAAAACTGATTCTCTTAACACGCGAAAACGAAATAAAAAATCGAGAAACTCGTCGCGATGACAAATCCCCTGGAGGGAGGGTCGAGTGTTTGCGCCCAGGGCTTTGAGAAGATCAAGGGTGGTCAGACGATTTCATTCAGTTTGTTTAAAAGTGGAGAGGGGGTCTGTGAAGTCGCGTTTCATATTTTTCAAATATGGATTTTTACCCCCACCTCCTGCGCCTCCACCTTTCCGCCCCCACCTAAAATCACTTTTGTACTGCTAACCAAGCTCAGCTCTACCAGCTTCATTCTTTTTCACCCCTGTCCGGGTGAATTTTCCACCATCTAGACATTTACCCAAAAAAAAATTTATTAGATAAATACTCGCCAAACTTTTTTATTAGCAAATTGCGTGATGAGGTTTTCGAAGTCTAAAGAACGGAGTAACTCAGATTCAATACACAAATTTTCTGCGCTGTTCAGCAATCTTCCGTCATCGTGGAGCGTAAACAGTTTTTTATTCTTTTCAAGAAACGCATAATTGACTCAGCTTTTGCTGATTTTCTAAGATTATAATTATATTTTTGCAGCAAAACTTGAAAGTCTTAGATAATATGAAACTTTTCGAAAATTTGCCGCCCATCCACTCCTCCCAAATATTTGCCACCCTGGGCAGTTGACCATAAGTGCCCATACGTAAATCCGGCCCTAGATTTGCTTATTCAGTCGTGAGCGAGGTGTCCTCAGGGCATTCGTCTTCTTCCTCGACCTCACAATGATTACTAATTATGCGCTCTTAAAACAGTGTTTTAAACTAAATTCCTGTGTGCCCCCGAAGGTAGTTGTCATCCTTTCACCTGGAGTCCGAACTAGTCCTATATGCTCCTGGTAGTTTTTGGACAGAGCTTTCTGTATCCTCGCAGTCTCTGGTCTCTGTGGGCAATCACACGGAAAGAAGGCACTCCAAGCCTTTCAATTGGATTCTCTTTTAGCTCTCTGCTGTTCCACCCCGTCGGAATCTGTTTTCGCGCCTTTTCTAATCTTTTTTTAACTCCCTGTTAGTGCACTAATTTTTGTTCAGTTGTCATGGTACTTTGCCCACCATACTTTACCCACCATGTCCTCCAATTCCATATTCGCGGTGTTATTGTAAATAAATAGCTTAGTAATATGAAGTATAATAAGTCTCCAAAAATTTTATGCTTGAAAGTTGTTTTGAGCTAATTCCGAAAATGAAAAATATCGAGTGAATACTTCCGCAAAAAAATGTTTTTTTTGAACATCAGTACCAAATCTCTGTTTGATTCGTGAAACCTACTTCATTTTAAAAACTAATAGGCTTGAACAGTTTTGTTTCTTAAAAGCGATTAAAAAAAATATGCATTATAATAATTTCTTTCCAACTCAAATTCAACACTAAGGTTGTGAAACAGATTAGCATCAAATAGTTGTAATTGTTAGTTAAAAGAGATTGCCATAGTATGTAATACTATCCACAATTTCATGAACAAACTAACTCGCTCACTGTATGGAGGAAAACTATTAACAACGTTCAATAAGCTCAGGTCAATTGAAAAACTAGTTGGAAGCCTAATAGACTTTTTGCAGCTGCTGCTAACAGCATGAATGATTGCCGCAACACCAACTTTAGATTGGTGCAAAATATCTCATTGTTCGAAATGACTAGTCATCAAACAACATGCATTTATTGCATATTTAACCTGTGTGTGGATACAACACGTGCGAAATTTCGAATTGAATCTGATGGAGATTGGTTATGTTGCCATCTAGTCTAGCTATGCTAACTGTTCAGATTTATATCTCTGTAGTGTGGAGGGTACAGGCTAAAGTCGCTATTTCCAAATTAATAAGTCTTTCGAATCAATTGCCAGCTATTTTTATACTAAATTTTATTCCGTAATTCTTTTTATAGCTCTTTACTTTGTTCCATTATCAACCTTTCCCAACTTGAATGAGCAACTCGGAAACTATAATCCTCCACACAAATTCAATCATTTCACATTCCAGAAAAATCACCTCCTGCAAAGTCATTGCAACTTATTCGAGAAATGCAACTTTGCCCCCATATGGGTCTAGATGACTTGTTCAGAATTAACTGAGTAACTCATTACAATATTTAGTGCTATTAATAAGTCAGAACCAGCTGATAAAGTCATTGGCTTTTGGTATGTGTTGTTCATGCTTTGTTGCCATCATATACAATCATAAAACCGCTATTAAATACTTTGACCTCTGATGCACTCTGTTGCCATATACATATTACATACAGAACTCGATGCATGCTGTCAGTTTTCTTCTTTCTTCGATCGTTTAATATGAAATGACGCATTCAATGAGTGGCGTTGACTATTATCAACATGTTATACAAGTTTCCTGTTATATAGACAAAGCTTAAATTGACGAGAGCTACAGTGAAAATAATTTTTCTCCAGCGACTATTAAATAGAAGAAGTGGTGTCTGAGAATAATTTTGAGTAGATATTTTTATGAGTTCTATGTAATTTGACAAATCTTTGAGTTTTAGATAGATTATTCATGTTACCCTCTATACTAACATGCCAAATGAGACATCTAAGAGTGTCACTGTCAGCTGCGATATGAGAAAAAATTGCAAGTGCATTCGATGCTGAGGATAAATCGTGATTGCATTTCAATAAGCGCGGCTCAATGCCAGTACTCTGTCAATCTATTTTACATAATGGTGATGTGAAGTCAAGTTGTATTTAAGTAGCATATAGATATCACGATTTCGATTGTTTTAATATCCGCTCTAATGTAAAAAGATGTAAATGCAATCGGTCGCAATATAGCTTCCAATGAAGTCGCTCATAAAATATGAGTGGGAGTCATTCTTAAAATGTATTTACATTTTGAACTGAAAAGGTTTCACTTGCATAGTTTATATTTTTTGCGTAAATTTTTATATTTTTTTATAATATTTGGTTATTATGAGATAATAAAAAGTATTTTTTTGTATTTTCAGGTAAGCGTCACGTTACAAAAATCCACCTGCACATTGTAAGTATAGAAAAATATATATTTATGTGAGTCAAAAAGCTATAGGAGTAAATGGGGACATATTTCAGGCGTGAATATTGTTTTCATCTTGCCGTTGATCTGCCCCAAAGCTGACTCAAAATAACAGTCTTGGAAATGACAATGGAGTTAGAACACAGAAAATTTCATTTCATTCCAACAAATATTCTCGAAGTCCCTTCTCGGAGCAATGCAAAGTGATCGCGTTTTTCTCGACACTGTTTTTTTGAGACATTGAGCAAGGTTTCTCAGAAAAAGGTAAATCGATCAGTCTTAAATTTTATCGAAATTTTTCATTTGAGAAGCGTTTATTTTGTTAAAAGTTAATATTTTATTCACTAAATACTCTGTGTCAACGAATTTTTTTTTTCATTTGAGAAAGTCCAATCCAAAGACATCGTGTTCATCGAAAATCGCCTTATTTTAGAGGAGCACTCGGAGATTGGCTGTACCAATTCCATAAATCATTATTTTTGCAGATGAAAAATGAGAAAATAACTGAGATTCTTAAAAAATTGCCCTTTATCGGCCGCGTGGCTACGTATAACCGCTAAGAACGTTCTTTTTTTCCTTTATTTTTGTTTCTCCGTACATTAATTGCAAATTTAATGTAAATTTTTGTCAGCTCATTTGTGGCAGAACAGCACACCGCACAACAGCACACTGCCCATTTCTATAGTGTGAGGTCGTAATAAAATACGGTGTGCTTTCTTCTCTTTTGCCTATCTCTTGTCTCTTTCTCTTTTCTTCTCTCTAATTAATTGTAAAAAACGAACAATGAAAGCTTCCTGGCCTAAACACAGAGTTGGACGACCAGAACCAGGAATCAACATGCTCCACTTTAAACTTTAACATACTTCAAACTTGCTTTTGACGCATATATCAACTCGTCAGTCAATATACCGGCCGATAGATATTTAAAAACCTGGTACTAAAAGTATGCAGCAATTCGAAGCTCCAATAATACTTCGATAGTCCCATGACACCTTCAACTCTGAAACTACTAAAACTTACTAAAACTACTTAATAAACCTACCATCAAGTTTTAAGCCTGACTTAGAACTGCAAACGAACGCTTGATCAGAAGCGACACAGAAAAAATCAACGCCTGTCCAGCTCACTCGGAACACTTCTAGGTACGTTTAGATACAATAGCACATGATCTTCCATTCAATTTCAATGTCCATATCTCAGGATCTATTGAAACTTCGGCTGAAGATGTCCGAAATGTAATGAAAGAGAAAACTTGCTCTAGAAAATCTCATGTATTGATCTCAGACTCAACGCTATGGCTAAACAACTGCCGTTGGTCTGGTTCTCTTGGTTTTCTTTTATCCTCAACGCTATTTTCGGAACTGGATATTTCCCGGAGCCATCGAAAAGGGTCGCAATCACACTTGGAAAATACACGTTTCAAATAAAGTAAAGTAATCCCACGACAACCCTTGTTTTGTTGAAGCTGGCATTCAGTAATTTACAATAAATTCAAACAAGTGTGGAGTAATTCGTTTCACGACTTACTTCAATCCCGATTTAACTCAGGTGCCTATTTAGATTTAGCTGAATTAAAAGCATGATGTGCGGTTCCACGTCTGAACCTGAATTCGAACCAAAGACCAGTGCTATACACACTAAACTACACGAGCTAACGTTTTAAGTAAAATTCTAAATTATCCAGTGTCTCCAAAATACTTGAAAAAGCCATAGTAGGTGGATTGGGAGCCAGATTCCTTAGCATTAAAGTGCAAAATTAAGTCCAAGTTTTCACAATGCTTTAATGAAACCAGCTCATGTTCCCGAATTGACCAGACTTTCGTGGTTAAATCAAAAGCTTGTGTTCTATTGAACAATAAGTTAATGCAAGAGTTAGGGCGCCCGGTGGCTCTGCTCGCTAAGGGACCTGCGGGTTCGAATCCCGCCAGTGCCATGCCATGGCTGTAAGTGTGAATGCGTGTGATTGTCTATGAGGGTGGCAAATGGGCCCAAACTGGTGGCCTAATGCTGGCCGCGTTCCCGGCAGCTCTCTTACTAACCTAACCTAACGCAGCAGTTCCCAAAGAAGTTGTTTTGGACCTGTGCTTTACATAATTTTTTCAGCTGACTTTTCGTAACTGATATCACCATTTCAAGTGGAGCTTCATTCCCTCTAACTTATCTGCTCACAACTTAATTTGTGACCCGAATTTGCTTGACCCTGTATGCAAATTTGAGATTATATGAAAGTTTTGCGTAAAATATATTGAACGAAAGGAAGTCTCTAAATTTTTCAATGCTTAGTTGAATAGTCATTGTTTTTAATTTTTCTCGGTATTGATCGTAAAAATTTTAGTATGTCTTTAATAGGATTGAATGCAAAGAAATTTTAGATTTTCACAATAGGCCTTCTGGGCTTTGCACTTTCCCCCAACTAACTTCCGCTTTACTTTATGATTTTTCTTTTTTGTTTTTTAAACCTGACTCGGCCGAGTGCAACATTTTAATTGAAATCGTGTTCTGATGTGTCGCACGTGTCTAACTAGGCAGCTAGCTCAGCCAAGAATGGGTTGTGGGATAAACCAAACCTTCTTACTACGACACGCTGATGAAAACAGACATTAAATCAAAAGGAAAGTCGTCGTCCCCATGATAATACAATTAGGCTGTTTTTTCCAACCGGCTTAACTTTTGTTCATTTTTCAACCAAACATAAACTAAAAATTTAATTTATTTATAAAGTATATAATTCAATAATCAAAACAGCACTTCAAATTTAAACATAATTCAACTGACTCCGCCCATTTAGATAATATCAAAAAAATTCAATAATTAAAACGCAAATTCGAAAGGGAAGAAAATGAGGGGAACCATTCAAAATATCCTCATATCAATTCAAATCAAATCAAATTTAGTAATAGCCCGTTCGCACTGACTCCAAATCACGCGATTTCGATCAGCTGATCGATTTGGGGCCAAACCAACCACAAACCTACTTGATTTACCATGCATTACAATACATACCATACATTACTACTGTCATTCGCATTCTGCTCTAAAATAGTGGAAATTGAACACAAAAGGAGAATGTGAAGTGCAAAAAGAGAAAAGGAGGTGCTGGATTAGTCGTGTAGTTTAAGCTTAAGCAGACATGAAGTTTGCTTATTTTGGCAATCAAGTCATTCCATGATGGTTAAGTGTTCCTCATATGCATTATTATTTGCTGCTGCATCATTACTAATCACCCATTATTCAACAATTTAGCATGAAACACTCCTCGCATAAAATGAAAATATCAACACTAAGCACTACCCAGCAAACCAAATGCATCGTAATTAATTCATAAAAGAGTCATATTTTACGAATGTTTTTGTCGTTAACGAGCTCGCAAATGAATCGAAAACGATTCATTGGTCCTACTAAAATGGCCATCCGAGAAGAATCATTTTTAACGATTCGTAAATGAGTTAGAAAAAATGTGGTTTTAGCGAGTATATATCAACCAGCAAAATAGGGGAAGAATCTATGTAAAATCTGCTACTGAGCCGCATAGGGCATAGGGCACATACACATGGCTTGCATTATTTATTGCATCGGTCACCCTAAGGAAAATTATTGCTGCGTATCATTTTAGGAACAGGCTCGGTTTCGTATGAGGGTTGATTGTCGAGAAACTATCGTTTTTAGTGATCGCTCACTAAATTGTTTGCTGGGTAACTATCATAGAATGATTGGTATGGTCTAAATTTCACCTAAGTCACTTTCTCTCTTCCAACGCAATATACGTGAACACCTTCCCTCTGAGCATGATTGAATTTAATAAATTATGGCCCCCTGAATATTTTCCAGCTTATGAATTTTGTTTTTTTAATTTTCTCCACTCTTGAGTTTTCAGGAACGATTCGATGTCTACGTTGAAGTTCCAGAAGAAATGAAAATCACATCCATGGCCAGCTGTCCAGTAAATTGTCAATATAAAAAGTCAGTCAGCTGCGGGAACGACTGACAATAAAAATTCAACCATCCGCATGGATGGTCGACTTCTAATTTTCCCGATTGCTAGCTTTATTGCACACACCATCCCATGAATATTTTTTTCGTCAAGCCGTTCGCACACCTCGGTTGAGCCCAAATGCTGCTTATCTCAGGCATCTCACGAACACACCTGTCTACTGCCAACGATGATAAAATAATCGGCACTTTTCTGTTCCCCCCCCCCCCATTTTTTTCATTTTTGTTGTTGCAATGCTTCTAAAATTGATTAGAAAGTAGTAATTAGCCGAAATTATGATGGAAAAACACGTTTAAAAGAAAAAATTTTTTTTTTTTATTTTTATGCGGTAATATGAGATGTATTCATAGAAACTTATTGTTGGGGGGTCTGCCCCCCCCCAACCAATAACCCAAAAAACAAGGAATGTGAGCAATTGTAGGGCAACAAATAAAAACAAAGCATTTGATGGGAAAAAGCCTATAAAACAGTATAATGAGCTCTCGATGTAAATGGCAATGTATATATCATTATGATATTGGTAATAGGCAAAAGTTTTATATTATTAATATCTTTTTTGGGTTATTGGTTTTTTGGGTTATTGTTGTAGCGGGGGCAACATCACATTAACTTTTAAAAAACTCATTCTGCCTCATTCTTTAAAACGTGTTTCTCCATCATAATTTTGGTTAATTACTACTTTCTAATCAATTTTAGAAGCATTGCAACAGCAAAAAGTTAAAAAAAATGGGGGGGGGGGGGGGGGGGAACAGAAAAGTACCAAATAATCTATCTTGAAATTATCGCTTGGTTTTAAATAATTTTAGTTAAATGATTTTCTCTTATTGCTATTATATGTTTGACCATAAAAAAATATTTGTCGACAACAATAATCCGCAACATCATACCTTCTAAAATTTTAATACATCCGGCAACGTTTATCACATATTTTATCCAAAAACTTAGTCCTACATTAAGCATAGTACTGAGTTCGATTTCACGTGAAATTTTCATACAAAATTTCACGTGAAATCTGTTTCGGCGAAAATTTAGCTTGAAAATAAGCAAGTTTGGTACTGTTCTTAGCATGAAAAGTTGCTTTGAAGTTGCTTTCGCTTCGAAAACATAGATGGCACTAAAACATGTTGTAAATCATTTCACGCCAATTTAGTTTGTGCAGTTCATTCTTTCGAGCGAAAAAGTGACATTTAGTGTTTGAATTTGAAAATTGAGCAGTGCAAATGACTTTCCAATAAGAAAATCGATCGAAAATTGAAATTCTTGACATTTTATCCGTCAAGAATGAGCATTGTCTCTGCTTTTCTCTGTTGTCAAAATTTTCGCTCGAAAGAATGGCCAGATAATGGGGAAATGTCAAAATTTCACGTGAACTCGAACTCAGTACCAGCCTTTATGTCATAAAAAAACATCCATCACATTATGCTGTTCGCCGTCATATTTGACAGTTTTTGCGGCGTATTTTGGGTGTCAAATTTCGTTTTTGGACATCTAGTATAAAATTGACAACATATGAATTCACTATATTCTCTTTTGTCTCTCTCATCCAGAGTAGTTTTCTTCATTTCAGTTTTTCATGCATTGATAAGCTGATGAGTTTTACTTCTTCTGGGTAAAAGAGAGACTTAACTATAGCACGATTTTGCTTAACAAGAACAGTTTTTAAATCAATCGAGCTAGTTAGTCGCAAAAAAGTTACAAGCTTGAAAACAAAGTTGTTAGTTAGATCACTACAGAAACAAATGAGTAAAGGTTAATGTGTTACAAATGAAAATTAGTTACCCTTTTATTTTTCCCATCAGAGTAAATCTACATATGTAGGTGGAATGATGGTTATGAAGTTGAAAACCGAACAATACATTGAACATGTAGGCAGCAAGACCACGAAGGTTACTGTTGCATTGTTTAGTTTAATTTGCAACGAGTATTATACAATGTGTCAAACAGTTCCTCAGAAAAATTAAGTCTTGAGGCAAAAAGCTTTAACAACTAAATTACTTGCAACTATTAGTTTTTTTTTGGCTCCTGAGTTAGGCAAGCGATGCGCATTGGTGATTTCCAATTGCTTTGAATTGATAAATAATTCACTCTAAGGCATTGTCTTGAATGTGATTTTAATTATATCTACAAGTCTGCTTTTAGTGTTAGAGTCAGAAATAAAACCTGAAAAATACAAATCTAATATTTCAATGAATGGCTGTGTGGTGCGGTTCATTCTAGATACTGTAATATGTAGCTTGATAAAATTTATACGATCAAAATCCAGTATCTACAACTGCGCTCTTTTGCACAGATATTCCATACTGCACTGGATTACTTTCTATGTTTCATAAGTTTCTTAAGAGAATTCCAGTAGTAACGCCATTCCAACTAAAAAGTATCTGCAATTCCAACTTGTACCTATCTACTAGCAACCGCATTCGACTCAAGGTCGATTGTAAATACGTGATTCAATTGTCTTAGAACAGCACGAATCTGGAATAAATTTGCAGCATGTAACAGTTGGTTGGCTTTTATTCAAAACATTGTCAACATAAAATTATCTTTTCGTGTTACATGAGATTGTATTCATGCTGCTATTTTACATATACATATATGTATGCATACACTCATTTAGAAAAAATGCATAGGAACACTCCGAGTTTGATTTCATACTCAAATAACTTCAGTTCACCGCAATTCGATCTACCACTGTGTTTGCGGCCGATAAAAATCACATAACCTCACTGCAAATATTTAATTTCCATTTCAACTGATTTCATGCCAATTGACTTTATTGTTGATTTGTTACTTGCTATGGACAAATGAAAGTCAATTGAAACGTGTAGTACCGAGAGCTTACCCGCATATCGAGTGGTTTAACTGGGTTTAAGTAGTTCGAAACGATACCGTTTGAGCGCGTTAATTTTATGAAATTAAATAGATTCACGTATGTTTGATGGATAGCAAATCTCTCCTGGCGAGATAATTAAACTAATCGATTCGAAATAAACATGAATTATTTGTGGAAATTGTGGTGAATTATTATTCATGAAATATGGGTCTTGTTGATTTCGGCTTTCAAACTTCAGTCTCAATTGGTAATTTCATCAGGTAAACTCAAAATTGATTAGCTTTCATATCCATACCTGGCATTGGTGGTGGCGAGTAAGTACGTAAATAAACTGTTGTTAAAATTAATGGATATCAAGCAATCATAAATCATTCGACCACAAAGACCACCAACTTCAATATTGTTTTTCGTAATTGTGACCGATTAAGTATGATTAAACATTTATAGTTATTCCATGATTCATGAGTTGATATACATATTTTCGGGAAATTATGAGAAGCGCCCTCCAATTTTCCACTTACCTACAGTCGACGGATATTATCGACAAGTGGTAGTGGCATGACTACAGGCCACTGTGTTGAAGTGAATGTTCCCTCGCGCATTCAATAGCACATAATAGGAATTATCAGGAAAATTGTGTTGTGCCTGTCCAGCCAATCTGCTCCAAGGGGACGCAAATGTTCAGGAGGAATTCGAAAACCTGAAAGTGTTATATATGGACTTGTGGTGGTGCCTCATGCGATTATCCTTTCGATGACATTGCTGATGCCGCTACTGTTTCAATAGCAACAGTAAATTGACAGCAATAGGAACAACGGCGACAGGCAGCATTTAAACCAGACCTACACACATATGGCAAGTTTATAATTTGGCCTAGGTTGCAATTGTTGCAAGCACATCCAGTTATGTGTACGTCTGGTCGCTTGCCTGCCTAGCTTCCCACCTTGCTTGCATCGATCCTGCTGTGCTAAATGTAAAATTAATGGACTTTGCAAGAATGGACGCCATAGACCGCAAATATAACAACAGGTCATGCCGACGAAAGCCACGAATAATTTATGGGCATCGTCATGGTTATGGTAGAAGTTTTCGACAATCATTCCGGATTTGAGAGTCAGGTTTGAAAAATGTTCCTTAAATTTCTATGAAATATGGTGTTGAATGATTTTTTTGTAGATGAAGTGATGATTGTCCTGTTTGTTAAAGTGTACGTTGTATTAGAAAGTGTTAACTACCAAATTTAGTTTAATTTGAGCTGACCGGAAGTACGAATTGAAAGATGTTGAACTGGAAGTGGAATGTTCCAACATTACTCTTTGTTGCATGTCTCTACATTAATATCCAGCGCAAGGAAAATGTTTGCCATGTGAAAGTGAATTGAAATACATTCCTTCTACTTGAAGGTTTATGAAGCAAATAAAAGGAATAATAGAAGAAAAATGGACGGATTTAGAAAAATTTAACAGCTCTAAATTTTCAATGTTTAAGCTTTAATACAGAGACACTGAAACCCTTTTTTATGTAGGCAGAATGCGATTTCCAAAACCAATTATAGAACCATTATATTTGTAACGCATTGTATCTATATTCTGACATTGCTGTCGTCAGTTCCTTAAGTTTAGAAAAAATTAATGCCAGAGCTCCGAGGATATCCTTTGTTACTAATAGCAAAGCCCTAGTAGAGGGGATGTTGAGTAACGATAGTGTGGATAAAAGGCCAGTACCCGTTCTGTTTAAAGAACTAAAGGCTGTAATCGCTGGGAAATAGCAGTGATGGTAGATTTTTTTTCCATTCGGATTGTTCTAGGCAAGATTGATCTGGAGTTTTTTGGTCCTTTGGGAATTTCAGAATCAAAAAGGATGAGTGAGAATAGTAGTGCCCCAACCTGAGAGTAAGCATTCAAACCTAGGTCTAATGTGAGTTTTGTGGATGAGCATATGGGTCAGATGATGCAAAATATTTGTTGCATCAACTTAAGAAGCCCAAACATTTCCTTGCATCATTTGCAATTCAAAATTTATAGTCGGTTAATTTAAGTGCATTGAAAATGATTAAGTGAGTGCAAGTAAGTTAGTAATATACGCCATCGCCAAAGGTTTGCTAGGGTTATAAAAAGAGTAGTAGGTTTTTTTGAAGCATTAAATTCGACATGATTCGCTTTTTCATTGAATGTCATGTGACTTTCCCCAGCGTTCTCCCAAGATTCAGCTATATAATCAAAGTTCAACATCAAAATTAACATCAAAATTAATATCATTTACTCTCGTGTGGGAAGAATTCATACTGTTTGTAAAAAAAAACCGTACTGTTTCTAAAAAAAAAAGCCGTATTGTTTTCCACTTACGAGATTATTTTTTAATTAATTGGCCGCCAGCAAGCTATTTAAAAAGCCAGGATATAATAAAAGTAAGTACGATTGGTTGATCATTCGAATCAGTGTAGGCATCTCCTTTTTTGGGGACAGACTAAACTTTGGCAAACTTCCTGCAGAGTAGGCTAGATAAAGTAGTTTGTGCTGAGGTTTATCTAAAAAAGGGGCCAGAGCTAGAGAAATAAAGGAGGAATATCATTAGGCCCAGTTGGTTTTGAGCCACAAGGACTAGTGAGCACTACGTCCATTGTTTGAAATTGAGGCGACAGTTGGTGCAGATTCTGTGGTGGTTTGTGGTCTTTTTACGCAACAGACACAAAGTATCCTCTGTGAATCGGGAGCTAGGCGAAGATGTCAAAAAACAGATTGGCATTATTCAGTAACTTGCTACGGGCGAGAATACTGCTCAAAAAAAAGTGGCAGAAATAATTGGGGCAATTGTTTTTCGCGACTTGGACAAGCGAATAAAACCTTTCATCTTTTCGTGCTGGTGAAAATTTTATTTCTAATTTTATTTCAAACTGAAATTTAGCTGCGAAGAAAACTTAAAGATATCTAGTTTTGTGGCCAAATCGAACTTTAGCTGCCTGTGTAAGAAGACTTAATGGCATTACGGGCTGCAATGTAGACTTGCTTATGTTTCAGAAAAGCGAATAATTTGTATTTTATTTTATTTATTTAGCATGCAAACCATAAAGCATGCATGGAACGCTTCTTTATTCATGATAGTTTCTTTGCATACATAAGTAAATCATGGGGTTTTACTTGATGGAGTGTTTTCGAAGCAACGCTAAATAAATTTAAATATCTCGGGCCATGCAAAGTTTGTTATGATTTCTTGATTCTTGGCATAGAATCAATTGGACCAGTAGATCTCTCCAAACAATATTGTTGCGTAAAGTCCGGCCAGCCTTAGGTTTAAAAAAAAAGTGTCACAGATGTCGAGTATTTTTTTTTAGGATGTATAGATCAGAAAAAAGAAAAATAGGTTAACATTCTCTCCTGGTTTATCTAGAACTCTATTTCGACAATTCACTAGTTGGCGTAGGTTTAAGTACTTACTAAAGAGCTCACCAGCCGAAGAAAAACTAAGCCATTAAACGTTGTGAAAGTTGAAATTACATTTATGAAATCACTAAGATAATTTCAGAAGAAAAGACATTTTTTGGATCAAGCTTTTTGTTGAAACGCTCAGATTCATCATCGGTCATATTTAGTTTATAATGGGAAAAATCAGAAATATATATTATGCTTTTTAAATCGAAATCCATTCCACGAAGAATAAAATTCTGGATTAGTACGTAACGTAGGCTACATTTTTGTGTCCACCTGATGTTAAATTACATTCTCCTGGTCATTATGATATTGCTGTGCTGCTTATGAGATCGTTCGCTTGCTCTTGTAGCATCTATGAAATAATTTTCAACATATTTCTCTACTTCCCCATTAAATATTATTGGCTCTAATGTTTATTTAAATCAATTCTCCTTAGCAAAATCTCCATATTTAGTAACTTTTCTATATTCTTGTCCGATTCGATTCTTGACGTGTTCCTTTTTTTATATTTGGAGGCAATACATATTTGAGTACTCTGGGGTTCTTGGTATATCTACTCCAACGTTAACGAACTAAAACGTATAGTGAAGAAAGGCTGTGATATTAGTCCCCATTGTAGACATATATCATGCATTTAGTATCCATACATAGCTTAATATATACACAACATCATTTCGACCACTTTTATGTCGCTAAAATTATCAGCTCTATAACGATTCTTTTATCCAACCCTGTGAACACATTATTTACTATAGTTTGCTCAACCCTGAATCATTTAATTTAAACATGACCATATTAGGTCATGTTGATTCTGAGTGGCTGGAATCGATAAAGGTCGTGTAATGATGTGCCGCCTTTACCGAAAAAGCACAGTCAGTCAGTAACCGAGAGTACGGGTGAATCAGAAAAGACTGCGTGCGTGGAATCACTCGTTTCTATCTAGAACAGTTAATGAGACTCCAATTATTATATAAAAAAAGCACACAAAAGTTTCGGCGGTTCTCAATCCTATTGAAAATTGAAATCGATGTAAGAATGATCAAGAATGTTGTATCAAAAGATACCACCTTCACCACACTATGATGATTGACAGATAAAGTCAACCAATTAGGTTGGTAATTGTAAAATATTGAAATTAAAAGATGGTCTCTGAGGAACTATTTTAGAAAGTTACGAGCTGTTTCTTGATGCTAAAATCAAATGCATTGGTGAGCAAAATCTAATGCCGTTGAAAGAATTGAAGGAAATTATAGTAGAGCAAATTTGTGCAAAAAATAGTAGCCTGAGACAGCTAACAGACAAACAGTTTGCGTCCTGTCAACAAATTTTGCAGAAATTGAAGGAAAGTTATTTCTTGGTTTCCAGCATGTCAAAAAAAAAAGAAAATACACAAAAATAAAACTAAAAATACATTCAGCATCCAAACAAACACTGTCGCTCCTTTTCCATGTTTCCTTTCCCCTTTTCCCACAAAAAAGGGGGAAATTGTTTCCCCCTAAGATTCATGCAGTTGTTCGTGACTAACTAGTTTTCAAAATTTACATTTTTATAGGAGCATGCTTGTCTTTGAAATGCCTTATGTTAAGTTTGTGCTAAACTTCATAGTGCAGGTGTATTTTAGATTTAGCAGCATAAGCAGTAAAAATCTCTTATTGGTAGTTGAAAGGCTCATCTTACACAGTGTCAAGTAGAGTTTAGCCTTGAGCTCTCTAAATGCCACTTTCGTAACACAATACAACAATCCATGCGCCATTTTGGTCTACGTTTTTTAACCAACCGAAAATATTTTGAATTTCAATCTACTCACGCTGAGCATTTAAGGTCATTTTCTGCCACGTTCGATAAATATTCAACAAACTGGTGAAAATTCATCGGAAGGTCATGGTCATCCCTTCGGCTCAGTCGCAAATAACATTCTCCATTACCAGTAAATTACCCACGAGCAAAAAAAAAACTAATGGCCAACCTTAAACATTTCTTTCAAACTTGTAGCAGTCCATTGCTGATCATTTTCCATAATGATGGAGTTTTACTTTCCAATTTCTATTCATGCGACGGTCCGTCGCCTGTATAAATTAAATCCGTTCGAAGAAGGATAAAAGACGTTGAAAATTTAATCAGAAAAAGCTCAAACGTGCACACAGTTTTGGTCCGGAAACAGTTAAAGCGAGATGATAGTGGTTAATGAAGAGTGATGGAATAGTAGAGTAGGTTCGACAAATAACATAGATGCCAATCGAAGAGGGAAAGTAGTGAGGGGGTATGTCTTTGAGAGCTTGAATATTAAAGGAAGGATTCGAATAGAAATCCTTCCAAGAATTCAGGTAATTTGTCAGAGATTTGCGTGAGAGAATTTTTCAGGATACGATGCTAGTCGGGGTTAATTTATTCATGAATAATTTTATGATAAATTGGCCTACGATATTTTGGCACTGTTGTTAAAACGAAAGATTATCCCATAAAACAATTTATGATTTTGAGGGCGATTAAATCAATTTATAGTAAGAATAGCATTTAACGATAGCGATCTATTGAATTGAACTTATTTTCAGTACTATTGAAGGACATTTCGAAGAATTTATTCATATGTATTTAAAAATAAAATAAACCAATAGTAGTTGTGAAAATTTGATGCAAGAATAACTAAAAGTAATGATGCTATTTCTTTCATCCAAGTTGTACTAAAAATTATTATTAATTTTTTCCAAAATTTGGCCTCTCTCCAGAACATCAGTATTAAGCAAGTACACATTCTTTTCCAAACCACATGTCCAAGTGCTCCGAAAATTCAATGTCACATCACACTTGCAAATTTTCCATCCTTTTTTACGGTCTCCCACATATTGTCTTCCCGGTCAACTTTAATTCGTTGAAATCGAAATTTCCAACCTGTCTCAACCGCAAGACATCTTAGTCCCATTTGCACTCAGCTATTTACTATATCAGATCTAACGAAATAATTGGTGCCAGGCTACGACGAAATTAAAAGGCTCTCTAAACGACCCGCAAAGGATACATTAGAAATCCTTCAACTACCACGAATGTAAACTCCGGGAAATACTTATATGGTCGCTCAACCCCAATGTTTCTGAACTGAAGTCTCCTATTCACCACAACCACCTCACACCACTCCTCACTCTAAACATCCTCGATTGCCATGCTTTCACACTTTGGCAAACCGCAAGGCAATTATTAAAGTCTCATAGAAGCATCCCAATCTTTACCTCTAGTCTCGCTTCTGTTGCCCCGAAAATTGCAAATTTTTTCCCGGGCCAAGCAAACGTGGCAAAGCAAGGACATTAAAACGAAAGCTTTATGCTAGGATTATGGGAAGCCATGAGACGTGAAAAGGCAAAAACGGGTGATATAGTGTAAGCTTAGCTAAAAAATTCATAGCGAAGACGATACTTTTCCAAGCCTCTGGAAGAATGCAACGGCATGTTTCCCTGGAACTGAAAAATGTGTCCTCGAGGAACTGGGTGCGCGTTTAAAAGCTAAATTGATAGTATTAGTGGTGTTCGGTGTCCTTAAGTATTTCGAATGGGTTTTAAATGTCTTCGAATATGGTTATTTATGGAATTCGGTTGAAGTGAATTTGTTTGTTCAGAGTAAACTTTGTGACAGTGAAAAGTTAGAGGAGGCTACCAGGAGCGTGTAAAAGATTTAATGTTATTCTGATAAATTGGAGAGTAAATCGAAGATTTTTGAAGGCATAAATAGATGAATTTTTGATATGTAATGCAATATTAATTGGGCGTTCTATGAAATTCGGAAACCGATATTTTCAGGATTTTCCGGAGAATATGAAATCGTACCACAATGCTGATTTGAAGCGTGGGTTTGTGTGCAATGGAGAAAATTCAGTAAGGTGAAAAAAGACTGGCGTTTAAATGATCCTTTAAAAAAAAACAGATTTTTTTGTACTTTGTCAATTAAAAGTGTCGATGAAACGGATAAATCTCTTACCTCAGATTTCTTTTAAAAACGGTAAAAAGCGTAGCTTGTTCTTATTTTCATTGCAAGTTTTCAAGAGTGCAGGATAGTCTTAAAAGTGTTTTTTTTTTCAAAGGATTTTATCAGCTCAATAGAAACAGGACAAAAAGCTGGAACAGAAAATTCTACAATATTCGAGCAACAAGCAATAACTATAGCTCAGAAAATTTAGTACCTCAAGCTAAAGCTTCAAAGATTGAAACTAAGACGAAGATGAGTATATCCTTCGAATCTTGGTTGTATTGAATTCAATCTTAAAAGTCTTGAAAAAAATCAATCCTAAATAACATTCTTGTTCTTAGCCAATAATAATAAACACTGCACTATCCGTTTTAAATTGATGCTGGATAAATCCGTCTGACTTAAAATGAAAGGCACATCGAGTAAAGCCATTCTTTTCCTTGTCGAAGCTAGACACTGGCAAAAAGCACGAACGAGCCACAGCTTCGACAGAAATCATTGAACTCAATGCTCAGCCGTTGCGAGAATCTTCTGAATGTCAATCAAGTCGTCTGAATGTCCTCCGGAAGAGCACCATTAAGGCCTAGGGAGTTGAGCAACTTGAGGGAGCTAATCGCCCATCTCAACAAGGAGCTCGTAATTCCAAGAGCCACCAAAAACTTAGTGGCCGGTTCCGCTAACTCGAATTTCCATACATGGATCTCTATGAAGATCTCTTCGCTTTACATACGCCATACTTAAAAATATTCGATTTCGATTCACAAACTGATCAAAAAAGGACTCTTTTTTGCACTATTTCCGCAGTGTGGAGATATCAACATTCGACCATGAGGGCTTTGAATTCCCCCTAGATTTGAGCGCATTACACGCTGACCTAACGGCAGCATTGAGACCGCTTGCAGAGTGTATTAGCCACTAGATCCACATCCTGATGACAGTCGATGCTCTCCAGAGTAGGTTCCAGTGAGGATCAGACCAAGGATTAGAACTTCATTTAGTCCGTTCTTTTCTTGTTAATAAAGTTTATCGGTTTCCTCGAGCTACTGCCGTTCACATTAAAGAATATAAACCTGTGATCAGAAAACAAAAATTTCTGGATAACCCTCCTCCATATCTATAAGATGCTTGTATTGCTCACTGGTTAAGGTAACGTCAAGACACTTCCCCAGATAAGAGACGAGAAAGGTCGGTTCGTTACCAGTATTAGCAATGGACAGATCATAGGCCAAGATAAAGTCGAAAAGCGACTCACCACGACCATTAGTTTCGGAGCTACCCCACATTTTATGATGAGCATTCGAACCAGCTCTTAGAATTACAGGCTCACAAATCCTTGCAGCTGAAGGCGCAACATTCTTAATCGTATCGCATGGGGGCTTGCGCCATTGCCTCTGATTTTCGTATCAATAACTATGTTATTCTTGTCATCCAAATTGTGAAAAAGTACAGGCTCGTGGTTTGTTTTGGCTGTCGAGTGTGTATCCTTTGGTGCGTTTACAACGTATAGTTCTTGAATAAGAATGATCTTCTCCCCTGTCTTATGCAACGCAACAGAGCAGCGATAGCTGCTTTGGAGCGCTGAAGGTTAATTTGAAGTACTTTCATGATTACCAATAAGTTTCGAGTCAAAGTTCTCCTCAGACGTAATAGCTTTTTCATCTTCTTCATCTATATCCAGAGTAACTTGATTCCGTCTCTGATTTTGTCCCAGATGCAACTCTTGAAAGAGTGATAGACTCCTTACTGGAATGTTCTGCTGTACGAGCCACCTGCAACAGATTCTGCATAGTGTCGATCCAGAGCTCTTTGCTCTATCCCTCTTATACAAACTTTGGATCAGTTTCTCAATCCTACACTCAATGATGCGCTTTCGAGCCTCATTTTGTATGAAAAGAACGTTTTGCCGACTCTCAGCAGGCTCGCCAGTTTTGGTATCCCTTCTATATTGCGTGAAAATGAAATGGAAGGAGAAAACCCAAGCATTGCACCTAACCCGATTAGAAATTTTGTCGTTTGGCTTCACCCTTAATTTGGTACCAAGCCAAAGTTCCCTCGATTTTAATATTGCCTGCTAATAGAAGTCAGCCGAGCGTTAGTTATCCTGCGCTACCAGGTTTATTGCTTTACGCCAGGTCACGTAATTCACTGTAGATGGGGAGCACGAGCTGACTTTCTGCTGCTTAAAGCAAACCTTAAACATAGCTTTGTCTTGAGCCTGTGTTTTCTGGCTGCAAGAACAGCCCAGGTGAAGCACTATTTGGCCATTTCATTGAATGGTCCAGCTAGCCGTGGAGCGGTCGCCAAGAGCTCAGGCTTTTCATATATTTGCCTGCTCTGATTCTTATACTTAGCCGGCCTTTTGTCGTTTCTGAGCAGTATTTAGTTCTTAGTTTTTCCCTTACTATGCACTTTTTGTCTTTATCGGACAACGCCTTGAAAGGAACCTGCTAGTACTGTAAGCCAGGGTGGAGTTTGTGGGTGAAAGTTGTGTTTCGAAACTAAGGTAAATCAAACTGACGTTCTGTTGCCAACCGTCAATGGAGCTGGCTCATCCGTTATAGCTCCACATCCCGCAGGTTTACTATCCCCGTTAACGAAGCCGTCCTAGATCCACCATAGACATTGGAAAATTTGATCTTCGTATCAGGCATTCGTCGGATGAGTTTAATTTTTTCGTTTTTATTTTGCACTTTGTGGCGATTCTATACAAGCACAGAGGCCATGCGATTTTGGTACAAGCCCTCATGGAGAAATGTGCTTAGAATTAGATTGGTGCTAATCAGCACCCCACCTCAACTGAATCTACATCACCAATTTAAAAGTGACGAATTTGATAACGGGACGGTGATGGTTGTATTAGCCCGGAGCTGTTCACAAAGCAGATTTCACTCTTTCGCCATCGCGCCTGAAGACGGTACATCGGGGTTGCTACAAACAAATCACCAGGCCAATCGTGAGAGATAAAAACTCATGGCCCAAAAACTAATAGTTCGAAGACTGTAGACGCTATAAGGAGGAATAGTTTAGACCAATTAGCGTTGTCTAGGTTATACATCAGGGAACCGATATAGCTTACAATCCTTCTTCTTTTTGGGAAATAAATAGGAAAAAACCAGATCACCATGACGCAACAATTAGTCTTGGACGTATTTGTTTGCCGAAAGCTTTAGTTTTGAGTTAAAAAAACACTCTTTAAAAAGCCACTGCAATAAAAACTGAGATTTTGAGAAAAATACTTCTAATGTCCTTCAAAATTGTAGCATAATTGATTTCGGGCAACTGTTCTGCAATCAAACACAAAAAAATCTAAAACAGTTCAAAGTTTTTCGATTTATAGCATTCAAATATAAGCCGATGATTACTTCGCTCGAAATATATCTGAAAGTCAAGGAAATATTCTGTATTGTAGGTTTGTTAATTCTTCAGTTTTTAACTCTTCCAGAGATTCGCAGTGTTTATCACTTGCTTTATGGTAATCACCGCAGTTGACACATTTGAATTGCTAATTTTTTTAAAATAATGAAGTTGTTCGTTTTGTTCAGTTGCTTGTAGTTTCGTTGCTTATTGAAGTGTATTTTCTTCAAAATCTTCAAAGTTCTTCGGAATCTCAGCAAAACTGTTTTCATTTCATACTAGGCAATATCGATATGACCAACTTCAATTAAAGCAATAGTGTGAAAAAATATCAATTGGTAAATGATGGAAAAAAACACTCAGGCGCTCAGTGTGTTTGTGTCGAATATCTCCAATCAAATCAACAGGAAATTATTTTAATGAACATCTATATTTGTATTCAAATTGGAATCGATATGCAGTTGTTAGGATAGCTTCCTTATGTACTAGTACAAGCCATAAGTGAATGTCAAAGTCAATAGCCTCTACTTTATTACTGGCAGGTTGCTCATGAATTGAACGCCTATTGTACATAAAACGTAATTGCGTTGCATATAAACCGAACAATGATAGATACATTCACTAACATATACTCATATTCGCACCAGTCTTACTGATGCACTTGCACAAATTGCACAATGCAATTTTAATTGAATTTGATTATCTTGACGGCTCGTTGTTTCTTCGAGCATCGATACACATGTAGCGTATAGGCCTCTGTCTATCGAATACAACTAACTCAAGGAGGTCTGAGCAATTCAAGGCTGTAAACTATAATTTCATAGAGTATTTCTTGTAATTACGCACGCACAACAGTGAAGAAATTAAACGAAAGGAAGAAAATTGGAATGGATTGACTTTGTTTGGAGTCGAAAAGAAGTGTAATTGAATTTAATTGTCTGGATGGATGATTTGTGCTGATGAGGAGTCATGATCTAGTTAATTGGAATGGATAGGTAGTTATGTTGTGTTTCAGGTCAAAGCAATAAATGGATTTGTACTTGTTTTATTAAGTTTATTTTGTTTACACAAAGTGAAGGAAAAGTATCAGATAGTTTTCGAACAGAAATATCTGTCTTGCACTTAGACTGAGCTGAAATGAAATTTCCTGTTATAGTTACTCTTGAAGAGAATATAATTTTTTTATAGCTTAATAGACATTGATTTAATGTATCTCATAGGTACTGAAGTGAAAATAATCTGGTAATATTTAAATCATCGTTACCAAGAAACGTTAACTTCACACTTCCCGGACATGGTCATCTTCACAGTTCGATTATCCCTCAGATTTTGCATGAATCAAATTAAATCCAGTTGCCTTCCTGTTTCATTCCCATTGCAAATAAGTTACCGTTTAAATACCAGCGAATGAACAAAATTACATTTCGCTCCAGCAAGTTTTAGAACATTTAGTAATTACAAGCACGCAAAGTTTTTTTTGCCATGCTCCATTTCAGATTATCAAAACGAAGTGCAAGCGCAAGAAAAATACACTTAACACCCAGGGAGATTAGAACAGAACTTCTTAACATTCCTTCACAAACCGGCATCTAACAATCGACCATGAACCGCGATTGTAAGCAACATAGTTGTAGCGGTTTACTGTTGATCGCAGCCGTCTGTGTTAATAGACAAGAACGTAACACTCTTACTGTTTTAGTTGTGGTTGATATCTTATGCCGTTTACACAATGAAAAACTCCTTCACATATTATGGGAAAACTTTTTAAAGTTTCGTTTCATTCGAGTCGTCTCCCGGAATAAGAATGAAAGAGCATCGAGAGAGACTCACTCGAACCATACAGCAAACTCGAAGAAAACTTAAAACCTGCATAGAAATGAAATGGAATAAAATTCACCTTATTCACTTTGGGAATTTTTCGTTTTTACCTCTTTTCGCTTGCTTTTCGTTTGTTCCCAGAAGAATAATAAAAAGGTGGTTCATTCAGAGCAAACCGCGCGTAACCACAACATACCATCCGTGTATAACATTGTTTGCTGGAGAAGTTTTCCGTGCAATTTAAATCTTCAATTAAGCTAATGGACGTTCAAGACGTTCCTCGACATTGGATGCTCCGAATGAAAAGAAAGTAAACTGGAAGATGCTCTGGAGAGTAGATTCAGGTGGGCGTTGGAGGTGGAGCAGGGAATTTTTTTGTTCCGTTTTTTTTTGTCGATTTCAAGTCTTGGATTTTTATTTGTTTGTATTCTTTAGTAGTCGTTATTGTGATGGTTATAATGACTTAAAGTTTTCCAGTAGGTTACTTTGTACGAGTGAATGGTATTCGAAAAATAATGACATTAAGAAGGTGAAATTGTAATGGTTGGTGACGTTAATACGAGCACTTTAATAGAAAATTAAAGTAATTGAATTCAAAACTCACAGATAATTGATTTTTATTGGTTCAGTTTATAGTCGAGTGGATTGATAAAATTTCTCGTTTTATATTATCTAATTGACCAAACCATATCAGCACTGCGAAAAAACTATGTATCAATTTCTTGGGGAATTGTATGCTTGTGTACTGAGAATTATTTTAAGGAAATAATAGTTTCCCTTAGATCGGTCTGATCAATGTGTTGTTATTAAAATACTTTAGGGTGTAGTAAAAGTTTCGGTCATTAATAATTCTTAGTAATTAGTTCTTTAGTTAAATGAATTAACGTTGCAAAACGATTTGATTGAAAATACACTCCACTGGAAGCTATAACTTTTTCTCCCGTTCCAAGCCATAAATGAATTCTACGTGGTAAGAGAAATCCAAATTTCAAACCATTTTTCAATCTTGACATAAATATTGAGACGCGCATTAGCAGAAACAAGTGAAATTACGAAGAAGCAATGTTTATATATTTATTTATTTATTTATTTATTTATTTATTAATCCCTTGCGCTACAGATACAATTCCAATTACAGCGTCAAGAAAGCAAAAATAAAAGAATGAAACATAAAAAAGGAAAAGAAATAACAAAAATAATTGAATAATTTTAAAACTAAAATTAGGACTAAGGTAAATAGCAATTCAAGTTAACATTTTCAATACATGCTTGAATTGTGAAAAAGATTGCGGGAGAGGACCAAGCTTAAGAGAATTATGCGTTCTGGGTAGACGCAGCAAAGGTGAATGGAAATAGACTTCCGTACGAGCAAACGGAACAGAGAAAACCTCAGAAGAACGACTTGGACGACTAGATTCACGTCTGGTTATCTGTGAACCGAGATCTGTCAAGCAAATGCCTTGGCAAAGTTTAAAGAGAAAACACTCATCGAGGAACAATCTCCGAGATTGCAACGAGGACATACGAAGGAGGGAAAGACGAGAGGAGTAGGGACAATAAAGGATATTGAATTTAAAAAGTTGCGAGCGAGTGAATCTGCGCTGAACAGATTCAATGGCGTCAGATAAATACTGAAAGCGCGGAGACCAGATTTGGCACGCGTATTCTAGAATACTGCGTACTAAGGAGACAAATAGATGAATACAGGAGGAAATGTTGGTAAACATATCCGAAGAACGCAAAATGAATCCAGCAATCCTAGAGGCTCTAGACGTCATATTCATGACATGAACATCAAATCTTAATTTTGAGTCAAATACCACACCCAGGTCTCTAAAATGCTGGACAACTGACAAGGAAATACCAGACAAAGAATAAGGGAACACATGTGGAATATTTTTATATGCGAAAGGCATCTGATGGCACTTCAAAATGTTCAGTGGCAAGAAGTTGTCTTGACACCAGAGATTAAGAGCAAACAATTCAGCTTGCAATTGATGAAAATCGTTCGTAGACTTGATTGCTCTGTATAATTTTAGGTCATCCGCATATAAAAGACAGGGAGAATTGATAACAGAAGGAAGGTCATTGACAAACAAGATAAAAAGTAAGGGACCGAGGATAGAACCTTAGGGAACTCCGGATGTGTGAACTATAGGAAAGGAAATGGAACCATTAAAAGTAACTCTGCAAGGACGACTATGAAGATAAGAGGAAAACCAGGAGAGGAGGGGACCAAAAACACCGAAACCATTAAGTTTATGGTTCACAGAATCAAAAGCCTTCGAAAAGTCTGTGTGAATTACATCAGCTTGGCGTTGACAATCGAAGGCAAAGGGTACAAAATTGGTAAACTCCATAAGGTTGGTCGATGTAGAGCGACCCTTGATGAAACCATGCTGCTCAGGAGCAAGTAGGGGCTGTAGAGAAGGATAAATTCTATTGTAGCCAAGACGTTCAAGGATTTTATTGAAACAGCAGAAGAGGGATATAGGACGATAATTGGAAACAACGGAAGGCTCACCACATTTGAAGGTTGGGAAAATGTTGGCTGATTTGCATAGAGAAGGAAATACAGCAGATGTAAGGCTAATGTTGAAAAGGATAGCTAAAGGAACACAGAGCGAGGATGAGAGGAATTTAACAAGGATATTAGGAACCATCAGGACCGGAACTGGCATTAGAATTTAAGGTATGCAAAAGGATTTCGACTTCCAAAGGATGTTGTCAAAGCAATTCAGACAAGAGTGGGTTTGAGACGAACTCAACTTTCACATAAAAACAGATATTAAAACAAAAATGGCCAATATTTAGAGAGAGGGAGAAGCTACAATGCAATGCGATTGGGGTGGGGTCGACCGCTATGCAAATATGTGAACGCAACGAAATACAGTATGCAAGAAATAAATACTTATTTAGCGGTCTAATTTTACTATATCTTTAAATGACTGTCTTTAATGTGACTAGATATTTCTTCTCGACTTTAACTTTAAATGTATTGACGTGGCAGCTCGAGAATATGTAAAAAAACTAATGCAACACTTAAAGATTTGCCTTCGCAAGTATTTGTGAGGACAGTTTCACTTGCTGCTTCATCTACGTCAAATATTACCATAATGTTTTTCTTCGCCCCAATTTATGATATCAAGGGCTGTACCACCGACATAGCAGTCGACATCGTCAGAAGTGCTAACGCTGTCTTTGGTGCAGGTTTAGATTGTAGAATATCCTTGAATAGCAACCAGAATGTGAACTGCAGTATTTAATGCGTCCAGCAAGAGTTCGAAAATTCAATCGTTCCCGCGCACGAATGATTTCCATTTTTCTTATTGCTAACTTACTAGCTCATACTAGTCCGTGAGTAACAGTTTTTTCGGCAAGCCGTTCTCGACACTAGTACTTCAGTTAAGTCCAAATGCTGCTTAACTCAAGCATCCGACAAAGACACCTCTCCACAACCAACGACGATTATACAGGGGAGCTATCAGATGTTACCTTGCAATTATCATTTTCTTAACTAATTTCCATTAAATATTTTTTTATTTTTTTATTGTTATTATTTGTTTGATCACCGTTGACCATTAAAAGAGTATGTCGGAGCACCAGGGATCCGCAAAATCTTCCATGTATTTTTAAGAATGTTATATGTGAAGTCTTGCGCTGGTGTGTTGCAGAATCCAAAAATTATTTCCGCATTGAACATCTATGTAGTAATTCATCTGAAGAAGATATTAGAATATTTTTTAATCTACATGACTAGAGCTATCGATCTGTAAAACTATATTTGCAATGATTATTAAGAAAAACGCAGCACTGAAAAAAGATTTCATATTTTAAGATCATTTTCAGTCGCGAAATATTAAGTTTTGGAATTTCAGAAAAAAAAATCAACTGTAGAGTTTTAGCTACTGCAATTGCAAACCTCAAGTAAAAAATGGAGTTCTTGCATGCGCCATTTTATGCACTATTTTTTTTTTCTATGATAATGCCAAAGCTCGGGGGGTTGCCCTTTGAAGCGAATGCTTAGCGATGGCGGTAGGGAGAGACATATGGGATAAGCCGATATCAATTATTCCATTATTTTTTTTTAAGTTCCACATTCATTTCTTATTTTCTAAAGCGCTAGTGTTATGCCTAGTCGCTACTAAAGCTTTAATGTGGCACTTAATTAATGGAGCGCTGGTATTATGCCCAGTCGCCGGCTGTTAAGACAACACAAGACGAACAAATACAGCTTCGGACCTGAGCCATGCAATATGGCTCCCAGCGCCATAATGTCAGAATCTACATAGCGCGTGGTCCCATGTTACATGGCGCAGCATTTATGGTGCCACACGCTAATGGTGTGGTGCCCTGAGCCATGCAGTATAGCTCCCAGCACCATAATTGCATGGCGCAGAAATTATGGCCCCACACGCCATATTACATAGTGCCATGAGCCATGTAATATGGCTCATGGGACTACAATTATAACTCGCAGGCATGCTGTGTGAGGAGATGTATAAATATCAGCAAGCTTCTTGCGTATAACAGAGGATATGATATAGTCTTTGATGCAGTTGATGATAGGTGAATTCCATCACCTATTATCAACTGCTCTATATTCAGATGTTCAGAAGTTAGAAGGCTCGTGGCCTTTTGTTGTTGAGCCGAAGTCAGACGAGACCGCCAACATGTGGACGGCATTTGACAGCTCGTCACGAAATCGCGTTGACTCGTGCTCAAAACCCACTCCGATCGGAAGTCGCACGGGCGCCGACGGGACCGTCCCCACAATCGGGCTCGCCAGCTTTCGCCTGGGCTCGGCAAATATGTATTTTCCATACCAGATTCACTGAAAAAACACATAGCGCCAGACGCCATAATTTATAGACTTCTGGCGCCATGTACATGGTCGATTTGTGATAAAATATAGCGCTACACGCCATAGTACATAGGAGTAGACGCTATGCTTATAACCCTCCACGCCATGTACTATAGTCCTCCACGCCATGCAGTATAGTCCTCCACGCCATGCACTATAGTTCTCCACGCCATGTGCTATAGTCCTCCACGCCATGTAATATAATCCGCCACGCCATGTACATGGCGTGGAGGACTAGTACATGGCGTGTAGGCCTATGTACTTTTCGCCATGTATTATGGCGTGTGGCGCTATATTTTATCACAATCCCTAAATCGACTATGTACATGGCGCCAGAAGTCTATAAATTATGGCGTCTGGCGCCATGTGTTTTCTCAGTGTATATAGTATCTCGCAGCTGTGTATCGCTGAATTTCCACGAATTTCCATTTATTCATGAACACCACTTTGAAATCGCTTGAGCCACTCATTTCTCGCGGTACCCCTCATACTATAAACGGCAGACTCTTGAAAAGAGCAGACATTTATTTCCATGCCCAATAGCTTTTCAGGGTCGCGCGTCATCTTCCACTAAAAAGAAGCAACCAACTATTCTTGAAACGGATAAGAGTTATGGCAACAAATAATGAAACGGATATGAAATGCAACAACTGTGATGGTTGTTATACGGTGAACTATCGAGACTGCATGGACAATTCTTTGTACTGAACGGACATATAAGAAGTCTTATTGTCAATAGGCATCGAGAAAAGTGGCAGTTAGCCTCAAATTGTCAAATAGCGCAAAAAAATAATTTTTTTTAAATTTATTCAATTGTCTATTTAACATAAATTTAAGCAAGCTAGAACTCAATTACAATATACAATGTGTCAAAAAAATATTGAGTGATGCATAAAAATCATCAGCTAAATGTTTCAATAATCTGGAAAGACATAATTATAATAAGATAACAAATTATGAAACATATATATAATTGAAAGTTTCACGAAAAAAGCAACTTATTAGTTGGCAAAAAACTAAAATTATTTAGAGTAAAGTTCAAAAAAATAATGGTAAATAGTTAAAAATGGTGCTGAGCAAGAGGAAAGGAAATTTAATTTGGGATAAAATTGAAACGTTTGAGACACAGGACTAAGTTGTAGCTTGTAGTGTTTCCTGAAAATTTTCCTGTAAGTGACAATTACATTTCAGGCCACGCGAAAGGTAAAAAAAAACGAACAAAGATTTATTCCAACGATTTAAGATGATAGCAGCTTAAAAATAGAATGCTAGTCAAAGCACACTCGTCATGATTCTAAAGAAAGGGTTTGAAATAAATAGGAAATATGAAATTTAAATAATAATTTCCATGTAAACCTATGCGCAACGTGTTCTACAGCATCGCTAAAACATATATGGTGCTATGGTGCAACGTCAATCTTCGAGGATGCAAGAGACAAACGAAAGCAACACATGAAAGGCAGCTTAGATAAAAAAGAATAAGACCTGAGCTTGAAATTAAACAAACAATAAAACAGATATTTTAGTTTTAATTGAAAACTGCGCCAACAAATGTCGACAACCACAAAAGAGGACCCTTGCATTCAGGAAGACATTTTATACATAGTCATAAAATATTTAATGACACTTCGATACATTCAGATTGAGAGTATCAATGGAGCACCTGTTCTTCTTAGAACAAAAATCGTTTTGAGACTGAATTTGGGTGTTTAATTTTTTTTCAAAACCTTGAATTCATCCGTGAACAAAACGCAGGGAAAACGAATAAACGATAGAAGTAGAAACAATATAAATACTAGAAATAATAATGGACGAAGTATTGAACCTTGAGGAAATCCAGAAAGAAGGCAGAATGGTTTAGAGGTGAAAGAATTCACTGTCTTAGAGTAGATACGACCAAATCCATAGGACGAAAATAGATTAGACACCTGAATATCTGCAAACTTTGTGAAAAAGAGCCTGTGGTCAATAGAATATTAAGCTTTTGAGAAGTCTGTGTGAACCACATAATTCTATTTCTACTGGTTTAAGGCAGTAGTATCGGTTAGAATGCTAAAAAACAGTCTAATTTTCAATATTTTATTTCACCTCCTTCATTATGTATAAATTTTAAAATTTGCATGGGTAAAATACACATTTTGAAGATTACAAAAAAAAACCTTTTTTTATTTTGTTCATTTTTCTACTTATTTATAGAGGGTGCCAAAGTTGATGTCTCGAAAAATGCCTCGTCATACTGCGGACAGATAATCTCAAGAATGAAGAATCTGAAATAAAAAAACCAAACCACATTTTAAAGAGGAATGTTTCTTACGTGATAATCTACCACAATATTTGCAAAAAATGATAAAAAAAAAAATTTCGGCTGTTTGAAAATATTTTTCGAAAAATCGTTTTTTTTTCAGTTTGTTTCGCTCGCCAAATTTTTTTTGAGTTAACTTTTGGCCTATATAGTGGTAGATTACCACACAAGGTACTTGAATAAAGTAGTGCACCAAATTTGACTTAAATAGGTTCGGCCAATCCGGAGAATAAGTGTCCGTAGTTTGAAAAAACGTCATTTCGAGAAAAACGCTTTTAAAGTTTTATTCTATTTATTTATTGAATATTATTTAAAAAATGTATTTTCATCACCTACAGTTGCTCAGTCTGCAATCCCTGGGCCATACATAAGTATTCTTGCGTCCATATAAGCCAGGCAGTTTTTTTGGCCAAACGCGCTTCCTTTGCCGCTTTTTCTGCCTGACTTATGCGCTCTACATCTTTTTTTTTCGCAGTAATTAAAAGCAGCGGTCTGCCGTAAACTGCCGTAACTTCGTTATTTTTTAGGAATATCCTAGTAAAATTTTGAGACGTGATTTCTGAAAGTAGAATAAATTGAAAAATGCAAAAAACAAAAAACAAAAAAATGATTTTTTTCAAAATTATAACCGGTACTACCTCCTTAAAGCGAAAGTTTCGAAGCTAGTGAATGCCTTTGGGATTGAACTGAAAAATCTGCCCTTATTGTACCAATGTTGCTCGGAAGAATAAAACGTGTTGCAAGATAGGAAACGGTCTGTTGCGAACAACTCTTTTGGGTAAAATGGAAATGAGTCGAAAGTGCTAAAAGGTCGAAATCAGTAATTCAGTAATTCAAATTGATGTACTAATGTTCAATGTTTCTTCAATCAACTCGACCTTGAAAATTGAGTACCCGGAGAAGATTTAAATTAATACATGGATTTCTAGCAGCCAAAAATAGAGGACGATTTTTTCGTCAATTGATAAAAAAGTGCCGCCTATTTTTAATATTAATATTTATAATTTAATTTTTTTATCATTTCATTTAATATTTCATATTTTCAAAGCTAAAGTATTAAAAATTATATTGTGTGTCTCATTATCTAAGTAATACGCTTGTGAAATTGCAAAATATTTAAAATTATCAAAATGATGAGACGAGAAAGAGAATTTCAGTTTCTCCTTAGTTTTGAGTATAAACAAGACATAGTTTCAGTATCTAGCTATGCATATTTTCACTTCTTTGATCAAATTAGTACAACCTTGGCACGGGCAAGTTGTCATATCATTTTTTGAAAAATTCCTGAAGCTTTGATCCAAAGTTTTAAATTTTTTCAAAATGTTTATCTTTTGGCTATGCCTTAAAATAAGATTCAGGAATAAAAAAATATGCAAACACTTTTATGTGTTGTGCTGCAATTTTCCTTGGATAATTTTAAAAAGTTCTGAGCTTAAAGTAAAAATTTCTGTCACCTATCTGCAAACCTAAACTATAATCTGCACGCTTTCCGCAGCTTTACATCATAATCTCGGATCTGCCATTCAAGCTCTCGTTCGAAACCGCGAAATGTGCATTCGTACGTAAAACTAAAGGAGCATTTTCATAGAGTGGCAAGACAACAACGTCACTGTTGAGGCAGCGAAAAAATCGAATCAAGTGACGAAAGCGCAGATGATGACGATGTCGATGTTAAACAAAATAAAGGATTTTCTGGGAGAACGGTGCTTCTCGTGCTGCTACTGGCTGCATAAAGGTGGAAAAACCCGATAAACCAACAACGTCAGCAATAGGGAACATTATGCATCGCTGCTGCTACTAGAATGTGCATGGAAGCAGTAAATACTTTTTGCATAATCCTATGCCATCCAATCGCACAGGAAACGCGTTGCGAAACAAATGCACAATCATGGAAATTTCTAATGAGATGCAGTTGAATAATCTGCAGCATTCTGATTATAGTCGGGGAAAATGGTTGATGGAAGTCATGGCAGGATTCGTATTCACTGCAGGTTGCTTAAACGGCAGCTTCTTCCTTGCCGGTGGCAAGAGGCTAGGGAATAGTGAATCGAGTTTGCTTGTAAGAAAATATTGGAGACAGGAGACTACTTGAGATGCGGTTGGTCGTAGGTGGAACGAAGAAATCTTTAAGGGTCGGTTGGGAAGCAGTGTTAAGGGTTATCAGAGGAAGCTGTAATTGGATGATTTTTAGAATATTTTACGGTTGGTGGAAAGCGTATCTACTTAGCGGAAATAAGGAGAAAGGAATAAGAATACGAAAAAATTTTAGTTATTCGACTAGAAACCTTCTAATTAGCTCCGAAGGGCAGTAATATTATGCCACACTCTATGAAAATTATTAAAATATTGCAAATATTAAAATGAAAATATTTCATCGCAGTTAGTACGCTACTGCATTGTCGAAAATTGTGGTTTTGAGAAAAAACTTATCTTTTTCATGATTCACGATTAAAATTAACAAATACCACATTCGGAGAAATATTTCAAATTCTTCGTCAATGTAATCTGGTTGTAAGAAACCATTCAAGCATTCAAACATTTTTCAGCTATGCGATCTTTTTTTTCGCTTCAACAACCTACTTTTCTATTAAACTTACTTAAAGGTTCTAGCAAAAAGATTTAGTCTCTTCGTATGGTTTTAAATCGAAGTACATACTTTTTTACCAGCAATTGAACTAATTTGAACAAGTATTATGTGAATTTTCCGAAGCTTTATTGTTTAAGCTTTTCACTCTAATTTCTCATAGTTTCATGCCCGACTTGTACTAGAAATTGAATACCTTGTGATGATTAAATGAAGAGGATTACAGGGAATTAAAAAGTATGAAGGAAAGAAAACATTGCACATTAGGTGAAAGAAAATGTAGTGCTAAAAGAGCCAGTGTCCACACTCTCACATATTATTGTCAAATGGATCATAATTCCGGTCATTCGGTCACTTCAGAAAACGCTTGCAAGTCTCTACACACTAGTCGTTCTTTGAATTTGCATAACTTTGAAAGGTAATATGGTTGAAATAATAAAAGATGAAATGCTAAATACTCTAAAAAAATATTACTTTAGTTGATTGCAGAGTAGTGCTTGATTTCTTTTTGAAAAATATACAGCTTTTCAAAAACATTCCACTGATATTTTCTTGATGTTTTCTATTTTATTGACAGTATTTAGGAACATATGTTAAGTCTAAGATACTTTTTCAGAGTCATTAAAAGAGCTCCAAAAATTAGATGATTTTATTTTATTCATACTTCTTGGACACAAATAATAAAAAATAAAAATTGTTGAATATATTGGATCATTATTAAACTAATTACTCTGACCAAACCACAATCCATTAATAATTACCTAATTACAACGTCCTTATAGCGTCACCTATTCTTAATGCTCATTCATCCTTAGATACTTCCTGCCCAGATAAAATTCCTCTCATCTCGTCTTTCCATAATTCACCTGACGTGACCATTCATATTGACCACAGTCCATCCCAAAGACTCCAGTAATTATCGTTTAAGTATTTTAAAGTCTGCTCACAGCATGTAAGTTTTCCTCGTAACAAGCATGTGTGCATATACATACCTACAGATATAATCCACATGTGCTCAGAATACGACTTGAAGTCAAGTTAACTTGCGTCTCTTTGTCGTTAGGCCGATCCGATCCGTTCTCTATCCTTTTGGCAGACATTCAATTTTATGGTTCCGGTCTTGAAAGTTCGTAATTGTCAACGTAGAAGACACCAATGACGACGTATCGTACAAAGGATTCAGGTGAATTTCGCCACCGCAACACATAAGCTGTCCACAATCTAAACCTAAGCTGACCGTAAAGGTAACTGTGATTTGATTCAAAGTCGTGTCATGTACATCGGCCTAGGCGACATTTGTTAAATAACACAGTACGAAATAGTAGAAGCTCAACACGAACCAAACTTGAAATTACTTAGAATGCGAGAGTATTCTGCTAGAGAACTTGAATTTAGGGACTTGATATGCCGATATGATGTTGGGTGTGGAAAGTTGAAACGGATAAGCACGTGTGAAGTGCTAAAGTGCGTTCAGGGGGATGTGTGTTGAAAGGACTGAAAGATTAGTGAAATCCCCAGTGGATGATTGGGTGAATGTACTGAAGTTGAGGTTTCTGTTGGTATTTATTTCTATTGAGTTTTGAATTTGCAATAAACTGTAAAGGAAATTGTACCATGATTTATTGGGATAGAGTATTTGACGTGATTGATGTTTCATGAACAAGTTTTCGTTTTAAAGTAAAATAGTGTCGGGACAACCCTTGTCGACTTGAGGGATGAAATCGGTAGGCACTTCATTTTCAGTGCGAATGGGGAGTAATAAGTCCCACGGCTCGCTTTACCTCTGATTTAACTCATGTACGTATGTATTTAGAGCTAGATTAACTCGAAGCCCGGTGTGTGATCATGCTCGGATTTGAACCATGGACCACACACGGTAGAAACTGCACACTCTGCGCACTTGGCTAATGAAGCCTCTTTAAAACCTTCAATAAATAATTATGCCATTGTGCAAAACGCATCAAATAGAGCTACGAACTTCAAATCAACAGAAAATTTGGGAAAAGCTCACCGTGAAGTGATTGTTGAATTTAAAAATAGTTATGTCACCTCACGCGATTTTCACGTGAGGTGACTTCATCTCATCTCAAGTGACATTTTCAATCTGTCGGCTATTCCGAGAGTCACATGAAGTGACGAGCGTCACGTGAAGTGAGATTTTCAGTCACTTGATAATATCAAGGGACTGTAGTCAGAAGTGAAATAAATTGATATTTTGCAATTAAAGAAGAAGGATTTTGACGAAGTTTGGATCGTGAATCATGACAAAAAGTAAAAAAATCTTATTTTGAAGATAATTTATATATTTTTATTTGAATAATGCGGTTAATCTCGACTAAGTGTTTGCCATAGCCGTTTTCTGATAAATTTTTGGCTCGTATGTTTGTGATTTTGTTGTTGTTTGCTGATTTTTAGGGTGTTTTATGTTTGATTGGTTGTTTTTGTTGCTTTCGTTTTGAGAAAGCAGATGACATTGACACATGTCTACAATCATTTCACGCCAATTTAGTGTGTGCAACTCATTCTTTCGAGCTAAAAAGTGACATTTGGTGTTTGAATTTGAAAATTGATTTGTGCAAATGCCTTTCCAATAAGAAAATCGATCGAAAATTGACCAGCAAAGTACCAGCCTTAAAAAGTAAAGGCTGGTACTGAGTTAATCGTGAATGTAAATTTTTACAAGTCTCCATTATTTCGTCATTCTTTCGAGCGAACATTTTAACAGTGGAGAAAATCAGATACAACGCTTATTTCTGACGGATAAGCTGTCAAGGATTTCAATTTTCGATCGATTTTCTTATTGGAAAGACAAGCGACAATTCGAATGCCTTATTGGACTGATGGAGAGTTATCCACAAAGCCTGAAACAGCACAGCGAACACATAAAACCACTTCTAATATTGACCAATACTTTTTCCTAATTACTATATTTATAATCTTGCATAGCAAGTTTAAGTATACCTAGTGCACTTGTAAATACTGTCCTCTTTTTTATTTCACTAATCATTTGCTTATCCTTGGAAATTTCCTGTTTGATTTCGATTTTCCTTACTTTCCATTTGAACTTTAATTTTTTTTTTATTCTACTCCCTCTTCAAAGTAAGCCGCACTTGTGATATTAAGGGATGGCAAGTTTGTGCGCGCCAACGACATGCGGTGTTCCCAAGCCGTCCCCCATCTAAGTACTGACCACGCCCAACACTGCTTAACTTCGGTGATCGAACAAGAACCGGTCGATGTCAGTGTGCTATGGACGTATTAAATTTCAATCTTTGAAAAATTTCAATGACATGGTAAATTTCAAACGTTCAGGCGTTGCCATTCAAATACAAATTCCTAGTCACCTCACCTAGAGTCACTTCACGTAACTCTCAGAATACCAATTCGTAGGTGACGTGACTTTCCAAGTGACGAGAGATCTCACGTGAGGTGACTCTCAGAATAGGGCCCTATGTATTTATGATATTGTTTTAATGTGGTAGAAAACATTGTCAGGGGCCGCATAGCAAAGTATTCAGCACTAAATTAAAATACTTTATTACTCAGCTCCTCAACAGTACAGTCCTAAAATACTTATTTCAATATTTATGCTTAAAAAAATGAAAAAATGTTTTTTTAAACTGATAGATCTTCCAAAACTGAAATAAATTTTCAAACTTTGAATTTTGAATCTTTGAAAAACTGAGTTTTCGGTTTATGATCTCGGAAAGTATTGATTAAACTCCCAATGAAAATACTAATCCCATGCTACAATTTCAAAGGAGTATGATATTTTCATATTTTTAGACCTTTGGAAACCATTCAAATGTAAGCTTCATTTCTATATTTCTGTGGTGCACATTGTTTGAATAGAGCGAAATAAAATAGAGTAAATATTTCAACATTATTATTATTGATAGCGAAAATTCCTTTATCCCGGTGAGCGTAGGAATCGGAGCGTCTTATCTACGCCGCTTCATAAGACTAATTATGGATTAAATGAACTGGCCTGCAGAATAACCCGAAGCCTTAACGTAGCGTATCAAATGATCGATTTTCATCTTGCTGTTGATATGTTCAAGTTTTGTCTGATGAATTATTCGTGATAATTTCAGTAATGATTGTTCTGTAGTAATCATTTCGTTGGTGAATGTGCTCTGCTTAAAAAAATTATAAATGCTAATACATAAATGCTACTGAATAAAAAAATAATTTGAAAATATAATGATAGGAATTCTTAATACAAAAATTACTAAAAATGCCAGTGCTGGCACTCCCAATCTTAATTTGGCAACCAACGCTCTATCAATTTAGGGCTACTTTAAGGTTTTGACCTACGGTGCAAATTTCATTGCATACTGATGACTGCGTTGGATGTTATAGGACATAACCCAACTAACAATTTGTTGAACATTTTGGGCGTGGATACGTTTCCATTCCTAAGGTTGCGCCTACAAAGAAACCAATGTTTCGAATTAGCGACTTTGTGGTTACTTCGTAGGTTCGAATTTGGAGCAACGCCGTTCAGTAATGACAACGAAACAAAGTAGTCATTGCATGGAAAGGGTTACGTTGTAGTTACTTCCTTGTGACGGCATTACCGCGACACCGCTTAGTAATGGTTTCGAAACATTATACCTAACGTGCGACTAAGAATATGACACTTATAGTCGCAATGACGTAACAGCAACGTAAAATCTTAGTCACAATTTTCAAAAAGTTTCGTAATCGCGACGTTACATTTGGAATTGTTTCAAATTTACTAACAATCCTCTTGCCGATACCCAATATCTTTCTCTTTCACGCTCATAGCTATCTGTATGATATACGAAGAGTTTATGCAAAATGATTATGTATGTGTTAAGTGTTTATACGATGAAGATAATATTGTATTTCAGCATATGTTTAATTATTATTATAATAATTAAAAATTTTGAATCCTATGGTGATAAAACACGAACGATTCAAACGTTACTGCAAAGGTAGTGTTGATACTCCCTAAAACTACCACGCGCCTGCGATTGTATCAGGCTTTAGCTAAAATAGGTCTTTTTTTCTTTCATAAAATATTCTATACTTTGTGCAAAAACTAAGTTTCGCACTATCAAACAAGTATAGCATGTTCAAACATAAAAAATCTGTGCTTAGTACATCAATCAAAACTATCATACTATTTTGGATATTTTTAACTTCAAAGTAGTTTGCAATTCTTAGCCGCCATGATTGCCCAAATTTGTTCGATATGATTGTCCTTTGAAGGAAATGATCCCAGTTAGTGCCTATATCGGTAATTTCAAGGCATTGTTGATACTTTGTGCCTTTGGATGTTACCGAATAGTAGTTTTGACTACATCGTACCTTCATAGTAGTTTTTAGAAGTCGTCGTTACTACCTAGTTTCTAATCTGAAATGCGCTCGAAACCCAAGGTGAAACAGTTGGTTTAACATAAATTTGGCCAATGCTAGGTGCGCTTTTTGCACCTCAGTCGAGAGCTGGTTAGAAAAGTACCATTGAAAACTGCAACAAGTGGAACAGAATTGTTTTTATTTTAACACTACAGTCGTGACCAGCTCTCGATAGAGGTATAAAATAATGCGACAATTATAATGAAATTTAATTGAAAGCTATTCTTTAACAATGATTTAAGTATAAATATATCGTACAACATACTAGTTGGCAGGAGTTGGATATTATCTTCAAAATACCGAAAAATGTCTATATGCGATACAAAGGATAAAAGCGAAATCTTAAAAAAAAAATGTTTAAGCATCGCTGGATTTTCTATTTTACTATTCGTTTTTTTTTGCACTTTTACTTGGTATTTAACACACTACTGCAGTATGAATTCTGAATGCAGAAACTCAGGCTTTTAAATGCACGTACCTCAGACGTACGAAAGTATAGTTCACTCACTGTTGATTTTGTTGGAAGTATTAGTTTGGGAATATTGTTACTTGGTAGTGCCATCAAAGTAACATAGAATCGAGATGTGCCCATAATGTGCCTAAAAACGTTTTCAATTCTCAGCTTTATAAGAAGAAAAGTTTGGCAGAGGACTAAAACGAATGACATGATCGCTTCGATGGCAAAGGTTGTAGACATTAGTTGTTATTGTATGCTGACCAAAAATGAATTTCTTTATACAGTATAATAAAAAAGTCTTCAATCAATATTTTAGCTATACTAAGAAAAGAAAAGTACGCAATACTCTGACAAATCCTAACCACACAAGATAGAATAAGAAAATTCTTGTAAATTCTTTTCGGTAAACATTATTTAAGAATAATAAAACCGATATGCTTTCAAAATGTTCGAAAGTTGGCATACTTCCAGAATTTTATAAAATCAAGTGTTCTGACAGTGCGGTGTATCTCAAAAAGCATACTACAATTACATTCAACTAAAAGACCCCTACCATTTAGAATCAAATGTATATTTTTCGGGGGTCCAAATTATAAGAGGTTGTAATGTGTAAATACAGTAAATAATATAGGATGTCGAAATACATAAATGTGGAGTCGGCTACAACGAAATCTTTGATCATGCCAGCCGAAAGCCTCTCAAAGCGTGTTGATTGTTTGTGATGATCTTCTTCAGCTCGTCGTCTAAAATCTGCATCTGCTCTCTTCTTACAATTGATTCCTCCAAAGATCATGGTTAAATTTTCGTATCCGCCAATAACTGTGCATTTTTCGCATCCGTAATATGAGTTAAACTAAACAAAATCTTTATAAGAATACCAAGTAAGATATATATGTTCACAAAAACGTATAAGTAAATATACCTTTTACATATGCGCTGATGGTAGAATCGCAAACAAAACGCCTAATTTTCACTGAAATGTCACTCCCACTCACTCCCAATCACTGCCTGTATTAATATTGAAGATAACTCGTAACAAAAGGGTTGAGCAAATCTTTCGTTTTGTTATAATAAATTACGAATGTAATAATTGATGAGGTAACCATCGACATTAATGTGTAAGGATATACTCAGAAGATAGTTAATTTGTGATTACAAATCTATAAAACTTTTTGCCAATTCATTTTGCTAATTTGCAAATCAAACGTTTTATTTGAAATCTGAATTTCTAGTTGATTGGAATAGTTTATTTAATATTTTTTTAAACGAATTAGCTGTCCCGAACGGTGGAGACTTTTTTATTAAACTCGTTTTGTGAGATTCCACATTGACGTTTAAAGAATTGTCAGAACGATACCATCATGGACATAGGCGCCAATACGTAACCGTTACATGCGAGTTTCCTTGATAGGCATAGGAATATGAAAGGAAATATGTGTGGTAACTTTGACGTATAATGTGCCTTACTGGGATTTTGATTAAGTCGCATTGAAGGAACTAATCCCTAATGGACACAATGCCTGTAAAGACGCGTCGAAAGTAATTTTTACCACTTCATAACTAAAATTTTCCCTATCAAGGAATTTTACTTTGAAGGAAAAATGACGAAACAATTCCGACTCGACATAGCATTCACGACGTATTCGCGTCAAAAAAGTCCATTTAGTAACAAATGGGCACAAATTGTTAGTTGGGAAGGCTTTTATTATGTGGAGAGTTATTTCAAAACGGCACCACAATCTCAGGGTTATCTGCACATTCATTAGACTTCTATAAGAAAGAAAGACTAATAAATTTTGTAAATTTTATATTAATCTACTAAATGGGTTGTGAGAAACAAAAACAAAAAAAAACTGGTACTAAAATATTGGTAATTTGATGAAGAATTACCGACAGGGAATTTGAAAATTTTAATTTAACAGAAGATTGATTGCTGGCATTTTTTTCATAAAATACAAAAAAAAATCAGCAGGTTTTTTGCGTACCTTTCATAGCTAGAAGATTGCTTGCACCTTTCTTATTGTTTCAAAAATTATTTCCCATACATATTAATGTAACTTCTAAATTTCGTTATGATGTGATGACCCTGTAGTAAGCTCTAGCAATTTGAAATTCTACAAATTTTCGTTGCCTACCTTAAGGTGCTTGGCGCCCACATTTCATTAAAAACTTTCAAAACACAATCATATTCAAGCTAATCGCATTCTTAAATTTCACCACCAATACGTTTGATTTATCTAAATATCTTGTTTCCACTGAAATATAGAGGTACCTAAAAATTCACCAAAGCACGCTCTGTTACCAAACAGTTCAGAGTATTCTATTGTAAATTAAAAAACGTTACAATTCATATCCTACAATTACTGATGAAAATTTCAGCTGGGTCAAAAAACGCGATCCGAAGAAAAATTCGCCGGAACTTTATGTTGAATTTGTTTTGGATATAAATTTTCTTCGAAAATCTGTGAAAATGAGAAAAAGAAATATAAATTTTTTTTCAATAAAAAACCTACAGGTTAGTCTACACTACAGCCTCAGAAGCTATCAGCAAAATGCCAGAAAAGAAGTACTAAAAATACTTCTAAAAAGTTATTCTTCCGTAGTGGGCAGTACAAGTTTTGTTTTCATGGCTGCTTTTAAAAAGTTCTTGCATATCGAATAAATTAATCGCAGGCGCTAAATATATTTTCTTTCCGTTTTATGTTTTAGCTTAAATTTTTCTACTTTTCTCTTTCACTCTGGTTGAAAACGGAAGAACATTTAGGAGACGTATCTCATTTCGTAGACACGTTCATGCATTCATATTAGAGTTTAGTGTCTTTCTACTCAATGAAAATCGAAATTTCCTTCTATATATTCATTTAACTTAAATATAATGAAATATGGTCGTTACAGTTGGTATATGATTGATTCCTTTGGGTTCAAATGCCGTTATCTGTTGATCTAACCAAGCAAGTTTCAATTGACATATGGTTCTCAGTATGAGCTTCTTCAACAGTAATAACTGTTGGCTTCACTACTACCAGAATTTATTCTAAATCTGGAGCTCCTTCCATCTGACCTAAATTTCTGGTAGGCGGAATTAAGCAAAGCTACATATCTTCAAAGGAATTCTTTGTAAGAAAAACACTTCAAATATGCTCCAAATTACAATATCTACTACTAGTTTGTTTATTTTACTATGAAATTTTCTTCCAACTCTTGTCCAAATGTGGGTTGCTTCTCCCCGAAGAGTTTTATTTCTTTTCCTTCTATTATTTAGAATAAGCCTCAAGAAAGAATTTGTTTACCCTCTTTTTCCATAGGATTCCTGCCTTCCAGCCTTAAATTCAAAATCACTGCCAAACAACCTTGTCGATTATAAACAAAAATTTATCGAGAAAAAATCTAATCGATGAAATTTACATCCTGCGTGAAATTTCTCATATAAACACTGATATGTGTGCAAAACATAATAGAACAACAAATATTGTTATTAACCTTCACGCTCACCAGTAATCAGAGCATACACTTTTAATTAGCATACACTTTTTCCAGATCCTTTTATTTTGTCAAGAATCTAAAGTACTCCCGCCACAAATCCCGTTTCGCATCTGAGGGTAGTTGGTATAGACTTCATTTACAATCAATATCTACAAGTGTAAAATGATAAGCCCCATGACTCACTTAACCTTTAAATTAAGTCAGGTATCAATTCAGAGTTCGGTTGACCCAGAGACCGATGTGTGATCATGGTCGAAATCAAGCTAGGGACAAAACACTTTAGAACAGCCAGTGCTCTACAAGCTTCACCATTTTGTCAAAGATTGAATGGTTCACTCAAAGAATGTAGTATTTTAAAGAGGTAAGTGCATACTATATCATCTATATCAGCTCAATATTGAAGTCTCCGAAGCTACTTGCTTCCTTTCTCAATACTCCCTTAATTGGACATCCTATCCTCTCGCAAAACACCCTCACAGATACACATATATATAATAAAATAGCCAAAACAAAATATCCTATTTCCTTAACAAAATGAAAATAGCATGCCAGACTTGATTCAATTGCGTCCAATAAAACCCCTGGCTAGACATCATTGTATTTACTTATATGGAAAGAGTGTACCTTCAAACCACGCATGCATGCAATAAATGAAACGATTCAGTGCAGTGAATTGAACGTGAATATCGATTGCATCATACCATGATAGATTGAGTGGTCAGGATGAAAGTTATGATCAGACATTTATAATGTTGACGAGGCATGTATGTAAGTGGATATCGTACGATTTCATGAGGAGAATATTAAAAATTGAAGGTTTGAATTCGTTTTTTATTGATATTATGGACATTATAGTTCTTCGACCAATAATTTTTTCATGGAATCTAAACAAACATGTAAGTAATTTCGCTAAGCATACTTAAGATACAAATTAGATACTGTCAAAACATATTTCTGGTCAAATTATTGCGTCATTACTACTAATCCTGTTAATTTCTTTGACTAATGCAAATTCCAATTTCAACCTTGTTCTAATGCTTGTGTTACACACGTCCATGTCTTCGTTTGACTTTCAATCTTAAATTACATCAATTACCCGAGTAAAACTTGACATTGCTTTTTATGGCCTGTGTACTTGTGCTTCGCTCAAGCTTGTCTAGTTTCAAGTTTATAAACATATGATGCCAGCCACAAAACATTTCTAATTATCTCCAGTTTCTATTTATAAACAAAAAGCTTGGCGTTGAAAATCAAAACAAACAAGCTTACAATATTCAATGCATTCACTGTAGTCGTTCATTTGTGATCCATACGCAAAACTATTCAAATCATGCGCTTGTATCGAAACAATATCTATCATATATAGTCAACTAACACATTTAAGCTGGTTTAGCCGACCGAAAACTATTCTATATAACGGTTTGCTAGAGAAAAAACCGTATTGTTTTCAATCAGCACATCGTCATCATCAAAAGCACCATTGAAATGAATTTATTTCACGTTGTATCTTTAGCAATAATGGGAAAAAATGCATCCGTACTTCACCATAAAAATTCCTCGAATTTTATCTTCATCTGGAATTATAGCTATCTGGAGATGTAGCTATAAAAATGATGAATCTTGACGTTTTACAATATTCTTTGTGTGTAGGTAATCTAATGTTAGCCTCTAGTTGGATGCATAGATTGTTGTTATGCTTTGTTAATTAAAGTAAATTATGGGCGCATTGTTGGGCTATTTATTGCATGAAGTCAGGCAGTACAACACGATTTGCATTTTGCGGAAACCCTGCAGTTTTTATTCGAATCGCTTTGAAGATAGTTTTATTCCAATTAGTGATGTGAAATCATGGTCCAGGTATGCACTAATGCTTCAATTTCAATTGTTTGGTAGTTAGTAATAGTATTAGTGGAAAATATTGGTTTTGCGTGGATTGTACTGTTTGCGTTAGCTTTGGATTGTTTATCTAGTACAGTGAAAACATGTACATATGTAAATTAAATAAAAATTTGTATAAAATTTAATATTGAATAATGATTGAGAAAATCAATACTTTAAGCCTGGCAGAATGCTACTATATATGAAAGACAAAATCACAACTTCCACAAATATAGAACTTCAGACTATTAATTTAATCTGGTTCACTTTTTCGCACCCTTCATCCCCGTTTGCAGTCGGCAGATTAGTACGATTAATCCTTTAAAATTTTGGATGCTTATAGGTACATGTGAGTAAATTTTACTCACTTGACAATTCCCATGTTTTAAACTGATATATTTTAAGATATAATTGTTTTTTATTAAGAAGAAGGCAACAATAGTATTACTTACATGTTTTATTTTATCATTGAACATAAAAAAAAATTATATAGTTTTCGAAAAAACAATAAACCTTAATTATTGTTGGTGGACATATATGTATAAAATGAATACTACGAAACTTAATTTTTGTTGTTATACAGTATTTTTTTTTTAAAGCAACATTTAACTACACATAAATGCAAACATATACGTATAAAATTGAAAGAAATATTATTATGCACACACAAATAATTTTTCAAACACAATCAGTGCACCGTTTTACTGAGTGTTCGCGGAAAATACGAAATTATATCTTCATCTTCATCGGTTTCATATTTGGGGCATTTCACGTGAATCGGACAACGAAAAAAAGTCGAGTTTCTGGATTTCGCTCATATTGTGCATAATGGTACTTCTAGAAGATAAGAATGTGGATGCACAAGTTTTTGTTTCTATGAGGTTTAGTTGCCGAGTTATGGGCTTCTGAATAACTGAATAATATCTAAATTCTGAATAATATCAATCTGTTTGTGGAGGAGAGCATATCATCAGAGATAAAACGTCCTTATAATTAGCCAAGCTTATATCGGAACCCTTTGTTAAGGGGTACAGCTAAAATCGATTTTTTATTTTTTGCATTTTCAGAATGTATATTTAACTGATAATATTCCCTGAAAATTTCAATCGATCCGACAAGTTTTTTCCGTGATATACGCATATTTGCAATCACATCTCGGACTGTTAGAATGTACGCGGAGTACAGACCGAAGCGCATGGGAGTAAGCAAGAGGGAAGAATGGCTCGTAGACAGCATCAAATCGAAGTATTAGAAGCTGGTGAGGCTACAAAGGGTACATCTTATAGCCCTAGAATAGATGACTCCATGTAACTAAAACAAAAAAATGATCTATGTGTTAACTTTTTCCGAAACTTTCAACGCGTTTTTCTCAAAACTATGTTTCCAAGTCGGTGACCAAGATTTCTATAAAACGGCTCAACCAAATGGTTTGAAATTTTAACACAACTTTTTCAGATATATTCCTCAGGTATTAAACGAAGGAATAAGATTTCGGATAATTATTTCTGTTTTTTTTTTAAACAATTTTAAATGGCAAGTTTGGTCAAAAATTCGATTTTTTTTTTACGAAGCTGCCATTTTGTCAAAAATCTAAATTTCGAATATTCCTTCGATCAATACCTAGTTTTATCTATCTACTAAAAGAATCTGTTTGGTTTTTTGACTTCAGATGAATTATACCGAAGAAATCGTGTTCACCGCCGAACACCTTTTTTTGGAGGACCTTCAGGAGATCGTCTGCAGGAGCGCACCAGATCAATATTTTTACAAATTATTAGCGCCATTATGAACTTAGATGTTGGCACTAAATGCATATATACTTTTTATTTTTGTAAAGCAAAATACCTTTTCACAAAAAATTAATAAAAAAACGTCTTTTTCCGGCTATCTAACTGTATATAACCCCTCAAAAAAACTATTTTTGGTCCTTTAATCATTAATTTAACGTTTTGATGTATAATGCATCCACAGACAGAATGCATCCCCGATGTTTCCGCTAAATTGAAGTATTTAGGCAGTCTGCTGTTTGCATTGCTGCAGTAGAATGATTTTATGAGACCAGCAACATGTGGATCTATACCTCTTCGTCTTTTCGGGGAAGTATAACCTTGTCTAATTTTTTTAATTGCGTCAGCTACTTACTTTGGCACTTGATCAATTCGTCGGCAAAATTGATAAAAGTAAACACTTTGAATATTCCTCTCTGATATTATTTACTATAGATAATTCATTATTTGTTTTTGTTTCTTCTGTGGGTAGCTCCTGCTTTATTTTAAATACATTTTCGTACAGTACGCTAGTAAAGATTTTTTACTCTCTTCTCAGAATGTCAATTTTACAAAAATGTTTGTCTATATGAACTACTTCCTGTCTATACCCTGAAAGCAACTTCTTGGAATCAATTTAAACTTCAAGCATTGCAATTAACCCTAATTTTAAATATGCAAAATAGACAAACAAAGAAAGCAATTAAAAATATATGTACAGTATAATATGTGCGAGAAACCCTAGATGTAGAGAAAACCCAAAAGAATCCTAATTGTTCATGCCGCTAGTAAATGAAAAGGAATCTGCTTTCTTTATTTTTGTTTTATGATTATGACAAATGATTTTCCTTAATTATTGCAAACAATTTATATTCTAGTGTTAGGTATGTTAGTTACAAAAAAAATCGAAGCACTATTCTGTTTAAAAAATAAAAATCATAAAAATAATTACCCATAACTGAGGAATACAAGACCTTGATTTTGCAAATATCCAAGGATAAAGGACACTGTAATGATCCTTTTTATCCTTTTTGGCCAGGATGTTTCTCGCATTATTTTTTTTACTTTTTACTATTTTATATTTTACTATATTATATTACATCTTATCCGTTCCAACAAGCTATATTTGAACTCAACTACTTATATTCACAGTAAAAATTTCATTAAAATCTGACGATAGCGATCAAAGACCGTTGGTCGATTTTCCGTGGAATGACCCGAAAAATGAAAAACATAAGTTCTTAATCTTTGCCAAAAACTATTCATACTGTAATTTGCATCAAACGCTCATACTAAATCTACTTTAAGTGTGCCAGAGCTTGAGCTCCGGAGACTGCATGATTTGTTAGGACGTTCTTCCATAGCAGCCCAAACTGATTTTTAGGAATATTTTCATAAACTGACTTGAATTTGTGTTCAATAGGCACTGTGCTATAAAGCCTGTCGAACTCAAAAGTTTTCAAGATGAGTGTAATAATTGCTATATCTGGGCCAAAAATATTATTTATCGTCATGAAATTTGGTTAGATCGCTTATTCTAAGCTCCTTCCATTTTCAACTCACTACAATAACCACGACATAATTCATTAAGGCCGGCGATACATGTAAAATTTTCAAAAATTCGAGTTTCTTTTTTTTGCATAAATACTTAAATTAACTTTTAAAAATTAAACGTACTGAAGAACTTCTGTTTGGGCCTTGAATCGCTGATTAGTTGGTAAGTCGATGTAATCAGAGAGTTTCTGTGTGTCAAAACTACGCGTTTTTCTCGAAACGACTTTCTCAACCGATCCTTATGAAACTTGGCACACGTTTTTTCTATAGTATAAGCTTCTAGTTGAACGTCAATAATACAAAAACTATTTTCAAAATTTTGCATTTTCGACCCAAAAACTGTCGAAAAAAGGGTCAAAAATCGTACTTTTTTTATGAGGTGTGATAATTCATGATTTTTTTATCTAATTTTTTTTTTCTTGGTTCAACTAGAAGAAACATGTTTAATAAACACACTCCAGCCCATTTTTTTGATTTCAAATTGCTGTAACTGATGCTGAAAAGACCCGCCGATTAATGCCTTTCGCCGCGAGGGTCTCAGGAGATTAGTTACTACGGCGGCCATTTTGAAACAAACAAATAAAATTAGATTCTTGTATTTTAATATGTAATGAATAAACATGAATACTTTCAGAGCGATTCATTTATTCCTTCTATTTTAAATAAGCCTCTGAAAAACGGTCTAAATTCAGGCGTTTACATGTATCGCCGGCCTTAAAGCATTCCGATTTTTGTGTTTCATCTCGAAAACAATTTCCACTAAAACACCTTCGTTAAAAACAGTTAGCACAAACTCTAAAACTATCCTTAGTGATAAAATCATATTCATCCTTCATTTTCGTTTTCACAAACTTTCGTCCAAACTTTATTTTAACTTCATGCAATTTCCTCAGATTCCTTACGAATGCAAAATATATTTTATATTCCCCTGTCAGGGAACAAAAGATACGATGAGCAAACAACTATTAGACAAGGAAGCAATAGGGAATTGCGGCATCTGGTGCATTTTAGCCCGTTGAAAATGCATTACTTCGCCGAACGAGCACTATCCGCCTTTAGCCTGAGCTACACACGAGTACTATGTCTGATATTGCATCCATTTCCCATTTCAGGAAATCTTTATCGCCTCGCGTCAGACTTCCATGACCTGAAATGGAATGGAGAACTTTTCCTTGACTTGACGTTCGGTATCGTAAGCAACTTGATCCGTTGCAAGTATAGCTCTTGGGTGCCTGAGGTGATGCTTCGGGGTATGCATTTACAGGACTGTATCTGTAGGTGCACTTAGTCTTGTATATTTGATCTCGGCGAGCGTAAGTCCAGGTGCAACGGTAGCTGAACCTGCAATTTATCTTGTCAGGTTGATGATGGCACAAGTCTCTGGATGTTTAATGTGTTTTATGTCTGTTATGTTTTTAAGTTTCTAGAGATGGTTGTTAGTTGATTCATTTCAGAAATGTCACGTCTTCGTTTGGTATGATTAGGATTTAAGTTGTCACAGGAAAATGATATTGTCTTTTCGACGATGGAAGAATGGTTTCGTGTAATCGGATGGCAATCTCTTGAAAAGAATGAAGAAATACTTTTGATTCTTTAGTTTGATGAAATGTAACAGAGCTTGAAGATAAGGTCAGCAACCTAAATAATACCACTTTGTTCTCTTTCATTCCAACATGGATGCTTTTTATTGGCCATAAAACAGTGTGAACTCTTTTTACTAGGGACGCTAAACAGAACTCACTTAATGGATCTCGAAACATTTAATTAATCAAACATCGACACACTGTGAATTCCTAATTATTGCCGCCATATATTATCATTTATTATCGCATCGAAAATCAGGTGTGATATTTTACAACAACATCACTTAACTACATTCTCATCATCCAACTGCCTCTGAATACACATTTGTAGGCAGTCGTGCCCTTACTTAAGTTGGGGTATCATGTTTTGGTAATTTATGATATTCGCCGAAACCGCATTACCTACAGTCTAATAATCTCTTTAGCTCATTAATCAAAGCACCCGAAACTCTTGACATTGCAGCGAAATTAATCAATTCGAGGACCAGCAGTAAAAAAGAAAAAAATCCACACCGCCACCACAACAAAAACAACAAAGAAGCCGAAGAAGCTGTAAGAAAGACGAGACTATGCGATGTCAATGTACCATAAAAGTCTCATTAATTGGAAGCACTTTGTGCTATTAAAATTTAGTCAGGATGTAGAGGGTGGATGGTTTCGGTGGCTGTTACCCCAAAGGGAAAAAACTCCGATGATAAGTAATTGTGTCAAATGAATTATGTAGTTGTATGGATGCTCGCTCGAGTTTCGATATAATGAAAAGGGAAATTTTCCATTGTCTATTGACTAGATTTTTTCTCACAATCGAATTTTTCGTAGAATTTTTCGAATGGAAATATACTTTTATCAAAGAAAGACCAATTGTCACTAAGCGTCGTTTTATAGTTTCTATCACTATTGGTTTCAAAGAGCTTTTAATATTAAGAATCAAATTTTAATTTTTACTGTAGAAACATAATTTTTTTTTTTTAATTTTGACAATAAACAAGAGACTTGTTAACTTTTCCAAGTCCACCTAAACTAATGCTATTTTTTTACTATACGTCCTTTCCTTAGATTCGATTTATCGTTTTAAAATAAAAATATTCCGAATAAATTACATTCTTTTTAAAGAAAGTAATTTAACCAATAAATATTGTAAACATTTCAGACAATTTGTTTCCTGTTTATCTATTAATTGTCGACTTTCTAGCGCATCTTTTACCATAGAGAACAGGAAAACCACATCATACCATACCAGATTCCTGTCATTCATGGTTTTGTTTCAAACACTAATTTAATTTCCGTACAGACAGACTGTATTAATAGTTTTTTGATGATAACAAAAACCAAAAAGCCACATGCATTGTGGCAAGTGACGAGACTTTAATGGTAATTGTATTCTTGCGTTGCAGAGTGCATTTTGTGGTAAATGTTCGTTGAGGTTGAAAGTTGCACATTTATATAAGCCATGGTTCCAACGAAATTCTGTGAAAGGATACTTTCGCTCCAGTAGGTTTGATTCAAGTAAATTAATTTAAAGTTGTAGACTTTGTATGAAAGCATACAGAGTGCATCCGGCTCAAATAAGGATATGCTTTTATAAACTTCATTATTTTTGCCTTTGGAGCTGATATATTTTGATACATTTCTCTATTTCATATAATGTGCTGGTACGTATTGATGCCGATATCAATCTAATAGTGTTTTTTGACGTTTTCCAGGCATATCTTTTCAAAATAGCATTTCATTTGAAATGTTTCTTCGATCCTTCAGTCGGTCTTCGATCCTTCTGTTTCTTCGATCCTTCAGTCCAAAACTCTTTCAGAATTTTTAGAGCGTATATTTTCTGGCCATTAGCACTATATTGTGCACATATCAGAATACGAATCTAATCCACCGCGCACATTGCTGCCGCTTGTATTTTCTTTACGAGAAGATTAGACTGAAACGTCGATTTATGGCAAAAATCATGTTAATACGATGAAGAGACATCGAGAAACTAGATAAAAGGAATTAAGAAAACGGCGATGATGATGGTGATGATGATGAAGCTGATTACTAAAAGGAATTTAATGATGAGAAAGAACGTGAATTGAAAAGTCGTCTAGTGCATCAGAACCGCTAGAAAACTGATTTTTGAAGAAAATATCTTTATCCTAAAAATTTTCAAAGATGTAATACACCCCTTTGTAGTATCATATCAACTATTTCTTACTCAAAGTAACAAAAATCATTTTCTGACAGCATCTCCTGTAACACAAATGATGGAAATGTTCAGTGCTGGCAACATTTTTCCAACACAGTAGCAATAAGCTTACCATAACATGCTCGTGCTTAATCAACTTATCCTCTGAATTTCGTTTTTATCCAAAGTTTCAGTTATTAGACTATGCCTGTGGTTGTCATCCGAAAAATTTCCAAAACTTGGAAAATTTAAACATCGGTTGCTTATTTTATTATAAATGCTTTGCTTATGAATACAAAATGAAAACATTTGTTGGTGTAATATTTACGAAATTGTCTAGTGTTTTTTTTTCAAAGTGGCAGCTATTTTACGAAAAGGCTCGAAAAATGCGGTGCCAACGATATCTTGAGCTGGATTCATCTGAAACAAAAAAATCAAATTGTTTCTGTTAGAGTATGAGTTTGACTTGTACTTGAACGAATGATTTGTAAAAATATCGAAATCTGAACTTTTGGCAACGTCGCGAGTAAAAAATTTAATTTTGGACCCAAAAATTCAATAAATAATGCCATGTGTATTAAATTCCAATGAACGAAACACAATATCCTTCGTAAAAGTACAAGTCAAACTCATACTCTAACAGAAACAATTTGATTTTTTTGTTTCAGATGAATCCAGCTCATACCGTTGGCACCGCATTTTTCGAGCCTTTTCGTAAAATAGCTGCCAGAGGGCGTATTATCAATATTTTTGTCTAAAATTTTTTTCACATATAGCTCAAGAGTTACTTTAGTTGTTAACAATAATTTATAATAATTTAATACATTATTTTTTATTTTTGAAACATTTAAAAATGGCGTTTTTTTATTCTCTGAGACCCATGTAACCCCTTAAAGCTTGGGTCAGACATCGGTACTTTTACTGCGCAGTTTTTAGGTTGCAGAAGCAAAAACTGCTAACTCTGTTCACACATAGTGGGTGCAACCCGCTACTTTTACTGCGCGCAACCGGGTAGCTGCAACTTCTTGCGAAGAAAACTGCAAAGGTATTCACACATAACTCGCAGTTTTTGCTGCGCGCAACCTCTGTTGCAGTATTTTACTATTTAGTTTGTTATGAATTTTCAACCAGTTGTGTTATGACGAAGCATTTTATAAAAACTTTTTGAGAATATCGGGTAGTGATTTTGATGAACTTCTACAACTGGTGACTCCTTTAATAAAAAAAAAGACACTTGGATGAGACAATCAATAAGCCCAAGTGAACGATTCTCTTCCTTCAATTATTTAAACAAATTTAAACAAATTTGTTTTGAAACATTAGAATAGAATGATTTACGTAAATTTTATTTATCAGTTTTTAATATTTAAGTTAGATTTTGCAAAATAGCTATAACATAGACTTATAATTAGAATAAACCATATCGCCCATAACTTCTCTTAATTAAAATTGCTCTTCCTTCAATCAAAGATACTGTGTCTTTCGTCCAATTGTATTTAGCCACATCCTATTTGGTTGAACAAAATTAGTATTCTACCATTTAAAAATTTTGAAATACATACCGTAAAAAATATTAAAATTGCTATCACTACCGTACACACAATACTGTCACTTTTCAATACACTAATTGAATCGGCAATAACAAAACGAAAAGTGCAGACGCAGTCGCAGCAAAGTTTCAACCAAATTAATATTTTTTTGCTGCACTTGCAACTCGTTGAAAAGCTCTTCATACATCGCTACTTTTTAGGCTGCAAGTTCCGCCCGCAGTCTGGCTGCAGGCGCAGTTTTCAAGGTTTCTACATTGATCACACATCGCTATTTTCTATCAACGCAGTTTTTTGTGCTGCGCAGCGCAAAAAGTAGCGATGTCTGACCGTAGCTTAAGTTTCATGATTTTTTGGGCGGCAGCCCTCAATATATTTTCACGTCTGTAACTTCCAATTCAGCAGTCGGGTCAAAAATGAAATTCACAGAGCAAGCTAATTCCAACTTGAAGCAGGTTTGACTTGTCGGTGTTAGCAAAAGGCTTTTAGAACTGGTAATTTAACCGCTATTGTACCAAGAAATGATACGACTGCATTTTCATATGATGGGAACCATACAAACAAGCAGAAACTGTTTGAATTTTTCACTTACTGAGGTTATCGTTGAAGTCAAAGTTTTTCTGGTCCTATAGCTTTCGTCGCAGTCAACACCATCACAAATTTGACTAACCGAGCACTGAGAAATAATATCATTCAACCATATTCAAACATCTGCGCATTTCCTATGCGCTAGAGTGTCCTTACATTACATATGGTGTTATGTAATAATAAGATAAGAAAATGTTATTCTGCCCAAAAACACGTCATTTACAAACAATAACATACCTTGACTTAAATAAACTTATAAGAAATCGGATAAATGTTCATCTATGCAGCTTAGATGTTAAATTATAAACAAAAGAATACAGCTACTTTTTACTAGACATTTTATATTTTTCATAGGGGAAAAGCGAAGAAAACCCGAAATTTGATCAGCTTAAGCTTAAAGTAAAAAACTAATTTCTAAAAGAAAAACTAAGTAACCGAAATATCTCACATAAGTAATCTTAGGCTCAACTGCCAAATTTATCTGTTTTCTTAAGAAAATATAATAAATTACACACAATTGTTTGATGTACTCACGATGACATTGATGTTGCAAAAACTAGTGCTTTTATTAAAATGTTATCAGAATTTGAACAAGCTTTGACATACTTTTTGATGTAATATACATACAGTGGTGGACAGCTAAATAGAACACTTGCATTTCTATCAATAAAAGGGCATTTTTTCAGTTTTTAATGAAACAACTGATTTTGGACTTATGTATTATTTATTGAAACTATAAAAGCTTATTTAAAATGTGAAATGATGACTGTATTTGTTTGTAAGTAAAAATACATAAACACACTAATTAAAATACGCGTGGCCACATAAATAGTACATAAATTTGCATTGCAGTAAAGTTATAAAAAAAATATTTTTAAGCCACCGTATAAATTAATATTTTGTTGCAAATCCTTTGTTCTTAAGCACAGCTCAGCATCGCCTTGGTAGACTTTCCACTAAAGTTTGACAGCGTTCGTTAGAAATAGATCTCCACGCGATCTGAATTTGGTCCCACAATTCAGCAGCATTTTTAGGTTTCACCCTGTTTATGTGAGTTTCGACATCATTCCACAGGTTCTCGATCGGATTTAGATCAGCAGACTGGGCGGGCCATTGTAAAACGGGGACATTTTTATCACTAAAGTAACCCTTCACAAGACGAGAAGTGTGCTTAGGATCATTGTCTTGCATAAAACGCCATATCAGTGGCATATTTTCGTCTGCAAAGGGGATCATGTGGTCCTCAAGAATTCGTTTGTAGACGTGTTGATCCGTTTTCGTGTCTATCTTGATTATTGGTCCCACCCCATGCCAGGAAAAAGCAGCCCACACCATCACATTTCCGCCACCATGTTTAACAGTTTTCTGTGTGTATTTGGGATTGTGTTGTTGGTTAGGTGGACACCAAACATACCTTTTCCCATCTGATCCGAACCTGCAAAACTTGCATTCATCACTCCACAGCACATTTTTCCAGAAACTTATCGGTTTGTTTAGATGTTCCTTTGCAAACGATTTCCTCATTTTTGAGTTCTTCTTTGTCACAAGTGGTTTTTTTTGAGCGATGCATCCTCTGAGATTTTTTTCTTGCAGACGCCTTCTAATTGTTCTATCTGACACAGAAATATTGCTATCATTCAGAACACTGCTTTTTATCGCTTTGGAGCTCGAAAACGGGTTGGCGACACTTGCTCTATATTTATTTACATAAATTAGTGAATATTTGATCCATTATTAGTGATTATTAAATTAAGTTACCTTAGGGATAACAGCGTAATTTTTTTAAAGAGTTCTTATCGATAAAAAAGATTGCGACCTCGATGTTGGATTAAGAGATACTTTTGGGGGCAGCATTTCAAATAAGTAAGTCTGTTCGACTTTTAAATTCTTACATGATCTGAGTTCAAACCGGCGTAAGCCAGGTTGGTTTCTATCTTTAGTTAATTAAAGCATTTTAGTACGAAAGGACCAAATGCTTAAAATAATTTTTATTTAATATTGAATTTAATTAATATAGCTATTTTGGCAGATTAGTGCAATAAATTTAGAATTTATGTATGTAATTTAGATTACAAATAGTATATGAATATAATTATTGAATTAATTTTATCTTTTATTAGAAGTTTATTGTTAGTAATTTGTGTAATAGGTATTTTATTTTTTCTGTGTTGTACGAGTTTAAGGGTTTATACTGTTATGGTTGCGGGTTGGTCTTCTAATTCAAATTATGCATTATTAGGAGGTCTACGTTCAGTAGCTCAGACTATTTCTTATGAAGTTAGATTGATTTTGATTTTACTTTCTTTTATTTTAATAATTGGTAGTTTTAATTTTATAGATTTGTATTTTTATCAAAAATTTAGTTGATTTATTTTTTTATCTATTCCTTTATCCTTAGTTTGATTTGTTTCTAGTTTAGCAGAAACTAATCGAACTCCTGTTGATTGCAACAACATTGTCCTGTTTTTGTTGTTGTTTTTCTTGGCCTTTTAGCTCTCGGACCGTTTTTGGCACTGCCATAGAGCTCCTTATGACGTAAAGCATTGTAAACTACCACCCGCGAACACTCCAGCTGCTTGGATATTTCCGTAATTGTTGAACCTCTGTCTTTCATGTTGCAGATGATCTCACGCTTTTCTTCGGAGCAATGTGGCCCTCTTCCCATCTTCAAAAATATTTCTTTATATTTAACTTTTTCAAAAACTAATGTTAACTGTTCTTACTTTCAAATAAATTTGTTATTATTCAAGAAAATTCACTTCGACTCACTAAAACCAAGCGTGTACTATTTAGGTGACCAGATAAAAATACTTCCTTTTACACTGAAATACGCAATGCAATGGGAACATGCATTGCGTATTTTATGAAGATGCTCAAAACTAGTTCTCACATATGTGAGCATGCGATAAGAAATGTAAACATTCGATTCCTCGCTCCATGTTTCCAGCAAATTTAAATTGAACAGCCTGCGAGGATAGTGTTCTATTTAGGTGTCCACGACTGTATATTTCGTTTCATATTCAGAAACTTCATAAAAATCTGAGATTGAAAAATGTTTACTCCTGATTTTGAAGATTTTTTATTGTGTTTGATTGCTGAAAATACAGCAGTCGTCATTCTTTTTTTTTTTTTGTATCTTTAAATTAAGTTCTTATCAACAATTTTTTCTCGTAAAAGTGATGTGCCCAAATAACTGCAGTGATGAAAAATCACTGCTTAAATTTGAAAATCATAATCACCGTTTCACAAGTTATTGAAAAATTGCAGTATTTTCAGCGCTAATAAACATCAATAAAAATGTCTATGCTAGAATTTTTTTCGTAACATAAGCAATCATATAAGTAGAAATATATATATAACTGATAGTATTTAATATATTTGATTGAGAAGAAAAAGATTTAAAGTTTAATACAAAAAAGTATTCGAAGGCAAAATATATATTTTTGCGAAATGCGAAATGTTTTGCAATCCTCTACCGGAGCACAAACCAATTGAGTAATATCTAAATATTTTTATTCTTAATACCTTCGTTAAGTCCAAAGTACACTTCTAGCAATATTTCTCTTCTTTCAACCTATAAATTACACCCGAGATATAAATGAGAGCAGTTAGCAACTCAAGTTCTATTTCTTACAGCACACGCGAAACCCTGTGATGTGCACATATTCACAACAGTGAACAATTTTAGTACTTTTTCTTTGCAAGCATATTTGTTTATCATCCTAGCCCTACCATGAATAATCATCTGAACTTCTCTGAATGAAACACCTCCATCTAAAGTTTATTATCGGCTCCTGTATATTTTAGGAAATTTAAAACACTTTCATGAACATACATATATCATGTCTGTCAGCATGTTGCAACACGAAGAAAAAGAAGTATGCTAGGGAATGAGTGCAAGGAGCAAACAGAACAGGTAACAAACTTAAATTGCTTAGTCGAGGTCGTCACGAATGCAGGCAGGAACACAAAAATGAATTGCACTGAAATGATTAGAGTATCTATAACTTTCGAGTCAGTTGGCATTTTCGTAGTTTTCTTGATGGTGTGAAAATATGTATGTCTGTTGTTTCTATTTTGTATGGATTTAAAAATAATAATAAATACGAGAATTTAGAAGGAAATAAATGAGTACCGAAATTTAGAAGAGTTTTGTTAAAAGAATAATTCAGTAATGCAAACTTGACAAGTTCCCAATTACATATGGTGGATTAAAATTCAAAAAACAAAAGAATAAAAGGAACAGTAAATTAGTAAAAATGCTAAACAGTAGATAGTAATAGCAAATCGAATGAAAATCAACACCTGTCATTATCGGCGATCAGGATCTGAGAACACTCAAAGCATACGCCTCTCATAAGTAAAGAAAATCAACCTACATAAGCCAAAAAGTGAGAAACTGAAGAAGTTTTGAAGCTGCAATTAGAGAAAATAATATTTGTAGATGACGAAAAACTTTTCAGTTGTTTGACGTATCAGCTTAACTTCAATACTAGAAATCAATTAATCGCTGCCATTTCGAGATGAATTTTACAAAATAACTAAATCTGAATTCTATAATTTGGTGAGCTTATTATTCGCCATAACACTGTGACAGCGTAGATCGCTCTTACCTTGAACTTCCTCGATGTACCAAATTCAAGAGCCATTTATCCTCGTGTCCAGTATGGTATTGAGTAATGTAGAATATGAACCCAATTCAAAAGTCCTTTCTGTACAAAAGTAAAAATAATAAGAACCGAGAAAGCATCATCCAGTCCGATTTCAAGTTGTGTGTCTTCCTAATATAGATAGAGCTCTGACAGTGTAGACCAATAAAAAAGGGAAAATATTGTCGTTAGTATTTGATATTCGATTTTCAGGTAAGTGTTAAAATACTTTCCATCCATAAGCAGAAAAAAACGAATAAAATTGCAGTTTTAAAAACGAATAAAATTGCAGTTTTCGATTAACTAGAGCTTCTTGTGCTTAAAAAAATGCTCTCCAGGAAATGCTTTTTTCTTATGTACATTTACAATACCTGCATGTGTCACTCATATTTTCCAGACTCGTGACTCAAGTTTCTACCAATAGTTAAACTAATAAAAAAGAATAATCACAATCCAAAACCCTACCCTGCCAAGCGATAAACCTACCGTGAAATTAACGTCATCCTAATCTCGTATTTTTCAGTTACTATCTCCTATTTTTTAGCACTATTTATCAGTTAAAAAGAATCATACGAAAAATGTCAAGATAAAATTTGTCCGGATACGAATTGCATTATGTAACACTATACTATACTGCAGTTTGGAATCCCAACAAAGTTGCTCCGATTAGTGAAAATGACAATGGCCGACGCAACATTACAATTTCTAAATCAGAATGGCACCACTAAATCAGAGGGATAAGTTAGCTCCTGTACTATTTAATTTAGGATTTGAGTATGTCATTAGAAGAATTCTCATTGACAACAGAGGAACACTTTTATCCAAGTCGGCACAGCTAGTACCTACGCTGATGGCATTAATATTATGTCAAATTCCTTCAGCGACGCCAAAACAAACACTTAAAACTCTAAAAGAAACCGCTAAAGAAGTTGGTCTTTGAATTAAAATGTATGGCTCAATTGAGAGAGAGAGAGAGAGAGAGAGAGCGAGAGAGAGAAAAAACGCCAGTGAAATAAAATAAACGAATAAAGGACCAATATCTGGAGATTGTAGACCACTTGGTATACTTAAGGATGAAACTCTCGAATGATAGAAATCAACTTGACTAGATCAAACGATGGATTCAATTAGCCAATGAGACATTCTTCTCGATACCGTCAACTCTAAAATCTCGATGTGTACACAGAAAATTGAAAATTTGCATTGTGCAACAATCATGGACGTAAACTCAAGCTTGTGAGAAACCCGAAATACATTTGAAATGAGGGTTTTCTTTAGGATTATGCAAAAGCTCTGTTACTGTACCAATTTGTTGGGTAGTTCAAGTATATATATTTTAATTATTCGTAATAAGTTAGTTCTACGTTTAGGATAATATTTTCGCGCGATATCTTTGAAAAAAACTGTGAACTCGTCCTTTGATCTGCACACCATCAGCAGCCAAGATCAAAATCTTTTCTTAACCATCTCGAATTTCCACCGCTTACTCCTCTTTGTTTTGAAAATCTGCATGTTCCAAATAGTCTTTTCAACAGTTCGATTTCCAATCGCAAGCTCTTTATGTATCATTCAACCGTCTACGACGACGGTCGATGAAAAAATTTAGAGTAGACGGTTGACTTTCAACTCTCATGACGTCCATGAGCACTGCAAAGGCAACAGTCCCATCGCTTCTAAAGCAACAGCCGAACCTGTAGCCATTTGAGGTATATTGCAACTCAAATGCGATTTTATGACAGGTTATGACATCTTTAGTAACCCAATTGCATTTGAGGGGAAATCAAGTGCATATGTTGGCAATGTCGAAAGGCTGCTCGCAACTTCTGCTGAAACTATAATCTTTAACTCTTGTAAGTGTAAGTGACACCATACTCTTGAATACGGCTATGTATTTGTCTACAGCTGCATCTACTAACAAATTTCGAAAACGAATTTCTTTTTCAAAACTTTGCAGATTGATTAACCTAGAAAATTCTAATATCTATAGGAATTAGTGAAAAAAATCAGATAAAATCAAAGATTACTTTCAAACCATAGTATTAATGAATTATATTTTATTATTGGAATTTAATTTTGAAACAAACCACAACAAACTATTTTTCCAGTTGGGATGGTATGACAAATTATTTCACTGTTTTTCCAGCAGAGATTGTGCAGAACCTTATTTTGGCGCGTCAAAATATATTTCTTATTGACGCATTTCTGCCCGCAGATGGCATAGGTGTATAAAAGCTTACTTTTACTTTAGCATTTAAAGTAGCTCTCAAAGTTAATATTCCTCTTGGAATTTCCACTACATCGTGATTGTTCTTGAGTTCGAGCACAATTTATCACAAGTATTACAGAGTACTAGAATGTTTATTTTCGATCTTTGCTGGTTTTTCCATGTTTGATAAGAAACCCACATTGAAAAATGAGCATTTCTTAAAGAGTTGGATTTAAATGGAATAACAAAAAACTTAAAAGAATTGATGAAACACAATGACAACGAAACTGTAATATACTTAACCCTCCGAGAACACAGGGGGTCAAATTGACCCCCCGAGACCTTTTTGACCGATCACAGCGCTTAGGCTTGCGAGAAAAGAGGAGTACTATAGGCTCCTAAGTGTATTTATGTGTCTTCTAGACCATAAGTTTACACCGTTCGCTTCCAATCCCAAATCGTCAGTCGTCGTTGAGAAGCCTTTGAAACAGATCAAGGGGTCAAATAAATCCCATCTGTACTCGACGTCAATTTTGAGGTAAAAATTCAATTTTTTTTTACTTCAGATTAATTTAAAAAAGCCAAAAAATTAGTTTGCGATTGTTTTTATTTTTTTGTTTTTAGCAATATGGCGTATCATCTGCGTTCTAGTATACGCAATAATATGCTAGCTGAAGACAATGATAACAATTTTGGCGGCATTGTTTCCTCCGAAGACGAGCATGTCTCGGAGCAATCAGAATCTGATTATTCAGAAGATTATACCTTTTTTGCAACCTTTTATATAGGGCTGATTTTTTTTTATTATTTTACTGTCTGGGGGTATCCATATACATTTTCAGCTCAAAATATTAAAAATTGACAAAGCTATGATTTTTTTTTAAATATGCAAAATTTTAAAATCTTCACTATCGCCACCGTAAATATGCAAAATAAATACCTTTTTTTCAAGGGCCACTATAGGGCTAATTTTTTTTATAATTTTGTCATATCTTGAGAGTATCCACTTTAATTTTTAGCCAAAAACATGGAAAATGAAATAAGTCACGATTTTTTTTGTAAAAAAGCTAATTTTCGACAAAACTGTTTTTTCCCGAATTTTTTTTAGGTATGTTTAGGACATTTAAGGCACTTCTAACGTATGAGAACTACTAAAAGAGGTCTCAAACAATACATAACAATTTTTTCAAATGAAAATCTTCAGTGGCAGCGATTCTATAGACGTTCAAAAGTGGCTGGGGTCAATTTGACACCAATTGTTCTCGATGATGGAAAAAATAGGTGTGTTCTTGGAGGGTTAAGATACGTGCTGCTGTTTATTGGAAAGTAAATTCACAGCTATAGCATTATTAAAACAAACAACAACAACAATGACATAACTACAACACTCAAAAATATTCATCGCACATAAATACACAGCAGAGACAGAACAAGTGACTTGCTAAACTTTTTTAGACGAAACTGTTTTAAACGAATGGCTCAGCTTTTTTTTATTTCACAGCAAAATCAGACGAAATCCCTTCTAGTTTTTGCTACATGCTCCTTCGATTCTACGTCGTTTCACTTTTATGAAATACTTTCTTATGTCCACTTTCAATCAATGAGATATCAGCAAAAGTAAATAAATTGAGCCATAAATAAATAGGCTTTGAAATTTTGGTCTACAAATCATGATTTAAAAGGTCTGCAAGTACTTGGTTGAAAATACTTGGATTCCTAGGCCAATTTCCCTAAATGCTCTTCTATTATATCAGTGTGTAAGCTTCATTCGTTTGTCCCAGTAGGACCAGGAATGCTTACTGCAGTAATGCAGTAATTATTCCCAGTAATCATCGTCGGATCGTTTTCGCATGACGGCACTGATGAATTTAACATTAGAATGTCGTTATAAGTAATGATACTCGCTCCGTTTTGCATTACTCTACCCTTCACTGTGCATTACTTTGTAATGCAGTAAAGTAGTTAGTAGCCCACATGGATTTCTGTACTACAATGATTCTTTTTTACGTTACTTACACATTACATTGTAATCCATTATTTTGGAATTCATAGGCATTAATGAAAGAGTGCATGGTAAAAGTCATCGATGACTGTGGTCCTACTGGGATTATATACTTCACACTCCGACCCATAAAATCAATGAAAGTGTGGAATAATATTAATTACATTTTTCCGTAGCTATTTACATATTCTCTTAGCTAATTTTTTTGTATTACGTTATTTAAAAATAAACTATCTTCATCCAGCTAATCCATAGATCTAGATGTCAAACAAGTAAAATTTATTTTCAACAAGCTTGTATTCTTCGAAATAAATTAAATGTACCATTCAAGGTAAAAACAGAATTCTTTTTTATTTAACTTCTACCATCACTTTTCTCATCAATAAATTACACATTCATCTCACTAGCGTTTTAATCCATATAAGGAAAATCATCTTCCCATATATGAAGACGACAACCTTCGATAACAAACTGGATACATCAAGTGACTTTGTCAATCTTTTATATATATTTTTTTGTCTCCAGCCACGCATATTCTCACAATACAAAATCACTGTACTATCTTCGACATAATGACTGTCGTCAAATCAGTTGTTTCTGTTTTAGTTTTAATCTGTGGTTGTCAAGAGAATTTTCAATTTGATCTTCAAAGGTTTCGCAAAGCGGTCTATTATTACAGCTCCGTAAGTACTTGTGTGCAATATTATCTCCCAGCATTCCAATCTCGATTTCAGCAATCAAAGCACAAGCACCTTTGCAATCAATTAATTTATTCAGTATCTTCGAGAAGCATTTAATTTGCGGATTTATCTTGAAGCTTAAAATCTTACCAACTGGTTTCGCACCTTCTGAATTTTTAGGTTGTTCGTAACACGCGATCAGAGTTGTAAGTTGACGATTCTAAGATCCGCGCCGTTACTCGCTAAATTAAATTGATTAATCGTTTTCCAAGCACGGATTAATGATTCACACAACCGTATATGACTGAATATAAATTAATAAGTGCGATAATTCTTGTTTTGAATTGAATTCTACGAATAGTCCAGTAACTTCGATTGGTAACTACTCGCTACTTTTTGGTCGCAGTTTCATAAGCACTTTGGAATTCCTTGCATCTGTCGATCACATTCATTTGGACAGAATCGAGTGCGATTAGCATCGAAAATAAGTCGTCGTTTTTTTGTTCATCCACGGATAAAACAAGTTTGCTGTGCATTTTCAGAAGTTTGTAGTTTAATGTAATTTTCGTAAAAGCTTGGCAAGCATTTCCGATTGTAATGAATACGGCGAAACAACATATTGGATAGCAGGATCGGGCTGCAAAACACTGGAATCAAGAAGAAGAAAAAAACCATTTCAGTGGCAGGCAATTTTCAGGTAGAGTAGAGTGGATCAGCCGATAAATTACATAAAATGCGACTGACTAGTTAGCTGGCTGGCTGACTGGCTTGCCCACACGTATCTTTCAGGTGCATAACGAGTCCAGGTTATAGACCATGCCAGGCACAGATGTGTGGCTTTGTAATAAAATAAATGGTAAACAAAGTTGTCACGTCTTGGTGAGTAGATTGGTTATACTCTGGTAATTATATCGGCTTACGTTATTGGTAATGCAAGTGATCGAAACGAACACCTGGTGGTCGATCAACCTGCCTGTCCTCGGCTCGACTACTTGTAGACAAGACAAAATTTCAGATAAAAGATACGAAATACAAGTATGGTTACAGGGTGGGTGCGTTGAAACTGTTTATGTTGTTCGAAGTGCTAAGGTGAATGGGTAGGAAACTCTTAAGATCTCAGAAAAACATTGTTTTGAACTATTTTTCTTTCATAAAATTAAAAAATAAAACTGCTAATAAATTTATAAATTTGGAGACATATTGCTTACCAGTTTCTAATCATTCATTTCTTCTATTGCAGGTAATGTCATCTCACAGTTGAATATAATTCACTTTTGATAGTAAGTAGATCTGTCTGGATTTAAAAAAAATGTTAAGTTCCACGCAAATTAATAAAATGGGCACATGCCTAGAAAAAAGGAAAAACTAGAAATTACTCAGTGCATTGAAACACGATCGAAAAAACAGAAAAGAAGCTCTAACAATTTTCATATACTTGAATTCATACCAATGACTTCAACACAAAAATCAGAGTTTCCAAAGCTGCCGAATATTGAAACATAATTTTACGATAAATTTGTAAAACACTATCGAACTTATGCTTGAGTTGAATGCTTGTATAATATCAAACAATGTTGATGCAAATTAAAACTTAAAAATTTTTATTTGAATTTGATAAATTGTAAATATTTAGCACCGAAGATGCCAGATAAAATATAACTATAACACTCGTTAATAATCTGATTGATGGGTAGAAATACATAGGAGTATTTTCAGATTCAAAGATGGGGTTTCACACTGTTCATCATAATCTTTTTATTGAACTTGAAATTGAACTTGTTTAGTTGGTATTTGTATGCATGTTCCAAAAGCGCTCTGTACATATTTTGGTGATAAAATTGGCATGAGGTATCAACGCATGCATATGGAGCAATTAATAACTATATAAGCTTCGCACCTTGGGTGCTACGAAAAGCTGTGAGCCTGGTGGTATTCCGTCTATGTTCTTAAAAAAATGTGCCGAAAGCATAGCTCTACCACTTCTAATTTTATTTAATAGGTCCTTGTTATCTGAAATTTTTCCGATTCAATGGAAAGCCAGCTTTGTAATATCTGTCTTCAAGTCAGGAGATAAAGCTGACATTGCGAACTATCGTCCCATATGTATTTTAATCCCTTATACCTAAAATTTTCGAATGCCTTGTCTGTGATAGCATTTCTCCTCTTGTTCGGCCTCTTGTTATACCTAATCAGCATGACTTTTTCAATGGTAAGTATACCTCTACTAATCTTATATGTTACCATAATTATATTTACAAATCTTTTATGAATTCATCGCAAGTCCGTTCCATATACACAAACTTTTCAAAAGCTTTCGATAAACTCAATCTCAATTTTCTCTATAAGAAGCTTAGTAATTTTGGTTTTCACGGCTCTTTGCTATGCTGGTTAAATCATTATGTAAGAAATAGATCTTTGGTTATAAATGTCAATAATAATTTTCTAGGAGAATTTTTCCTACGTAGGTGTTCCACAAGGTTCTAAATTGGGGCCGCTTTTATTCCTGATTTTTATCAATGACATAAATATGGTTTTCCAGGATACACAATTCTGACTTTTTGCTGATGACTGCAAAATATTTAGGGGAGTTTCTTCTTATGACGACTTAACGGTCCTGCGGTCTAATTTGGATAGTTTCTATACATATCATGTTCAAAATAACTTATCACTCAATCTATTTAAATGTCAATATATTGTCTTTAAAAAAATCAAGATCCACGTTTCTACACACGTACACCATCAATGGAGTACTTTTATCGTAAGTTAACTTGATTAAAGGCTTAGGCATTCGAGTGGATTTTTTCTTGAGTTGTACGAATCATATTAATGATATTACGGAACAAGGGCGCAGAATGTTAGGCTTTATAATTAGGAATACACGCCATTTTAACAATATTCAAGCACAAAAATCTCTATTTTTTGTTCGCCTTTTTGGTAGTAAATTGAAGTATAATTCTGTCGTATGGAATCCTTACTATAAAACTCATTCCTTATCTATCGAAAAGGTTCAACGCCAATTTTTACGCTATATTGGGTATAAACTTAAGGGTATAAACTAAGGCAATTGAGTATCCCAGCATTTTGCCCCTTTTAAAAATGGAAACACTTGAAACTCGTAGAGGTTACTATGATGCGTCGTTTTTGGTGAACATAGTTGACGGGGTCGTTGATGCTCCTGATATATTACAGGAAATCTCACTTATGATACCAGCAAGAAGTATAAGATCTAATGACCTCTTCCACATTCAGATTCGTAGAACCAATTATGCACAAAGTTCACCAATTAAACGGTTGAAAACTATCACAAACGCTGTTGTCTCTAATCTGGATGTATTTAATGTAAATAAGGGTAAATGAAAAAGATTTGTTTGTATTGGATTTGTTCTAATAAACGATTTTCCTCTTTAGACTTAATGTAGTAAATATATATGCTAGTATCAATTTAACTTTAATTTAATATAAACTTCAGCTACTGTGTATTTATTTCTATGGACAGTTGTCTGTTTATAAATGAATAAACAAATAAATAAATTATATAGTGATTAACCATTTTTGATAGCATCGCACGAAAAAGTATTTAAATTTGCGCCATTTAAGCTTTATAATGTTTTTAATGTATTAGGCAAACTTATTAAGCTTGTAATTATGAAGTATTGATATAATAATCCTGCTATAATAATATGAGCCATGCATCGTATCAAATAAGAAAAGGGGCACTAGACGAACCTAAACATGCGATTTCTTTGGCAGCCACATTTTTCCATCGATTGACTTTTAAATTATTCCGTCGTCTTCATAGCACTACAATTCTCATCAACCTTTGATTTCTTCCAAATAATAGGTGCATTTTTTTCCTCCTTTATCCAGAATAGAGCAGAACAGGCGCATTGCAAACAACAACACTCCTGCCCGAGTGAATTCACTTTGACAGAATTCTGTTCTGCATAGGTAGTTCATGTGCTGGACTATAGAATCTGCTGATAGAAAAAAGAAAAGCTCATGAGTAGGTACCTTTTTTGCCGTGAGGTGGCTTTGAATTTTTAAAAGTTATGTTGAATGTTTTGGTGGATAGGAAATTAGAAAAAGCCCTGATAATGTGTATAAAGTTTAATGATGTAATTTTCTGTTAATTTTTTTTAAAAATATTTTCTATGGATTGTGGTAGTTTATACTCGCTATTATCCCCCTTTATTTTCGACGTTTTTGCGCTACCACAGCGAATACAGCAACATATAGCAATCTTAGCGAAAGCATCAGCTGTTCTGTACTGGATCTTTTTTTGCGCCATTGTTCTATTCTGTTCTGTACCGGAGCAAAAAAAAAACGCATCTAATGTCTCCAGTTTATCTCGGCTCAACGACCGCGTCCTCCAATTACGAAACTCTAGCAGCGATACGCTGTTTTCGCCGACAGAGTTGGAGCAGCGTTTCCTGGGTTTCTCCACTGGTCTTCGAACATCGGTGTTTTCTGTAAATACCTTGTTAGGTGCTCAATGCCCGTCCATTCGCTGAACGTGACCAGCTCATTGCAGCTTCTGCAGCCTGATGGTTGCGGCGACCGCTGGATCGCCAAATATTTTGTACAACTCGTGGTTGTACCTTATTTGCTATTGGCTATCCTCCTGCTCTTCTCCTTGCTGAAAAACTGCGTAGTGTCAGGTGTTTGTGTTTGGGTCAATGTTTCACATCCACAGCGTAACGCAGGTCTTATTATTTATTCATAGGCTTGGAGCTATGTTTTTTATTTTCATTTCATTTAATTTCGTCAATTCGTTTACATTTTCCAAATTACAGTCGTCAAGTGTTATGTTTGGTCTATTGAAAATCCTCTTTCTTGTTTGAGTCATGATTATAGTGTTCGTTGGGTTGATTTCAAAGCCTAATTCTTTTGCTTTTTGACCGAGATTCAGTAGAAGTTCTTTTGCGGATGTGAAGAAGCATGACAAAATGTTAGTATCATCCACATAGTCGACTACTTTGTATAAAACCTTACTAACCCTTGTGTGAACAGTCAGCTTTCTTATCACGTACTCAAGAGCTTAGTTGAATAGTTGAAGAGGCAACCCTAGTCCGACATTTGTGTCAAAGCCTTCAGTCATATAGTTGTTGATTCTGACTTGTGATACTATAGATGTCATCATCATTTGGTGGTTTCGATAGAATTCCGGAGTGCTGCATTATTTTATACAGTACTTTTCAATCATTACTGCCATAAGCTTGTAGACGCCGATGTTAAACTCCAAGCGGTTCTCGAGCACTTGTTAGACTGTATTTGGTTGACTCAGAAAGAATTTCTTCAATTCCCGGCGCCATGTTATTTTTCTGACTTCTTATAGTAGACTCGACTTCTTTCAGGGTTAGACGGGCTATTAGGACTTCATCAGAGACGTTTATCGGCTCTGATATCATCGAGACATATGCAGGATTAAAGAGTTTTCTAAAATTTCAATGCGACATTTCTTTCATCTGAGCACATTCGGTGATGATAGTATTGCCGATATCGACTTTACCGAGTGTCATCTTGGGTTGAAATCGACGTCTTAAACTTTACAGTAGCTTCTCAATTTTCTTTTAATAAAATTACACTTTTTACATCTTATGATCTTATTCGTTACTTGTCAGAGGTTTTTACATTGTTTTCTTTTCGTCCTGGTGTTCCTGTACGCCAGTTTTTTCGTTTCTAATGCATCCTAGCCTATGTTGCCAAACCATTTGCTTCTCTTGCGCCGGGCTTCATACCCAACCAATTGTTCCTCAGCCTCATTTTAAACCTCGTCCCTTGACTTCACTGTGTAATATGTATGATGGGAGATCGCTTCGTTTCAGGAGCTTTTGCGAAATTTCCTGCTACTGACGCCGTTGTTTGATGTAGAACTTACAAAGATGGCTAACCACAATTTGAGTCACAATTTGCTCTTTCAACTGCACGGACGTCAAGTATACTAGAAGCCCATCTCCGCTGAATAATAATTTGGCCAATTTAATTGAAAGTATTGACATTCCCGTGTTTTTTTTTTGTGGATGCGCTGATGTAAGAACATGTCGAACTTACAACTTTGTCTGTCAAGCGTTGGCCGTTGTCACCAATTTGACTATAGAGACTTTTCCATCGAGTCGTTCCTCCATGTCTTTTTTCATTCCCGATCGCAGCATTGAAGTCACTGAGTATTATTTACTTGCATGTCACTCTTCGCACATTCAATAATTTATCTATATTCTATTTAGTAAATTCACGAAAATTTAAAAAAAAAACTGGAAGCAATTACCTATTTGAGTGTCAGTTAATGTGATGAATATGCTAATTTGAAAATGAATTGTAATTTTAATAAAACTGAACTCTATATTTCCACATAATTTCACTTAGTATCAAGAAGAAGGAATAGACTATGCCACAGTAACTCTTTTGATCATATAATCAATCCTTATATTATATATTGTAGTTCGTCTCTTAGTCAGACTTAAAATCTAAAGTAGCTTGAAAACCTGCTTCAAGATTGCACCTGATTTATAATTCAACGTGATCGGTAAGTTCGTAGCTTAAAAATTACTTAAACTCCTAGCGCTGAAAACTTTCCTTAGCTCTCAGACGTTGCAATTCAAGTTTTATTCAGCGAAATTTGTATATTTTCAATAAAAGTGATAAGGCTTACTACATCGATCGAAACAAACGGTAATCTGAAGGCGCAATGTCTGGCAAATGCGATAGGTAACACTTTCTGGCCAGGCCATTCTAAGTGTCTTTTAATTAATTGAGCAATATGGGATCTGGCCTTGCCATAGTTAGCACCTAATTTTTCGCGCTTATTCTCGTATTCTGGTCGCTCATGCTGCAGTATTGCCTAAAACTTCATTTATTATTATAGCTAAATATCCGCCAATAATAGCTTCAGAGAATTCATAACAGGCCAAACATTTCTGGTCCCACCAAATACAGACAGCCTTGGCGTAATTAACGGTTTACTTTGGCTAAGCTGAAGCTACTTTATTTATAGCTAGACCCCATGTTTTTTGCGTTTTGACTTCCCGTAATATATCCAATTTTCATCCATTAATCAATTCAACAATTTGATGCAAAAAGCCTTATTTTTATGCTTTTAAAGCAGTTCAATATATCACTCCTATTATTTATCTGGAAACCGATGTGCTTCTTTTTAGATCATTCTCGTCTTCTGTGTACATTGTGAGACATCGTTGTGTAACATTTAACACAGTAGCCAAATCTGATTGTGTTTGGGATGAATCTTCATCGAGTAATACGTCCAATTCTGTCCAATATTTCGTCCAATATTTCTTTATTGTCTTTGTTCTTTGTGTTAGCATCGCGGTTATGCAAAAGTGGAACCCATTCTTTACAAACTGTATTCGATGGAGGATATTTACCGTAAATATTTGCGACTAACCGATATGTTTTTGCGCCATTTTTTGTTGCAAAAAAATAATAGAATAAAACTTTCTGCAAATGATGTTTTGTTGGAATAAAATTCATCATTTTCAACCGAGTGAAACGAATGCTTGTTTAAGCTTAGAACACACATCATATGTTAAAATTGTTAAGCTTACTAGCGCATCTGTCAAATATAAATATTGCCAGATGAATTCAGGTAGTAGGATCTACTATTGAAAATAAGCGGAACAATATTTGCCCATTGATGATTATTTCGTTTTTGCTAAAGGAATAAATTAAAACTTTTGATATTGTAAGTTAAAATGTAAGTTACTATTTAGTTTGCCAAATTTCATGCCACCCTATGTCGTTAATATCATTTAAAACATCAAGTAAAATCATGTAGGATGCAATTATCAGCCTGGCCGCCATTAATAACTGACATTTATTAGTCTCTCGAAATATTTATGAATTCATTTCGACAAGATTATTGTCAGATATGATATTTCAAGAAACATTAATACACCTGAATGCACTAGACACTGGAGTAGTCGCTCGTAAAATGCATTCTGGCTTGCGCTGATTGAGACCAAATCCTTACCGGAGAACCCTCCAAGCATTGCTCGAAGCTTGAAAATTCAAATGCACCGCATCATCCCACTTGCTTGGTCTGCTTAGTAGATCTATTCTAGTTAAACCAATAAAACCGAGCACGACCTTCACTTCATTTTCATTTCAATCCAATTAATGCAAATATTTGCAATTGCATTTTGAGCGTAGAGAGAGAGAGAGCGTGCTGTCAACTTGCACACACATTGTTATAAAATCATCGTTGGATGATGATTGTTCGGTAGCAGATATTCTGCTTGAAATTGAAAGTGGAGGTAAAGGGCAGCTAGCAAGTATCAGGGCAGCAGTGAATAAGCGCGAAGAGTTGTTACCATGGAACCGTAATGGATGATAATCCGTTTCATCTGAGAGTGAAATGATATCTTTTTCCGGCCAACCAAAAGCAATTTCGAATAGCGATGATGATACCTTGACGATGACGAGATGGCGTTGTGTTGGAATAAATTGCAAAATTCATTTAACTTAGCAAAGGTTTCTGCAACGATGTGTACTCGTGTTGGGATGTCTGACAGACAGTTGTCGAATTTATGAATAGATCCAGAATTCAGGTCTAGACTAGTTTTGTTGGTGCATTAATGGAATTTTTAAGGTTTTGTATACTTTTGGTCTCTGTCTTGTTGATTTTTGATTGTATCTAGTTGAATTGTTCGATTCAGTTTTGGTCTGGCGATATTGTGTATGTCGGAGCTTATATGTCCGTAGTTCGGATTTGAGTAATGCAGGGTAGTCAGTAGACAGTAGAGCAAATAGTTGCTGACGCGAATTTGTGAAATTTAAGCACTTTTGAATTTCAATGAATTAATCAAAGAATTATTTACGATTGTCCGTTTGTTCGATTAGTAAGTCATTTTTGACACATTGGGCGCCATTTCGCGTTATTATGTATTGAGTTTTCATTGTTTGAATACCGTGGCAGCCAAACCACATAATGATCGGTTATTAAATTCTAATCATCTGATTCACAACACAGCTTAGTCTTTCGTATAAAAAAACGAAATTAAAGCAGCTAGTTTCTACTCTTAAGTTGGCATGAAAAAACTGTAAGACACATTATGTGCTTTTCAACTTTTGGACAGCATGGATGAAATATCAAGCAACATAGAAACATATGTATGCATTTTAACCGTTAATTAAACGGTTTTTGATGTCTGCCCGCTGTGTGCGCACCAGATTTGCTGTAATTTATAATTATATCATCATAAGATCAAAATACAATAGAGCTCTCTACAGCTGAAAATAAATCTTGGATGATAGATTTAGTGGGTATACGATTTCAATTATCTGTTGATTCAACTGTTCTCCACCTAACATCCTGTATTTTGTACCATAATTTTTAATTTTTTTTCAGCACTACTTTTTTTTCTAAAACTGCTTTTCACGTACCCTTTATAAAAAAATTAACTAATTTACGCTGATGCAAATAGCATTTTGGCTTCAAAACTCTCCACAGTTCTTTATATTTCCGTACCACAATGTTGCATTCATAATCTAAAGCTTAAAAGCCCTTCATTTTCAGAATTTAGACAACAAGCTATGTAACGTTTTTGTCTACTCACACATTCGAACAACACTCACGTTTTTGAAACCTTGTTTACTAGACTAAATTAATTTCATCTGAAAATCCTTTGTGGTGTCACTGTCAGTTCTTCCCTGTAGTGTTTCAGCGAGTCATGCAAAAACTATCAAAGCGGTAGCAAGCGAAGCGTGAAACAATTCAGCTAAGTCCTTGTTGTATGATATATTGCCATATACGTTTTCAAGCAGCGAAAGAATTATAGTGTGAAAAACAATGTGTCTATGAAAACTGTGTTTGGTGAAGCCTTCCATATGGCATTAAGAATGAATACAACGTTGTCTTTTGGGAAGTATTTTTTTAAAATTTTGTCTTGCTTTTACTTTATTTTTATTTGACATTTTGTGTATTTTTTACCGAGCAAAAATAAACAATTTAATATAATAAACCTAGTGGCAGAAAAGCAAGAAAAAAAAAAAACCAAAACGAAAGGAAACATAATAAAGATAAAAAAAATAAATAAGATAATGTTTACTCATAGGCAAAATATTTCTTATGCATATTTTTCGGAAGATTTAAAATATTGCATATAGTACGAAAGAGAAAAAACAGCCCTGATTGAATGAATTATGTACCAAAAACACAAACGATGTAAATGCGTTGCGAAATTGCTAACAATGACACAATAAATAATAAAAATACAGAAAGGATTTGAATTCATGCAAAAGTATGGTCAATACAAACATTATTTGCAAAAAAAAGAAAAAATTTGACACAGAATTTTGTTTTTCCTAGAATTTTCAGCTCTGCCCCTGGTTTTCTAACTTCCCATACGAGTCACAACTGTTTGCGAATATTATGACCATTTGAAGTTTTTCGTCCGAAAATTTTGTCATACTTCATATTAAATTTTTGACTACTTTTATTTCCTCTATTCATGGCCGTGGGTAAAAAAAGGTACGAATAACGACAAGAAACACTAGAAGGAAAGCATTGTATGTAGTTTGACAATTCTAGTGGCAACGCGCTTCAAAATCGAAGTAGAATCGGCATTAAACTAGAATTGTGTCGAATATCTATGATTACAGGGTTAGAAAAAGCAAGTTAATAGCAAAAACATTGAAACAAAATCGTGTTTGGTGATCGTTGTTTTTAATTAGTGCTTCATGCGGCTAAAATAGGTGCGAAAATTAAAATAGATATGGTAGTCGATAATTCTGAAGCATTGGAAAACACAAACAAATTAAAGAAATTTTTTGTTCACCACGTGGAACACCATCTAGCTATGAAATGTTTTCGAGAAACTAGAGAACCAAAGTGATAGAGATCTAATGAAACGTATCAGTCTGTAATACTGTTTTATGCAAGTCTACTGCTCAGTCAATAAAATGACACTTTTCTGTGGCTTCAGTTCGTTTTATAGCCCGCACAAATTTCATCGTCCCAATCTTGCATGACTTCGTTGTCATCAGTGTCATCCAGGATGATAGGAGACATTTCATTATAGAGTCATTAAAGAGTTTTTCGTAGTTTTCTTGTTGCTTTCCTTCCTCTTTTTGTAGTGTTTGCAGTGAAATCTGATGTGTCTTCACCTGAATTTGAAGGAGCACTGCTGGTAGAGACAATTGAAAACGAAGTGTTTTCACTAGTGGTATTAAATTCTTCTTGAGTGACAACTGTCATTCAATCAGATTCCTGAATAGTCAGGTACTAACCATTATATCGAAACGTGCGTTCTCAAATTGTTTAAATTCATACGGGTACTACTTTTTCCCATGCAAATCCCAAGAAAGTGCCGATCCGTACCCTTGCAGTTTGTCTACCAGGCCTATCGTTGATAAAACTCATGCAAGCAAAGTAGTAAAAAGTCATCTGCGACATTAAACAACAGCGATGAAGTGTTTACAGGTAGTGAGTTGTACTTGTGACAGAAGAGTCGGAAATACAAACACCTCTACAAACTCAAGTATTTCCACTTTTGACCAATGAGAGGAATTCAACTCTTCTTTCAACTCTTTTACCTACCACTCGCGTTAGAGCCCACATTTTTTGAACCTATCTCAATTATTGAATTCCAAGGCTTTTCATTTGAAAATTAAATACTACTGGGATCGAAATTGAAAGTAACTTGTCATTTTAAATAACGCGGGTATAAATATTGTTTTTTCGATAATAAGCTTTTCCAAGTAACTGGAGTTTTCGATATTGTTTCGAATTGTTGACAAGATAAGTGATATGTCCTGTTTATGTGTTTTGAGTATGTGTAGTAGAGTATATGCGTTAAATTAGCTTAATAGTAGTAAAATAGTCACAGTGATTATTAGTAATATCAGAATTTGACAAACATTATAATAAGGAAAAAGACGTTAATATCACTTGAAGAAAAAAAGGCTGCAGAGTTTAGCCCGTAGTGCCTTGGGTGTTTTCACGAGCCACTGCCTCATAAGACGACACGCGCAGCTGCTGAGCGCCGGGTTCAACGATTTCTGTTGGGCGACGAAGAAAAATCGCTCCTCCATTTCATGTACCAATGCCCGGTTCTGTCAAAAAGGAGATTGGCAGCACTAGGTGCACCCTTCTTCTCATATCTGATGGACCTCTCCTCGGCTATCCCAAAGAGGAAAGTGTGGTTTATCAAAGGAACTAAATAGTTTCCCGATTATAGTTACTAATGAAGATATTTTAACTGTGATATTACTACGGGCCTCTTATGTGCCTAGATGCGTCCTTCGGCAGTTCCCTGTCGATCAACAGTCACATAAACCAGTGTACTTACCCACATTCATTACTAAACTGTAAATTTATATGGGCAAGCGAACGATATCAGTTCGAATTCACTCGTAAAAATCGCAGTTATTCACTGCACCGGAAAATATTATCCGTGTACTAGTAGTCCATATCTATTGATCAACCACGGGCCATAGCTTCGAATTTCAGGAGAGAGTTCGACCAGCTCACAAAGGGGGCTCTGTTGTTTTGAGATGTCTTTATAGAGACAAACAGTGTTATAAAAGATGTGGATGAAAAAGGATGAGGGAAAGAAAACTATTTTGATAAGGGAAATGTAGCTTCGAAGTAATTAAAAAAGTTTAACTTATTTGAATAAACAATGAAGATGGTGATTCAGAGAAAAAGTTCACATAATGCAAAGAAAAGCACAAGATTATCGTATCTTGTTTGCCACGTTGAAATAGTGGAAACGACAAAAACTAATCAGCTAATTCATAGCACCTTCGGATACTGCCTCCGGATACTGCCTTACGTAAAAAAAGGTAGTGAGAAGCTCATAAAAAATGATTGTGAGTAAAATCATGTCTATCATCCTTAACATTTCCGTAGTCCTCGCATGATATGGGCTTTAAAATTATTTTTTATCTGATTTGACCCAAGTAATGCCTACAGAAAGATAAACTAAAAACTCAATGTGTGGTTATGAGTTACGCCCAACTACAGATTCAAAGTACGGACGCATATATTGTAAATAATCAGTGCTTCAACTACCGGATGATAAAAACTTAGTAAGCAAAGATTATATGGCGATTGATTGAAGTTAAACAGCTTTCTTTGGTCATGAGAATAAAAATGTTTTTTTTTATATGACCGACTTGATTGCTGGACTTGATTGCTTTTGCTGGAACTAAAAAATATAATTGTTTTAATGTGAACCATTTTTTTTGTTTCACAGAAACACAAATACATCAAACCCTGCTGAACTCAAATTACCATCGAAAGCTTCCGAAAATATCAGCATCTATTGCACACTGCTAATGGCTTTAGCCAGTGCTGTCGTTTTACTGCAATTCCAAGTATATCTGTTGCAATTTGATGCAGTTTACTGCAACCTTGCATTTGTGTTTCATCTATTGCATTTTACAAAATTTGCTACTTGTTTAATCTAGCTAGCATATTTAGTAAGTTAGTTTCGCTCTGTTTAGCTATATAAATGCAACTGCTAGCCATTTTGAACTAAAAATGAATAGGAATTTCCCCAATTATTAATACTGGATGTATGAATATATACTGGATGTATGAATATATTAATACTGGATGTATGAATATATGAAAATTGCAATATATTTTCTTTCATATGGAAAAACTGAAATTAACAATAGTATGTATTTTTCGCCAAACAACTGAACTTGAATCCGATATCTTTAATAAAAACTATATGTTTTTTGTTGAATATGGTTTGTTATTGCTATTTCAAATAGCAATAGTTGTATTTTAAATACATGTAAGAAGACTTGTATGTATACACTTATATATATACCTATAGAAAAATCAATACATTGCAATTTAGAGCAATCTGCTGCAACTTGGGAGTATTATTTACTGCCCAAAGAAAAAACTAAAACAAAAGCACTGGCTTTAGTGTATACGTACGAGCTAATTTGACGCTCATTCCGGTAGCAAACCATCAATCTGGAGTAAATCAAATTATATCCTCAGAGCTATTGCTCTCTCTCTCTCTCTCTCTCTCTCTCTCTCTCTCTCTCTCTCTCTCTCTCTCTTACATATTAGTCGTGCTAGTGAAAAAGAGCCCTCCCGAAAATGAATCAAATGGCCACACATAATATCATAGATGAATCCAATTTAATGTGGTATTAAAACTCAGTTAGTAATTATGAGGACAGCGAAGAAGATAAACCACGAAAAATGCTAAAACGGGGATTTAATGCATAATTGATTGAGAAAAAAATTATACTGTGTTTCATCAGCTCCGAAAAACTTTGAACATCAAATGGAATATACTAAACGATGTTGAAAAAAATGGAAACAAAATCAATAATTTCCGTTGCATATTTTGTTGGTATTCAGAGGCTGACAGTCAACCTTTCTGATATTTTGACAACAACGACGAGTCAAATTGTTAGAAAAGACATCCCTAACTTTCAGAATTCTTATTTTGTTAATAAAGTCAATGCGATTTGTAAAGAAAATAATTGATGTAACACCTCCTCAAAGCATATTAACCTTGGAAAATGAAATTAATATAGCAATAAAATATCCAACACTTCCATCAATGTCCTGACTTACATCGAAATTTCGTTTCGTTGCATATATTACAGTCCCATGTGATTGCTGCCATCGGGAAATGAGAAGTCGACACGTGACACACTTCACGCACGTGTTAACCGCATTTTCTATGGTATCAAAATAATTAGACACGTGTTATTCATACATCGATTCATATATACCTGCTTGTCAGCATGCAAAGTTTACTTTTGAAAGTCGTTCGTCATTATTTTGATACGATTAGCGACAAGCTCATAAGTTACAAAAGGCATTAATAAACGATAGGAGTGTTTATAATTGGTTTAATCTCAACGTGGGAGTGCTGATGATACCTACTGCACTTCATAATTCTCCGAAAAAGAAAAATATGACATCAATCAAAAGTTATTTTATGAGTAGATTGTTTTTCGTGAGTTTGCTACTTAAAAATTTGTCGTAATGATGTATTTATGTCCTTTCTGCAAATCGTTTCTATTGGTAGTAAGAGATTGTATTTATGCTATAATCAAAACTTTGTTTTAAATACTATCAGCGTTAATGTAATTGAATTCCTCTAAAGCACCTTCAAATCCATTCACCTAGCTTCAAATATTCGAATCCCATAAATCAAATCCTGTGAACCGTACAATCCTTACATGCAACCGTACATAATATTCGAATCCGCTTTCTTGTGAAGCGCAAATAAACGCGCCAGTCACCCTGAAATCATATTACACATCCTACCGAATTGAATTTCTCTGCACTATGAAACGGTCTTGACTTGTGACTAAACCAGTCAAACCAGATGCAGACAAACTAACAGAAGAAAAGCAGAATCCTCGCTAACAACTTAACTCCTTCGCCGAGCAACATACAACCAAATGTCCCGAATTCAAAAACATTTTCAGACTTCCACTTTGTCAAAATGGCGGAAAAATCTATCTCATCTAAGCACACACAGGCGGAAAATGAAAATTTGAAAAGGAAACCGAATGAACGGAGAACCAACGCGAATCCCCAGTAGACATGCTATTAAGTACGTCAAAGCCAAAGGAAAATCAACTTAAAACCAACTGTCAGAGTGCGTTGGCGGTGCCGTCACAACTTTGTTCGCTTGGTTTCGTCCGAAACGTTCAAACATATACAGCAGTGCTGCGGCGTTGATGAAGTCAAGCAAAGCTTAGTGTGCATGCAGCCTTGAATCAAACAAACAAATAAACTAAACAGAAGGAGCCTAAGGAAGCAATAACAAGCATACGACGGAGAGATGAAGCAAGCTTTTCCAGAAAACGGCAAATCGGTCGCGATGATTTGAATGGAGGAGCGATAATACTGCGATTTGTACATAGGTAAATTTCACTTTGGTTTTGTAGAACTAAACTGCTTGAAGGCCGTGACATGATGGCTCGCTGAGAACGAGGACGAGGATGCTGACGAAGACTGAATGGATTTTGAAAATAATATTATGAAAGAGAAACGTCAAGGAAAATTTAACGCATGAGTTGAGGAAACTAGTGGTGACGGTGCAAAGTGTACAAATATTTATATAAGGTGCGATAATAAGGGTATACATTTCTCCAGTTGGGAAGTAACTAAAATGGTATGGGGATATTAGCGAATAAAAGATTTTAAGAAGGAGCTACAAACAGATTTTTGTAGTGTTGGATGATTCATGTTCGCGTTTGAAATAGTAGCGTCAGATGATATGTCCGAAATAAAAGACGATGTATTTATTATATTAAGACCATTGTTTCTTTTTCACAATTGCAATTGCAATTGACAGTTGCATTATTTGATATTGTTTTTAAATTTTACCATTTCATTTAAATTTTTTTAATATTAGATGTTTTTTTCCTGAAAGTATTGCAAAGGTTTGCAGATCTCCATATCAAGAAAATTTGGATCACAATGCGTTTTCAGAGTCCAAAACGCGTACAGGAAAGGGATATCCATGGGAAGTTCTTGAAACAGAAAAAGCAGTTTTGGGAGCTTTTTTAGACATTAAAATTGTTTTCAATACTAGGCACACATCAGCCATTATGGAAAACCTCCTGTATGCAGCACGATTTTTAAGCAAAGATTTATAACATCGGAATGGACGGGGAAGGTATCCCCTCTCTTGTGAAACCTGTTTGTGGAATAAATGCAATTTTCAAAAAGATTGCGAACTAGGGACAGCCAGGTTTGAGCCTTGGCATCAACCATCACACCAAGTATTTGGGTCTTTTTCTGGACAGTAAGCTCGCCTGGAAGGTGAATCTAGAGGATAGAGCAGTGAGGGCAAGCAACGTGATTTATGCCAGCAAGAGAATGTTGCGTAAAATATGAAGCCCCGGCCCTGCTCTAACGCACTCGATCTACATGGCGATAGTATGACCGATCCTTGCTTGCGGCTGCCTGTTCTGATGGTCGAAAATGGATAAAATTGCCTTTGCTGACATGACGAACAGAGTTCAGTGATTGGCAGTTTTCTGCGATACAGGCGCTCTAACCATGACTCCTCCACCTGCGTTGAACATCCTGTTTCATATTCCTCTGCTTGGCTTTTTTGCTAGAAGCATTGCCCCAAAAGCTGCTGTCACGATTAACGTATCGGAACACTACGCGCTAAGATCCTTTGGCCACAGCAGTATTGGGTAGGCACATGGAAGATGCACTAACATCTTGGTCCCCATTCTTTGTTTCCAACGAAAATATCAAGTGGCCGTAGAGAATGGGCAGGAATAGAATCAGCATATGGTCATAACAGCCCTTGACATTTACACCGACGGATCAAAATCAGTTACTGAAGTAGGTCAAAAAAAAAATCGAAAAATTGATTTTTATAACATTAGAAAACTTCAAACAATACGCATCTATTGAACTAAGCCTTTTAATGATATCTTGTTTAAAACATATGGAAAACATATTAAGAAAGTTTTTTAAAGCTAAGTACCCGATGTATCCAAGAGTGGAAGACCGCTCACCGATAAAAGTGGAGTAAGGAGAATCCTCCACCAGCTCCAAAAAAAACCCAGATCTTCGTCGCCTATCTCAATTTTACCTTAAATCATTAAGGGAATTAGAGGTATATCAATATTACTACTTTTACAAAACTTCAATTATCTCAAAACTCGGTTTCATTCAGATACCGCTTTTGCGCTTAGTAGGGTAGTAATAGTTAGTGTAAAGAACCGGGGTTCTCAGAAACAATTCCATATCCTCTGTATCACTGTCCGGCGCTGGGGAAAACCAGACAGCGCTGTTTTGGTGAGCACTGAAAAGGCACTAGTGGGCCTCACGTATCTGAAGGAAATCATTCAAGTGGGAAAATGGTATGTGATCTTCGATGACCATATGGGCGAAACCTTTAAGCTATAGATTTTCTTATCTGGTATCACTAGGAACTAATACTGCCCTACTAAGCATAAACGTTCTATCCACATTTTAGTTCTTTCGAGATAATTAATGATTTGTGTTTTGATTTGTACTGGAGATATATGGAGAGTGCATTTTTCATTATTGATTTTAACATACTTCCACAAAAGATAGGTTTTTCAAATTTTGTAGAATGATGTAATAGAGTATGTAGTTTTACTAACTAGTAAATCAAAAATGAGGAAAATGCAGATAGAACTTTTATGCTTAGTAGGGCAGAATAGGTCTATGCGTGTCTTTGTGTCAGCAGAAAACGTAAAAATTTTATATTGTAATAATCATAATTTTAATTTTAATACATAATTTAAAATTTTACTGTTTTTTTTAAATTAGTAGTACTTCAAAGTAACAAATCATCGATTTTCTGCAGTAAATTGAACCAATAAGACATTGAGATAACCCAAGCTAATGCAAGAAACTACTGACCACCCAATATAATATTTTTACTACGCCTACTCTCGCAATCGATTTGCTGATTATATGCATACTTAAATATATATCTATTCTCCACATTAGATATGACACACTCAAATTAAGAATTACATCACCACTCAATCAGAATAACCAAATCGAACTCATTCGAATTAATCATTCGTCCATAATGATTTCCTTTTGTCTAATTACCATCCGAACAACAAAGAAGAATTCCTTTCAGCATCAGCATCACATTATCTGCCACTACATAATCGAAGTTCCAATAATTACCAAGTCGTTCATACCCGACTAGAATCTGACAGCCTCTTGGTGCTGAGCTGATGCCTTGATTCGCCTGCAAGATACAATGATGATGCCTGAAAGGAAAGATGGCAATCTTAATTTCTTCATTTTCATATCGCCTCGATACCAAAGTCCTGGTCTTACTCAACTTTTAGTGTCGATTGTAACGCCCGGCAAACTCTGTACACAGAACATTCTGAGATTATAGCGTTCCGAAAGTCTCTTGACGTAACTATGGTTACGAGTGATTCGACAGGCTATACACGACACAACCCCTTCAGGCTCATTTGCTTCTTAATATTGTGTGTTTTCAAACGTTGTTTGAAGGGTGTTTTAGTCGGTTCATTTGTCGTATTTTGTCTCGATGAAAATATAGTGGAATAGTGAAGACGATGTGATAAGAGTCATAAAGATCCTTCTTAGTGATGAAAAGAGCTTCATAACGTGGAGAAGAATTAAGGAAGGATAGTTTGAGTCAAGTAGTGCTAGTCTGTAGAAAGTTTCTGGAAGAAAATTTTTCAGTATCTTACATATTCTCTGGGTGTGCTTTATAATTGTGTATGCTTGAATTGAAATACAGTTTGTCAAATTGAACCAAACAACATTTTAATTTTAGCACTTGAAAGTTTATAATGCGCGTATTTGTGTTTTAAACATAACATTATATTTTTCTTTATACTTTTTCTCTAATTTTGCAACAACCTTCACATTGATATCATTAAAATGCAAATTATTCTAAGTTTTCAATATACAAAAGAAGATAAAGTATTGAAAATATTGTGATAAAAAGAAAAATTAAAGAAGATTTAAGAATTTCTGCTCTGCCTTTTTCTTTTGCAGATATTCGCGGAGCCCATAGTTTTTGCCACTATGGACTTCAGTTCTCTGTCCCTACCATTCGAAAACCATTTGCAGCTATTTTATTAAATTTGATCGGAGAAATAGCTAGCTATCGTATACCCTGTAGCTATCTGTTCCTGTTTACCGTCTTAATGGTACACCTTCTATAAAGCGCATTATAAATATGATTCACATAAAACCGACCATAGAAAACCTTCCAAATAATCAAAGCAAAATAAAAATAGAAATGATAACGGTCTCTATAAAGAATTCCTTTGACTGATGAATCGGTTCGGACTTTTCTGAGTTGCAGTAAATCAATAAAGACACATAATGCGATGACGATCACAAAGGACTCGCTGCTAAAATGCGTTTTCATAAAAACTGGAGAGTGCTTTTGTGTAGTCGAGTGGATGTCATTAAATTTCACTTTGTGTACTAGCTTTATTGAAAGGATTGAAGAGTTGAAAGACAGAGAGAGAGAGAGAGAGAGAGAGATTGACTGTATCAGGTATGAATACTTGGAGTATCTGGTAAAATAGGATGAAAGTTCAAATTTTAAAGATTTTTTTTACCTCTCGATAAAATTGAAGCTCATATCCCATGATCCAAATAAATATTTAACTGCAAATGAAAAAATCATAATCGATTTTGGAATCTGTAATTTGGAGTCGAAAAACATAATTAGTCAAAACTCTCTCTTACTAATCGTTGAAGAACTACGATTTAATTTGGCCTTGAATTAAAAAGCTACAGATTTCATCTATATGTTGAAGTCTGTAGGTATTGTGAAGAGGAAAACTCAAAGCTTAATTGCTGTAAATTCTACTAAAATTATTGGTAAACGGGGCAAAATATTATTCAGAAAGAACTTTCCTGCCTTTGGGTTTAAACTTATTATCCTGTTTTTAAATCAATATTTTTCAAATTGTGGTGCTATGCCATGAACTTTTATTGTCCAATGATCAATAGAAAGGTATATATATCTTGGGACCATGGCGACTTTGAACAGTTCGCGATAACTAATAATCTCAGCTTGTCTGTACCTGGTAAGCTGTCTCCAACCGAAACAGTTCATTCCTCCATTTCGCTCTTTCCTCTACAATAAGCAGGATTTTATTTCAGTCAATGTTGTAAAAGTTGTCCTCTATCCTGTTGGTAGCTTTGACAATTTTTTTCGCTTTATGGCGTATATAGAAAATAACCCTAACAAAAAACAAACCCAACAAAAAGGCATTTAAACATTTCATGCGTTGATATAAATTTTTGATTGCTTTTCATCACTTGCTTAGAAGTTCCCTTTCTCAAAAGCCTTTGAAAAATCCTTAGATTATTTTTTCGCCCATTTATTTTGTTCATATGTCTTAACACAATAGATCAAAATTGATTTTTTCTGTTGAAGTCCAAAAGTATGATCAGTTTCAAATGAAAACTAACATTTCTTCAACTAATAGAATAGTAAGCTTGATTTAAAACCCGCCGCTGTCCTTGAAAACAATTATAAACCAGAAAACAAATTCTCCACGCCATATCTTTTGTTTACGCTATTGGAAAGTCATAAAAAGTGCTACTGTGATATGTAACCTTTTTCTCCAATCGTAGTATATTGTCTAGCAGGGTGAATAAAACATCAGCTTCTGGCATGTGAAGTCCGTGGTTCAAAGCCAGCCGTGGACGTAAAACCAGAACCACAGACCGAGCTTTGAATTGGCACTGTAGATAGGTATCTGAGTCAAACCAGATGAACTGATCACTACACACTCCTACGTATGCATTGGCTGTAAATAAAGTACCTTGTAACTTCCACATCCACGTCTACCATCCATTTACTGGAGGGTCGATCAGGTAGCATTGTTAATTTGTTTTTCGCGCGGACCAAGTTTTCCTCATTGTACATTGCTGCATTACCCTGTTTAATTTTAGCTTTTCTACCTGAATTTTTTCATGTTCCATAAAAATTCCTAATATTTTTTTTCAATTTCCAAAACTGGCAATATTATCTACGTTTCCGATTACTGTCTCATTTACCTTCTCCTTTGTTTGAGTAACCTACGTAAAAAATATTTTTCTCTCAAATGTGTTTCATAGTTAATCGTGTACTCGGTTTGTAGCGAAATGATTTTGTGAGATGTGATAAAAAAAGACAAACTAAGAAAAAGCCATTTTCGGACTTTTTCAAAAGCCATCGACACAGTCTATCATGGCTTGGTGATTCATAAAATTTAAAAACTAGGATCCTTCAGCGATTTCCTCCACGATAGCTTAGGCTTGATGTACGTGCACCCATAGACGTCTCAAGCTAAGTCTTTAGATGGCTGGGAACCGCTAGTATCTAATATTGCTTTCATATCGATTCCACTGCACTCCATTCTGGTGACTGAAGTGGACATTGGTACTTTTCCATCAGCCTTTTAAAATCCAACTTACTTGCTCAAATCGAAAGTTAACGTTGATATTAAGGACTCTATTTTGGCATTCTAGGAACGCCAGGATCCTGTCCAAAGCCAGGTCCGCCGAGTTGGGGAAGTAGCCAACAAAAGTAGGAGTGCACTTTCACTGGCCTCTTCTTTGCACATGCCGCTTTTCATGCGGATCCCATTCGCTTTCTGGCTGCACCGCTCATGTTATTCGGTTTTGGAGCAGTGCCTCCAAAGTCATGTTAAACTTCTCCATGTTTCGGAAGAACTCCCTTGCAATGTTATTTGAGGATTTGTCTTCAGAGGTAGGGGGAAGACTTCGGAAGCCACTGCCATCTTGTACCCTTTTAGTTGGTTTCTTTTCAAATGCGATTTGGGCAGGGACTCTTTTCCCTTACCATCTCCATCCTTTGTTTTTGTTGTGGAGATATGTTTTACTTCTGTTTTTTTTTACCTTGTTCGAGTTTTCGGTTCTTTCCCGCCAGTTTTTTTTCAAATCTGCTGTACGATTAGGACCTTAATTGGTCCTTTGATCCGATAGCTAATCCACTATTAAGCACCAAAGCTCCATTGTTTGAAGGTCCTGTCGTCAATGTGTCTAGGGCACTTATTGATATATTTTTGCTCTGAATTTCGGTCCCACGAGTATGCAAATCAACATCCAAAAGACGAGCCATATTATCCTCTGTATCCTTGCCTAGGCATGCAATTAGACGGACTCTTGCCATCCGACACCCGGATCCGTATACTAGCGACTACCGAGCTAAGTTATTCAGCCCTCGCAATATGCTGGCTTGGAGATTTTCCTCTGAGGGGTTGGCTCCCCAAAACCCAATCATATTGTCTAACCCTTCGTTTACGAAAGATTGCTTACCGCAGCTATTACGAGTTAGAGTACACCTATTCGGCTGACGGCCAGCTGCGTACTCAGCGACAGTTCAAACGCTCTTTGTTCTGCAAGTTTAATATCAATTACTCCACATATGCTGCCCGCCTTTTCTTCCTTGGAGACTCATCGACTGTTCCTTGGTGAGTACTTCTTGTTCAAATCACAGTGAGGATTCATATTCGGTTTTGCTGATTCAATCCGATTGGTCGATGAAACCGACTGCATTTTCCTTTTTGTAATGTACCTGGTCGTCAAGTTAACTGAAGGATTCTACTTGGCTGAAATCACTCAAAATACTTTCCACAGAAAAAGAGACCAATTCAAGTTTTTATCGAGAGATTTCAGAAATATTAACATCAATTACACACTGCTAATCATCTACAGCCCCTGTTCATCGAATTAGGACCACTCAAAATTTTCTTGAAATTTGTTCTTTTCTTGCTGGTAAAACATGAACGAACCATAAGTGTAAGAAAAGAAGTGTAGTTTTTGGATAATTCTTTTAATGCCTATTAATTATTGAACAACATATTTTAAAAATATTTTTATAATCAGTAGGACCACCCTTAACACTAATAACTGCAATTATTCGTTCTGGCATGCTTACATAGCGTCGCTCTATCATTTCTCTAATTTCGGGGCTATTTTCCCACACATCTGCAATATTTTGCTTCAAGATCGTTAGTGTATGATTAGGAAAGGAAAAAACTTTTGTTTTGAATACACTCCAAACATTTTCAATTGGATTCAAATCAGGACAAGTGTCTGGCCAACGAAGAAATGTTTTTTATTGACCGGGCAGTGTGGCAGGGTGCACCATTTTGCATAAAGGTGTCAGAAAGTTCACTAGACTTTAAATAATTAAAATGCAGCATTAGCATGTCCTCGATGACCTCTCTGTAGACATCCTGGTTTATTGTCCCGTCAAAAAACAATGGTCCAGGTCCGTCGGCGGAGATACAAGACCATATCATAATAGATGGAGGATCTTTCATGGTCCTTACAGCGTATTCTTCGTTATACCGCTCTCCTGGCCTTTTACAAATGAATTGGTGGCTCTCCGTAACAGTTTCTAACCTGCATTCGTCGCTAAATACTATCCTAAAATTTTCTTTTTATTAATATTTCGTTTTCGAGTGATAATTTAACAGGTAAATGCGGTTTAAAAATATCAAATACCTTTTTAAAACCTGCTACAGTATAGTGGCGATAAGCAATTGCCCACTGCAACCGAGCTTGACGAATTTTCGCGGTGAGTTTTGGTTTTTTTACTGGCCGTCTTGCTTTAAGGTTGGTTTCGTACAAGCGTCTCCTTAGCATTATTGGAGATATTTCGATCCCTTCACATTGTAACTCTAGATGTAACGTATTAAGAGATGTGAAACTATTTTCGGTAGCCATAAGGACAATTTTTCGGTCAGTTCGAGGCGTTGTCTTCCTTTGACCGAGACAATTTTGATGCTTATTGCTCGATTGTCCTTGATTTTCCTCCAGCGATCTCGATATTTTCATCAAACTTTGATGAGATACTTTCCCTCTTCTCGCGATTTCGCGAAAAGAAAGTGATCCGATCTTAAACAGAGCAATTCTACCTGTCTTCTTTCATTGGTAATATCTTTGCACTTTCCCATTTTAGGTTTTTCCAACAAAATTGACCAAAATTTTTCAAAATAGGTTTTCAAAACACTCTTTTCACTCAGAGATAATCACTTGCCTAACAAATTCTGAATTATGATGAATTTTGAGTTTTTTCCGGTGATTTATATAGTAATACGAATCTCATTAAACACGAACATCAATATGGACAGGTAAAAAATTACCCCGAAAAAGAGATAAAGGGTTTATGGTGTCGTAACTGCGCTCACATTATGTTGGCGCCGCCACTAAGGACAAGATATGATAATTTTATTTGGAAAAATCGCATTTTTATTACGCTACGGGTAAAAATTTCTAAGGAATGAGAAAAATTTGGAGTATTTCTAACTTGAATCCTCATTTCAGGAGGCAAACCCTAATTTGAAGTAACTCTCATTCTTTTACGTGAGAAACATGTGAGTAAAGAGATATACTCCAAATTCTTTTACGTAGATTCATCGAACCTGAATTAACTGGTAACACATAATTATTGAATGCAACTTAATATAACTAGTTATGAAAACTAAAATAGCAACTATGAGGATATCGTAGAAGATACAATACGAAAAATGTTAAAACTGCTGTGTGATGTTTAGTTGCTAAGTGATAGAAGTTCGCACAGTTTTATAATCAACATTTTGTATTGATTGAAATGAAGTAGGGTCCTTTGAATTTTGGGAAATTCATAAAATGGCAAACTAACTGAATTCACTGAATTTTGAAAGCTCTTGAAATTAATGTTTGGGTTATAAGCTTATTAGATAAAAATTAAAACATATTTTCTTAGTCACTACGACCTTATATCTAATCTATCCCAATAATAACAAATAATTCGTATCTAAATTCAACTGCTTGCTTTATATCACGTTGATTCTCCAAATGTCATAACAAGTCTAGAACAACTTTTTCATCTTTGATTGAATCGATCATAAAACCCTCATTTAATATTTTGACAAGGACAAGGTCATTTGTCAATCATAATTACGTTTGCAATGATTCGATAACAATATTATTGTTAAAATATGTACATTTACAGATGAACTTGATGTGCCATCAATCATAACGCAAATATCCACTTGAGAATGTACGTAGCTACTTGAAAATAACCATTCACAAAACAGTGGTTATGTTTAACGACCAAAAACAATAGACTAACTTCGAAAAATTTTAAGCACTCACCGTATACACACAAACAATAGGCATACCATGACGTAAACACAATTTTAGTATAAACGTATCCACTAATTGCAATAACTACTTGCGCCAACAAAACACCGCAATTCATCATCGTAATATATTCCCATGAGTACATTTGCATGGTATTTTTTTTCTTAGCCTGATGTCTAGATATGTACCTTCTAGTCGCTTCGGGCTGGTCTGTAACGTCTTAGTTCTTGTACTTCAGTCCATTCGAATCTTGCTCCGGCATCTGCTGCGGCGCGGCCTCTTAAGGTCATGTTTACGCACTTTGGCACTCGATCCTGGAGCGATGTAATAGTTGCAGTCGAATGCAAAAGCATGAATTTTGCATATGAGTGCAACACGAGTGTGTGGACGCGAATGTTGTGCAGTTGATGTGCTAATGTACAGTAATTGCTGCCAAGTGCGGAACGGCTTTTTACGGTCATGTATGATAACATTATTGCAATGCCCGACGTGGGGCTGTTGTTTTTATTGTTGCAATCGATTTAATGCATGCAAGAACAAAAGCTGAAAGATGTGGCAGAACAAGAACAAGTGTCGAGAGAACAATGTCCATGAAAATAGGTTATAATGATTGTATCGCAATATAGTATTTTTTTTTTAGTTTTGTCGTCTTTGAAGGTTTTGTTTTGTTCGAACACTTTCTGGTAAGAGGAGACGGATTACTTTGAAGATAATCGTGGAGATGATGTTGGTTGATCGTAAAATGTGGGAAAGTTATTTCGTAGAATTATTAAGTTAATGTGCCAGGCTCTAAATGTAGTTAGGTTGAAAAAAAAACTAAAAAATTGAAAAGTATGTATATTTTCATTGTATTTTGACAACAAAAGCCAACAAAATAAACAAATTTGATATTTGTGGCTTGATTTCAAGACAGAATCTCTTTAGATACTTACATTGACGAGAGTCAGGCGAGCGAAATCTTGGGTTTAACAGATACTGGGTTATTATTCTGTCGGAATAATTTTTTTTTTTTTAATATTCTAAGGATGTTGCATCGATTGGTGGGAATACCTCATCTCCTACTTACTACATCCATCCAATCCAATTCTCAAGCTCCACTCATGACGTCAAAATTTCTTTGCTAGTGTCATCCGGATCGTCGTTACCATATGACGACTTGATTCTGTGATTCTGTCTGGGAAGATAGTTCATTCCATCGTACCATCTGTTCATGTCTTTCTTCGTCGTCTCTTCAACGCCCAACCGAAATTCAATAGTTTCCTTCGTTCATGGCAATTCAGACACTCATTTCCCACCTAAATTGCATAGCCGCAAAACCCACAGACACACATATTCGAGAAATTCAATTTTATGTTAAGAATAGTGCAATTTATTTGATATAGTAGAAAATTTACATGCATCTATGCTAGGACACTTGTATGCAAACGTTTAGACTTGCAGCAAATAATCGAAGCCAGAGCATCATTCTTGCTTAGCTAGTCAGTCTCATGGATGTTTTATATTTGCATTTAGAGGAGCAATGATGTGGTTGGTTATTCCTTGTTGGCTGTACGTGCTTGTAGGAGCTTTTTAGGGTAGCTTGTCGAAATCTTATTTGATGTTGAATGGAGCTGGTATGCTGTAGACAAGACTCTTGGAATTCACCGCAACTCTCTGACGTCCTAGAGGTGATGTATATAACTCCTGGACGCATAGTTATAGTTGGCCGTTTTTGATCACTCAATCACAAGACAAACTTTTTACTAAGTGGTAGTCCTGAGTGAGGACTATAGAGAATAAATTATCTTATTTATTTGAGTTGTTCCTGATGTCCACAATACGTACTTCCTCGGCAATAATTTGCTAACTAGAGTGGATAACATTGTTGACCTTGGTGTCATCTTAGATGAAAGACTCCGCTTCACCTTACACTATGATAAAATACTTTCCCGTGCAAGCAAACATATAGGCTTCATCATAAGATCCTTATACACTTCACTTGTACGTACTATTCTTGAATATACTTGCATTAGCTGGAATCCCGCTTTTGAAACCCACAGTGACAGACTCGAGTCAATACAAAACCAATTTTTACTTTTCGCTTTGAGAGAACTGTACAACCCGTATGATTTTAATAGCCTTAATCCTTATGAGTTTCGACTGGGTAATTTAATTTTATCAACACTAGCCTCCAGAAGAATGGTGATATCGGCCTGCTTCGCATTCGACGTCATTAGAAGCGCTATTAGTGTCAAATTCCTGAATAGCAAATTTGTGATAAATATCCCTGTAAGGAATACCAGATCCAATCGTTTCCACCTATGCAGCTAATGCGCCGATAAATAGATGCTGCAGGATATTCAACAGCATAGGCAACCTATATTTACCTACGATTTCCAAATTTTCCTTCAAATCCTCTCTTTTGCATGCTATCGTACCCTTTAACCTCAAGCCATATCGTCGGGTGTACGCCAAAACCATGAATGTGCTAAAATGCTATTTCGAGTAAAATCAATTTGAAAATTTGACGTAATATTATAAATCAGTTTTAAAATATAAGAAACATTTTTTTTGAATTAAGGAAGATAATATTCTAATACTATTCCGTTACACTAAAACAATGAATCTGCACATTCATGATTTTGGTGTAACGCATTTGGCAAATACTTAGTTTTTAGGTAATTCATATAATTGAAATTTTGACTTTGTGTAGGCATAAAATGGAATTTTACAATTCCGGTTTTGGCAAATTGTTTGTACAAAAATTCCGCGTACAGTGACATGAAAAACTGAAAATCACCAAAAAAGCACATTCATGGTTTTGGCGTACACCCGACGATATACTATATATCAATGTTTTATTTATTAATGTATTTGTTACTTATTTAATATTTCTGTTATTTTTTTACTTTACTTTACTTTTCAATTTTTATTTGATATCGTTTATTTAATTTGTAACTTGTATCTTTGTTTGGTGAGTAAATAAATAAATAAATGCTGTGTGTATTATTTTTAGAGTTTTTTTCAATAAATAAATAAATGCTGTGTATATTTATTTTTAGAGGGTTTTGGATTTTAAATAAATTAATGAGAAATAAATCAAAAACTATGCGTTTTGCTGAAACTAAAAGAACCGTTTAATTTGGTACAAGTAACATAATTTAGATTCATTTTTATATGAATGTATTGATTTATGTTCAGTTGATGCAATTACCTTAGTCATAAATACTGACTTTTCGAATTGCGTGGAGAATTTTTCCAAAAAAGGTGTACAGATTGTGCTTAGCGAATTCACTATTTAGTATTATTAGTATTACCATTATATTGTTGCATATTATTTAGTGAATAATTATTATAAGTAGAATTTTTTTTAAATATTTTGTTTTGAGATTTTTTTATTACTTTGAAATTATGCTTAATTATCAATTCAAATGATCTTTTGAACTAAAAAGAAATAAGTAAGAAATCCATTCAGCAGGCATCGGCTTCGTTCCCTTTTATGTTTAGTATTATAGTCCGTGATTGTATAATTTTTTGTGCTTCTAGCATGAAGCTCTTACTCCATCCAATCCCCACGACCATCACAACTGAGCTAGCTGGCGAAGGTAGCGCGCAGGGGACTGCGCTCTACCCATAATGGAATAGAGAATAGAACAGAATTGTTCATATTGCATTGCCGACAGCTTGCCAATTCATACCAGAACACTCGTACTTGCAAAAAAAAATTGTCTGAAATTTATAATTAATAAAAATTTAAAAATTTTTAAAAATAATTAAAACTATTTTTTTCAAAGTTTTTGTGCACAACAAAAAAAAGAAGATACTTATAATGCTGCAAAAACATTATCCATTATTTTAATTTAAACCAATTTTTTCCTTCCGAAACTAGATTTAATTGTATTACTCGACATATATCGATATTTCGAAGGTAATCTGTCCTCTTCTTCAGTGTCAATAGACACTGAAGAAGAGGATAATTTCAAGAAAGAGTAATTTCAATTACTCTTGAAACACTCTATTAACCCATTCTCATAAAGTTTGTGACTTAGGTGTACTATTAAACTCTGCTTTTAGTTTTAATGACCACATTGACTCAATAATAATAAAAGCCAACTGTGCACCAGTTGCGAAGCGTCCATACAACCCGATTCCTTCCGGCTTTCCTTTCGAATTTCGACCTACTGGGGATTTTTCAAAGCGTGTATGCATCTTAACGTGTACCTAAAATTTCAATTTACTAAAGATCGTACCATCTTCTGCGTGATACGATAACGTGAGAATTCCCTTTCATAAGCCGAAATTTTTCGGCTTGGAAATTCTTATTCGCGAGCCACTAAAAAGCTTTGATCAAATGTGTATTGCCTTGTGTCTGTCTGTTTTCGTTCCTTGCTGAAATGCTAGTATCGTCTCGCTTTAATAGGCGACAAATAAGCCGTGGTGGATCGGCTTGCAAATGGTTCGAGAACGGAAGAAAATTTCGATCGGTTGATTCAATATTGCCGTTGTGCAACGTTCATGTGAACGTTACTTTCGATAATTGTATTGTTCACATAAAAACCAGCACGTGAAAATTATATATTTTATGTACATATGAGTATGAAGATAAAATTTTACTGGGTATCTAAAAATTAGAATTTGTCTTATGTTGGTACCTATCCTGCGTGAAATTCTTTTATGATACCTGTTCGGCCTAAAATTATTTTTTATCTTTCTAATTAGATAATATTTCATAAAAACCAAGAATCAGTAAAGAAAAAAAAATTACATAAAATTATTTGTCGTGGGAAATCTGAAACTTGATATTTTTAATCTGCATGAAAAAGTTTATATGTTAACACTTAAAAATATTGTAATTGTAAATTGTAAATATCGCGAAACAGTTTAAAAGTATTGTAAATGAAGAATCGTCGGTATATCTTTATGTCAAGGGCTGACATTTTCGTGAATTTTTACATTTCAACCGTTTTATTTCCAAGATATTTTTAAATTTAATGGGTGAAAAATAACTATTATCATATTTTTCCACTTAGCGTTCTACAGGCTCAGCGCGACGTTTATTTAATGCTTCTTTTTTTATAAACATAATTTACATTAAAGCAAATGGTTTCATGTTTGCTGAAGGCGACCCTATAAAAACATCTTTTTTATTTGTTGATATACATACATGTGCTTATCATTTTTTGAATGACGATTTTTTATACTGTCTGCAAGTGTGACGACAATAGAAATTAGTAAGTATGACTAACATTAGCATGCAAAACAGCATTATATATAAAATGGTGGATAATTATTCGGCTTCCCTCCATCGATATTTCACCCCTCGCCACTGCTGTGCACTTGGCTTCTTAAAACGATGACCAAAAGAACTCAATGATATTCCTATGATAAAAATCCTGTTCTGCTCTCTGGTTCGCCCTATCCTAGTATATGGGTGATTGATGTGGTCTCCGTATTATAAGGAGCATATCGATCGCATAGAGTCTCTCCAAAAGAGATTTTTAATTTTCGTTCTTAGTTCTTTCCGCTGATCTTTTTCCCTTATCTTCTTATGAAAGCCGTTTGCAATTATTAACAATGGGCACTCCTGAAGCTCTACGTCAAAATTTAAAAGCTCTATTCGCTGCGAAGTTGCGCAATGGAAACGTTACTTTATTTTTGTTATCAAAACTGAACTTTCCTGTTTGCCACGGTCAGCTGGGCATCATAGCGCCTTATCCATCCCATTTCATAATAGTCCGGGGAAATTTAACATGGTGCTTCGAAAAAATTAGGGGAAAGCTGAATTTGAGTGTGAACCTTGGTACTGGCGTGTTGAACAAAATGTCAAAGGTTCCCATCGATCCGAGTGCTGCGTTACTTTTTATACGGAGTCAAAGGTCACCAAGTGACCTTTCCTAAATATCTCAGTAACGACCACGTCTTCAGAAAAACCATGTAAGACGAATTTGTAGCTTAGAAAATTTTTTAAAAGATTTTGTAATTTTTTCTTGTAACCATAACCGTTTTTGAGATATATTGATCTAAACATTTGCTACTAACAGCATCCTCTTTCTCAACGCATGTTGATATTATCCGACTTTGATTACGACTTGGAATGTTTGTCAGCTTGTTTTTCTATGTTTAAGAGGTGCATGAAAAAAAACACGTAAACAAACTTATCTACCACACTCCAGAGTAGATGGAAAAGTGTGCTCCGAAAAATTACCCCCCTCCCCTTTTCCATAAAATGGCATCCCGGAGCTTCCATCTCAAATCTTCAGAAATGAGCTCGTTGCCTACTCTTTGCCCACTGTTAAACAAGATAATGTTAATTGCCTATTCTTGACATCGCAGGACCAGCCCTACACTCACACCTACCCACACCCTACCCACCCCCTCAAACGAACCACCCCGAAATACCCGGTTTTTTAGGTTTATTTTCCATACCGTCTTATCCCATGAACGATTAGGGCAAGGTCACTTAGTTTCAGGCGCAAATTGGTTTCGAGACGTGTAATGTCCCTTTGGCGCTATGCAGGAGATAGTCTGCAGCGGGTTGAGCTCCTATAATGTCAAGAATGAGCGTTTACAGAAATATACCATGATATTATCTTGCTTTTTCATACTCCTAGGGCCATGATATGTTCAAAACCTATTTTCACCTGCAATGTTGTTGTTTTTGTCCTGCTCCGTCGTGGAATATCCCATGCATGATGCAGCAATACGGTTTATAGCGAGCAGATGTCCCTACAAGTTTTATGGTAAAGGGGGGCGGGGGGGTGGTGGGTACTTTTCGGAGCACACTTTTCCACCTACCCTGGAGTCTGGTAGATAAGTTTGTTTACATGTTTTTTGATGCGCCTCTTAAACATAGAAAAACCAACTCACAAACATGCCAAGTCGTAATCAAAATCGGATAATATCAACATGCGTTGAGAAAGAGGATGCTGTTAGTAGCAAATGTTTAGATCAATATATCTCAAAAACGGTTATGGTTACAAGAAAAAGTTATACAGTTTTTTTTGTCGGAAATTTTTAAGCTACAAATTCGACATACATTGTTTTTCTGAAGACGTGACCGTTACTGAGAAATTTATAAAAGGTCACTTTTGGTGACCTTTGACCCCGTATAAAAAGTAACGCAGCACTCGGATCGATGGGGACTTTTGACATTTTGTACAACACGCCACTACCAAAGTTCGCACCAAAATTCAGCTTTTCCCTAATTTTTCCGAAGTTTTGCCTTTTTTATGTTGGATTTCACTGGGCTATAAGACCAATTATGGATTAAATGAACCAACCTGCACAATAACCCGAAGCTTCAACTCAGCGTATCAAATGTTCGACTTTAATCATACTGTTGAAATTTTCAAGATTCGGCTTATCTCACCGATTAATTGTTCTTAATATTTTCCCTAAATGTATTCTTTGTAGTAATCATTAATTTAAAATGATGAAAATTTCGATACTACGATAATTTTATGGTAGAATTCATTTCAATCCTAGTTATAGGTAACTTCTTTGCCCTAGCACTTTTATGCCCACTAACAAATCATTCAATCTACACCAAACAACAAAATATATCGATAACACTCACCACTCCACGTTTGAATGCGATTTGTTTATCCTTTAGTCTAGACCAGAAAGAACCTATATGAACACGGACGTCGGAGAAGAAACTATGATTATCCTTCTATCGTCTGTCCATCGTCTGTCTATCGTTGTAGCATAAAGCTAGCACTTTAAATTTGATAGCTCTTGAAGTATATCATGGAATGGAACGATGGATGCTATTATGTAGCAGAAGTACTACTACGTCAAGAGATACGATACTGACAAATAGTAGTTGTCTATCTTGAAGTAAATTACAAAGCAGAACCAATGTCCTTTCGAGTGCTCTAGGACTCACTCTACGATTGCTTCTCGAATCGACAAAATGATGAGTGGGATGAAAGTAGAGCTCTCGCCAATTGAGGAAGAGTTGATGTTAAAAAATGCCTCGAAATTGGCCAAAGTATCTCTGCTGATTGCGAGAGCAAATATTCGCAATTAGTAACAGGAGATGTATGTGAAAAAGTGAAAAGTAAAAAAATAATTGTATGGTTTATACATATATGTTCCTCAAATTGGTGTTATATTTCCTCCAGAACAAAATAGTTTTCTCGACTGCATTCTAATTTCAAATAGTAAAGAATTCATATAATCGTCTTAATTCTACTACATCCTATAAAAGTACAATCATGGAGGCTTGTTCGAGGAAGATACACTTTTATGCCAATATTTCCGGAATCGATCTGTGATTGATTGCGACCAGGCGCAATCGCTCCAAGAGAGGTTAAGAAAAACGACTGTAGATTAGCGAGATATCCAAGACATCCTCTGGAATCCTGAGCTGGCCCACTCCCCCATTTTAACGTAGGCATGACACTCGTTCAGTTTCATCTCAAGCACTCCACATCTATGGTGGCAGTACGTTGTTGGATTAGAAGCAAAAAAGACAAGGGACCTGAATATGAGATGATGAAATCAAGTAAATATTTAGAATGTGTTCAGAATGTTGATTATATGAAAATTGTCGGCAAACAATTTCGAAAATTTATTGATATTTGCCTGGTTGGAGAGTAGAGAATGTTGTGTGTGTTAGCTAGGAGCGAAATTCGGAGAAGGAGATTTCGATGGATTAGTAGTAGCATATTATTGACTGCAAGGTTGGATAGAATTACAGCTTGTTCAAGAATCATTCTTGGAAGAGGGATGGAAATTAATTGAGATTTCAGATCATTTTCATTCGTAGAATAATGTATATCTAGAACCTAACACAAACACAATTTCACCGTTTAAGGCTCGAATGAATAGAAACTAGAATATTTTTGCAGAACCAGTGGACTGAACTAGCATAAGCACGAAGTATTTGCAATCAAGGAATTGTTTCAGATCATTGAGTACAGACAAACTCAAATGAAATCGCTTTAATGTGAGTAGCCAATTGGAACTAGTACGGGGGCAAAAATGAAAGATATCGAAATTGTGTACGATTTTAGGGAGACATAGAAGGAACACGATTTCTTGCTGCTAGATTTCGGAATAAATTGAAAAAGTATAATTCTTGTTAGCAATTTTCAAGTATTATAACATGCAATTGTAGAGAAAAATCATGGAGCTTTCAGCAAAATAATAGATAGGAAAACTATTAATCAACTATTAATTTTATTAAAATTATGGAAAATTTTAGAAAATCATGGAAATTATAGCCACCAGCTTCATAAAAATGATGAAGTACCTCTGCGCTCTGAGGATAGTTAGCATTTAATGATAGCTATGGTAATCCGTAGACCGTACGTCCGTTAGGAGCCCAGCTATTTGAAGTTCTCTCTTGATACTAATGTTCGAAGAACAGTAGTATTAAAATCACTTTGGCCAAAAATTCATATTTCTATATATATACCTATATGTCTATATATCATCAAAATATTTCAGTGAAAAAATCTCAGGAACGCGCGAGCTGATTGAACTGAAATTTTCAGGATACATTGGTGTATATGCAGAATAGTGCCAGGTCTCACAAAAAGTTAAAAATCTTTAACCCTTTGGCACCGGCGGCCATTTTAGTGATATTTTTAATATACCTATTATTCCGTCCACAAATTACTTTTGCAAAAATAAAGTTAGCTAAATGAATTTCAAACTTGTTTTAAATGTGAATCGGATAATTTTTTGGAATTTTTTAACCCCATGTGTGCGCTAGGTGCCTAAAAAGAGGTCGGGAAAATTTGAAAATGTTTAAATTGCGATAACTTTTGACAGAGCGATCAAATAATTATGAAATTTTCAGGACATATTAGTACTATTTAGTTGTAAATTTGTGTTGCTTTTAATGAGCATGTTGGCAACTCTGTAGCTAGGGCAGGCACTGAAAGTGAAAACCTTCAAATTATCGACTCTCCTAAAAATATATAGTTTTTCTGGAAAAAAAGCCACTCATATATAAATTTTATGCTTAAGTTAAACATTTGAATGTTTACAACGGGCAAGAACGGTAACCCTTCCCCAATTTACCTATATTTTTAGCATCAAAATTATCTGTTCACGGGAACTCACGACCCGATAATCAGGTACAGTTGCAATTTACAGTATGTATTGGTATTAAATAGGACCAGGTCTCATAGAAGTGATTTTGAAATGGGAGCAATTCTGTGCCAGTGGTGCCATCTTGAAAAATCATTAAGAAAAATAACTGCTTTTTGCCCGATAAATTCTGATTAAGTCAATCGATTTTGACGAAATTCACACAGTGGGTGGTTCAACGTTTGGCACGTTTGGTAGAAATTTGGTTGGAGCTGCTAGCTATGGTAATTTTGGTGTCTTAAATTTTGAAAATTCGCTCAAGAAAATAATGCTCTTTGCCCTATTGCTTCCAGTACAGTCATGGAATCATAACGAAATTAAAATGGCAAATTAAACTTCTTGTACGCAACATTCAGTATACATCTTGTTATAAAAACAATGATAGGGTTGCCAGCTATGGTTATTTTTGTATTTATTTGGCATATCTAAGCGATTTTATCATAGAATTTTCAAATCGTAGTGATCTTGTAGTGAAAATAAACACCAAATATTAAGATCTAGAAAATTTGAAAACTTTTGCGAATGGTAACCCTAAATTTCTTTGTATCCCTATAACTTCCAATGCAGTGATCGGATCAATACGAAATTCACAGCGCAGGTTGACTTCAACGTGAGGCAGATGTGACATGTTCGAGGCTTCGGCGCTAGCAAAGGGCAGCAAGCGCGAGGCGTTTTTGTTCTTTTCGTATCAATAAATGCTTGCACTAAGTATTCGCATCGCGAACATTTACAATGAAAATAAGTAAACAATTTTTAAATTTTCTAAGGCCTGGTCATTTTTCGGATGGCAACCCCAAACACCTTTCTATCGCTGTAACTTTCGACGAAGTCATCGAAATTAAATTGGCTTAGGGTCTATTATTACTAAGGGTATATTAGTCTTAAGTAGGAAAAGTAGCTAGTGGTAGAATGCACACAGCAAATCTGCACGAATCCTCTACTGTTCTTCGAACATTAGTGTTTCTAGTATTGTCACATGAATATGGTGTAGAAATAACGGCTCGACCGAGCATACTGAACACGGACACGGACGTTTGTACTGGTGATTATAGTATGCTAGGTCTATTAAGGTCGGAGTGACACCCGAACACAAACGGTTTCACGCTAATATCATGCCAGGTGACCACGGAGTACGTTCGAAGCTTACACCATTCAGTTAGCGGGACAGGTTCAGTTGAATTGCACTTTTGATTAGCGCTGATCTAGCTCTTAGCAAATTTCCTATATATGCACTTACAAACCTTTACGTGAGTTTCGTGCTTGCATAGGTAACTACGGGATCATCAAGGCGACTGTCCATCTGTGCCTAGAGAGCGGCTAAGCACAGCAGCATTTATCGACAGTGATGCGTCAGTGATTAAGGACATAAATCCCTTCATTGGAAGATCAATTGTACAAGAACGCAACCCTCTTGGCAAGATTTGTTTGAGAATAGATCTAAGGGTGCTGGAATTGTCTGACGCGTAAAGTTCTGTAGTAGTGACGAAACTCAACACACGGAACGAGTTTTAGTTCAAAAAAATGTTTTAGTAGGCACTTCTCCAAAGGCTACGACACGTACTTTGTGTCGGTATAACGCCTAAACCATTAAAACCGTGTCTCAGGCTCAAAAACGTCGCGACATGTAACAAACGGTCTGCTCGAACATGAGGTAGCTCTCGAAGTGGTTGAGGTCTGAAGAGTGAATTGAAAGAAGACTGAGCTGGAATTGAGCCGATTGGAAGATTTGCCTAAGAAGTGCAAACACACAGAGCCGACTGAAACTTCACGCGCCGTGAGTTCTAAGGCACAAAAATCGGGGAGGGTGCCCGAATCTAGTTCGAATAACCCCTGGGTGACTGTGTCTAAAAAATCTCAAAACGGTACCGGTGAGCAGACGAAGCAGACGAAGATGATGCTTAAAAAACTACCGTTAGCTTTGCAGCCCGATGTAAACAAATACAGATAAAAAAGAACACAATTGCCTAGGGTTAAGAAAAAGCAGTGATGATAAAGCGCACCCCAGGAAAAACTTATGTGGAGGTCCTTCAGCAGATCCGCAGAAGCATGAGTCCAGCAAAGTAAGGAAACAGGTGGTAAGGAAACAGGTACATCAAATAAGAAAGACTTCGGACTTTGGCGTTCTCATGACGCTTGGTAAATGGGAGGATATTGCGAGATTCGGTGATGCGATTCAAACGGTGTTCGAGGGCTTCGGTTAAGGGTAAGTGCCAGAGTAAGGCGGCGAACCCAAGTGGTGCGCTCGTAGAAATGCAAGGGTTACGTTCACCCAAAAAAGGACTGGAAATTATCAGATCGGAGCAATAACTATGACAAGAAGAAGCTTCGTACATAAAATACCTCTAAACGAAGAAGGAGAGTCGTCGCACTGCGAATGATTTGTTCACGCAGTTGTTGTGTGAATCCTGTGCCCAAATAGCAATAATTAGCGATTCATCGAAAAAGATACGAAAAAGAAATCCAAAGACGTGTTTTACAGACTCTTCGGGCTATTGAGTTTTATAGGTTGCAGATGCTTGAACAGTTCGAGTCGATCGGTCGGTTTCGCGGGATGGATATATCTGGATTCGAAACTGAGGCATCAACTGTGTCAACTGTTATTTCGCACTAAACGACCAGACCCAATCAGAGATTTTCACAGAAAAATGGAAGTTTGAGAAAGTACTCAGGGATATTTCAACTTGAAATCTTTGGAGTGTAGAATGCCAATTCAAAACATAAAGGAGAAGTTTATTATGAATATCGTGGCTAAATTGAGCATGGCTTTACTAAACAGGGGCTCAACACCTATGGAGGGTCTATAGACTATATCGGCGGAAATATGGGCCGCAGTCTGAAAGTTTGAAAGAAATCGAGCTAGGATGGCAAGTATTAAACGCGGGCGCGCGCCAAAATCAGAAGAAGCAACCCTATTATGTAGGGAAACGCCATGTCGGTCATAGTAAAGATAATCCCACTGGCAAACGAGCTTAGGGAGGTCTTCTTGGATGGCTCAAAACTGTTAACAGAGGTGACAATGGCTCAAGCATAAGCTTCGGTAATTGCCAGCACAACAGGAGCATGAATGAGTAGGTTTATCCAAAACATAAAATCTTGGCTTATTCGTGAAAAAATAAACACTCGTAAAAAATAGAAACATATTCTACTTGAGCCAATTTTTATCAGGTCACGGCTATTTTGGGAAATACCTTTATAGCATTGCTCAAGTCAGAACGAATTGCAATTACCGCAAATGTTGTACTCAGGAAACTGATGAGAACGGGAAGCGTCTTGTCTGTTATCAGCCGTGCGACGCCAGTAAAAATTTTGAAGGTGAAGCTGCATTCATAGGACCCTTGGGTGCATGTTACAGCTTATGTAGAGACGGTTATCCTGCTGAAAAGAACAGAAGGATGCTTGATAGAACAAAAGTAGTCGTTGAGGCACATGACAAGTGCTGGAGAAATGGCCGCATCGAACTATGTGAAAGCGATCCCGGCTCGAACTCCCGTGGTCAGCGGGTGATGTTTTTTAGTGCGTAAGAATCTCACATCATCCTGTTTCGTTCGAAATCAACTCTATTAGAATTTCTAGACATCTTTTCAGAAAAAAAAACTTCGAATGGGGAATGACAAACTTAAAAAGTATTGCGTATTTTTTGGCGCCCAATGTGGGCCAGTTGGTTCCTGAACCAGGCATCTACATAGGTCGGGAAAGTAAGGCTACAGATAGATCTGGATTGCAATAATGGATTCCAATCTAAGCATTAGAAATCTTATGACTCTATTGCTTGAAAATTCGTCCGGAAAACGGAAAAGAAAGTGAGCAAATAATATGTCTGACTCATAGCTGAGGCGTGGCCTGCTTTTGGTGCTGTCAGATTCGCAACTTTGCATTCGATTACCAAGTGTATTTCCGAAACTCAAAATTAAATGAACTTCCAAGTATAATTGCAGAGTGTCTCCTGAATAAAAACAAAAAAATTCCCCAACACACCACAAAGAATATAATTTCTTATCCTGTTCTGAATGTTTGACTTCATAAGGGGAAAATTGAAAGAATAAGATTTTCGAATGAAGTAGATAAAAACTGTTTAGGGTCTTAGAGCTTCTACCATCTTATAGCAAACTTTCTCAGCAATATTATAATTTTTTTCAGCACTGCAACAAATATAGTGGAGTCATTAAATTTAATTTTTATATCAACTAAATCATATTTCTGTTAACGAATAGAACATTTTTTCATAGCGCCAGAAATTTACCTCAATCAGTGAAAATCTAACGAACATTCATTAACTTATCGCAATATTTACACAAGCACCGATGCGTGCAAACTACTTAAATCTCACTCAGATAAATTAATCTTAATTTTGCAACGAAAAAAAAACGAATACACGTTTCATGTCGACGAAATCGTTTCAAATCTACACGCATTTAAATTAAATACCACTTTCTTACGTATGACTTAATTAAAAAATCAAATAAACTTTCAATGCTTGAAACACGCAAAACACGAAAATCCATCAGATTTATGTTTCTAGTTTTTTTGACATTACTCTATGCTACCGCACGTCATTGCTTTAGTCGTTCTCCGAGAAATTAATGGGAGCACGAACAAAAAAAAAATTCAAATTTCATTTGACTCTCAGTAGAGCATCAGACGACTACGAAATCCACACATAATTTTTCTTACGCTACTTTATCACACTACGCCAATGCAAGTAAGATGCGGTTGTAATTTTCTGGTTGAGTGTACTAAAAAGATACTCGCGTAATACGAGCAAAAGCCATACGATCGAGTTTGAGTACATGTAGCGCGTAGTAAAGTGATAGCTTAGCTTAATAAGTTTTTACGGATGATAGTGGCGAGAAGTAAAATGCTGGTAGTATTTTGCCAAGATTGTGGTAATACGAGTCGGAAGTTTTTGATGAGTATTAAATGACGGACATGAAAACTTTATAATTAATTGCTAACGATAAAAAGATTCTTATTAAGTTCGTTTTGGGAAAGGAAGCTAGCAATTTCGGACTGAGTGGTGAAAGAGAAGAGGATTTTTAGATGAATCGAGAATTTTGATTGATGTTGTTATTACCGGAATAAATGAAAAAGTTACACTAGGTGAAAACTAGGGCATCAAAATGAAATGATCACATGAAATGAATTCCTGGCGTGAAATAAGTTCATTACTTGCACATTTTTGTGCTCATTGGGCAAGTAAACAAAAGCTCTGTGTGTGTAAGAATTATTCAAAATTGCTCAAACTAAGCCTCTGCGTGATTTCTGAGCTTGCATTCGGTATACGACTAATCGCTCTCTGCCATCAAAATTATACAACTTTCATTATAACCCTCACACCAAAATAACTGGAACGACTTTTTGACGACTGTATGTGTAAGTAACGCTTGGTATTAATATCTTCATAAAAACTCCTGCCTGGTCTCCTTTGAAAACTTGCTCTATTTGCTTTCGGTGTCTTAAGGCGTTTTGTTTTGTTTTGTTAAGAAATTTCCCTCGCCGATTGAACTGAGGGTGAATAATCAATGTACAGTTCCTTGTATACACCCTTCCTCTGTACAGCTTTAAGACACATCTAAAATCAATTGAATCAAACATATGATGATGAATTCGTAGAGATACAAAATATAATCTCGAAGACCTGAGTGTAGTACAGAGAATGATAGCGCAGGACAATGTCTTTTTCGAAATAGGCAGAGCAACGCTTGAGGCATATGAAAGCTTGGTACGGAGATAAAATGATACAAAAACTATAGACGAACTACGCAATACAGCCTCTAGATTGAAAAGAAACTAAGAAGAAACAGCGAAGCCCATCAATTTGATGAGAATTCGTCTGGTATCTGCAAGATACTTTTCTTCCCCTCCTCCATTTTTTTCATACTATCTTCTTTATCACAATGAATTCTTTGAGAATAATTACCTCATGCTAGTTGTTGTTGCTGGCAAAGCGGTGAACACACTAGGGTTGGAGCTGCTGATTAGAATGACGAGTGGCAGCTACTTATCGTTGGTGACTTTGGAGGCACGTCATAAAGAAAAAGTCGTGTTTTGAAGTGGAAGTCATTAGATAATGAGGCTTTTTAGTTAAGAGCATTTCTTAAAAAGACGACAATAATGCCGATAAGAAGAAGACAATAAATGCATAAGAACGATTGATAATTAAAATTTGCAGGGATGAAACGATTCCTTTGTCTGAATGGGAATGTTGAAATTGGCTGTTAATTTAAAATGAAGAAACCACCTTGAAAAATATGAAAAACTTCCAATCGCGAGCAATTGAAAATGCTTGAATTATTTTTAAAATATTGCACTTACAAATTTAAAATAATAGATTTATGACTAAATAATCACAATTATTCCATAAATCAAATTTATTATATTTTTAAAGTTAAAAAACTATATAAATTCTCACTAGAACTCACTTTTCTCTTGCACCTCAACTTTAGGTAGATATAAAATAAGAACAAATAAAATAGAATATAATCAAATAGGTATATATAAAATAAAATCAATATTTTCCCAAATAAATGTTGATTTATATGATATGCATAAAATATTATCCCATTCACAGCTATTATGACCTATTAGTAATTTTTATATTTTACGTTTCAGGTTGACAACTCACCATGTGTCCTAGAAATTTTAGATACCGCTGGTACAGAACAATTTGCATCGATGCGAGATTTGTATATAAAAAACGGTCATGGCTTTATTGTAATGTATTCATTAACAAATCATCAAACGTTTCAAGTGAGTATTTTTTTTATTTATTTTTCTTAATTTATGATAAATATCTTATTTCGTATATTGGATATAATTGATTTGACATTTGTTTATTTTTTCTATATTTTTTAGGATATATCAAATATGAAAAATGTAATTAGTCGTGTAAAAGGTAGTCAACCCGCACCAATCCTCCTAGTCGCAAATAAACTCGATTTAGAATGCCAAAGAGAAGTTTCAACAGCTGAAGGTAAATTATTTATAATTTAAAATGAAACAAAAATATTTATTTGATTGTATTTTTAGACACTTGGCTTTAAACATTTTTTTTTTGAATGCTGCTTTATCTCTGCTAATAATTTTCGAAATCATCTTGAATTTTACACGAATTGTCTTTGACTTGAATATGATTTGGTCTCTACGACTAAAGGATATCCAAAAGTGTATCCACAGAGCTCAACGATATGCAATTCGATTGTGATTCTTCAGAAATACAGTGGTGTGCCAATTTGTGTGCCATTTTGTGTGCCAAAGACTTCAGAAGCTGAGCTACATAAATTCAATAAAAAAATAGCTTCTATAATAACAAATTCGTGATGTCTAATGTGAACGACAATTTATTAGCCTCAGCAACTAAAAAAAGACGTATTACCTTCTAAGTCATAAAATTTCTGAAAAATAATATGTGCGAAAAATTTTGTAGCCCACTCTTTTCATGCATATATATTTACCAGAATTGTATCCTATCGTTTTAGTTAGGGCTCCAGAAATACAAATAATACAAAATACGGTAAATTATCATCATGTCGACCTTATTTGCAAACATCGCTACTACTTTATCCGTCCTGCTTTTGCTGCGATTGCAACCCTAAGCCCTTGAGAAATTGAATCGATCAATTTGTTTTCAAATTGTTACCCAAATTGTTACCCTTCCATATATCACCTGCTGCCCTATCTATCTTCTTAAGAATTCTAGACTTTGAAACATGCGCATATGCAATATTGTTGTGGATAGGAGCATTATCATATTTTACCACAAGCATATAATACTGGTCGATACATCCAGATGGTGATGTCGGTACTTTTTTTGTGGGAGTCGAATTTGGGACCCTGTGCCAATATAAGGTACAAACATCCAGGTCATTTCATTGTCTCTACTTAAATCACGTGCTTGCTTATACAGTTTCCTATCTTTTTCTTGGGTTATATCATAAAAACCTTGCTTACCATATAGTTGAAACGCTTACTTATCTATCCACAGTATTTTTTTCCAGGAATCTGCTTCCTTCGAATATGTTCAAAGTTCAATCGCATGATTTTTGGATCTTCCTTTGTTTGGCTTACACCTTTCTATACTACTTCAACCTACATTGTGGGTCTTGGAAATTTTCTGTTGGAGCAACAACTCGTAATCGGTGCAAATTGCGAACTCCAGATACTTCATCCAAACCTCACGCTGTTACAATTGAGTCAAGTATGTATTCGGAACAAATGCATTTTTTTCCTGGACATACTCCTACTGCTGCCATATACGCTGCCCCCGCTCAAAGTATTTGTTTCTTGGTTTTCAGAACCACAAACGTATGTCCGAGCTGAACTCGGCTACTATCTGCCATTTTCACTGCGTCCAATGCTTACGCGAGACAATCTTGATCATCAACAAATCTTTTCCTTCTATATTATCGTCAGCACTGGTGTTATAGATCTGCTTAAGAAGAACGCCTGGCTTACTGAAATATTGATTATGGAATTCTTGTTCCAGACTTTCGAAAATAGCAGAGCTACAGCCGACTTTTGAAAATGTATTATAAGTACAATCGCGGTCTGGGGACCAAAGTTAATGATATTAAGGTTTCCTTCGTAATCGTGTCTGAGCATTAAAATGTTACTCCTACACTCTGTCTTCCATATTGGAACCAATCTGTTTGTAATCCTTGTTTAGGTGGTGATGTTATAATTGGTGTTCCTAAATCTCTGAAAGGAACGCTCTTCAGTGAATTGAGTTTCTCCTCGCCGGTTGAATGTGTACTTGTCTATATTTCTCCTTTGCCACCTTCAGTATTGCTCAACTCCACAATCTACATCCCTTGTAGTAGGCCTGTTCTAGTCTATAAACGTTTCTTTGTCGAATTCTCATCATCCCTGAATGGCCACCTCAATTCTGCCTCCGTACTCATATGTGGGGACTTTCGTATACCTTCGTTGGATTGCGATAACAGTTTACCAAGTATTTTGTTCTTCAGCATTATTTCACTCGTTAATTCTTCCCTTTTTCCTTCTTCTTCACTTTCCAAACTCAACACTGTACCCAATGCTAACAGTATCCTCGATCTTGTTCTGACTAATTTCCCTCTTTCTTGCTTTTGCTTGAGTAACTCTCTATCTCCGTATGAATCCCATGATCCTTATCATTCACCTCTTTTTATGGACACTCGTCTAAAGTTAAATCCACTTCTACTATTCCGCTTCATCTAACGAAATAAACAGTACTACAGCTAAAAAGGTTGCCAATAACGAAATTGCGTATTACTTTGAGCAGATCGAAGCTTCTACTACGTTCGGCAATCCTAAGCCTTTCTGGTTCTATATTGGAACCCTTAAAACTTAATCTGGCATGTATCTTTATACTTCCTCTGGCATGTATCTTGGTATGTATCTTTATAATACCTCTGCCACTTCTCCACAAAATACCAGTGAGCTTTTTGTAGCACTTCTTTCCCCTTCCATGACAGTCCTTCTACGCCGGTCACCAATTTTCCCCACGCATACTTGTACCCTGTCGGCTTTTTTACTAATCCTTTTGAAATTGAATTATAAATGAGATCTGTTGATACAAGAACTAGCTCCTGTTCTAATGGCATTACAAATTTTTTTGCTAAATCGCTTTTATCTTCTCTGTGTGTTCCTCTGTCAATGACTTTTAATTTTAGCATTTCAACCGGTACCTTGTCATCACTTTGGAAATTCGTCAACATATTTCCTATTCTCGACTCCCTTTTCAGTGTTGTTGATTGTTTGAAAGACATTAGCATGATCTTTGACTCTAATTTGAGGCTCAACCTGCATATACGAGTATTGCGTATTACTGCTAGCGCCTCTCGTTTTCCTGTCTCCATCAGTAGATCCTGTAAACCTTTTGTAAACCTTTCCATCTCTTTACAACCCTTTTTTTCTTCACCCGTAATGTCCTAAAATATTGTTGCAAAAAAATGGTGTCCTCTTTATATATGTTTGATCGATTCGGTTGAATCTGTGCAATGTCGATTCACCCGCTCGTTATTGTATAAGTATTCCTTAATTTCATTACAGTATGTATTTTTCAATTCTAGAAATATCTTCTTTTGCGTCTCGAAGAGTGTTCCACCACAAGTACATCTTTTTTAAATTTTTTGACGGCTTTAGTTGACCCATCATTCACTTTTCTGTCAAAGAACCGAGCCGCCATAATAGGGCCTCTTTCTACTCTTCCTTTGCCCCTACAGATACCTATTTTTCCCCAATTTTCCTTTTACCTCGTCAGTACATTAGCCGTTGGTCTTTTTCTATGAACGTTATACATTTTCAAAAGTGCTTAAAAATAACGATCTCTCATATACTTTGAATATGTCCTAATTTACTTCATTGTATTAGTCCTTATTTTCATGGATCCCTGGATCCACGCCAAAATCTTGGTGCATGGCATTCGTATTCATCTACTACATCGATTATACTACTACCTAACCATCTCTGTCTCAGAGGTTAGAAGGCAAGGAACGAATGCTGTGAAAATATATATCGATGGCTCCAAACTGACCAAAAGTGTGAGGCGTGGTATATTTTCCACTTATGTAAACTTGAAGCTTTGCGCCCGCTTGGCGGACCACTGCAGTGTCTTTTAGGTGGAAATGTTGGCGATTCTCGAAGCGGTCAGTTGGCCCTTAAGGGGTTAGTCCACTGTTAAACTGCTCAAAATGAACTTTTTTTTTAAACAGCTACCAAAAAAAAACTATTGAAGATATCGACTTGAAATTTTACATACATCTTTATTGAAGCTAAGAGTTAACATTTTCATTGGAAAAAATTATTAGAAAACAAAATGGCGGCCGCCCCAATGGATCGCCGCAGCACCGCCGAAAAAAAAAGCAAATTGCGCCTCGTAAATTCCTGGACAAAATAAGCGTCTGTGAACAAATTACCAAAAATATTTCATTAGCTTTGAGTATAAAGGACTGCACGGGCCTAAATTAAGAACAAAAAAAATTTTTTTGACAATTTGGGAAAAATTTTTTTGATTGAAATAATTTTTTTTATTCATTTTTTTGATTCAAAAGTATACCAAATTTTTTTTAATCGCTTAAGGGCTCTAAATTTAGGCCCGTGCAGTCCTTTATACTCATAACTAATGAAATATTTTTGGTAATTTGTTCACAGATGCTTATTTTGTCCAGGAATTTACGAGGCGCAATTTGCTTTTTTTTTTCGGCGGTGCTGCGGCGATCCATTGGGGCGGCCGCCATTTTGTTTTCTAATATTTTTTTCGAATGAAAATGTTCACTCTTAGCTTCAATAAAGATGTATGTAAAATTTCAAATCGATATCTTGAATAGTTTTTTTTTGTAGCTGTTTGAAAAAAAAGTTCATTTTGAGCAGTTTAACAGTGGACTAACCCCTTAAGTGAAAAGTTGCATATTCACTGACAGCCAAGAGACTCTACGGTCTTTTGTTAGAGTTTACGCCTCCTCAAAACTTGTCACTGAATGCCGTGCGTTTGTTAACGACATGTCGGTCGAGAGATTCGATGATGCAGGACATAGGAACATTCAACGGAACTGTAAAGCGGACCAACTTGCAATGGCTGGTATGCTTTTGCCGGAAGGGCTCTGCAGTCTCTCCATTGGCATTCCGATGGCTTCAGTTTAATTATCCATTACACAAAAAACACTTAAAGAATGCAGTTGCATTTTTGGTGGAAGAATCTTCCTGTGCATTCGGTACACGATCGTAGAGAAGCTTTGACGTTGGGCGCACTACGGAACTCCTCGAGCTAGTAAGGGTTCCCTCTGCGCAGCGTTGACTGTTTTAATTGGACATTGTCTGTTTAGCATGAATTTTTACTTCCTCTCAAAGTAGCTGTAATGTGCTCGCTCAGTACTTTGTGTCGTCGTTCTCTGTGTCCTAATTCTCCTACTGCTGAACTCTCTAGTATATTACCGACTTCATTTTATCCTATTTTTTTCATTACTCCTTCTATTACTAAATCCAAAATAGGAAAACTCAAATCTTCTTCAAGCATACGTATTGATAGACTTCCAACAATATTTTTGAAAATGACGAGCACTTCAATAAGTCTTCCTTTGACCATCATCATTAATAAGAGCCTATCCGAGGGTCGTTTACCTTCCCTCTGGAAACAGGCTATAATTCATCCAATTCCTAAGTCAGTTGATGTGTCCTCTGCAAACAATTTTCGCCCAATATCGATTCTTTCATCCTTTTCCAAGATCCTTTAACGGTATCTACATGACTTTATCATAATCCGTTACGGACATCTCATTGTAAAAGAACAACACCGTTTCCACCTAGGTCGCTCAATATCAACAAACCTCGTATATTTCACGAATTTTGTTGCTAAAGCTTTGGATTCTCAACTTGAAGCTCATGCTGTATATACGGACTTCTCTAAAGCTTTTGATCATGTTGACCACAATCTCCTTCTTTCTAAACTACACAGACTTGGCTTTTTTTATACATTATCAAATGCGGTTGATCTTGCTATGTTCGGTATGATTCCTGTATGTGCCATCCTTTCGAGGGTTCTATTCTAGGTTCCCTTCTCTTCCTGTTTTATGTGAATGATCTGCCGCCGTTTCTTTCGTGTGAATGTCTATTTAATGCCGATGATCTAAAACTCTTCGTGACCATAAGGTTCACTGATGGCTGTGACCTACTTCAGTCCAACCTTGAAATCCTCGAAAGCTGGCGTAAGGAAAGCAAGCTTTCCTTAGAAAGAAATGCCAAACACTGTTTTTTTCTCATAAAACTCAACATACTGTGTTCCATTACTCGTTGGATAACCATGCGCTCTCTTCTCTTGCCTGCGTCAAAGACCTTGGGGCTATCTTTGACAACAAGCTCAGATTTGATGTTTATATCTCAGATTTGGTCAATCGAGCCTCTAAACTGTCAGGCTTTATCTTAAGATCGTCGCAAACATTGGAATCTATGCAACCAACCTTACTTTTATATTCTTCGCTTGTCCGGTCAACTCTGTTGTGTTGTCTCCTCAATATGAATGTGATAAAAAATCCATTGAATCTGTACAAAGAAAATTCACTCGTTCGCTGCTTCTCCATTTAGACTATAATGATCGTCTTTCTTTTCTTAAGCTTGCCTGTCTTCCCGTCGTATCCATCACGATCGATGCTTTCTCTTCCAAATCTGTCGCAACCTTTCACATGATCCTATTTGTGAAAATATCAAATTCTGCTATCAAGCGAGTGAAACTCGGTGCCCAGACACTTTTGAAGTATCGTTTGCGAGATCGTCAGTTTACTTTAATTCGCCTATACCAAGATTAACGAGAACATTTAACTCTCTCCAGCTTAGTCCTTTACATCAATCCTTTAAACATTCAAAATTTTGTTAAAAGCAAGAATAAACTAACTTACAGCATGTAATTGGATTATAATGTGTATGTTGTACATGAATAAATAAATAAATAGATGAACTCAGCACGGGTGGGTGTCCCTTACAACGACTTCTGCCGGAGCTGTAAATATGAAGAGGAAGAGGAAACAGTTATTCATCTCCTATGTGAATGCCCGGCCGTCACTGGAAGAAGGATGGAGTCACTTGGCTCAGACTTCTTCACTTGCCTAACCGATATAGCACTGGTGGACCCCAAGGGGATAACCCAGTTCGTCAAGAACTCGATTGGTTCTCCACTTCATAAGGGTTCTCCACTTCATAAGGGTTCTCCACTACGGTACGGCTAATGCTGTATTACAATGGGCCCATGCCAATTTATTCTCTGAGATTTCATGAGTGTGTTTGACATTAACACTGCATTATACAGACTTTCCAGACTTACAAACTTAATCCAATTCGAGCAGTTTAATACCTTTCGATTGATAATAAATGACATAACATGGTCGTGTTTTTGAGTTGATTGAAGTTAGCTCATAGTCTGCACTACTTCAGCGCTCCACTTTATCTTAAGCCTTTTATTAATAGGAAAGCGCGTCTAGCGTATTTATATCTATCTTATGTTTGGCCTTGTGTTTATATTTAAATAAATATTTTTTAAAGTTTCTTATGAATCATGCATATGCAACTCAATATTTTCTTGTATCTTTTTAGGAAATAGTCTAGCACAACTTTGGGACTGTCCATTCATAGAGGCATCGGCCAAAGATCGTATAAATGTTAACGAAGTATTTGCAACTGTTGTACGGGAAATGAATATGACATCGGAAAAACGACAGAAGAAAAGCTATTGTTGTTGTACACTTTTATAGAAAATTACTTCTAATAATCAAACAAAACCTAATCAATAAAACAAGGAATCCAAGATAAGTAAAAAAAACATCTACGGAAATATAATGAAAGTAAATTTAGCATAAAAAATAAAACATCAAACAAACAAAAAAATAAAAAAAGATGAATAACTTCTCTTGGAGTATATATATATATAAATAAATAAAATTAATATTAAATGTAATAATTAAATATAATTTTAATGATTGATATACAAGTAAAAAGAAAAAAAATTTGAAACGAAAAAAAATCAATCGAAAATCGTCTTGCACGACAGATGAAATAATGAAACGAAATGTGAATTTGATATGCATGTAGCGTTCGTAAGCAAATAGAAGAAGATACAATTGAAGTAAAAAGTGACGAGCAAAAGATGATATGACTAAAATGTAGTGATAAAAGTAAAAATGAAATTTTAATTGAACTGAACAGCTCGAGCAAGTCGAAGATGATAATAAAAAAATCTCTATTTTATAAAATCGTAAATAAAACCCAAAAGTAAATCACATATAATTTTTTTACACATAGAAAAAGATAAAGAAGTCGAGAAAACAATGTACCACGGATCTGCAACAATAATTATATTTTACTGTTAGTGTAAAGTAACTAGACAACAAAATAACAAGGTCCTGATAAATATGACTCGTATCCAGTAGATTTCGTATTGGAAATAATTTGTAAACATGTCATTATACGCAACAATCAAACCTATGTGTTAGTCAAATGAAATACCATCAATTTGATTTTAATTTGAAAATCGTACTGAACCACGCGAACTTTCAAATTTCATCGATGTATTTTTTCGTTTCATGCTTTTTGTTTTTTATTTAATTTCAATTCTTGTTAATGTGATTTTTATAAGTATACACTCGTACGAGAAATTATTTTTAAATTTGAATGAAAATATCATCAATGCTATTATTTACACTAAACTTTAAATGATTTCTTAGTTGAAAATCAAACAAGAAAGATCATTTTATTAATGTGCTTTTGTATAATATTATACTTTTATGCTCTTCTTTTAAAATCTTGTTTTAAGAAATAAAGTCCGAAGTGAAGCCGTTGGCATTTTGAAATTGTGTTTTTATCATTTGGTTGCAATTTAAATTTTTTTACTTATTCAGCCTAAGCACATTTGTATCATACCACATCATATACCAGTTTGAATCCGAAAAAAAACTTAGCAGTTTATCAAATGAAAAATCATAAACGTGGATAGTATGCAAAAGAAAATAAATTTATGAATATGTATGATGAAACTAGATTTATTTTTTAAATTTTTGCTGTGAGCTTAGAAAATAATTAAATTTGGAAATGAAATTGATAAAACGAAGAAGCGTATCGGAATCAAATATCATATTTCCAAAAAAAAGTGTAACAGTAATTGATTTTAGTTATGAAGAAATATGTTTGTTCTGTTGAATAATTAAATTTGCAATGTAAAATATATAAATATGATTCTAATTCAAAGAAAATAAAAAAAAATATAATGGAACAAGCGAAAATGTAACTAATAAAAAACTACTAGGCATTTTAAACGTTGTTGTCGAATTGATTGCTTTGAAACGATTTCAAACACGAATTGCCATTTTTCTACGATTGTTTTCTATTTGCATATTTACCATTTTGCCAATTATATTTCTCATTCCAGTCTACTATCGTTGAAAATAAATGTATCTTTTACCAATAAATAGCTTGTTTACTAGTCTCGCATGCATTTTAAAAATTGTTTTAGATTTATTTGTGGCTTGAAATGAGGCATTTTATTCAAAACAAAGATTTTTGTTTGCAGCAAACAATCCTGCAAACACTGAAACTATCATGAAAAAATCATCGAAGCAATCAATTATGTCAAACAATTTTTAGGGAATTTTCGTTAAATTTTTTATAAATCATGTGTATCAAAACTAATAAATTCCTCATTCTAACAAATGATCAATTTTCTTTCATAATACATTTTAAAACTGAAAACAGCAAATAACTCCATTCATATTTGTGAAAGATAAAAATGAAACAGGATCGATAGTAAGGATATTAAATAATAGTAAAAAAACAAAACTATTAAGATATAATTTTCAATGTAAAAAGTAAACTTAAAAACGGACAAAAAACAACCAGAAAAAAATCGTATTATATAAAAAAGAAACTGTATAAAAATTAAAAAGTTTGTTTTTATTTTAGAAAAACTGATCTTCGAAGAAAAATAGAGGGATCGTTTAGATTTTGGAAGTATGTATGTACTATCAAATTGAAGATTGTGTATGATTTTGATCCGATAACTGTACCGGAAAGCATAGGGTTGAAGGATTTGTAGGGTTGCCACTTGTAAGAGGATTAAAATTTGTTTCTTATTTTCATTATAGTGTGCTTATCCTCTGAAAATTTGATGGCAGCATTTCTTAGTAAAATAATTTTGTAAACGTTCAATGCTGGCAACACTTGTTTAGTACTGGAATTAAACTCTATCACAACACCACAGCCAAACGCATGACAAATTTGCTGTTAATTTGGTTTTAATCCGCTAACTGTTATAGGAGCTATGGGAGTAGAAAGATTTTTAAGATTGCCGCCCGCGAAAATTTCAAAATTTGCGCATTTTCAATGTGAATTCTCAGTACAAGATCATTATTATTATCTACAGATAGTTAGGTAGGTGGAAGTGGCGGTCGATCGATAGATGTCTGCTGACAGACACATGTATGCACAAACTCGTAATTAATTAGTCATTAACTCTCCCCTAGTCACTAAAATCAGGAAACCATCTGCTTCGGTTGATAAATCGCACTATCCCCTTTAAATGATTTATGGAGCACTGAAACCCGTGGAAAGCCATAGATATTTAGAAAAGACAAATCATAATATGAATAGACAAATTGTCTCCACACCAAACCAGAGCCCAAAAAGATTAACTCTCGAGATTCATCGGCGACTGTTCGGAGTGAGTAGCGATATCTCTTTGAGAACAGTCAGAAGGCGTATTGTAGAAGTCAAACTAAAAGGTAGGATAGAGAGAAAGAAGCCCCTGATAACGGTAGCCAATTCGAGGAAAAGAATGGAGTTGGTACGAATTCCATTCTTTGGTGCGACGAAATAAAAATAAACCACATTAGCCCTGATGGCGGGAGATGTGGATCTCGCATCTCGCTACACTTGAATCATTGTTAAGTACGGAGGTGGCTCCATCAATATTTGGGTTATGTTTGTCGTGGTTTGGTGTTGATATTAGCAAATATCATGTTGCCATGGTCTGGGGAGAATCATCCTATTATATGGGAGTTCCAGCACGACAACTGTCCAACTGTCTGGAGGACAACTGCGTCACCGTTTTAGACTGGCCATCAACGAGTCCAGACTTAAATTCGAATCGAGCACTTGTAGAAAGACATAGAACAAACTATAGCAGCAAGAAATCCCTTGATGATTATGTAGCCATGTTTTATAGAATAGTGTTTGACGTGGTCGATAAGTTCGTACCTAAGATAAGGAAAAAATATAAACTCTCTGAACCTTGGCTTGACAAGACTCTTAGACGTCTGAGAAATCACAGAAACAAACTTTACAAGCTAATGAAGAATCAAGTCGACATTAGCCGTCGTATTAAAGAAGAATACGATTTAATTGCTCATGAATTCTTTGCTAAGTCTCACGAAGCGTATGACAGAACATTAAAACTACTGGGGAGAATATAATTTGCGACCCCAAATTTCTTTTTGATTTTGTTAATATGAAGCGGAAAACAAGCGACTACCCCTCTTCAATGTCCACTGAAAATTCGTTGCTGTCTTCTTCTCCTCAGGAGATCTTAAATTTTTTTGCTGACCATTTTCAAGAAGTTTTTGGTTCTGTTAGCATCCCAACATTGTATCGAGTCCCGGGTGCGACTCAAACAATTTTTGCTGAGGATATGACCATATTGAGGAATGAAATATTTACTGCGATTATGGAGCTTGACAGTAACAAGGGCCCTGGACCTGACCTCCTCCCTCCTACTTTTCTGATCAAGTGTGTAAAACAACTGATCTCGCCACTTCATACTATATTCAATAATTCTTTCTCCTCTGGACTATTTCCTTCGTGTTGGAAATCTTCTTATATTACACCAATTTATAAAAGTGGCGATAGACGTTTTATTCAAAATTACAGAGGCATCGCCATTTTATCTGCTATCCCCAAACTTTTTGAAAAAATCATCTACTGCAAACTTTCTCCTCTGGTCGACGCTCGACTGAACGAGCAGCAGCATGAATTTAGAAAAGGTCGTTCTACTACTTGTTTCTGATGTTTTGTGCAAAATGGAGATAGGTGATCAAATTGATGCAGTCTATACAGACTTCGGCAAAGCATTCGACCGAGTTGATCACTCCATTTTGCTCCCCAAGCTGAAACAATTCGGAATCGCAGGATCTTTACTAGAGTGGCTTGGCTCCTACCTCCACGACCGCTTGCAATTCGTGAAATTCCAAGGTCTTATTTCTAAGAAAGTTGACGTCAAATCAGGTGTACCTCAAGGAAGTCATCTTGGGCCTCTTCTTTTTAATATTTTTATATCTGACATATCGGAGGTTTTATCTGACATTCCCCATTTACTATATGCGGACGACCTCAAAATCTACCATGTCATCAGGACACCATCTGACTCTACCTTATTTCAGTCTACACTGAACTCTCTAGACCATTGGTGCTCCGTGAAAAAGCTCCCTCTTAACATTGCCAAATGCCGCGCAATTATCTTCTCTCGCAAAACTGCACGCGCTCATTTTACGTACCGCTTCAAAAACACGTCACTCAGCAGGGTTGACAACATATTAGATCTCGGTGTCACCCTGAATGAAAAGCTCCGCTTCAATCTACATTACGATAGAGTGCTTTCCCGAGCAAGTAAAAAACTTGGTTTCATTAAGCAACGGGCCAAAGAGTTTAAGAATCTTTGGGTTACTAAATCCTTATATATTTCACTCGTGCGTCCTCTTCTTGAATATGCGTGCACTATCTGGAACCAGGCTTTCGAAATTCACAGCCAAAGATTTTACTGTTCGCTCTGAGAGATCTTTTCAACCCTTATGATTTCAGTAATCTACCACTATACGAATATCGCCTTAAATGTATTAACTTGTTACCCCGTGCGTCGAGAAGATTAATGTTATCTGCCTGCTTCAGCTTCGATGTCATCAGAGACGTGGTTAATGTCGCCTAGTTGAAAGAAAAGTTTGTGCTCAATCAGTCCCTGGGCGTCACTAGATCCCGACGATTGCTTATTGAATACCAACACAACACAACATATGCAGCAAACGAGCCAATAAATAGGTGCTGCAGGCTATTCAATAGCATGAGCGAGGACTTTTCGCCTACGATATCTAAATCAGCTTGAAAAAGAATATTATGAAGGCTCTCTCTTCATAGTCTCCCTCTTTTCCTCCCACCATACTAACATAAATACATGTATTGTATATTTAATTTTAATTTAAATTAACTTAGTTATTTGAATCAGCCTCCGAAAGCAGAATCAAATTGGAATTGTTTTTGCGGGATGATTAAAATTGAACAACTTTTTATTTACATTAAAAATTTTAATCTACATTGTAAATTTTATTTTAACAAAGTGGTTTCGAAAGTATGCACTGTGGTTTCGAAAGTATGCACATCTTCTGGTGTCTGATGAGAATCAGTGCATACTTTCGAAACCACTTTGTCAAAATAAAACTTCAATGTAGATTAAAATTTTTAATGTAAATAAAAAGTTGTTCAATTTTAATCATCCCACAAAAACAATTCCAATTTATTTATTACTTTATTTGTTATCTATTTTTAACTAATTTATTTATGCGTTATTTGCTTTTTTTTGCATGCCATCCATATCCCTAAACCTTAAGCTACAGCATTTATGTCAATGTTTTATTTATTGATTATTATTTATAAATCTAATTGTATCTTTTTTAATTTGTTTGTTACTTATTTAACTTGTTTATTAAACATAAAAATTACTTTACTTTTCCATTTTACTTTTAATTTGATATTTTATATGTGATTTTTGTACCTTGTTTGGTGAATAAATAAATAAATTGTGTTATTTACAATAATATTGTTGCTTAGCCACATCGAAGAGTGAACTTTGACTTGTTCAAATTTAAAAACAATATACCTACGTTTTCTTCCAAATCTACATCGTAGATTATGTCGCCGTATTTATTAACTTTTGAATTATGCTTTAATTATATTTTGCATAAATTGTACATACTACACGCCAATGCTTTTGAACATGCCGCACAACGAACTCTTCCGGTGACGTCATGCGCAAATGGTCACTCTAGTGTCACTATCTCTAGGGTTTCTTGTATCATGATGCGTAACTACACTCTATAAATAGGTCAACGCCAAACTTCGTCAAAGCGGCGTGCTTCGGAACTGGTCAGGTCCCTACACCAGAGACACGATGGTGGAAGTATCGGGATGTTTGAACACAATCGCAACGAGTTTATTTATGAAAAAAACGTTTTTCGGTTGTCATCATAGTTACCATCACCAAGTTTTCTGTATACACTGGGCCAATCCTGACTTTTCGATTGAGCTTGATGGGCGGCTTTTATGTGTTGAGGAAAACCGCTCCCAAAGCCATCCTCGGCCATCATCGTTTGCATGCTTCACCACTATCGGCCGCTACAAGCCATCTCCCTTCCACACAATGGTGATGGCCTGCAGTGTGTAGAGGTGACATAAGAGTTTCATTCTGTTAAGACCATACTTCTAAATACTATTTAGTTAAAAACAATATTTATTACAACTTATCTCTAACAAATCCTTAAATTAACCTAATTTTCCTAAGCACTCGTCTCTTCCGTTCCATTCTGTACACTACCGCTACCAATTTCTATGCTTCTTTCTCCGGGTTCATCACCTGTCTCACCTTCTGTGCTTGCGCTTGCCATCTGCTGCTGCTCTCGCATCCTTTTCCAATTCTTCGCTGCCGCTAGCAATTTCAAATTCGGACGTGCCATCTCGTCTTCAGGGAAGATATAATCGAATACTTCTTCCCAGCCCTCTTCGACTCCCGTCTCGGATATAATCTTCTGTCGCTTCTTGACTCTTCTTGGCATCTTCTCGACGATCTTCTCGAAGCTTTCCGGTGTACCATGTTCCTTTTCGAAGTCACGCCATGCCTCCAGCAAGAGGACACGCGATTCTTTGTCGTCTACCTGTCGAAGTGTATCATTCGCTCGTTCATAGACACGTCGTGCGAGCGCCACATTCATCTCGTCGTCCTCAGCAGGCGACGAGAGTTCGAATTTCGCATAAGATATCCAGACTTTAACGTGATGGGTGCGTTCGAGAAGGCGTTCGTATATTCGACGGGCCAGCTCGGTTTCGCCTTGCGACACTTCAAAATCGATGTACCCTTTCCAAAGGAGCTCAGGCATGTCCAGACGTGGTTGTTGAATGGCAAGTTCGAAAATACCTCGCGCTCGTTCAACATCGCCCAGCAAACTTTCCAGCTCCGCGAATTTAATCCAAGTTATGCAATTTTCCGGTCCAAATTCCAAAAATTTCTGGTACAAAATTCTGCAACGGTCGAATTCGCGCAGCTGAATCTCTAAGTCAATATAGCCCCGGAACAATTTGTCTCTTGGACACATCCCAATTGCCATCCCCAGAATCTTTCTAGCCTGTTTCAAATCCATTCGTCGTATTTCGAACTTTGCGTACATAAGCCACATTTTGCTAAACGTGAAAATCTTGTGCGGGATTAGTTCCAGACAGGTGCGATAGATCTGACGGGTTCGGTCCATATCTTCAGTCTCGAGTTCTTCGTAGATTGCGTAGTTGATCCAAAGGTAGATATAGCGCCGCCACAGATTTTTATCTTTCGCGGGCGGAACGTTAGCAATTGCTCGTTCGTACGTCTCTCGGATCACGTTGGCATCTCCTTCGCCTTCGACCAGTCGAATGTAGTCGAACCATGCATCGTAGTTACTAGGATTTTCTGTCACTTCCTGCTCGTACTGCAGCTTCCGCTTGGACACAATTACATCCTCGATGCCTGCCCGATCGCCGAATTTTTTCTCGTGAATTGTATAGGCTTTGTACAGTTCTTGTGTTCTGTCTTTCGGTAGGTTATCCAAAGCGTATTTGTAGATGACTCGGGCTCGGTCATGTTCCTTCTGATTCTCTTCGAACTTTGCGAACGCAATGAAGAGCCTTTCGTCCATGTTGTCCTCTCCGAAGAATTCTACAGCACGTTCGTATACTCGCCTGGACCCATGAATAAACCCATGATTCTCTTCGAACCGAGCGTATTTTATCCAGTTCTTCACTTCGGGATGAATTATGACAAACCGCTCGAAAATCTGCCGCGCTCGGTCGATTTCTTTGTACCGCAGCTCGAAATTAATATAAGTCTGCCAGGCTTGCTCTTCCGGCTGCCATTCCATCCAGCGTTCGAAAACCTGCCTGGCACCGGCCACATTATCGAGCATCTCTTCCATGTAAGTATACTTGTACCAAAATTGATTGACTCGTGGCATTATAGTCACTGCCCGATCCCAGAGGTTCCTGGCATGGTTCACCTGTTTGTTCTTCATTTCCATCTCGGCGTACTTGAGCCACATCGTAACATTCCGGTGATCGTTGTCTAGTGCTCGTTCCCATATCGAACGGGCTCGTTGAATTTCCTTCTGTGATTCTTCCCATTGCGCGTATTTGATCCAGTGACTGACCACCATCCGATTCTTGCGGAGACAGTCTTCGAATTGTTTACGTTTACGTTGCTGATAGTCGGCAAGTTCGGCTGGATCGGAGATTTTTTGTTTGGGTGGCGGCGGAAGGATTTCCAAGTCACGTTCTTTTGCTTCACGAAGAAGTTGTTCAGCTGTGATTTGAATTTCGGCTGGGGCTTTGTTTTTGACCTGGAAATAGAAAATGCACGACGTTTTTGTAAAAGCAGCCCTAGGTTAGAGATTTTTGCACTTACCTTTGCCACTTTTGGCATTTTCTGTGGTTTTTCCATTTTTGATGTTTATTGGGATACCTTCCACAAGTAGCGACAAATTGTATGATTTACTTATTCACGAACTGTGTGTATATAAGAATAGAAACGTAGAAAAATCCTCAGCAAATGTCGTAGGCTAACATAAAACAGGAGCTGTCAAACGTCAAACAATAAGAAACGTCATAGCAATCATCTGATTGGAAGCAGTGTGTAGTTTAGTAACAAATTCACTGTGGTGAAAATGAGTCGTTTGTAACGGCTCGTATCCTTTGAAAGTTAAGAATGTTCAGCGATTAGGTATGTAAATTAATTTTGGTTTCGTTTACGACTGATTTTATTTATAGCACTTTTCAAAAATTATAACAAAGATGAAAAAAGAGGAAATACATTTTAGTATAGCTAAATGACTTGGAATTTAGATTACAAATATATTTAACAAAAAAAATGTATTGGGGACAAATTTGAGTGGTATGCTGGTGATATGTAATAAAATCGCTGGCAGTGAGATTTACGTTTATTTTCTCAAAAGATTATCTGCAGTTACGAGCCAAATGGCACATCAAATGCAGAGAAGTTTTTAAAATGTGGTGATGTAATTTCCCATAGTCAATTCTGCATTTTGCATGGGATTTACAAATAATAGGCACCTTTTTTTGCTCCCCTTATCAATAACAAAACAATGCTTACTAGTACACACGCATTGGAAACAAAAACAACTCATGTTATGGATGGGGGAAGTTATTGTTGTTTCCAATGCGTCTGCTCTGGTTAATATTGTACTGTTATAGATAGGGGGAGCAAAAAAACACGCTTAATATAGTGTAGTAGTTTGCTAAAGAAAGATGTACGCACTAGAGCACTGCACGAGTACGTACAGCATCATGCGATTACGAGTACGAATACTTATTTGATGGCGTGCCATAAATAGTAGGCAATATGGGGTGTGTTCAATGTGCATGCTATAGCTGCTTCAAACGCATAGCATAGCATCACTTTAGAAAGTGTCCAAATTCGCAGTAGCTAGGTGAAGCAGCTATGGATATTGGACAGCCAAGAGCTGCTACGAAGGTCAGCCTTTACGCAGGAAATTCAAAAATAATTTTGTTTCAATTTTTTTATTGTAATTTTTTCATTTTCGTAGATCAGTTCATTGCACTTTTGAAACTGTATGAAATTTAGGAGTTTTCAACATACAGCTGCACAATCCATTAAAATTTTCCTAACATATTTAAAACGTATCATTTATTTCCGGCTTTTGACGCCATATATGAGAAAAAGAGCAAAAAATAATCGTTGAAAATTTGATAATACAGGAATCAGTGCACCCGGCCTTTTATGCTTCATGTTCGCCTTCTAAAAACTCAAGATGAGCTGCGCTGTGTACAAGCCAACTTAAAACTCGAGTTGAGTTTAAGTGTTTAAAAGCCCGTATTTAATTTATGCTGTCACTATTTTCAAATTTATTCCTCATCTCCTGTGTCACAAAAGCGCAAAAACTTCTTTTCATTTCAATTTCCAATTGAAAATGACTTTTAAACTGCATGTCAGCTATGTAGGCACGGCCATTTTGCCTTAGCTACTTTCTTGCTATCCTCAAGACTGCGAGCAGCAAATAGCTGCTACCTTAGCAGCTATGCCGGAATCTTGGACAGCCCGACTGTCAAATAGCAAGCATCAGAAAGTAGCTATTTCGTGACATTGGACAGCCAGAGCTGCTAAAATAGCAGCTAATAGCTGCTATAGCATGCACATTGAACACACCCATGGCACAGCGTAATAACAACCAGCGTACCAACTTATTCCACTTTCCCAAAAAAAGACTTTGACCTTGATATTGCGCCTCCATTTACGCAATGCATTATCTGTCAAAGCGGCCTGAGATTATGTTGGTATATTTTGCGAGAGTGGGCCGTATGTGAGCAGCGAAAAATCTAGCTTGAGTATGTAGTTGCCGAATTGTATATTGCATCTCTTTCTGTTCCATGCGATTTCTTCCAACTTTCCAGGCTGACCAACAATACAATCTCAGGTTAGATCACTGGATTTTTGGGCCGTATACATATACGGAGTTGGTACGCTGGTTAGGAACTAACTTCTTACGCTGTGCCCATGGTATGCCATTTGCTTGGGCATCTGCCTGGCAATATTTTGAAAGTTCTTGATTTTCAAAATGGCGTTGAACCGTGGTCATGTTCCGTTTCCTGTAAGAAAATGTAGGAATTCTGAATTTTCATGGGTTTTAAGATCTCGTTGAGCAATCCAAATAGTTTACAGAGCATAGAATGGTGGGAAATTGCGAAAAAGTCGAATGATGATACGGACATTTTTTTGAAGAGATATTTTTTCAATTTTTAATGATGAGTAAGTAAATGAAACTACCTATTGATGATCGGCGGACGTTTTTAATTACTTCTACCTCATCCCCCATCGTACCCCAGCAAATTATATAATAGTTTTATCTACATCCGAAATTTCACCCGCTCAAAAAAGGGATTAATCCTACACGCGGAGTTTTCATCAACGGCAGAATTCCTTCGCTCTCCACTTCAAATAACTTTTTAAGAGCATTCAACACACAGATGAAGCACCGTCCTCACCGTTCAGAGGCATTTTCGAAATGATATGGCGTGCCATGAAATTGCCCACGCATCAGATGGCATACCATAAATTGATAGCCGTCGCCATCGAATATGGCAGGGTAAATTGCAAATCCAGTCCAGGTGTGAAGCAAATATAATCGCCGATGCATTGGCGAAATAATGTCGAGTATGTACTCGCATCGTTCAGTCGTATACTCCGCGATTATTTCTCCGATTACTTTTTACGTACTCGTGCAGTGCTCTAGTACGCACATCATAATTTAATATTGAAACCATTTAAAGACTGGATAGTGGAATTAGCAACAACGTTATACAGATAGATAGAAGGACATGTGAACTGACTGATTCTGACACTTGGCCGTACAGGTGGATCCAATGAGTCAATTGTGCACCCCATCAAGCTAGTATTTATTATTTTTATTTATTTTAATTTAATTTTTTACGTCTATCAATGAGCTAGATTTAAAAGTTCAGCTAAGATTTACGTCTGATAAGACTAACATAAGTTATTTGAATTTATTTATAATTCAAACCTGATTCGTACCGCATATGGTATAATTTAATATAATCTCAGGAACTGTAATTTAAAGAACGAATTTTTATTTAGTTGTTTACAGAATGGATATTTTTCAAGATTCCACGACAAATAATAAACTTTTTATTGGAACAAAGTTTGACAAATGCTGTTAAAGAAACCTTTCGCTTAGCCAAACTTATTTGTACTATCCTTATGATTGCATTCGTTGAAAGATCTTATTCTGTTCTAAAGCGAATTCACACTTTTAAAAGAGCTACACAGAATGAAGAAAGATGAAGCCATTTTTCACTTATTTCGACTGAAAAACAACTTTTGGAGTCTATTAGGGGAAAGATAGTTTCTAGACTCTAGTAATGGAGAAATTTGCTGTCAAGTCAAAAATTTTGCCGTCAGTGAGTTTTTATTTAAATAGCTTGTGTATACACTTACAGAAACACATCTTTCCATATACAATCCACAACTCTCCACAAATACTTTATACTTCAACATACATCAACATTTTAGCACACTAGTAGGTTAAGAAAAAAATGCTGCAGAAAAAAAAACAATTTCTTGGCAGCAGCAGCAAAATAAACCATCAAACTTATCAAAAGCGTGTCGAAAGCAGAGACAAACTATACTTAGACAAAATACTATAGAAGAACTAATTTGAAAAAGATAGGCAAATACAGCTTCGAAGAAGTTAAATTATTTTGTTTTTAGCTGCATGTTTTGCTCCATACAAACCCAAATATTTTTTAAAATCTACGTAGAAAAACTCTTCGCTCGTGTGGTTTGGCTCTAAGTTTCTCCAATAAGTCAAGGCTCCTGCTGTACAAAATTTGGTCTTGAAAGTCCTTATATATCCAACAGGAAGGTTAACAAGGGAAATTCGAGCTCTTATTCGTGGTCAAGATCCTGAGGTAGACATTTTGCCTCCGGCATGCCCTGTTGTCGGCGGAGTACTGGCGTAGGCCGGGAAGCAAAAACTATGCTGAGGATATCAAACGACAACGAGGGCACAAAATTGGAGCTATTCACTGTAGCGAGCCTAAATCGGTTTACCGGTTGTTGCGTCATTGATGATGGTGAATGAAACAATGGGCAAATCAATAGTTTTTTGGCATTTATTAAAGATTTTCTTTTAAGCTAGTCACTGATATAGAGTAAAACTTCAGTTTGAAATGTGAAAAAGAGGTCTGTTGTGATACCACAATAGTTTTTGACACTTTCTTATTCACTAAAGTCAGGAAATCACCTGCTTCCTTTGATAAACCGCACTATCAGCTTTAAATTGACCTGGGACAGTTTGGTCAGATTTGAGAGAAAGGGTGCACTAAATGCCGTCGCCTTTCTCTTCGCCAAAGCCGGGCACTGGCTCATGAAATGAAGGATGGATTCCTCCTCGTTCTCAGAGCCATAATTCCGACTGAAGTCGTTGAATTGGGCATGCCATCCTATGTGGCAGTGGCCCGTAAGAACGCCCACAGCAAGACGCAGAGTGCTTCGAGTGAGACCTAATAGCTGCCTGGTGCGGTGCACATGTATGGAGACTCAGGCTTGCCTTGTTATCGCACAGGACGATTCATCTGTTCAGGACTCCTCAAGGTATTTTTGCCTGATGGCCAATTTGATCGATGTCATCTGTATTCCCATTGAGAAAGAGCATGAGACCTCCGGTAGTAAGGTACCAAGCCTGGCTAGTTCATTTGCCTCACATTTGCCCTGAAAACCTTAATGTCCAGGTACCCAAATCAATTGTACAGCCGAATGTCTCGACATCTCCCTAGGAGATGCACGGTATTCAGCAATAACCATGGGCACTGTACGAGGATTAGCAAGGCACTTAATAGCCGCTTGACTATCTGTGAAAATACCAATATTGACTCCGAACATTCGATCACACAGATGCCAGTCAATTGCCTGAAAAGACACTACAATGGTTTGGTAGACGGAGGGACAGCTTGAGATTCAGCTCATCTGAGTATACACCACTCCCGACTCTTAGTCTTTAGCTTTGAGCTATCGGTGTACACATGGATAAGCCCAATCTCGAGGGCGACAGCATCACGCCATTTGTCCCTACCAAAAATGCGAGCTGTGAACTCCAAATTTAGTAGAAAGTGCGGAGCAATGTAGTTAACACCCGCTGGAGCAGGAGCCAAGGTCGTCGCATTGCCGAAATCTGTCCTATTCCATACTGAGATACAATTCAGTCTCACAGCAGCAAGATTCGCTTGCTGTAAAATCAGTAGATTGATTGGTACCCAATGAAACAACACAAAAAGTGCCAGTAGCTCAGATAGCCCTAAGAGCATTCTGCTACCAAAATGCAACCCCAAATAATATAATTGGCTCAACCAAAGCGGTATAAAGCCAAGCAACAGTAAGGGGTGATAACCCTAATTCGCCCCTATGGCTCTTTTGCAGCAAAGAGGAGATGCGAGTGTCACTCACTGGTCATGGTAACGTCAATAACTTCCTTACGGTTAGAGTTGAGGAAGGTAGGTTCGCTGTCAGTATTGGTGATGAAAAGATATTGGCGATGAAAAGTAAATCAAATATGAAATCAAAAAGTTTCTCATTTCGGCCTTTTGTGCTGGAGCTGCCACTTACTTCATTATGAGCTTTAGAGTAAGGTCACAGAATAAGAGGCAGACCAATTATCATTCTCCACAATACTCTTGACTATGTCGCAGGGAGAGCTAGTGCCACGATCGTGTGCCATATAGCAAGAAACAAATCAGTATAATCTTTGATCGATTTCCACTGCAACAGCCATGCTATCCTTGTTTTCCATGTCACAGAAATTGTGTAGGACAAGAATTTTAAAGGTTTTCATGACAAGAATACGGACACCAGGCTTATGTAAGCTATAGGGTGCTATCAGTCTGTACGGATCAGTCTGTACGTTCTTTGTCCTAGACAGGGCAGCTGATGCTGCTTTGGAATGGTGAAGGTTTACTTGAAGTTTCTTCACCATTATTAATTATTGATTAAGGTTAGATCGAGGTCCTCTCCTTCAGACATTGAAGCTGCCCTATCCCCATCTTCTGCATCCACCGTCATGAGGTCCAGGCAGCCACCCAGCTCAGAGATAGTTCCGATGTTAACTCCATCAGCATGGAGGAATTCCACATCTGAGGCATTTCACGTGAAGCGGACAACGAAGAAAAGTCGAGGTTCTGGATTTCGTTCATATTGTGTGTAATGGTACTTCTAGAGGATATGAAGAGGATTAGCAAGCTCTCGGTACCACGCCCCATGTGACTTATGTGTATTGATATTCACCTATCTCCTAAGCTATTGGCCATCCCATTCTAAAGCTTTCATGATAAAATAAGTATACTTTAAGCTCTCTTTTGTTATAAAAATAAACAAAATTAGCCTGGTCCAAATTATTCAAATAATGATTTGAAATGTTTACTTCCGGTTTTACACAGAAAAATTTGTTTTTCAAATCTGATTTCAAAATTAAAAAGAACAGCTAATTTTCTATACCTATTTAAGAACAGTTAATTTTCTATTTCTATTTTTCTGCTTTGATGTTTTTTTAGATTTTTTTAGAATCGCAGAATCGGCTTCCAAAAAACCGTTCATCAATTTCGTCAATTATTCAGAAGCCCATAGTTTTGTAACTGAACTTCATAGAAACAAAAACTTGTGTATCCGCGTTCATATTCTCTAGGAGTATCATTATGCACAATGTGAACGAAATCCAGAACCTCGACTTTCTTTCGTTGTCCGCTTCACGTGAAATACCCTATCTGATTTTTCCTCAGATGTCACCCTCAAACAAGTGACAGAGCCCTTTCCAGGTGGCTCTCCTGCCGTTTGAGTCACCTGCTTTGAGTCAGGCTTCGCAGGTATCGGATCTCCCGAAGCAGAGCTTTTTGGCTCGTCGGTTCGGTAAATCAGAAGAGCCAATTTCTCGACCTCGTGCCTGATAAAGCCCTTTTGGTCATCCAATGACAGCTTCAATCTTAATGAAAACGGCTTCCCACCGATTATCTACTGGCTCCCCAATATTTGGAATCCTTCAATTCACCGTAGGAAGATCTGAGTTGAACAGCCGAACTATGTCCAGGACTTCCGCTGGATCCGAATGGAAACAGGGAATCTTTGTCCTGCATGTTGGCCGACTGAGGATCTTGTCCTTATGCACCACCTTTATCTGGGCGCCCGTCCAGAGTTCCCCTAGCTCGGAGATTGCCCGTTTGTAGAAACCAGCCGATTTTTGGTCTCTGCACGCAAACAAGCTAGATTCCTTTGTACCAACCATGGTCGTTCACCGTAGTGGGAGGACTCAAGCTGGCTTTCTACAGCTTGACTGCAGCAGAGTCCAAATAAACCTTGCCTTATCTATAACCAGTTTTTGGAGGAGATGATCTCATCTCTCTTGCTGGCATCAATTCCGGCCCAAACAAGGCACTCTTTGACCATTTCATTAAATGGCCGAGTTATCCCTGAAGTTTCTGCTTTTTGCAGTCCTGCCTATCCTGATTTTTCTGCTCAGCCAGTCTCTGTCGTTTCTGAGCTGAATCTGTATGGGTTAGACGGAGCGGGTGCACTCCAACTAGTGTTTTTTCAATTAAAGGGACGTTTTGCCCTTGCTGGACATTGTGTCAGGAAGGACGTTTTTTAATTTCTTCAGAATCTTGAAGGCTATCCTTCTAGTCCTGTAAGTCCGAGAAGAGTTGGTGGAGAAGTGTTGCTTACCTAAAAAAGAAGCGGCACCAGAGGTAGCAATTTTTGACAGAAAGGTTGACTCACTCGCCGTAACCTTCCCGCCACACTGCCCACAATCGGACTTCTTAGCTTTCCCCGAGCCAGGCTTGGTAACCAAAGGCTCGGAACCACCTGAAACAGGGGTTGAGGGGCTGACTCATTCGTCATGTCTCCACGATCTCCAGCAGCTTTAACTTCACTCCACGGAGCTGGCTCATTCCCCATATCTTCACTTCCTGGGGCTTTCACTGCAACCGACGTCACAGACATCTTAGTCCCTCTCTCTTCACATTAGTTTTCTCGAGTTTTGGTTTATTTGACATATTTTTCACGCAAAAAGGGTCCCCACTCAAAGCCTCTATTTCAAGTCCGAATGTGTAGCCACCTTGATGATTTCATGGTAATTGATGCAAGCAGGGTTGCCACATGGTTATCTATGCAGAGATGGTTGCCACAAGCCCTTATGGGGACAAGTGGTCAGAGCCAGATCGGTGGTAATCAGGAGTCCGCCTCAATTGAACATTTACCACCAACTTTGATGGCGGCGAGACTGAGAATGTACTCTGAGGTCTGCCAGGGTTTTAACGGAACAGAGATGATCGTAGTAATCGGAAACCGATCACAAAGCGGATTTGCTACCGCGTCTGAAGATGACTAGTTCCGAAATGTTACGACCGCCAGTCCAAGTGTAAAAAACGAAAATGTAGGTCAAAGAGAAGTTCGAGGACGAAAGTGGTCGTGAAGAGAGAGCCTAGATTATTTAGCGTAATTCAGGATGCACTGCAAGGAGGCGCTCTAGTTTACATCCCTTTATCACGTAGAAAAAAAACAATTTTTTGAAAGGATCAACAATGATCTTTCAATTACGCGCTTCATTCAACGCTTTCCAAATGGTAAAAAAATGTGGGATATGTGATGCAGCGTTTTTGTAAATTTTTATTCCAAGCTAATAGATTTGTTTCCTTCAACATTTCACACCTCTCAATTTTTTTTTGTTTAGTACCTTTATTAAACTACTACCTTGGTATAAGAAGCTTCAGTTAGTTTTAAAATCTTACATGCTAAAACAATTGATGTGCACTCCTCGCAGTTGAAGACGTGAACATTTTGGACCCAAGTTACTTTATTGACTTAAAGTCAGACAGCAAAGAGCAAAGCTATGATCTGTGTTATAGAATTACAATGTTCAATGTTCATGCAAAAGAGTTTGAAAAGCAACGAAAGTGGCTACGCAAGTTGTTTTTTTCTACGTTAGAGATGGAAGGTTCAACGGGTCAGTTCTTTTCAATCGCTGAAATTTTCGATGAAATAGTATTTTTGTTGCCAGCTTGTTGGGGTGATGAGCTTCAACATATTTTCCACTACGGTACTTAATTTCCTCTGAAATCGTTTCGATTCCCAGGTCTTTATGGAAGTCGTTGGAAGAACCACGGGGCTCCGGTGATAGATCGCAGCATTCTTGATTGGGTCCTCTAGATGATGTTGATGTTTGATGGGCGAGCTGCACCCCATATCTGTAAGTCATATGTTCAGATTGGCTTTCGGACAGACTTATAGACGAGCACTTTAGAGTTGAGAAAAAGTTTTCACATGCTATTGAGCATCCATTTGAGGTTTATGAATTTGATATTCAGTTGTTGACTTTTAGCTTCAATGTGCCGTTTCCAGGTGAGCCGCCAGTCAAGGTGCATTCGGAGATATTTCGTTACTTCGTTACTTTGAGGTATAGGCACATTGTTTCGATTTACTTGAGGACAAGTCAGTTTTAGCAATGTGAAGGTAACGTGGATGCATTTGGTTTCGTTTATTCTGAATCTCCATTTTGCTAGACATTCTTCAAGAAATAAGATGTGGGCTTGCAGTGTACGGGATGCCGTAACTGGATTATGGGAACGTCATCCGCAAAGGTATTTAATTTATTTAAATTTAGCCTTGTAATAGTCCCTAGAACTTACTGGAACAAATATAACCTCTTTCGAGCACAAAGTTTGATTTCATCGTAAATGTATTTATCATTGTTTCTACCACTCCGTATGCAAAGTCACAAAAATATTATTTAACTTAATTTCTATTTTAATATTTAAACTACCAGCAACCAATAATTAACCATCAACAATTCCCATTCAGGCATACTGTTATTGAATAACTATTATTATGCCTGATCCAATTAAGACCATCTCCATTAAAGCTTCCACTCACATACAAGCTTATTGGCCGAGACCGAAACGCAGAGGTCGACCTCGGAGGAATATTTAGTTTGTTGGAGATTTCTATGCTTTTCATCACTTCATCGTTACAATAATTACATGTGTACGACAGGGCAAGTACGAAGAGTGCAAATGTGTGATCCCGTAAGTCAAGTAGTGAGATATATGTAGTATGGAGGACAGAGGAAGTCAGTGAGGAGCACGTCCTGGCTGTTATGGTTCCGGTGTCCATACGAATGGCTGCTATGGGATTGAATTATCGTCGTCTATAATCATAGGATGCATGTAAATATCCTTATTGAGCGTATGACTAGGCTAAGGAATGTAGGGATTAGAAAAACTATCGATAGAGAGAAAAATGATGTATGGAAAAGGTGTGTGAACGATGTAGAAACATTAAAGAATGTGCTAGACCGGAGTCCCATTGTAAAGAAGGAAGCAAGAGCAGTGTAATGAAGCAAGAAAATAATTTCCGAGATTAGATTTTATAAATTTTGGTTTAAAATACTTTGGAGACGTACATTTTTGCACGTTTGATTGCTGGGAAAATTAACTGGGACGCTCAGAGCCGGATTTGACCTTCTTGTCGCCCCTGGGCAGTTGTAAAATAGGCAACGCTCGTCTGATTCCAGCTCCAAATCTATCGACTAAAATCCAACAACAACGAATTCAACATTTTTTCATAATTGTTTTTATTTTTTTTTAGAATAGATTATACTAATACGATCGCTAGAAACTAACCATACAAATACAATCCAAATGCGGTTTTAAGAAACGAGCCATACAATATAAAATAACGATACAAACACGATTATCAGAAACTAGGAAAATTTTGTTTGGTTTTTTCAGAGAGTCAAAATTTGGTAATTGTTTAGATGATGCGACCGACGGTCGGAGGGGAGTAAAAAAGAGTGGAGCTGATAGGACTGACCATGCTTAACAGTATAAAAGTATTTTCGGGTGGAGGCGGAGAAGTAGAGCGCAGGGGGTGGGGGTAAAAAGTTGATTTTTATTCTTCATATTTTTCAAATTTAAAACTCAAGTTCACCTCCCCGCTCCCGTGTTCAAACAATCAGCAGGAGATCTAGTGCGCAGAGATGTTAAAAGTACATCGAAAACGTAAAAAATGTAGTTGATAGTGACAATAAAATATTGGCAATAATAATAACAAATTTATTTATTTATTTATTTATTTACCAAACAAGGTATAATAATAATACATATAAATGAAATAAATATAAAACATAAAAAAAACTAGACAAATTTTAAAAAAACAGGTTCAAAATAGGTGTAAAATACAAACAAATATAATATAAATAAATAAACATTCGATAAATAAATACATAAAGCTAATTTACATGTAGGTCACAATATTAAATACGCAAAACGCAAAACGAAATTAATTAATTATCTAATTAAACAATTATTAAAATAGTCCTAAGTCAAAGAAGATACTAGGCCGGTAGACTAGGGAGGGTAGGATAAGAGAGCCTTGGTAACTCTATTTTTAAAGGACACTTTTGATATCGTGGGGGAAAAGTGTTGGCTCATACTGTTGAATATTTTGCAGCATCTGTTAATTGGTTCATTATCAGCATATGCGGTGCTATGCTTATATTCAACTAGCATTCGTCGGGATCTAGTGACTCTCAAGGGCTGATTAAGCACAAATCTTTCCTGTATATAGTCGACATTAACAGCGTCTCTAATGACATCGAAACTGAAGCAGGCAGATAACATTAATCTTCTGGATGCAAGAGGTAATAAGTTTAGAAGTCTAAGGCGAAATTCATACGACGGTACATTGCTAAAATCACTTGGATAGTAAAGACCTCTAAGAGCGAATAGTAAGAATTGCTTCTGAATAGATTCAAATCTCTGGCTATGAATTTCGAAAACTGGGTTCCAGATAATGCAAGCATACTCAAGAAGAGGGCGAACGAGCGCGGTGTAAAGTGATTTTGTAACCCAAAGGTTCTGAAACTCTCTGGCCCGTCGCTTAATGAAGCCAAGTCGTTTACTTGCTTGAGAAATCATTTTGTCGTAATGAAAATTAAAGCGGAGCTTTTCATCGAGCACCACACCGAGGTCTAAAATATTGTCCACTCTACTAAGTGCCGTATTGCTTAAAAGGTACGTATAATGTAGGCGCGTACTTTTTCTAGAAAAGCTAATCACATGACATTTTGCGATGTTGAGAGGTAGGTTATTCACGCTGCACCAATGTTCGAGGGAATTTAGTTTTAATTGAAAAAAGCTGGCATCTGAAGACGACTTTATAGTCTAATAAATTTTCAGGTCGTCCGCATAGAGTAGATGAGGCACATCAGATAAAACCTCTGACAAGTCTGATATAAAAATATTAAAAAGTAAAGGGCCAAGGTAGCTACCTTGAGGTACATCTGAATTGACATGAATTTTTTTAGAAATAAGCCCTTGGAATTTTACATGTTGTGAGCGGTTGTGGAGGTAAGAGCTAAGCCATTTTAGTAGAGATCCGGCAATTCCGAATTGCTGTAGCTTGGAAATCAAAATGGAGTGGTGAACACGGTCAAATGCTTTGCTAAAGTCAGTGTAGACTGCGTCAATTTGATCACCTTTCTCCATTTTACATAGAACATGGGAAACCAGCACCATTAGGTTGGTAGTGGTAGAACGTCCTTTCCTAAAACCATGCTGCTATAGTTGATAAAATGGCAATACCTCTATAATTTTGAATTGATCTTCTATCGCCATTTTTGAATATTGGTGTCACGTAGGAGCATTTCCAATACGACGGAAAGTACCCAGAAGAAAGAGATGTATTAAATATAATTTGAAGAGGAGTGATTAACTGTGCGGCACATTTAATAAGAAACATTGGAGGAAGATCAGGTCCAGGGCCTTTTTTACTATCAAGCTCCAAGGATAACAATTCTTCACTGCAACTAGTTTCAAATAAAACAATAAAAATATAAAAATAAACATTTACAGATGGAAAGAATTACTTGGTATAATATATATAATAATAATAAGTGTAGCTTTACTAAATTTTACGAAATGGTGGATGATGAAGCAACATCAGGGAGCGGATACATGACTGCCATGCCATTGAAAAACCCTTTGATTACGTTGTTCCAGCCAAAATGGCGCTTAAGTTAAAATGCGGCTATGTAACCTGGCCAAAGGGCTTTTTTACGAAAAAACCGAGGCACGCCACCTCGCAAATCCCCCCAGAACTTCCCGATGTTCTGAGTGTGGGTGCCAGTTACCGGATCGATAAAATTCATCGAGTGATACAATGTCAGATGTCAAAAGCCTGTCTGTTCCAGACAGTCATATTCACACCAACAATCTGAATATATGGCCGTGCTATCAGCAATATTTTCTCTTATAGCTGCCAATAACGTTTTACTGTCTCGCGTGTCAACGGGAACCACAAGCGATTCTCTTGTCTCATGGCAAATACCTCCAAAAACCCATTGGCCCGTTCAAAGCCGACCGAATAAGCATCTTGTTTAAACTCGAATAAGCAAAGACAAATAACGCACAAAATTTGAAAATCGAAAAATTCAATCCCGTTAGACCTAGAATATTTCTGTATACATTAAAGATTGGGAGAATTTCAAGGAAACAGTGCTGTCTAGATGATAGGACCATCGGTCGGAGGGCGTAAGAGAAGGTTAAATGACAGCTTTTTGATCGTTTAAAAGTAGGGGTAGGGAGTTGAAGACGCAGGCGATGGAGGATCATCGGATTATTCCATTCTGATGAACTACATTTTGATGGTTAAAAAAAAGTGAATGGAAACATCTGACTTTCCTCCATCCCCCGGAAGGGAGGGTCGAGTGTTTGCGCAAAGGGCGTGAAGAGGGTCGAGTGTTTGCGCACAGGGCGTGAAGGGGGTCGAAGGTGGTCGGATGACTTCATTCAGTTTGTTTAAAAGTGGAGACGGGGGTTCTGTGAAGTCGCATTTCATATTTTTCAAATATGGATTTTTATCCCCACCTACTTCGCCTCCACTTGTCCGCCCCCACCTAAAATCACTTTTTTACTGTTAAACAAGGTCAGCTCTACCAGTTTCACCCTTATTCAACCCCGTCCGGCCGATGGTCCCACCATCTAGATATTTACCCAACAATTTTTTTACTAGATACTTACACTTGTTAGATAAATACTCGCCTAACTTTTTTATTGGCAAATTGCGGGATTAGGTTTTCAAAGTCTAAAGAGCGGAGTTACTCAGATTCAATACACAAAATTGCTGAGCTGTTGAGCGATCTTCCGTCATCGTGCAGCGTAAATAGTTTTTTAAATTCTTTTTAAGAAACGCATAATTGGTTCAGCTTTTGCTGATTTTCTAAGATTAGAATTATATTTTTCCAGCAAAACTTAAAAGTCTTAGATAATATGAAACTTTTTTAAAATTTGCCGCCCTTCCACTCCTCTCAAATATTTGGCACCCTGAGCAGTTGCCCATAAGTGCTTAAATCCGACCCTGAGGACGCTGAAAAATGAACAGGGGCTACAATGCAAATTAAAACGGGCTTGAGTTTTGCTTTAAAACGAGCAATCAACTAAAAAACTACACACAAAATCTCTTAATATACCGCAAAATAGCAAAACAGCCTTAAATAAACTGATTTATCTGACAGAAAAAAATGATGTAAATGCTGCCTTGAATTTAAAATCAAATAATTTAAAATCCAAAATCTAAATTTAACATCTTCTTGCCATATCCTTTCTCACTTGAGCTCATATCATAGTTGCAAATCTTCAAGTATTATACACCTTAAAGAACAATCTTATTTGCAAACAAGATGCATATCCCATGTGAACAATCATACGCTAGCGCGAACTAACATAGCATTTCCTTTTTGCATGCATTCACCGGAGGTGCATCCGTCGCACAAATTGTTTGTTTTGAACTTTCAAGTGTACAAACATCTGGTGGGAGGTACATTTGTCGGCGACATGCTGTTGCTGTCATATGTGTAAACACCCCTGGGACATTTTTCACAGCTTTCTTTTTAGTTGCCTTTTTACTCTTTGTTCATTGTGATAACCTATAGATTTGAAGCGAAGCAATTTATTGGGAGACTTAAAACTGAGCTGTTCGCATAAATTTACGTATTAAATTTTTAAAGTGTGTAAAAGAAGTGAATATATTCTTCAAACGATCAAATCTATTCTCGTTGTGTATGAATTTAGTTTGAATTACGTGAACATGTAAGAGCAGCTGAAGATTATTGAAGTAAATTAACATACATTAATAATTATTATTAGAATGAAACGCGTGCCTTGTTTCTCATTAACGATTCTGTTAAAGAAATTATAACTCAAGCATTAATTTGTGATATTGTATTTGGAATTACTCCCACACGCTATTCCACCACGGCATGTTTTGCGTCACGAATAGAAATATGTTTCGATAATTGTATCTATTGCCGTAAGTAACGTTTACAAATCAGTTGATTCTGCGAATTAGTACCTAAATCTGAGATTTCGCCTGCATTCTGGAGATTTATTTATTTGTGATAATTTTAGGGAAAACAGAGGTGTATTTACATGCGGCAGTAGTATTTATATTTTGAAATAATTGCTAGTGGAAGAAAATTTTATTTAAAATCATCAATTATTATAAAAAACATTATAAAAATCATCAAAAATCAAATTGAAAATACCTGGTTATTGCTCATATCGCTCTCGGAACCATTGCGAAGGAATATGCATTGAGAGATTTAATCTCTTCGATAGAGTCAAAATAAGTTTCCCGGATATGGTAATAGCGATGTCATTCACTTAAATTATCAGCCAGTTATAAAGGATATAAAAAATTATGGAGATATAAAAATAAGGAGGAAAAATATGGGGATTCTTGATGATTGTGCTACCCGGAGACGAGTAGCGCTTACCCGGTTTCTAAATTGCTGATTTATAAGTTCGATTATTTGCAAATGGAAAATTAGGCTTTGGAGAGTATTCACAATCCCCTGAGGACGCACATCATCAAATGCTCCTTCCATGTCCAGAAATTCAGCTAGTGTGTACGCCTGTACAAACCTGTACATGGGTGCAAACCAGAGCGTACCCAATAAGTCTACGACAGATTTGCCCATAATATAAGCATGTTGTGATTTCAACATCAGAGTAAATTCTATGGTGTTGGTTGTACGATACCCTACAACCCTGTCTAAAATCTTCGATAGGAAGGAGGTAAGGCAAATTGTAGTGTAATGCTTTTCTGGCCTTAGAAATGACCACAAATATCGTTTCTCACTAGCTGAAAAACTCCGCCGATCGCAAGTCTAACTTGTGATATGCCGGTCCCAAGCCCGGAGAAAGGAGGATGGTTTGAGGCAACGAGGTAACTCTATCCTCAGTAAAACTTGCATAGTTGCAGCCTGATGGCTGAATTACACCTAAGCGTCTCAGGTCATTAGCGACTGACAACGTGGCTAATGTCAGACCTGCAACATAGTTGTGTGAACTTTGGCACGAGGTAAGTCTTCTGAAGCAACTATCACCGAGGCCCACCATGGAAATGGTTGAGCGATGTGCCGACAACTCATCCTTGTAAAAACTTCCTCTGTCAAGAAACCTGGAACAAAAGCCTCGGATTGGACGGATCAACAACGACGACCACGCAAACGCACAACGGATTATTCTTTCGGAACCTGGAATGTACGCTTCCTGAACAAACCGGGGGCCGAAAAGGCTCTCCTTCATCAGGTCGAACAGTACAAACTGAGCATTACTGCAGTCCAGGAAACAAATTGGTTAGGCTGCGAGATCAACGACAAGAAATCGCACACCATTTTTACAAGCGGTAAACCATCGGGCCGCAAGGAGTTTGGAGTAGCATTCATAGTGAATAAGCAGCTTAAGTCGCGCGTTACCGACTTCAAACCCGTAAACGAAAGGCTGTGAGTGATTCGCATCAAGGCGCAATTTTTCAACCTCTGGCTCATCAATGTGCACGCTCCCACCGAAGTACAAGAAGACTCTGTAAAACACGAGTTCTATGCCTGCCTTGAAACTCTCTTCGAATCACTTCCATCAAATTATGTAAAAATGCTACTGGGAGATTTCAATGCAAAAGTAGGGAATGAAAGTTGGCATCGGGGGACCACTGGAGGACACAGCCTCCACGAAGAATGCAATGATAACGGCCATCGTCTAATTGACTTCGCTTACAGCAGGAACCTTGTTGTAAGCTCAACTTGCTTTCCACATCGTCGCATTCACAAGCAGACCTGGAATTCGCCAGACGCACATACCGCCAACCAGATTGACCACGTCCTTATTAGCAAGAGATGGGCGTCAAGTGTGATGGATGTTCGGTCGTACCGCGGAGCTAACTGTGACTCCGATTATTTCCTGGTGAAAACAGCTTACTGGTGCAAAATTTCCTCAGTGCACCAATCGAGATTCAGCCCTCCCAAAATCTTTGCGGTTGAGAATTTGCTGAACGATTATACGGCTCAGGCGTATACGACCGCGCTTGAAGAAAGAATCTCACCAATGCTGCACGACTCCAGTAACGTAGGTGTCCACGAGTTCTGGGAAGAGCTCAAAAATACAATCAAGAATGTGGCAGAAAACGTTGTGGGATACAAAGCCCGACGAGCGCAAAATGAATGGTTTGACGAAGAATGCAGAAACTCACTTGACGCAAAGAACGAGGCATATAGACAATGGGTCCAACATGCAACCAGAGCCAAAAAGGAAAAATATGACGAACTACGGCGAATATCCAATAGAATAATTAGGCATCAGAAACGGAAATACTTTGACGAGCAGTTGCTGAGCATTAATGTAAACCTAGTTAGTAAGAATACCAGACAAGCGTACAGACTAGTAAACATGATCAAAAATGAATACCAACCCAGGACTAGCCTCTGTAAGGACAAAGATGGAAGTATTATCGGCGACACCGAAAGTTTTAGCAAACGATGGGCGTCATACTTCCAAGAGCTTCTGAATCCGCCATCAAACATCCTAGCAGCAGAAGCTGAGCTCCATTACGATACCGTTGGTCAACCCTCATCCACACAATCCCCAAAAGTAGAAGAAGTTGATCTCGCCTTGCGTTCACTGAAAAGGAACAAAGTGCCGGGCGCTGACGGGATACCAGCTGAACTACTCAAGTCTGGTGGGGGGGGGGGGGGGGGGGGTTTATTGAGTGCGCTACATCAACTACTGCAGCGAATGTGGGAGACTGAGGTGATCCCAGACGATTGGCGCAGAAGCATCATCTGTCCCATACATAAAAAGGGAGATAAACTGCGGTGTGAGAATTACACCGCAAGCTCCGCGTTTATAAAACTATCATAAGACCTGTGCTGTACTACGGCTGCGAAACATGGACTCTGACCCAAGCTTCCGAAAATATGATCGACACCTTCGAACGGAAAGTTCTACGGCGGATTTTCGGGGCTATCCGCGACCGAGATGGATGGCACATCCGGTACAACAATGAGTTGTACGAACTCTACGATGAGCTGGAAGTCTCCAAAATTGTGAAATTACAACGGTTACAGTGGGCGGGGCACGTGCAACGCATGAATGACGACCGCATGCCAAAACGTGTCATGAACGCACGACGAGTCGACGGAGCGAGGCCAAGAGGAAGACCCAGAGTTCGTTGGGAGAGCTCAGTGTATGCGGACGCCGAACAACTATTGGGGTTCCAAGATTGGAGGACGCGGTCACGTGACCGAGACAATTGGAGGAGCTCGATCCAGGCGGCCAAGGCCCGACATCGGGCTGTTGTGCCACGTTGATGATGATGATGATGACTAGCTGAAAAAAATTTACGAAAGTCTTATCTAGGTATCATATATGGCCAGAGCCAAAGCATTGCATCCTCTTTTGTCCGCTAAAAGTCAGCCGGAATTATACCAACCGAATTTAGTGACTTTGATAGGCCAGTATATTAAACGGTTCATCCTATATGCACGTTCAAAATGACAGGAATTATTGTTTTCTTAATACCAAGAAAGTGAGTGTCTACCAAAACTCTAAGAGTCTCATAGCTGCTTGAGTGCAACTATTATCGGTTCTTCGCATGCAACCCGGAGCGAAAATGTTTATAATTATATTTTGGCGCACAAATAATTCCATAAATGAAGGACCTTTGCGAAATTCAGTATAGTATTGCTACAAACTCAATTCACATGTATCAAAAAAATTCCCACACTGGGCGCTAGAAATATTTATTGTATAGTAATGAGAGGGCATACGTCAGTCTATAGAAGTAATACTACCGTGGTGGAAGTAGATCTGTAATGCAAGCTGGCACTTCTTTTATGTTCCCATTAGCTGGCGGGAAACAAGAATTGGGTTCATTGGAAAAGTCTTGCACGTTAGACCAAACGATTATTATCTGAAATGCCTTAGTTTTGTCTTGATCATGTTTATAACATTGAAAATTCAATCGGTTATACGTTAATTTTGCATTGACAGCATATATGCATCTACGATAAGTCTGCTTCAGACACCCTACTAGATTTAGAGTTTACAACTCACATTTATAGTAGAAATGAATGTTATCCTCGAGAGTGGGTGAAGAATACGCATTTTGAAATCAAAGAAAGGCACGAAAAAAGAGCTGCTGCAAATCATGACTTCTGACAATGGCCTCTAAACCAGGACAGATACGTTTTGCAAACAGAAAACAGCTGAAGCGTGTACCAATCTCTTGCTGTTGAGATTCACTGGTATTTCTGATGTATTTGCCAGTTTTCAGTGCCGGAAATCTCTCAATTATACAAAAAACATATTTTGCGGACTGGTTAAAGATTTTTCCCTAAATCCGCCATTTTGTACGTTAATGACTTTTGTGGCCGGCTTGGTTTGAGGGGCCTCACTTCTTAGCATCCTAAGCAATAGTGAGTGAAAATATAGCTCTGTGTGTGACAATGAAACGCAAGAGTAGACTGAGATTGCGGACGGACGGTTACAGCCTTATACGAATTGGAAATTAGTAATATTCGAGGAATGCAAATAAACATAAAGCTTACATAGGAAACATTCATCCAAGAACAATATGCGAATGACTCATATGCGACATCTTATCGAAAATATATTCATTCAAACATATATTCTGCCTGAAGGGTTGCAACGGGAATTGTCTCGAAGGGATAGCTTTAAATCATTCAAACTTTTTGGTTATATTTTGTAAACTTCCCGTTTGCAATAATCTCGCAACATAAAAATTAGCCACAGTAAGGTCAGAAGACCTTCAGATCCAACGGAATGTAGAGTTTTAGGAAGTAACTTTATTGAGAAATTTTCGCGGCAATTGTGCCAGTACATCCCCGGTTATATGAGATGTTGCTACATCTTGTTGAAATCACACAGAGTTGAGAGAGATTCTCTTTTGGCGTAGTTCTAGAAAGAAAAATTCTTTCAACATCTTTAAGTAACGGTCTTAGGATTAACGTAGGACCAGAAAAGTTAAAGATTATTTCAGAGAAAAGAGGTTTCTATATGAACAAAGTATATCTGCTAAGCTATTGCAATAAGTTTTGCTACCTCTCTATGGGAGCTATGGAAGTTTTAAAGCGATTGATCAGATGTCTTTTATAGCTATTCCAGGCTTAACTTTTTCATGGACAGTAATAAACACAGCAACAGAAACCTAAATTGGACAACTGAATTCACAATAGCTGTTAGAATGTCTAGGTCACGAAAGAAAAGACCCAATTGATAGTGTCTATCTCGCAAGTAACTCACATAATCAGCTTTGAATAAATTGAAAATTGTAAGAATAGTAGCTCTTCTTCGGTTTGAGTGAATGAACTTAATACTTTATGATCGTGTATGATAACGAGAATCAAGATAGACATAGGGAAGAAGACATGATGTGAATGATGTGTTACTGCAGGAAACATTGGAGAAAACAAGGTCCAAATAAAATTCAAAATAGAATTAAGTTGAGAAAAAGCACAGTAGCTGAGGGAAGGAAAGAGTAATAGACGCTTGTTTGCTGAACACAATTCCCAAATAAGAAAAATTCTATTGAATAGATGGCAAATAGAAATCTCTACAGATAACCACAGAGGATTGAGAGAAGTTAGTTAAAATGTAACATGACAGATTACTGAAGAAATACCCATAAGTGGAAAAAAATATATACAGTTATTAGTAGCAGGCAGGTGTCATGTGATATAAGAACACAGATTGTTAATTATTCAAAAGGAAATGATGCAACAAAATAACACGGTGCATACTGAAAAGATTTATGATGGGCTATCGGAACCCTCTTTGGTCTAATTTTTGGGTTAAGGTTCTATCCTGGTCATTCATGAATACATAGTGCAGAGTTAGGATTTTTTCACTGAAAATCACAGAAAGCAAATTTTCAGTTTTTCGGATCAAGTCATCAGAGGAAGCTTAAGAAGGAAGCTTGAGTTGTTCCAATTGGTTCGGAGTCCACGAACAGTCTGATAATACAAGTTGCGATCGATAATTAGAGTGTTATTTTTATTTATTTGTGGAAAATTTGCAGGATGCAATCGAAGTTTAAAGGTATTGATGTGCCAAAAGACAGCTTAAAGCAGCCTACAAAACGTTCATTTGATATTAACTTCTTGCACAGAAAGTTAGTGAAATTACCAAGTCTTTGATGAATGTACTTTAGAAGTGCTTCAGAAGCACAGACATGATTTTCTACCGACGTATCAGAAGGACGTCGGGACAAAAAGAGCTGCAAAAGAGGTGCAATGCCTCTTGTCAACCCATTTGCATTGAACGTATCCCCTTGGAGAATGAAGAATTATGCCAGTATTCAGCTTTAGGGAAGTGAAGAATAACCTCACTTGGGACCGTCTCCCTCTCAAGTCTGACTGATCTGTCTTTCACCGCGTTAATGGAGATTGTGAAGTTTAGAGTTATGTCCCTGGTATCACAATGGGCCCCTATTGTGTCTATGCATATCATTAGTTCGGATTAGTAAATATTAGTCTTACTTTCCTACCTTTCAGCCTTTACAAATTTGAAAAAAAATATTTCTAAATCCGAAACCTCAACAATATTTTGCCAGAAAAAAACTGATTTTCATAGTTTTTGCCTTCAATTATATGCACAAAACATTTAATTACACATAGACTTCTCTTATATAAAGCATCCATTTCATGACGACATTTTACCTTGAATCACAGCCTAATAGCATAAATTAAACATTTGAGAAAAAACTTCATAAAAATTTACTCATAGTACACTTCATTGAAAATAAATTCATCACTATCCTAGAAATTCCTAGGAAAAGCGTTTGCAAGGACAACATTTGCATATTGGCTAAAACTATTCTGCACCACTTGTTACTACGTCGAAGGTTATGGAAAAATTTGCGCATACAACTCTCTTATCAACCCTCTGCCCATTTAAATATCCTGCTGGCTAGATAGTCAGGACTTGTAAAATGTCCTTGTCCATTTACCGTCACCATAGTGATGAAACTAATTTCAAACTTGTCCATATTGCACGTTGAGTAAACAAATTCCGCTTCTCCGGGTCTTCGTTGTGTTTTCAACCAATTATTTATCTACAGGCATTGCTGGATGATGAAAATTATTATCTGAACGGTACGTGTACAAACCTGTCCAGGCTCACAGTGTTCCATCATCGAATCGCTAAACTTAGCTCAATGGCAACCGATAAAATTATGACGAGCGAACGACAATGATGACAACGTAGCGAGGTGAAATGAAAAACAGATTTCAAAACTTTTTTGATTGAAGTTTTCCATAATTTTAAAATGTGATTTTAAGTTAGGTTGAATATTTTTTGCTGTTTGGTGTTGCTTGGTGGAAAACTTAATTTTAGTTTGTTATTTTAATAAACTGTTTGATGTTAGTTTGATCTTTCGAATAAACAAGAAAAGAATAAGATAAAGTGTGTATTTAGTTAGTTATATCACTGAATGTCTAAGTTTGAAAGTTTAGTTAAATTCTATAAAGTTTCCGTAAAATTTCCAAAATATTGTTTCAAAGATGGCTTCAAAGAAGTTTTGATAAACGTAAAGTTTCTTGTATTTTTTTTCTTTATGAATCGATTAATCAATTATGAAAAAATTGCAGCGAACGTTAAAACTTTTACTGCTAAATAATTCAACGAACCCAGAAAATTTTATTTTCAGCATGTAAATTATTCATTCTTCCACGAAAAGATAAAGCTGAGTAACCTCATCCAATCATCGTCAATGAATTTCCTTTTTCCGCTTATCAGTATAAAATAAACAAAACGGAAGCTTTTCATTTTCCTGAAATTAAATAAAAAGCCATACTCATCAAGTGCTCTTTTGTGCCGAAAATATTTGATCAAAAACATATCTCATCTATTAATTAGATGCGCGCAATCTTTACAAACTTCAAATTTGCCATAACAGTTTGTACGTATCTCAGTATTTCGAGTTTGGATCCCAAGCAAACATGAACGTGCTCGAAAAAACCATCGACGAACGGTTTCGTAAAACAAGAAAGGAACTTTTGCAGCTTGGGACAAAACCGAGCATCCCATATTAAACCACCCTCAAAGGCTTAATCAATCCAGAACAGAAGGAATCAAAAGCAAACGCGTTCGAAAACATAAAATTTTCGCGAACAGAAGGAGCATGGTATGAAAACGAAGTACGGCTTAGAGTCGGTATTCATATTAGTCAAGAATTCAACAGGTGCCTGTTGTGTTGAAGTGGGGACGAGAAAATGGGTAAGCTAGCGTTCGGGGGGTTTCCGAGAAAATCACAAAGCTCGTGTCCTTTGCGAACAACATTCACTCAACTGCCGCTCTAGGCTCCATCAATGGAACAAAACGGATTGGGTCGTCGTTTTTCTGAATCGAAGAAGATAGGCGAAGAAAATGTGGCTGTACTTTGGAAAAGGAATATTGAATTCAGACCAAGCGTCCCGAGGAAATGTTACAAAGCAACACGTTGCTGTTCTTCTACTACAGTCTAACGAGAAATAGTCTAACAGAAGAACAGAATTTCGTGGCTGTTTTATTTATTTATTTATTTATTTGAGTTCGAAAATCTTTCAGACAGATTAACCTCTTAAGGATTAAATTAGTCTCAGCCCGATAACATCACCATTGAATAGCCTCCTTATCAAGGATCATCTGCTAAAATTTAAAGCCTTGAAATTCCGTTCCGAGTCACAAAGACCCTACTGCCATAGCACAGCTACACTTGGTGCCAACTCCCCCTTGCCCCTGGTCCAGCTGTAACGCGAGCTCGTGTTGGCGTTGGTCCGGGGCTAATTTCCGATTCAAAGGCTCTCGTTACCACCGCTGAATGCAAACATATGCATAGAAAACTGAATATAGTAGCGAGTATATACCGGATATCCGGTATATTGTCCCGAGGCTATGATTATACGATTTTCTCGTATTTATTTACTTAATATTTCTAATAACTTCTCAGTGCTGTTGAGGATGTGCCTGCCTGCTTTCTTGCCTGTCTGCTTTGTTACCGAATCAACGACGTTGACGACATAGAGTGGTATCGTAGTATTACGAAGAAGAATCTATCAACTTACCTGCAAACATATTGTGGTTTCAGTTTGGCTCAACAATAAACTGGCAGCACGCAATTATGGCGTGGAGATAATAAGACGATGGTAGTGACGGTGAATAAAGATCAGTAATACCTGGCGGCATTACTACTCACTGTATCTAGGTGATGTGATTTTTACTGTTAAATTGAATATCATGGAGGAAAATGTATTTAATGAGATATTATGTGATTCTAGTTAACAGCCTGAAGTTAAAATGATGTACAAGTATCGATTCTAAATACGTCAGAAGCAGATTGAGCTAGAGGCTATTACTATTCATTGTCTCGGTGATATAAAATTTGTTTTGAAGAATTTCGAAGGTTACCTGTTTACGAAAAACGAGAAAACCAATGTCAAAGTATAGTCGAAAACGACGTATTAGAAGTAGGGCACGATTTACGCACGCAATTATTAACCCTAGTATGTATACTAAGTGATTCTTTTCGTTTTGTTCTCATCTAACAGATGTTTTATCTTGTGTAACATGTTAGATATCTAATAACGTTTATCTTATTATATATCTAAAGCTTGTTTTTTAATTATCAAAACCGAAGTTGCAGGAGTAGATTTATCGATTTTCCGTTAGATCTTCTTAGTGGCACTTTGTAGCTCACAAAATATCCTAGTTTTGACTTCCATAGACTGCTTAACTAGAATGTTTTAAGCTATTAATCGAATATAGTTTAATTAGGAATGTAGTTAGATCGCCTTCATGTGGTGCATCACGGGTAACTCTATATGATCTAGTTTTAGTCATCCTGAGGATGATCCTCGCACTGAGCTGGACGTAAATATTTATTTGCTGGCTTGCCAACGGCAGAGTGAAACCTGCTCGTGAAAAGCTCCGGCCGGGCTAGCATTATCGTCGCTGTCCTAAAAAAACTGTTGTCATGTTGAACCATTCTTGTCCAACCGCAATTGTCATGGTCGATCCATTTCTAAGCACAAGTAACTATTCGATTCGAAATTGGATCAGATTTGTGACAAGACAGCAAGCAATCTTCCAGATGCTTGTGTTTCTATATTTCACTTACATTATTATACATTACTTTGAGCTGAATTAGTTAATATGGGTGACACCAAACATCAACTATAAATAACAGATACTTTGAGATTTTTCACACTCAATGGTATGTCTTCATTGAACTTTGATTCTGGTCGACCGTATGACTCATTTGTAAGGTCAAAGTCACCTGTACGAAAACTAGTGAACTAATTTGATGCTGTCTGCTTTTTTTTTGGAGAGCGGATGTCCAAAACCTTCAATAGGTATCTTGCGAACGATACAAGATTATGTGAGATTCGTCCTCACTAAAAAACATCACCCGCCGACTACGGAGGTCCAAACCGGAACCGCTTTCGCATTACTTCAACTCGGTCGTGCTACTTCCACTTATTAGTAATCCCATTGGCTTACGTCCGTTCTGTCAGGCTTTCAGGGGTCTGTGAGGCATCCTTCCTTCATTTTTTAAATACAATATCAGCTCCATATATGCACAGCTGACCAGGCGTCATCTGACTGAAGCATCATCTCCACGATTGACTCTGGCGTCACAAGGCCAATTGCAGAGGAAAAGGGTGTGCAAATCGTCGTCACTTTCCTAAGCACAGTACTTACAGAGCTCCGTCCTGACTTTCCCCATTCTGTGAAGGTATTTCCTGAAGTAGCCGTGGCCCGATAGGAACTGGCATAGGTAGAAGTTTATTTCATCGCGGTCGTGATTAAGCCAGGGTTTTAAGGCGCTAATTAGCCTAATCGTTCAAGCTCCCTTTGAGCTCGTAGCCCAGCGCTCCTCCCAAAGCTCAAGCGTTTGCACTCATGCTTGAGCAGACAAAATTTATCTTCCCACTTCTGCTCTGTTCAGGAACACCTCCCTGCGTTCGTTTGTCTGTAGATCAATTGGGATTAATACCGCTATCACTAACATGGCGTTTCCTGAAACTGTTCTGTAGCTTCTTGCAATTTGTAGTGCTCCCCTACGCTGGATGCTCACCATCCTAGTTCGATACTTTTCAAGCCATACAGCAGAATTGAATGAGCCACCGTGATAAGGAGCTTACGTTTACACGGACTAGGGCCGCGAAGGTTTGCCATGAATCTCTCAAGTGAGATAACAGCTAGTAGCGCCCTATCGCATACTTTTTGGGTGTGCTCTCCATAAGCCAGCTTCGAATCCATCACTCCAAGATACTTAGCAAATTTTCTGGTCTCAAGTGCTTCAGAGCCAACCATCGTAGGTATAATGGTTGGCATCTTTCTCTTGGTCATTGCCAGCTAGAGACCATGGCTTTCCATCCAGGCTTCAACCCTTCTCATTACTTGATTGAGTTTGAGTTGGGCAAGGTGAGGAGTTTTAGACGTGATAACAGCGGCTACATCATCAGCAAAGCCCACTAAGAGCACGTTTTCCGGCATTTCGAGGCGTAAGAGACCATTATACACAATATTCCATAGGTCTGGCCCGAGAATGGACCCTTGCGCTGCTCCAGCTGTAGTGGTTTTGCGTACAACTCCCTGATTCGTTTCATAAATCAATTGGCGATCTTTCAAGTAATCTCGTACCATTGCCAGCAAGTTTCTTCTATTTGAAAATGTCGCTGAAATGATTCCAATACGTCTGTCCACCTCGCCGAGCTAAAAGCGTTACGGACGTCCAGCGTTACCAAAAACACTACGGGTCCAGCCCGATGACAACCGATCTACTGCGCGATCTACTTCGCAGATGGCGCTTATTGTTGAGTGGCCACTGCGGACTCCATGTTGGTTTTTCGAGAGCTGCCTTGAGCCGAGGTTTCAGCAACCTTTCCAGAAGTTTCCCCCGCAGTATCAAGCATGCAAAGAGGTCTGTACGCTGACAGTATGTTAGGAGTATGTTCCTTTCACTTTGTAATTAGGGCAAGTCGTGCCACTTTCCAGGGTGACGGAAAAACACCCGCTAGTAAACATTCATTGCACATACGTAGTAATGTTGTCAAGTGTCTCTTCACCACTACTTTTAGGACTTCTACTGGAATATTGTCCGGGCCTGGGGCTTTTCGGCTCTACATTCTGACAATCGCGCTTCGTAGTTCTTCTTCAGTGAACAAAAGGATATCTTCCTGGCGGACTGTGTGGTCGTTCTCTACAATATTCGAGTCTAAAATATTCCGCAGGATATCCACCTCCATGGATGGGTCGGGACCCATGCGGCCCAGCCTACTCGATACTATTTTTTAGCCCTGGCCACACGGGTCCCGGACCACTTCTTCGCAAAGAGTTTGCCACATTTGCTATTTCCTCCGTTTTATAGCTACTTCCAGTTCTTTTTTCCTTTTTGTGGGTGGCGGCAAGTAGCAACGTTTCTGGTCGTCCAATAAACTGTTGTGCCCTACGAATGCACGCTAGAGCTCTTCGTTTTAGTTTCGCTATCTCCTCAGTCCACAAATAAGCGCTCTGTTTGCCTGGTAGTGAATTTCGAAGCGGCATCGGTGCATTGCACGCTCGCCGAATTCCGTCCGTGGAGAAATTAAAAATCGTACCTAGTTGCCCAGGGCCCATTACTGAACCCTGATTGTCCTGCGCTGACTTCGTCAGCAAAGCTGTTGCCAAGTAACTCCGATAGCTTCCTCTTATTTAACTTCGAAATATTCCACCCGAGTATTTTCCGTCTAGATTTCTGAGAGGCCCGGGCAGAGTTTAATATAGTTGTGGTTACTTCCAGTGTACTCCTCCATCACTCTCCAGTCCCTTGGCATCATGGACAACGTCTCTGAAACAAGAGTTATATCAGGAATGGACTCACCAAAGCCTGGTCTACGGTAGGTGGTGTTGAGCCCCTGTTCACCACAACCATACTCAGCCTCGACACCATTTCCATAATTAATCTCCCCGTTGTGTTTTGAGTCGGCTTCCCTCATTCCAAAGCTCTTCCATTGAAGTCACCAGCTACTACCATTTTGCCAGAGCGTCTTTTAATGCTCTTATCTTTCTATGAAATTCCCTTATTGGGTCGTTCGGTGAAAAATAGCAGCTGACAAAGCTGATGTCGCCGTTTTCAATCCAAACATACCCATTGCCTGAGCCTCGCCGATCAACCCGGACTTTCCGAGTGTCTGCAACTCATAAGGCTGCATAGCCCGAAGTATCTGGATACCGTGTCTCTGGATTTCTCCTTCGATATGGTTCGCTGATCAATACTGTCGAGGTCAAGTATCACGAGTTTCGCCTTGGAGACGAGCCTTTTAACCTCTCCGAAACCCCCCACAGCTGCCTGGATTGCATCGCCGAATTTCGAGATGTCTCCACACTTTGTCAGTGTCACAAGTACCCCATCGTCTGCCGTCTTCCTGATTTGGTGAACGTGTGCCCTCACTTTGCTTGAGCTCACCCCTGCCCGAATATGCTGAAGGACTTCTGCATAACTCTTCCCTTGGGTAGGGTTTATAACCAAAGCTTCCTTTCTTGCCCAAGACAATTTCGTTTTTTTGCACCTCGGTTTTTTTGGGTTAAGCTCTGAATTCAACGCTAAGCTCTTGGATGAACCAGAATTGGCCCACTTGACTTGCCGGCCGTTGCTTTTATGTGGCTTTTTCAACACAGTCACCCATATGTGCTGTTCGGTGGTGCCTACTTCAGCTCGTGCTCTAACAATATTTTCTTTGTTAGGGCCACATTCAGGCGTTCTTACCTGCTTTTGAGCTTTGGTTTGCACAGTGCATAGAGTTCTGGCAGTATCCTTTACTCCGTGTTCTCTAGGCTGGGCTCCTTCAATTTGCCTCAACTCTAGCTCAGCTTTCTTCCAATTTTCTCTGCAAGCTTCTACAGCTTCCAGAGCCTCTTCTAATGTCTGCTGCGTAGTTTATTATTGAATCAATAAATCATGATGCAGGACCTATCTTGCACTTTGATCACCAAACCATCGTTACAAACAGTTTTGCTATAAACTTTACTCCTATTCAAAGTCTGTTTGTGTTTTATGCGTCGACATATTCGATAATCTAGGCTGCATTCGTCGTATTTTCTTCATCTTTATTTTGTTTAAGTATTGAAATGAATTTTCCACTATCTATCTTCAACTATTTTCTTGCTCCTGAACAACATGAACTCATCATGGTCACAGTTTTTACCTATAATCTCATAACCTTCACTAAATATGTGGTTTCCATTTAAACCAGCAGAGACAAGCTGGTATAGTGTACACGGAATTGTCAACAGCCTTTGATTATATTAATCACAAGTTTCTTCTTATAAAGCTTGAATCGTATGGGCTATCGGGTCCAATTTTATCGTTTTTATTACTAGCAAAAATTATTACTAGCATAAATCTATGATTTCCAAGCATTTATTCGTTCTCTTTGACTTTTATTTGTGAAGATACTAGAGATGGGCAAAATGCCTCATGGCTCTAGAGCACAGATATAAGAGAAAATGGATTCGAAATCGACCGAGAGAAATGTGCCAATTTTCGACTTTCTGTTTACTGGTGTGAGAATGAGGTATGGGTGTGTGCCTTACACAGTTCATATGGCAAAGCTATGTGAAAAAACCACAAGAGATCGCCATTTTGAAAGTCGTTTGACATTTCTTTACCAAAACCGGCGAGTGGAGATTAAAATACTTTTTGTCAATGAAATTCATTATGATTTAACACAAAAACTATACGAAATTGTTGCCAAAGGTTTATTTTACTTACCCGAAATACGATATCCCCTGCGAAGCACTTCGATAGCTACTTTTGCAGCCTGTAACGCGGCACTTCATTATCGCACTATTTTATAACTTTTTACCACTAATTTACTCGCGAAACCGACACAAATGATCGCGCACAAACGTAGATGTACGTTTCCATCGAATTCGCCGAAAAATTTTTAAATTTTATTTGAAAAATTTTGACTGAAAGTCAATGCTCTCAGTCCAATAGAGGTATAAGACTTTAGAGTGGCGGTATCCGTGTAAACGCCTGTAGGTGTGTGTCTCGAGCGTTCTTCTCCCCCTCGCCTTCACCTATCAAGCTTTAGGGGGTGCTGTCAAGTACCCAGGAGTCAATGTCAAATCGAACACACAAACAAACCAAACAAATTTCAAGTATGCTATTGGTTTTGAGATGAAATAAGCTAGAACAAGCTGTGTTTTCAAACCAAATTTAGCAACGTGAGTGCTGAGAAGTGTAGAAAGTCATTAGAAGTGTAAGATACGGTTAAAAGTGGCAGTGACACCTTCCGTTTCTATCAAAACACCGGCAACGGAATGTGAAGTGAAGTGTTGTTCAAAAAATACGGGCTCCTGCCTGCCTGGGTGAACTTTCTACAGGTAAGTACTTACCATTTACCTTACGGTAAAGTCTGTAATCCAAATTAAGTAGATTTGAGTACTTGGCGTGGCTCAAAACCAGTAATTTTAATGCAATTGTGTGATGCCCACTCAAGTGCTCGTCTGCTGGCCCACTTATCTGACACCTGGATACCTGACAGTTTCTCTTGGATTCCAAAATGGCGGAAATGCCAATGAAGTAGGCTTAGAAGCTCATTCACAGAGGCAACTGATTTTAGTTTGAAGAATTCAAAAAAAATGTCGGTCAACCTAAATAAAATTCAAACAGAAAAAAAATCTACGATTATTAGTATATGTACGCTAAGAAAATATGTACGCAAAGAAAAAACTATAATTTTTGGAACAATTTGTGCTGTTTACTATTATAATATATGCTAAAATAAGAAACTTATTAAAATGGTATGGTTTCGACTATCATAAATTCAGGTTGATTTTAGAAGAATGAATTCATGTAAATAAAAAGAGCCTAAAAAAATCTGCGTTTTGCCTTAATTCCGCCGAAGCCGGTCCCAAGCCCGGTTAAAAAGGAAGAGGGAGGTAGTAGAAAATTTGGCACCTCATTTGCATACAAAAGTTCAGATTTATCATTGTAAGCAAACGTAATGAAATGATAATAATTTTCTCATTAACCTGCGCACAGTGGTTTAATAGCGTTATTGCAATTAATGAAAATGTTACAAGATATTAATATATAGTTCTTCAACAATTCAAAAATAAGATTCGTTTCGTTCTACTTTCTAGAAGCAAATATTTCAATTTAATGACTAATTTTTACTTGAGAAGCCATATATTTCCATTTATTGACAAATATTAATACTGAAGAACAATGACCGGCCACAATGTAGAGTGCAGATTACCTTCAAATTTTAAATCTACGCATATTGTTCCTTGAATATTAATATTTTCCTTTTTTTCAAATATGCGCGCCAAGTTACTGCCCCCAAAACGAGCAACTGATCTACACCCCGAAAGATATTTCGTTGTATTGAAATAATTTGTGGAAATGGGTGACCTCGAGACAGAATGCTTCTATACCACCACTCTTAATGTCTTATACCTCTATGCTCAGTCCCCGACACAAACCAAATTCACGTTGACGTTTCTTTCCGTGTTGCCCGTTGCACGCTTTTACACCGATCTGGTGTTCCCAGCATTAAGACACAGCATTAAGGCTTTTCGGTTGTGAGTGCGGTAGAAAGGGGTGCACTGAGCGGAATTTTTGTGAGAGAGCAGTGTTGTGCATGTATTAAAAAAGGCGCATTCACCTATGGGTACACGGATAGCCATTTCGTATCCATATTCTTTCATATCTATGCTCATGAGGCATAGCTCTTTCTTACAGTGCAGCGCCTGAAAAAAGCACAGCATAGTCTGTGAGCGAAAGCTTTCGTTTGAATAAACTTAATGAAGTATGAAGCTAACAGTGTACTGATAGTACGGTGCAATACTGTAAAATACTCTAAAAAAGAGCGATCAGTGGTGTGTCATGAGGCATTTTGCCAATCTCTAGAAGATACCAAAGTATTGTACCCACGTTGGGCGCATTTTACAAGATGTAAATTTTTGATAGCCAAATGATCGTACAAATATAACTGCCACCACCGTCATTATGTTCATACATTTTCTACAGCTCTGATTTTCCTATAACACAAACGTATATAAAAATTCTGTTTCTAATTGTTACTGTATTTCGACCATTATACAACGTTCTCTTCTCTTTGGCTAATTTTTTTATAGCTTCACATACTCTCACATATGGAAATCAGCATTTCAAAAATAGTAATGATATGCAGTACTCTCTATTTTAGTAGTTCCAAGAAATTTGTTTCAAAAACAAATCTTGTTTCAGTTCGCAGAAATACTAGATAGATAAACAACAAAATCGACGAGAAACTTATAGCTCCTGCTATGCGTTTGTGTTCATAGATTATATTTGTTGAAAACAAATAATTAATGCAAGAAATGTTTTTCTGTTATGTGCCAGAATAAATTGCACCTGTCAAGTATGACTGTTCAATAGAGAGATGGATGTAGTCTGCGAATACAATGAGAAGTTTCAAGTTTTCTTGCACATATGCAGCTAAGAGTTAAGTTCAAATATAAACCGATGGAATAAAAGAGCTGCCATAGCAAGGCGATTGTTTTCATTACGTTTTTTAGAATGTGTTTTATAGTTTTGTTTGGACAGCTGGTTTTTTCAACTCAATTTTTTAAAGCTTGGGCTATGTATTTCTGATTTGAAAACAAGTGCATCATATCTCGTATGCGCGGTAAACTGCAAATACATTTATTCAAAGTGGAAGATTTATATTTACGGAAAAAGTGCCCTTTTGAACAAGTCTAAAACGAAATTCTCAGCAGTAAGGTAAGAATTTACCACACCTGAGCCATGTGAAAACACTCCCTGAAATTGCCTAAATATTTCAGGTCAAAGCAAAACAATTCTGACATTATAGATTGAGGGCAAATATGATGTGTGAAAAACATGAGAGTAGAAAACTAAGAGGAGCGGTCTACCCTCAGAACAGAGAGATTGAAGGAAATGAAACATACATATACAAAATTTAGTGAAACAATTTCGCTACAAAGATAAAATTTATAAATAGAACAAACCGAGAGAATTACTACCTAAAATATTTCCTTTGGTTTCTCTGCTGCTTAAGTTCTACGAACTTTTGGCTGAAACTTGTCACATTTGCGTACACACGGCTTACTATTTCTATCTTCCTGTTTGCGGAGTAAAAGTCTGCCAAATTTGCCCATTGGGCCCATAATTTTCCTTCATTTCTACTAACGCTCTGATTCAGGCAAATTGCTTCAATTCTCACTACTGTTTTCATTTCCTTATATTTCTCTCTTCTGAGGGCCTACTCCATCTTGTATAATACGCGCTCATTTATTCTCTCTGGCTTGGACCTGGTTTGGCTTAGCAGTCAAAAGTCGTTGTTAAATGTACGCGCTGTACTGCAGTAATTTCAAATTTGATTAGTGGTTTCGGTTCAGAATCAGATTTGGTTTCTGTACTTTAGTGCGTAAATACTAAAATACTTAAAAATATTGACAAGAAAATGAAATAAAAGTGTGTAGATGGCTCTTGCTAAATTAAGCTAAATTCCAACGGGAGCGGCGTGTGTTTAAAAAAAAATGATTCAATATGTACAAAATACGAGCAAAAAAATCAGCAGGACTTCAACAGGTTTCGTGTAAAGTAAAGACAAGTTTGTACATCGGTTAATTGTTTACATTTTTGGAAATAGCATTGGCATCGCCATGGCTGCTATGGTTTTGCCCAGTGGCTTACGTCATTATATCTTTATGAAGCTAAAGAAAACTAAGCAAGGTTCTGAAATAAATAAAAATCAAACTGATGAAATAAAAAGTTTGATTAGTTCTCAGGAGTTTCCATATTTAATAGACACGTGAGAAGTAAAACCAACGAGGTTGAAATCAAAAATGACCTATTTCTACCGAAACTGGTCCCAAGTCCCATTGCAATTTATATTTCTGTTACATATTTTCAAACAAGTTGAACATGTATGCTTGGTTTCAAAAACATGTTGCTTAGGTGCGATTCAGGAAACACTTATACTACCTGAACGCAAACAAATGAGCATTGTGACAGCATTTGAACTCTGCTCAATTTCAAGACTTCACACAATAATAAAATGTGTAATGTTCAAATTTTATTCTCTGCTAAAACACGCATATATATATTAGAATTAGTCGATAAGTTTAAGTGAGAAAGTTATGTTTCAAGCAAGAACATAATAGCGAACATGCAGATATGATATTTAACGTATTCAAAGCTTTGAGCCAAGCGTTTGCCCCTGCTCAAATGTGCAAAACTTAAATTAACTACGCTGTAGTCATTTTTACGTTTTCACTAATGCTCGAAGAAGAACATTAGTATTAAAATCACTTTGGCCAAAAATTTATATTTCTATATATATATATATATATATACATATATATATATATATATATATATATATATATATATATATATATATATATATATATATATATATATATATATATATATATATATATATATATATATATATATATATATATATATATATATATATATATATATATAGATCATTCTACATCCGATTGAACTGAAATTTTCAGGGCACATTATCTAATAATCTTTAACCCTTTGGCGCCGGCGGCCATTTTAGTGATATTTTTAATATACCTATTATTCCGTACACAAATAATTTTTGCAAAAATAAAGTTGACGAAATAAATTTCGAACGTGTTTTACATGTGAATCGGATAATGTTTTGGAATTTTTTAACCCCATGTGTGCGCTGGGTGCCTAAAAAGAGAACGGGAAAACTTGAAAAATTTTAAATTGCGATAACTTTTGACAGAGCTATTCAATCATTACGAAATTTTCAGGACATATTGGTATTATTTAGTTGTAGATTTGTGTAGCTTTTAATAAGCGTGCTGGCAACCCTGTAGCAAGAGCAGGCACTGAAAGTGAAAACCTCCAAATCATCGTCTCTCTTGAAAAAATGCCGTTTCTTCAAAAAAAAAAAGCCACTCATATGTAAATCTTGTGCTTTGTTTACATAGACAAAAAAAAATTGATATGGTATAACGGGCACGCCTAGTAACCCTTGCCCAATTTACCTATATTTGTAGCATCAAAAACTTCTGTTCACGGTAACTCACGATCCGATAAGCAGAATTAGTTGAAATTTGCAGAATGTATTGGTCTTAAATAGGACCAAGTCTGATAGAAGTGATTTTGAAATGCGGGCGATTCTGTACCAGTGGTGCCATCTTGAAAAATCACTAAAAAAGATAACTGCTTTTAGCCCTATAAATTCTGATTCAATCGTTCGATTTTGACGAAACTCATACAGTAGTATAATTCATACAATAAACCACGTTTGGTAGAAATTTGGTTGAAAAATTCGGTTGGAACTGCCAGCTATGATAATTTGGTGTCTTAAATTTGAAAAAAATAAAAATTTAGAAGTGAAAACATTCAAACCATCGAATATCCTAAAATATGTCCGTCCCTTACAATAAAACCAATCTGTATACAAATCTTATGCTTTATCTACACGTTCAAAGTAAAACTTTGGAAATTTCATGTCGGACAAGAACGGTAACCCTTTCCCAGTTAACCTATATTTTTAGCATCAAAAACTTCTGTTCACGGGAACTCACGAATCAATAATTAGATACAATTGAAACTTACAGAATGCATTGGACTTAAGTAGGACCAGATCTGATAGAAGCGATTTTGAATTGTAGGCAACTCTGTGCCAGTGGTGCCATCTTGAAAAATTACAAAGAAAAAAAACTGCGTTTTGCCCTATGAAATGTGAATAAGTTACCAGATTTTCATGAAATTGACACAGTAGCTTAACCTTACTCTAAACTCTGTTTGATAGAAATTTGGTTGAAAAGTTCGATTGGTGCTGCCAGCTATGGTAATTTTTGTGTCTTTGGCTTTGAAAATTCACTCAGGAAAATAAAACTTTTTGCCCTATAGCTTCCAATGCAGTCATGAAATCAATACGAATTTCATACAATTAATGAAACCTATTATAAACATTATTCAGGCCAAATTTGGTTGAAAAGCCACGATAGGGTTGCCAGCTATTGTTGGTTTTGTGTTTCTTTGCAATATCTTTATTAAGCGGTTCTATCGTAGAATTTTCAAATGGTAATGATATTGTAGTGACAATAAACAGCAAATATTAAGTTTTCCATTATTTGAAAAAACTCGCTGCAGGTAACCCTAAATTTCTTTATACTCCTATAACTTCGAATGTAATATAACAACGTGAAGCAGATGTGATATATTCTTGGTTTTGATACTGGCGAAAGCTTGTCAGCACGAGTCGGTTGTGCTATTTTTGTATCAATAAATGCTTACAGTTAGTATTCATACCGGAAACATTTACAATGAAATTAAATAACCAATGTTTAAATTCCCAAAGCTCTGCAAATGTTTTGGATCGCAGCCCCATACATCAACTTCAATTACAGTGCTGCAGGCACTGAGCATTTTCTTCATTGATGTTATATGAGATGCTGCTTTCAAAATTTTTTGAAATAAGCAACTGATAACGAATATAATTAACCCGTGTTTTGCTCTCATAAACGTTGAAATTCATGCCAGTGGTAATATCTGAAACCTTCTACCATATGAGTTATAATGTATTCTTGAGACCAAAGTAAAACGTGGTATTTGAAACAGTTTGGCCGTAATAAGCAGCTCATGTGGTGGAATATGCGCTCAAAACCTGCACGATTCTTTTACTGTTCTTTGAACATTAATGTTTCTAGCTGTTCAGGTGCGCTAGATTTTTTACTAATGTTCGAAGAAGAACATTAGTATTAAAATCACTTTGGCCAAAAATTCATATTTCTATATATATATATATATATATATATATATATATATATATATATATATATATATATATATATATATATATATATATATATCATCAAAAAATTTCAGTGAAAAAATCTCAGGAACGCGCCATCCGATTGAGCTGAAATTTTTAGGACACATTGGTGTATATGCAAAATAGTGCCAGGTCTCACAAAAAGTTAATAATCTTTAACCCTTTGGCGCCGGCGGCCATTTTAGTGATTTTTTTAATATACCTATTATTCCGTACACAAATAATTTTTGCAAAAATAAAGTTAACGAAATAAATTTCGAACCTGTTTTACATGTGAATCAGATAATGTTTTGGAATTTTTTAACCCCATGTGTGCGCTGGGTGCCTAAAATGAGAACGGGAAAATTTGAAAATTTTTAAATTGCGATAACTTTTGACAGAGCTATTCTATGATTACGAAATTTTCAGAACATGTTTGTTTTATTTAGTTGTAGATTAGTGTACGTTTTAATGAGCGTGCTGGCAACCCTGTAGCTAGGGCAGGCACTGAAAGTGAAAACCTCCAAATCATCGTCTCTCTTGAAAAAATGCCGCTTCTTCAAAAAAAAACCACTCATATGTAAATTTTGTGCTTTGTTTACATAGGCAAAAAATAAAATTTGATATGGTATAACGGGCACGCCTGGTAACCCTTGCCCAAGTTACCTATATTTTTAGCATCAAAAACTTCTGTTCACGGAAACTCACGATCCGATGAACAGAATTTATTGAAATTTGCAGAATGTATTGGTCTTTAATAGGACCAAGTCTGATAGAAGTGATTTTGAAATGCGGGCGATTCTGTGCCAGTGGTGCCACCTTGAAAAATCACTAAAAAAGATAACTGCTTTTAGCCCTATAAATTCTGATTGAATCGTTCGATTTTGACGAAATTCACACCGTAGCTGCATCTTACTTCAAACCACGTTTGATAGAAATTTGATTGAAAAATTCGGTTGGAGCTGCCAGCTATGATAATTTTGGTGTCTTAAATTTGAAAAAATAAAATTTTGGAAGTGAAAACATTCAAACGATCGAATATCCTAAAAAATGTCAGTTTCTACAATAAAACCAATCTGTATACAAATCTCATGCTTAATCTACACAGTCAAAGTAAAACTTTGGAAATTTCATGCCGGACAAGAACGGTAACCCTTTCTCAGTTAACCTATATTTTTAGCTTCAAAAACATCTGTTCACGAGAACTCACGAATCCATAATCAGATAGAATTGAAATTTACAGAATGCATTGGACTTAAGTAGGGCCAGGTCTCATAGAAGCGATTTTGAATTGTAGGCAACTCCGTTCCAGTGGTGCCATCTTGTAAAATTACAAAGAAAAAAAAATGCTTTTTGCCCTATGAAATGTGAATAAGTTACCAGATTTTCATGAAATTGACAACCTTACTCTAAACTCTGTTTGATAGAAATTTGGTTGAAAAATTCGATTGGTGCTGCCAGCTATGGTAATTTTTGTGTCTTTGGTTTTGAAAATTCGCTCAGGAAAATAAAACTTTTTGCCCTATAACTTCCAGTGCAGTCATGAAATTAATACGAATTTCATACAATTACTGGAACCTATTATAAACATTATTCAGGCCAAATTTGGTTGAAAAGCCATGATAGGGTTGCCAGCTATTGTTTGTTTGCAATATCTTTATTAAGCGGTTTTATCGTAGAATTTTCAATTGGTAATGATATTGTTGTGACAATAAACAGCAAATATTAAGCTTTCGATTATTTGAAAAAACTCTCTGCAGGTAACCCTAAATTTCTTTATACTCCTATAACTTCAAATGTTATATAACAACGTGAAGCAGATGTGATATATTCTTGGCTTTGATACTGGCCAAAGGTTACCAACACGAGTCGGTTGTGCTACTTTTGTATCAATAAATGCTTACAGTTAGTATTCATACCGGAAACATTTACAATGAAAATAAATAACCGATGTTTCAATTCCCAAAGTTCTGCAAATTTTTCGGATCGCAGCCCCAAACTCCAACTTCAGTTACAGTGCTGCAGGCACTGAGCATTTTCTTCATTGATGTTATATGAGATGCTGCTTTCAAAATTTTGTGAAATAAGCAACTGATAACGAATATAATTAGCCCGTGTTTTGCTCTCATAAACGTTGAAATTCATGCCAGTGGTAATATCTGAAACCTTGTACCATATGAGTTATAATGCATTCTTGAGACAAAAGTAAAACGTGGCATTTGAAACAATTTGGCCGTAATAAGCAGCGCATGTGGTGGAATATGCACTCAAAACCTGCACGATTCTTCTACTGTTCTTCGAACATTAGTGTTTCTAGCGGTTCAGGTGCGCTAGATTTTTTTTTCTATAACTTCAATTTTATATTATTAAAATCATGCTTTTAAAGCTTCACTCTAACATATTCAATCAAAAAACATAAATCGATTTATGAAAAATTTGAAGATGAACGTATCCTGCCCAAGAATGCAAAAAAAAGGAACCTATAGATGGCTTCATTTTTATTAAAAAAAGTTTTCTTTACATCAATCGAACTTTCTGCAAATGGCAACCCAAAAGTCGTCGCTCCGCTTGAACGACTTGTCTACGCATATGTTACCCATTGGCATACATGCAACACAGTTCTGCTACTTTACGGTTGCATTTGGTCACATATCTGCGTGTTTGTATTTATGCATAGTACACAGCACTGTGTATATTTGCTCGTGCTGCGTTGATAGAATCGTAAGCTATGTAAGGAAGTGAACTCTGAAAAAATAAATAAAATAAAGTCTCTTAATGAACTTATGCACGTAAGTGAAGAGACTACACCATTTTCACGGTATACTGTAATGAATCCTATTTTCCCATCTTTATATTTTTCTCTCATTTTTCTTGGGTTTCTCAAGTGCACAGAACAGAAGGAACTTAAGTATAATTAGAGATGGGCAAAATGACATATGACATATCACTGATTGCTCTTTTTTAGAGTATTTTACAGTATTGCGCCGTACTCTCAGTACACTGTTCGCTTCGCATTTCATTAAGTTTATTCAAACGAAAGCTTTCGCTCACAGACTATGCTGTGCTTTTTTCAGGCGCTGCACTGTAAGAAAGAGCAATGCGTCATGAGCTATGACATTTTGCCCATCTCTAAGTATAATGTAGCTTTGCAGTGCAGTTGACGTTGCGAATTAGCTTGTTTCAATTGAAGTAATATGCGACAGTAGGCTAAAATGCAGGCCACCTGCAGCAGTTAATATTAAGTGACCTGATGTAGTTGGTAGTAGGTCAAGTTGGCTGGGCGCCATGATTAGGATGTTTTGTAAGCTAGAAATGTTAATAGAAACGGATACATCGTGAAGGGGCAACATTTTTGTTTTGGTATGGGGCCATGTGGTTGTGAGGTGGGAATGACGAACTTATTAACTTATTTTATGGTGTTGCGGCTAAAGCAGACATATTGAATTGAACAAAATGCGAAATTTATATCTTTTTAATGACATTGATTTATAGAAAACCTCAATGTAATTGTCACCATGTTTGTAACAAACTCTATTTCCCTGTACATGACATTTTGCCTCACTATATCATTGCGTGAAATTTCAATTTTATACTGTAAAATTTAAGCCTTTAACCCCCTAACATCATAAAACTAGGTCAATTTTTTACAATTAGCTACCAGTGCCCAACAAATTGCGAGGCGTACTAAAATATCCTTAATCTAGGTCTCAGACAACAGGCCTACACCATTTTCAATTAACATACCCCAACAGGATTTGCTAGTATTTCTTTTCTCAAAGAGAAGCTACTTACCTCCTGTAATATCTCTTTCAACTCCACCTTCTCCAAACGAGAGAATATTATTTTGAAGCTCTCTCAGCTTTTTCAAGGGGGTGCGCAGACTCGTCAAAAAATTTTCGTTTCCGGTCACGGTCATATATTTATACATAGGTCTATAGAAGACGACCATACCAGCATCGTTAAGGCATGGCTCCCATTTTTTGTTCATCTCAAGTTGGTCGTCCGGAGCGCAACAGTTTGCTTATAGCCGTTATGATTTCGGCGGGGATCATACGTGGGAAGTTTTTTAAGGTAGGAATTGTAACGGTTGAAAAGTTTAGGATGAAGTAAAAAGGAAAAATAGGAAAAAAGCTGCTTTTTTTTTTTAATATAGAAGGGGGAAAATAAAGATGACATTGTTTTTTAGGGAGAGAAAAATTATTTGAAGTGATTTCTTGCATTGAAAGCTGTATTGTTTAAAATGCGTGGGGTTTTTGGTGGAAGATTGAGTACAGGAAATGTATTTATTTTTGAACTAATTGGAAGCTTGTTGTTTGGTGCGTGGTATATTATTTGAGCTGTGGTAACGTGTTTTATTTTGAGAACACGATTTATTTTTAAATACTTGTATTTCAGGGTTGAAATCGTAAGTAATTTCATTCATTTGTATCAAAACTAAACTTCTGATGATGGATTAAATATAACATTGCACTAAAGATCGACATTTTTTAACTTTACTCAATGATTTCACTAAGTCGGTTAAACCATTTTTGAATAAAAGCAAGAAATCATAGAACAAAACATATAGAATCATTCAACTGCTGATTTCCACAAGATATTAAGTCGACCCAATTATATTTTTCGCAACGAGATTAAAGATTCCTGCTTACATCATAGAAAGATTAGCTGTCATCTCTCGGAGAATTGTTAATTCACCCATCAATGCGAAAATTCATTTTCAAGATCTTGCAGGCACTCCAATTTCTTAGAATCGCTCGAACAAATACATCATTTATTCTGTCGTGCTGATATCCATATTCCCATTTTACTTAGCCTGCCTCCATTGGGAATAGAAACCGTGAACCAAGCTTTCTCTTGATCTTAATTTAAATGAAATGGAGATGTGTTTTAAATGATGCCTCTTGCGTGTACCACCATCAGTAATCCATCTAATAGCAAGTACACACTCTTTACGCTGTAGAAATTACGATTCAAAATGTGAAATATATTCTGTTGGTAAGGTAACGTCAACATTATTTCATATAAATCTTTTTTTGAATAATATACTCGATGAAAGAGTGCTGCCGTTCTAGGAAAAATATCATCATTTTAAAAATATGCTTATTAAGAAATTCTTATTCTTTTGCAGCCAAATACCTCCAAACTAAAGTGAAATATACAATGCTTAAACTGGAACTAATAAAAAATTGGGTTTATTTTCAGTTGTGTTTCCAAAATTTGATCAAATCCTACCCACAAAAATTCCACCTGATGGTTACAGTTTTCTTAAAGCGTCTGTTATCAATTGCTTCAAATTTTCGAAGTTTGACAGCCCATCTATTTCCTTTATTCAGTTTCCTTCCATTCCACATTCTCGTCATCCATTTGCTCATCGAGAAACGGTACATCAATGTACGACGCGAAAAATTATCCCTACCTCAACGAAAATGTTTCAAATTATCTTTACATTTAGCAAACCACCGCAGCCATCGTCCCCATTATCGCTACCTACTCTACGTTCCACTTACATTCTTTACAGACCGCCTCCACTAGCAATTTCCCATGGCATAACATTTGAAATTGCCAGTGGAGGCAGCCTATGGTATGCAATATTTTATGGTCTGCCATAAATGGCAGGCAATATAGTATGCAATTTGCTCGGCCATCTGCCTGGCAATATTTTGACAGTTCTTGATTTCAAAATGGTGCTGAATCGTGGGCCTGGTTTATTTTGCGTAGGGATTCTGAATTCAAAGGGATTTTTAGATTTCGTTGAGCAATGAAAATAGTCTACAGAGTATGAAATGCTGGGAAATTGGGGAATTTCTTCGCTCTGCACTTCAAATAACTCCTTAAGAGCACTTGACGCTCAGATATAGCGCACGTCAGAGGCATTTTCGAAATGATATTGCATGCCATGAAATTGCCCACGCACAGATGGCATACCATAAATTTGACAGTCGTTGCCATCCTTTCCTTTGAACTGTTTTGATTTGGAGCTAGTGCTTTCAGCACTTTGACGCCCTTCCTCTCAGTGAGCGTTTCTGCGCTCTCCTTTTCCTCTCTGGTTTATGCTAGTCTCTTGGTTGCTCCTTCGTAGATCTACTACTTTTAGCTTCCTAATTCTCGTAGGTTTAAGTAGACATCGTTTTCTCTCTGCTCTTGGTATGTGCTGTTGGAGTGTCTGTCGATTGTGTCGAATAGTTTTAGTGCCTTGTCTCGTATGAATTTGTCTATTGCTTCTATTCGTAAGTCCTTGTGTATGTCAGTGTTTCTGATGTACCAGGGTGCCCTTGTTAATTTCCTCAGGGCCAGGTTTTGGCATGTTTGTAACTGTTTCTTGTTTGTCCTGTGTGTTTGGTAAAAAATGGTGCTTCCGTATGTGATGGTCGGTCTGATGATCTGCTTATAGATAAGGGCTCTGTTCTTAATATTAAACTTTTTAGATACTAGTAATGGGTACAGCTGGTTCAGTATTACGCTAGCTTGTATTCGTTTGTTCTGTATGTGCGTATTCCACAAAAGTCTGGTGTCAAAAGTGAGTCCTAAGTATTTGGCTGTCGTTTTCCACTCTATGGGTTCGTTGTCTACTGTGAGTTGGCTTGGGTTTTGCCTTCGTCATCTTGTCACAAAGATTGCTTGCGTTTTTTCCGCGATGATACGAATCTTCCATTTCTGGAAGTAATTGATCAGTGTATCTATGTAGTGTTGGAGGTTGATGGTTATAAATTCAGCCTATCGAGATGTGTAGTAGATGCAGGTGTCGTCTGCAAAAAGGGAGATTTTTGTTGTGGGCATCATCGGGATGTCTGCAGTGTATAAGGTATACAACAGTGGTCAAAGTGGAGAGCCTTGTGGAACTCCTGCTTCTATTGGTCGTGTGCTTGAGAAGTGGTCATTTATTCGAACGGAAAAGGTTCTGCCCTTAAGAAATAATGCAGTCAATTGTATCAGAGGTTTTGGGATATTGAAATCGTACATTTTAACGATGTGACCCGCGTGCCAGACCTTGTCGAATGCCTTGGCAACGTCAAACATGACAAGGCCTGTTGATTTCTTTTGGTTGAATCAAGTTATTATGTGCTGGGTCAACTTGGCTAGCTGTAGCTCGGTGGAGTGGTGGGCTTTGAACCCGAACTGCTCTTCTGGAATGATGGATTTGTCAGTGACTACTTCCTCAAGTCGTGCAAGTATTAGCCGTTCTACTAACTTCCTGATTGAGGATAAAAGGCTGATTGGTCTCCAGTTTTGCGGAAAGGTGAGGTCTTTGTGTGGTTTTGGAACCACCGTTATTGTTGCTTTTTTCCAGGGGCTCGGGAAATAGTTTGTTCGGAAGATCGCATTGGCAATATCCGTTATCTGTTGGATTTTATTGTCTGGTAGGTGTCTGAGGCAGATATTTGTAATCGTATCAAGTCCTGGTGACTTACGTTTTTTGAGCTGAGCTACCAACTGCTTAATTTCTTCTATGTCCGTGGGACGGATCTCTTCTTCTCTTTGAGTAGCTGTTTCTATAATGTTAGCGGCTCTTCCTTCTATCTCTTCTTCCTGGTCGTATTCTTCTGGATTTGTTATGTTCTCTTTGAATTGCAGTTCTAATGTGTCTGCAAATGCCTCTGCTTTTCCCTCGTTGTCATATTTGAGGCCATTAGGACCGTGGATTGCCGGTATTGCTACTTTGTTTTTTTGTCTAAAATATTTAGTCATTCTCCAGAAATTGTTGTCTCCTGGTTCCATACTTAGGAGAAAGTTTTCCCACTGTTCGTTCTTGAACTGTGAGATTTGTTGGCTGATTTGATTCGTGAGACGGTTCAATAGCTCTATCAATGTCTCTGGCTGTTTCCAGAGATGGCTGTGGGATCTGGGTCTCCATTGCGCTCTGAAAAGCCTGCCAGTTAGTTTTTGATTTGTATTTTAGGGGATCGTCAATGTAGATGTCTTCTATTAGGAATAGTACGGGTTTATGGTCGGATGAGAGCTCATCTAGTACTGTGGTCCGCACATTGTGCTGGAAGTTCAAGGAAAGACCAATGTCCAGTGCATGGCTGTTAGTTATGCCGAAGTGGGTTGGCTCATTTGGAATGTGTGGGCTAACCTGTTTGTCCATAACAAACTTTTTTAGCACTGTTCCCGCTCTGTTACTGCTCCTGTCCCCCCAGAGTCGGTGGTAGGCATTTAGATCTCCAGCTATAAAGACTGGTCCTTCCTGGTCTAGCAGTTTAGAGAGATCTGGGGTAAAGTTGAGTGAGCCTGGTGGTTTATAAACAGAAATTACCATGAACTCAAAAGACTGAGTGTGAACTTTGATTGCTGTTGCCTCTAGTTGGTCGAGGTTAGGGATGGTGATATGATGGTGGCTGATATTTCTCTTTACGAGGATGGCGGTGCCACCTCCTCTGCCAGTGAGTCTATCATTTCTATAGTGATAGTTAGGAAAACGGAGATGATCTCCAGGTTTGAGGAATGTTTCTTGAATGAGTACTATGTCGACTTTGCAGTCAAAGAGGAATTGTATCAGTTCCCCTGTTTTGTTTCTTATGGAATTCGCATTCCACGTGAGCATTGAAACATGGTTAGGGACACTCATTGTGAAAGTTGTTTAAAGGGATTTTTGGAAGCTGGAAATGCAGAAAACATTCCTTGCACCATTTTCGCCATCCGTTGCCATCGGAAATGGCAGAGTAAATTGCTAATCGAGTCCCGGTGTTACCAATGCTAAAATTCACAATACCCACACACACACATACAGTCATACGTTGTCTGATGGTCCCGATATTAGGTTTCGTGTCGTCGTCGTATTTGAATTTTGAATTAAAATTTCATTTTCATTCGCTTCGTCGGCCGTACAAATACTTTTTGATATATTCGTTGGAAAGTTTGGATGGTGTTTCTTGTTGAATAGCTTTCGATGATGATGGTAAGATAGCAGTGCCGTGGGTGGTGGCAGTGCCTTGTAAAGTGAGGCTGGGCAATTGATGCGGTCGATGCTGTTGTTGTTGTTGTTACTGTTGATGAAATTCGATAGGAAAGCAACTTAGGTATTCATAATTGAGAATTAATTTTATTTTAATGGGTCTATGGGTAAATTATGTGAATTTTTTGAAAGATGGTATATTTTGTATGAAAGCCAGTTCTATGTTTTCGTTAGGATATTGAAGAAAGGAAACTTGATAGTAGTATGAAATATTAGTAACTGTTATGCGAATATTTGGATGAATTATGTAATAAGTTTGGATACTTCGATGAAAGGGTGTGAAATTTAAAAAAAAATATGTTTATATAATACTTAAATAACTAAATTTATACTAAATAATACTTAATTTATAAATGAATTATGCTTAATATACTTAATAATACTTAAATTTTAATGTTCATAAAGTATTCAAAAATAAATTCAATCCGCAAACGTAATATATCATACTGTTGGACACTAAGCAATGCTCAAGGATCAAACAATTTCTATTTTCCTGTAAATTCACATTGCATTTTTTTTACTTAGTTGAACCAGAAAATAATCTTAAGTAGCTAATGAAAACACATTTAATGTGATTTTCACAGATTTATTAGCCTTTGTAAAATGTCAACTACAATATAAATTGAAAACTAGGTAACTAAGTGCAGCTGAAATTTCATAAAAAACCTTGTTCGTTTTCGCGCCCAGCGTGGGTCAGTTTTCGCACTGTTCGACATGTTTAAAAATTTTTAATTTGTTGTTACCATAAATAAAGGTTGTGCAACAGCAGCAGAAATATATTAAACGGAACGGAACAATAATAGACTCGAGTCTATAAAAAAACAATTTTTAGGGATGAGTACAGCCCTTGCGACTTTGATAGCTTACCCCCTATGAGGTTAAACTGGGTCATTTAAACTTAATTCCGCTGACATCCAGGAGAATGGTCATTTTACCATGCTTTACGTTCAATGTCATTAAGAGCCTAATTGGAATTGAATTCCTGCAAAATAAGATTCCTGGAAGGACCACAAGGCACAATCGTTTGCTAAAGAAATATCCACTTTCCACCACACATTCAGCTAATAAGCTGGCCGTTTTAGCAGCCTGCATTCCCCAACAATTTCCAATTTATCCTTCAAATCTTTCCTTATACAAGCCATTCTCCGTTATTTTAATGCTTTTTGTAAAAATGTTATTCATTAACGGCATTCATTAGATATATTATACATTAACTGTTGTTCATTTTTTATTTATTTATATGTAATTTGTTTGTTGCTTACTTACTTATTACTTGTGGTTAGTTTGTTTTCTTATAAACACTACTGCTCATAATTATTCGGACAGTTAATATTTTTACAATAATGGGTGAATATGTTTTCTTTAAATAAAACAGTTTAATCGAGCTGCATCACAGATTTGTATTCTTTTATATCTATTTTATTGAAAAAAGAATAATAAAGCTAGGTAATATATAAATTAAGATCATTAAACATTATTTTGCTTTTGCACCTTTTGCTTTTATGACTACATCACAAATTCTTGGCATTCTCTCTTGTACTTTTTGAAAGTTTCTGGTGTGTTCTCGCTCCAATATTGAAAAAGCTTTGGCTTTTCTATCAAGCTGGTCCCACAAAAGTTCGATAGGAGATAAATCCCGTGATTGTAGTGGTCATACTAAACTTTTTAGTACATTAGTTCGTCCGAAAATGATCTGCACAGGTGTGATGAGTGCTTCAGATCATTGGCTTCTTTAAAAATGAATCTTTCACCTAAAAGTCTAATTGCCAATGGCACAGCATTTTCCTCCGATATCTTCTAGTATCCTTCTTCTGTTAACCTTTCGTTAATTCTCACAAAGTCACCAGTTGACCCTCCATCGAAGTATCCCCAAACATGACGTTTCCTCTTTCATGTCTAAGTGTAAGCACGATACAGCTATCCACTCTCGGGTAAGTTGCCGATTAAACACACGCCTGTTGGATCCGATGATCTCAAATTTGTATTATTCAGTCCTAACTTTAATATTCGGCTAAACCTTAATAAGAGGTTTGGTAGTCAAATGAAAGGATAAGAAATAACTTGTAGGAAAAAAATTGTGTTTTATTTTTTAAACTTCTACTGTGCTTATTACATGAGTCATGAAAACTTAACATTAAGAGTAACACTTTTCTAGGAATACAAATATGAAAAAGATAGCTCAATTATATAACGTTAATTTAATATTCGGTTTTTCCTCGAAATCTATTTCTACGCAAGATTAAGACACCGTTTCAGCTAACTGTGCATTCTTTTGTGTATACTCGAATGTGTAATTTTGGAAGTAAATTGTGCCAATCTCGGAGAGTTTGAAATAAGTTTTTGAAAAATGGGTCCTAAAGGAAAAAATTCGAAAGAACGAAAAAACGAACTTACGGCAGCCGTTACGGAGCTTAGAAAGCTCCTGAATCACTCATACGATCAGTAAGGCGAGCTAAAAACAAAACACGGGCAAAGACTCGACGAGAAAGTTAGCTTGATTCAAAGCCTGAAAGACGAACTGAAACATGCTCACTAGCAATTACGAAAGGAAGAAAACGCCAGGACAGAAATATTTTAAGTAAGCTTTAGCACGATAATCACAAACTCATTGAAGTCAACAACGAGCTTTTGCATCAGCTAGAAAATGTTATCACCAAACGAGACGAATGTAGAGAAGAAATTCAAGAATACACCGCCAAAATCAATAATTTACTATGCGAAAACAAGAAGCTAAGACTCGGACAGAGCGACCTTGAAGCAAGGAGTAGCATGGACCACGTTTCATACAAGGCCAAGATAAAAATGTATACGAAGCAGCTTCAGGAGATACAACAGTCACAAGAGAATAAATCTCAGATGCTTTCGATCAGCATGCAGAATTGCGAAAGATACAAGAAAATGTACTGCGACTTGGTCTACAGCTGCGGGAAAAACATGGTACAAGTGAACGATGGATCAGTGAAAGATAAAATGGAAGTGGTTGTTGAGCTACAGAACGTCTCAAATAATACGACGATATCGAGTGAATCTGTCCCAAGCAAGGACAAACGCGTCAAGGAACTAGAAAATCGCATCAAACAGTGACGGGGCAAATTATAAAGTTGATGGAAAAACATGAGGAGCATTGTCGAGAGAAGCTAAGCGATAACGGAAAAAATGATGGCTATGCGCCTCAAAAAATGAAAGGTGAGTGTAACGGACGTTAACGCAGCCGATTAAGAACTTGGTGGCTGACTTCAACGGCAGTACTAACGGAGAAATCGCATACTTGCTCATGGCCTATAAACATTCGAGAATCGAAAGCAGTGGAAGAGTTAAAACTGGTAGAGTTTCAATGGTGGAAGCAGATTCCTTTCTTAAGGAATTACAACAACAACAAAGTGCTCATAAAAGACAGAATTGTGCGGCTCGCGATGTTTAGATGAGCTATTTAGACTTCAAAGAAAGCTGCAAACTGTCACAGCGCAACTCGTCGAATAAGCTCGATGCAACGACGATCGAGTCAAAAAAATCAAAAAAGTCACGGAAGCCTCCAAAAGATCCAGGCAAACCAAAAAAGCATTGCAATTTCAAAAACCATAAGCAACCAACCAAGAAAAGCTATCAAGGAAGTGGTGGAGAACGAAGATTTACCAAAAGAAACGTCGGAGAAACCAGATGCAATAGGGTTCCGAAGAAGAAAAAGTTGTCGTCTGGACGAAAACGGCCATCGGTCGGCGGCACCAAATCGTCATCGAAGAAGAAAAAAGAACGCATTGTGCCTGAAATGGACGATTTGCTTACCATTCTGTCGCCACAAAACTATTCACCGACAATCGCCAGTTCAAAGCGACGATCAGCCAGGAATGATTAGCGTAAGAGAAAGACGTGATAATCAAGCTTATAAGGAAGGAAAAATGTCGGAGATTTGAGAAAAGGACAAGCACCGTCCTTTCACATTGTCATAATTTGAAGGGTACTACTATTGCCGGTCTATCGGATTCTCACGAGCGGCAGCTTAGTGGTACCAAATTTATTTAGTATTAGGTTCGAATAGTAAGCTGTGCTTGAAATAACGAAGTAAAGTTGATTCAAAAACAAATTATGTGTTTGTTGACATCGTCACGACGGATGAAATAAAGAAGTCGTCTCAAGGGACAAGAAGAGCTCTCGCGGGTCGCCACGAAGTGGTGACACTGACTGTGCATCCCCGGCTGATATAATTTGAATTTTTTGTTTCTATTTGTCTGTTTAGTAAATAATTTCTGCTCCAGAATGTTACTTTATTGTCTTCTAGCTGTTTAAGCAAGACATTGTGGTCAAGAGTATCAAATGACTTTTTTAAACCTACAAAAATGGCTGCTACGTAATTTTCTCCATTGAGAGCTTAGTTGATGAAATGAACTACATCTAAGGTTGCCTCTAGTATATTACTGTTCTGCTGGAATTCATACTGATTAGGTGCCAAGATAGAATTTTCTTCAATGATTTCGAGTATTCTTGCAATTAATTTTCTTTCAAAGGTTTTACTAACCATACTAGTGACAGCTATTGACCGATAGTTCAATGGATTTGAACGTTCACCACCCTTAAAACAGGAGTTATTCCTGTCGATTCGGGGGAGGAGTAGTGTTTGTTCATGTTGATTGTTAATGCTGGCATAACCTTGCTCTTCAGTAATTTCATATCTTCAGATGTGATATTGTCTAGACCCGAGTATGCTCTAAATTTAGGTTTTCGAAATGTTTCAACTATTTATGGTTTGTTGCAATATGCTAACGCCTTTGGATTTATTGCACCATAGGTGTCAACTGTATATTGGTAATGTTTGGCATTTGTCTCATGATATTTTTTATAATATTTGCAACATATTAACTCAAATATTGGAAAACCTTTTCAGAGTTGTCAATGAGTTGTCATTTGAGATTGGTTGTTGAATACAGGCCGTGTTTGTTTCAGAATTCGAATTTTACGTTGCCACGAATGACTCTCCTATATGTGGAGAGTAATTAGGGGCAATGTTTAAATATGTTTGTTTTAAAATTTGTTTAAGTTTCAGATCAAGATGATAAAAGATGCCACATTGCTTTGGATGCTAAAATCTGGATTAGGAAATTTTAACTTTCTTGTTTATGAGTCTCATCTTTCATCGTTCAATTAAATTGAAATCTTGACTGTTTAGATCTTTTTGAAGTAAGTGTCAGAGTGATGTGAGCATGCACCAATGTATACATAGTATTCAACAAATTCACAAAATTTAAGTTTTAACCAAGAAATGTTTAGCACTGCTGATAAACTGATATCGTGTCAAACGGTACTAGCTTCAGACCTAAAACTACCACGATGAGTGTAAACCTCAATAGATTGATGATCAGTAGCATGTTCAGTAGCATGAATCAGTTTAGTGGAGCTATTAATTCAGAACCATTTTTCGGGAATTTTCCGCTCGGAGCAAGTAATATTTTTCCGACAAAAAGGACCAAAATTGATGGAAAGTGTGCACTAATTATTTCAAATTGTAGACACGCTTTCCGGTAAGATGGGTTTTTATAATCCTTCACACATTTTTTATGGGTTTTGCATCTGAAGATTGGGAAGCCCAGTTTATTGCAGTGACGCCACTTACTTCTTTCCAGGACTTGCAGAGTCGCCTTTGGTGTTTTGAGTCATTATCTTCCTGTAAGACTCAACTTTTGTTTTTCCGTGGATGCAACTTCTTTACCAATTCCAAAAGCCCACTTTCGAATATCTGGACCATTTTTTCGGCGTTCAAATTTGAGGTGACGAGCTACAAGCAGCCAAAACCGTGCTTGGAGAAGAATTCAAAAACATTCAATTTCACTTACGGGGGTGGAGTGATTAGTTCCACGACTCACTTTAACCCTGATTAATTCAGATACCTATTCAGAGCTGAGTGAACTCAAAGCTTGGTGCGCGGACCCTCGTCCAAACCTGCATTCAATCCAGAGAACCCACACACACAAGAAGCCAGTGCTCTACCGACTGGACTGCTCAAGTTTCTCGATGCCTAGCAACTCGCTATCTTTAAAAATCAAATACATCTAATTAAGCTTCGGGTTAAGTTTATTTCTCGTTATTGATTTATATAGACCTTAAATTCAGCTGCTCTTCTGTAAGTATTTTGATTTATTTACACTATATACTAGTTCACTATTAAATTCAATGTAAATTAAATAAATAACTGGTTCTTATCTAAGTTTTGTTTGCTAGATAAAGACCAAAGAAATCAGGCTATACTAGCTTAAGTTAAAAATAATAATTCAAACAATTAGTCATATTTCTGTGCTTCATCAGCAATCACCTTCGATTTATAAAACTCTTCAACAAGTGCTTTCACTACTGCCTCTTCGCCGTTCGATTTGTTGGCGATTATTTTGATTTGAATCATTTGTAAGCCGGCAAATCCACCATAATGCCGCTCCCTTTTTATGTGACAGTGTATTTAGAATAGATTATGAATTTCGAATTACTGGAATCCAGGCATGACCGTTCTTTTGGTCGCGATTTAGATTTAAACATCTACCATGGACTAAATCGCAAATCGAAAGCTTCTCACGGCATCGAGATTAACATGATGTCCCTCGTTCTCAAATGGCTTAATCGATTTTTTCGAGGCTTGTTTCGGCGCTACAGTGTACGTGGATTTGAAATTTATTTGAGATTTGCACTCAGGCAGAGATACGCCATGGTGTTGAGAATTTTATTTCGATTTTACAAAGTAAATTACAATGTAATTGATTTGGGGCTATGGATTCAATTTGGGGATTCACTGGTTTTTCTGTGGGATTTAGAAGTAGGTCCATGATTTCCTTGAGGGAATTCGATTTAATGAAGGATGAGTGGTATGAGAGTAATGTGTAAAATGGTTGGGAGGTCCATTTTAAAGTTCCATTTTAAAATGAAACCAAGTTATTTTAGTAGCGTGTGCACCCACGTTGGGCGCTAGTTATTCTGAGCTGAAAATATAAGTATATGGTTAATAAAAATTTTGAACAGTGTTTTTCCTGAGGTATTTATGAAAATAATTATAAAATAATAATATTGAAATATTAACAATAATTAAACATGAGCCAGATGCTGCCTTATGTGTGAGATTTGTAACGCCATTTTTGTGTCGTCAGTGTACAAGTTTTGTTGGTACGTGTACTGGCTTTATGCGGATCTTCATGAAATTCAATTTTGTATTCAAATATTTTTACAATATCAAACATTTTTTGAGTTGTTTTGAAAAAATATTTCAAACTTTCCAGAAACCGAAATAAATCCGGGCAATTTCAGGTGTTCGAACATTGTGAAAGAAAGTTTATTCTTCTTCAATCTGTTTTCTCTGACCTTTTTTTTTGTAAAGCATAACAGTTCTCGACATCGGAGAATCTCAAAATAATACCTGGCAAATTCTCAAAGTATACTTCTCAAGAAAAGCACAGAATCCCTCTTTCATCATTTCGATAAAACATCGACTCAATTACGGAGCAAGTTTGATGTAAAACATGATATTCTCAATCCACCTAATGATCCATTATTCCTTGGTTATATGGCAAGAAATATGAGCAGTCATCAGTGGAAGGAACGTTAGGACGAAACGAAAGAAGATAGCAACGATAGCAGTGACGATGACAACAACAAGCCAGTTAAATTAGGCTGTGACTTGAGTCGTGATGAAAGAGGAGAAACATGCTGAAAATTATATGTATCCATGATTTCTGCTTGAAACTTCAAAGGAGAACGATTTTCTTATTTTGCTCGTTTTGTTTAGTGACAGAGTGAGTGGCACAAAAGGTGAACAGTTTCGATTACAGTGACACAAGCAAGCAGCTGGTGTAAGGTTTGGCTTGTTGAATGAAATATTGTGCTGTATTAGACGTATTTATTTGCGTGGGCTCAAATATTTATATCAATTCTGTACAATCATTTCTCCCTTGGTAGAATCTTTTCTTTTTTTTTTAGGAAAAATTGAAAAACGTGCTAGCACGGAAATAATGGTAGAAAATTGGTTAAAATCAGGGAACCAAAAAGACATTTTGACATTATTGAGTGCAACCAAAATAAAACCATAGTGGTTTGGAGCACTTGAGGTGAAAATGTTCAGCGTTCCAATATCAATTCTATTGAGAGCACAGAATCAAGCTTTCAGACCTAGTGAATGATTGTAGCTGTAATTAAAGTTAAGCATCTTATGTTTTTTTGGTATAAATATAATGGCTTGTTTACTTAAATCTATTAAAAATAAATTTCGAATCGAAATCGATTCCAAAAATACTCAAAATATGCATAAAAAGTTGCCATGTTGCGGTTTGTTAAAGGTACCCTTCTTCAAGCTGAGGAAGCTCCAGAAAAGATTGAGGTGTTTGATATTAAAGTTTTGCTAGCAAATAAGAATCGGGCAAGGATTTCTGAAGTTAGCACTAATCAAAAAACGCCAAGATGAGGACTGAAACATCCAATAAGCTAAGACTATTACAACCTCTTGATAGCTCTGGTGAAAAAATCTCAGCAGAGCAGTAACAAACAAAAGAAGCTCACACTTAAAAATTATCTTCAAAATCGGAGCTCAAAGCGATCAAACATAGGCGAAAATGTAATCAAAAGAAAATAAAGTCATCTCGGACAACGGAGAGATTAGTGATTACACAGCTAACGCCATGGAAAGCCTATGCAGACATCCTTCAGCAAATCTCTAGAGGTATATTCCTAGTTAAAGGGACAATCTAGCTATAAGAGATTCAAAGATATCGCGATGCAAAGCAAAGTAGAAGATGAACTGGTAGAAACAAGGGCTCTCCAAAAGAACATGGATAAGTGTTGCATTGTGAACGGTTCGCGGACACAGTAAACGTATGATTTCAAAGTCCAAATTCAATATCGAGAGCGTAATCCAAAACATGGTATACTAACCATTCAGGCTATGAATTCATGCGTAGCAGCGAAGAGCCTGGAATACTACTTGGTAGAACTTAGTCTTTACTTTGACGAATGGGGCATCAAACCAAACAGTAGTTAGACTCCGCTATGCGTATTTCGCAATCCTTCCAAGTATCGGGGATCTCAAACTATTCGCAACAAGACCAAAAAACTCGCTGTCTCGTTCGGAACATCTAAGATTACTCCTGGCCCATCTCTAAAGTATCTCGGAATCGATTTCCAGGAATTTCTAAAATTTAACCCCTTTGTGCGGCGGAAAATCAAAGCTGCCAAATCTGCATTTCAACGCATCAGACCTCTTTTCACCAAAAAGATGGGCATGACCACCAAAGCTAAATCCATTTGCTATAAGACCCTGATCCGGCCTATCCTGACTTATGCGTCCCCATCCTGGATTACCTGGTCAAAGACTGCCATGGCAGAAGCGGAGGTAATTGAAAGAAGAATCCTGCGCTTCTGCACTGGTAGATTCTACAACTCGGTAACTAAAAAGTGGCCGAAGAACCTTCTCCTGTATCAGGAGTCGGGACTCAAGCCACTTAGGGACCGAGTTGTAGAATTAACGACACGATTCTACGGACAGACAGACGGACATGAGAATGGACTAATTCGATCACTAGGGCGTACAAGTGGCTCTAATGAGCCATTTATGCGCCCCGCGATGGTAGCATTGCAACGGCAGCTTATGGATGCGCTTTTCGACTATAGAGGCCTCGTTAAGGATTAGTTCCTAGGTTAAGGATTAGATGTAATTAGGCTAAGCTAATTATAATTAGGCAAAGGTTAGATCGTAATTTTTAATGTAAGGTAGAGTTTAAGAATATTATTGCCAGGGTAACCCCAGCTGATGTACAAGCTGAGCAATACCATTAGTGTGTAAGGAACAAAATTTATGCCAAAAACTAGATTTAAATAATAAACCAATAAGAGCCAGCAGGCCAAAATAGTATAGCCGCTAGATTTTAAGTTTCCTTTGTTAATCAAACTTTAAGTTAGGTTAAGAATGTACAATTGATTTACAATAAAACTATTTTCAATTCAATTTAATTGAATTCATGCGTGCTACAGTTACTTTGAAAATCCAAGTTATCGATATGTTTGCAATTACAGTTAATGGGTTGAAAACAGCAACCCATTAACTGGGAATGACCACTCAGAGCAATAAGAAGATATTAATTATTGATATGATAGATAGGCTCAGCATAGTTGCGCCAAAGAGGTTCTCAGAACAAACGTATCGCAGACCAGACTTCAGTAAGTCTACACTAGACATACATTTTTTCTCGGAAGTATCAATAAGGCTACCAGCAAAAAATCTTCCTGGAAAGATAATTAATTGACGAAACATTTTATGAAAATATTGTGGTAACTTTTAAATTTATTTTGATATTATTTACTTGCACATATACGGATTTGGAGCTCCTCTGAAAATCGCGCTTTGTGGTTAGCACGATATCTCTGGGTTGGATCATCTTAAAAGAAAAAAACAAAGCAAACATAAAAGAAAAAGCATATGGTATTATCTAGTGATTATTCAAAGGAATAAGTAAAATATTAATTTGAAACGAAAAGGCGGCTTCTCAAAAAAATTTTGACTCCCGATTGGTATTTTGACCTTAAAGCCAAGTATGGAGGTTCGGTGAAAAAAAATTAGATCGAACTCTTCTAATGCTAGCAGTAAAATAATAGGAACAGAAAAATTGAATAGAATTCTCCACAACAGTGAATTTATGTGCTAAAATTAATATAACGGCAGTCAAGCAGTCAATGTGTTTTTATGCCCTTGTCAAATTAATATTAAAAAAGTAAAATTTAAATCTGCTTGAAAAGCAATGGAAATTTGTTGCAAGTAAAAAGTTAAATATATATAAGAATTTCTATTTATTTATATAGCTTCATGCAGTTTTCCCCACAAATAATCAAACAATTAGGTTTAAAGTAAAATAAATATATTCAAGTCACTACTTTTGAACTATCATGTTCAAATACACTTAGTTCATATTTACTTTTTAACTCCCAAATGGTTGAAAAATATGTGAATCAATATAACAGTTTTAAATATTTTCGAAACACTTTGAAGTTGAAGATTAAATATGAATCAAGTGTTTTACAACATGATAGTTCAAAGGTTGGGACTGGAATATATTTGATTTTACTATAAACCTAATTGTTTGATTTTTTGGAAAAAAAAACTACATGAAACTATATAAATAAATGCAAATATAAAAATAAATATAAATTTACAAACGAATATAAATGTTATACGAGTATAAACATGTATATTTGTGGAATTTACAATGTTTTCATCCAGAGCTGATTTCATTACATCCTCCGCTCCCGTGGCCACACTTGAGTCCTGTAAAGAATTTTTGAATTTTAGAAAAATTTTTATACATGAATAATGAAATACATACTTCGGTTGCATGGTCTCAGCGACATCTTCGAATGGTCTCAGCCACATGGTTCCGTACAGCTTTTCTCTACAGCCGGCACTATTTTGGAAACCTGAAATTAAAAACAATTATTTATAATTGAAACTATTAAATCCCATATTCGAAAACACGTTGAAAGATGCTCCCATTTTCGGAAGCCACTGGAATTACATTTGACTGGAAATTTCTGAACATTTTGTAAATGTTTTGAATGAAACATCCACGACTTAATGTTTTTAACCGGACACAATGATAGACACTAGTTCATTCCACAATTTCAAAACATTTCATTACTTTAAGTACGTGTCCTTCCGGGATATAGCCCAAAATAGGCGCACGAAATCGACTTGATGCATGCAACCGAGTCACTTTAGAGGTTTTGATTTTAATGAAGATATTAATAACTTATATTAAGACACGACACAAAACTTTCATCGAAGCTATTTCAACGTAATGTAGCACACACTTTTGTAATTAACAATCTGAACACTTTACTTTTCGATCATTTCCGTACGCGTACTCCGAAACCGACATTCGACATTCATTCGAGAAAAACACCGGAAACAAAGTGGAAATGTTTGTATTTAAAAAATATTTAAACCAAGCATTATGCGGTTCAGCTTGGTTATATATCTTGTGAACATAGCCAAATAAATTCGAGTCCATTCACAAAATTCATCATGAAAACTATTTATCAGGGTAAAAAATCCACATCCATACTTTTACTTACCAGAATAATGACCAACTTCGATCTGAAATCTCCCGCCGCTTGTCGAAACCGCACACGACAACGACACATCTAATTATCACTCGCGTATACTTAAAACCAAATTACTCGTTTTAATTCGCGAATTATTTAAAAAAAAATTACCGGTCGTGCCGGTTTGTTTACGTTTTCGTAAACATTAGCTGCCGAGCTGTCATATGTATATTCGAAAGTAGCTGAGCTCTAAAAATAGGGCTGCTGCATTAAAAATATGAAAAACGGTCAAATGTGTTCAATTTCGGAAAAAAATTAGGACAAATATATGCCGTTTTATTCTGAGTTTGTAGTTTTACGAGGATTTGAAAGTAAAATGTTCTAATTATATCCACATATATTCGATTTCGAACTTAATTTCGAAAGACGTTCTTGTTTGGACATTTCTGTAGAAAGCTCATAAGCGGAAAGCACAAAGCTTTCGAAAATCAGTGTGTATGTACATGAGAGGTGGCAGTAGTGGTAGTAAATATTTACCTGTATATACAGGCTTCAACGACTTTGTATGAAAAGTAAAAGCTTCCCATCTCCTTAGTATATCTCTATGATTAACACCTATACATCGTCTATGTATGATTTAGCACACGTATCTGTGATTTAGGATCTACGCTCTAAGGTAAAAAGTGCTGCAAGAGAGGCGATGCGCACCGACATATATTGCTGGCTTTGGTAGGTACATCAATCATTTCGGTCCTTCATGCATTCCTTGAAAACTCTTCTAGTATTCTCAGTGGTATGCATTTGGGAGATACAGCAGCTCACGATTCCCATGATGTGTGTCGACTTTTTTCTTCTTACTTCTCCTCCTTTCTTCTCACTATGATTCACCTCCCCTCCCCCAGACTGTCACTCCATATATTCTTCTGAATTACATTCGTTTCGGCAAAACCCTTTTGAAAACGGACTTCTAACGTACGATATCAATGCCAATGCTGATAGGTTTAACGGTATTCCAAATATCCTGGCGAAGATACTTTCAACGTCGCTATGCGTCCATCATTCCATCTTTTTTGACATAAGTGTATCATGTGACGCTGTCTCTTCTCTTTGGAAAATTACCAACATCTTCCCAATACATTAAGTTAGTGACCTCACATGCGTCTCAAACTATCGTCCCGTTTGCCTCCTTCTTTGTTATAACAAAATCTTTGAGAAAGTGGTCTACAGGAAAATCTAAAATAAATCGACTTCAAAAAACGTTCTTTCTTTCGCACATACGGTTTCATTCGCTCTTGACCATCGAAAGCAGATCGTAGTATTATGTAGTGACTTCTCCGAAGCCTTTAACTCTGTCAATCATAACCTTCCTCTTCATAAGCTGAGGAACGATGGCATAGCTGCTACTCTTATTTCCTGGCGTACTTCTTACACCTTTGGTCGAACCTTTGTTGTGACTGTTCATTCCTGCTCTTCAATCTCTTTTTATTCAGTGTTCCTCAAGATACTATCCTGGTTCTCTTCTTTTTTTATTGTTCATAAACTATCTTCCTTCTTTAATCTGTTCTTCTTGTCGTTTATATTCTGGCCATTTAAATTTGATTTACATGTAAAACGTCCCTTTTGGTTTTTCCTATTCTGTTTCTGCCTCCGCTTTTTATGTTGTTGATAATTTTAAAGATCTTGGTGTAATATTTGATCCAAAGTTTAAATTCGATGAACATATTTTATACATCACGGCCAAGATCTCTAAATTATCTGATTTTAACGTTAGATCTCCCAAAGCTTTCGTTAATCTTTCCACATGTGTACACTTCTCTCTTTCCGTTTTGCGTAGTGTCCTGGATTATTGCCGTCAAATGTAGTGTCCTCATTACGTTTAATTAAGTAATGTGTTGAAGACTGTCCAACACGCACATTTTTGTCTTTTTATTTTCTTTTTATATTCAGTAATTGGATTTTCACTTGTTGAATATGATCAATAAACATACAAACAAATAAATAAATAAATTAATAAGCTATAGGAGAAGTGATCAGCTATAGCAGGAGCGGTTACAATTTGACTTATTTATGATGAAGAAATACAAGGAAGAGTTTTTGAAAAACTATAGGAAAAGTGATGATGTATGGAAGTCTTATGGAAGCTTTGAGCGAATCTGACTGGAGTGAGTTCAATTTTTAAAATTACATTTAATCACGTGTAGTTTGCATTTTAATATTTTAGTCCTCCACTGCCGAAAAATGGTGTACTATTGAAATATTCAATATAACGGTAGCCTTATATGTTATGCACTTAGTCATTATAAATTTACTCATCCTACTTTACTCCCATTTATTGTACATGTTTCTCATTGATTAATTCAACTCAACTTACATACTTTGGCCCCAATGAATTTGCGATCATGAAACCACTTCAAAAGCATCAAAAACAATGACGCCATTATGTTGTGTGGCTTCACAGGGAAAATTGAAAATGTACCTCATACACATATCCTTTCAATATTTCACGAAAAAAAAACGGTCTCAAACGATATCAACTACAGGACCTGGTCGAAAATCTATCGGCACGAAAATCCATACTATATGCCTCTGACCACATCAAACCTCAACTTCGTCGCCGTTTATGTTTTAATATACCTCCCCAACTGAACTGTGAAACACTGGCCTATGCTACTGAACAAGTAATTACGTTTGTATCAAAATATTTACGTTTTCACGTCACGTCCGATGCAGCATTTGCTACATTCACCCTTCTGTGATTTACAAAACCTGCACTCTGATCCGAATTGATATGATCCGGAAGTCCTAATGCGATTTCATTTATTTTCATCGCAACTTGAAGAGATATCAGCTTGCAATCCAAAAATTCACCGTGAAATGCAACAAGTCAGAAGGCGCTTTAATTACGGTTTTCGCTAATTATGGGTTTTCATCAGATTTTAATGATTGGATTGCATTCAGAATGGTTAGCTGTTTTGTAGAAAAGGGATCAGTGTCATTAATACTCGTATGTTAAAATGAAAAACACTTTTCTGGCTGGCGAAAATTAAGTGGGTTTTCATTGAAATCGATATTGCATTGATTTTAACGGAAAGATGGCAATCAGAGAAAACAGTTTTGAAACTAATTTCATGGAAGAGGAGCAATGAGCTGGAACAAATTGCAGAAAGCTTATGGTACTGGCATGACCTTTTATTTTCGTATCTGCAAATATTGTATGTGCGTCACCTACGTCCCGGGCTATATTAATTTTATCCATTTGTTAAGAACAGCATGTCGATAGAACATTCAGAGACTTAAAAATCGTTTTCATATATTTCGGTTTCATTCTGATGCTAACCTGATTTTCTGTTCATGGTTTTTCAATCATACATTAATGATGTTAAGTTAGAGTTCTCTCACAAAAATAAACGACGGTCGGTTTTCATTCTCGTTTTTTGTACGAGAGCTCTCTCTACTGCTACTGTTATTACGATTCACTGGTATTTCAATTTAATTTTTTAAAGTCCTTAGAGTTTGGTTTCCCAACATAGGGTCAAACGATTCGTGTGGGAACACAGACATAAGTAAAAAGGCAAAACGAAAGTGAAACTGAAGCTACACAAAGATACACCAGATAAATAAATTTGTGTTGCGGTGAAATAACATAAAACAAATGATAAATAAAATTGTGGTGAAAGAGTCTTAAATATGTAATCATGAAATGTGTGATGGAAAAACCCAATAAATGTGAAGACACAGTTTCCTCATTCGGGAAAAGTTTAACAACTGTGGTGAAAGAAGCTAAAACAAACGATAAATAAAATTGTGGTGTAAGAACCTAAAATAAGTGAACAAGAGAATTGTTGTGAAAGAAACTAAAATGAGAATTTCCCATTCGGGAAAAATCTAAAAATTGAAAATGAAAAAGGATGTTTTAACAATAATAATCGAGTGAACGTAGGCTGATGCCTGCTAGTCAGGAAGCCAGAAGTTTTTCGGAAGAAAATCCAAAAAACGCTAGGAAAAAAAAAGATACACCGGCTTCAAGATGATTTAGTACTGATATTTGGTGACATTAGCGAATACGAATATATTCGATACATTTGACCAAAACACTGAAAGTAGTAAAGCCAGGTCAACTGAACATCGCTCACCAGGAAACGCTCTCATCCGTAGGCAGAAGTGGGCTCTGTATAAAAAGTCGATGCTTCCAGAGGTGAACAGCGATTTAGAGATGACGCTGAAGAGTAGGAGCGGACTCGGTTACACTAGAGAGCTACCTAAATTAGGCGCGTTTTTTGCGTCCCTTATCCATAACAGAACAATGCTAACCAGTGCAGACGCATTGGAAACAACAACTCATGTTATGGATAGGGGGAGTTGTTGTTGTTTCCAATACATCTGCACTGATTGGCATTGTTCTGTTATGGATAGCGAAGAAAAAAAACATACATTCATTTCTTTTGGAAGTCATTTCATTATAACGCAATATAAAATGCGTTCATTTTTAAACTAATCAAATAGATTTTGTGCATTATGCAAATTAAAATATTTGTCAGACGGCTCGAAATCAATACAGGTAACAGGTCTAGACTGAAAATTTGAGCAAATGCAACAAACTGCGTTCAGGGAATCTTCACTTATTCTGATTCGCTTTAAAGTTTTGACGTGGTTTACAATGGAGAATATTGTTTCCGACTCAGTATTTGAATGTGGCAAATCTAGAGCATACTTTGAAATCTTAGTTAAATGAGAAAACATGCATGCATACGTTGAAATCTTCGTTAAATGAGAAAACATGCATTCACCCTCAAAATTTTTTGCTTTTTTCTATTTCTCTCTTTTTCTATTTCGAACTATCAAGAGCTTTTGGGGGGCTTAAAAACTCAATTTCTTTAAAGATAACATCATTCAATGGTAAAAATTAACATGTCGTAATGTAAAACTCTTTTCCTATTTTTTCAAAATCTAATTTTACAGCTTCTTCAAAAGACGTTATATGTTCTTCACATTTTGATCCCAAATGAGTATCCATATCTGGAACTAAATGCTCTTCATTCAATTCGATATTTTCCAGTAAGTCAATGAAACCAGGTTTCACAAAATTTAAGCTAATTCTTCTTAAAATTCTACTGCACTCAGCATACAATTTGTGAATCAGTAGTTGCTTTAACTGAAACGGTGCATTAAATGTATTGAAATTGCTTAAAAGCTACAAAGCTGAAAAATGCCTTCAAACGATTATTCTGCATTATTTCGTAACAATATTTTGCTTTTGGCTGTTTTGACTTAAACTTTTTGTTGAAAATCGCTAAAAGGATGTCTTGAGAAGCGATTCTTGTTCATTTCATCCCATGTTTTAACTGAAATGCATACATATACGTAATGTCAATTTCGCCTTGATTGTTTGGACTCTTTCCCAAATATATTTGGTGGAAATTTTACGAAAGTGTTTAATTTCATTTAAACGATTTCTCCCACGATTTTGTTCTACGAGCAGCACTTTTTCCCTTTTCCCTTTTTCAAGTTTTAGAGGGCAAAAATTCCCATAAAAAGGGAAAATTCCAACAATATCACAACACTGGTTGTGCATTACTTTAGAATTGTGATGACACACATCGCGGTTTGGTCGCCTTTCGGTTTGGTAATGCAAAACTAAACCGACTTGGTTCTCCTCTCGGGAAACGCTTCGGTAGAATCGCCGTGTGTGTGTTTTTGTGAGCTGTGTTTTTTTAGATCGATTCCGGGCCAGTTTTAAATTTCACGCAAGTGAGGTTTGTTGGCGGTCTCCACCTGCTCCAATCAAACATCAAAGGAGTGGCCCACGTGGATCTTTCCGCGACTGGGCACTGATAATCGGCCCACAATCCATTTTGATTCCGTTCATCAATTCCAGTTGGATGACATAATTGGTATGTTCAGAAAACTGAATTCGGGCATTGATGCGAAGCTCTGAATCATAAATTATAGACTCCCTGGGAAGAACCTCACCACTGGCCAAAATGAGCTGAGGCTGGTGATATTACTCGACCTTGGGAGAGAGAGGAGCTGAATGATGCTGAGCTACTTCTTGTATGACGTTAAATTTAGCATAACCAAAAAGCTCTACAGCATGGCTATCCATCGATATGCCTTTTGTTGCGTCATGTTGACTGACGTAACGCGGTTATTGTTTAATGGTTCCTACAAATCAGTCAGGAAACATTAATTTTTAAGTCGCAGTATGCCATGTTTTCGTTCTTTCTTTTGAGCAAAAGCTGCCATGCAAGGATGTGCAGTAGCCTTAGGTTAAAGGAAGTAGGAGCAAAAAAAACTTATGACTAAAGGTTAACGAGAATAGAGGCTTGTGATCTGGTTTCCAATCCAATTGGTGGCACCATACTCAGGCAGTTTTCAAACCGGGTCCTATATCGGAATAATGGTGAAATGCTGAAATGCGTGATTGTCGATTAAGCTCAATTTGCTTTTGGCTCTTTATGCCCGCTGCCAGTATAGGAGCTGAATGATTTAGCTTAGTGCACTGAATCGGTGAGACTGAAACTTCAAGTGGGTTTTGATGCTAGCTCCCGCTTGTGCCACAATAAAGGAGTATATAACTTCTGGGGTGGTAACGAGGGGCATTTCGAATATAAACTGTACCAGCAAAACCACTACTTTTGTGCTGTTAAATGCCATCCTTTCTTGCTACTACCTTAATCACTGCTGAGAGACATCAATAGTTAAATCTCTTTTTCAAACGCCATGTTGTTTGTCAGATATACTCATTTCACAAGCTTATCTAATGGCTAACAGTAGCCGTGGCTTCAGCAATTCTTCTAGGAGCTTCTTCACTGTGTCTAGCAGGCAGAGCGGATGGTACGCGGGCAGACTGTTTGGATTTCCATTTCACTTATGATGGTCAACTTTCCATCGCAATAAAGAGACTCCCACCACTAAGCATACCTATTGAAACCGGTTGTCAGCCGAATATCACGAAGTATCATAGCCTTTAGCTACGAGAATCAATCTTTCCTAAACGAATGGTGTGCTATTGTAATTGTGGTTTTGGGAATTAGCTCCTAATAGAAAAATATTCTAACTAGTGGCGGAACATTATATGCCAAATGCTGAATGGCTACTGTACTGAGTTGTCGTTAGTATGTGAATTCGGGTGTTGGATGGCAAGAGACCATCTAATATCATACATAGTCCTGTATACAGAGGACAGCACGGTTGGTTTTTATAGTTCCTGATTTTATTACTATAGGAGGGTTCTACCTCATGCTCTCTAAATTTAAAGCCTGCATCGTCTTTAAATAAATTAGCATTAAATGGATCGGTTAACAGGTCAAGGTACCAATCTGGGCTGCAAAGAACGAAAAGAACTGGAGGCCATACGCAGGAGAAAAATGAAAATGCTTGACATGACTTCGGAGGAGCTGTCGAAGGTGGCTTGAAAACCGTTGAAATCTAGCTGTGCAACTAGAAATCAAATGGCATTTTTCGTGAAAAGCGGCATGTGTAGAGAAGAGTCCAGTAATAAGACACTCCTACTAGTTGCACTAGAAGACAAAAGGAAAAAAAACTAGACGCGAGAATGATACTTCAGACGATAGGCTGAATGGATGAGGCACCAAAACATCTGAAACCTCCTCAAAACCAGTAAGAAAATATGACATGTAATCTATAGCGGAGTCTTACAGGGTGCTAAAATGAAGGACTTTTAAAAACAGTCTAAGTGGACAAGAAACAGAGGGTCCACAATGAAAGAGTACTGGCTGAGATAGAGGAATGCGTTGGTCCTTGCTTCCTTAGCACCACCTATAAAGTGTTTTTCGTGTACCTTCATTGCGAGGATAGACCAACTACTGAATAAATGAAATATAAAGCAATGGGAAGCAGCCAACCTGTGGGCTACCAAGGAATCCTGAATTCCTTAGAGCCTTATTGTCTATATTGCTGTGTACTAGGCAATTGTAATATTTTGATCACATTTTGGCAATGCCAGCCCACACTGCACAAAATTAATCAACAATGATTTAAATATTATAAATACAGTATGTATACAGTATATTTGTCAACATTGAATGTAAGCTACAATTTCCTTCAATGTTGATAAACGTACTGTACTCTGGCAAACCACTTTGAAATGCAGTTAGCTTATTCTCATAAGACCGATTATGTTCAATGCGCGTTATTGAATGCACACAAAATTTTAAGATTAACTTACCGTTTGTAGGAAATTTTCTAAAGAAAACAGTTATTTTTTGTTTATGTTTTGATGGGAGTTTCAGAAAGAAAGTTGAAAAAACGAGGAACAGTTTTACAATAAAGTAATTATTAAAATGAAGTGAAATAAAAAAGCTTACGTCCTACTTTCATTCAAAACGGTGTTTCAGGGAAAATTGAACTGGACTGTGCAAATAAAACAGCAACGGCTAATTATTATTCAATATTTATTTAATCCCCTTCAAGACAATTACCATAAGAAGCGATTCACATGTGCCACTGTTTGTTTTTTCAATCTTCAGAACATTTTTGGTAGGCGGATTTAGCCCTTCAGCTCTCTCTGCGAATTCTTTTTTATGACTTCAATCGTTTCAACATTTTTTCCATGGAGCCGCAGCTTAACCGCTGAAGCACACTGCGACATCGTCTACCGCAGCCAGGCGCAGCCAAGCTGTCAGTTGAGTTGACTATATGGGTTTTCCATAGCAGCGAGCACACCAAGTCGCAGCTATGCGCAGCCAGGCGCAGCTCAGGTCGAAATGGATTCAACTTTTGTCGCAGCGAAGAGTTGCAATCAGCTGTAATTACTTGAGAAACGCGCGGGATTTGAAATGTATGCGAAAATATAAATAGAGTTGATTTTATATTATTAATTTTTTGAGGAATTCGAAAACAATTTTTATTGGTAATAGCTTAGATAGTTAAAAGTAAAATAAAAAGATAGTTAATAGCGAATTTGAAAGATAATTAACAGCAAATTGATTATAGTAATTTAAAATACTTGAGTAGTCTAGTTGGTAGATTATTGACTTCTTGCTTGTGTGATCCCTGAGTCGAGTCCAAGTTCGGACGAAGGCCCGCGAACCGAGCTTTGAGTTCACCTAGCTCTGATTAGGTACGTGGTTAAAAATCAGGGGTAAACTGAGTCGTTGAATTCCACACTCTTATTCACATTGATAAAATTGTAAAGAAGCTCCTCACCAGCTTCAACTCCTAGACCCGTACGAGTGTTGTCGTTGGATTACTTTTAATTTAATTATGGTTTAAAGACCAGTTTTTTTCTCCTACAAGCCAGATCTAGTCAAATGTACTTACATATTTATAACGAGGGCTATTTGGCTTTCTCCTCAAAGCCCATCAGTGAAATATTATGCTAATAGTATAACAAATGGATGTTTAATTTAAATAACATTGGAAAATGTTTAAGAGCCAAGTAAGATTTCAAAGGTGACTATGGTAAAAGGCAAGTAGTAAAATTAACTTTTAAAGCATTCGGCATAAATATAAGGTTGAGTTTACGTTAGAATTAAACTCATTTACAGTGCATAGAAAAGAACACCCTCGAATAAATCAAAAAATACATAGCATTATTTCAAAATGCAGTCAATTAAAGATGCAGTGTTGGATGACGAGGTGTCAATAGAGATGCTGATAGCCCAAGTGAAGGAGCGTCCGATTATTCATAAGAAGGCTACAGGCGGATACAGAGATGCCACTGTGGAATTCAAACATCAACTGAAAATTCTTCTACTTCACTGACACTTAGTCACGTTGCAGTGTAACCAGGCGATTTCGTTGGCTGCACTTGGTCACTGATGCTGCGCCTAGCTGCGTCGACTGTACTTCAGGCATAAGGTAAGTAGGAAAAATTTACACGGTAGCTTGTGGGATGATATTGACGTTGTTTTTGGTCAAATACTTGCGTAATTTATGAGACGGTGTATTATTGTGCTGGAAGAATCATAAATTGTTCTTCCATAATTGTGGTCTCTTCCGATGAATACTCTCCCGCAAACGCTTTAAAATATTTAAATAATATTGTGCGTTAGCTAATTGACTTTGCAAAAGGATTTTCGATTGCATGAAATCTTGAGAATTGAGGAACACTGTCAACGACTTTGACTTTATGGCATTTTTGGGTTTTACCACTCTGTAGATTGTTGAGCTTTTTCGACGTCATATTCGTGTACCCAAATCTCGACACCAGTAATGATGTGATGAATATCCGTATCGTCCATAGACAGTATCTCTTAAGCGATAGGTATAATCGTCACATCCCAAAAACATAATGTAAAATGCTGTGATCCAATTTCATTTGATCTATGAAGCTCATCAGCAATTTCTTACAGCCACGCGACAATTTTTGAGTAAAATTTTTCTTACTGTTATGACGTTTTGTTAATGAGACAAGTTGTCAATTGATGAACGATTTTCCGTTTTTCCCCTTGCTCTTTGAAGAATATGAATCACTCAAATGCTTAAGTTTGTGATAGGACAGACTCCCTATATGTTTTCTGCAACATATTCAATGCATTTAAACAACAAATTATGTTGGTAAAACAAAGCAAAAATTCGCAGAACAGACTCGAGGTCCACTTGTTTACAAACCAATAACAAAGAAACTATGTACGTGACAGATCGCGCTGAAAATCGACGTGGTACCAATCCAAAAAAAAATATATATATTTTAGCTACATATATATGAATATATATCTTACATGTCATTCATTTAAATGAGACATTCCGGTTCAGTTTTGGACAGAAAGTATATAATCATATACCAGTAAATTGAAAACAGTTCCTTTGCTAAGTGCCCAACCGCACACATGCATATGTGTTACAGAACTCTTAAATAGCATTTTATCTTTTAATATTTATTTTACTCTAATGTCTAATTCTTTACAATAACTTAAACAGTTAAAACTTTGGTTTGTTCCCTAATCGATTAGAACTTAGATAAATATGGATATGATACATCTTAAGAACCTAGATACATATGTATAGATATTTAATAAAACCTGGTGCTATGAAGATTATTTAACTAAGAAGAGGACAGAAAATTCATAAAATAAATATGTCTGTAAACCAATTGAAATACAGAAACAAAAATCTCTTAATTTCAGTATAAAGTTACTTCAAAGTCTATTTAGATTCAAATATTTCTTAATATTTTTTTTCATACGATACTGGAAAAATCATATTCGGATCATTTTTCAACTACCAGTTAAGACAAATTTATTTTTCTCGCATTTCATCCTAAAATACATGTATGTCTTTCTCCAACCAGCCTTGGCCAAAAATAGCCCATGACATACTCCCGCTTTCATGTGATTGCGTTCCGTTCTATTTCGGGATATTAAATTTTCTACCTTCCCGTAGACAAATATAGACAAAAATCGAAAGCTTTAGCAAGTGCCATCAAGGAAAAATCGACGCACAATAATAAAGCGAACGAGCGAGACCTGGTATATGAGCAAGTGACGTCAACATGTTTGCAACCTTAACCTAATTCCCTTGTCAGCATCACATAATTTCCACTTCGCCCAGGATCTGTGCTATTTCCATATGTACGAGTCGACGATGTTCGTTGGTGAACAACACAACAAATATGGACAAAGATTGACTGCGAGATATAATTATTAGAAATAGGCTGTCTACTATGGCTCGGACGTGAAGATAAAACCTGGGTTTGTTACAAGTGCTGCCAGTGATGTTAGCCAGATTTTTTTTCGCAGGGAATCATCAAAAAATCAACGAAATTTGAGTGGAATTTGATCAGAAATGGCCGGAAGGTATAAACCTGGTTTATGTTATGGTTTAGAGTAGCAAAAAAATGACAATTGATAAGATGATGACGCCATTCACGCATCAATGACGGAGTAAATCTCAATTACCACCAACCTAGCACAGAATTTAGCCATACCAGCAAGTAGCACTGGACGCCTTTAACGGTAGCCAACTTTATGGCTGTACGTTTAATGCCCCAAGGTTGTTCGATTGCGATACTGGCTTGAATGAGATGTCCTGCGGAATATGTCTTCGCAACTAAAGTACAGCTATAACCAGGTGAATCGTTTGCAATAAAGAGCAATATCGAGTGAACGGTGCCACAATGGCTGTCTGCCAGGCAGTCTGGTGACCGTTTTCCTCTTGCTATTGGACAAAGAGGAAAAAAAATAGTGAAAAAGTAAAGGTGGATACTTCTCTGCACCGATGATCACAACTGCACGGGGACGTTCCATATTATCGAAGATAGCCTTCTTATTGAGCTCGTAAGTGTTTTGAATGATTCTATAAGATACAAGTATATCTTGTTTCGTGAATGATACTTGCCGAGTCCTGAGAATATCACGATTGTTATGGAGGAGATGTCGGGTCGATATTTGTTGAAACAAACGTATCATGTAAAGACCATTTAGTAGGAAGTTGTTGCTATTATCTCAGGTGAGGGTCGTTAAGTGAATTACAGTGAATGAAGTGGTCGATAGCTTTTGAGATTAATTTTATTGGATTAAAACGAAGGTGATTGTAAAAATGGTGACTCACTTGAATTCAACGATGAAAACTCAAGAAACGTTCTTCGAAGCTTTACATTCTTTTAACGCCTACGCCGTAAGAAGAAAATTGTTAGCCTCAAAAGTTAAATATTCGTCGAATTGCCAAGAACGATTGGCAATGAGTGATGCAATATTTTCACAAAAGTTATTCCAAGAATGAAATATTAGGCTTACCGTGTAATTTTATGAAATTTCATGGAATTTCCAATAAAATCGTTGGGAAGTTTGAAAGAAAAGTATTTCCAACTTTTTGAATAACTTTTGAAGATCTAACACCGATATGATTTGTGGTAGTGGTCTTGCTGAAAACTTTTTTTAAATTCTCAACTCTTTGAATTCTTTTCAATGGCATTGAATTCAAATGAATGATTAAGAGGTATGGTAACCTTGAAGTTTCTAGCGATTTCAGTGTGTGAGAACTTTTTTTGAAAAGAAATACTGAGCATAAGGCTTTTCAGTACTAGGAAATAAATAGAATGAAATGGTGTGGAAATCAGTATCTATTGTTTGTTGATTTTAATGAGCAAAATAGTGTGTTTGGGGCAAAAAATTTTTATGTTGGAGTCAGAAATAGCTTATACATATTACTTAATTTTGAATTACGTGGAGAAACGTATTGAAATATCAAATGTAACCTCTGTATAATAAATAACAAACATTAAAGCTTTTTTTAAAAACATACGTCTTTTTTTATCTTACACAGACATACAGTGGGTAAAAAAAGTTAAGGCACGAATACTTGGTAAGAACAAAAAACCTATTTTTAATGTGACTTTAATAATATATGACTGTGTTTTTGCATTTAATTAAAAGCTTTGCATGTTTACTTTAAGAACAATATAAAAAAAAGTGGAAACGAAACAAATTTCACAGCATTAATGTAAAATTTTTCACTGAAGTACCAAAATAGTGCAAAAAAAGTTAAGGCACAGCGCCGTTTTATCTAAAATTATTTATAAATAACACTGGAAAATCGCGACGCACGTGTGCACAGCTAGCTCAATGGCGTTGGTTATGGATTTAAATTTTTTTCGCATACAAAATGTATTTCCTTCACATTTTATCCTTTAAATTTGTCCGATGTTTTAATAGCTACCCTGCTATTTGAGGCCGATTCAAATCCAACAAATTAAAGACCATAAAAATCGGTCCAGCCGTTCTTGAGTTATAAATGGTATAACTAACCCGACTTTGTTTTGTTGATATACTCTGGCAAATTAGTTATTTTTTTGCATTGTGCACATGTTGAGCTTATATTGTACAGAAATAGTTGAGTTAATTTAGTCCCAAGCAAAATCTTTGGCGAGTTTTATTTACCATCAGCAAAACAGTTGTTTTATGAAAATTAGATCAGCTAATGCTAAAAAGTGTAACTAAGCACGAAAAGATTATTGTTGTCTTTAATACTTAAATTGTGTCATTTTTTGATGTCACAGAACATAAAATGGAGTAAAGTTGAGATAAATTACGGTTAACATAATATGAAAACCAAGCGGTTGGTTCAATATCGCCATCTCTTGTACTACATTCATCCTCCTCATAGCTTGGGATCAATATTTCTCAAAAAATTGACTTGAGACTATCTGCTGCGTAAAAAGCTCTCCTTAAAGTCAAAAGTATATTTATACATTTAGCTCCCCCACATATTCTAGTAATACACATTTCAAATTTGATACACTCCCTTTAAAAGATCCCAAATATGTCTGACATACATCCTCAGGAAAATAAAAGAACAAAATGAGAGTAAACATCGTTGAGCTTGAATTGAACGGAAACAAATATCCCTAAGGTATTTTGTAGCTTTCATAATAGAGATGTATCATGTACAGAAATATATTCTTAAAAACTGACTCATACATATGTCAAAATCAAGCATACACAGCTTCAGATACTTATCTTTTCTGAGCTCAGCCGTGTATCCTTTTTTCTACTCTTCAGCCATAGAAACTCAAAAAAATCCTCATCATAAGCCTCGACAGCAATAATAACAATAACAACAACAAGAGCAGCCACAAAATAACCAAATCTACGCGGGCCAATGTATTCACATAAAAATGAAGATATCTTGGTGAAATCATATGCATTAGTATTTATTACAGTTGCCGTTATGAATTTTTTATTGTTTGTTTTCTCGTGTTTACTATGAGGCGTACTAACATATTTTTAAGAAAATGTTCTATAGCTGTATTGCAGTATTGCTGGCAAATAGTGTTTTGTTTGGAGTTAAAATAGGTGGTGTTGACGAATTTGGTAAAGGTGCTGCACTTGAGAATCTACTTTGAATTTTTAGATGACATGCATTACGAGAGTAGTTGATCATGAAAATGATCAATAAGAGTTTCAGATTTCATTCCAGAGTTTTGCTATCTTTAAGATAACATTATCTTTAGCATTTCTATCTTAAATTCAAATTTTATCATTTATTTGAAGTGAAATACAGTCAAAAGACAAAAATTGATGAAAATGTCCTGGTTAGCGTGATATTTCTATTTCGGAACAGCTGAACGGATTGATAACTTTTCAAGAAATGCAATTTCCTTCGATTGCGAGAAATTTTGAAAAGAAGCTAAGACACTTTTAAACTACTCTTATAGCTATACCCCCATATGTTTCTAAGGTTAAATATACATTTTTAGAATTTATTTATTTATTTATTTATTTATTTCAACCAAACAAGGCGTACAAAACACTTACAATTAATATTTAACAATTTATATAAATTTGTATAATTAACAACAATGGAAGAAATTTAAAAATATAACCATCTTTAGTAGGGAATTGGATAGGGCATTCATGACGTGAGCACCTTAGTCAGAGCAGTTTTAAACCTAGGTCTGGAAATGGTAGGGGAATAGTATTTTGAGAAGCTATTGAATATTTTGCAGCATCTATTGATTGGCTCATTGTTGGCGTAAACTGTGTGGTGTCGGTATTCATCCAGTAAACGTGTGTGCCTCGTCTGCCTTACTGATTCGTTGAAGGTGATCTTATTGGACAGGGACACAACATTGATCAAGCCCCTAATAACGTCAAAAGTAAAGCAGGAGCATATGACTATCCTCCGCGAAGATAGACTTGATAGATTTAAGAGACTTAGCCTGTATCTGTATGAAGGTAGATTTTCAAATTCGTAAGGATTATACAGATCTCTCAACGCAAATAGCAAGAACTGCTTCTGCACCGATTCGAGCCTATCGCTATGGACATCAAAGGTAGGGTGCCAGACAATACATGCATATTCGAGCAATGGCCGAACTAGAGCTATGTATAAGGACTTCGTGACCCATAGGTTTTTGAATTCCTTCGCACGTCTTTTGATAAATCCAAGCTGCTTATTAGCCTTGCTTAAGACTTTGTCATAGTGTAAATTAAAACGCAGCTTTTTATCCAAAGTAACCCCGAGGTCGATGACATTGTCAACATTATTGATTGTAACATTATTGAGGCGGTAATCAAAATTTATATTACTGGTTTTGCGGGAAAAACTAATGACTTGACATTTACTGACATTAATGTCGAGATTATTTTGTTTGCACCACTGCTCAAGAGAAAGCAGTTTCGATTGAAGGAAAACTGAGTCAGATTTCGATTTAATTGTGTGGTACATTTTCAGATCATCTGCATAAAAAAGGTGAGGGATGTCTGATAAAACTTCAGAAAGATCCGAAACGAAAATATTGAATAAAAGAGGCCCCAAGTGACTACCTTGTGGAACACCTGATAAAACTTCGATTTTTTTGGATAGGATACCCTGAAACTTAACGTACTGCGTCCTATTTCGAAGATAAGAGTCTAACCAGTTTAATAAGAAACCCGAGATACCAAATTTCTGTAGTTTGATTCGAAGAATATCATGATCAACCCGATCAAAGGCCTTGCTGAAGTCTGTGTAGATGGTATCAATTTGATGCCCTTTTTCCATGCCACAGAGAACATCTGAGACGAGAATCACGAGGTTGGTACAAGTTGACCTGCCTTTTCTAAAACCATGTTGTTGTTCATTTAGAAGAGGTTCTATTACAGTAGTGAGCTTATCACAGACAATTTTTTCAAATAGTTTAGGCAATGCTGATAGTATTGCAATACCTCTGTAATTATCAATTGACCGCCTATCACCACTTTTAAAAATCGGGGTCAGATGGGATGATTTCCAGAAGGAAGGGAAAACCCCACAAGAAAGTGATTTGTTGAAAATTAAATACACGGGTAAGATAAGCGACTCCATGCATTCGAGTATGAAACTAGGAGGTAGTAAGTCAGGACCAGGACCCTTGTTGACATTGAGATCTTTGATGGCCCTGGCAATCTCCTCTCTAGTTAAATACATTTCACAAATGATATCTGGTGGGAATGTTTGAGGGAGAAGAATGTTAGACATGCTTGTACATGAAAAAAATACTTCCTGGAAATGCTCAGCGAACAGGTCGCAAACTTCGTGAGGGCATGTCGAACAAAAGTTCTTTTTGTACATCGAAGTAGGGTAGCCCGAAGTTTTCCGTTTGGTGTTCACGAAATCAAAAAACTTTTTAGGATCATGAATTATATTTTCGCCCATGATATTAACATAGCGCTCATACGCTTCACGGGATTTCAACAGGAATTCTTGAGCTAATTGATTATGTTTATCCTTGATATCATCTCTAACATCAGTGCTGGTGGTAATTACTTTGTAAAGTTTATTTCTTTGATTCCGCAAATACCTTAGATTGCTATCAAGCCATGGTTCAGATATTTTGTCTTTTCTCTTAATCTTTGGGGTGAACTTTTCAACGGCGTCAAAAACCAACTCATAGAATAATGATACAGCATCATCTAATTCTAGCGTTGAAAAATTACTAGCCCAGTCAATTCTGAGAAGACAATCCGTAATGCTCTTATAATCAGCATTGCGAAAGTCATATACAATAGAGTTATTGTAAGATAGGGAAGCGAACATATCAGATGTAGATAATAACTCAACTGTGAACGCAGAGTGGTGAAGAGTGTTGCCAAAAAAATTTTCTGCATCAGCAGTTGAGTTAGCCACTACATCGTCGTAGCTATTAGTAAATATGAGATCTAACCAATTTCCATTTTGGTTAGGTGTCGGAGCTATTTGCTGCAAATCATTGCCATAAAATGTACTAACTAGATTGAAATCGCTGGAGTCAAGAAGATTAAAGGGAATGAGATTATTATTAGTTTCATCGGCCGTAAATTTTAAATTTGGGCGATTGAAATCACCGAGAATTATAATTTTATCCTCCTCATTAAGAGATGAAACTAAGTTAGAAATCACTTCGCATACATCATTATAAACGGCTTCGTCTGAACCGGGTGGGATGTAGAATATTCCGATGTAAATGAAACCTTTGGACCAGGAAATGCGAATAATCTTGTGATCGAAGAGATTATATGAGCTGTTTTCGACTAGTTCGCTTGATAGCGAGTTACGAACAGCTACTAAAACACCACCACCTCGAGTTTGGCCAGTAGAAAGATAGTTTCGGTCCTTCCTGTAAATAGTCCAGTTACCATCTAATATTTCTGCGTTTGTGTGCGAACTGTTTAACCAGGTTTCCGTGAAGGTCAATACATTAAATTGGCAAGATTTTGAGTCAAGAAAGAGTCTATTCAGTTTGCCTCTCATACCACCACAGTTGTGGTAAAAAAGTTTGAGGCTGTTTAACGAAAACTTCTTGTTAGGAATGATAGTTTTTAAAATCATTCCTTGCTTTTTGTAGGGAGGAAATATACTTAGCTGAGACATGTGATGCAAAGGTGCTTAGCTCTTTTTTCACTTGGTCAGCTGTTATGCCAAGTTGCTCATGATACCGGACAAAAACAGTATGAAGAGCCTGAAAATCTATGGGAAGACCTTCCTGTTGAATCATGACTTTCAGATGAGTCTTCGTTTTACCCTCGAAACAAGCAGAGTCAGTGGCTTTGTGCATGTATGCAAGGTAGAGGCGAACATTTTCATAGATTTTCTTATCCCTTAGCCGAGAAAGCAGATACCTGCTTTCGAGATCAGCACTGGAGTTGATTGTGGCTTTAACTATAGGAGGCACTAGTGGGTCCAGGAACTTAGGCGCATTTGTCACTGGTTCACACGAGGGATTGGCAGTAACTATAATACCGGGGGTAATGGAGGAGGTTTGAACTTCGCCACGAACAAAATTAGGGTATTGCACGGGTTTAGAAACGGTGTTAACGAGATCAGATGATTTTTTGGTGACAGTATTCGGAAAGCAATCGAGATTTCTAGTGTTTGGTAGTTTAAGTGGGACTTTTTGCTTTGGGGCAATTTTTCTTTTTATTCTCTGAATAAAATTCTTGTACGGAGATGAGACTACTCTGGAACTGATGTTAGGGGCTGTGAATAGTTCAGTGTTGGAAAGTGCTTGGAGATTATCATCGACAACATTGCAGTCAGTGTGAATAGGATTAATTACGCGAGAGTTGTTCGGTTTGGGTTCCAGGTTTGTGGAATCAATATTCTTGGTGTCACCATTGTCAGGATTGGAAAGGGAACTGATGGGAGTTGTGGTTAAATTACAATTTTTATCTTTGCTAATTTTATGACTATTTCTAGCTTTACCTTTACTAATTTTATGACTATTACTAGCTTTATTTTTCCGACGACCAACAGTCTGAGTCTGGTTTCTCCAATGGCGGAACGTTAATCCTTTCCAAGTACAGTTATTGATTATATTATTAGTTATTTGATTATATTTACAACACGAAAGAATGCGTTATTTCATCAATTTTTTTGTTAGCGAGAGCTGCGCCCAGCGTGATCTACGTGGATTGTTTTTACTACTTAGCGTGCAAACATATCATTCACATATTGAAAAATGCTTGATATGTTCTGGATCGGATTTTTCGAAGAGCATGAGTTTAGTTTAAGAGCATGCAAGTTGATCTAAACTTGCTCTTTTGGAAAATCGAAAAATTATTTTAAATTGATGAAATAAGCTCAGTGATAAATTTCCTGAAGATATATACAATTAAAATTGAATTGGAGCCAAACCAACCGAGACTGCAAAAGTTTCTGAGAAAAACTGAGCTGCATTTAACTAGATTTCTATATTTGTTAAAAATCTGGAATTTTGGCAGAACAGAGACTATTATCAGTAACATAACTATTATCAGTAAAATCTAGGGCTGATCATTGCTAGGTGTAAAGTGTGTTGAAAATGAGCATTGAAATTATTGAAATTTCTTTGAAAGTGCTGGTTCCGAACCGTAAACCAAAATGAAGGCAAGAGGCGCTCTATCATGCAATCAGAGTAATGTTAGATCAGTAGAAGTTTTATTTTGATAGGAGTTTTATTATTTATCTTTGACGATACAATAGTTTGATTAATCTGATTATTTTTACTAATGTTCGAAGAAGAGCTTTGAATTAAAATCACTTTAGCCAAAAATTTCTGTTTCTATATATATATATATATATATATATATATATATATATATATATATATATATATATATATATATATATATAAATATATATATATATATATATATATATATATATATATAGGTATATATATATATATATATATATATATATATATATATATATATATATATATATATATACAGTTGGGGACAAAATTCTCCATACACCCTCAAAATTTCATAAAGTTAGTAGAAAATGCAAATATTTATGAGAATTTTATATGCAACTTTACTGCAAATGTATTTTTATTAACATAAATTTAAAAAAAACTTAAATTAATTAACTTATAACCGTAAAAGCACAAAAAAAAAAGAAATTCAGTAAGGACAAAAGTGTTCAAATTTTGAGCATCTTATGGCATGTAGATAAGTTTGTTTACATGTTTTTTTTATGCGTTAATGTGACTTTAATAATATATGACTGTGTTTTTGCATTTAATTAAAAGTTTTGCATGTTTACTTTAAGAACAATATAAAAAAAAAGTGGAAACGAAACAAATTTCACAGCATTAATGTAAAATTTTTCACTGAAGTACCAAAATAGTGCAAAAAAAGTTAAGGCACAGCGCCGTTTTATCTAAAATTATTTATAAATAACACTGGAAAATCGCCTCTTAAACATAGAAAAACAAACTCACAAACATTCCAAGTCGTAATCAAAATCGGATAATATCAACATGCCGTTGAGAAAGAGGATGCTGTTAGTAGCAAATGTTTAGATCAATATATCTCAAAAACGGTTATGGTTACAAGAAAAAGTTACAAATTTTTTAAGCTACAAATTCATCATACATTATTTTTCTGAAGACGTGACCGTTACTGAGATATTAAAGAAAGGCCACTTTTGGTGACCTTTGACCTCGTATAAAAAGTAGCGCAGTACTCGGATCGATGGGAAATTTTGACATTTGGTTCAACACGCTAGTAACAAGGTTCACACCAAAATTCAGCTTTCCCCTAAGTTTTCCGAAGTTCGCCTTTTTTATGTCGGATTTCTCTGGGCTATTACTGCAAAGGTAGTTTGCCAGTAAACTGATCAATGACTTAATTTTCTAGCAAATCGGTCATGACGTTCTTCTATATTCATGCCAAAACAGATCCCAGTAAATGTGTGCATTACAAACTTTAATGCACATTACATTTGAGATAATTAAACTTCTACTGAGTTCACCATGTCTTAACAACTTTTAAACTTCTGATATCAATCTTGAAATTTGTAACTTCAGACTCGTTTATGTTTCCAGTAAAGGAGCTTTCTTAATTTTACTATATTCATGAATTTGTATCAAATTATTTTCATAAATTGCAAGAAAAGATACTTCAAGACTGCGCCATATTTCAAGGCTGCGTACTGCGCCATTAACATGCCATTCATTTACTCATCAGATTTGAAATTCGAATATTGAAGTCTATCCGAAACGTACTCATATTCCCATTGAATATTCACAAACAAAAGACTGTTGAGAATTTTCCAATAAATTGTTAGCTACTTTGACAATAAAAAAATTACGTTTTCATAAATTTTTACATCAGTCATGTCTGTTCCGATGGAGAGGAAGTGAAATTCGAAGGAAAATAAGCAGTAAGAAAATAATTTCAAAGGTCGAACTCAGTAAAACTTTCAGTAAAGAATATTCAAAGAGTATCATCTTCGTAAAATAAAAACGACTCGCATATATGTATGTTTGCGTGCATTTAAAACGTTTGAATCCACGTTGAATCTTTTTGAAATACAATATAAACTGGCTTTGTGATGCAATACGAAAAATAAAAGTAAAATAAAACCGTTGTCCTTGGCGATATACCTGATTTCATTTGATTCTGTTATTGGAGTGAGCTAAAAGTTTTTTTTGCAGCATACTCGTATGAAGTTGTACGTGCAGCCAGAGAGTATATTTGGCTTTCTTGCTGTGTAAAACATGACCAAGTGTGTTGTGGACTTACGCGATAGAAATAAGAATGAATGTGACGAAATATATAGTACATATATATGTAAAATGAATTCTAATCGATGATCTGAAAGCAGAAATCTGGATGGCTTTATATGAAAGAATATATCTGGAGGGTGAAAACGGTTGTGAATAGTTTCGTGAAGATGCAAGTTGCAAGGTCACTCCATCAAAGATAAGCGAAAAAAGGTTTTACAGTAAATCGGATAACGAAAATAGATATCGAAATGAATCATAGCTGTGGTGTCAGGTAAAATGAATGTAGATAACGAAGATCATTTGAAGCACCACGATTAATATAGTCAGATGTTTTACACAAAAAAATTAAGTGATCAGAGTAAGAGCATATTAGTTTTTTTCCAAGTCAAGCTATAAGTGCATTAAAAATATTAAAAGATATAATCGATTTTGGCGTCCAGCGTGGGCAAGATACATTCCGCAAAAGTCAGTCAAAATATAATGAGGCGTTATGATGCTGGTATTTAAGTACAAGCTAACTCTTAAAATGATCAAATAAATTATTAGTAAATTCAATCAAACAAATTTTCGAGGAAAACCAGACAGAATAATGAATTGTGAATCGATTGTTTGCCTCGAGCATGAATTCGAATTTGGAAAGTTCTCCAATATCTCCGCAATTTGCTGTTATAACGCTCTCTTCATATTGTAAGTGTGTTAAACTGGCTGCTCAAAAATTTAAAAACAACTCTCACAAAATATTTAGGATCGAGATCCTGAGCCCCCCACATGAAACGTCAACATATTTCTATTTTTCATATTTCTATAATTCATCTCACTCGTTAATCCGATTGATGTTCTAATACTGGACAAAAATATATTTCCAGGCACAGTACTCTGTCTATGCACGAATCTCCCGCTTATATACATGCAAATAAGAGTTTCTAGTCCAGGAGTGCAAAAGTCCTTCACCCGATTAGTACGAGGTTCTACAGAGGCCGGAGGGAGTAGGCTGCGCGGATGCATTGTTCGTATACTGTTACTGCAACTGGTTTCATAATACCTACGCTTCCGTCGATTAGACTGGCTCGTTGGTATCAACCTCATTTTTATTGTTCCCATATATAATCCTTCTCAGCTTTCCCGGAACATTAATTGTGAGTGACTATACAGCATAGTGTGCTAGTGGGCGGTACAAGGCTGTGTAGTTACTTTCAAAAAGGTTCTTTGCCGGCAAACAGTTTCCAGTAGAGGTTTACTGTAGTATGTGAACTGTGACTATAAACAGACTGTTTGAGCATCAGGTGGATTGGGTGGCAAATGAATAAATGGATGGCTGCAAAGCTGTTTGTTGTTGTGTCAGCTTGCTCTGTGTGTACCAGGAATCGATTCGAATGTCAGAAGGTGATGTTTTTAAAGTTGCTTTTATGGTTCATGTTAGTATTTGCTGAATGTCATGTATTCAGTAAGTTCTAGGTGATATTTATATTGATTTATGGTAGCAGAATGTGAGATGAACTTAATTCACAATAAAAAATTTGAGCTTGAACTCTTTGAAATGGAAATTGAAAGGTGTTGTTCATGTGGCTGATATCAATGAATGGACCAAAGCTCTCAGCCTACAAAATTTTTAGGTGGACTAGCGTATGTGATAACTAGAGTTTGCTGCAACCAACTATGATAATTGTTGACATTTTGTGCGAAGCTTACAAAAAATTAATTTAAGTAAACTTGAGAATAAATTTGGAGATTGCTACACCCATTAGATTTCACGCCATAAAAAAATCGTTGCCGCGCTGAATCTTCAGAGTCATAAAAATGGTTGATGTCGAATCTAGATGGGTGTCCTCATTCATTGAATACAATAATTTTTGCGCAGGCAAATAGTTGATCCCAATAAACCGTACTCTTGAACATGTGTCGTTTTTTCTCAGTCAGAACCACTTATAATCGTACAAGATTGTTGAATAGAAATTGTATCACTGTTAAGAAAAAAAATATTAAAAATATCGAAGCTACAAAAGATAATACTTTGTAGGTTTTGTGGCTACTTCCCCCTGGAAAACTTAGGAGAAGATACACTAAGACATACAAGACTCCGTTGTGATACCACATTGGGAAATGCATAGCCCAAAGTGGAGATCCACTTCGACTCCTTGATTGTTGGATAATCCTCTTGGCGTCCACCGATGCTACTTTGGTTAGACTTAATCACAAGTATGAGTCAAAGTACTGGTTCCTTTTTTCCGTTCGCACAACAAATAAAAAACTGTTTCCTTTTCATCCTCACAACAATAGCTCAAGAGGTAGTCATTCTCAGTGGCACTTAGCCACACCGCATGTCTGCCAAACAAACAATGTCCAGTTGAAATAGCCATTGCCATGTCGAAGAACCCCCTTCGTAATTCAAGTCGAAAGCTCTTTAGCTTGCCATCAAAGTCGAAAGCTCCTCACAATTGTCTTGCGGTTCAAAAAATCGATCTTCCACTCAGGACTGCACAGTGACCTTGAAGTATTTTTGTCTGATAATCAGTTTTTCCTCTCTGTGCAGATGGTAAAAAACAAATCTGCTAGCCAGATCCTCGGGTGGCCTATCACCACGGAGTATGTGAGGTTTGACACTACAAAAAGGACCATCTACAAGCCCACGAAGTTCCAAGTCGGGACCCGCCTAAGCACTGCTTCAACCCAGTCGTGCTGACTCACCTGTCGGTAACCACGGACTTCAGAAACTACCACAGTTCATGGGTTGATAAGACAACCCTCATCCCGCTTTGTGCGCAGCTCTTTCTCAACATATGTGGAGACTGAGCACCAGTTCTCCTCGTTTCGCACCAATGCATCCTCGATCATCTCAGGCGTTGCCAGGCCAATTGTGGACTCAATGGTGCGCCTGGAACTTATGAAGCGACTGCACATAAACAATGTGTGCTAAGCATCATCGAGCTCAGTCACACAGTACCGGCAGTTCGGTGTGATCCCCTTACTCATTCTGTTCAGGTATTTCCTGAAGTAACCGTGCCCTGTCAAGAATTGACAAAGGTAAAAGTTTATCTCTCCATGGCTCCAGTCAAGCCGAGGTTCAATAAGACCAATTAGCTTAGCCGTCCAGCGTCCTTTAGCACTTTCATTCTAACGTTGTTGCCAAAGTTGGAAGGTAAGCTTACGCGCGTGCGTCAGAGCCTTAGTTCTGCCCAGCTCTGAGCGAAAGAGGGACCCTTCCTTGCGTTCTTGCGCCAGTAGGTCGATCGGGATTACTCCTGATACCACCATCACAACCTCATTTGACGCAGGGCACCCTTGAAAACGTGTTGTACGTCCAGCGCTACCAGCAGGAAAACCGGTCTGGCTTGATGGCATCAGTATTACTAATGCCATTGGAGTGCTAATCAGGAAACTGCAGGACACCTGCGGCAAAAGTGTACCAATTTCTGCAAATTTGTCCACATCTCAGTTCCCTTCAATGTTACAATATCCTCACAGTTAAAATAGCTGTTTCATAGAATGTATTCATATCTCGTTAAGAGATGCACGGCTCGATATGCTTCGAGGAGGTGTAAACTCCAGCAAAGAACTGTTTAGCCAATTGGCTGTCAGTGAAAATGTAGATGTTCACTCCGTATTTCTGATTATATAAGAGCCAATTAGTCACGTCGAGAATTGCTAACATCTCCATATGAAAGACACTACAGTGGTCCAGCAAGCGGAAGGAAAACTTCAGGTTTGTTAGTGTGATAAATATCACACGCCATTCCGTCGTTGCGTTTGCAGCCATTGGTATATATTTCTTCGCTTCAAATCCTTGAATCAGAGGTGGTTGAGCAATAGTGTAATCTATGTCTGCTGTAACAGGCATTTCCTGCACCAAGATTTTGGCATAACCCAGATCTGTCATGGGGTCACTGTAATGTAGTTTTACCGCAGCGCATATTGCGTGTTCCAAGACAAATAGACTTATAGGCAGTCAATGAACCAACATTTGGAGTGCTCTCGTTAGGGTAGTACGAAGTGCCCCTGTTATCAATAAGGCTGCTGACCTACACACTATATCTATTATTTTCTGATATAAACTGTCTTTTTGTTTGCTTTTCTTCTTCAAATAAAAATTCAAAGCATGATACTATTTTTGCAACCATCATATATCGAAACACGTTTCTTATTATCTTGAAATACATTTCTACAGTATTCTTGCTCATTCCAATTCGTTACCATATTTTCTTCATCATAGTTTCGCAAAGTAAGCAAATACCAATCTCTCGTTGTGTACTCAAGAATCATCAGTTTAGTTTTCTTCGTCGTGCTGGCAATATGTTGTTGGCTATGATAATTATTTCACAAATTTTTTGTCCAGCTAGGATATTGTGCCTACTTTCTATATTCAAAACGAAACCATATCGAATGTTTAATAATGTTGATGAAAAGCCTATTTCCTGGCAATTTCTGTACTTTCTATGGAAAACTTAATCAAATTAAATTTCAAAAGAGTCTGATTAAAGAGGGTAGATACCGAAGGGAGACTGCTATATGGAAGAAATACAGCGGGAACAATAGAAAATTATTTTTTCTGGATGTACTGAACTGAACAAAACAGGATGATTCCTCTGGGACTGTTTACTATACTGAAGTCAATGATGTGAAACATATGTATGCAATTTAACAAGAAATTAATTGAACGAAAAGTAACTTCAAATGGAAGTCTATAAAGTGATGCATAATTAGCCAGATGATTGAAACTAATAATGTTTTTAAGCAAAGATACATCGTTTTATTGTAAGCTTGGAATTATTGTCAGACAGTTTTTTCTCAATAGAAAATGACTAGAAAGTAAAATCATACTATTTTTTTATTCTCCTTTTACATCAGTGCATACATTAACTTATCACCCTTATTGATTATATTTCAGTATAATTAATGAGCTTTATCAATAAATTTAATTACTTTTTCAACTATAATATCAAAATCAGCCCGAATCATTTTGAATCAAGAAAAATAAACTTTCGCAATAACAATCTTCAAACCACAAAAATACATATTATTCAGTAAATACAATAATAATGTTCTCAAATTCATAATAAAATCATTTTCCTCTGAATATGCATTCGTATTTCACCATCTACTGCAAACCTTAAGTAATTATATCTCTGTTATTACTTTCAATACGCTCTAGTTACGAGCGTATAGCTTCATCTTGAAAAGGAAAAAGCCGAATCTCAAGAAGACGATCTGAAGATAAATTAGTCATTGAAAGTGAAATTAATTAGTTAATTTAATGAGGCTAGGTATTTCATTATGGACGGATTTCAAATTTCATTGTTTTCCATTGTATTGGTAGGTTATGGCTGTTACTGCAAATAGTAACGACTGCCTATGTAAGAATTTTGAAGATAAGATGAGGTTAGAGGATTAGTATCTTTCATAGGTCTTAAGTCAAGTAATAAAGCTTGAAGTTGGGTTTGATGGTTTTTAAGAGTGAAAAAAGTAAAATACGGTATGTTTGATGGTAAAAAGATGAAGGAATCAAGGTGCCGAAATATCTTTTGCATATAATGAATGAAGTGCTTTGTGATGAAATGAAATGCTAATTTGATATAATTGGCGAAACTGACGGATTGACAAAAAAAAAATGTGTAAGGAGAATTGCGTAAAATATTACCAAAGTAATTAAAAGACATTAAAAAATTCCCAAGAATTTTTAAAAATCGATAAGATACGATATTGTTTGATTAAAAAATTACAGTATATTTAATTAATTTCGTAAACGCTAATCCGTCGTTGCCTCGGGAACCTATCCATTGATTTTAATCAATCTTGTTGTAAAAATTAGTCTCAACATCAGTTTAGGTGAAAAATTGTCTTGACAGTGATTTTTCCAAAAACCGTGAAGTTATTATTGCTACCTAGTTGTTCGAAATGCTATCATTGAGACTATGTTGTACATTTCTAAACGATAAAAAATTAACAGTTAGAATTTGCATGCAAAAGCTAAATAGTGTAAAACTTAAATGTACAAAAACTCAATAGTGCAAAAACTTAACATTCTCCCCGCCAAGAAGATTTAATATTTCGTCTGTTTAGCCAAAGGGTAATAAGAACGTTTGACAGTAACTTGTTTGAAAATATCTTATGCTGTGGGTACCGTAGCGACTGTTATATTGCCATCTTCGGTTATTGTTACTTCTATGATTCGGACATGAGGCTTCTTCATTAGAGAAAGATTCCTGTCCTGCATTATCAATAGTTAATTGACTGTTAAACTGAGATGACTCCAGGTTCACTTATTGCGAGTGTGTAGCAATTGCAAATGCACGTAGGGCCATCAATTCCAAAAAGGCTTTTGATTGAAATATATTCTTTTAAAATGTTCCAATACGCCGAATTTTAAGTGTACAAGAGTTATTTGAAAAAAGAAAATGACCTGGCATGAGGTTTTTAAACCGCTGTGATCAGATGAAATCTAGATAATTTTCCTTGAATTTACAACGGCTTAAGTTTGGCAGACTAGGCCCAATATTTGTTCATAGGAGAGGAATGCATTAGCCAATATTCGCGTAAGATGAATAATTTTTTTTTCTGCCACCTCCCATAAACCTTAAAAGTGTAGGATGGGCAGTGAAATTAAGCATCATTTGATGAATTTTTCTATGCATGTTTGCTACACTTCGCTTACATTGGAAATAAGTTGCAAAAAATTTTCTTGGGCTGTGAGGTTTATCATTGATGCCGACAAAATTTCCAGCTCCAAGGAAAAAATACCCAAAACGAAACTGAAATTAAAGGAAAAGGGCAAAGAAACACATAAAGAAAAAGCAGGAGACTGAAAAAACATGAAGAACAACATCAGGGCCACTGTTCACAGAGAGATATTTGAGGACAGAGACGATAGGTGAGATATAGAATCTAAACATAAAGAATCTAATTAAAGAATCTTAATATCTTGACGTATGGAATTAGTGGATCCTTGAAATGTAACAAATTTAGACAATTGCTTGACATTTATGAGGTTTTGAGTTGTTAGAAGAAATACAAGATTCAATATGGGAAAACTACGTCCATTCCGCTTATTCAATAGTTTTTTTTGCCAAGCCTAACAACAATTTTGGTAACATTGAAGTTTTCATTAGATGAACTGCAAAAAAATCTATTACAGGCTTTATCCATAACGTACATTGCTTTGGAAACTGCTACAGGAAACGTATGAGACAAGTACGACAGTATAGATGAGATCCAGGCGTGAAACCAGATACAATATCAAGTGAATAGAAAAAATAACTATTAATTTCAAGTCCTCGATTCAAAAAAAAATAGTTTAGAAAGTTGGAGCTTGAGTAACCAAATGGGTAGAACACTAGCTTCTTGTGTGTGGGGTTCCTGGTTTGAACCCAAGTTCGAACAAGGGTCCACGCACCAAGTTTTGAGTTTACCTAGTTCTGAATAGGTACCTGAATTAATCAGATTTAAAGTGAGCTTTGGAGCAAATCACTCCGCATTCGTATTGACATTGATTGTAAATTTGTGATGAAGCTCTCTAACAACTTCAACCCTTAGGACCAGTACAATGGCTATCATGGGATTGCTTTACTTAGTTTAGATTGTTGAACAGAAAATTGCAAGTAATCAGCTTTAAAAAAATTATAGGTAGACCTAATACTGCTCTTCCTGTGTGAGTAAACCAATATGCGAAAATTGAAAGAAAGACCGAGATAATGAGGATGCGGATCTTCATAATCAAAACATCTGAAGAAATGTGTATACTTCGGTATGATATCCTGCAAAAGATGGACGCATTAAACACTCGGACGATTTTCATGAAACAACATATTTGCTCACCCTTACTATATCTTTTTTTTATAGGACGGTAACGTTGTAAAGCTTTGTTTAGGATTTTTTTGGAATATCGATTTAATCCGCTACCGAAACATTATCTTGGATTAGAATTCTCATATAATGAATATAATTTCTGCACTAGTGAATTCACTGGTACAAGGGTGTTGTTGTTGCCAATGCTTATACTCTGTTTTTTGCTGGATAGAGGAGCAAAACAACGCGCCTATTAGCTGTGTTTAATGAGCTGCTCTAGGTTGAGCTAGGTTGAGATATTTCAACAAAATGTGTTTAATGAGCAATTCGGCTGCTCTAACTTGCCCGAAGTTGCTCTGATTTGTGTTTCATGAGTCTGCTCTAAGTTGAACTAGAGCACTTTAGAGCACGATTTTTACTCTACTTTTTTTGGTAGAGCAAGTTCGAGCAAGCAACCAGCTGTTTTCCAACTGTCAGAGAACCGACTTCCAACAAAAAATTGTCACTGAAGTGCAGTTTTTTGTTAGTGAAGTGACAGGTTGACCTTCTGACAAGTAATGAATTTTGAGAATTGCCTCTCAGCTGCTCTCACTTGCTCGACTTTTTTTTGCCTCTCAATTGCTCTAGTTTGCTCGACTTTTTTTGACAGCCGCGCTACTATAACTGGCCTTGAGATGCTCTGCTTTTTTTTCGTGCTCATTAAACACAGCTTGTCATCTAGTCACGTCAAAATATATCGATAATACTTATTGGATACTAACACCATCCCTGGTTCATTTGAGCACGATTGTAGATTTTTGAAGAGCTTTTACTGGAGTAAATCGTGCTATGGCAGTTTAATAATTAACTGTAATTTATTAAAAGAGTTGCATTGGCTTATTCCAATTTACGAAAAAGAATGAATTTAATGTATATGTTGCTTGGCTTGTTGGTACATTTTTTCCATACTGGCCGAACATACATTTCGATGTAATTGAAACCGGAATACGAAAGCAACTAAGTTATTTTGATCTGTTGATACAACAATGCAAAAGCCGTCTAGAGAGATGCAACTTGATGAATTGGAAGAACCGTTGAAAACAAAGCGAAACTTTGTATAAATGCTATCATTTTTGAAAATTAAGTGATGTAAAAGGATGTAGTATAAGCCTTATAAAACAGAATTGGTCAAAAGCTTTGTTCATATACCCTAGTGCTAGAAGTTTGTTTTAAAAATTGTGTCCTTATCAAAGCTAGCAGAATCTGAATGATTTTGTATCAGCGGCAAATTATCCAGGAACTAATCACCTGGATCGTGATGCGTATTGGCACGAAAATGTTACTAACGTAGCAAATACATATTGGCCATGGCCAGGTCGAACCACGCAAGCACCAACGTGTGGCTGATCCAGACAAGCGACTTTGACTGGGTTCGCCGACGCCTGTGCGACTTCCGTTCGGAGTGGGTTTTGGGCGCGAGTCAAAGAGATTTCGTGACAGCCCGGCAAATTCCGTCCACATGTTGGCACAAAACCTCACAGGCAGTTGGCCTTGGCTAATATGTATTACTAATATATATATACATCACAGTATATTTATTTTATTGACATAATTTTCTTCTCGAGCTCCTAATCTTGTCGAGCTTCCAATACTTAATGACAAGATCGTTCAAGTTTTTTTTTTTTATATTTTCACTATCAACTTCGACGCGAAAATTTGTTCTAAGTGATGGAAGCAAACTACTGAACAATAAATCCAGAATGCACTCAACTGGAAAGAGTCTTTTTGCATTACAGAGCAGTTAATAAGTAGAACAAACAAGTCGATAGTGATTAGTTTGAAAAACAGTGAATCACCCACACTGGGCGCAGTTTTGCTTTGTGTATGATGTTTCCCGTATGTTTTTTAAAACAGCTCTAAATTGATTGTTAGTGAGTTTTAAATTATGTTGAATGACGCAATATTATTTACTATGAAATAAAAGTAAAAGAAGAGGTGCGGCGAGAGAATATTTCAACTACCAAGAACTTCACTCTTCCTATTTTACTGGCACCTACGATTGTTCTGGCGAACTGGGAATAAATCTCTATGTATATCAAGTCTTCTGTGTTGGTTTGGCTCAAAATCTATGCACTTGGATCAACAGCTACGAAAACTACTCTCGTACTACTACTGAAATTCTAAATAATTGTATCAGTACAATTCATAACTTACCTTAACATACGTAAATACAACATCTCTATAAGCTCTCTTGAGACTCCAAGAATTTTCAATGAACTCAATCATTTTCAACCGGAGAGCTTGAAACAAAGTTCATGCTTAAATTCCATCGAAATATGAAGGATATGATGTAAAACTGAGCATTATAAATATGCATTATGGAAGTATTAGATCGTAAGCCATCACTTAGTAACTGCAAGTGGAAAAGTATTTTTTTGCTGTGTGAATTCAACTAGCTGTTAAATCTTCTTAGATGAACATTAAGCTGATCGAGAGAATAAACTAACGAGTAAGTTGGTTTTGTAGCCGGGCAAATTTAAATGGTTTTGGTTGGGTTTGTAGAAATTTTATGGGAGAATTTCGATTCATATATGCTGAGGTAACTGGAAGTTTTATTTTTTTTGTAAAATCACTTCAGATTGAAATTTACATTCTGTAAATTATTTGCCACATAGGAGGAAATTTTAACTCCAAATTAATGAATATGTAAAGTGCAAAATAGTGGAAATTAATTAGTTGAGATTTGAATGAAAATGGAAGAAATTGTACAAATATTCTTTACTAAAAACGAAAAATAATACGCTTTTAAAGTAGGCACAATGGCTTAAAATTCATTAGACAAAGTGCACAAAATACTCCTAAACGGAGTAAACATGTTGATGCAAATAAATTTATATTATTAACTTCATATTTGACGTCAATATGAAATGGTTATATTGATTTTAATGTTTCCAATGCTCTCAACTGTAATCAATGCATGAGTACGCTGTTTGTGTCTTTCCACCACGTCAATCACATCTCTCAATGCATCGCTTTCAGCATGATATACATTCGGAATTGATTAAACTATGAAAAACTACTTGTTTAAACTTTACATGCACCCAAACATCATCTAATGTAACACAACTACATACATCTGACAACATGAAAATCCACTCGACATTTTCAAGGATCACATTCATGCTGCCATTCTACCGATATCCATAGCTGTTACAAGAGAATTAAATTTTATAACGAAATTTCCTGTTTCCTTTTCGATTTTCACTCACTTTCTTTAGTCTATTGTCTCTCGCACAAACACACATATACTCTTTACACATTTCCTGGAACGATAATTGGCCTGAATTTATACTTTCCAATCGCATCATAATACAATACATCAAAATGTTGCTGATATTTCAATATTGTCAATGTCTCCACAAGGTTTTCCCCCGTTCCGACGTTGAACTTTCGAAGTTGAGCAACCGTAACGAGTGAATAGCATCAACACGTAGTTCAGTTACAGATCCCTGCAATAACTTTGTGGGGGTCACAGGTTGTGTATACAAACAAGAGCAACGTTGAAAGCTATGCTGAGTGTGCTTGGTGGCGTCATTGGATATTTTCAATTTTCAATCAATTAATGCGAAAAAGCAAGACGAGTGGATGAAATATGGTGAGTGTGATGAATAAAATTATTTGAGGTAATCAATAACTAGTGCTTATGGGCTGTATTAAGTTTCCATGGTATGCAAAATATCATGATAAGAATAAGTGCATGGTAAAAAATAAAACCATAAGATGGCTAAGACCTCAAGTTTAGGTTCAAAACCGTTGACATGAAATAATGAAAAATTTAGTCTTCATCGAAGGCTAGAACGATTGTAATATGTAGACCAAATAAAAAGGACAGTTTTGTTGGGTTTCATGTGAAAATTTAATTCCCAAATGCCATTTGGGATGTAAGGTTTGATGGTGTTATGAACGAGGCCAATTGAACGAACGTATTGAAAGTCCGCCACTGCAGCAATACAACTTAATCGCATGCGGGCGGTAAACATGTAAAATTTTTTAAAAGAACCCAACTAGATCACCGGAGCGAATCTATGAAGAAAAACGTCGAACCTTGATCACATGATAAGATGTACGAAACTGTAGTCGAAGCGTATTTTCCAATCATATAGGCAACTTTTAGTGCCGTTTGAACTTGCAGGTGCACGCGATTACTCATTACAAATAGGTGTATATTTGGTGTTCACTGCTATGAATGACTACTTCCTTATTAGCTATCACTTTTGCTTCAGAGTTGATTACAGTTGTTGCTACATATGTGTAGCCACATGTTGCATCTACACGTACTTAAGTAAATGTAGAATTACTGACCTATTAATTTACGATTGTCTTCGAAAAAGTGCTTAACCTGTTGCTCTGAGTATTTTGTTTATTAACTGGATTTTCAGCAATCGCTGATTGTTCGAAGTTGCAATGAAATGGCTCTTATTTTGACTGAATGCTTTGATTTGTACTGTTGACATGTCGATTTTCATGAATACATCATTTTAAATTCCTGAAGATGGTTTTTTGAAAAAAATCTTTTTAATTATTTAATTGTTTTGCACGATTGAAATTTGGTAATTATCTTTAGCTTATCGGAAGTTAATTTAGGTCATCATTGAAAAACTTCTCCACACAGCAATTTAATGCTTCTCATGGCTAGCCGGCAAAGCTTTAATGCAATTGTAGAGTGCGGAGTCAAAATATGATGAGTTTTTTTTATGTTTGCAACGGTTTTAGGGATAGACACTTTAGAAATATGATTATTTTATGATTTTCATGATTTTTATTTCCAAGGAACAGCATATAGAATTTATTCAAATTTTAAGAGTATTTTATGCAAACATTCAAGCAACCATTTAGATTTTTTCTCGCGAAAGATTGCATTCAAAAATATGAAACAAAAGCGTTAGTGTATCTTTCAGAGCCTCCGAAATTGCACTATTTGAGCACTGCAGTTCCAGGATAAAACAGTAATCTTTTACATCTACATCCCATTAAAACACTGGCAGGGCTCAAAATATGTTCTAAATCTCGTCGTTATGATGCTGGTTGTGTAGGTTCTGTAGAGATTGATAGAGATATGGCTCTGTGCACATGGCTTTCTTTCTTTCAAAGAGATGCATGGGATTATTAAGGTGACTACATATTTGGACCATACTACGATATCGACTCTGATTAGCAATCCATATAAAGTGGAAATAAATAGGAATGATAAAACAAAATTTGCCAGGTGGAAGTCTGGCACGAACGTCCTAACACCTGTCGAAGGCTTAGCAGCCAGGAGCAGCAAAAACCACAAGATGCGTGATATGTCAAATGAGCCAGCATCTTAGACTATTGGCAGTCTAGCTGCTAGATATGCTAGGGTTACAGGGAATATGTTTCAGCTCCACGTCAAGGCTTGTATTGTCTGCCTTTAATTCGAGTGACCCCGGGGTTTTGGTCTAAAAGCCAGACTAGACTACGTCAAATGGGCCAACTCGACCGCCCACCAGTCCCACCTGCATTGCTACTTCCTGCTGAGTCCTTTGCTTGGGTTTACGAAACTAATTTCGTAAGAAATCTAAAAAGTGTTCCCTGAGACTTTGTCCAATATGGACAACAGGGCCTTCCTATGGGAAAAGCATATTACTAGAAAGCAGCCGCATCCTCTTTACCCAGCTGATTCTGCTCAGAAACGATAAAGAGCAGCTCAGTAGATAAATCAGAGTAGGTAAGTATCTAACCTAAACTCATGATGACCGCTCCAAAGCTTGTTCAGCTATACCTCAAAATGACCAAAGAGCGGCTCATATGGGGTGTGATTGCTACTCGCAAAATAAATGGAGTCATATTTTTGGTAACCATCTATGTTCAGGGTTTACTTGTAAGCTATAGAATGCCAGTTTGTGCTCTCCATCGCCGGTGAATCACGCGGGCTGATGTCAAATGGTTAGGTTGATGGCGGTTTTTTTTTTCTGTGATAATGCCAAAGCTCAGGGGATTGCCCTTTAAAGCGAATGCTTAGCGATGGCGGTAGGGAGACACATATGGGAGAAGCCGATATCAATTGTTCCTTTATTCTTTTAAGTGCCACATTTATTTCTTTTTTTCTAAAGCGCTAGTGTTATGCCTAGTCGGAACTAAAGCTTTAATGTGGCACTTAATTAATGGAGCGCTGGTGTTATGCCCAGTCACCGACTGTTAAGACAACACAAGACAAACAAATAGAGCCATGGGCACGGCGGGATTCGAACCCGCGGGCAGTAGATCCCTGCTTCGGACTGACACGTTAGCGAGCTAAGCTACCGACCCCCAATAAATGAAACCCAGTGATGAAATCATGAGAAAGAAATAAACCATGTACAGAAATTGGGAATACAATCAAAATAAACTCTCAACTTCAGTCAGACCAGTATGGGTAAAAAAAGGAAGGGATGGAGAATCAAGGGGATGTAAAAGAGAGGAAATACTTTGAATAGAGGAAGTAAAGAAGTTTGCGAAAAACTCACATACATCTTGCGGAGATGAGGAGGTAGAGCTATTGAAAGTTACTTGGTTCGGGATGGAAGTATTTTTTTTACAAAGACCGAATATATGACCAAAAAGGTTTGACAAAGAAGAAATAGATGACTCAAAACTAGGAAAATAATCGTGCATTGCCTGCTTCATTACAATTTTAGCCGAAGATCGCGGGGTCCGAAATACGGCAAGATCAGAGGCAGAATTTGATCATCGAAACTTTTTCCGAGCAACATTTTTTAGTTGTAGTGTTAACCAAGAACGATCTGTAGATTTACGAAAATTTAAGTTAGGTGTATAGGTAGCGATAAGGTCACTGAAAAAGAAATAAAATTTGGAAAGCTCATGATCATTATTTAACCCACGGAAGAACGAAAGCCAGTAAACTTTTTCAAATTTCTATGCCGTTCTTGTGCAATTGGCGGCTGAGAACCCCTTCTCTGAGGGGTATGTTAGTGGGACATAAAAAAAAGAGGAGTGTGGTGAGGATTTACTCAAACAAAGAGATAGAACATGGCGGATACATATATATCTTATATCTATATATCTATCATGGCGGATACATATATCATATATATCTTCTTCAGTGTCTATCGGTCTTCTTATTAAGAGGGCAGATTACCCTCGAAATATCGATATTTGTCACAAAATTCAATATATCTAGCTTCGAAAGGAAAAATCGGTTTTTTTATTAAAATATTTTTTTACAAGCTAGGAAAAAATTGGTACACATTAAAAACAATGAAATATTGTTGTTTTCTCTGTGAATGGGATAGCAGAGCGCGTTCAGATCATTACATAAAACAAAACTGGCCTCTAAGAACCTGTTTCGTGCTTGAACAGAAAAATATAAAAAATGAACCATTAACATCACCTGAGAAAATTATTTTACTTCCGTTACATATCAAACTTGGTTTGATAAAGAACTTTGTGAAAGCGCTTCCCAAAGGCGGGCCTGGATTTTCCTTTCACAAAACCAAATTTCCTATGCTAAGTGAGGCGAAAATTAAAGAAGGAGTTTTTATAGGATGGCATTAGAAAATTAATCAATGATCTCGATTTTTTATCTAGCCTCAGACCCATGGAAAAAATGCATGGTTGGCTTTTGTCGATGTCACAAACATTTTTTCGGCAATCACAAATCACCTGATTTCCATGAAAAAATAAAAATATTGCTGGATGCTTATCACAAACTAAGAGGCAATACGAGTATGTCGCCAAAAATCTATTTCCGGCAATCTCATTTAAGTTTCTTTCCAGATAACATGGGTTTAGTAAGTGAACACGGAGAAAGATTTCATCAAGAAATTGCAGAGTTTGAGAAGCGTTATCAGGGTAGATGGGAGCCAGCCATGCTGTTGACTACTGTTGAAGCCTCTAGAGTGATACTGCAACTACTGACTACAAGAAGAAAGCCAATCGTTCCAAAAAAAAAAATGTTTTCTAATTTACAATAAAAATTTATGTCACTCTTTCATACGAATTTGAAGAAAATCATTAAATGCCTTTCATTACCAAATGTGACGTGATGTAACCATTTGATTTATATACTTCAAATAGCTTTAAGGTGATGAGTCATAATTACATACTGTAAGCACAGTGAAAAAAAAAACGTATACATATAATCATAGTGTTATTAACGCTAGAATGGTAACGATGAGTAAATTTTACTCACATACGGTATATATTTTGTCGCGAAGGCCAGTTGGCCACTCCAACTGCCAGGAGGCTAGAAGCTATATTATCTTTTTATGTTTAATTATAAAATAAAAAATGTACATGATACTATTGTTGCCTTCTTTTTAGTAGAAACATGTACCTAAAATCATCCAAAAATCTACCGTACCATTCCAGGGTTAATGGGTTGCATAGTGTTATTGATGGGTCAAAGGGAAAAAAAATTATGAAAGTAAGAGCTGCTACAAGAAATACTGCGAGAATTATTAAGTGAAGGTTATTACGAAAACAAATACCAACCATCACACTTTCAACAGGAGAAGAAGGATGAAAATTACGCTAGCGTGCTCCATGACAAGGTTCGCGTATGGCAATCAATACACCTCCGCCATGTGATTTATTAGAAATAGAACAATTACGATATACTCGAAATACTTGGTGCAAAAGAAGAACTTCACCGCTGTTAATATAGTCTGAAAGCCAACTAGTAGTACACGTCTCATATATAAACCTAGTCACAAACGCTTGTAGAGGAGGAGTATCAGCAATCAAAGCAAGTGCAGAACGTATCTGGTGTTGTGGTTGTTGACGCAGAGTCGACCTGGCACTTTGCCCAGAAATAGCAGGTTGCAAAAGTAGGCCAGTTGGCACAGGCAAAAGTTAAGTCACATATAGACGGAACATAATGCCCAGATAAGCCAGTTGACACTGACCGAAGCGCAGGCAGTAACGGGCTCAGCTGCTGTAGCTGATTACCTGGAGTTACTCGCCTCGCTAATCGAATATTTGATGCTAACATAGGTATTTTCACAGATAGTTAAGCGGCTGTGAATTGCCCTAAAGTTTGCTTGAATCATATAGATTGATGGAGAGATGTTAAAACATTTGACAGTGGCATTGATTTGGGTATCTGGACACATAGGTATTTTGAGCAACTGTCAGGCCGATGATCTGACCAGGACTGGCAGCTTGCTGCTGGAGGTCTCATGTCTGTCCTGTAGAACAACACCGTCTTCATCGGTCATACTAACGTAAGGACGCTAAACAGTCATCCTGTGGATCAAGAGAGAAGAGTGCCCTGGGTCTTCATGGATGCGTGTCACACCAGGCAGCTGTTTCTTCCGCAGTACTTTTTGGTGTGCTGTAGCATTTTTACGGACTACTGCCTCAGAAGATTACACACACAATGGCTGAGCATTGAGTTTAACAGTTACTTTTGGAGCTGTAGCCTCACTCAGGGTGCTTTTCTTTTCGAGTCTTTTGTCGATTGAAAGGTGAAGTTGCATTTTCTTTAAGAAACTAGATGGTTTTTTGATTACAGTGGCTAAGCGAAATTGACATCCATGGTAGAGCTTCTATTATCCCTACACTGAGAGAAAAATCTTAGTAAAATCAACAATATTCCTGAGTTGTTTTTGCGTCAACTACGGGCTATAGTTAAAATAACCATACGAAAATAGTTGATTACTTTTATGCACCATGGCGCCTGGTTGGTAGATAACGTCCGTGGTGCAAAAAAGTGAACAATCACAAACTTTGGTATTCCAACAATGCGCATAGTACGAAATAGTAATTGAATATAGTCTGTGGTGCCCCAACAATAATGAGTGATTCAGCAACAATTTTCAGCAGACAAAAATGATTGCTCAACAATTAAATTGTATGCACAACAGAGATGTGTACGTACGAAATTTACAGATTTAAATATTATAGTTTAATCAGCTTAGATGAATTAATTTATTTATAAATCTGATGTGGCGGTTTTTGGGCTGCAAATAAGAAATCTTGGCTATTTTGGGCTATGAAAATTTGAAATTGGGCTATATTTTCCCGCAAATATCTGGGCGAAAATAATCGAATTCGGACAAGCTTGACTTGGTCTGGCGTCACATTCTGATATCTCCAGCTGAAAACGAATGAAAAGACGTCAGTTTGGAAAGGCCTTAGGTAGAAGATGGATAGTTGGTTCAAAGTGTATTCAACGATTTTTGCTGAACCGGTCCGCGAATTTTTTAATATTATTGTTTAAGCATTAACGACTGGAAAATAATTGTTGGTTACAGACGATAAAATTTAACAAGAGTATACTGTCGTCTTTAGCATAAACGCGCTATGTACATTTTAGTAACTTTTGAGGTATTAAATGCTTATATAATTATTTTCAATTTAATGCTTATGTAATGCTTATATTATAACTTTCGAGATATTCAAAAAATTTTGAGACATTCGATAAAAATAACTCACGTTTTGAATTATATGTGCTCCAATAAATTCACTATTAAAAATTCACTATTTTCACTATTTAAATTTTATTCAACTAGTTGCGCACACTCACTTTACGACACTTCACTCAATGACGCTTAGCACTGAACTGATTGACCCTCTCAGTATTTTTCACAGGAATAGATCACAAGGATGGAGGTCAGTGCTGCCGCGACTCAAAAGCAAGGTGAATTTATTTCGCATTCGTACAAATTACAACTGAAATATCAAACATATACATACGTATTCAGTTATTTTTCACGGTACTCTAAAATTCGGTTAATCAAATGCGTAGAAATTGATGGATTGACCTATCTGCTTCTGCAAGGAAAATTTCATTCGGAGCATGAAAACCTCCAAATGTTGAAATCATTTTACTTTGCGTTGAATAATTCCAAAGACGTTACGTTGCTCACTGAATTACGTTTGTACTATTGCTAAGTAGTTTAAGTACCATAAAAATTGTTGATAATTCGAAACGTTGAAGTTTTGAGTGAATTGATGAATATTTTTCTATTGATCAACTATTTTTCGTGGTTATGAAACAATTAAAACAGTTGATTTCATGAACGTTGCGATATTTTTTGTATAACCAGAGCCAACTACTTTTATATCGTTAAATTAACTATATTAACATTGTAAAAAGAACTATTTTCCGTAGTTCGTTTAACAATTTTGAATGAATCGTTGCAATACTATTGAAAATAGTTGAACCAACCAAGAGTTTTTCTTTCAGTGTATGTTTGTCATTAGAGAGGTAGAGCTCTTCGATTGACAGCCACTTTATTTTGATTATGGGGCGGCGGGCCTCAAAAGCTGAAACTTTGAAAGTATTTGCTGCTGCAGTCTTCTATCTACCTGATTTATCGGTCAACAGCTCATCAGGTATTGGAACTATCACTAAAGAAAGTCCAGCTGGTTATAAATGGGATTTCCTATTTTACTTTTACGGGTTGAGCAGCAACGTGTGTATTGCTTCATCCTGCTCTTTTTTGGTAAAATGTCCACTCTTTCTGTAATTTCTATCTGCATTAATCAAGCTGACTACAAGCATACAGTTCTACAATAGGCTATAAAAAAGATTTTTTTTCATTAGTTTGAAAAGTATTAATTAGGGTAGCATTTATTGCTTTATGAGAAACTAGACCAGGATTTTGGCTAATTTCAAATTTCAGCACGAATTAGTTGATCTTGGTCAAATTTTCCTCATCGAACAAAATCACATTCAACGAATAAAGCTATACCTATTCCAATCCTTCAATTCGACGCATCCCATGAATTCAATCAGAAACTTCGACACCTTCCAAAAACGTGCTCTGAACTCTACTTTTATCAATACTTCAACAAACGCACCAAAAATTTATATCACCTCTCCAAACACGTACCCAACTATGTACATCTACGAAATTTATTCACTAATCCCACTCTCCAAAAATTTTATCCTTTAGCCTCCATTTCAACTTCATCCAGTGACCGTCACATCATATCTATCTGCTCCTTGAAATCTACACCAACAGCTCTGAACTAGTGCACACCGTTATCATTGCCGGTCTCATTTTCATGCAAACCACATTCTCTCACTTGTTGAATGCGAAAAAGGAAAATATACTGCCGCCGTGCAGGCAATTTCATCCTTGATTCGTTCGTTCGTTCGAGTGTTTGGTGGTCAAACACGTAAGGTCGCATTTATATGTGCCTACGTATCAGGCAGTATCTATAATTCCCACAAAGCATGCAAATCGTACCTTCTATATTGTACATGCAAACATAAAGGCTGCATATCTTAACCAATTCATAGCCTGTTTTTGTTTTTATCAATGCTCGGAAATTTTTGTGTGAGGTTTCGTACTCATCCTTGTTTCCAGCGAAACAAATAACCTGGCTGAGACTGGTTGGTAGGAGATTGGCCTGATAAATTTGATGATTATTATGTGCCAATTCAAGTCATTTACGAAATAAAATTGAGTCGAGTTCTCCCCCCAGGGGCGAAAGCGTCCTTAGATTTGCTGCCAGCTTGGCCATACGTGCGTGCCTTCTATATAATCAAATTAGCATACTTGTATTAAAGCTCATACTTGTCTGAAGAGTTTAACGGTAAATTGACTCGATTTCATCGTATTCGGTTACTGTATTCAATAATGTGCGTGCCTGGTTGGAAGGTACAGTTTTTAGGAGAAAACTGTTGAGCTAAAGGAAAGAGATGGAAAATAAAAGAATATTGGAGAAATTGTATGATATCGAATAAAATGAGTTGGGAAAAGCTTGAGAGAAGAAAGAGATTATGAAGATGAGAGGCGGAGTTGAAAGAGTGGTAGTTAAGATGAAGAGAAAAAGCTTTAATTTTATGTTTAATTTAAGCTCTTTGCTAAGGGTTTGCTGGAGAATAGGAGTTATTTTAGTAAAACAAAAATAAACCCTCTGAAATGCTGGTCCATATTTTGCAATATTTGTATTCACGCAAGGCATTGATGAGAATAAATTTTGTTCATTTTAAGGACTTTTTGTAATGAGAATTGCCAAATAGCACCGGGTTTAAGTGAAAGCACTAAAACGCTGAGGTATTTTTTTAATGATTTCAGAAGAACTTTGGTTGCAAGTCAGGATCCATTTAATTCCTCATGAAATCGACTACAGTATCAGAAAGCTCCCCTGAATATTCCAAGAAAATTCTCCAATTAAAACTCCTGGTCCCCAAGGATGCTACAAAAACTCAAGGTAATATTCATGTCGAATCAGTCATGCTGTGTTACAGGCTCTTTCTAATCACAACAACGAACAAAAAAACCTGTTGGCCCAGTGGGAGCCTGCGAGGTAGTTCCACTTTGATACAAAAAAAATATGCCAGCATTGTCACATGAGTCAGATAAAGATAAAGCGAAACTCCTGCAAAAGACAAACTAACAGGCAGCTAACTACTACCCTACATAAATCAGCCACCTGTTGTTGTTTGCTTGCACACATACAGCCCAGCGGCAACCGAAACAATCCGGGGCTCAAACATTCTTCGCCAGTTTACATTCGTCTCACCCAGTGTCCTTTCTAATACCAACCTCCCCAAACATTCCATCGTAGCTTTCTCTTTCAGTTTCCTACCCAGTGAACTTTAAGCACACTGACTTACCTCCGTTCTTCAACCTTTTCACTTTTCCACTTATCCCGATTGCGCTGATGTGTTCCCTGGCTACCTGTTTGCTTGCTTGTTGCCTGTTTGCTTACCAATGCAGACGAGAAAGAGGACATCGATAATGAAAAGCTTCACAACCAGCCAGGCAGTCTTCGACGTTACCATCACCATCGGCCTCATCCGTCCATCCATCGTAGGTATCGTCGTACGCGGTTGTCCTCGACAGGAGAGAATATTCCCAAAAGTTTTCCGAGCCCGAGGATAACGGCAGCGACAATACCGTTCTCTCTTCCTTGATGATTACACGATCTGTATAAATTGAGGAGTAAAAGCGCGCGCAATTTTAGTCATCTGTTGGCTGCCGTTCGTTTAGCTATAGTTGTTAATCACCTTTTTGTCCATCTCACTGTAGTCAGTTATTCAGCCAGCCAGATAAAATCATCAATTTGTTGAGTTTTTTAGTTGAAATATAGTCTGAAGCGTGAAAAAATTGTAAAAATTGTAAAAGATACGAAAAGAAATCCTCGGAAAATTTCGCACAGTTTTTCGTAATATCTTCGGACAGTTCTTGGAAAAAAATCGAGCGAAATTAAGTGGTTCGTTTGAAATAAGTGAAAAATCAGTCAATCGTGAAAATTTCAAGTCTGACTACTTTAGATACATATACATACATCATTTCATCATCACTTCGAGTTTGTACGTTGAAGAGAACAGGAGCAAGCAACTAGTTGTAGAAGTGAAATAAAATATTGAATTAGATTTTATTTGAATAGCTACGGGTGTAAAAAATATGTATATTAAATAAAAAAATATATTCACGAATTAAAACTGCAGTAAGAGTGTAAAAATTCGTAAAATTTTTTTTTACTTTAAAATTCTTCGAAAATGAGACAAATATTCGTGTGTTTGTGAACAAAATTCCGAATCATTTTTTAAAAATATAAAATGAAATTTAGTGAAACGTTGAAAGATGTGAAATAATATCTATTCAGTGTTCATTGTTCAATTATCGTAAAATTTAGCATCAAATCAATAAAGAAACAATATAACAAAATCCATATTCTAAAGAAATTCTAAGAATAAAAATAAATAAATAGATAATATTAATAAATGAATCGAAAAAATATTTAACATAATTTTGAGAATTCTGTGAGTGTTAAAAAAGAACTTCCTAGGCTCCAGGAGATATATTGGAGCTTATATTAAACAGAGAAAATAAACACATGATCTTGGATTCCAAGGACAGGATCATAAATTAAAAATTATATTGAGTACCAGTTAGTATATATCTGAATTCAGACGAGAAAATGTAAGTTCTAGTGATGTAAATTTGAATTTTCTGTAGTAAATTCGACATATCTCCGATTTTTGATATATTTTTTTAGAACAGAAATCTTTTTAGAATTATTGTATTTTGACTAAAGTGGAATTTTGAAATTGTATTTTAAGTAGAGTTTGCATGAAATTAGCTTAACTTTTAAAGAAAAAATAACTTAGTTGAAAAATATTTATTTTAAATTTTTTGAGAGTAAGACTAGATACGATTATAGATTAAAAAACAAATTAAATAAAATGAACCCGAATTATGAAGTTTATTGTGGAATCGAGCGGAACTAAAAACAGATAAAGGACAAACCTTTTTTCATAAAATATTTTGATCAGATTTCAAGGTATCTAGATATGTGTGATAAAGTCAACAAACCTTTTTACTTGCTGTAATTTTACAGACCTTCACAAAAATCTAAAATGAAAATTTCGAAACACAAATATTTAACCTTTATTCAATTCTTCAAGAAATTCATCTCGAATAAACTAAGTTTGTGGATAAATACCTTTCATTTTTCTATCCCACATTTTATTACTAATAATAATAATATCAGTATCCTGCAGCGTTACAAAACAAAGCTGTTTTCGTGGCAGGAATGATTTCAAACATGTCCATTTGAGCGAGCATAGGAATAGTTTCATTTCATAGTTTCTGGAATACAATGTGTGTCTGATATACTTTATGTAGTAGAAACATGCTTTGATAAGCACTGTGTGCTGTTCGTGTCTGTATCCTTTGAAGTTTGGTCAGTGAAAATGATTGTTGAGCTAGTTATTACCTATGTAGGATTGAACTGACAATCCTATGAAATCAACTGGAAATATTTGTGCTCATGAGTGTTCATAAAGTTGAATGTATTTCGTAGGAATAGAATAATTCTAGGAACTCATTTAATTCAATTTTATATTAATGTAATTGACAGCAATAAATGTTGCTGAAATTTCAAATGTGAGCATTCAAATGAGCAGAAATTAGGTATTCACTTAAAATGTGATGATTTTGTTAAAGGCTTATCAAAGTCGTTAAAAAATATTAAGTCGAGTGAAAAATTTCTGTGTTGTGCCCACATATTCTCAATAAAAAATTTTAAAAAAAGGAAATCATAGCGATTTAGTAATAGTTTTACTGATATTGTTATTTTTTCGCATTATATCAGGAACTGGGAATATGTACATGAGGAAAATACTATAGAAAAACAATAACACAACTATTTCCTAACGTACCGAATTAAAACAAAAAATCTAATTTTCGAAAGAGAAATGATTTGAAGTATTTTATATTTACTGCTTTTACAGTTTGAAAATTTTCTTATGATTAATATTTCGATTTTTGAAATATTTTTGAAATACTCGTATTTTCCCGTTCATCAATAAATGCAGTTTTCACTTTGTTTTTTTATTTTACTGCAGGAATCGGAACTTCATTTTTAAGTGATACTATAAATGTTCTATGGAGCTTACATCTAGAAACTGGGCTGGACAGTTATAAATGGTTTAAAGACAGCAATACTCTGAATTATGTATGGAATCGTTATTCTCTCACCCTCTGCTTTGTTTTACATTTCTTCTGAGGATATTTAAGCAACAATGTTGACCCATTCATCACTCCTAAGTTTCTAGGTCTAGAAATATCCATTCAACTCCATTGAATATTCTGCTGCCGTATTTTAATGTTGGTTGGCTGTGCTTGAAATTGAAGAAAATTTTTGTATCTTTATTATTTAAAAAAAAATCCCCTTTTCTTGCCTCCTGATACTGTCCCGTACTTCAAACGCTATGCACTAATGGTCACTCTTTGAGTACTGTCTTCAAGCACTGTTCAGTTCTGAATGTGTGCTACGAAGCTCTCCGAGTCAAAGGAGACATTTTGCATGATCTCTCTTTACTCGAGATATCGGAATGTTGTTGTTGTAGTATCTGTACATAAACAAGGCGATAAAACTAGTTTAGGCAACTATAAACCCATATCTCTGCTGTCTGTTTTTTCAAAAATTATTGAAAAAGGTGTCAAACGCAGGATAGTGGCGTTTTTAAATAAAATTAAGTTTTTTAACGACTGTCAGTTTGGTTTTACGTCAGGAAAATTCACAGAAGGTGCCTTACTAAAATTCTGTCACAAAATTTATAGTGCAATAAACGAGTCCAAAATTCCCGAAGCATTATTTATTGATATCACTAAAGCTTTCGATCTGGTCGATCATTCCATCCTACTGCAAAAATTTTATAGTGCAGGAATAAGGGATAATATTTTGAATTGGTTTCATTCCTTTCTCTGCGATCGAAAGCAGAAAGTTAAAATAAATAACATCTTGAGTTCTGCAACGACTCTAAATATTGGAATTTTTCAAGGCTCGGGTCCTGTCTCCAGTATTATTTCTGATTTTTATAAATTCACTATTTTCTGAAAACTTTTATGGGAAAATTACAGCTTTTGCAGATGACGCTGTCCTGTCCTACTCCAGTTTCAATTATTTTGAAACATATGTCAAAATGAGCCACGACCTTGAAATTTTAAGATATTGGTTGTCCATATTGTCCATAAACTAAGGCTGAGTGACAAGACAAAATGTATGGTATTTAACCTAGTGATATCATTTTGTGTTGATTTGAATTTGACTTTTCACGCCCCAACCTGCTTAAAATATCTTTTTTCACCAATGAGAGCTGAAGATGAGGTTTTTTATTCTTTTGACCAAAATGAGAGTTGTTCTCCATACTGCTTTGATATTGAAAGAGTTGATAGTTTTAAGTATCTGGGAGTGCTAATTGACACCAAATTAAATTGGAAAGATCACACCGTGTATCTGAAAGCATATTTTGACAATTTGGCCAGACAGTTGTATCACTTAAGCCTATACTGTCCCTTTTCAGTTTTAAAACTAGTTTACAACGGTCTGTTTTTGTCTAAACTACAATGTTGATTAAGCTGCTGGGGAGGTACACATTTTAATAAACTGGAACCATTGACTGTAAAACAAAAATATGCCGTTCGAATTATTTTCGAAGTTCACCGCAGAACGCCAAGTTTTAATCTATTTCAAGCACTAGGTACACTTCCATTAAAGCATTTGTATTTTTTTAAGGTTCTAAGAATTTTCTTCGAGAACTCAGGCTATCAAACACCAAGAGTTTATGATTCAGCTAATCTAAGCACTTTAGTCACTTTTACAGCATTGTTGTTCCTCGTCTATTTAACCTTTTGCCACCAAATATTAGAGGCGAGTCCAGAAAGACAACGTTTTCGAAAAAAATCAAATCTTGACTCTTTTCTATTGATCACTTGGGCGTTGAAAAACTGTTGAATCCCTTAATATAACCTTTGCATTTGTTTTCAATGTTATTTTTTGCTATTTTTCTCTATCTACGGTCTTTTATATCTTAGTTAAATTTATGAGTCCCCCACCATAAATTGACGATTCATGTTATTTCTATCTTATTAACGGGCATTCGACTCTTGCGAAAGCAACTGAATGCTTCGTCTGAATTTTCTTCAGCACCATTTAAAATATAAAATATCGAGTTAGTTGTATTTCTGTTTTATTTTATTTCTTTCTTTAAATTTTCTGTCTTGGTGTTAGGTATAAACGTAATTTAAGTTCAGAAGATTCTGTTTGAATTTATTATAGCTGTAAGTTTATGCAAATGAAATAAAGACTATTATATTATATATTATTTAGTGCCACCAAGGTGGTTCTGGCTAGCAGGTCCCACAGACACCTGTCACAAAAATGAGAGCAATCCATACTTTTGCGTTCACCTAACTGTACGATTTTGTCCTCCATGCCGCTGACTTTGTCTTTGAAGTCTTGCATTGCATCTTTTGGTTTGAAGTATACGTAGTGAAGTATACGCATCCAACCCATATAAAGCAATTGTCTTGATTTTGGCTCGCCACGTTCAACTTCCTCACACATAACACCCATATGAGAACTGGGTAGCAAGAACGGACTCCAATGTTGACCACTTATAAGAATTAATGTTTTTTCTTAGCCCAATAAAATGGTTAGCCCAATAAAATGTTTGTTTGTAAAAGAAATGTTTGTTTGTAATGTTTTTTCTTATGCTGGTTGATAATGCAGGTCGTTGGCAGTTCTACTTCTAATCAAATTTGCTATGAGAACGAGGGTCAAAATTCTTTTGAAAATTTTGCAACTCTTCCCTGAACTCTTCCCAACGGCTAGAGCTAAGTATCTTTTTCGTCACACAGTACGTAGCTCTCCTGTGTGGTGCACGTCTTTGATATGTATGCGTCCCTCTGAACCGCACTTGTAGCAATGAATTTAACCAATTTGGATTTTGGGTTGCCCTAAAAGCTTCCACGCTATTTCCAGGAGAACACATTCCACAAAGACGTCTTCTACCTGAATCTGTCGTAAAGTCTTAAATTTGGTTTCGATGTCAACAGGTTTTATTTGTATAAGAAATCGGTATATGGTAGCCCTTTTCCACGTCAGATCTGGATTGCTTACTAATCTTCATTTATTATTTTTCTTCATTTTCGTCTAGTTCATGCCTAGTTGCAGTTCCTTTTTGTTTTAACTGCTTACTTTCCTCTTTTTTTTCTCAGTCGGTGATAAGTGAAGATAGCTACTTTTCTTTTGATTTGCCTCTGCTAGGCTAGAAACAAGTCATTTTTTTCACATGGTGCTAAATTTCTTGTTATTTTCTGTCCTGTTTCGATAATGTATTATATTTCTCGGCCTCCCTTTAATTATACTGGAAATTGGCTGCTACGTTTTTTCACCTTTTTTCAGCTCCAACAATTTTATCTACCCTGAACAAATCTGCTTAGCACACGCTATGTGCATAGTACCCTGTAATTTACACATAGACTCGACTCCTATATAACATAGTGCTTGAAAATTTTTCAAGGTGGGAACATATGAACTTATGCGTCTTTTCCCTCGAATAGAGTTCTGCTATGATTTCGATGTTCACACAGTCCTTCAAATCTATTTGAGTTTCTAAGTAGTTAACGCAAGCGTTCACTATTGGTTCAATCTGAACACACCTTTCTTTTGGTAGCACGTTCTGCATATATTTTCGATTCAGTTCCAATTGCCTTGTAGACACAAAGCTCAAAAAAAAAAAAATGCATGCTGCTAACACAGGACGATGAATATTAAATGATTTATCATTTGCCACCAGAGTTATGTATATCCAATAGTTTCTCCTCACAACGCAAAACATCGAGGCCAGCCAGTAAAACTCGGGATTGCACCAACGACTCGAAGTGTACATATGTAAATTTGGGTTTGGCAAAATGATCGTCCATTTAAGGCTGTCGTTGCATTTGCAATCTACGCAATCTATTATTATAAACAAAATATTTTATGAGCCAGTATTCGCGTTCCTGGGAATCAATATGGGCACGATGTCGCTCTTTGCGTCAAGACACAACTCTATTTTCCATTTTTTTACTGGTTGGTATATCAATTATCATCTCACTCTACAGGGTCAAATATCTAAAAATTTGGTACCTAATTTCTGTTAACTCCACATGGTTGAATGCCAAATGGGTCACAAATCTTTCAAGTTTGCCAGAAAATATGGGATAAAATTCCTTATCATCTGCCAGTAAAAAGAAAAGAAATAATTTACAACTGCTCGACCCTCACACAGGTGAGCTGTCATGTTCAATCATCACTATGTTGTTCCCCTGTTGAATTAAGTTATGTCGGGAGCGGACATAAGCTAAAAGTGTGGCAGGATCTACAGAGAAATTTGTTTGCGGGTTAAACATTTTCGCGAAATTGAAACAAAAACCGAAGCTGCGAGTGCTGAAACATTTCTGAAACAAAGAAAAAATGAAATATGTGGAAAAGGAAGGACGTATATTGGAAAAAACTGGAAAGAAGAAGTAGTGAAATAATTAATTGGTAGAAATAAATAATAATGAAGTTACAGTCGATAGTTGAATGTTTTGAATTTTAGAAAGTTATATCAGCAGCAGTCGGTGATTGGTGTCTGAATATGGGAAACATTTTTTCTGGGGTTTGGAATGTTTGGATGTTAAGACGAGTTGTAGCTTTTGAGCGTCAGCAAATGCCTCGGCTTTTTCAGTGTTGTCAATTTCAGGCCGAATACACCACGAATGGGAGGAATCATTGGTTTGAGGTATTTAGAAAACCTCTTGGACAAGTCACCTCTAGGTTCCCATTGTTTGTTTTCGAACGAGTTCATTTGGATGCGGATAACTTTTATTAGGCGAATTGCCTTTAATTCTAGCCTAGGGCTATTCGTATTTCCAGCGCATCTTTTCACTTGATTTCTCTTTCTGATGCGAATTTTTATGGAGTAAAGGAACTCAAAAGGATATTGTTGTTCTTTGATTGGGGCGTTTAACGTACAGTTATTTTCTGCCTCAGTAATGCGTCTGATTTGAGTCTCTATTGACTGCACTAGGTCCCGGGCTGTTCTTGATGTTTTGCAATAGTGACATGAATTGCTTGCCAATAAATTAATGATTTCATTTTCAAAATAGCGGCTATAAAGACATCCATAGTTTGAAAAAAAGCTAGCTTATGGTCCAACGGGAGTCACCGAAAGCATTTATTTGTATGTTTTAGGGAATATTTTGAGACATCGCTACGTGCAAAATATTGCTTTGTATCTGACCAAAGTAAGCGGGCTCATCCGAGATATGTAGATTGGACGGAGTTCCTGATAAAAATTTGAGTAATTATTTATCTGCAGCAACTGTTAGAAGTGAGGTCGCCTCCTAGAAAAATAGGACCTTCGTGATCGAAAAGTGCACGAAGATCATCCGGGAATAGTTTAGCACCGGAAGATCTATATGCGGAGATAGCAGTGAACTGTGGAAATCTAGTATGCACCTTCATAGCCGTAGTTTTTATACCCTTAAGGGCTGGGATGTTTATGATATGGTTGCTTATGCCCCTCTTCAGAAAGATTGCTGTAATTAGTAACACTATATAATATATGTACAACTGATTGCTGCGATTTCGAAGCTGCTAGCCCGGTTCTAAGAAAGTTTCTCATATAACCATGATGACAATTCTTCACACGCTCAGGCTTTGCACCAGGTCTCTCATTTTTTGCTTAATATAGAATTCGCATTACAAGTGAAGATAGAGATACGGCTGGTTTTTTCACGCACTGTGAGATGAAATAAAGGACGATGGAAGGGACTGAGTTGGGAATGATGGAAGGGACTGAGTTAATTTGATCCTGCATAGCTTCCAGAAAGTCCTTTTTGTTCAAAAAATTTGTGGACTTTGAGTTGGCAGCAGGATTTCATGTACTTTTGGAAATGATGAGGAATCGAGATATTAAGGAATAATCTTGGGCTTTTTGAGCGAAGATTTGGTTTGGTGAGCTTGCGATCTTTGGAAATTTTTATCTTGACCACCTCTTAGTCTCTGAGCTTTGACTGAACAAATTAAGTGACAAATAGTTTGTGCATGGAAATGTACTTTAATAAATTTAGAGAAGCCTTGCCTGATTTTTAGGTAAAACCTCAGTTGGGTGGAAACCAACGACCAACGTAAGTTGTTTCTGTTAAGGAAATCACACGTCTTTATTTATCGAAAATGACTTACGGAACTAACAAGTGAAATGAGAGATAGGAATACGGAAGTTAATTGCAATCACCTAATGAAGTTATAGCGACGTTTCTTAAGATATTCAAAATGGGATGCATGTACATAGTTCATTTCCAATAGTACATGTGGTAGTGCCAAATGAGTGATTGTTTTACAGCTTGTATAGCTTGGAGCGCCATCCTTCTGAAGCTAAAGGTTGTCTTAGTCCATGAAAGAAAGATGGTTATTATCCTTCATACTGCTCTAAAAAACCATATCAAACTGTCACTCGTTGAGGATTCATTGATTTTTTTTTACGATTACATGTTGGTTTTCCAAACGCTAAATGCTACAATTTTGCTTGTTTACATCGCCGCCTAGATAGAAATGCACCTTTTCAGAGAAGATAATTTTTCGGGACGAACTGGATATTGTCATCGACCTACTTTTAAAACCACATGGAGAGAAGATATAGAAGGAAGTGGTCAGTAGCCTTTAAGTTCAGAGACAATCAGACCTTGTTTGCGAAGAACGCAAGATCTTTTTGCATAATTTTTCCAAGGCTAGTGCGGATAACGTTGAGGTGCTGGGATCTGTGTTAAGTTGATATACTGGTATTGGCTTGCCCGTTTTCGGCGAAAGTGGCAATATTCTCAGGTATGCGCTCTCTATGACCACGGAAACAGTGCTTGTTGCTTAATAGGAAGTTTGTTTCGGGAAGTTTTGCAATCAATTTTGCATACACGAGGCGATTTTGGTCAAATAAATTTTTAAACGTGTTCATTTTCTACAACAGAGCTATAACGCTAAACAGATGTTTAACGCTGAATCGAAAATATGAGCAGTCTGTTTGCAAAAAAAAAACACGAATAAATATCAAGGGATCCAGTTAAACAAAGACTTGAAACAGATATGGCTTACGGAACTTTGTAATCTTAGTGCAGATGTTTGTAGGGTCCAAAAATGACAAAAATAATTTTTGCGGACACTTGTTTCCTGCCTCCCACATTCGTGCGAAAAAATGTAGTTCGAGTGCAATTACCATAATAACCGCAAACACGACGTCTTGTGAAAAGTGAAAAAAGTGTTATATTATTTCGGTCATAAGGAGTACGATCGTTTCATTTGTTTTTGACAAGTGCTTTTCCATGTGTGCTGCTCCGATTGAAAAGTGCCGAGAATCGAAATAGCTGCCATTCCAGATTCTCCGTCGTTCGGAATCGGGATGGTAAGTAACGTAATTGACCAGCAATTGACGAGCAGGAAACAATATCCGTACGAGCCATTCGGGTACAACAGATAACGAGTAGATAGCATCGAAAAACCGACAAATAGTCATAAATCACATTTTGAAACTCAACAAATTCGAAAATTTTGATTGGCTGTACAAATCGTATCATCCGAAAATTTGGTATATACGGACATGAATGAAGAAATTTATAGGCGATGATTTTTTTCGAACCATAGCTCCAATATTTCTACAATTTCGAACATTTGAAACTTTTAAACATGAAATATTTCATTTTTGCAACACCAAATCCGAGAAATTTCCCATCGGTATTGGCTGTCACCGTGATAAGCGGTTTCTAATTGATTTTAGATTGTTGAAGAAGTATTGTAATTGACGAACATGCATACACATTTATTTACCATACAAAATGTCAACGTCAATCGAAAAACTGAGGCAGCTCGCGATTCATTTGAATTTTCGCGATTCATTTGAATTTTTGTTGTTGAAAGACTTTGTTAAATCCATAAAAAATCAGTTTATTTGTATTTAAGCTAACTGTTTAGTTTTAGCCCCCGTCGTCCGAACCAGGTGAAGTTTTGAAATACCATTTATTTTAGAACTTTTTTCATATTTTTTATACATGTACACATATTTTTTTAATTTTTTTTTTGACTTTTTTACAATGTACTTTTTTCTAATTGAAAAAAAGCATTTGAATTTATTATATTATTTTTGTTTGAAGGAAATTCATTACCTTAATTTCAGATTTAGATTCAGTAGAGCCATGTTGATGTGGGCTCTCTATTCGTCTTCCCAATCAAAATTCTCTTTAGCTCTCTTTCATGTAGCGAGACTGACGAAAGAGCCACGACCCGTCTCTTGAAATACCCATAACACCGGTGATTCAAATCATGCGAAAATAACGAGTCGGACAAAAATCAGTTTTGATGGTTGCTCAGAGTTGTTTTGCAACACAGTTTCATATTGGAATGGTTTAGTATATAATTTCATTGTAAGTTGTGATATTTGCAGGAAATTAAGTGTAGTTAGATGACCAAAAAATGTCTCATCTCAGTGAAGCTGCTAAAAGCACTTTGAATTGCTTATTTAGGGTCATGTCACGACAATTTTCTTCTCTACATTCACCATGTTTTTGTGCAGGACACATTAGCTGTAGGAGTTTCCGTCATGGCAGGCCTTACATTCCGTCTTGAATGTTAAACGGACGCATGGGTTTGCAGACCTAAGTTGCTCTTGCTAATAGTTCCCCTTTTATACATAAATAAGTTACAAATAAGTGAGCCACTATTTCAAAAGCTAAATTCAATCAATCCCAACGATTTCACAAAGTTCTAACAACAAATTAATATCAGTAAGCTTCGTTTCTCAATGCTTAACGTGCGTTTTTAGTTTGAACCGCTAAATTCTCATCCGCTTTGACACTTTCTTGTGGGTTTGGAGGTTAGTCGGTGGTAATACGGCTTCACCTATGTTCGTGGGAAATCCTGATTACGCACGTTATTTTGAATAGTAATTGTCACTAAAGTTCACTTCTTTTGCTGAGTTGCAATTATGATAGTAGACAAAATGTCTAATAAAATAGCAGTTTCTACTTTTTGGTGAGAATGCAGTTTTTATTCTTTTGTATTATCAAAACGCACCCCGAAAGCTCAGTTGTGCACATAATGACCGCAACACTGTCTGAAGAGGCACTAAGCTATAATCTGCAGGAACAATGCTCATTTTGCTCGTTATTGTATAGGCTGTTGCCACTTTTTGGTGACGATGGTGAAAATCATCGCATACAATCAATTAATAAGATACAAAGCTAGCTAGTTTTCCCATCGTTGGGACAACCACCTGCTACTCATACAAAATTGGCTATGGTGTTTCTAAGGGATTTTATTCAATGAAATTCTTATGAGAGGCTTCATAGTAAATCATGGTTTCGGCCAATTATAGAGCCCTACTCAAAACCCTTTGAATTGAAAGTTTGACACATTTCAGCTGGCTGCTAAATAGTTTGTACAGGGTAACTTGTTACATAGTATCATACACTTTATTTGAATCATTCGAAATAATGCAAGAAAAATTGCACAGCAACCAGATTCTAAGCCTCAATAAAACACTCTTCGTTGCACAGCTTACTCTGCACATTAGTTAACCTCAGTTTACAGAAAATACAAAGAATTATTCCATGGCAATTTTTTTCCAAAGTCATTTTTCAGTTTGATATTACGATAAATTATGCACGTAAGTGAATGGCCTCGATTAACCTAAATTCAAAAAAAAAACATCCTAACCTACAGATATCAGGTAAATTCAAAACAACTTAACAGAAAAATAATATCATAAAGTACAACAAGTGTCCTTTTAAAACTGTCGGACACATTTTTCCATCTCACAAATTCCTCAAATTGCTTGCAAATTTCTACTTTCCTACTCTTCAACTTCTTCAAAATGTAATTTACCATACATTTAGTAAATGTTTCAATTTACCATATTTTCACCTTTGCCAGAAACTAACTTCCATCTACACACTACATTAGCTTGGTAAGAATGCTGAACAACAGAGTTTTGAGTCACACAACTTTCGAAGATCTAGTTTTCCCATTTTCATCTCGTTCACGTCAGCTTCAATATACTCGCTGAACATCTGAGATACTTTGTTGCATGACACATAGTTGTGAATATATATTTGCACCTGGTTCACGTTCTCTGCCAAGCTGTATAATTTTTGGCTAAGGAAAATATTTACGGTCTGCGTATATATTTAATTAGGACCTTTTCGAAAATTTAACACACCCTCGAGACTCGAATAGTTTATGTTTCATGAAGCAGTCTGTCTACCTACGTTTTGTTAAGCTAGTGTTGGGATTCCAGGGGCGAGCGACCCCGATCTGATGCTGACCGTAAGTAAAAGTGAAAGTTTTTCATTAAATCGCTGAATATATAAAGTGGATATGAATGACGTTGAGTCTGTCCTCGAGTTGGAAGCGAAGTGGAGGTGTGTGAATGAGGCACGTGGTGAGGGTCGTTCGGAGGGTGGAGGTGTGGATGCTTTATGGCCACGTAATTGCAATGCAAAACAAACTTAAAATGATGATACCTTTAAGATGTTTGGCAAACGAATTGTGTGCTGGTTAATGTTCGTGTACAAAGGATATCTTAAAGGTCATAGAGAAATAAAATGCTATGAGTGGGGGTATTGCTTTTTTGATGGTTAGTTAGAGAGTCGTTTAGAACGTTTTACGACCGTTGAGATAGGGTATTTACGTTTCGTGAGCATATAGGATGGAAATTAAGTTTTAGAATGAAAGATGGTATATAGTATGTGTGATATTGGCATAAAACACGTGCTTTCGATCGTGAAACATAATAAAATATAGCTTTGTTTTCAAGCGCCCAGTGTGGGTCACATTCCACAGAAAATACGATATGTGTGAAATGTGTTGGGGATATCAAGATGGCCAATTTTAATCGTATTTTTCCACTTGTTGAGTTTTCAGTGGTTTTGATGATAATTTATTTTTCTGAATTATAAAAGTTTGCAAAAACTGAAATGCACTTTCATTTCGAATAAACACCATCATGAACATTTCACAATCTGGCCAATGATTACAATTTTTTTTGGAAGAAAGCAAAGCTAAATTGTTGATTTTGTACCAAATATTTTTACTTTTTATTTCTTTCAATAGCTTGTATACATGCACATACGTAAACGTTAATCGAAGATACACGTGCGTAGTACAATATCAGAGAACCATCTAAGTATCTTTCATTCACTTATTTTCATGTCTCTGGTGTCTTCCGATCTGACAGAAATTAACTTCTAATTAAGATTGATCTGTTACAAATGAATAGAAGTCTTTGAATGGGATTAAATGCAATGTAGATGTAAGTATAGTGTTACTGTAATAAATCACTCGATTACTAAGCGATAAAGCTGTTTCGGACTGTGAATTGTATGTAATGGATGTTTTGTGCAAATGAAGTAAACTGAAACTACACAAGATATAGAAGGAACGCGATAGATTGGAGGGGAGACGGATTGGAGAAGATACAGAAGGAAGAAGAGATAATATGCGGAAATGAATGTTTAACACAAATTACTTACGTATGTTGTGCATGGCTAATATGATTTGATATGGAAATTGAATTTGTTAGAGAAACATGAGATTTACTATTGCATTGCTAATAGGTTTCTGACATATAATATGATGTTTGTTATATATCTACGTGACAGATGAACTATGTAAGAGGAAAATATATTATATATTCATTTAGAGGATGTATTATGAATTTGTGGATTTCATGCAATTTTTTGTGCCAACAGGCTCACAACGATAACACTTTCAATCCAGCGAGTGATATATTCACTAATTTCAATGCTTCTGAACCAATCATGCTGCTGAGCGTTTTTTTTGATTGCATTGAAAAACCTAAAAACTGTTTTTGATGCTAAAAGTAAGATAAAATGAAAATGAGCTTCAGTAACATTTTTGCAAAAATTTAAAATGTTTTTAATATCTATAGCAAATGAAAACGTACAAGTATTGAATCTATTCAAAAAATTAATTCAAATCCGTCTCGGTTTGGAAAAATCATATGTTTTAAACTATCCCCTCTAGTCCATGCTCGACTTAACGAACACGAGCATAGTTTTAAGAAAGGTCGTTCTAACACTACCAACCTAAAGGTGCTGGTTTCTCATGTTCGTTCCAAAATGATGATGCGAAGGAAAATAGTCTACACTGACTTCAGCAATGTGTTTAATCGTGTTGATCACTCTATTTTGATTTCCAAGCTGCAGCGATTCGGAATTACTGGAGCTTTACTAAGATGGCTTAGCTCTTACCTCCACAACCGCCGCCACAAAATGTGAAATTCCAAAGGTTTATCTCTAAAAAAATGCATGTCAATTCAGGTGTACCTCAAGGCCCTTTGCTCTTTAACATTTTTATACCAACCTTGCCAAAGGTTTTATCTAATGTATCTTATATACTCTATACGGACGACCTGAAAATTTATTTTACTATAAAGTCGCTATCAGATGCCAACTTTTTTCAATTAAAACTAAATTCACTCGAACATTGGTGCAGCGTGAACAACCCTCCTCTCAATATCGCAAAATGTCATGTGATTAGCTTTTGTCGAAAAAGTACGCTCGTACATTAAGCAATACGGCGCTTAGTGGGGTCGATAATATATTAGACCTCGGTGTGGTGCTGGATGAAAAGCTCTGCTGTAATTTTCATTATGACAAAATGATTTCACAACGACTTGGCTTCATTAAGCGACGCGCCAGGGAGCTTCAGAACCTTTGGTTTACAAAATCACTATACACCGCGCTCGTTTGCTATCTTCTTCATTATCTGGAACCCGGTTTTTGAAATTCACAGCCAGAGATTTAATTTATTCAAAAGCAATTCTTACTATTCGCTCTTAGAGGTCTTTATGATCCTTGTGATTTTAGCAATTTACCGTCTTATGAATCTCGCCTTAGACTTCTAAACTCCAGAAGATTAATGTTATCTGACTGTTTCAGTTTCGATGTCATTAGAGACGCTGTTAATGTCGACTACATACAGGAAAGATGTGTGCTTAATCATCCCGTAGGAGTCACTAAATCTTGACGAATGCTGGTTGAATATAAGCGTAGCACAGCATATGCTGATAATGAGCCTATAAATGGATGCTGCAAGTCAACACTTTTCCCCCACGATATCCAAAGCGTCCTTTGAAAACAGAGCTATCAAGGCTCTCTTATCCAACCTTCTCTAGTCTACCGACTTATTATCCTCTTATGACTTATGACTAATTAATTTTACAATTAATGAATTAAATAATGAAACTCGTTTGGCGTTTTTTTTAAACATGTTTAGGTTTTTTAATTTTTAAGAGTATTTCATTTATATGTAATATTATACATTGTTTGTTGAAATAAATAAATAAATAAATAAAAATGTTAGTATGCTTAAACAGCTCATTGTTTGGTCTTTTCAATAATTTTAATCTCTTTGGCAAGATGATTCAATATAATATAATACATTTACAACGTATTAAGCTATTTTGTTAATTAATACATCATCAGAAGGTAAAACAATGGATAAAAAAAAGGTTTTTAGAATGGAAACAGTTAATAATTGACCAAGAAATGAAAAACATTGGGGTGATATAAAATGCTTGAAAAGGTGCTTTAATCTGTGAACTGATATTGAACTTTGTTCAAATATATATTTTCCTAAATGAAATCTATCAAAACCATTAAAAAAAATTTATTAATTCGTTAAAAAATTTATTAATTTATTATTTTTAGTGGAGAAGATTTTGATGATGAGTCTTTTCATATCAACTTGTAGGCTTGACGTCTAAAATATTTTTTGATCCTGCTCAGTATCTTACAACAATATTTTTTTGAACCGTCAACTTAACAAATTTTTCAAACAAATTTTTTTGAACCCTCAACTTAAATTTCTTCAGAGTTATCGATTTCAAGTAGGACCTGATGGTATGCACACGAATTTTCAAATTTTCAGATTCATTTAAGTTTCATATTTCACGAAAGATGGCTTATTATTTTCATGTGAAAACTTTTAATAATTGGTCTTGCACGAATAAATCCACTGCAATTTTTTTAAATACGTTTTTCGAGTCAAAAAAATTGTTCAAGCCCTTTTTATTAATGGAACTTTGTCTCCATAGATATGGTTTTCAATACAGCTACTGTACTTTTTGATATACCAATATGTAGCACCGACAAATGAAATCACGTCAAAAGTAGTGCTGTTGCTGGTAGTGGCAAGTGTCTTGCCTCTAGATGGCATAATTTCATTTCAGAAGTTCAATAAAATTTGCTTGACATTATCATCACCCACTGTAATGAATTTCAAAAAAAAAAAAAAAAAATGGTTACAATTTTCCGTCTTTGGATTTTAGCAGACGGCAAAAAGAGGAAATTTTGGAAAAAAAATTGGGAAATAAAAACGGCTTAGATTCAAATTATTGCAAAATAAAATGCAAATAGTATAGCAGTATGCATCCAAAAGTTTTAAAATGTTACATCTCTCTTATGTTATTAATAAATTTGTTTAATTATTTTTGCATATTAAATCATTTCGATTCTCAATGAGTTTCACAGCGATTTGATGCTAATGCCACTCTCACTGAGGAGTTTCTTTGGTACAGACTAAAGCTGACTAACAAAATTACCATTATATTAATATAATTATAGAATGGGCAGTTCAAATTTAACTGGTTTTTTATTTCTTGGTAAAGGTCGTGTACACGATTGGTGACATGTTTTTTTATTAATTATTGCAGCTTCAGTTAGTGTTAAATCCAACTAGTGTTTGATAACTTCTAAATTTGATATAAAAACAGTCTTATTAGATACTGTTAAAATAAGGGGGCTTGAAAATGATTTATGAAGACACAGTCAAGGTTTCATTTCAGCTGAAGAAATATTTTCATAATTTTTCAATAACATTAAGCAGCCTCTATAGTAGACGATTTGATTACTGCTACAATTACTGCATTTTGAAATTTGTGCTTTCGTTAAGTGGGATACCCGAGAAGTTGAACATTGTTGCGGAAAACGCATTTCGATAGCAAAATACAAAAGCCTTTCATATTGTCAATTTGTTAAACATTATTTATTTCATTCATCATCTAGCCAGGTATCAAAGTAAAAACAAGTACATAAATAGCAAAAAGATTAAAACAAGTTACAAATTGCAAATGTATTTATTTATGTTTTATAAATATATAAATAAAAAGCTACGTTTTAATTTACACTATGACAAAGTCTTAAGCAAGGCTAATAAGCAGCTTAGATTCATCAAAAGACATGCGAAGGAATTCAAAAACCTATGGGTCACGAAGACTTTATGCCTAGCTCTAGTTCGGCCATTGCTCGAATATGCATGTATTGTCTGGCACCCTACCTTTGATGCCCATAGCGATAGGCTCGAATCGGTGCAGAAGCAGTTCTTGCTTTTTGCGTCGAGATATCTGTATAATCCTTACGAATTTGATAATCTACCTTCATACAGATACAGGCTAAATCTCTTAAATCTATCAAGTCTATCTTCGCGGAAGATAGCCATATGCTCCTGCTTTACTTTTGATGTTATTAGGGGCTTGATCAATGTTGTGTCCCTGTCCAATAAGATCACCTTCAACGAATCAGTAAGGCAGACGAGGCACACACGTTTACTCAATGAATACCGACACCACACAGTTTACGCCAATAATAAGTCAATCAATAGATGTTGCAAAATATTCAATAGCTTCTCAAAACACTATTCCCCAACCATTTCCCGACCTAGGTTTAAAACTGCTCTGACTAAAGTGCCTACGTCATGAATGCCCTATCGAATTCCCTACCAAAGATGGTTATATTTTTAAAATTATTTCATTATTGTGTATTGTACAAATTTATATAAATTGTTAAATATTAATTGTAAGTGTTTTTTGTACGCCTTGTTTGGTTGAAAATAAATTAATTTAAATTAAATAAGTTACAAATAAATAACACATAAATAATGAAATGACAAATAAATAAGTAAATAAGGGGTATTAACAAATTAACAAAAACGTTAGAAACTACGGGGTACATGAGGCTTCGATAAAGCAGAATATGAAGGATAAATTGGGAATCGTTGATTTGAAATATAGACTTCTAGCCCCTTTAAAATTCCTGCAGTATCTGTTTATCGGCTTACTAGCTGTGTACGTGGGGAAATGTGGATATTCCCATACGATTGGACCTGTTGTTAGGCTGTTTACATCACACTCATTTTCATGTGATTATATTATCAAAAGCAGGAAAAAGCGTTCGCATCGCATTTAGGTACTTTTGTCTGACTGATCCCGATCGTATCTAAATTCGGTTAGTTTTCGGTTAAAATTAAAAATAAAATAGGATGGGACATTGTTTTGCTGAAATTCAAGGTAAAATGAATGAAGACGTGCTTCAAATATATATTCGTAAGCGTATAACATTTTTATAATTTTGTTCGAAACATACAAATAATTTTAGGGTTGAAATTGCCTTTATTTTCATAGGTTGCTATGGTAATTACCGTAAATGTAGAGTTGAATTGTCAAAATTTTACTAAGAGCTAGTACAGAACAGGCCCAAACCGATTGCTTTCACTCTTTTGTACGTACCTGATTTTGATTTATATAAAAGCATGTGATTATGAATCTGATTATAGCCAAAAGCATGAATCGTCTTAGGAACTTGCGATTTTGTGCAAATGGGGTATGCATGACCATATTAATTTTCCGAAATTTAACTTCAACAACAACTTTGATGAAGTCGAGTGTCATCTGATGTAACCATTCTTTTGGATGGAAGTGGAGTTAAGTTTGATTGGCCTAGTTTAAACTTAAACTTCAGCTATCAAATTAGTAAGGGTTCTACAATTCTCTGAAAGCAAAGAGCAAAAATTACTTTTGAATGGGCTCGAGTCTGTTACTGTGGGATACAACTTCGCAGAAGTTTAAACATTCATCGATCAATAGTAAAAAAACACAGCCGATGACTACTACGACGAGGAAAACCACGAGTGGATGTTGGCCACCTGCAAATCCTTTTTCAATTTATAAAAGCTTTTCCGCTCAAGTCTCTTCAAGGATTCTAATCTCCTCCTGTACAAAACCATAGTCTTCATTAGCAAGAATAATTACGTGCTCGTATCCACGATTGACACAAGGATCCTGCGATGGATATTTGGCCCCCGTTGTGGGGAAATATGCCTTTATAATCACCTGTACGACAATGAAATACATGAGCGATTTCGCGACCGTGAGGTCTCTGGTAAAATGAGGGTCAATAGGTTGCTGTAGACTTACATGACCGAGGAAGATCCGGCTTGGAAAGTCTGTGCGCGCAAGTTTGTTGGAAAGATATGTCACGGCAGTCCTTGTCTTCAGTAGAGCAATGCGTACGCTAGGACGTCAAAGAAATGCTAATATAGCAAAGACATATTCTACTTGCATAAACGTTCTATCTACAGTTTAGTGCTTTCGAGATATTCAATGATTTGTGTTTTGATTTGTACTGGAGATACATATATGCAGAGTGCATTTTTCAATATTGATTTTAGCATACTTTCACAAAAGGTAGGTTTTTCAAATTTCGCAGAATGATGTAATAGAGTATTTAGTTTTCGAGCCGGGTGTTAACTCAAAAATGACAAAAATTTAGATAGAACGTTTATGCGAATCAGGACAGCTTTGGCCAAGGCCAGGACAAATCGGGCGAGCCCAAACGTGTGGACGGTCCAGACAAGCGACTTTGACAGGACTCGCCAGCGCTTGTGCGACTTCCAAACTGAATGGGTTTTTTGGGCACGAGTCAAAGGGGTTTCGTCATGACCCGGCAAATGCCGTCCATATGTTGGCCTCCAAGCTGCCACAAGTTTAGACTACGTTTTGAATGAGCGCATGAAGGAAAATATTTCTTATGGAATATTGGCATGAACATCGATTTTATTTCGTCAAAAACTTTAGAGGGTGGATAGATATGCAATATACACTATTATTTCAATATCATTGATGTAATCACGCAGTTATTTTTAAATCATTTGGATGCATTTATTTGGATATGATTCAGAGGAAAAAATCATTTTTAAACTCATATCTTGTGAAATTGGAATTGTTTTTGCGGGATGATTAAAATTGAAAATTTTTTTATTTATCTTGAAAATTTTTGTTTGAGAAAGTGGTTTCGAAAGCATGCACTGATTCTCATCAGACACCAGCACACAGTGCATACTTGACTGGTGTGACCACTTGCAGTTGGAAATCATTAATTTCTATTTACGCTGGTTGTGACAAATTTTAACATCTCCGACTTATATCCATCGAAATAATTTACTCATAAAAGTTATTGATTTGTGATCATGGTTCCCTTCTTGTCTATAAATCAGCATAGACAACGTATATCGTCTCTAAAGCTTATCAAAGCGGAGAATAATTGATACGGGAAACTCGATCGTTTTGCGGAATAAGCCTCCGAATGCCGAATCAAATTAGAATTGTTTTTGCGGGATAATTAAAATTGAAAATGTTTTTATTTATCTTGAAAATTTTTATTTGACAAAGTTCAAAATTTTCAAGATAAATGAAATATTTTTCAATTTTAATCATCCCGCAAAAACAATTCCAATTTGATTCTGCTTTCGGAGGCTTATTCCGCAAAACGATCGAGTTTCCCGTATCAATTATTCTCCGCTTTGATAAGCTTTAGAGACGATATACGTTGTCTATGCTGATTTATAGACAAGAAGGGAACCATGATCACAAATCAATAACTTTTATGAGTAAATTATTTCGATGGATATAAGTCGGAGATGTTAAAATTTGTCACAACCAGCGTAAATAGAAATTAATGATTTCCAACTGCAAGTGGTCACACCAGTCAAGTATGCAGTGTGTGCTGGTGTCTGATGGGAATCAGTGCATGCTTTCGAAACCACTTTCTCAAACAAAAATTTTCAAGATAAATAAAAAAATTTTCAAATTTAATTTTTAACCACCCAAAACAGCTGATTATCAGCTGACTATTGACAGCTGGTCACGTTGCAAGTCGCGGCCAATGCTTTGCTACAACGGAGGTTGTAGCAAAGCTTCACATTTAAAATTTAATGAGGGGATTAAACTATTAGGTAAGGGGATGCCATGTTTTGTCTCTTTATTGCGGATAGTTTGTTTCCCTCTTGCACGTTTATCTCATCCGAAATTTTATGTCATATGATCACCACGTGCAAAATTTCTTGTCAAGTTGATAGATGAGACGTTTGGTGAAAGTCGCAGGGGTAGATGCAAAGCAGTCGTATCACATGGGCAACTCTATTATTTTATCTCTATGTTTGCTACCATCCACACATCACCGACTCGTCTGATTTGGAGTTCGCCGGACCTGGGCCAATATGTCTTTGCTACAAAAGAATATCGAACTGTAGAACGGTGGTGTGAAACTGGGAAGCATAAGATACTCTTCTCCGACAGGCTTTGATTGGGCCACAGGCTGTTACGGGTGTAAGAAATTGAATAAAATGTGATAAAATATAATTGAAAATAATAACGCAAATTATGAACTCAATCTGGATGACGGGTGAACTGTGTTCGTTAGCAATTTGAAAAATCATTGGGATGAGTTGAAGCGTTCAATAAAAAAAAATAAAGATAAACCAGCTCGTTAGCTAACAACGTAAATACACAATTTCAAAATAGATACTAGAGATAATGCCAAATATATATTTGTGCTGGAATATTTTATGAATTTCCATTGTAGAAGAATTTAATGCAAAACGCTTGCCCTACAGAAATTATGAGTTTGTTTACTAATTTTGCTGTTGCCACTTGGTTTTTATTATTTATTGGTTCCAACAATGACATTGACTATTTTCATAGAAGACTTATCATTCTCGCGTTTTTCACTTTCTGGGTCTCTCCTTTTTTTCTCAAACTTGGAAAGCTGTTGTTTTTAGCTTTCGAAACTACTCCAACTGTATTACTAGGCTCGGTGCTTAAATAAACGAGCTCTTCCATATGTAATATGTTAAAATCTTATTGAGTTCAAAAAATAATATTATTTTGATATCTGTGCCGAAACCCATAGCTGTTTTAGAAAGAATGCTTTATATCATAAGACTTTTAATTTTTAATTTTCCTTAAAATTGACCAGCAAGTTAATAATTTTATTAGATTTATATATATCCAAAAGATATGACTTTAAGATACCCGTAACAAGCTCGTACACAATTATTGTCCATACGCCGCCATAGAAATCTTACAAGAGCCAATCAACTTCATCCGTTTCCAGTTCCATCTAATCTCAAATAGTCAAAAAAGTAGCACGAAACACAAATACCTCTTTAGTGTACTTTCTATACTAAGTCAGTTCTACCTCTGCCCAAGATGTGCTTTAAAATATTCAAAGTCTCGAATAAATACTGGAAAATAACCTCCAGAGTCAACAAAACTTTTTCCAAAATTGGAGAAAGTCAAATCCCTTCGATGTCAACATTGCATGTATATTAAGCTTGACTGTGATTAGCTATCGACAGCTAGTCGATTCAAGGGTGACTGGTAAAACGGTTGATGGAAGCGGTTGTACAAGTATTGACTCCTAGCTATGTCAGAGAATTAGATGAAGTGATTTGCTTTCTGTACTGAATCGTAATCTTCAATTTTAATTATTTCTCTGGGGCTCAGTTAGAAGTTTGTAAGTTCGGAATTTTGCAAAGCTGATCAAACTTGATGGCTTTAAGGATTTAGTATGAGAGGAATATACTCGATTGTGCTGACATGGTGAGTGGCGAGAAATTGAAGATTTTTCTAGGTTGAAAATGAAAGTGGCGTCTAGTGGCGTCTAGAAATAATCGGTTTATAAAAATGTGAATGAAAAGATTTTGAATGCTATAAAAGCAGAAGCGTGGACTTAAGGGTTTTTTTGTTCATTATATTTACATTGATTACATGAGAAATATTTTTCAACAGACATTTGTTTGAAGACTCATCAGTAAACCAGTTTCATTGCTCTGTTGATTAATATTTAAAAAAACAAACAACTCGCAGCCTACTATTGAGTTAAACCTCATATCTCTGACATCATTTCCTTCAGCATATATTCCAATCCTTTCCTCATCCAGTCATTTCTCTGGACCCGAAAGTTTCAAACTGCTGTAAAAGTCTGCACTCGAAACTTCCATCGTGGCAGTGTATTTATCGTCTAAACCATTTAATGAGAGTCCTTAATTGTTTCGTTGGAAAACTTTGAGCAATAGCAGCAGCAGTGATAGCAGCACTAGCAAGAAACGAACAACAACAGCCACGATGATAATGATCATGAAAGAAATGTTTCGCGATTTCGATGGCGATAACGTCCGACCATGGTTGGATTAAAGTCACCGAAATATCAACAGCGTAGTGAAAATTTTGGGGGGTTTAATATCTAGTACTTAAGAAAAGATGCCGAAAAGTGAGATTAGAATTATGAAAATCGAAGAAATTTAATTAGTGCTACGTAGTATTATATTGTAGTAGGAGTAGCTGTTACTAAGCTGACTTCTGTGCCCTATTGAAAATGGACTTTTTAATGAGGTTAACTGTAGGGATCGAAGGGCAATGAGAATGAAATGCGTTGCAGTATTTAGCCACGCTATAATTATGTGAGATTTTCGGGATGTTGAAAGGGTTATTTTGTGGTCATCTTGGTTAATTTTAGAGAGATAATTTATTTAAATTTGATGATTTGGGTAAATTTGCACATATTTTCACTAAAGCCTTCACAAAACTGCTGTTGAAAAACATTTTAGCACCAAAAAGACTTCCTTTTTATAAGTATTGGCGTTTAGATTTGTTTTCGGTGTAAATATATCATAAATTAATGCGCCCAGCGTGGGTGAATTTGTATAGGAAAATATTTTTTCCTTCGAACACACTCTTGCTGAGAAAAATTATGTAGTTTCATCGATGCGTTATACATATTTTATTTGTTTTGTTGACAGCTACATCAAACCAGGGAAATAAAATGTAAGTGATTTGAGGAAAAAGGGAAATTCTTCCAAAATATTATAAACTAATAGTCCTCAAAAATTGTGCATAGCTTCCAATATTGTTTTATTCTGCTGGACGAATTGAAAATACTTGTCAGTTTCTCATTCTTTCTGACTTGAATGGCAATTCTTTCATTCCAGCAGATGCACGTCAATCAATCTACTCTAAGAGCAAACTATTCATCACCGTCCAAATTGATTATTTTTCATTTTCATTCATAAATTACAACTGACTCATTCTCTCGGCCAGCACTCGTTAAAATACAATTTTTCACACCAGTTTGTATTCAAGCAGATAAAGCAAAAGTCTACCTCGATCATTAATACAATTCAAATTTCTTCAAATATTCAACAATTATGGCCATCACCGCAATGCCTTTCATTCGTTAATGACGCTCATTAATAACGGACCCCCAAAAGAAAAATAATTTTCTCGCTCTGTTCCTTTGTTTGTCTGTAATACAGTGATTTATCTCCATCATTTACAACCAAACCACATTTCCTCATTCACTTGACTGAGTTTTTCCCAGTTTTTATTGCTCCTACACCTCCTCGTTCCATTTCACTTCTAGAATACTAGAGCAACGTGCTGTGGCAACGGTAATTTTTCATTCGTCACTACCTATGATTGCCTCGACACAATCATAAAATCCATAGCATTCACGTGTAACATATGTAATTTGAAATATACACATCGTGAAATACGCAAGAAAAGTCTGAAATTTTCTCCTTTGCCCGTACAGTTCTTTTTAGGGTTAACATTTTTCTTCAGATCGTTGTTGTCGATATTTCGACAATCGCAAAAGTTAAAGTAGGATTTCAGCCAGTAGAAAAATTGAAGCTCTCCGCTCATTTTAACGGCACTGTCTTTATGAAGCTCTACAAGAAATATACAGCAATTTAGATTACCGTAACAACGACGATGTTTCGATTTGATGAAACCACCTATTTGATTTCCAGAAAAAATCATTTTCGTGCACAGGACTCGTTTCAAATAGCATGTACATAAACCCCGCTTCGGCGGCAGTGTCGAGCTGGAAGAATATGAACGCAATTCTGTTTTTAAAAATACCACCAAAAGTAATCAGCTTACCGTCATGATCTTCTCTTCGCCCGCAGTCAAGAAAATCTGTTTTCTTTCATACGTTGTGCATGTAAGCTTTCGTACTGATCCAGAAGAAAATCTTGTTGGAATATGAGTATGTGCATGCTGTTGTGGGGATGTGCGACTCGCTTGAGCATCATCGGATTCTTTGGTGTACATAGCATGAATTATCTGGCATGGAACACAGCATCCAGTTTTGTGGTATCCTTTTGAATCTAATTGCCAGAGAGCTTAGCTGTAGCAACAACATGGAGCCAGGGAAATCGATTGAGATTGAAAGGATTCTTCTTGAACGAGCATTTACTCAAATAACAAAAGATATCATACGTGCATGTGTGAAGGAAGCCGACGTGGAGGAAGATGATGAAAAAGGAAAGGGTTTTATTCGACCGAATGAAAGTGAATGTTATTTTTAGAGATAGGACTTGCTGGGTTTTGGTTCCACAAATAGTTGAATCTTGTTAAACCGCATTTGATTTGAATCGAACAAAATGAAAAAAAGTTGGGAGAGCAACTGAGATAAGAAGGAACATGGATGAGAAAATGTCTCTCTTAATTTGTGAAAAAGCCCTTCAGCTTTGGAGTGAAAAGAGTTAAAAATTTTCGAAAGTAGTTTTTGAGATACGTAAGCTTTATTTTTTTTTAGGTCTTATATAAGAAAACTAGAAGTAGCAAGATGTTTAGTTCCAGGCGGTTATCAAGGATACTACAAAAAATGAAAATGTCATGGTATAAGCTGTGATTTCATTTACAATCAATGTGTGTGGCGTTATTAATTTCATGGTTCCTCCCAACTCTAATTTGACTTAAGTACTTATTCACAGCTAATTTAAATTAAAGCTTGTTATGTGTTCATGAACATGGAAGTTTACAATTTTCGTTCGTTGTTAGATTTGAACTGAAGATCACACTGATGTGGTTCACAAGTTTCGGAAACTTTCATCGTACTGAGAACTGAGTTTTCCTCGTCTCCTTTTGGTGGAAGATCTCTACAACCCATCTCACCATTCATCTAAATGTAAAATTGTATCGCAGTGCAAAGGCTCCACTAAAGAAAGCTGGAGTATACAGTTAGTATGACAAGAGCGTGTGAAAGGGAAATGGGAATGTAGCATCCAGTAATTTCAATTGAAATTACTGGACCAATTATTTCGACGCACACTGTACCGTGCTCGAAATAGCTACATTTCTTTCAAATCGGACTAGCTGTAAATATTGTTCGATTTGAAAAATAATGTTTGCAGTAAGTCCGATTTGACATTGACTGATTCGATGCTCGAGTCATAAGCAAGACCCGGTAACGGGATTTTTCCTTCGCCTCGAGGATCAAGTCCGAACTGAGAGAGTCGTTGATGAATCTTGGCGGAGGCCGGACGGTCGTGGAGAGCCGTAGTGACGGGGAGTCGCAAGAAAACCGCGTGGTTAACTTTCCCAATGGAGCGGTTCTGTTTGAGAAGCGAAATTGATAAGTGTGTGCGTGCAGTGGAGTGCAAAAAGCAATCTTTTATGAAAAATGAAAATTTCATGTGGTAGAACTATTTTTTTCTCCGGTGCAATTAGCTCAGTGGAATTTTTGTGAACGATTTCTCCTTTGCTTTGCCATTCAAATTCAATTGTTATTTGCTGGTTCGTGTAATTAACGATAGCAGTTTACTAATTTGATGTTGTTCTTGTTTCTCGATTTGTGAATAAAAATCACCAATCCGAGCGAAAATGGACTGAAATTGGGATCCATAGTCGATACCATTGATACAACAATTTTAAGAGCTATTTTAAACTGCATGCTGGTCAGCCCCGTGTCTTTCGCGATGTCTACAATCAATTATTATATCCACAATATCGAACAAGTTCATCTCGTCAATCTTGGGAAAGTTAGTGGGAAAGGCGCGAACGTCAAGTGGATCGTATCGTTCGTAACCGCACAGCTAAATGGCATAAAGTAAAAGGGTACGACTTGGGTACGTATTACACATCATTAGCATCAACTGGTACGCCAGCCTACTTACTCTCAATCTATAAAATGGCCACTTTATTAATACTTCGGATTATTTTCTTGCCAAAACCTCAATTGTTGGGAGCATAACTTTTATTTCAAGAGCATCACTCTGTGGAAAGATCAGCAGTAAACATAACAAATCAGAAATGGATAAAACCAATCACAAGCAAATATTTATTAATTTTTAAGATGATTTATGAAGAAGATGATTTATTTTCTTTTATTCGTAGAATGTATAGGTAGATTTATCGAAAAGAAACAAAACCGAAAGTTCAAATCCACGCAAGAGCCCAAGAAATCATGATTTCTTAGTTCAATATTTTCTTTTGCATAATAATGGAAGCGAAATAATGCGTAAAATATATTTGGTTTGAAGGAATAATTGTAACCATTCTATTATTCAGATATGTTGTGTTAATAATAAATCAGATATTAATTTACAATATGCTATAAGCCGCGTTGGACTACTACTATAATATTCAAATTGAAAATATTGGGTTAGAACGAATCTTTGGCTTGGATCTGAGAGGCCTTAGTACGTTTTGTTTTGGGTTGTGGATTCATCGTCATCCTAATACGAATACCAAAACACAAAAGATCGATAAGCAAGCAAACGTTTAAAATATCATCTAATTCGCGAATCATATATTACGAATGCCATTAGCAGGCACTTCGAACTGTAAATTAAACCAAGAAAAGAAACAAAATACGAAAGTAAAATAAGAAATGTAATTGTGAATAGAATGCAAAAAGAAAAAAAAAAGAATTATAAGAACCAAAGTAATAAATCATGTTGAGACAGGTCAGAATAAATAATAATTTTTGGTTAAATTAAAAAAAAAAAAAAACAACAAAGAAGAGACTTATTTTGTTTTAAACTCGAGCGAAACACTAGCGCGTATGTTTAAAATTTGTATATTTCTGATAAATCCGATTATCTTTTCTGTCTAGTTTTCATTAAACGAGAATGAAGAGGAGCATTTTGCTATGTAAACCGAATAAAAAAGAAGATGAAATAATAATGTTTTGCTGAATCTAAACGCACCGGTCTTCTTATTGGGCGAAGGCCCGCGAAGTTCTTCTTCTTTTTCAGGGTCCGCGCAAGGCCTGGCTGGCCAATGATAAATTAAATAGTAGTATTTCGTGATTTTTTTCAGCTTTTTGCTTACAAGGGAGGGATACTGGCCACCCTAGTAGTTTCCGTAATTTTGTTAGATTTTTTTGAATTTTTTTTATGGCCAGTATCAGAGGGTGGAGGGCCCCAGACCATCGGGGTCAGGGCTCCACTACCATCGGGGGTCCGGGGCTGTCTGCCTCACCCAGGTTCCTTGTAAAAGAGAGGTAGCGCATTATCCTGTTTTCCCTTTTGTAGATTTTCAATTTTCTGGCTCCGTGCTTTGTCACGAGCACTGGGTCTGCTTAGTCAGCCCATGTTGCAGAGCCTGGGTGGTTTCCTTTACGGAACTATGCCCCTTTTGGTCCCTGGATATGTTTACATATCAGTTTGCGGCTACGAATTCATGACGGATGAATACTACGTAGCTTCCCGTTTTCTTTGAGAGCAAACCAACTCCATTTTCAAGAACCCACCCCAGCCGCAGCGAGCTAGCAAAGCGGCACACCAGCATCCGTCGGGGTTGGTTAAAGGGTGCTCCGCTAATGCGGACGAGGGGCCTTCACGGCCATTTCTAGGGCACCCTGCTCTCGGGGCAATTCTTTTTTTTTTTTTGTTTTGCCTCTTGAATGGCACTAGCCATTCCACTTTTCTGACCTTAGCACTCTTGGTTCTGGACTTCGGTCTGGTTCTAAGTTGTGCTAAGGCCACTCCCATCTTCTGCAAACGCTACAGGAACGAAAAACAAATGAATATGTCCAGTCGGTTTCTATTTTATTAGCTTCTATATTAAAAAGGTTAATGTGCGTTATATGAATGTCAAATTGCCACCGTTTTGCAGTAAAGCTTGGCACCGTTTTGGCATATGTTCGACCAGGTTTTTAGCCAGTGTTGTTGGTAAACATTTCCAGATAACGCGAAGATGATAACATAGCTGCTTCCAATTTGCTACACGATTTTGCCGAACCTTTAGCGGCAGCTCAGACATTTTCCATCGGGTTCGTGTCTGGTGACTATGCAAGCTAGCTCATTTCCACGATGCCGTTTTCCTGTTTCAATTCGGTGCATAGTCGGCTGCGATGTTTTGGATCGTTATCTTCTTGCCCTCGAATCGGGGCCAAATCGTTTACCGGCAGACTTCACCAAACACTTTTGATAGATCTCTTTCATCATTTGTGAGTTCGGTATTACAGAGGAAAAAGGCACCCAATCGTGAACCTTGACAGAATGTTTAAAGGGGATATGTTGTATTCCTCGAATCGACGAAGCTCACTTGTATGTACTCCATGCCCAAAAGAAAAAAAAACGTCCATAAAAATTACATTGGAAAACCGCGTTCGCTATTCTTAGTGGTCCACTGTTCTCGTTTTTCAATGTGTCTTTCGCTCAACAGAGGTTTGGGGCATCCGTAGCCTGGGGCACTTGGTCGTCTATTTATTGTCCTTTTCGCACCAACAAATTCTGTTTTTTGTTGTAGTTAGATTTTGTTCGGATAACCCTCGGTGGTTCTTCTTAAGCCTCTCCTCTACCACGTAAATCTTCCACCATTTTTGTCTCATTATAACGGTCAATCTACTGGCGAACAAACTGGTTCGGGTTTCTTAAGTCGTTGCAGCAGCTACATTTTGGCTCATTAGGGTGCAAACTCAAAACTACAGCTTCAAATATCTTTGCGTACACATAATTTATTTTGATTATCTCTCATCTCTCTGAAAGCACAATGCAATTGAAACCTGCAACGTACATTAGAAAAAGCCTTAGCCAATCAAACCAACACTTTTCAGGCAGTAAAAAACAGTTTTCGTTTACAGCGCACACGCTCTTGTGATACTAAGGCCAATGACAGACAGTTCGGTTTCACCGAAGCGTTTAACGCTTCGGTTTGGCGCGTCGGCTGCCACACACAGCGGTTTTCAAAAGCGTTTATCGAGTCGGTTTAGTTACAAATTACGTCAGAGTATCATATTTTCCTTCCCCTATCCCATGCATTCATCAATGCATCCAGAAAATTTCAGCTCGATCGGACTACGCAGCAATGAACTCATCGAAAAACGCTCGAAAAACGAGTCGGTGGGTCATTTCTCTCATCAACCGACGCGATTCCAAAACCGAGAGGCGGTTCGCACCGCGGTGTGTGTCATCACAATGCTAAAGTAATGTACGACTATACCGACTCGGTTTTCCTCTCGGGAAACGCCTCGCAAAAACCGCTCTGTCTGTCATTGGCCTAACTGTAGATCGTTTGGCGGTGTGTGATGTTTGTTTGGCTTGATGAATACCCAGTGTGCCAAATTCAGCATTTCGTTGAGAATTCTTTCAGAAAATTGAAGCGAATTCAGAAAAAAGTTTCGGATTCTCAATCTTATTCGTTACGAATTCTTTAAGACCGGTATGTGGAAAACGTTACAAAAACGCCGAAAGTGCCCAAACTTTCCCCTCTTTAGCTCCTGAAAAGCTTTCGTACAATGGTTCATTTTTTTCAAGATTCATTGCGAATTCTTTCGGAATTCCTTGTGAATTTTTTGTGAATTCTTTGCGAATTCTTTGCGAATTCTTCGCGAATTCTTTACGAATTGCTTACGAATTCATTTCGAATTCTTTACGAATTCTTTGTGAATTTTTTGAAGATTTTTGTGCAGGTTTCAAATAGTTCTTTGAGAATGCTTCCAATACTTTTTGGATACATTTTAATAACATTTATTGAATAAAATACTTATAATTTTTAATTCCAATAGAAATTTTTTTTATTTGTTGTTTTATTTCATACTATAAATTTTAGATAACAATTTTTTTCGCCCGTTTGCTAAGCTTGTCTTTGTTGCTATAAAAAAACCTTTTTTAAAAAAAACCTTCGATCTCGTCCCGTCTTCTTGGAGGAAATTTTTGCACAGCAGCTTCTGCATACAAAAAGGAGAAGTTACAAGAGAATAACAAATTTGAATAGCATTACGAACCTTTAAAATAGACACTGTTAACACCTCAAGCAACACAACTTCAAAAAACTTTGTAGGCACTTGCACTTATGCATGAAAAACAGTTGTACGACTAAAGTACTGTTTTAATACTTACTTTACTAGATGAAACATTAACGGCATTAGGTTCGGAATTTGTTGCAAATTCCAATGTATTTCGTAACAAACTCTTAACAATTTCCCTATCACAGATTCGTTCGCACTTTGTTTGGAATTTGTTCGAACTCAGTAAAATTTTCGCAACGAATTCCGATTGATTTTAAATTTGTTTCTTCCAAACTTCAGAAGAGATTCTTAAAAAATATTCAAATGTTTCTCATAAAATAATGAGCAGTAATACCCCAGTCAAAAGTTGTATTCATTTCAAGAGCTTTTTATATTTCTATCTCTTTCGCTCACTTTCAGAATAGTCGTAACCAATTCCGAATTCCGAATTTGGCACGCTGGGTAGTTTTAATGTTTTGTCGTGTATGTATGGTATATTTCAATCGGGGGGATGTTCAGTATTCCGTGTATGTCCGTATTTCTAATGTACCATGGTGTTCTGAATATTTTCCTGCTCATTTTGTTCACTTTTCCGGTATATAATTTTGTTGAAGCTAGTCGGTCTGATTTGAGAGTCTGTTGTTAACGCAGAGGCAAATATTTGATCAGCATCCTCAGAAACTTTCTCTTCCTCGCTAACGTCATTCTCCAGAGAGCGGCTTTTCTAGAATTGATGCTCCGAAACCTCAGCAAAAGCCGCAACCTTGCTAGCATTGCACAGGTCACCCGTTCGTCCGGTATTGCACTTGTCCGGTTGTCAGTTGTCTGGTTGTCCCAGTCTGACCGGGTCACAGTCTGTTCTAAACTGCCAACCGTGCAGCCTGGAAGCGGTGGAAAGCAAGAAATATTCAAAACGTCATTTCTAATTGGGTTCACGATACGAGCGATATTAACTTGCTTCCTTTTGGCAAACTTTGCTTTCACCTGTATGTATTCCAAACGCTTAGGACATTAGCCACCTGAGGAGCGATGATTATCCCAACAGTTTACACACTGAAAAGAGGTGTTTGTGCTATCGATGGTCTCATGTCCTCTGGAACATACACCGGACTTTACTTTCATGTGACAGTTAGATTGCCTATGGCCAAACATTCAGCACCGTTTTGTAAGTGCAAAAGGTGAGGCTCGTGTTAATTATTAAATCGTGTTAAATCGGTCACTTTTTCAGTTGAGCATTAGCGTTTTTCTCTCCAATATTTTCCCCATTGAGCTTATGCATCACAGGGCTGTGGAGTCGGAGTCGTGCCCCTGTATATTTAAAGCAGAGTCGGAGTCGAACGCGACAGAGCCACGACTCCGACTCCACAGCCCTGATGCATCAGCTCATTGTTGCATTTTATAAGGTCAGTGTTTAAACTGTTCAACCATGCTGACAAGTTATTTTCATTTAAGTCATTTAAGTCTTTTAGTTAAGTGGTTGATGTTTTAAACAATTTATCCTCTTCCTTGTTACTATAAGCTATCTTGCCTCTGCAAAATGAATACAACAAGAGACGAAAAAAACGGTATACGTAAATATGACTTAAAGCAAATAACTCTAGCCTTTTTTAAGTTCAGAACGGTCCTAATTGCGACTATTATTGGCTTCGTCGTAGCTAAAATTATAAATATCTAGAAAGGAACACCATTCCTGACTGCTAATACTTTGCCGAAAGTTTTTTGTCTGGCATTGATTACATAATTTTTGAAACAAACTGTCAGTTCATGAATTATTAAACTGAAAATTCAAAAAGCAATCTTTTCAAATTCATGCTCCATCTCTTAAAATTTCATACTCGAAAAAATGGTCCATAAACTTCCTGTCACTGAAATTCTTTATGTTTTTCTAATTTACAAGGAAGTTATGACTAAAATGTGCCAGCTTGTTTGTTACAATGACACCGTTCGGGGTCGTAAAATGATGATTTTATAGCTCTAAGAACATATTGAACAGAATCAGGTAGCCTTTGCAACCCAAAATAATTTTATATGTGATTTGGTTGGAATTTATCGAAGAAATTTTACGATTATCGTTTACTCGTTTGAACAAAAAAAAACGATCAATGCAATGGTGCTTTCATTTCAAAGTGAGTGGGTTCCAGCCAGTGAGTGAGAGTTAAAGTACTGTAGTTCGAAAAGTCTTGGTTGTGTTTTCGAATAACAAATTTTTAAAACAAATTAAATTTTAAAAAATTTTTACAAAAGATGGTATGAAGGCTAGCCTAAATGAAATCGAGAATTTTAAAGGATAGATTTTATTGAATATATCCAAAATGAATAAATCTGTCTAGCATGAAAATTATGCTGATAAAGTGAACGAACATGCTTGCTACTTCTTTATCTTTCCTTTAGATAAAGAATTTTTCGAACCGCATTGGTCTGAAATTCATTCTCCCACTTCAAAGATTTAATTTCTTTTTCGTCCTTTTTGTTAAATTTACCCTCTTGATAAAAAAGGTATCATTCCTTCTGTAATTCTGTCTTGTCCTTTATTTCAATTCGCTTTGACGTTATTCATAATGAATGATAGCACTTCAATTATTACAAAATTTTCCCGCGTCAACATTATTCACTCGAATATAATGATTGTCTAACGGTCATCCATCGGAAATTTGACGTCCGTAATTTCATTTTGGGGGAAAATGCCAGGTAATTTCTCTTAATTACACTAATTCGAATATTTTCATTTGATATTATATTCAGTTCAACAAACTAATTAGCTTAATGGTCGAGCTAAATCAGAAGATTTCAATTTAGATTGGCGGATGATTGTCGCGAATGAATCAAGAAATTAAGTTTTTGAATCAAAGGTTGAGAGAAGCGTTTTTTCTTCTTCAGAATTATAATAAGACAAAATACTAACAATAAATTATAAATAATTATTATAAATAGCATGAAGGTCCGGAATAATTCATTAAACAAAATTTTCATTGATATTCCAGTCGAAATGTGGGTATTATACATACATATAACATACATATTTAGATATTTCTAAAAGTAGATATTTGATTTTAAACCACCTCATACTACTCCAAACAGCAATTTTATTACTAATGTTCGAAAATCGATTTGGCCAAAAATTCAGTGACTATTTCCTCGGAACGCGCCATCTGATTCAGGTGAAACTTTCAGAATGCATTGATGTATACGCAGAATAGGTCCAAGTTTCACTAAATGTCAATTATCTTTAAGCTTTTGGTGCCGGCGGCCATTTTAGTGATATTTTTAATATACCTATTATTCCGTCCACAAATGATTTTTGCAAAAATTAAGGTAGCGGAATGAATTTTGAACGTGTTTTAAATGTGAATCAGATTGTGTTTTGGAATTTTTTTAACCCCATGTGTGCGCTAGGTGCCTAAAAAGAGATCGGGAAAATTTGAAAATTTTTAAATTGCGATTACTTTCAGGAAACTTTCAGGACATATTAGTATTGTTTAGTTGTGAATTTGTGTAGCTTGCAATAAACATGTTGGCAACCCTGTAGCTAGGGCAGGCGCTGAAAGTGAAAACCTTCAAATCATCAACTCCCCTGAAAAAAGTCGCTTCTTGGAAAAAAAGCCACTCATATATAAATCTCATGCTTTGTTTACATAGTCAAAGTAAAAAACATGAAATTTTACAACGGGCATGCCTGGTAACCCTTTCCCAATTTGCCTTTATTTTTAGCATCAAAAACTTCTGTTCACGGAAACGCACGATCCGATAATCAGAATTATTTAAAATTTACAGAATGTATTGATCTAAAATAGGACCAGGTCTGATAGAAGTGAATTTGAAACGCGGGCAATTTTGTGCCATTGGTGCCATTTGGAAAAATCACTTAGAAAAATAACTGCTTTTGGCCCTATAAATTCTGATTCAGTCATTTGATTTTGACGAAATTCAGACAGTAGCCGAACCTTATTTGATACCACATTTGGTAGAAATTTGACTGAAAAATTCGGTTGGAACTGCCAGCTATGGTACTTTTGGTGTCTTAAATTTTGAAAATTCCTGAGGAAAATACATCTCTTTGCCCTATAGCTTCCAGTGCAGTCATTGAATCATAAAGAAATTCAAATGGCAAATTAAACTTATTGTAGGCAATATTCAATAGAAATTTAATTTCAAAACAATGATAGGGTTGCCAGTTATGGTTGTTTTTGTATTCTTTTGGCATACCTTTAGTAAGCGATTTTAGAATAGAATTTTCAAATCGCAGTGATCTTATAGTGAATATAAACACTAAATATTAAGATCTAAAAAAATTCAAAACTTTTGCGAATGGTAACCCTAAATTTCTTTGCATCCCTATAACTTCCAATGCAGTCATCAAATCAATACGAAATTCGCAGAGCAGGTTTACTTCAACGTAAGGCAGATGCGACACATTTTTTACTTCGTTGCTAGCAAAGGCCTTTTTGTTATTTTCGTTCCAATAAATGCTTGCATTAAGTATTTTCATCGCAAACATTTGCAATGAAAATAAGTAAACAATGTTTAAATTTTCTAAGATCTGCACATTTTTCGGATGACAGCCCCAAATACCTTTCTCTCGCTGTTACTTTCGATGAAGTCACCGAAATTAAAATAAGCTTAGATTCTAGGGTGTATAAGTTTTAAGTGGGAAAAGTAAGTAGTGGTAGAATACACACTCAAAATCTGCACAAATCCTCTACTGTTCTTCGAACATTAGTGTTTCTAGCGGTTCTGATGCGCTAGGGTTTTTTTCATATTCATTCCTCTTTTCAAGTTCTACATTTGCCATTTTTCTCTGAATGAATCTGAAAAGTTCCAAACCACCAACGAACCAACCAAAAACAAACATTTCCGAGAATATTTGCATTCAACTATGTCCATACAGCTTACTTCTACCACATTCGACTGCCTCAGAGTAAATTCTGTTCTTGACGTGAATTCAAGTTTTTAATTAACCGTGTTTCTGGGAAATGGCTACAAATACGTTTGTTCGAAACATGGGATGCACAGTTGTATTATACATAAATGAACATATAAAATGTGTGGATATTTAGTTGCTTCAGGCCTTATTTTGAATGTAAGTTCAGTTTCCTTGAAAATATTTCAAATTAACGGCAAATGTACGCAACAGCTAACATTGATGAGTTCTTTCTGAAAATGAGTTCTTTCTCCATCCAACTTTGGTCATTGATAAAAAATGATCAAGATGACGTCAGACATTTTCAATTTCATTGAAAAATAAAACTGTGGAGATGGAACTGCGGATATTATTGTTCGGATCAAATTTATTCAACATAAAAATTTACTTTATTCACCATAAAAACTTTATTTACGAAATTCACGAGGGATTAATAATAGTTCCCGAAATATTGGTTGATTTAAAAAGTATTGAGAGATTTTTGTCATTAGATGGTGTTCATTTTCACACATCGGGCAAGACTCGTCAGATTGAAAGGTGATACAGTCAAAACCGTTTATAACAAACATCAAGGGGCTTCGATTTTTGTACGTTGTAGACAGTGCTCGTTATAAAAGGTAGTATCAGCTCCAACGAACTGTTTGTAATAAGCGATCATTCATTTTTTTTCAAATTTTAGGAAGCCTTACACACAAGTATACCGTGAAATTCTTCGCATGTGATTTAAAGCATACCTTATAAATAATATAAGAAAATGCATTTTTGTATTATACTTACGTTAGCTAAATTGAATATCCTTGCATACAAGATTAATGTTGAGAAAAGTAAGATATGCAGGAAATAATATTCAAAATTATTGCGTTGCCAAATCAAATGTGTTATAATCATTTACAAAAATACAAAAGAATATTACTCACCAATATGATTATACTCTGCAAGTTTACAAACATTTTAGATAAAAAACTGCGTTCTTTCAAAACCTTCCATCATAAATTCTTTTCATCATAGAATCTTAGAATCAAGTCTAGATAAATACTTAAGTCAATTGAATGAAAGTTAAATTTCAACTGTGGGGTAGATTTTGCTTTCATTCTCACTTTCATTTTATTCATCGTAAAAACCTTCAAGCTAGGACACAAAATGTATATCGCTTATCCTTTGCAAAAGAAATGAAGCTAAAAACTCAAGTACCGAACGTTCAAGAAGAATTTCAAATATTTACCCGTAAAAGCACTATCTAGGATCAAGTCAGCTAGGTATTTGTTTCTAGAGTATGTGTCTGCGGGTACATATATTCCTTGTAGAAATATTATAGCGTAGGAGATTGTTTTTGTTCCATCCGAAAATCATAAGGTTTCTTGATTTTGCCCTTGTACATATTAAGTAGGACTATTTTGACTCTCTCTTTCACTAGATCGAACAAGCGAAATATGCTCGCTCGTTTACTTGCTTATTGTTGGTATAAGAAATTTCAATTAGATATGCAAACACCACGTTAATTAGTTCGCGCCAAAGTCATACTGAACTTTCTTTAGAGTGCTGCTACTGGTGAATAGAGATTCGAATATAAATAACGACGGCATGAAAATCATTGGAGCTGGAGCTCGTTTAAATGCAGATGTACCGTTGTACTGAGAGGACATAATGCGTCTTAACTGTGAAATATTGTTGATTGTAGTCTTTCATGACTGTTCAAGTGCAATAAGATACTAATAATCGTTTGTTTACTAGAATGGAAAGTCGAAGACGTTATTGGACTAGATTATGGGTGAAAGGACGCGAAGACGGGATGAGTGTTTTCGCTGCTTCAACAGAGATAGCATCAAGAAGATGAACTGAAAACGATTTCTACAGCATTCTGTTTGATGTTGTGTTTGCTAACCAATTCAATTAAGTGGCACGGAGATAAGTGTAGATAGTTGTGTTTTAGCACTTATTGGGTTTGAGTGTTGTTTGTAAAGGAGGAAAGACAGGATGCGAGAACAACCACTTATAAAGTATATCAGATTAGGATTATTTAAAGAACTGGTTACCTTGAACAAATTTCAAAGCTTTTGTTATTGCTAAAAATGATTTTCTATTATATTGAAGACCAGTTTATGTTTTTTTATACGTAAACTGCAAAAATGCTCATTCTTTAGCTCACAAATTTCAATACATATTCTTCATTTCAAACGCAGTAACAGTTTGCGTCCCATCAAATAAGAACTGTACATTACTCACGGTTCGTTTTACGTTCATTTTCCTCCATTTTTATGCATTTCTAGCAACCTGCTTTGCAAGTCTGTCAAATAGGTCAAACCCAGCAATCTAAAAGCATCTGTTCGTCCTTAAGTCATCGTATCTTATACTGCGCCTCAACAACTTGCTGACAACCATTGTAAGATTATTCCAACGACAACATCCTTCGTTCTGATCGAATTGTCGTCGTCGGTGCCAAGAAAATGTGCATAACTTACGTCCCGGCGGAAGTGTTGTCTCTAGTTAAACATCGTGCAGCACTTGGGACCTGTTCATGCGACGGAAATTTCGTGGTAATTTCATGATGTAAGCACCAGCGTACTCCATGTGAGAGATAGTATCTACGAACATGGAACAAAGTGGAATAAGTATCCGTTGATAATGGCGGGGCTCCAAGTACACTTTGTATGTAGTACTGCCTGCATGTGTGTATGTACATACATATATTGCGATGAACAATCATATAAACCTGTCATATCTACACCACACGATGACAATTATGGGAAACTTGTTGTGCATTACATACTGATTTTATGTTGTTCATTTTTTAGCACCCTCGTCCTTGTTGTGAAGAGTGTGTTTCGGTCCTGATATTATCACTGGGCCATGCTACAACGTGATGATGGATGAGTGGAGTGGCTCGTGTGAATGGTCTTATTCGCGCTTCCAAGGATATATCTGCTATATATACTGCCGCTGAGTAACAGGTTTCCATATTGAATTTTCGATGTTTCGGTGGAGTTGTGCTAATTTAGTTTTCCGGTGTTGTGGGAATTCAAGTCTAGTTGATGGTTATATTGATTTTATTCGGAAGGACAGGTAGATCGTGAATGATGGATTTGATTGGAAAGTTATTTAGTGGATGAGAGAATAAAGTTTGACGTTATTTCAGGCAATTTGTTGAAAAATATTCAAGTGAATTTAGTGCAAGAGTGATTTTTGTGAGAGTTTTGCTGATGGTAAAAATTAGTTTTTGGATAGTTGATGTATGAATGAGTTAACAAAATCAATGTATCCGATGTACGCTAAAAGTAATCATTTTTGCAGTATTTCATGCTAATTCTTCATCGAACTTTTTGAATATGATAACATTTTGCGAGCGCCCACTGTGGGTAAATACAAACCAATGTTTGCTTGCTTTCAAAAATTCACTGTTAATAATATTAATATTAATTAAAATATGTATTGAAAATAAATCTCCCTTTCAAGCATAATTTGATCCATAAAAAGCATTAGCTAAAGCTAGCATCGAAAAAATAGGTCGGAAAAACATTTTAGCTACAAACGTGCGTAAAATTGCTTTGTAAAGTCGCGGGCTCATTTTTACTGAATGTTTTTTCAGGTCAAAGTTAGGTCAATATTTTGCTTTTCTCATCTTTTTGAAGCTGAAAAAGAGTAACAAAAGCAATTTTCATCTTGAATTGATTCTTTATCATCGGGCAAATGATTTTTTTGGCATCAGTTTCGAATATTATAACTTAATTTGAAATTCAATAATTTTATTTCGACTCTCAAGTTTTCAAAAAAGTTCTGCTGAAAAATCAACTTCCAATAATTGAAGATGAATTCCCACTCATCAATTCGGGTTTCAAAGACATCACATTACCATCCATTATGTCCACCGAATCACGTCAGATATCAAAATAGTATTCAAAGATAAAAAGTATTACTTAGCAGTCATTTTAGACGTAATTCAAGCCTTCATCAAAGTCTGGCATGAAAGGCTGATTTTCAAAATCAAATCAATGCTTCCGAAAAGCTTTCATGACATACTCTCCTTCTATCTAACCGACCGCACATTCCAGGTAAGATACAAAAGTAATTCTATCACTAAATATCAAGCACATGCTGGTGTGCCACTAGGAAATATTATTGGACCTGTACTCTACACAATCTTCACATCTGAAATCCCAATAAGCTACAAAACAACTACAACTAACTTTTCGAATGACGTCGCTATTCTCTGCATTGATTCAAATACGGTTATGGCATCCCGAACACTACGAGCCCACATCTTGCTTCTAGAATAATGGCTTGCAAAATGAAGGATCAGAATTAATGAAACCAAATTCATGCAGTTACTTTGACATCGCTAAGGCTGACGTGTCCTCAAGTACATCTTAACAAGGCACCAACGCCCCAAAGAAATGAAGTAAAGTATCTCGCAACGCACCTTGACAAAAGGCGTACCTGGAAATGAAAAATCAGTAAATGAAGTTAAAATTCAACAGCACATCTTTCTATCGACTCCAAAGTACTCGTCTACAAGTCTTTTATGAAGCCAATCTGGACCTATTGCTCAAAGCTCTGAGGAGCAACCTGCCCAACAAAAATCATTCAGAGGATCCAATCAAAAGTACTTAGATCTACTAGCGGAGCATCGTGATACTTCAGCAACGCTAATCTTCACAAGGTCCTGCATATCGAGATGATTGCAGAAGAAATTAAGAACATTACTGGAAAATATATAGCAGTTGTTGTTCATCATCCCAAAAAGCTGGTCGAAAGAATACTAATCCATTGCAAATGGATTAAAAAGCGATTAAAAAGAATTGACCTATTAGTTCTTCCATCTTCAATGTAGAGTTAACATTGTGTCGTCATTTTCTTTGGCTAAAAACTTTTTTCGCGTTATGTATATTGTCACTTAGAACACTAATGTTAACTTTGTTCTCTGTTTAAACACATCTCAAGTGCAACATGTACACGGCCTCAAATATGAGGGTCGCACATCATTTGTCCTAGTAATTTAGATTTTAAAGCTTAGTGAAGCTTTTTGTACAAAGATAACGGTGGCTAGCGAGGATATATCAAAGCTGAGGCTCTCATCTCTGAAAAATCTTTAACAATTTTTTTTAACTACTATTCCTTATCTATTCCCAAGACAAGTTTCAAATATGCTCTATTCAAGGCTCTAAAATCTTAAAAAAACATTTTTCCTTATAAATTCCTCAAATTGACAACCAAATATAAGTTTAGAATATGGACTTAAAATTATTTATGCTTATTTGTTATAGTGTAGTTTAAGAAAACTTATATTTAATTCACATTGTGATTTGTTATTATTTTTTGTTATATGCCTTGCTTGGCTTGAAATAAATGAATATATTATTTTCAAAATAATTAAAAATATTTCGGACCCACATGCTACTGAATGGTGGAAAGGCATAAAAGCTAAAGGAAATACATGGCGAAATGCCACATTGCTAACCAAATCCATCCTTCCCCTATCAAAATAGCCTCATCCGAGATACATAAAAAATTTCGGGGAAAGCGAAAGCAAAACCACGGAGCGAGAATTGCTGCCATGATTGCCGACATAGTGGCAAGATAATAAAATGAAGCTAGATTTGACATATTCTTAATCTTTTTGAATCTGAAAATGCGTGTGAAGGTCTCTAGATGATAGGAAATAAGTTTCGTGGAACAAGTGGAAAAGACTCGACACATTGGGGCTTGGATGAAACACAGGACCAAAACTTGGAAACCCACGGCGCCATGAAAAAAAGAACTCGTAGCATATTTTACGAAGAATCATCCCAGATCAAAGCTGCTTGCTTGTGATCAGTAAACAAAACTTACGGCGAAAACCAAGAAATGCCTAAACTGCCATGTTATGAATGGGGCACGCTCGAATATTACCGAAGTAATTGTCCGACCAACTAAAATAAAAATGATGCAACGAAGCATGTGAATTTTTTTTCTGCAAATACAGTCATAAAAATTGGGCAAACACCTTCCACTATTGAGATAGCTACCAATGACTTAAAAGGCTTTGCTTACTTCGATACAGCAACTTGAATTAAAAGATGTTTTAAGAGGATTATTGCTTAAGCCTGGCTGTTTCCATTTACTTTTTGCAGGTGATCTTGTGCAAATGACCGCCGTGACTACCTTTCAAGAAACCAATTCTAGAGGGCCAATTTTCGACCACTTTATCAATCAACTGGGGTCATATGTCGTCAATGACGCAAATTATCTTGCCTTCTGAGCCATCAATCTTCGCCAGTCTTTCAGCGTACATCAACGACTTTACGTATCTCTATAAGAAGTAATTCAACAAAGTGAAATAGCACTAACTGACATTTCTGGAGATAAGTAATTTTCGAATTTCGTCTTCAGTACGCCGATGGTTGCCGTCGCTGTGTGGTACGTAGTACTGTTTTGTTGGAAACCATCTCTGTTACATGCATGCGACACAAATTCGGAAACCAAAACTCATTTACCATAGCTCTGTACCGGTCGCCATTGACAGTAAAGCCATTGGTGCGTTCATCTTTGAAGAAGTATGTTATTATGTCACCAGCATACAGTGCACACCATATACAGAGTGGAGCGCCACAAACAGATGGATTTGAGAGTGGGGGCATTCCTCTTCTTGCATACTTGGGTGGTGGGGAGTGGGCGTGGCGAGTGGGGAGGATGGGAGGTTTGTGTTGTGTCCCCACTCAGTTGCCAGCATGTGCATGTGCATGTGCAACCAGTGATGTCAACTTTTTTAAAGCTTTGTAAAGCTTTTGTAGCTAGATTTGAGGAAACACATAGCAAAACCGGTTTTTTTGTAGCTAAATCTAGCTACAAAGAAGCTAAATTGGCATCGCTGTGTGCAACAGCATACGTTTTGCATACGCGGCCGTGTTCCTCATCAAAATTGAATTGTTTCTTGGGTGAATGAGCTCCACCAGAGGCCTCTGCTATCCAACAGGCTGTCAGTATGGTGTGCCCTTTCAAGAAATGGGATCATCGGCACTTACTTTTTGAAGAAGACAATCGAGTCGTTTTGGTCAACTCAGTCTGTTACATGACCATGATCCAGGATTTTTTGTTGCCTGAACTGGAGTTTCAACTCAAAGACGTCTGGTTTCAGTAGGGTGGAGCCGCAGCCCACCCAGCAAGGATTATCATGGACTTTTTGAGAACAAGGTTCCTCGGATGCCTCATCTTTTTAAGAGGAGATTTGAACTGGCCAGCGCGCTCTCCTGATTTGGCCCCTTGTGATTTTTTCCTGTAGGGAAACTTCAAATTTAAAGTCTACAATGACCTTTCTAGGACCCTGGAAGCCCTTAAGAACAATATCCGGACCAATGTCGCAGAAATTCCTGTCAGAATGCTTCAAAGAGTGGACGAAAACTTCAGAAAAAGGCTGTTACAGTGTATACGGGAGGAAGGAGCACATTTGAGTGATAAAATATTTAAAACTTTGTAGATTTAAATTCCATTGTTATAAAATAGAGGAAAAATAAAAAACCTGAAAAATGTTCAATAGTTTGTGATTTATTCAACTTTGCAATCCATCAGTCTGTGGCGCTCCACCCTGTAGTATATTTTTGAAGATGGAATGGTGTTTCCATGACTTGGTGCGGATTTTTCTCGCTCTATATGTGGCGATTTCGCTTATTGACGTAGCCATCTAGCCAGAAATGAGCCTCGTCGCTGAACAGAATTTTCCAGTAAAACAGAGGGTCAGCTTCTGGTTCCTTTTCGACCCGTTCTGCGAGCGAGCGACGCATCCAATGGTCTTACGGTTTCAATTTGTGCACCGGTGGAATCTAGTGGTGACATTGACAGCTGTCATCAGCTCATTTGACAGTGGTGAGTTTCAAAATGCGGCACCTGCAAAAAATATCAACAATGTTTCATTGGGTAAGCACCTGAAACAAATTTGATACAAAATTCACAATGTTTGCTAAGAATGTTAATATAGTGGATGAGGCGTCAAAAAAGTAGGTTCTCGCGACACACCTCAGTATTGCATCAGGGTTGAGTTAATTTGCTTATCCTGCCTGTATCATGGAAGAAGTGGGGCAGTATGCAGTGAGTCTGGTGTCTCGAAGCACCCTAAAGATTCATTCGAGTTTTGACAGGTTTCCCACAGTCCCTTATGACTATTGAAGCATCACAGACAAAATCTAGGATAAGCTTGACTATAGTCTCGTAGTGATTGAGGCAACCTTAGAAAGAGAGATATCAACAGGGGTCCCCTTCTCTTGACTTCTATCCAAATTGTGATTCTTTGCTGATTGCTGAGGATCAGAGCATAAATTGTGAAGAAAAATACTCAAGCTTATTATTTCAGAAACACCGCTTTGGTGGACTAGTCTACTGGAAAATACTCAGGGTGATCCTTCAGATATATCAAAAATGTTTAAATTTTAAAATTTATCTCTTCTCTTTCAATTGGAGTTTGTCTGGTTCAGAAGAATGTTTTCCAAACCCGCATGATATCAGATATACGGATGTGTAAGAACTGCACTACTTGTTTTATTGATAATGGGAATCATATTTGTAATTTCAATCAACATGTGATTAGATAACATGAATTATGTTCTTGATTTTCCTCCAGTGTAGTGAAACAACGTGAACCATGATTTCGCTTACGAGCTTTTCACTTAAACACGATTGCAATTATATTAGAAAGGGCAGTATTTTTCCTCTACAGAAAAACCTTGACGAATATCGACGGTACATTTTTTAATTTGAAGAGAAACCTACATAATCATTAAAACCTTTAAATTCATAGCTCATCTTTACTTTTTCCCAGGTTGAGATCACAAATACCTGAAGCTATACATATATTTTTTAAATAACATTTTGCAACCAACTCTTTCTAATACCCTGTTTTACCTTATGCGATCAAATTGTATAATTTTTCACACGAGTCAGTTTGATTGGATTTATGATTCAAAGCCCTAAAAAATCAGATACCTAATTCCCCTTTAAGAAAAAATAGAAGGGAGTTTTTTAATGAGACATTTGACATTTTATTTACCAGTATTTAATACCATATCAATTATTCGAAACTGTATTTGATTCCTATTACGAAAAAAATCTTTCGAAAAAGCACTCAATACATTTTCACACATTCAAATATCAAATGGAAATTTCTTACAAAAGTCATTTTATTAAACTCCGGGTTAAACACGAAAAAACACTTTCAATGTCTTGACTTCCGAAATCATCGATGTATTCATATAAACGACAAGAAATCCACAATCCACATTTCCTCTACTAAAATCTTAACATCCTTCTCAATTTGCATCTGATTCGAAACCAAAAACCAACAAATGTTTCACATATTTTTCCTTAAGTGTGATTCGTGAAATGTTCACTCTGCGTCCCTTAATACGTTTCCGCTGCGATAACGAGCAACAAGATGAATGACATCGTCGAGCTGATGAACGAACGAAAAAGCCAAGGCCGAAACCAGGAAACAAAGCTGTATTGTCGCCCTTTGTATCGGTGGCTGGCTAGCATCAACAGCACCAAAATGTCATTCAGCCAGTCTACGCAACCAAGGTACTATCATTTGACACCCAGCATATGTACGGTTGAATGTTATCGTTGTGACGATGAACATCGTAGAACAGTAAAAAAGGCCATCAAAGTCATTTATCTTCTTCTCCTACTACCCCCTAACAGAATTCACGCTCAGTATAGGCCTAGAGGAAATATGGTTGTTGAACAAAGTGCGTTCTATACATGGGAAAATTGTCAGTATTTTGCCTGGAGCGTGGAAAATAGTTCGAAACAGGATAGTCCGATGGGAAAGCAAAAAAAGTGTTAGTGTACTGTAGGCTCCGTCAAACAATTTTCACTTTGTTGCTTGGCGATGTTGGTGATGATGGCCCATTTTCCATGACAGCTATGAAATGTGTTTGCGGTAATTCAGCGCAAAAATTTGCGTGGAAAAAACAGTTCCTGAATAAATTTGAATAGTTTTTGCAGTTAAGGTGCTAGAAAATTTTTTATTTTCCGGACTTCGGAACGGAGTTTGTGCTTCAAAGATATGGAGTACTTTTTTCAATTGGAATATTTATGATTGCAGTTTTGATTAGGTTTCCCAAGCAACACGTTTTCAATTTGACGGTAATTTTGACTTCTTGGAAGTAAATAAATCTTTCGTATCAGATATTAATCCTTAAAATGGAATTCACTCATCACGCAAATATCCAGCAGTTATCAATATATTTATTGGCAGTGAAAACATAATGGTAGCACTGATTTGCAAAACAAAGAACTTGCCATCAAAAATTTAATTTCATGTATGATAATTATATATTAGTTTTGACTATGCATGATTTTTGAATATTTAGTTATATCTACTTGTTTTTCACAGCTGTTCTTTTCCTACCTCCCAGCACACAAAATTACAAGATAATCTCAAATTGTACGCGAAGCTTCGCCCACGCTGGGCACTATACTTCACTACACCGAATCAGTTGCAATATAACTCAGAAAAAAGTTTTGAAACCATTGAACCAGAGGGATAATTTTTGACCATCATGGTTTGATTGATGTCAAAATGATTGCACCAATAACTTCGTTCTCAATTGCCATTCAAAACTTCTTGTTTGAATTATATGTCAGAGCGCATAGTTGGTCAGCTGTTTGTAATGCAAAACTATGACAGTAATGAATATAGTTTCGTCGCTTCTGTCGGTCGTTGAGCATATTTGAATAATTTCCTCTATACAGAGATGATATGGGTTTCTGCTCAAATTGCGGTATTCTATGATACAAGCAGAAGTCTGATGAGCAATGCAATGTTGAAAAGAGAGGAACATTGTGTGGATACAAATGTTGGAATAGTTTTATGTGAAAACAAGTTTCAATGATGCGAGAAAATCATGCTATTCTATTCAGAGTTTTTATTTTAATTTATCTATCAAGTGCAGCAATTCAATTTACATTTTATCAGTAAAGATGGCCCTCGCAACAGTTATTATTTGCACGCCGTTTAAATGATATTATTTATTACTGTATAGGAAATACAATGTGAAATATAGAGTATTTTATAGTAATTCATGTGGATTGTAACTTTCAATTCAGTGAAATGAAAAGCCGCATAAATTTATTATACTTCAGACGAGTTTTTTTTCTCAAATTGATTTGTTCAAAAAAAATGTTTTTCAATATATTTCCATCTTTTTTAATTCATTCTTCATTAGGAGCTTAAATATAAGCTAGTGATTAGCGAACGCTGTGAAAAACACCATTTCGTGTCATAGATTTTCCTTCATATTTTACTTCACCATGTGAGTAAGGTCCTTTGGCTAAAGCTTACCGAAGTTGCACTGTTTAGTTTACTTCTGCGCCAGAATGTGACACAGGAGATGGTAGATTGTTTCTGAGACTCTAGGCTCTTGGCTCTTCCCACAGGTATCACTAACTAAGAGTTGCAGTTTAATGGTAGTGGCCAGTAATGATGCTGACCAGCTGTCGCGGGTCAAATGCGAGTTTGAGTGATGTCCACATGATTTTGTTTATCCTGCATGTCTGAGTTATTCACCATCTGTGCATTGTATTCTAGCGACCGGGAATTCGGACTCTTCTGTTGCCTGGCCTGTTCAAGGTCCGAGCACAGTCGAGTGCGTACTTCAGTTTATATGTGCGGGAATCTATAGAAGACTATCATCACAATGTCACTGGCATAGGTCATAGCCATGAGGTCTTTCCTCTCCAAACTATTAAAAATTGTGTTTGTCACCATTTCTCACAACCCACATTGGACTGTACGTCTGTGAGCTTTCCTAATATTTTGCATTCCCATTCATTTCAGTGCACAGATATGAAAGAAAATCACAACCGAAAAGCCTTAATGCTATGTGTTAATGCTGTGAACACCAGATCGGTGTAAAAACGTGCAACGGGCAACACGGAAAGAAACGTATATGTCAGTTTGATTTGTGTCGGGGACTGAAAACATTGACCTTTCAGTCAAAATTTGTCAAATATAATTAGAAAATTTTTCGGCGTATTGGGTGGAAACGTACATCTACGTTTGTGCGCAATAATTTGTGTCGGTTTCGCGAATAAATTAGCGGTAAAAAATTATGAAATAGTGCGATAATGAAGTGCCGCGTTCCAGGCTGCAAAAGTAGCTACCAAAGTGCTTCGCAGAGAATATCGTATTTTGGGTAAGTAAAATTAACCTTTGGCATCAATTTTGTTTTTTTTTCGTGTGAAATCATAATTAATTTTATTCACAAAAAGCATTTTAATCTGCACTCGCCGGTTCGGGGAAAGAAATGTCAAACGACGTTCAAAATGGCGATCTCTCGTGGTTTTTACATGAGCATTACCATATGAATTGTGTAGGGCACACACCAGAACCTCATTCTCACACCAGTAAGCAAAAAGTCGAAAATTGGCACATTTCTCTCTTATATCTGTGTTTCAGTGCTATAAGTTGGCAAAGCATGTCATTTATTCAGGAGGCTTTCTTTAATGGCTGTTGTATGCACATTGTCAAAAACCAGTTAAAATATGTACCAACAAATATAGAAGACTGAAACCCCGAGCAAGGATGATAAAGAAGAAGACACAAGTGAAGAAAATGAACGAAAGAAAACCGGTTTTTTGGTCTCACTTATTAATTGAAAGTTGAAATGTGTGTACAATAAATAAAGAGTGCCCCACAAAATTAATTTTGTTTGAATTTATCCGGAAATTTTTACTCGCACTATTGGAGCCACTTTCAATATTCGAAAAGGCCCCACAGATAAACTCTTTATTATGAAGTGCTTTCTCTATTTCAACAAATGATCCATGGAGACAAATCTCAATAAATTATTCTTTTATGTACATGCTAAACACTGCTGAAAGAGTTTGAGATTTAGTCTTGATGTGGATATAAAAGTCTTTCCAATACTTTGAGAAGAAAAGAAGTCAGGCTAATTGGCCTGTAATGTTTGTTGATATAAATATAGCTGTAGGGGACCTCCAGACTGCAGGTACATCACTAAGAACTAAGTAAAATTTGGTGAACGTTCTTGTTCTCTATGGCATGACAAATAAAACTTCATTCAGACCTGGAGACTTGAAGAGCTTGAAGATGCTGATGGCCTAGACAAGTTTGTGCCTGTTCACAACTTGCTCCACCATGTTACTTGCCCATTTTCAATTTGGCTTATGTAGTAGGTTTGATGATAAGGGTCTTAGCAAGCAGCTTCTTAAGTCGCGCTATTCCCAAGTGGTTTCAATTCTACCGCACGGCTCCTTGCAGGTACTCCACTTGGCTTTGCATATTCCTGATTTTTAAAGAGCCTTAGAACGATTCCTTTTTTCATTGCAGTAATCTCTGCAATCAGCAATTTTGGCTTATTTGAAGAGTATTTGTATTTGTACTCTCCTATAACATATATACCTATTCCACCAAGTTGGCCTGGGGCTGCAATTAGTACATATTTTTGGAGAGTAAAGTTCAAGAAATTTTCGAAGCATACCCGTTAGTGTTTAAAGTGCTTTCGACAAATCTGCTATAAAGGCAGTCCTGGGAAAGAACCTTATCTATTATCAGTTGCTTATTTAAATCTTTCCAAGTTTAAGTTGCTGCGGTTGCAAAGTGGGCGAATAGTTCAAGCTGAGCTAAACTACACAGTGAGGCTTACGTATTCATGATCAGATATATATGGCCCCTCAATAGCTCTTCATTATTTTTCACACCTTTCATTAAAGTTTTGATTGTTCCAAACGTAAAGTTTTGGTTGCTGGCGTCCGCTCCTGTAAGCAGCAGTTTTCCTTTTTTGAGCCACTGGTTGGCAAATTTCATCATCTTCTCTTTGTCTTCTCAACATGACATCACAATTGGATCATAAACACTGAAGTAAGAATGAAGATGAGCATGAATGTTTTTCTTCACTAGTATGGTCGTTCTTATTTTGGCAAGTGCAGTGGGTAAGAGAATATTAAAATTCTGTAACTCTAGTTCAGCAGCTCGATCTTCCGCAGAGATTAAATAATGTCACGTCAAACTTGCCTAAGTAAAAATTCAAAAGTAATTCGATCGAAGCCAACTTTCTGTCGTGCGGATCTATATGCAGTATTTTTAGAGCTAATTGGGACACTCTCTCTCACTTGCGGCTCAGCTTTCTGGTGACTGGTATTTATTTCCTCTGCACCAGCTTAGCCTAGAAACCTATCTTTGTTGGCTGTGTTGATGTAATATCGTTTTGGATGGCATTAATTTTGGGCGTGGTCAAGCGCTGCCTAAAGCCCACACCATCTTGCCACATAGATAAAGAAGAACATTAGACTCTTTTTCATCTCGAAAATATTTTTCATTCTGCGTCACCGAGTTCTTAGCGTTCAAGACCTTCCTAACCTGCGTTGAAACATCCAGAATCTACTCTGCGTCTGCAGGAGTTTCAGGACAACTTCCTATTTACTACACATGGTATTACCTTCTTCACACCTTCAACTGATCACCAACATGACCTCGTTCATTTGGTCGCTCATAGCATTAAGCAGGCTTGTTTTACAATTCTCAATTTCTCAAGCGCTAATCGAACCGAGGTGCTGCTTTGTCACACCACTAGCATGCCCCTTCTTGATTTTGATGTTGATAGTTGCTGGATCTTTCGTCAACCATTATCATTTTCCGGTCTATTTGGGCACGGGTTGTTCATTATCTGTGGATCTCTGTCTTTTAGCTACTTGGTTCTTTTGTCAATGCCGGCGAAGCCTTCGCGGTCTTTTGTCACGGTCATCATAGCCCAGCTTAGCCGTTCCTTCTCCTTCGTGGAATGGAATACTTTTTCGGCAAACCTGTTTGCACTTTGTAGCGCTGCCTTGTATTTCACCAGCAGTTTCCTTGTTTCTTTGCTTCGCTTGTGTTTGTTTTTCTTCAGAAATCCAGCGCGTTTGCTTGATTCAAGAGACCTACGAAGTTTCACCTCCATTTTTGCCAAAAACCATGATCACCGAATCTGAGTCTACGTGTCCGGTCGTATCCATTAGTATTCGTTTTGCGCGGTTTAAATGGCTTCCAGTAAAGGTGTCTGCCTCTGGAACTGCTCTTATTGATAGTGGGAACCGCTGTACTTAGAGCTTCCTCTGAAAAAGTCCAGCATCAATTCCAGCCGTCTTTGCTTTGATTTGAATCTCTTATAGCATTATCTTCTATGGTAGCTAAATGGTGAACTCTGTAGTCTTATAGTCTTTAGGCTTCCACGATTCGAGGCCTTCTTGCACACCAATGGCGTCTGCCGATGCTAGGTTTCGCACCGCAAGCTTATCTCCTTTTTCGTCTTCTATATTTTTTTTTTGATTCAGAGTCTCCTTCTCTTAAGTCTGCTCCAAGTAAGACAACAACACATCTGGGCCTCTGCCGGGAGCTCTCCTTCTCACTAAGAACCAGGTTACAGCCCGTTGGAAGGTAAACTGCATTGAAGGCTTTTGGTACGTCCCACTTAATGGTGGCTTGTACCTTATTATTATTGATACGTCGTGCACCAAGGATATAGTTGGGGGTAGTATTTCAAAAGCTCTTGGCACTGAGTTTGCTAATGGGACTAAATATTTCATGCCAAGGACCAAGAGAGAGAGGTATTCTATGGAAAGCCCTAATTTGCTTGTCAAATGGGTGGTTGAAAATTATTCCACTCTATTTTTAACCGAGCGAGTCTGAAAATGGTCAAAGATAAGCTTTCGTCTTTTTAATTTCAATCGCAATTTTATCCGGAAATAGTGATTTGGCAGTATTTAAGTCAGTTCGGAATAGAGTGTGAAATATTATTAAATAATAAATAATATAAGCGTAATATTAAAAGCAAAGTTTCATAATTTTAAATAAATAAGTTCTAGCAACTCTTAAACGCACCCTGGATACGTTATCGACTTCCTCCTTTCGTATTCTCTTACAAATATTTCAATGAAAAATCACTAAACCATGAAGCAAATCATTCACGCGCTCAACACATTTATTACATCAACACTTACCACCCCGGAACAATGCTAACAATATAATGTGAGTTTCCATGAGAGAAACAATGCTAAGGCTTCAACAACAGCATTTTCGAAATAGATGTTGGGAGTGAGCAGCCACCAAGTCAGTGTTTAGGCCGGTTGGATGGTCGTTCGCTCGGTCGGTCGATAGAATACAAAATAGAAAATCATTTTTCTTTGTGTACAGATTTTCTCGGGTACAAGCCCAAAATTAGATTGAAGCTGATTAGATTGTGTGTAGATGATGATCTATGCATTTGTGTGTATTTGCCAAGGAATCAAAGAAGTGTAGTTATATTTATTCGGCTGTTATGTGGCTTATTAAGTGAATTTTATTTTAGGCCTGCTTTGAAATAGGATTGGAGGAAACTGACAGGATTCAAGTTTTTTTTTACCATTGTACTAGAAAGATTTAAAGCTGATGACGTAATAAGATAGAAAGTGACAAGATGCGGACATTGAGTGAAAAACAATTTATATTTTCCGTACAAATTACTTGCCAGATAGCTCAGAATATTTTCTCAGTACATAGCCAATGCCATTTTTAAAGAACTACATTCCATTTTAGACTTTAATCTCATCAAAGTAGAAAAATCTCCATTTTATGATGAGCGATATGTGTTTGTTCTTCATAAAATATACAAAATGTGAAAGTGTAATGTTATGGATGCTCATTTCAAACTCTAAGGCAATCCGCACACGGGTCGTTGAGCTATCGTCGTAGATGCGATATTTCTACGCTTGGTCGTCACAGCCTATGTAAATCAATGGGTGACCGCTAACGGAGCGTTAGCCTATCGTGAAGAGTGAGAAGCGTAGTCGGTTCACGTTGAGTGCGTCTCAAGCGTTGTGCATTGCAGGCCTCAAGTCGAATGACTAGTCGTTTTTGCAAGCGCGATGGATGACGGCAACGTACAATTCGTGGGGGAGGTGGGAAAATGCCCCGAATTGTACAATTAACGCGTCTCTCACGCATCGCATAGGCAACGACCCGTGTGCCGATTGCCTAAGTAATGGATTGAAAAATATCGAAACATGAAATTACATGCAAAGTGATTTATATAAGCCATCGACAATTTTTCGCTTTTGACATAAAGTTATTAAGGCTAGCTAAATAAGAAAATCTTCAGATTCCAAAAGATTTTAAGTCAAATTTGAATTTAAAGATTATAAAACAAGAGAAAATAGCCCCATTACATCGTTTATTGGGTCCGGAGGTTGATCACATGATCTACTTGTACTCGAATAAAATATTAATTATCTAGTTCAGTACGAATTTAACTTTTTAAGGAAATTGTTGGGTTGTGATTTCTTACCGTGTTTTATTATTTGACAGAAATAATTGATTCAACCGTCTTAATTTACGCGAGAAATAATTTGGTCATATACTTTTGAAAAATATGAAAACTACTGCGAGTTGTCTAACCCACGTTGGGCGCATATTTTCTATTGACTAGATCGTACCTCAGATGTAGAGAAACTGCACTTTTTGCACTCCAGTGTTCTTTTGACTATATATCCTTTAAGCAGCAATGGTTAGGTTTTTCGCTATCTCACTAAAGTATGGGTTCACTGGCAGTTAGCTGGAAATTATGTTTGCATTTTGAGAAGAAATTCGTTGAACTTCTATTTCGTTCTTACTCAAAGCTCCGCAATATCAGCCAAACACTCATCGAAACTAAATCTTTGCTGCAGTGTTTAAGTATTCAGTCTATCATTTTCCAAACAACAATAAGCCTTATCTCGAGTATCCTCCAACATCAAAGTAAACATTTCATTAAGAAAAACAGAATATCCTACTTAAGATACTTGTTTGCATCATTGCCATTCCTACACAAGATCAGAAAATTACAGTTTAAATCCTTTTTCTGTGTATACATCGTCTTATGTTGGAGAAACATCCTACACACGTAGAATCTAGCTCCGTAACTGATACGTTCACATTCTCCAGCAAATGTCTTACGGATTTCTTCGAATTTCTATTTTAACTCTATCGTTCATACTACACGCAGCGCTAGATACGTAATATATACACTAAGACTACCCACTGGGTTCGATCGTAGATTCAAATCCAAAGTAAGCATATAAATCCTTTCAAAGCAAAGTTCCACGACACAGCAGCAGCAGCAATCAAATACGCACTGGGAGTGAGAAAAAAACATACAAACGCGTCCAGAAACTTCGATTGCGGTGTTATAGCTTCTTTCACCTAACATTAGCATCAATCAATTTGTACATCGAGTCTGTAATCAGAGTCACACATCCGAAGAGCTACGCGACATTCTCCGTAGTCACGCATCGTCGGAGTGATGCGCGACGGAAGTGTGAGGATTCTAAATTACAAACGACAAAATGAAATCAACTGAAATTCAGGCTGTATTGTTTGTTTGAGCACCACAAATTCATCTACTGGTTCCAATCCAAAGGACCACCTACTTCGACAGTCACTGAAAGCTTGAAGTCTGTATTTCTTTTCGAATCCTTCGACAAGCTCGTGCAATAACCCTGTCTCACTAAACGAGTGCGGTGTGACTGACTGATAGACTGGCGACCAATTTTCCAATGAATCCTTAGAGCAGACAGTGGAAAGTAGTAGGCAGCATCCTGATGTTCCGTACGATGTCCTTTGAAGAGTAAATTGGTTCATATGAGGAATTCGAGGTCAATCGGACTTATTGCTGGTTCGTTTGTTTTTCATTGGGATTCTGTGAATGTTGATGGGATGTCCTTGAAATGATTTCATTCGTGGTGTGTTCAGCATGCGAACATAGTGCTCATGTTTATTTAATACACTGGACGTTCTTTGAAATGTTTGTAACTTCGTTAGCGGAAAGATGCTTGAGAATAAGAAATAATGATAAATAAGTCGCGTTTAATTGATAATTAGCTTCGGATAAAAGGGAGATAGGAATAAGTTGAAAAGCTTCCGATAACATAAGCAGCAAATTAAAGAATGCATAATTGATCCGCTAGGCCTGTAACATTAACATACTCGTGAAACGTTTTTACTGTATACGAATACATGTGTGTATAATACGAAAATGTGAGTACATAAAATTCCTTTTGTACATACTAATATAAACGAAATTGACAGTAAATTATAAATTTAAGTTACGTTGGCATATTGAAACTAACAAACGATTTTTATTTTGAGTTTATCTTCATTTTTGAAATAGCTACCACATTCAGACGGACCATGAACTTCAACTGATGAACAACTCATGATGGAAATTAGAGATTTGGTGCACTAAAATTTTTAAGAGACATTAATGATACAGTTGACAGATTTCTATGCCAAAGAACAATTTCGTTTGTTTCGCAATACACTAAAGTTTTTTTTGAAAAAGATCGTATAGTTAATATTTGTAAAACAATTATTTCTGACTCAGAGCACATAAAAAAACAGAATATTATTGAAAATAAGACTTAAATCCATCTTTTTAGCCTAGAAAAAACTAATCTGTCGACAGCTCATCGCGCTTAAATTAAGCTAATCTTGCCAAAGTCGCTTTATCATCAAGGTCCTGGTAATAGTCTTTGTTTTGAATCCATGATAATGTGCCATCGCACACTGCATTAGCTCTTTGATACCATTTCGTAAAATATTCAAATAATATCGATCCAAAACTAGCGTATTCGCCTGATCTAGCACCATGTATTTTTTTAAACTCATAAAAGAATTCCGGGGACACCGTTTCGGCTTAATTGAGGAAAAACCATCTTCAAATTTGGAGTTCATGGCTAAATTTTCAAGAAAAAAAATCGAAAAATTCGAGAATAAGTTTATTAAAATACGAGATATTGATCAATAAGTAATGATAATCGGTTATTTCCACTTCGCATAAAATTCCAAAAAAAAAATATTTTTACTACCAGATATACTCACTAAGTCAGCTTAAAAAAACATGTAAATAGGCCACGATTCAAAGGAGGTACATTCATACAGAGACGACATTGTTCCCTCGAGCGTGTTAGACGTATTTTTGAATTTGAGCTGTGAATGCGGTAGTGTTTTTCCCGTTTGTGAATGTACAGTGAACTGTACAGTTGCTTAATGGAGATTTATAAATTGAATAGCAGATATTTAAGACAAGTGTAAGGGCCCTTTAAGGGACAACCGGTGGTGATAGTGATGGTGTTCATAAAATAAGAACAGTGGGACAAGTTTTAGAAAAAGCTCCGAAAGCTTAAGAAACCTTGAACACAGACACAGTGAGGGAGTGAGAGAGACATTGAAGCACAGGGTGTTTCAGATAAATAGAGTAAGAAACATAAAAACGGTAGGAAATTTTTCCACATAAGATGAGTGACTATTCCTCCTTACAAAATATCCAAACTAAACTTTAGCTTTATTCATAAATCCGAGCTTTCGGGATTTGTGGGATATCAACATTATATATAAACGCATAGTGGCTAAAAATACCAGCGCGAGGTTCTGACAACGTTGCTAAGATGACAGATAAGGAAGCGATCCCAGAGTCAGACTCTGAGAAACTTAAGATGTGAGTGGAGAAGAAAAAGGAGAAACCGAGACTGAAAACGAACCAAACAAAGACAAACAAATAGCGGAACTCATGCGACAGGTTGAAATTCTGAATAAGAACATGACGAAAATTATGCCGACATTGACGAACACACAGACAAATTATTGCGAAAAAATCTTTACCTTGCTGAGCAAATTGACAACATTTATGAGATAGAAAATACCATAGCTGTTCTTACCCAATTTTTCAACCAAATTTGGTAGAAATTTGGGTAAAGTAAAGCCAAGTACGCACTTTGGGGCAAATGTCAATTTTCATACGGATTTTACTAGAGGTAAAATCAAAAGCGAAAATAGTTCGAATCTTTGCCTCTGCAAAATGCTGGTTGGTGTCTACTAAAATGAAGAAAAGAATAACTCACTCCTTGTCCTGGTGTTGATCCATTATAATTACATATGTTTTGAATAAATTTTATATTACGGAAACGTCGTTGTTTTTTTTGTTGTTGAACAAAGTCCGAAACTGGGGACCCCGACGTGATTCACGCATGAGTTTGTAAAAATGTCGGAAAAAAGAACAATTTGTTGACGCTGGCGATGGCGTCGGCAAGAGCACAGAAATCAAAAGTGTAAATGTGTTCAAAGTGCCACAATTTTCGGAAACTCGCCCCGCGTTGTGGTTTGCAAGAGTGGGTCGCACTTTCGGACATTTCGCGTGTCTAGTGACGCCCTGAAATTTGACGAACTTCTAAGTGAGCTCATCATCATCAACGTGGCTCAACAGCCCGACGTCGGGCCTTGCCCGCCTGGATCGATTTCCTATAATTGTCTCGGTCACGTGACCGTGTCCTCCAGTCTTGGAACCCCAATAGTTGCTCGGCGTTCGCATACACTGAGCTCTCCCAATGAGCTCTTGGTCTTCCTCTTGGTCTCGCTCCGTCGACTCGTCTTGCGTTTATGACACATTTTGGCATGCGATCGTCATTCATGCGTTGCACGTGCCCAGCCCACTGTAACCATTGTAATTTCACGATCTTGGAGACTTCCAACTCATCGTAAAGTTCGTACAACTCATTGTTGTACCGGATGGGCCATCCATCTTGGTCGCAAACAGCCCCGAAAATCCACCGTAGAACTTTCCGTTCGAAGGTGTCGATCCTATTTTCGGAGGCTTGGGTCAGGGTCCATGTTTCGCAACCATGGCACAGCACAGGTCGTAAGATAGTTTTCAACGCGGACATTTTTACATACATTGTCGACATCGTGGGAAAGTCGCGTGCTTTAAAGTCGCGTGTGATTAGTGTTTTTACGGTTTCAGAAGAAACCGAGATCCGTGAATTTCTTAACAATACAGAACTCGGAGATCAGAAACTATCTCATTTGTTACGCAAAATGAGACTAAAAGCTGTAGCAGTTGCTGATGCCGATGTACCAAAGACGGCAGCTATCACCTCATTTGGAGATTTTGAGCACAATCTTTCCAATAGCTAATGGATAAAGGCCTACGAGGATTCTAGTTTTGCTCATGCTACATCGATAATATCTTGGTAGCATCTGAATCTCAAAAACAACATTTGGACCACTTCAAAATCATTTTTAAACGATTGAAGACTTATGCTACCGTGATATATGTAGCAGAATGTATTTTCGATGTCAACCAAGTTGAGTAACTCGGACACATTAGGCGCGTTTTTTTTTTTGCTCCGCTTATCCATAACAGAACAATGCCAAGGTATTGGAAACAACGACAACTCCTGTTACGGAAAGGGGGATTTGTTGTTCCCAATGTGTCTGCATTGTTCTGCTATATATAGGGGGAGGAAAAAACACGCCTACTATAAACAATGTTGGTATTTCACACCCTGCGTTACGCGTCGACGCAATTCTAAATTATAAATGACCTGTTACTGTCAAGGAACTCCGCCGCTTTCTCGAAACCTTGAACTATTATCGTCGTTTTATCCGAAACGCTGCCAAATCTTTAACGCCGCTAAATGAATTTCTACATGTTAGCAAAAAAGGGGACAAAACTCCAATCGATTAGACACCGGAAGCTGAACAAGCATTCCTCGAATGTAAAAAAAAGCCTATCTGAAGCTACACTGCTTGTCCACTATCAACCTGGTAGGCCACTTGCGCTATTCATAGACGCATCAGACGTTGCGATCGGTGCTGTATTAGAACAACGACAGCACGTTCGCTGGCTACCACTAGCTTTCTTCCAAAGAAAACTCACGATGGCAGAGAAGAAATATAGAGCGTATGATAAGGAACTTCTTGCTATCAGCAGCATGCGCCATTTCAAACATAAACCGTCAATTTCTGCTATCCGTCAAAAGTCCGACAAAGCTTCTCCTCAGCAGCCTCGCCATTTGAATTATGTCTCCCAATTTTCTACTGAGATATTTCATGTTCCAGGAAAACAGAGCAAAGTTGCCAATTTTCTTTCGCGACTGGAAGCTATCAACCTTCCTTCGTCTATCAATTTACAATCATTGCCGAGTAACAAAAGGATGCACACCTTCAATCCTTACTTAAACACAATCCAACGTCATTGAATCTACAACCTGTGGACGTCGTTAATTCCGGAACAAACATCTGCGATTTTTCAACTGGCGAAATGAGTACTTACATACCTGAGGCTCTGCGAAAATCAATTTTCGCCACTTTTCAGGAAGGTTCACAACCAGGATTTCGCGTGATAGAGACTTGGCAACCGTCGTTTTGATACGCGCCCATACAGACAGTCACCACGGCAGCGATAGCAACCGATAAGCCTCTACCTCCTCCATATCAGTGTCATGCTGACACTTGAGGGAGAGTAGTGTGGGGACACGTGTAAGTAGGCTAATTTTTTAATGTGTCATAAAAATTAATCAGTTTGAAACTAATATCACACAAGGAGCAAAATGTTCTTTCAATACAAAATTAGAAAATATTTAAATCGCTACAATGGCGATAGCTTGGTCTATATCAACATTTTATTATTTTTTTTTGTTTCAAATAAGCATTTCGTAAAATGAATATTATATTATATTTAAAAAAAAAAATAATGTAATATTTATTTTACAAAATGTGCTAGTCTACTGCCAAAAAAATTATTTAAAATGCTCAATTTTTCACTCTGCTGACCATTCCAAAACCTTTAACTGTGTGTTTTCGAAAACCTGATATACTTACTAGACAAATGTCACACGAAAGCGATTATTTGCCTCCGTAAATTTGAATATTGACACACATTAGAAACAAAGCATAAATGAACCTCTTCACACAGGCGTCATTTTTCACGTAATTTGCATATATTTTTCGCGACATAAAATATCGATAGTTAAAGATCAAGTAGGTCAAGTTTTCAATAAAATCATAAATAGCAATAAAATCATAAATAGCAAGAAAAAATTACAAGCTATATTGTAAGCATAAATAACGTTTCTATTGCTTCACCTTTAGACTTCAGCAGCTGTTACTATCATAGAATTATACAAAAATATTAATTGAACATCTATACTTTCCCAAACTGCAGAACCCACGCTGGGCGCGGATATTCGCAATGGTTTCATGATCAGTTGCGCATTCTAAAAGGTGTTTACTGCAATCGATCTAATTATCAACATTGAATTGAAAATAGAAAAAATATTCTTTGAAATATGAAGCGAGTGAATCACAGAAATAAAGCTGCTCTTCGACCGTTGATAAGATAATTTTACGGCAGATGAACTAAATACTTGTGTCAAAACAGTTTTTAGGCAAATTTTTATTGATATTTCAATGCAGTATATCTTCACAGTCTCATATTTTATCGTAAAGCTGTTCCAACTGAAAGCTCTTCAAAACACTAGCCTTTCACGAATTGTAATGTCAATTATATTAAATAAAACCAATTACAACGTTTCTAAAGATAGATATAAGATTTCTTTATTAAAATTCAAAATGACAATTAACCTTGACCCGAAACCATCTTCAAAATGTTACTTCTAAAAATCCACTTAAGGCAACGTAGCACCTCCAAATTTTTAAAAAATCAATTTTTGTTTTTTGATTGAATATGTTAGAATGAAGGTTTTAAAACATGATTTTAATAATATAAAATTGAAATTCTAAAACAAAAAAATTTTATGAGTATATATAGCGAAGCGCCCCCAAGATCATTTTTTCTATGATTTTCGTTCACTTCGCTATATCGCTACATCGACTTAAGCCAAAGTGTAGACAAAGATAAATGAGTCATCTCCTTTAAAAGAAGCAAAAAATAAGCTAGCCTTGGCAAAAAAATAAAAAAATTGCTGTAAAAGATGTTTCTAAAAAAAAGTGTAGAATCTCCAAAAAAGGTCCGAAAAAAGTTCACCTGACACTAAAATTAATGAAAAATTTAGCCACGCATTATGGCCTAACAATACGACGAAATCCTGATTCAGTTGAAAATATGCGCAAAGAAATTTGGGCAGCATATTACCACAAAATTTCAACTGATGAGAACCCTCAACACTGTTATTGTCCTGTTGGAGAAACGACTTGGTGTAACTGGCGCAAGGCGGAGGCAGCGGGTGATAATGCATTAAACAATTTCAAGCATCCTCCACCTTTAGATGATGAGGTACAAGAAATTTTAAAGCCTATTTATGATGACTTATCATCAGAAGATTTATTATTATTCTGCGCATCAGTTCAATTGCGCAGAATAATAACGAAAGCTATAATTCTTGTGTTTGGAATTTGGCCCCCAAACATACTTTTTGTGGGAAAAACGTACTAAATATGGCTGCAAATATTTCTGTATGTACATTTAGTGAAGGATTTATGGCTATCTTGAAAAAAATGCAAGTCATGGGAATTACAATTGGCCAATGTGCGCTGGAACATGCAGAGCATAGAGATGCTGCAAGAATTAACCAGGCGGAAAAACACTCGACTGAGGCATCTAAAGAGGCCAGAACTGCTCGAAGGGAGCAAAAATCTTTAGAAGAGGAGGAGTATGAGCAAGAAGAAGGTGTACTGTATGGTCCAAGCATCGCAGATTAATTTTCGATAAGATTTATTGCAAAAAATATTGAATTTTAACTTGAAACGCGATTTTCTCGAAACAACGTTTTTCAAGTTGGCGTGCATGATTAAGAAAAACAATATTATCCAATCGTTTTGAAATTTTAACACGTTAATCTGCACATGTTAATGCTCAGAATGAACCTCGGATGAAAAAATCGGCATTAAACTTTTTTAGTTATAGCCGATTTTTGGGGGAAAAAAAACTCGATTTTCGAAAAAACGCCGCCATTTTGTTATTTTTCAACCAAATTTTTTTTTTTTAGTTCATTCCAAGGCCGCTTTGATGCTGCTCAAAACCCCGTTTTTGTTTTTTTTTCAGACTTTCCTGAGGGCAGTTATCATGCACGCCAGGTTTTTTTGGTGTATTTTCCAAAAAATTGTAACAGGCGACAGGGGGCCACAAAACATTTTTAACAATTTTGTTTATGTAGTCTAAGACATATAAAGTATGTGTAAAAAGTTTCATTAAGATATGTCTTTTTATTCAATTAAAAACAAGCCTTTGAAAATAATATTTTTTTTTCAATTTGAAGGTGCTATGTCGCCTTAAGCTTAAGATGAATCTCTTGTAATGTTGTGAATTTTTCATGCAAACAGGGTTAAAAATACGAGGAAATTTTCCATGATTTCGAATAACAGCGCCTAATGCGTCATTTATTATTTGAAGGAGCAATACAAAAGCAAAGCAGGTGCTGGGAGTTTGAATTCCGGTGCATTTTCGAGTATCATTCAATATTCGTTCTCTAACAAGTGTGGTATTTCAATTTAGGATGAAAACGAGTTGACGAAAAATGTGGGATATTGAAATCTGACGCAACAGTTGAGAGAGAGGTTAAGGATGATTGAAAAGTTTCCAAGTCAATTGGATACAGTCGAGTGGCTATGAATTATGGTACGAGTTGAAATTTATTTGAAATGTTAGATTCGATGGCATAGTTAAAAGTGTGTAGAGTAGTGTTTTATTACTTAAAGGTAAATTAGCTTCGGCATTAATCTATTTGGCATATTGACTGTTCCGTTGATTAGACACTGAAAACCATCGAAAGATTGATTATTTACTGCGGACTATGTGTTCCTGATAAATACATTTTTAAAAAATAAATACGTGTTCTAAATACATTTATAAAAACATGTTTTTACATGTATTCATGCACCAATAACACAATCGTTTTTGCAAGAAAAGCCATTTATTTGAACAATCTAGCAAAAATAGACCAGAACATCCTATGAGCGAGAAATTAAAACCAGGATTTTTGAAAATTGTTTATACTATTTGCGATAATTAAAAAAAAGTAAATGCGTGTTCAGTTTGGAAGGTAAACTGTTTTGATTTAAAAATGCGGAGAATCACTAGCCCTTGAACTGTATTTAAAAAGTATACATATAATTCAGTTGCCCGAAAGCAAACAACGATTAACTAACAACATGTTTGTATATTCATCAGTAGTGCTGTCTCGTACATTGTACCATGTAAACCTACATTTCGGAAATAATATGTGCCATTACTTTCTTAACAGAATCGTGTGCGGTCAGCTCAATTTTAATCAAATGATTTTCTATTTTCGAAAAATTCTAAGAGCCCTACCAATATATAGTATTTTGATACTTATTTTCCTTTCGAATTTCACTCACATTGAAATGTTGCCTCTGGTTTTCCAAGAAAAGCTCTATAGATCAGAATATAATAAAATAAGAGGATCCAAAAAAGTGTGCAAGTTTCATATTGTATTTATTACAATTCACAAAATGTATTTGGACAGAATTTATTTTCACAAGGTATCTCTTGAAAATCAGAAAATAGATTGAAACGAGGTATATGGCTGCGGTTATGTCAGTATTTGTTGGTTTCATCGAATCCGAAAATTAATTGAAAGAGATTTTGGATTTAAAGGTGGAACGTTTTTTCTTATCTTAGATTCTGATTGTATCAACTATGGTTCTGGTTCTTTGATATGCTCTATTTATATGATTGTGGGAAAATTATCAGGATCATGGCTGGAAAAGTGAAAATAGTTGCATTAAACCCACAGGAGATTAGAGTTCAACTGAAATGATAGCATGTGTAGATACTTATCCTACGATTATTGCCAAGTTATAAAAGCTAGTTTCTATTTCTATTTTTGTAATTCATTTGTAAAACAGCAAATCTTTTGAAATAAACTTGACGCCCAGGCAAACATACTTGTAGCAAAGGCGTACTAAGGTAACATGAGAATTTGGAATCCAAATTCGGAATACGAATAAACACAATTTACCGAAAAGCAGCTGTTTACCCCTTCTTCATTTTATATAATTTAATGTGACTAAACAAAATAATATTCCAAATAATCAATTTACGTATAACACAGTAAAGTTATTCTGATTCTGCACAATCTTAAGAAAAAACCTTTTACTAATTTTCGTTTGGATCACGCCCCCGTCACAAACGTTTTGTTTATAAATGTTTCAAAAATCATTACTGCAACTGTCGCACAATGGTTTCAAATGCTAAATGTAGCGGAACATTCTGGTTCCCCCTATAAAGCTGGGTTTTAAGGTTTTACTATTTAGACTATTTTTCTTTGTTTTTGTAAAAATCATACTTACTTTATACAGGGTGGGCCATCTTGTGGTCTCTTTTTAAATTATAGGTTATTTTGACACTGAAAGCTGTTTCCCGCTCGAAATCTTGACAAAATGTCAGTATCATACTTCCGCGGAACGAAATGAGTCGCTTTGCGCTCGAGCAACGTTGGGAAATTTTGAAAACTTATTTCCGAAGTGAGTGCTGTGTAACCCAAACAGTACGTGTTTTGAAAATTTGTTTTGGCAGATATGAAGTACCCAACGCTCCTGCTGTACGCAAGTGTGTGCAAAAAGCTCGTGAGACTGGCATGCTAGTGGACAACACTCATGACACTCGTCGTCGTACGGTGCGCACAGACGAGAATGTGGCTGCTGTAGCCGAGAGTGTGAGGCTCACTCCATGAACAATAGCTCGCCGTCGATCTCAACAGCTCAACATTTCAAGCACTAGCCTGAGAAGAATTCTGCACAAAGATCTAGGATTATTCGCTTACAAGATCCAATTGACTCAGCAATTGAAGGTGCACGACCATCCGCTTCGTTATCGCCTCGCAATTTGGGGCTTAGAGCAGCTTGAATTGGACAACGATTTTGAGCGAACAATTTTCTTTTCTGACGAGGCGCATTTTCATCTCGGCGGCTAAGTTAACAAACAAAATTGGCGCATCTGTGGCTCGGAAAATCTACACGCTATTGTCGAAAAGCCAATACATCCACAGAGAGTGACAGTTTGGTGCGGATTGTGGAGTGGTGGCATCAATTGACCATTTTTCTTCGAAAATCAGGCTGAGAACAACGTTTTGGTCAACGGTGAACGTTACAGAGCCATATTGTCTGCATTTTTTTTCTTACTGAAATTGAGGACATAGATTTGGACGACCTCTGGTTCATGCAGGATGGCGCGCCATGCCACACAGCCCACGCCACACAGCCCATGCCACAATCATTCTTTTATGCACCAAATTCCTAAATCGTTTTATCAGCCATCTTGGCGATGTCAATTAGCCGCCTTGAAGCTTCGATTTGATCCCTTTGGACATTTTTTTGGGGAAAACCGTGAAGGACTGATGTTATTTCAACAATCCAGAAATGATTCAAGCGCTGAAGGCCAATATCATCCAAGCAATCCTTGAGCTACAGTGCCTAACAATTGGAGTGCCAGAATGTGCTACTGTGAAGCCAGCCGAGGCAGCTACTTGAACGAAATTGTGTTCCATCATTAATGAGAATGTTGACTCTTACTAATAAAGCCATAATACGAGGAAAAAATTAAATTTTGTTCATTTTATAGCATTTTTAAATAGAAGCTTCTATTTGGCCCACCCTATATATTGTTAATTTACTATCAAAGCATTAACATGCTTTTTTTGAATTCAGTACTTAGGAAACTTCATTTTTAAACTTTCGAGCTTGCTTGTGTTTCTCATTTAAGCTTATCTGAGCTTCTTCCGATAAAACCCCGATAGTAAAAAAACATGTTCCAATGATCTGGCTGCCAGGAATCAGGATTTTAATAAAGCGAGACTGACATTTTCTTCTCATATATTAAAATGGATCATGGTTTCATGTATAATCAATCGATGCGTGAAATTTGTTGTTTCAGTTAGAACACCTCAATACCAATGTTTAATGGCGCTTGAAAAAAAATTTGCGATATCTATATTGGATTTTTTTTTCGTTTCGCAATAAATTGATATTATTTGTATGTCAAGTCGGTTTGATGCGAAACACGTGATAATATGTTTCGTTGCTATGGATTACGAGCCTTTTTCACTAAAGTAGCCGGAGAAACAAAGCACAGTGTTATTGAACTCTTTAGCTTTGTGCAAACCACATGTGCTTTATATCAGAAAAAAAGATTGGATTAAGTTGATCTAATTCGTTCAGAGTTCGTTGTGAATTTAAAATTTAAATTATCGATGAAGCATTCACGCATTTAGAGGCATACGTACATTTGGTAGATGGTTTTTGTAGTACATATAAATCTCAAGTTGCGAAGAACAACGGACTGAAGGTTTAAGGAATTAGGTGCTAATCAGTGAGGTAGTAGAAATAGAGTGGACATGCCCATAAGATTTACATTGAAGGGGATGGTAGTAATGTTTTAGCTACTCATTGTTAAATCGGGTCAAATCCAAGTAGTTCCCCTCCAATTTGACAATGAGTGCTAGACATTTTTAACATGCTTTGTGCGCGAGAGGATTGAAGGGGCTAATGGTGGAAAGTTATACCGTCCGTGTCCAGGGGCTGGTGCCAATCAACCTATGATCTAAAAATGTTTCAAGTCTTGAAAATTTCAGCTGGAAATCTAAGTCAACGAGCATGAATACTCTAGCAGGTAGAATAATCTAACCCTTCCGATGAAGCTCACTCAAGAATTTGTTGTACTTTTCGTCGTTTTGTTTTCTCGTAGTAGTCTGATAAACATTTGCATTTCGCTTCGTTTGTAGCTTCTTGATTATGTTGGCTATTCAGTATCCGCTATGCTTCTTGTAGCTTCTTAGACAGAAATTTCTGCGCATTAGTTTGACTTGTTGTACACTTCACTTTGGAATGAAATCGGCGCACTATGAAACCGTGTCTTCAGTTTATATATATATTATTTATGTTGTCTTTTCTTATATCGCCGTGAGCAAGCAAGTACTCGTAAACCTTTTTGCACTTGAGAGATACATTGATTTCCTTTCGTCAAACTTTCAAAAGTTGGCTCCGCAAGATATGGCTTTGAAGCTAAATGTCGTTGCAATTGCTCTAGAATTCGATAAAGTAAAACCTTAAATTTATGAAATATCAAAAAGGATTGTTGAAGAAATATTATAATACAAAAATTGGGCAAGCACTCGTGCAATCAGAAAAATTACAAACAAAAATTAAGGACATGTTACCGGATTCAGAAGTATCCTTCAATTATTTTAAAGGAAAAGCTAGAAACTCTCATTTTTGCATCACTGGCACCACTGTGGACACCTTTGACACTGTTTTTGTTGGTGGCTGTGATCCAGCCGTTATCTTTTGTCAGTACTCAATTTATTTTACGAATTTCGGCAAATAGGAAAATTGCAATAGTTTCCTTTTTTGTTTATTGATTTGAAAATTGGAGTCTGTGGTGAAAAAAATCTGAAACTTCAAAAAACACGCACACTTATTGTGCTCGGTATTTTAATAGTTCGATTTGAAGTTCATTAAATTAGTCCGTTTTTAGCCAATTTTTGGATTTGGCTTTTTTCAGTTTATTGAATTGCATACTCTAGATACTTATGAATTGTTGATTTTTCGATTAAAATTATTTATTTCATTGTTTTTTAGGCTCGGTCGAAAGTTTTATGTGGTTAAATTTAGACGAATTCAATTGATTTTGATGATTCAATTAACTCATTTTCTAAAGATCAAACCTCGAGATCTGTTGGTTGAGATGAGTCATGAAAGACTTGACCTTGATTCGCTTTTTCTATGTACATGATTTCGTAATGGACTTTTGATGCTGAGTTTCTGATATGAAAATAAAAACAATTCCGTTGAGAAACCATCAACTTGATTTTTTCGCAAATTTTTTTCTTTTTGTCCATAAAGGTGTGGCTATTTTGACTGTGGAAATGATTGGTTAGGTTAAGTTAGGTTAGTGAAGAGGCCTGCCGGGAACGCGGCCAGCATTAGGCCACCAGTTTGGGCCCATTTGCCATCCTCCGCTGGCTTGTTAGAGCTGCCAATTGACCGCTCCGCCAAACTGGACCAGCTACTAACTCTTGAAAATGGTAAGAACAAAAAATCTTGAGGCGTTTATTATTTACGGCCGGACAATCACAGAGGGTGTGCTCGAAAGTGTCATCTTCCATCTCGCACCTCTTGCATAAATTGCTGGATGTCAGTCCCATTCTATTCGCATGAGATGCGGTAAGGCAGGGCCCTGTGAGCAAGCCGACCCTGGCTCTCAAGCAGTTTCTGCTGAGCTTGAGCAGTTTCCTGCTTTTGCTTTGCGCAGGTAATGGCCATAATGTCTTGGCCATCCTGTTTTCCGATTCGGATTTTAGTTTGGCCCATATGGGCTTGTGGCGTCAGCGACTGACCGTGGTACAGTGATGCAGGGGCTATTACTAGCTCCTGAACCTTTCCTCGCCAATTTATCGGCTTTTTCGCTGCCTATGACCCCACTATGCCCTGGCACCCACATAATCCGGATAGGAATATGCCTTGCCATTTCATTGAGAGCCACTCTTCAAGCGTTAACAAATTTTGAAGAACATCTGTAAGACGCAAGAGCGAGAAAGGCTGCCCTACTGTCGACGTAAATCGTCATTGATCTGGTTGATATTTCGCTAAAGGATTCAACTGCCATGCGTATAGCTTGAACTTTAGACTGAAAGCCGGTAGCGTGGTCCCACAGTCTACACCACAGCCAAGCTCAAATCCGTAGAAAACACGCCCGAGCCAACTCCTGTGTCCGTCTTTGACCCGTCCGTGTAAATCCAGACGCCTCCATTGGTGGTAGCTCCCTTTTTCGTCCAGTCTGTTCTTGTGGGTAGCTTGACCTAGAAATTCCTGCCAAGATGTATTATTTTGCTCATGTGGTCCGTGTCTTCTGCAACGAGCCCAAATTTTTTGCGGCATTCTGTAAGAATACCGCTGTGGCCCCACTGATCTGAATCGTTCCACATGCCGGAACTTTTAGCGCGTATCGCCGCTAAGCTTGGGCTTCTAAAGATGAATCGATCTAGGGGCATGAGTCCCAAAATCATTTCCAACCCAGCCGTTGGGGCGGTTCTTAAAGCGCCCGTAATACATATGCAAACTAATCTTTGCATTCTTGTTAGCTCCTTGATATTAGTTTTACTCTTCGCTGCCTTCCCCCACACGATCGCTCCATACACCAAAATCAGCCTGACTACACATGTGAATATGTAGTAGGCTGCCCTATGTTTAAGACTCCAGGTATTGGAGTAGGCAGACCGGCAAGTGAAAAGTGCTGCGCGATACCTAACCAATTCTGTGCTTCACGTTTGACCCCCAGTTCAGTTTTACTTTTCGCTTTTAATACAATTTTATAATCAATAATCAAAACCAGTGTGTCTCGCTTCAGAAATATACCCCATGGATTATAATATTTAATATCTATGACATCTAGACTAGGTTTTATCGCGAGAATTTAAGCAACCAGTTTTACACCACCCCCTTCCGCTGTCTCAGTCCGTTTTACTCCTTCTTCGTTTTGTCTTCGTTTTCTCTCTGTGAGACATTCTTTTTTTGAACCTTTTTAGGTTTCCTTTTTTTTTCTTATGACTCACCCCCACCCACTTTCTGAGGCTGCCATTTCTTTCCTAACCCGGATTTACTGCATTTCTTCGATCCGAGCCGATCAACTCCCGGAATCCCGCAGGAGTGTCCGCCTCAGCTGTGTTTTCATCTAACAATCGCTGTTATTCCATCTCCGAATTCTGCCAATTCGACCAGCAGTCGAAGATGATCTGAAAAGCCTGTTCCAACTCTAACAATGTCTTCTTGTCGAGCTTGGAGATGCTTTTTATCGCATTGGCAGCTTGAAACTTTTTGCGAAGGATACGCTGACACTTCATGGGCTGCTTGACACACCATAAGTTCCCTTTTCCACCATGTTGTCAAATTTAGCCTTTAACAATTGTTATTCGTATTGCAGTAGTTGGCGTATCCCCTCGGAATCTGGTTTTCGAATATAATTTTTATGGTTGGTGCCGTCGTAACTGGAAGTTTCACGTGCTCAAGGTTTTGGCTCATGGTTGCGATTGATACCGCAGATTCCGCTTGATGCCGCAGAATAAGTTCAAGTCCTGTTAAAAAACAGCTCCAAGTTTTGGAAACATTGCAGTAACTTAGATATTATCAAAAATCAATAATTCATTTTCGGCTATAAAAACCAACAATATTACTATTAACATATTCTATACACATATTATACTTTTGAAAATTGAAGCCGATAAAATTTTAAAGTAGAGGTAAGTAGAATAGAGAAAAATCGAACTTGTTTCATTTAAATACAGAAGAATACCAAATCACGAAATCCTGTAGCAAAAAGTATTATGCTCGTTGAACAAATTGAACGTTTGATTTCAGACAAAAAGCACTCTTTGAAAAAATCTAAAGAAGCTTTTTTCAAATAAGCTGCTTGCAAGAATTGAGTACAATTTTATTCCATTTCCTCGGCTACAAATATTGAGTTTGAAGATACAGATATATATATATATATATATATATACATATATATATATATATATATATATATATATATATATATATATATATATATATATATATATATATATATATATATATATATATATATATATATATATATATATATATTACACTAACTTGCTCAATAAATGCGCTTCAATTTCATACTTCGAGCTCTTTACCTTTGTTACAGCACAACATCAGTTGTCTCTGCAAACATTTCACTCTCACACCAAATGACAGAAATATCCCTTCTTTTCACCATGAAACCAGGGAATACTGTGAGCATCACAGCTGTCATTGCCAAAAAGATCGTACAATTTCACCACCGAAAATGTCAATCAACTGGAAGTTTTGTTAAATGAACTTCAAAAGATACGACACACAAGCTCATGAGAATTATAGCCAGCAAGTAAAGGATATTTTTACAAGTAGGCTTTCATGCTTATCGTCAACAAATATAGTCCCTAAGTCGTGTGTGTGGCGCAGAAAACGTTTCTATTGCAATTAAAATTCGATAACAGCTCGACAGAGTTCTGTTGACAGCGACACAAATATCCTTCTCGATGTCAGCTACTTAGCGCAGTTCCGCATGAAATGGGAAAGCTGCGTTGTCGTGACTAGGTTTCTGGATCACGTCGAGTCTTCAACATTAATTGGAATCATAAGAAAATCAGATTAGGAGAGGTTTGAAGATTTGAGGGTGAGAGGTAAGGAATATCATTGCGTGCAGAAATCATGTTCCACTGCCGGATGCTTTCTATTAGGGAAAACATTCGGTATTGTATTAATGCCCATTTGCCTTACTTCCAGTTTATGGTTATTCGCACAATTCTAGTTGAGCTGCCAGCACAGTCGTTAATATTATTATTGCCATTGTTCTCTGGAAGAACATATGCTAAGGGGATGTGTGTCTACTCGAGTGAGCAGCTTGTGAATATTTATGTTTTTGCAAGACGGGTTTGTTTGACAGCACGATGGTGGCGGGAGTTGATAGGTAGAACAGAAGACAATACTACTAATGACGAAACTAATTACGTTTGTAACAATCTAGTTTGATGTGGGATTAATTTAGCTATGAATAAAAGATTAAGAGAGGGAGAGTTCAAATTGAAGCAATAAGGCAACTAGACGCTTGAGATGGTGTGTGCGTGATTGGTGAAGTCCATATGTACTATCAATACAAAAAATCAGTTGCTTTTTTCGAAAAACGCTTCCTGAGTTAACCTGTAAAATCGACTTATCTGAATAATCAATTCAACGTAATTCATTTTATTATCCATATTTTTACTACTTCATCACGATTATTGATTTACTATTTCAAATCCGCCAAAATTACTTTCCCATCTCGGTGTTGATTTTAATCTTTCACGGAAAACCCAATCTTGAACTGTCCAACAAGAATTTTCCCAACAAAGTATACACCCGGAGACCGAATCGTTATTGTCCTTTATCGTGTCACGTGTACCTATTCAGCTCACTACCAACCTAACCATTGGCAACAAATCATGCAACAAAGCCTGCAAAATCTATCACTTTTTCCAACAACCTATACACGTACACACCGCACGCTCTGTCGACGAATCTCCAGCACAAGTCTCTGAAAAATCTATTCCTTGGAAAAAAATAAATCAATGCAAAAAAAGCTCTTCTAAAATGATGGATAATGAAAAAACGAGATATTTTCCACCTATCCGAAACGTGTTTGTCGCAAACGATAGCACCTTGAACCTAACTTTCAGAAGAGAAGCAGGAAGAGCGATAGAGCAAAGAAGGATCATTTGGTCCTTTCGCTCTCAAACCATATAAATCTGTCTCTATTAAATAACCTCTAATCCATCTTATTCAATTCGAAGAAAGTGATGGTATAAAGGAGACAACCATCAGAATAAGTCCTGTGAATCGAATCTTATAGTTTTGCTACTACGAAGGATTCGAGATTCTATTGTTATTCAACTGGTTCGTTGATGGTACTGTTGCTTCTGTTGCTATCGCTGTTGTAGGTGGATTTAACAATGACACAAGATCAGGACAGATGTTACCGCTCTCTGAAGATATTTTCCATTGTAAAATAGAAAATAAAGGGTTCCGACTAAGTCGTCACTATTTCTTTGTTGAAGGAAATGGAAGTAAATCATTACCTTACACCTGATCTATCGTCATTGTAAGGGTTTTCCTCGCTTGCGTTCGATAGTACAGCTTGCTGAGTTCAAGCAACAGTTGCGGTATTGTATGGGAATATGACAATGTTTTTGTGAGTTTTATAAGAAGGATATGCTTAAGAGAGGTTATGTTAAGGTTGCGTTGCAAGTTTTCAGGTATTCTTGTGAAGAGTGCAAGGAAAATATATGATATGGTACGGTATAAAATATTTGTACAGTGATTACGAGAAGGTGTCTTCATTAGTTTATGTAATATGAGGGTAAAATGGAAAGGATAACTATCCAAGTTTCAAAAGGTTGAAGACTACGTACATATTCATGATTGGAAGGTAAAATAATACGAGAATTTTTTCAAACTTAGCATTCTGTAATGCCGTAGGTAATCAGAAAAAAAGTATAACACTTTGGAAGAAGAAGAAAAATACTTTCTTTCTGGGGATATTTGTATGAAAAGAATAAATGGAGGGGGAATGAAGTATGTAGAATGAATATTGATAATGTACGTAGTTTGGTTATGATAATGTTTCGGATGTTTGAAACTCCAAGTGAGAGCTTAGGGCCTAAAATGAAGTATTTTTTTTCAAATTTATTTATCGATTCACAGGACGTCATAGGGAAGAAGGAAAGAAAAAGAAGAAGAAAAAATCGTTAATTAGGCTTTTTTGGAAGATAGAATCTCTAGTTCGACTTTTTTGGGCCGAAGCTAGCTCTTCGAAGAGGGGCTGTGGGCACCACTACCATCAATCTCAGATATCGAGCCGTTTGGCTATCAAAAGGTTTGGCTCACCAAATATAGTTTGGCAGAGTAGAACACAACTGTTCACCACGAAGATAGTCTGTTCTTTTTTTGGCTACCATAAGAACTCGGTTTGCACGTGAACTGGACTGGTGGTGTCTTACTTGCTGTTACCAACACAGTTTCAAGTGAACTTGTAGATACCACTCGAAATGTTTTCTTCCAACATTTAATTGCTCGAATTTCCTTTGATAACAAATCAGTTTACATCACTGTTGTCTACATCCCGCCCAGATCTGACGAATCCATCTACAGCTATTTTTGTGATACATTATCTTCGTTCGCAACACCACTTAGCGAGAAAGACAAAATAATAGTTTTGGGAGATTTCAATCGTCCGAATTTATGCTCTGTTCCGGATGATAAGGACGCTTACCTGCTACCCGTAAACCTTTTAGACACCAACGATTTCAATCTAGCGAGTGCCTTTTATGGTAATGATTTGCAGCAGGTTTCCTAAACTCCTAACCGAAATGGTAATTGGTTAGATCTTGTTTTCACAAATGCTTATGACGAAGTAGTGGTTAGTCCGACTAGTGACGCAGAGCATCTTTTTTGCAACAGTTTACACCATACAACACTGTCAGTCGAACTTTCCACTCCAGATTCCACCTGCTGAAAAACTTACAATAACTCAATTGTATTTGACTTCCGTAATGCTGATTATGAAAGCATTAAACATGTTCTTGATACTACTGATTGGTCAACACAAGATCTCAGCCATTTCCTCTTTTTACAATAAAATGTTTGACGCCGTTGAAAGATATGTTCCAATGATAAAAAAAAAATGTCTGAACCATGGCTTGATAGGGACCTTAGGCATATGCAAAATCGTAGGAACAAACTTTATAAGCTGATTAGAGAAAATACTTAAGTTAGTCCTGCTATTCAGGAAAAATATAATGAAGCTGCTAAGCAATTTTTAGCAAAGTCTCATGAGGCTAATGATACTAACATTAGAACAACCGGCGAAAAATATAGTCCGCGACCCGAAAAATTCTTCGATTTTGTTAATGTGAAGCGAAAAACTACTGGCTATCCATGGTCGATGTATCTTAATAATATAACGTCTTCCTTTCCTAAAGAGATATGTGACCTATTCGCTGATAGTTTCCAAACAATTTTTAAGGCACCAGACCCATCATACTCACACCGTTCTTCCTCTGATTCAGCTTCTGTGAACCATTTAGAAATTTCCCGTGATGAAATACGTAAAGCTATTTTGGACCTCGACTGCAACAAAGGTCCTGGGCCTGATATTCTTCCTCCGACCTTCTTGCGCAAGTGTGTAGATCAACTTATAGCTCCTTTGCATATTTTCTGTGATAGATCACTTTCGTCGGGAATTTTCCCATTCTGTTGGAAGCTTTCGTATGTCACACCCATATACAAAAATGGTGATCGACGCTGTATCTTCGATTTCGAAACTTTTCGAAAAGGTGGTATACGATAAACTTTCTCCGCTTGTTGATCCCCGTCTGAACGAGCAACATGGCTTTAGAGAAGGTCCCTCAACTACCACGAATTTGATAATCTTAATCTTTGACGTTCTATGCAAAATGAAAAAAGGATACCAAATTGACGCAGTCTACACTGACTTCAGTAAGGCGTTTGACAGAGTTGACCATTCTACCTTGATTCTAAAGCTTCAGAAATTCGGCATTGCCGGGTCTTCACTCAGCTGGCTGACCTCTTACCTTCACGATCGAACATAATGTGTAAAATTTCAAGGGTTCTTATCGAAGTTAGTGCTACCTCTGGTGTACCTCAAAGTAGCCATCTTGGCCCACTTCTTTTTAATATATTTATTTCCGACTTATCTGACGTCCTAGCAGGCATACCTCATTTACTCTATGCAGAAGATCTCAAACTTTATCAGACGATTAAATCCAAATCGGATGCCCCCTTTCTCCAATCCAAGCTTGATTGACTTGATCAGTGGTGCAATATAAATAAGCTCTCTCTCAACATTAATAAATGCCAAGTTATTAGTTTTTGATGAAATGCACTTTCACACACAATACGCACTTTCTCGGCAATAATATGCTAGCTCGAGTTGATAACATTGCTGACGTCAGTGTTTTCTTAGATGAAAAACTCCGCTTCACCTTACACTTTGATAAAATACTTTCTCGTCCAAACAAACAGCTAGTTTTCATCAAAAGGCGTACCAAAGAATTTCGTAGTCTGTGGGTTACAAGATCCTTATACACTTCACTTGTACGTCCTATTCTCGAATACGCTTGCATTAGCTGGAATCCCGCTTTTGAGGCAGATACCCAATTGGGTATCTTTTAGTGACAGACTCGAGTCAATACAAAAACAATTTTTACTTTTCGCCTTGAGAGAACTGTACAACCCTTATGATTTTAATAGCCGACCCCCTTATGAGTTTCGACTGGGTCATTTAAACTTACCAACACAAACCTACAGAAGAATGGTGATATCGGCCTGCTTCACATTCGACGTCATTAGAGGCGCTATTAATGTAGGATTCCTGAATAGTAAAATTTTGATAAATATCCCTATGAGGAACACCAGGTCCAATCGTTTCCTAAAAGAATGTTCACATTCAACTACATATGCAGCTAATGAGCCAATAAATAGATGCTGCAGAATATTCAACAGCATAAGTAATTTACATTCCCCTACGATTTCTAAATCATCAATAAATTTGTTTTTGTACGGTTGCGTCAATGACAGTAATAGTAGTTAGTCTGTAATAATAGTCACAAGAATTTCAAACAATTGTTCTTGAATTTTGAATTAGGAAAATAGAAGAAATATTATTTTTGAACATGGCTGTCAACAATAATTTGAAAAAATTTCAAGAAGCCGTGGTTTATTTCAAATATATATAATTTTCAGATTGTTGACACCTTACAACGAATCATTTCTAGCAGATTAATATTTCGGAAGAGAATTGAAGTTTTGATACTAACATAGAAGCTTTCACATAATATTGATATTAAACTGCTTTCACCCACGTTGGGCGCAGATGTTATGAGCTGATTTTTGCTGGAAATATTTACTACAAGTGATTCTATTGACTACCTTAATATTTAACGTAGTTTTTTCAAACATTTGTGCTGTTGCCATGTTTGTTTCAAACATTTTGGTGATAGAAAGTCAATTATTCACAATCAATTCTTTTAGTAACAATCAGCTAAAAATGATTTGATCGACCACTTTAATATTCAACGTAGCTTTTACAAATATTTTGGTCAATCATTTTGATCAATGCTTTTCGTAATAATCACTTAACAATCATTCACTATTAAAGCTTGTTATATTGCTAACGATAACATATGTACATAAACATACATATGTTATTACAACAATATTTACCAACGACTTTTTTTAAATACCTCTGGTTTTTTGGCGAATAGTAGTGGTTTTACCGTCATCACATCAACTTATCAATAACAATATCATAAAGAATGGAATATCCTGCGGGAAAAATACTATCAACCTGCTGGGACCAAAAGAGTTTTTCTATGTTTTCTTGTTAAAACCATCCAATGTCGGACATTTCGTTCATACAAACAGCATTATTTCCACTCATTTTCCGCTATTTTTCCCACAATCTTACACACCGTCAAGAAAAATTTGTGAAATACTAACACAAAGATGCGACACGACTTGAGTGGCGGTTGCAGAAAGGAAGAATCGAGTTGAATAGTCGGCGATCAAAGATTTTCCGGTCTTTCAAAGAAAGTGGTGGACGTTTTCTTTTCTTTCAGAAAAACCGTTAAGAGAGATTCAATTTTATCGAAATAAAGATTCGTTTTACTACAAACAAACATCTCGACCTATATTGTGACTACTCTGTCGGTATATTGATCCACCTACGGTTTGTAGTGATGCTTATGCCGGTTGTTGTGTTGCATTATTGATTTCTTTTTTCGTTATCATCGTCTCATGTTGACGGTCAATCCCTAATTGGGTATCTGAAAACGGTTCTGTATTCACTGGCTGAATGGTATTTTCTCGAAATAATTGATGTGCGACTAGATGAAAATCGGCGAGCTGTTTCTGATAACCTGTATACGGTTAACAAATTCCAACTAGAATGGAAAGAAAGGAGCAGTAACAGGGGGGTTGTTGTCATGGACTTTGAGTTTCAAAGACTTTTGGCCGGGAAAACTTGGGTATCAAACTTGGAGGAAAAAGATGAAGTAAGGGTGTTTCGGTGACAACAAAGAATATAATGATAAGTTACTTTCAATTATCTGATTGTAGTTTTTTGGGTTCGTCTCTTTTATAAGATGAAGTGATTGAATAGACGGTTTATTTAGACGTAGCTATAACAGTGGATGGTAAATGGACTGTGACAAAAATATGTATTGATTTTTCAAAGTAGAGGGTTAATTGCGTTCCAATTTAAATTCCAAGGATTTCTAGTGAATTATATTTTATTATTTACTAAGTGAATATTTTAAGGAAAAAAGCATTTCTGGAGTGACGTTATTAAAAATAATAACGGGACGATGTTTGTAGGATGCCCCTTACTGCCAAGAGCTGAAGTCCGATTAGTGTCCGAATAGTGGCGAAATAGTTGGCTTCAACTTTCTTAATGTTTTTATCTGCCTCATTTACTTTCTTACGGCCTATAAGCCGTATAGGCTTAAGGCCTATAAGCCTAGATTTAGTGTAAAAACCCTGGCATTCAAATTATTATTATTTCATTTCTACTTTTTTCGAACAAAAACTGCATATATATATATATATATATATATATATATATATATATATATATATATATATATATATATATTTATATATATATATATATATATATATATATATACATATATATATATATAAATATATATATATATATATATATATATATATATATATATATATATATATATATATATATACATCTACATTTTGAAAAACGTAACTCACTGCCTTAGAAAACCAGCCAATTTGGTAATTTTTGGTAACTTGGTAAGGAATCAACAGGGGTAAGAGTCCTTGATATAGAAAAAGCCTTTGATACCGTATGGCATCCAGGTTCAAAATATAAACTTTGAAATTGTTAATTTCCTATTTTTCTAGTGAATATCATTTCATTCTTTTGGGTATCTCGTACCTTTAGTGTGAAAGTTCCAGCAAAATACTCCCAAACTTTCTGCCATTCCGGCAGGAATCATGGAAGGCTCCTGCTTAAGTCCGACCCTATTCTACATATTTACCGCAGATGTTGCTCAAAGTGCTAACTGCAAGATGGCAATTTTTGCAAATGATATGTGCATCTAGAAAACTAATGCGAAACCAAGCGTTATAATTGAAGACCAACACATCAGTCAAGTATGCACTGTGTGCTGGTGTCTGATGAGAATCAGTGCATACTTTCGAAACCACTTTGTCAAATAAAATTTACAATGTAAATAAAATATGTTTTCAATTTTAATCATCCCGCAATAAACAATTCAAACTTCTTTAACTTTACCAATATATCCATGGAAATTAAAAATCAACTTATCAAAGGAATCGGCCATATTCTTCTCTCGGAGAAGAAAGAAACTCCACTTACCTAATCGAGAATTGGATTTTCTTGTCAAAAAGATAGCTTGGACGGACACTGTCCAATATTTGGCCGTTATTTTCGACAAAAAAAAAAACATCAAGCGGTAATTGAGGACTGCCGGCAGAAGTAATAACTTCAAAATATAAAATTAAACCGTGGTTTTTTATTGGATTTTAAAATTTTATTCAATAAATAAGTAAAAAGCTATAAAAAGAATGAGAGGTAGATATGACTCACCGTAGATATTTTGATCGTGGCGTGAATCGAATGATGATTAGACTAATGATTAGACTGGTTTTTATAAAATGATCGGTAATCCAATGATTGTGGACTGCTGATTAGACCATATTACTATTGTAATTTGATGCAATTTATTAAAACGGTGCATTTTATTGCCATCTATTGCATTTTTGCAAATTTGCTGCTCGTTTAATCTAGCCAGCTCACTTAGTAAATAAGTTCCATATTTAGTTTTATATGCGACTCCCAGCGATTTCGCTGCAATAAATATGTAGAATTAATGATAAATGATATTTTTCTAGTCGGTGGCAATCCGTGAAAATATATAGAATGCCTTTGCGAAATCATTCCCCTCATTCTTGTCTGTTCTTCAATCATTTTTTTTTGGCCTTAGTACTTAGTACAATATATTCCCTTCAATTTAGAAACCCACTGATATTCTTCCTTCCATCCCTGAAGCGTCGATAATTAAAAATTATTATTTTATAATTAATAATATATTAATAATATAACAATAATTAATAATTAAAAAAAATAAAATAAGGTAATTGTATAAAAGATGGCCATTAATACTCTATGGGGTACCTACGTGGATACAGTGTGCCAAAACCCATGAAAAGAAGCCGCAAGATGCGCAAAATAAGGTCCTCAAACTGATACTGGCCAAAACTTTTTCTTATTCAACTGATTAAGTACACAAAACATTGACTGTCTGCCGCGTGTGCAGTCGTCCAATTTTGAAACCAATACTTGAAATGTACAAAGCCCACTAATTAGTGGCTTTTTCTTATAGTCACGTCCCATCGATTTTCAGTGATCTTAGTAATAATGATTAGTAGTAAGTAGTTTTAGTATATAAAATAAAATCAATCCAATCAAGGTTTTTTCTTGACAGTTTTTCCTTGTAGCAGCGCTAAACCAGATCTAGAGACATCGTAAACTGCGTAAGCAAGATAAGCAATTTAGAGTAAAGATACAATTTAATCTCTTAAATATTTTATATGGCGCACACTGTAAATGTTTGTAAGAAAAACAATTTATGATAACATTCTTGCACTAAACTATGCGTCAATTCCTGGCGATGTGCATATTTAATTTCAAGTTAGGAAACAATTTCAATAGCTTTGGACGAACTTTTCATGCCAAATTATTTGCACGTGTCATGTCTTACTTGGCAAAACTTAGATACCATGTTCCGGAAAGATTTGTTGCAATCTTATCTCATATTCTGGCATCAAGTGACAGCTAATCAATAGTATTTGTTTTCAAATCAAAGAAAACCGAATATGTTTTATTTATTATATATTCTGATACAATTCCGAAGTAATTTGAAATAAATATTTAAAATTGTATAAACATTTTGTTTTGCGAAAGTGCTTCTCCTTCGGGATTTAGTGATTAAATTGGATTGTTTGAATTTAAGATTAATTAATTTCTGCTTGCAATTAATTCAAGGAAGGATTGCATTTTTATATGATGTTCTATTGTTTTGAATGTAGATTGTAGTAAAAACATTATTTTTAATCTTTCTTGGGTACCTACATATATCATCGCATACCCAGGCATAAAGAAATAAAATGTGCAGTTGAAATTGTAATGGCCAAGTCAACTATTTATTTGTTAAGTATTGATGTAAATTTTTGAGTCTATCTTCATATTTTATTCACAATTTCCAGTCTTTACATTTTCTACTTTGTAAAATTATTTTTTTAATAATTTTCGAAGAAAATTAGTATTAAAATATGTATATATATATACATATTTTATAAATATGTATATATATATATATATATATATATATATATATATATATATATATATATATATATATATATATATATATATATATATATATATATATATATATGCATATATATATATCAACAAAATGATTTTCCGAGATAATCTCTGGAGTGGCCGATCCGATTGAGCTGAAATTTTCGGAGGACGTAGATGTACATAGTAAATAGGTCCATGACTTGCTAAAATCCAGATTTCCGAAACCTTTTGGCGGCAGTGAGCGTTTTAGTGAATTTTGAGGTACTCTTATATTTCCAAGCAGTGTAAATTTTTGCTAAAAAAAAGTATTGGGAATGAAAACTAATTATGTTCTTAGCTTGTTTATGGTAAAGAATTGGAAATTTTGAGCCGTATGTAGGTGCAGCATGCGTAAAAGTAGACAAGGATTTTTTATCAAATTTTGATTTGTCATTACTTCTGATTAAAACATTGGATCATCGTGAAAATTGCAGAGCGTATTGATGTTGACTAGGACTTAATATATATGGGTTTGCAAGGTTGTACGGGTAACCCTGTAGCTACGGCAGGCTCCTTAAAAAAAATCCTTCAAATCATTGACCCTCCTCAAAAATTTTTGATTTTTGACAAAAATTTCAAATCATTGATAAATTTTGACCTTTGTACATCATGTCAAATTGAAATTTTGAGAATTCCGATTTGCACAAGAACGGCAACCCATCACCAAATTACCTCTATTTTCAGCACTCGAAAGTTCTGTTCACGAGAACTGACGACCGGATTATCCGATCATAATGAAACTTACAGGACATGTTGGTATTAGCTAGGACCAGGTCTGATAGAAGTGATTTTGAAATGCGGATAACCCTGTGGCAGTGGTACCATCTTGAAAAATCACCCAGAAAGAAAACCGGTTTTTGGCCTATAACTTCCGGTTCAGCCATCAGATTTTAAGAAAATTCACACAGTACTTGGATCTTACTTTTGCCATTTTTGAACATTTGTTGAAAATTTGGCTGAAATATTAGAATAGAGTTGCCAGCTATGGTGATTTTTGTCTCCTAAATCTTGCAAATTTGCTCAGCAAAATAAAGCTTTTTCCCCTATAACTTCCGGTCCAGTCATGAAATCAAAACGAACTTCATGCATTAAATGGACCTTAATGTGAACCAAATGTCGTAAGAATTTCGACAAAAATCATGAAAAGGCTGCCAGCTATGACAATTTTTGTAATTTTTTGGAATTTCTTTACTAAGTGATTATATCATTAGATTTGCAAATGGCAATGATCCTGCAATGAAAATTAACAACAAATATTAACGATTTAAAAATTTGAAAAGTTTTGACGGTGGTTACCTTAAAATTATTTTCACCCGTACAACTTTCAGCGCAGTGATTCAATCGAAACGAAATTTACTGGTTGAGTTTAACTTAAGGTGAAGCAGATTTGGTATATATTTTGCTTTGCTGCTGACACAGGGTAACCAGCATTGGCCATTTTTGTAAATATTGCACCAACGGATGCTTCAAATTACATACTCATATGCAAAGTATTTGCATTAAAAATAAGAAACCAATTTTTAAATTTTCCGAGTTTTGAACATTTTTCGGATGGCAGCCTCAAACAACGTTTAACCGCTGAAACTTTCGATGAAATCCTCCAATGAGAACGAAGTTCAAAGGATAAGTTGATTTAAGTATGAGCTTGTCATGGTAAACTTATTGCTGCTTCGTTGGGAAAGTGTTGCCAGCACTGAACATTTTCATCATTTGTGTTATAGTTGAGTTTTGTTGCTTTGGATAAGGAATGGTTGATATGATTCTACAAAAAAGTGTATTACATATTTCCAAATTTTTTTGTCATTCAAAGACAATTTCTTCGAAAATTAGTTTTCTAGCGGTTCTGATGCGCTAGACTTTTTTTTACTTCATTTCAAAAATAATTGGAATATTTTAAAAATATTTAAAGATGACTTGCATAAACTTTCGTGACTACACGAAGAAAAAAAGACCAATAAATACTAGTAAAAGTACCATAAGTAAGACGAAATCCCTATGCATTTATGCCAAAGAGACAGTTTTCTTAATGTTTAAAGATGAAATTTAGTACATTTTCGCTTTGATTCAAATTGGTTACCATATTAGTGAAAGCGGTTTTACCATACGCACACGTATTACGGCCTAAACTCACAACAACTTTAATTGTTAATTTGTCGAACAAAATAAATAATGATCATTTATTTGTGTAAGATAAATGAGCAGTAAAGATTTTTGTTTGTGGAGGCTGAATTTATTAACACTAATGTCACGTATAAATTAGAAATTGAAAAGAATAACATTTGAGGGTTAGTTTAGATTTACGTTTATTTATTTTATTTATTTATTTCAAAAAAATTCGTCTAATACAGACTAGTAGCATTTTATTAAAAACTAAAAACTTACAAACAAATCAGTTGAATTGGACTATTTTTAGTTAAGCTCTTTTTCAAAGACGGTAAGCATAAATAAAATAAAATCACTGTTAAAATTTCTTTTAATGAATAAGCAGGGACAGATAAAATGTCGTGTCTCACTCTGTGACCCTTGGTATTGAGGCCAAATAAACCTAAAAGGTGTTCAGATGAAATATTACCCATGAGGAGCTTAGCAGCAAAGATCGTTTTGAAATTTTCACATCTAAAATTTTCACGTCTGTGTGTGAAGTAATTTTCATTTTGTTGTATTGCGTTTCTTTTTCCATTTTGGCGAAATTAAGGTATGTCAAATAAGCTCAGTGATAAAATACAAAAATTAAGTGGTTTTGCGTGTTTTAAAATTAAGCAGTTTTGCTTCCCTGGAAATAACGTTTCAAAATCGACGTCAGTCTGGAAGATGAACAAATATTTATCAGAGCAACTTAGTAAAATTTACAACATAATGCATTGCTGCCAATTGATATCCATCAGGAATCGAGACCACTCTCTTTGATCTTTCGAGCTCAGGTAATTTTCTAGTTTTCAAGAGCACGGCTCCAAGGGGTAATGATGTTAGTCAACCAACATTTCAATTCATTAAATACATACAGTGGCTCACAGCTTATTTGATACAGTGACTATTTAAGAATGCAAGTCACTGTAACTTTGAAATAAAGAACCCGGTCCAAAAAATTAAAACGTATTTGACTAGATACATGTTCAACGAATACAATGCAAACAAAAAATGTTCCAGCAATATTCCTCGGCGTCCCGTAAAAGAGAAATACCACTGGCGCAGAAAAATTGCAACTCACAGCTTATTTGATACAGACACTTCAATGCGAATAAACTTCTATTTGTCGCACCGTTAATCTGTCTTGTTTTTGTTTCTTGAATTTTCGACTGTGTTAGACATTGGCTTAGGTAATTTTTAGCAAGATCTTGTAAGCTGAAGTGCCAAAATGAGCCAAAATTGTAAAATGGGTCATCGCACCACAATTGAACAGCGCGAATTGGTATTAAACTACTTTAAAAAAGGACAAAGTGTTCGAAAAATTGCTAAAAGTGTGAATTTGAGTGTTTCTACAGTGCAGCACATAATTGAGCGCTTCGAACACGAAAATCGGGTAGAAAATAAGAGGAGAAATGCGCCAAGCAATATTTTCACCGTATCCGACGAGCGATACATTGTAAGGAAAGTGAAAGCAAACACGAAGATTTCCGCTCCAAAATTGGTTACTGAGGTTCATCGTGAATTAAGGAAGTCATGTAGTGCTGAAACCGTCCGACGAGTGCTTCGCGACCATGATTTCAACGGGCGAGTAGCTCGTAGGAAGCCATTCATTTCCGAAAAAAATACAATAAGCTGATTTGCCTTTGCTAAAGAGTATGTGGGAAAGCCATCCGCGTTCTGGAATACGGTTATTTTTGCGGACGAGTCCATGTTTAACATTTTTGGCTCCGACGGAATGTCATATGTCTGGCGCAAGGCAAACACTGAGCTAAACAAGGAGAACCTCAAAGCTACTGTGAAGCATGGTGGTGGTAATGTGATAGTTTGGGCCTGCCTGTCCGCAGCCAGAGTCAGAAATTTAAAGTTTATTGAGGAAACAATGGACCAAACAAAGTACCTTGATGTACTCCAAAACAATTTGCTGCAAAGCACTAAAAAACTGGGTGTTCGCAACCAATTTCGGTTGTACCAAGTCAACGATCTAAAGCACAAGTCGGGAATTGTGCAGTCCTGGCCAATTTGGGATTGCCCTCATTTGATGTCTCCGCCGGCACTGCCACCAGATATGAACGTCGTTGAGAATCTGTGGACTTTGTTGGATAACAACATTAGAAAACACAAGATTTCCAATAAACAAGACCTGAAGAAAGCACTGCTAGAGGAATGGCAAAAATTACTTCTGACATCACAAAAAAACTCGTTAGGCTCCAGGCTCTGTTCAAGGGCTATCATACGAAGTATTGAAATGAACTGGAAACCTCATAATTCACAACAATTTTAATGTTTAATCAAACTGTATCAAATAAGCTGTGATATGAAATTTGTTATTACTTGTAGTTTTTTGTTTTTTAAGATGCAAAATAGCAACTTTATAACAAATATAAACTTGTTTAATAAACAACAAACACTTTTCTTCAAAATGGCGTTCAAATGGCGAAATTGTTATTATGTTTTGAGTTATTACAACTTAATTTTTTTAAAGAAGCACTGTATCAAATAAGCTGTGAGCCACTGTACCTCAAGAATCAAAAATATTGGTGTTGTTAGTATTTACCTTAAATGTGATTCAAAATTGCTTCAACTACTCCTACTTCATGAATTTACTATTAACACTGTATTATTTAAAATTGAGAATAAACCAGTCTCAAAACAGCACTCACCGCGTTTATATAGGTCAGCTTATCGAGTATTTTATAGCCATAGCCTGGTGATAGTTGGCCCGTATGGTTATTTCTCCACTGTAAGTTTTCTTTCTCCTCATCGACATCTGCTCTGAGCTCAGTCTTTTTCTTCGAATTACTCCACCTTGAATGCAGCTTCTTAGTATTTTGTCTCATGGTTTCCTTTCAAGACTATAAACTGTCTAAAAATATGTTGTCTGAAGTATTTTAAGCTAATAACTATGCTAGAAAATAATCTTTACCGCTTTTTCATTTGGAAAGCATATTTCAATTGCCTTCGCTCATTTTGTGATGTCACGATAAAACATTTTTGCCTGCTTTAGGATGAAGTCGTCTACAATCAAATGGTTCAAGGCTTTTTGGCTTATCAAGAGAATCATTTGCTTCATAGTTAACAGTTATCATTCGTCCATTGACAATGTTCTTTAAAGGTGTTTTGAGATGATGAGATTCTTCTTGATTTGCTTCTCCATTTGTGGCAGGAATTGAGAAGGATGTGTTTGACATTATCTGTAATGTAGACAATAAGGGAACTTCTCTGGAAATACTACCACGTTTTGTAGCCCCAAAATATTCAAGGTGAAACTCCATTATTGGAAATTAGTTAAAAATTAACTACACAGTCTGTCCAATTTTTTCTTTTGAAATTAAAAGAAAATAAAATGGAGGGTTGTACTTAACATTTCTATTTTTAGTGAGAGTGGAAAAAAATTCTATTGGTCCTTACATGCACATAAAGCCTCTGTTTGTTTTCAAAAATAGGCCACTTGTTAGATGTATTTTAAATTATTGGTAAAACTATCCCACTACAAGCTCTTTCCAGTCTTAAGGCTAAAGTTAGTTTAGACTTTCATGATCTACTTTAATCCTGATTTAAAGCTAGATTAACTCATAGCCTGGTGTGTAATCATAGCTAAATTTTAACTATGGAACAAAAATGTAGGCATTCAATTCACTCAACTACTCTAGCTTCTATACCCGAAGTCGTTCATAGTACCAAAACAACTATATTCTATAGCCAAAACAACTAATGAGTCATGAATTTACCAATACTAGTCTGAAACAAAACAATATACAACATTCTGGTAGACTTAAGATGAAACAAACCATCAAAAGCTGTTCGCAGCTGCAGCAAATTGATACAAATAGTGATTCGGTATGTTAAGTAATCAATGCAATAAAATAAACTGTGTTTTTGGAATTCTGTATATCAGGGAATTGAGATTGGTAAATGCTCGATTGCCTGCCACAAATAGTCGCTGAAATAACAAAAAATCCAACCAATAGGAATCGCTTTTGAATTATTTTCGAAGGATTGTAAAGGAATTGTGTTGCTTTTGAATGCATGTTCCACCAAACGATCTAATAGCTGCATTGAAAGTTACGTGGCACACAGCACTTTTTTTGAGTGATTTTTCAAAATGCCACCACCGCCACAAGCTTGGCAACATTTTCAACATTTTCATTTCTCAACATTTTCTATCAGACCTCCTTCTACTCAAATGCAACGCATTCGTATATAAGCGAAACATTTTCAAGAAACTCGTTAATGTGAAGATTTTTTTCACGTTGCGAAGATATGACAAATCTAAACTCGGAAAAAAATCTTAGTTTACTTTTAGGCACTCAACAGCCACAGAGAGTTAAAAATTTTCAAACTATTATCACAGCGAAGCATAAGAGATAGAGGAGCAGTTCAGGACAGCGATTATTTTACCCTTTTTGGTTTAATATTCAAGCGATACTAGTATTCCTGTTTCAAAGATTTGTTTTGAAATAAAATGATGCACTTCAAAAACTGCAAGTTAATTTTTTGGAAATCATTAAACGTTGCACATACATATGTACTAACTCCACAAAAAACCAAAACAGAAGATTGAAACCAACAGCAACTGACTGGCCTTATTATTTTCACCTCCCCAGCCAAGGATTCTCAGATCGGATTTTTCTATCTCTATGCCAACCAATTGCGTTTACAGACAAACGTTCGGGATTGACGTTACTTTCAGATACGGGAGCGGTAAAGAGAAAGATGAGGGTTGGAAGGTCGATCGGTGTGGCGTATCGAAATCATTAGATTCCAATGAAGCGAATGTCTAATGGACTGTAAAGTCAACTGAGCAGAAGAAATTGATTATGTATATATCGGAATATTCGTATATGCGAAAGCAGCCCAAGTTATGTCTGTGTATCTATGAATATCGGCATGACTATAGACGATTCTAACTTACTTATGTAGACCTACATTTTACCTACACATATCGATATTGAGAAAAACCGGAAATTGAGGCCAGGATGAAAACGAATTGACCTAAAGCCCACATACAGACATATAGTCTCTTATACGTCCAAATGTAAAGCTTAGTGAAGTGCAAGAGGAAAATCATCGTGACAAATTAAGGATACAAAATGAAATCTATTGAGGATTATTCGATAATGTGGCAGAGCAATGTTATTGGTTTATTTCGGGTGTTTAGCATTAAATTGTATATTTGGGGAATGAATTTCAATTTTTCAAGGTTTAAATGTTGCGCAGTAGCTGATATGTACATACATATGTGTAATAAGTTAAGGAAATATTGGGCGTTTTGATAATTATAGAGTTAATTTAAAACAAATTATAAGGGCTACTATTGATTTGCTACTGAAATCGAAATTATTTGAACTTTGTCCAAAAATTCGACTGAGAGCGGAAGACACCTCAGCGCTAGCGACACATGTCAAAGTCACTTCTCTGAACCATTCAAATTTTGGCGCTCGTCAAGGCTTGGCCAACGTGTGTTTGCCCTTTAAGATGATATTACTGAATCAGGCAATTAGGAAGGAATATATCATAATATTGAAAAAAAGCTGCCTTATTGAAATAACTTAAGATTTTTTAAGGTTAAAGATATTGGAGCATTGCATAGACTTTTCAGACTCGGCAGGCATACTCGGAAGTCAGGAGATCCACCCGTACTGCGATGCTAGGCCCGAAGCTAATTCATGACTGCAATAGAGGATTCTAGTTACAGCAGAAAATTACGGGTAGCCATCGTAGGAGAACCCATTTTCAGAGAGTTTTCCAACTTGTTGACTATATACTAGAAATTTTGATGGGCTACAATGCTGACTCCCAGCGTATCAGTTGAAGCAGCAATAAATGCAACACCCGAAGAGGCTGGCTTTTTTATATTATAATTTCTTCGGGGCTCCTGACTTTAATTACAAGGATTTCTCACGCCTTTGTAGTCTTTAACAGAAGTTTGGTTATTGATGTTTTAATGCTTCACTATGTTCACCTGAAATAGTTGGATCAATAACTAGATGGCACGTATCGGATGAGATCTCTCGCCGTGATTGCTCCTAATTGCTTTTTTCTTTAGCTACAAACTCAATGTGCGTGGTAAAGACAAGAATTCCAACAAACATTGATTGGCCTCAGATCTCAACTTCTCCAAGACAAAGCTTGTATTAGTGGCGAAATAAAGTTGCCAAAATCTATAGAATCTAGAACCTGAATCAAGTCATATTAAGCAGCATGAAAAGCCTTACCGAACAAGCAAGAGCAGTCTAGGCAAGACAGTTTCTTGACGAAACCGCGATCAACATAAGCTCAGGAAAGATACCAAGAAGTTCTTCAGTCGAGCCTTTAAGAGCAAGGTGATTAAATTACCTACATAATTTCACAAAGAATTTATTAAAACTAGGGTGAGGATCTCCAAAAGGGAATGATCCAAATCGTTTTGTGAAGGGCTGACAGGTGTGAGAGAGATCTTGAGTCAACGAAAGTCTGGAAAATAGCCAATCAGCTAAGCAGGACTCTCTAAAATACACAGATGGTGATTTTGCCAAGTCCACAAGTAGGAAGAATCATTGCCGGCGCACTCCGTTGATTGAAACGCAGATAACATCAGTGTCTCTGACTAAACCTACTACTGAAAGGGAATCGACCACTTGGGAGCAGATATAAAGTAAATTTTCTGGGCATGCTTAGCAATAGGGTACGTTGGGTCACGTTAAGTCACTTTGTCATTAGGTTAAGGGGTTCTTTGCATCAAAACCTGCGAGAAACGATTATTCAGATTCAATGAATTTTAAACCTAACAGTCTACCAGTATATATGTTAAGTGGCTATCATACAGCCACATGGCTGTCTTCTGATGTGGCCAGGCACACGGAAATCTTCCTGTCAGATGTTGACTATAGAACTGCTGAATTTATTCTCAACAAGAATAGGACGAATCGTAGAGCCATGATAGGCAGATTAACTGGACACAATCATCTTGGAGAACATATGTGCCACATACTTGTTGCACAGGATGATGCTTGCAGACTATGGACGTATGCAGAAAATCCTGAACTCTTTTAATAGATCCGAAAAACTCAGGTTGTAGGTATGAATACAATAAGTCGTTCAGACCTGACTACTGAGGGGTACCAGGCACATCTCCCTCAACCCACATTCACTCACTCATAATCCTGTTTTTTGAAAACGAGATGAGTTTAAAAAAAAACGAGATGAGTTTCAAAAAAAGTTCGAGCATGTGCGAGTTGCATTTAAAATATACCGAATGTTTCCTTTTCTTCTATTCAGACACTTTGAGCTCATCCAGGCGATTTGCTTGACTGTATCTTTACATAGAATTCTTCTAAAAGTTAAAATAAACCTGGCTGGAATTTTATTCGATTCCTTTTTGATTTATACTGCGAAATCAATGCAACAATTTTCAAAAATATCGATCTTCTTATCTAATACACTTCACGCTTCCAACCATACTACTGTACCTACATCCACTTCGCTGATAAATTATATTCCAGACCACAAGCCACCAACAATGTCCTTAATAACAACATGCAACCTAATGTCCGTTGTCGAAAGCTATGAAACACATTTTAGCCTAGTCATTGCTTTTCCATCATTTCGAAATATGTCACACAAGCATGACACAAACAAACTAGTCCTGTATGAAGATTGTACCTTTTCACACAATCTACTCGTTTAGCTAGTAAAGGACATTACATCATAAAACTATTCATTGCACGCATTCAATCATTTATTTTGTCATTTTGTTTTCTCACTTAGCTAGTAACTTTATTAAAGTGGAACGGGAAAGTTTGCATAGTTTATTCAACGTTGACCAAATACATGTGTTTATTTTATATTTAATAAAATATACTTATGTCATGGTAGTGTTGATTGAGTTTGTGATAATTAAACAGAGAGGCAGGAGCTTGTATTCATAGGCGTGGGAGGACGGAAAATTCTGTTCTTTCGAAAAGAAAAAAAGTAGAAGAAAACTCCCGTTATTCAACTCAAGTATTTTCTTTGATTTGTCGATTCCTTTTTCAACATCTTCTGCATTAAAAACTAAAATTCAAAGCAAAAGTTATGATTTAAATCGACTTAGATCTGCTTACTTTAAACATTTTCCTATTTACTTTTTCTAAACATTTAACATTCCTTTCCCCACGACTTTTTCTTTCATTATCGTAGAAAGAAATTTGTATTCAAACCATTATTGTGGACCTGTGCTACGAAATAAATGTTCACATTTTCCTTTTGATTTGAACTTTTGGAGTTCGAAGTGATTCTTTTCGCATAATTATGATTCGATATACGAGTAATGGTAGAATTTATCGTGAAAAGTGTCTTTGTGGAACGTTGAAGTTTAATTTTATGACAACAGTTTTTGTCCCATTCAAGTTTACCTTTTGTGAATTTCTTTTTTCACTTCTTAGTTCAAAAAGATTTGTTTTGCTAATTTTTAATGCTTATTTATGGTATGCGCTAGAGTGACCCACATTGGGCGCAATATAATTTCAAGAAATTTACTACGGTTTTTCATTATGTCTAGTGCTATAAAACTTAGTATGTCAGTAGCAACCAACATTAATTCAAATTTCTGGCTTATGATGGTCGATGTTTACAATGCTTCAATGGTCAGATGAATTGTTGTGTGAAACAATCTTCCGGTTCAATTAAATTAATTTTTATAGTACATATCTGTAATTATCAAACAAAATACAAAAGAGAGTCGTTTCACTCTGTTAAAGTTTGAAGTCTAGTTCAATTCTGTTATTAAAAGCATCGTTATTCCACTGTATCTCATATTAAATCATAACTCATACTTCTCCTGACAGAAACAAACATCCTAAAAAGTACACATTCAGTTGTAATTTCATTAAACAACCGCAAGCATCGAAAAAGGTCTACCCAAATTACTATACGCCTACAAAATACACAAGCTCATCCATCCATAATATTTCATTTCCTGTAGGCTATATAACTTTTATGTGTAACTTTTCTCCCCTGTTCCTTGCCTCATTGCATCCGAAAATTAAGTGTGTTTCGACAAACATGATATATGTATCTGTACTCATTCTTATATATATACATATATATATATATATATATATATATATATATATATATATATATATATATATATATATATATATATATATATATATATATATATATATATATATATATATATATATATCAACTTACCGGTTCTCGTTACTTTGTTTTGAAATCTAATATGCAGTAGAATTACATAAGTAATTAGTTTCCCAAAACTGTACGAAAAGCTCAACTGAATTACAGCTTCCAGATTATGGAGTAAGCGTAATTAGGGACAGAGACGTGAAACAAGCAGAATATTATTCTAATATCCGATTAAAATATCATGTGAAACAAGTACGGATTTTGTGTGAGAGTGTTTTGATTTGGGTGTCTTCTGCATTTCAAAGGAATCAGATGTATAATGCAAACAGATATTTGATTTGGAAAATATTTTAAAGATTTTTCTTAGTTACATGGCATTATTTTTCCAACTGCGAACTTAGAAAAAATATCAAATAGCTATGGTACATGTGGTTTTGCATATAAATCATTTGCGACATCAACCCGAAAACATGAAAATGCATGGTTTCCAGGTATCAGTTTCCAATTCGCATTCAATTTGCATGTGGTTACATGAACCCCTGTGAAGTTCAAAATCGATATCCACATGATTTTCCAGCAGAGTATGAAAAATTAACTTTGGAATTTTGAGCATTGCATTGGACAGAAAATGGTGAATGAGCTCAAAGCAATTGATTTTGTGGTTCTGGGAGCTAATTGTAAAAATATGATTATCTTTGGGACTTTGCAAATGATGCATGGCAAACAAACAGAGGCTTACCGGAGATGAATAAAATTATTCGATTCTTGGAAAATGATAGAAAGCTGGCTTTGAAAAGATTACTATGTTGGTTATTTCATTTGAAAATTTAGATATGTTTTTGTACTGCAAAAGAAGATTTAATTGAAATAAAGTTGATTTTTTTTATATTGATTATACAAGTTGACAGCTATTATTCGCAAATATTTGAGATTTTATCAAAGAGTAAAAATATTCTATGTAAGTACTTTGAATTTGTTTTGAAATTGTGATATCCTAGAGTTGCCCTAAACCGAGTTTCCAGGTCTTTTATCATCGATGGTTGTTGGTATAATATGAGGGAATCGGTGTTGAGATAATATATTTGAGTAAGTTAGCAAAATCATGTGTTCTAACGTGTTTGAAGCATTTTCTTTGGCTCGTTATATAAAAAGTTATAATAAATATATCCCCAAAACCACAAACAAAATTTCAGTTATTTAATACTTTTGTGATGTATAGTATAAATTTTAATTAACATGACAATTTTCGTATGCACGCACTACGTAATGCGCGAAGCCTTTCAGGGAAAATTAATCACAGATCAAGTAGCAATTACCTTGTATCATATATGACATTTATCTAAACGACACAATGAAAGTGTTGCAAAAGTAATTACTTGCAGGTATGAAGCACTATATGAACTTAGGAATTTTTTTTTCACTTAGCTTAGGAACTAAGAAATTATTGCTGCTGCTTCAAAATTCGACAACTGTCAAAACGACATCAGTTACTATTAAAGAAGAGTCTTCAAACTCCGCTGTATACCTGGTGATTATCGTGAAAACGACTACGCAAACGAAATATGGACTACTCTATTGGAACCTGGAACGTGCGAACCCTGTACAGACCGGGGGCCATCAAAGCCCTCCTGGAACAGGTCACTCACTACAAAATAAACATTCTTGCTGTCCAGGAAACGAAACTGTTTGGTGCTGAGATTATGGACATGAGATCGTACACAATCTTCAAAAGCGGAAAGTCATCGGGAAGTCACGAATTTGGAGTGGTCCAAAAATGAAACCGCTAATAATCGACTTCAAGCCTGTCAACGAAAGATTGTGTGCGATCCGCATTCGTGCAAAGTTTTTTAACGTTTGGCTTATTAACGTTCATGTCCCTACTGAAGATAAGGAGCAGGCAGTGAAAGATAATTTGTATAACCTTCTGGAAAGGCTATATGTTTCTCTGCCATCAAATGATGTGAAAATCCTGCTGGGCGACTTCAACGCAAAGGTTGGAAAGGAGGAAACACACCGCGGAACCACCGGCCAATTTAGTCTTCACGACCTATGCAACGACAATGGACAACAACTGGTCGACTTTGCGAGTAGCAGAAATCTTGTCGTAAGCTCCACGTGTTTCCCGCATCGTATAAAAGGACATGGGCATCCCCCGACGGCCACACTTTTTATCAGATTGATCATATTCTGATTCAGCAAAGGTGGACCTCCAGTATTTTAGATGTGCGAACCTTCCGTGGAGCCAAATGTGACTCCGTCCACTATTTAGTCAAGACTCGATATCGATGTCGAATATCACTGTCGTATGAAGACAGAGCAAGTTCAAGACGCAAGTTTGATGTCGAAAAGCTTCGAAACAAGACGATGGAAGCCGAGTATAGATCTGCTCTGGAAATGGAACTAGCTTCCACGCCTAACACCACGTCTATCAACGATGTTTGGACTACTATCAAAATCGCAGTGAACGCAGCAGCCAAAAAAGTAGTCGGATATACATCCGGGCAACGCAGAAATAAATGGTTTGACGAGGAATGCCAAGCCGCGTTGGATGAAAAGAATGCGGCCTTCGAAATCCACAGTGAACGACCGACTAGAGCCAAGAAAGAAAAATATGACGATCTTCGGAGAGTAGCTAATAGAATAACTAGACGTATGAAACGAAAGCATTTTGACATCATGCCGAATAACATGAACGATAACTTTATGGCTAACAACACTCGACAAGCGTACAAAGTAGTGAGACACTTAAAACAAGGCTTTAAACCACGAACTAGCCTATGTAGGGCTGCCGATGGAAGCATCATAAGTGGCTCAGAACAGGTGAAGGAAAGATGGGCGTCCTATTTCCAGCAATTACTGAACGGAAATGTCCCCACACCCGACAAATCGCCATCTTTAATTGGCACATACCGTGACAGTGCCTCGTCTCATCCTCCTACACTAGATGAAGTCTGACATGCCATGGACCGCTTGAAACCCAACAAAGCACCGGGCATCGATGGTATCCCCGCGGAGCTCCTGAAGACAGGCGGGATGAAAGAAACGATGCCGGATGAGTGGCGAAGAAGCGTTATATGTCCCATTCACAAGAAAGGAGATAAACTGCTATGCGAAAACTACAGGGGCATATCACTACTTTGTACGTCGTACAAGCCCTTGACAAAAATTTTAGAGTTAAGGATTTCCCATCACGCTGAGAAAATTCTTGGTGAATATCAAGGTGGTTTCAGACGTGGAAGATCGACGACTGACCAAATATTTACGGTCAAACAAATTTTGGAAAAATGCTGGGAATTCAACATTGATGTCCATCAAATATTCGTCGACTTCAAACAAGCGTACGACAGCATCAACCGAACTGCATTATATAACATCATGCTGCAGTTCGGAATTCCAGCAAAGTTGGTACGACTGGTGAAAATGACCATGACCGACTCCACGTCACAAGTGCTGATTCAGAATAATATGACCGACTCGTTATGTATTTTCGTAACTTAAGTCATAAGTATGTATGCCATTTTTGTAGCGAATTATATGACCTATAAAAATATAAAATTAAAATGGCATACTTTAATGAGGTTTTCTGAGAAAAAGCAACATTGAACACAGAATTTTCGGGGTAGAAATGCCAAAATTTTGTGTTTTGAAGAAAATATCTCAAAATCAGTAACAGTTACAATTTAAGACGTTACATCAAATTAAAGGTGATTTGATTTCATAAGAAGCAAGCTATAAAACTTTGCGGTATGATGATTAGTTTTCAAGACATTACGATTTAAGTGAGTCAGAGTACAGATCCGAAAAACTTTTCTTGACCACCCTGTAACTCCGCAGATATTGAAAACCGGACCCCCCTGTACACCGATTTTTTGCTCAAAATATATCAAGAAATGCCTGCTTACAAAAGTGTCCACCGAGTACCAAACACTCTGTATATATATAAAGAAATATGAATTTTCGGCGAAACGAGTTTAATACTAATTTTCTTCGAAAATTAGTAAAAATAGCGACTGCAGAATGATTGCAGAATGCACATCGACAACGGTATCACGAACACGTTCGATTTTGTGACACAATTTATGGCACGACTAGGAATATAAGCCAATAGTCTGCAGCAACGAGAAACGACATACTCACCTAACTTAAATATAATAAAAATCTGAGAGATATCACTGTCTTATCCCACCAACATTTTGGGAATCAAAATTAAAAAAATATTGAACTACTTTAAGCTGTCTAATAAACTTCGTATATTTTGTTGCCCCAAAAGTTTAGCCGCTAGATCTTACATCATTCCATAACAATAATTTTCTGTTGCTTTTTTCTTCTTAATACTAAAAAATTATTGATTTCTACTCCTAAGTCTCCCATCTTTTTCGTTACCATAGAGAGCATCTTTTTCAAACGGTCATAACGTTACTGCGTGAAATACTAATTAATACAACGATATATCATTTAAGTCTATTCATTGGATTAGGCACAAGATTTAACGTTAGCTAATGAATGGCTGTCCATAGAACAACATACTGATGTTGCAAAATATAATTGAAAATTGGGCATAAGGGTCTTGATGGTATAAAATGAGACCATAAGAAATTTTTCGTGAAAAATCTTTTGCTACAGCTTGTCAATTTTATAAACGTGCTTTCTGCACTCACGTGTATCTCTTAGTTTTGAAACTAAATGATTGACAGCCATTTCGCAGGCAAACATAGCATTACATTGATTCTAGGTGTAGAGTCACAAAAGTTGGCGCTCTCCATAAGCGAAATTATCGTCACTTCTGCTTGAATTATTGAGAAAATACACACATTTCTTTCAATTGCATCATCACAATACATATACGAGACCATTAGTCTCATAAACATTTGTCCAATAAAGGAAATATCAAGTATGTGTGATTTTGTAACTACCCCACATTAATTCAAGGAATAAATAAGACACCATTCCCCTCTTACCGGCAAATTTTTTTCACTTCCCAACTACGTTCTCATGATTAGATCCAAACTGGCTATCTTAATGACAGAAGTCGCCAAATTTCGATTTCTCGTCAACATGCTATGTATCTATTTAGATTATTAGCTGAGTGGCTTATTTCAACAAATGACTTAATTCATTACATACCTTTTCAACCATATCCACTCTCTAGTTCAATAAAAAACAACGTACATTAGACCCGACGCTTGAGACCCATATGTACACATAGTCACACTCATGTACTCATATGCTATAAATTTCTCGACCAATATTTGACATCCAACCTCAATCAAGTCTCCAATTCCACCTTTCCGACTCATATCCAGAACATACCGATAGACATAAGCACAGGGTAACGTCCTTGATACTCCCATAGCAAGGACTACTGGGCTACATTGGCACTGGAATGACTCAATCGACTGTTATTCTGGAATATATTGAGAAGCAATCGATGAATTAAATCACCCAGTCGCACGGAAACTACGAAAAAAAATGAGGGAGAAAAGTTCCAATTAGTCGGAAATGACGTAAGGAGTTTTTGTGGTCAATAGTTTTCGTTAGTTACTTCCGATGGGCTCTTGACATTGACCGGTGGGAGTCTGAGGAGCGTTAAAACCAGTATTGCTCACACGAAACTCACCACCAGTGCATCGAATGTCTTTCACATTTTTTTCGCAGTAGCGCTGCACTCAATGCTATCACGAGAAAATATTAAGGGGTAGTTATTTTTGGGGATGAAAGCACGAGCATCACCCATCGTCTTTGCTCACCCACCGCCCATTCACCGCACACTTGACCGCATGCCACTCAATCGCTCGCTCAAGTGTGTAGGTCGAGTGGTAATTCAAATTCCTGTTAACGAGCAATCGTCTAAGAGGTCTGGTGGTGGGTTCTTAGAAGTGCGGTCTTTCTGGATATTATTGTCGTCTTCATTGTCGATGGCTTCGGCAGCCATGTTGTTGTGGCAGTTTTGCAGATAAGTGATCAAACCACAATGTGGCCGTAGATTGATTTTTCCTTGGCGCGAAAATTAGCTTAGGAGGACTATGATGTAACATGAGTGGCAATTGTGAATAAAGATTTTTGTGAAGAAAGGTAGAAACGGAAATAAAAGAAAAGATATTGGGCCCTATTCTGAGAGTCATCTCACGTGAGATCTCACGTCACTTGGAAAGTCACGTCACTTACGAATCGGTATTCTGAGAGTCACGTGACATGACTCTAGGTGAGGTGACTATGAATTTGTGTTTGAATGGCAACGCTTGAGCGGTTGAAATTTATCATATCATTGAAATTTATCATCGCTCGAAATTCACCACGTCCATAGCACACTGGCATCGACCGTTTCTTGTCCGATCACCGAAGTTAAGCAGTGTTGAGCTTGGTCAGTACTTAGATGGGGGACGGCTTGCACATCGTTGGCGCGCACAAACTTATCATACCTTTATATCATAAGTTCGGCTTACTTTGGAGGGAGTGGAATTATTAAAAAAATAAAAGTCAAATAGAAAGTAAGGAAAATCGAACGCAAACAGGAAATTTCCAGGGATAAGCAAATGATTTGGGAAATAAAAAAGAGGACGGTGTTTACAAGTGTACCAGGTATACTTAAACTTGCTATACAAGATTATAAATATAGTGATTAGTAAGAAGTATTGGTGAGTATTAGAAGTTGTTTTTATGTGTTCGCTGTGCTGTTTCAGGCTTTGTGGATGACTTTTCATCAGTCCAATAAGGCATTCGAATTGTCGCTTGTCTTTCCAATTAGAAAATAGATCAAAAATTGATATCCTTCACATTTTATCCGTCAGGAATAAGCTGTGCATCTGTTTTTCTCCATTGTTAAAATTTTTGCTCGAAAGAATGACGAGATAATGGAGACTTTTAAAAATTTAACTTCACGAGTATCTCAGTGCAACCCTTTTTTTTAAACTGGTACTTTACAGGTCAATTTCCGATCGATTTTCTTATGGGAAACACATTTGCACAATTCAATTTTCAAATTCAAACATCAAATGTCTCTTTTTAGCTCGAAAAAATGAGCTGCACATACTAAATTGGCGTGAAATGATTGTAGACATGTATCAATGCCATCTGCATTTTCAAAGCCACAGAAACAAAAACAACCAATCAAACATAGAACTCCCCAAAAATTGACATAAAGTTACAAAATAACAAACATACGAGCCAAAAATTTATTAGAAAACGGCTAATGGCTATGGCGAACACTTAGTTGAGTTTAACAGCATTATCTTCAAAATAAGATTCGTTTACTTTTTTTATGGTTCACGATGCAAACTTCGTGAAAATCCTTCTTCTTTTTATTCAAAATATCAATTTATATCATTTCTGACCACAGTCACTTGATATTATCAAGTGACTGAAAATCTTAATTTACGTGACGCTCGTCACTTCACGTGACTCTCAGAATAGCCAACAGATCGAAAACGTCACTTGAGGTGAAATAACAACACCTCACGTGACTCTCAGAATACGAAATCATGAGCGTCACCTCATTCGTCATGTGAGTTGACTCTCAGAATAGGGCCCATTGTACTGTGGCGACTACACGACATGATGACGAAGAGCTTCGAACAAGGTGTGGTTTTGTCCGGATGCGTTTTCTGTCTCGCTTACGCGTAGCAAGTAAATAATACCAATATGGTGGCTGAATTTTCACTGTAAGTAAGCTACCTGACTGTTTTAGGAACCCTGCACATACTATATATTTTGTTTCGATAAGCTAAAACACATGAAACAATTATTCAGGTATTTCTTTGTTCCATCCCTGAATACATTAGAACCCTTTCATATTCAAAAAAAAAACATCTAAGCTTTAGTTTCGATCCTAAATCACCCACACAACATGCAAACTTCATAAACTCACAACGACATTTATCACAAAATCCAACCATCTGTATCTTTCAACGAACTGTACACCTTTCAAATACCGGCTTTACTCAAAACTAATAGCCCATAGCGATTAAATATCACTTTTTGGATACAATCCCTTCGAGCGTATTGATCCAAACAATTTTAAAATTCAAATAAGATTCCGCACTCAACTCAAACACGAGCCAAAACGATATCGAAGCCATGATTTATGCTAATCATGAACCCTTCCATAATCTTTCAACGAAAGCTTCTCAACGTTTAAGCTTTTATCCACTCCCAATCAGAACTTGTTTTTTCAATACAAGTATAAAGAAAGAAAAAGTGTATTCGATGATGAACCCATACTGGTCGCATAATTTTTTTTTCGATGAAAGGATAATTTCGGAGGGAAGTGCCGGGATGAACACAATTTTCATAGGAAAATTAAAATTTTCTGAAAAATGTTTGGATAGTTTAGATTGAAATTTAACTGGAAAAGAATACCTACAGAGTTGGTGAATTATTATTAGTTCGTGAAGTATTATTATCAGCAGAAATCGAAAATTATTTTACCTTGCCTTGTGATACTTACATATATTTATAAACAAAACCAAATAACACTAAACATTGTTTTGAATATATAAAAATAAAATATATAATATAAAATATATAGTATTATTGAAGGTATTTCGACCATCACTTTTTTTCATGAAAAGAAAAATAATTGAATTCCATTCTCGAATCTGTCAACATGCCTTGAAAATCTGAATACAATTCTCGTAGAAATTCACAAAATTAAGTTAATAAGGATCTCTAACACTGAAGTGTGAATTTTTTTGCTTTTCAAAAGCTTTTCACTGTCGCTACGGGTCCTTGATTCGAAGGATTTTTTGAATTCTGAGAATATTTTCCGCTGGAAATTCAAGCGAAAAAATTATTCCTGCGAAGAACAATTGATAAAGAAAAATGCAAAACAAGAAATGTAACGACAACAAAAGCAACTCACACTCACATTCAAACGATGACAACAGAAAAAAAGAAATCAGAATAAGAGATAGCTTTTGTTGCTGTTGTTGCTGCTGTTACTGCTCCTATCATACTTGAGCTCCTGCCTAGAAAACGCTAGACAATGGAACGCGAACCCTTTTCATGGAAATCGATGACATGGATAAGTTCATTTCCAGCACTACCGGGAGATATGTTTACTTTTTTGAGTTTTCGGTAGAATGTGCTTTGTGTTTATTGTTCTGGGCTCGTTGATTTGATGCGTGAGAATGATGTTGAAAAAAGGATGCGAAGGCTTGTTTTCATTAAAAATGAAAGAAAAGGAAAGCTAAAAGAGGCTAGGCAATAACACTAAAAAATAATGGGGAATATGTAAGGGATTTAAATCAAGGTAGTTTTAATCTAGGAAGGTATTGGAGGCAGCTGCGTTGAAATTGATCTAGTTATTTTTCAAGATTAGAAATTAAACAATTCTTTTTTATGACAAGTGTATGAACATTCTAAAACTTTTCAAATACAATGTTTGACGATTCATAATAATTACATAACGTAGTCTAAAATGTTACCTAAAGTTTAAAGTTTCATTTTTTTCGCAAATAAAATCCGTGGGCGGAAATCACTTAATATCATCGGGTTCATTGAATTTGTTGTCACCAAATACGAAGCTATGTGTCAGCATCCCGATGCCGCTAAAGCAACAAACGCATATCAATATCCGGATGCCAACAATATAAACACTAATGCCAACACGGTACTTGTGCATCACCATAACATGAATGGCGACGACGCACTGAAACAAACAAAGCTGAAGAGAGAATCAATTTGAATTGAAGACCGATAGTGGCTTCGATAATAGTAAGTAAGAAAAATTGTAGTCAGTCTTAATCTAGTATCCAAAGTATGTGTTCATTGATTGTCGGAATAAAAAGTTCAAAGTATTTTTTCTTTTACTCAAAATAAAAGCTATTACTACGGCTTTTATGAACGAACATCCCGGATATGTGTAGCCGGAACGGATAGAGACTGCGCGTGAATGTGTCGGGAAAATTTCGGAAATATTTCTGAATTGTCTCAAAAATATTTCTGAAATATGTCTGGACAAGTCTGGCACCGAGGTTAGAATAGCTCAGCTACTCTGCTGACGTCACAGTCTGTCATAACAAACTGAAGATGAGGACAAAGACGTAAATTCGGAAAGGCCTAAATCGTCCGAATTCTCGCTAGGCTTACGTTCCTATTTTGTCACGAAGTTCGTTGCTGCGATTTTTTCACACATTTTTTACGATTTTTTACTGAAACATTTATATTATAAAAGTTTAAGTAAAATTATGAAAAATTTTGGAAATTTTGAATAAAATTTGGGTGTTTATCTCCCGGTTTAAATCTGGATCTGGCATCACTGATTGAACTGTCGCTTCCAAGATTCGTCAACTGAATTCAGATTCATCAACGTGACATCAATTCAATATTTGCACATCTAAGCATAGTGTTATTGATTTATCAGCGTCAATACGACGCGGGTAACTGATTTCAAGTTTATTTACTGTCTTTTCGTGAAAATGTCAAGTTAAGGTGATGAAAGGCTGAATTATTATGCTTGACGGCATTAAAATATACTTCAAAATAGGAAATAATATATTTTACTTTGTTAATATTGATATTTCCATACATTAAAATTAGAAACCTTACATTACAAATAATGGAAATGGCAGAATTATAGGAAGATGATCAAAAATTTAAGTCATTTCATAGAATCAATTTTTCGAATTTTATCGCACACAACAATAGCACAAACTTTATATTATATGTCTCCTGGTAGAAGCTGTGACCTATGTTGCATTCGGCAGATTTATTAACAGAAGGCTTATATACCCTATTTTGCCCTTTATTACCATACGATGAAAATAAAGTTGAATTAAGACAGTATTTTTTTTTAGTTTTTTCTTCAATCAAACAAAAGCGCTATTTTTCACAAGAAATCACAAATCAGAGCTATGACCATCCGCTCTTTTAATACTTGATAGCTGCAGAAAGGAATGTAATACTGGCACTATAAAAGGTTTAGGAGTTGTTCTAGATGAAAAAAATGATTTTCTAGTCTAATATCGAAGCATCAGTAAAAAAGTACGATATGCTCATCCAAATTCTGTATCCTCTAACTCATAGAATATCAAAATTGTCATCGGAAAATAAGCTTTTAATGTACAAGGCTATTTTTTAACGGGGTACTCATGTGCTAAAACACACATAAAAAACTTCAAACAAACCCGTACAAAATCTTAAAAATAGTGCTAAATCTACTTTTTTTTACGTCTGATCTACACCGGATTTCCAAAATCGAGTTAATTAACATCAAAATTGAATTCAGGAAAGAAACATTTGAAAAAGTTTGCTGGTTGACGCAAAACTCTCTTATATCCAATCCGCTGTGGGCGTAACACATTCCTCTGACTATGTTTTCGGAACTAATTATCTACAATTCAGTGCAATTAAATGCTCAGATAACCTCTTATAGTTAAGTTAGTTAAGCTAGTGAAGTTAGAAAATAGGTATATTTATATATACTCGCTGACCCAGCAAACTTCGTACCACCTCAGAATGAAACAAGTTGTTTTTAACTTACGAGTACTAGCTGATCTAAATTCGGTTTTTTATTAAGTTCAAGTTCATTGAATGCATAAAACTCAAAGTGAAAAGTATTTTAATTACATTCAAATTAATGTAATTCACATGGCAGCAAGGCATTTGTTTTATTAAAGTGAATCGAAATGATTCGCGCAGCATTGTTGCACTTTTATCTGTTAAACTATTTGCTGGATGGATTGCACTCGGGTCAATTACCTTCACTGAAGTACTTTGTGATATATTACGAAGATTATCACGTTGTTGACCTGTTCGATAAGTTCAATGCCTATTGAGTCATTTGACGTACTGTCTCTCTTCTCTCTTGTGCTTGTGAAGCACAAAGTCGGGCCGTATCCGATGGGAATTGCTAGCAGCATGCATGAAGCAAACATTCTCAGCAATGCAGATGTTACGCCAGAAAACTGTTTTCTAAAAAGTGCATCATTTACCTATGATCAGTACTCGCAAAAATAAGGGAACATGCATTGGCTTGGATAATGTTTGCTATATAAAACAGAAAGATGAAAATTTCAAAGCCTTTCAAATCAACACAGGCAAGCTAAATGTACAATTCATGAAGAGTCATGCAGGGACAAGCTTTGCCGCCGGTCTAAGCAGCAGTACGAATTCCTCTTAGTAATGTGTAATGCCAGAATACGTTGTTGGACATGCAGAGGTATGATCGGCCACCGGTTCAAGCTTCAATACGTATTTCCCATAGATGACAGTAATGCGAAAATGCATTGTCGGGCTTTCCAACAAGTTCTTTTTATAAAGCTATAAAGCTGTAACTGTAGAGCTTGTATATACCTTGCCAGCCTAGGACTTCCAATGTTAAAAAGAAATGAACCGGGCATGGATTTGTAATTCTTCCATGCATCACACGAAATGCTTACGGAGATGATGTTGATGGATTACTTTTCCCGTTGGGTACTAATGCGGTGTTTTTTTTTGGTGCGGTCTCTTGTCCGTCTGCCGTTGATTGAATTGCAATATTCCCAACTTTAATTGCATTACAGCTTCGTGGTGAAAGATTAGATCTTCTGGCTCGTGGCATAATAAATAACACTGGAAAATCGCGACGTCCGTCTGCAAAGCTAGCCCAATGGCGTTGTATGCGTATTTGATTTTTTTTTTCTCATATAAAATTTATGAGAAAATGAGTTTCCTTCACAATTTTTTTTTATGAATATCTCTGATGTTTAAATAGTTATTCTACTATTCGGGGTGGAGAATTACTTACTCATATAAAATGTATATGAAAATCAGGAATACGCTTATTTGTTAGTTGCAAGAGCCATCGTCCGATCTCCAAACAAGTTTTGTGAAATAATTATGTCTCTGACGCGGCAGTTAACACACTTCAATTAAATTGTAGTAAAAGTTTCCCGCAAGCGTATTCAAAGCGTGAAATGCCTAATACGCAACTATGAGGTTTCGCCTCATTGGTCAGTCGTGCTAAGCATTTCCAGCATAAATTACTTTTCTGACGTTAAACTCCACTTGTACCCAGGTAACAACCTGGCATGGTGTGATGTCCACAGTTTGAGGATTTTGAAGACCAAGGAAAAGTTCTTGTGACCCATGAAAAATATTTGACTGCCTGAATCTGGGGTGAATCATAAGACAATACCAATGTACAGAAGCATTTGAAACTGGAGCGGGCTCTTAAGGGACGAGCGAGCGGACCCAGGGCCAGACGGTAAACCACGGAAGCATTGGGACGATTCGATAGATGCTACCAGCAGGTCGCTTTCGGAAACACCGAACTGGAGGACGCTGTCATTGAGCTGAGACCACTGAAGGCATAGCGTTAAGGAGACTAAGACTGTATTCGGGCTATAGTGAAGCAATGATGATGATTTGAAACTGGAACAAACTTACAGAAAATAAATTTAAATTCTAGTTTGTATTAGTGTGTTAAAAACTTTCTTTCCAAAAAAAGATTTAATTAATAATTTTTTTGATTTTATAGTTCTTAATTTAAATCAATTAGAATTTTGAGTGAAAATAACAATCTCAATAGCATCTAAATCCATCAAAACGTATCTACGTAACGTAAATATATGTAAACTGGTATTTTATCTTCATTTGAATACCACATTAGCCAAAAATGGCGGTGTAAATGCCAATGTACCCATTTCAGTAGCTAGTAAATCAAAAGCTCATTCACTTTCAAACTACATCACCAGACCAAATTCCTTAATATTAATGTACCCAAAAAACTAATAATAGCCAAAATTAATATTGCTAAACTTGCAAAATAATAATAATGAAAATTGATAAGGACGAAAAATAGCACCCTGCAACGAGACAATCTTTTCATATTCTGACATTATCACAGTGCGGGTTTTTCATAGCTTTACTCGCATCACAAGATTAACATAATTTCAAGCACAAAACGAATGTCGGTGCAAAGATTGAGATTAAGAAGTATTGTGAATACAAATTGATGCTGTGTCTGAGCAGAGACAACAAAGTAATGTGGTGGGAACAATGCTAAACAGTTTTCTGGGTTGCTATTGTGTTGATGATTTTTTAATATGTCAAAGTTTTGGTTGTCGAATAAATTTCAGTTAGTTTGTCACGGCAAATAAGCTTATGGATTGTTGTTAACATTAATTAAGATTTATTGTTGTAAATAATGACAAATAAAGCTGATCTTTTACGATCGGGTACGGATCTGGGTGTTGAAGTTGATAGAAATCCCATTGCGAATGTACATATGCACAACGTACGATTTGTTCTGCGCTTTATTTTGCCGATATTGCATAAGCTTTATGTACTTGTAAAAAAATTTAAAACTGAATTCACCTAAATCGTAGCTGAGTTGAAAAGAAACTAGCAAAAAAAGTCTAAGAGCATGAAATTAATTCACAATTTCCCACCACCATATATCCAAGTTTTGAGCGCTGTATCATCAGAACTACTACATCTTCTCAGCACTGCTTCAACTCGGAAAGTTAAATTAATCTTCATAGGCAATGAATTTAACCCACTTCTTGGGGGAAAAAAACAATATAAAAAATTTACTTGCAATAGCTCTGAAATTGCATAGACTATTTTACTAAACTTTCACTTTCAATTTAACAAGGCAAGATTTCATTTTTTTACTAAACACAAGTCAACGTCATTATCAATTTCAAGTTACGCGTATCTTGTAAATGTCCAGGTCCTTCTACATGGAGAAAATTACAATTCATTGCTGTGAAATTGGATAACAGTTTCAAAGTCAAAATGAGGGTGAGTGATAAATTTAGAAATTGAGAAAAAAGGAAAAAAACGAACGAAAGTGAAAGTTCCAGAAAAAGGAAAGTTTCGAAGTAGAAAAAAGTTGTCTTTGACATTTTGCTACGTCATTACTTGTTAAATGATATTGTTGTCGAAAATTTCAGTGAGTACGAAATAATTATTTTCAACAAACGTGTCTAGAAACATTAAACTTTAACAATAGGAAAAACAATAAACATTTCGCTGAAGGTGGGCTACTGTTGTTCAACTGCAAATGTTAGTTTACAATATTTTTCAGATATTTTTGATGTAAATTCTCAAGAGAATAATTTATCACTTTATTTGTTATAGAAACGAATTGTTTCAAACGTCTCAACACAATTTAATAAATTTCAAAAGTAAAGTCAACAAACACTGACTACATATCTCTTGACACATCATTTTCAAAATTTTGTTAGCTCACCTTACTACAACACTACGCCCTATTTATCCATATAAGTTCAATTACACCGAAAAACCAACGCTAAAAACGGATTCGAGCACCAAGATTCTCCTGGCTGGCTATTTCCATTATTTACCATTACGTTGGCGGATAGGAAAGATTTTTGTTGGCATAACAGCACTTATTCTTAGCTTTCTTCATCACACGTCTTACAGTTTTCCTCTCTCAACTAACTCTCGCTTTCTTTTGGAGCATTCCCCCGAGTATTGCTTATCTTCAAAAGTAGACGTCTATTATATTTCCGTTTCTGCTCCTACTAACAATCTAGACGCCGTCCGACGTTGTCGACTAGCACGACTCAGCAGCATCGAAGAAAAGTATCGAGACAGGACGCGTTAGACCAACCGTAAATGTCACAGATGCTTTAAACGGTCTTGTAAAATATCTTATAGTTGAGGTCTTCGATATGGAGCCCGGATACGGGAGAATGAGTTTTTGTGTTTGTGCAGCAGGTGGTCGTTACAACCATCGAAATTATCTCGGAATATTTCGCCAACCTAATGAATTTAAATTAGAGTGTGAAAGTTTTGTGTGGTGTACAAACGGATAAATAAATTTGTATGTATGAAGTAATTTCGGATTCGAGAAAACAGATGAAAATGAGAATGGCGAAATGTAGATTGCAGGATGTGATTCGGTGGAGAATATTTAAAAAACCGGAATTGACTAGGGACTATGAGAGGCCTATTTGTGTCTTTGTTTCGTTATTCATCTTAATTATTTTCAAAAAGATGACAGACAAGTTTGATTAAAAATTTATATTCTTGCAAAAAGGTCTCATTTTTATGAATTATTTCATTATTGGATCCGGCAAAGCTATGAAAACGAAGTCTTACTATTCAACGAGGAGATATGGTAAAAAAGTTATAGTCCCGGTAGCCCTGAAGTTTTTTTTTTCGCTCACAGCTTTATTGTTAGTCTCTCTTTTGAAAAGTTGGGAGCTCATTTGGAAACATTAATATTGCCACTAAAATTTGTGAATATTTTCATAATGCGTTACGAAAAATAGATTGATAAAAATTGAAGCGACATCAATCAAATGGATGCGAAGCTTTATGAATTTTCGAATATGAACTACGAATAATTGTAATGAGCTTACAAGGATATTCTTTTCAAGTTCAGAATATGCCACAGGTAAATTTGGTGGTATTTTCGGAAGTTTCGGGAGATGTCGAAGGCGAACCTCGTGCAAGAAAGCTGCAAATATACTGAAATTATTAAAAAGGTGTGACTCATCTTAGACCAAGAGCTAAGGTTCAATTGCAGATGATATATTATGACCTAAATGTTTTATTAGATTTTATCAGAATCATATTCATCAAATTTGAAATTCGAACAAAGTCGAAAAACCCCCATCTTACAAATTAGCACAGTGAGGCCGGTTGACGAGGTCTTGATGGAGATGAAGACAGCAATCAAAGCCGCTGCAGAACAAGTGGTTGGGTATGAAGCTCGGCGCAAAAGAAACAACTGGTTTGACAACGAATGCCAGGATGCGTTGAACGAAAAAAATCAGGCATATAAGCAGTTCCTTGAAAGGAACACCAGGACGAAGAGAGAAAAATATGAAAACCTCCGATGAGTAGCAAATAAGATCATTAGATGTAAGAAACGAAAATATTATGAGAAAGAGCATTAAAGAGCATTGACGAAAATCTGGCGAGCGATAAAACTGGGCAAGCTTACAAGGTAGCGAAATGTTTAAGACGTGGATACCCGCCCAAGACGACACTCTGTAAAGACGAAATCGGCAACATCATCGCCGAAGATAGCCAGATTAAGGAGAGATGGGCCTGCTATTTCAAAGAACTCCTTAATCCTGCACATGGCTCAATAATATCAGAGCCGATAAACGTCGCTAACGAAGTCCCGATCACACTTCCAATGCTGGAAGAAGTCGATTCTGCCATAAAAAGCCAGAAAAACAATAAAGCGCTGGGCATTGACGAGATTCTGGTTGAGTTAATATAGTACGGTGGAAGCTGCCCTATAAAAGCCATCCACAAATTGATCCAGCACATCTGGGGTCAAGAAAAAATACCGCAGGAGTGGTGTAAATCCATCATATGCCCTATCTACAAAGAAGGAGACAAACTTCGATGCGAAAACTACAGAGGCATATCGCAGCTTTGCACGCCCTATAAGATACTGACGAAAATAATAAAAAAAAAATACATGTATACGCTGAAAATGTTTTTGGAGAGTACAAAGGAGGTTTTAGGTCTGGTCGATCAACGACGGATCAGCTCTTCACAGTCAAACAAGAGCTCGAAAAATGCTGGGAATTTAGAATCGACATCCACCAGATTTTCGTGGATTTTAAACAAGCACGTGACAGTATCGACCGAAACGTACTGTACAAAATAATGCTATACTTCGGCATCTTGGCAAAACTAGTCCGACTGACCAAAATGACGATGACGTCGACAGCATCACAAGTCAGAATCAATAACAGTCTGACTGACGCCCTTGACACAAATGTCGGACTTAAGCAAGGCGATGGGTTGGCCCCTCTGCTGTTCAACCTAGCTCTTGAGTACGTGAAAAGGAAGATTCCTGTCGACACAGTGGGTATGCTTCTGTATAAGTCGAACCAATTAGCGGCCTACGCGGATAACATTAACATCTTGTATTGTTGCTTCACATCCGCCAAAGAACTCCTGTTGAAACTTGACCAGAAAGCCAAAGAAGTAGGCCTGAAGATCAACCAGACGAAAACAAAAATCATGACGCAAACAAGAAAGAAGACCTCCATTAGACGAAATATAATTCTCGACGAATATAATTTAGAGAATGTGGACGAATTTATAAACTTAGGCTTGAAATTGACAACGAAAGGCAGTGAAACTGATGAAATTAAACGCAGAATACAGCTCGCTAATAAAACTTTCTACTCCGTTCTGGCCCTACTGAAGACCAGCTGCATACACAGGAAGACGAAGCTCCAAGTCTACAAATCAATAATCAGACCTATGTTGTGCTAGGGATGTGAAACTTGGACCCTTACCCAAACATCCGCAAATATGTTGAACGTCTTCGAAAAACGGGTCCTCAGGCGTATAATTGGAGCTAAACAAGAGTGCGGCCATTGAGTACAATCACGAGTTGTACGAGATTTTTGATGAGCCAGAGGTTGCTACAATAATCAAACTGCGGAAGCTGCAATGAGCTGGTCACGTGCAATGAATGAACGAGCATCGAGTACCTAAGAAGGTATTCGATGGAAGGGCCGAGTGGGAAAACCCAGAAAACGCTGGTCTGACTCTGTCGACGAAGACTGCGCAAAGCTGCTCGGTTTTCGAAATTGGAGGACTCGGTCATTGGACCGAGCCAATTGGAGGCGTCACCTGCGAGAAGCCAAAACCTGAGAGGGGCTGTAGTGCTACGACAACGACGACGCAATTTCAGTATGAGCTACGTGTTTGCCGCAAAAATTCCAAAAAACGAACAATTTAACTAGAAAATTATAAGAAAAAAACTCTTCAATTTTCGGGCATGATTCTTATACAAAATATCGAAATTATCAAGGCCGGATTTAAGTATGGGCACTTATGGGCAACTGCCCAGGGCGGCAAGTATTTGGGAGGAGTGGAAGGGTGGCAAATTTTGAAAAAGTTTCATATTATCTAAGACCTTCAAGATTTGCTACAAAAATATAATTTCATTCTTAGAAAATCAGCAAAAGCTGAATCAATTATGCGTTTTTGAAAAGAATAAAGAACTATTTGCTCTCCATGATGATGGAAGATCGCCCAACAGTTCAACAATTTTGTGTATTGAATCTGAGTTACTCTGTTCTTTAAACTTTGAAAACCTAACCCTGCAATTCGCTAATAAAAAAGTTAGGCCAATATTTATCTAACAAGTGTAAGTATTTATCTAGTAAAAAAATGTTAGGGTAAATGTCTAGATAGTGAGACCATCGACCGGACTGGGGTGAAAAAGGGTGAAGCTGGTAGAGCTGATCTTGCTTAACAGTATAAAAGTGATTTTAGGTTGGGGGCGGAGAGGTGGAGGCGAATTTGGTTGATAGAAAAATCCATATTTGAAAATTTGATATGCGCTCTCCACTTTTAAACCAACTTTAAACACTTTTTTTGACCATCAAAATGTAGTTCATCAGAATGGTATAATCTGACGATCCTCCATCGCTTGCGCCTTTATCTCTCTATCCTCACTTTTAAACGGTCAAAACCATGTCATTTAACTCCCTCCGACCGATGGTCCTATCATCCAGACATCACTGTTTCATTGAAATGCTCCCAATTTTTAATGTATACAGAAACATTCTTGGCAATGTTTTCATGTTACCAGGCGAATGGGGCTAACGGGGATTGATTTTTTCGCTTTACAAATTTTGTGCGTTATTTATCTTTGCTTATTGGTATTGATTCGAGTTTAAACTAGATGCGAATATTTGTATTTTTGGGCACAATTTGCCATCGATACGAGTTTTTTGATTTTTGATTTCGATTTCGCGTGTTAAGAGAAGCAGTTTTGTGCTGGAAGTGCGGAAGAAATATCCGTGTAAATCACGGCACCTTGATTTTAAGGTGTCCCGGAACGATTTATAAGTAGGTTGGTCACCATAAGCGGCAAAAAATCAGGTGCATATTTAAAATTTCTGCGATGATGGGTACTTGGTTTTCAGGTACCCACTTAACTTTCGAGGACATTTGCTGTTTTGTTGCATTTTATTTTACATCTCCTCCGCAACATATCATCCGATTCGAAAAAAAATTAATGCCTTTGAGATAAACAGTCATTGATTGTGTAAGTTTTTGTCGGGAAATATACTGTTTTTGGAACAACACGAAGAAAAGCAAAATAGGCTGCCCCGGGACTACTTTTGAGATCGACGAATGCACGCTGGGCAACTGAAAAAATTATCGCGGTCGGCTTGTAATGGGCCCAATGGGTTTTTGGAGGTATTTGCCGTGAGATTAGATAAGCTTTTGTGGTTCCCGTTGACACGCGAGACAGGAAAACGTTATTGGCAGCTATCAGAGAAAATATTGCTGATAGCACGGCCGTATATTCAGATTGTTGATGTGCATATGACATCTGACAGTGTATCACTCGATGAATTTTATCGATCCGATGACTGGCGCCCATACTCAGAGCATTGAAAAGTTCTGGAAAGATTTGCGAGGTGGTGTGCTCCGGTTTCTGAGTAAAAAGCCCATTGACCAGGTTACACAGCCGCATTTCAATTTAAGCGCTATTTTGGATATCACAATTTAGAGCTATACTTATTTGACAATACCAAGTAAATTTTTTCATCATTTAATGTTTATTTTAAATTGTTATCGCTTTATTTGAAACTAGTTACAGTGAAGAATTGTTATCCTTATGTGTTATTATGATTGCCATTGAATTATTGTTACTATTAGCATAGGCGTGCCGTGACCTAAAATCTGGCAGGGGCCAGGGACCAAAAGGTTCAAGACATGCGATGATTTTGTCTTCCGTAAGGTACACGTACTGTTCATACAACTTATATAATTTACTAATACATTATATATTAGTTAACATATTCTTTGTTATTTGCTTATGCATAATGCATTATCAAACAAACTTCCTGTCTGTGAATACGTATGAGCTGCTACCACATGCATATAATGTGAACGGTAGGTATGAACTACACACGAATTATCTATGACCGCTAAGAAATGAGCGCTTGTACAAATTATACGGGAATAGAATGGAAATAATTAGAAATATAAGACTATTTTTTCGTTTAGAAGCTAAATATATTTCAACTTATACTTGAAGAAGAGGATAGCTAAGTTTCAAAATATCTTTGAAGAAATTGGAATATATTAAGCTTAGAAGGAAGAAATTGACTTTTTGCTTCAAATTTTTGTTACCTAGAAAACCTAGAAAAAGCAAAAATAACTTGGCAAGATGGAAAAGTGCTGTAACTTACTCTTTTCGACCCATTTAGTTTGCAAGGATATCTTAGTAGTCCTAACTGCGTGTCCAAAGCTAGCTGCGTGTCCAAGGCTAACAGCAAAACTTTTGAAACTAGTGCGTTTTGCTGTTTTCCGTTTTCGCGATCCTCTGGGAAATGTGAGATCCAGATAGTTCCTCTCTGCGAATAATTTAATTTTTTCCCAAACTACATACAAGTCTTCTCACTCACTTAGTAGTGTTTTAACTGTTCCATTCACAAGATCTATCCCATCCCTAAGAGTTGCATTTTTAGTTTGGAAATATGTGCTTAACATGTTCGTTATAAAAAGAACATAGTGAAAGATGAAAAGATTTACTACAAACTCAGGATTACTGATTGAATGAAAGATCCTCAATGAATAAACTGAGTCGTTGTATTTTCCCTCATTCATTTCTTTTTCAAAAGCCTCTAATCCCATAGCTATCGATCACATATTTGCAATTGTGAAATCTCATTGACTAACGAGTCGAGCTTAAACTTCTCATTCCACGCCTCGTAATTAATACCAAAAATAACACAGTCTCTATGTTATAAGTAGGGTAAGCTGGTATAGGCTTACACTACTGCACTACACAACTCTTGCTGTAACCACCAAAACCTAAGAGGCCAAAACTTAAGTGTCTGCTGTTTAGAAGTATTTATTTTTCTGGGAGGGGCCAACCTAGGATCTGGGGGGGTCCCGGCCCCCTCTGCCCCCCCCCCCTACGGCGCGCCTATGACTATTAGTTGAATTATTTACGTTTTCGATGTACTTTCAACATCTCTGTACTTTCCACTACATCTCCTGCTGATTGTTTGAAAACGGGAGTTTTAAATTTGAAAAATATGAAGAAAATAAATCAATTTTTTATCCCCACCCCCTGCGGTCTACTTAGTAGAGTATGCTGCTATCATTAACCAACACTGTGCCTATTGCCTAATGCTGGATATATGTATATGTTTTTTTAAATTTCCTCCCAGATTAGATATACATATGTATATTTTTCACCATGAGAACTTTTTGTGCCAATTTCCAACATTGTTTTCTGTGCAAATTCCTATAGGAGTATTTTAGTGAGAAAATGAGCATAAATATTGGGCATTTTTAAACTTTTTTCTATCGTTTAGCAAACCATATAATAATCAATTGCAAAAATTTATGTAAAACCAAACATTCCTTAGATTGAGAACCAGGTTCCCCACACCAACTTGTTTTGATCACTCTCGTTAGTAGATATAAATCTCAAATTCAATTCAACACTCCATCTACTTAGTCTCAGTTCGCGGAAAACCTTAAGCTTTCTATTGACCCGTACATCCTCTTAGCATTTCTCATGCCACTTGAAAACAAAACCCCAAAACAATAACGAAAGACAATATAACAAACAACCCTTTGAAACGTTCGTACCATTTACAATATTCTCAGATTATTCTATTCTTGGTTTTGGATATCAAATCAAAATTTGATATCTTCAATACAATTTGAGCGTGAGACATGCTAAGAGGCTTTTCAAACCCTACCACATACAATATCTTAGAATTTATGCTCCTTAGCCCTGACATTCCTGGCATCCGCTCAAGTCCATTCGTATATGTATGTATGTATTTCACCCTTGAACTGTACCTAGACCGAAATATTCAATTTCACTTTACTCAAATATTTCTACCGCCCCCATTACTGTAGGAACCCATCTACAAAATGATTCATTCCGCTTAGTGAAATTCGGGTAATAGGACATTACGACTGTTCCAAGAAATATTTACGAAAATTTATGTATGTATTTCAAAGTTTTACTTGTTGGTCGTCATCGTTCATGTTCATAGTCTCGTCGGTGCTTGTTTACTATCTAATCTGTCTGTTATGAACCAGGAACAAGTTGGTTAGCTTTTGAAAAAAGGTACGACGATTTGTTCGTGAGAAATAACGGAAAGTGCTTCAAGTTGAATTTTCATGGAAATTTCGAAGAAACAGTCAGAGAAATAAATCAAGCTCTTGAGATTTTGGCAGATATTGTTCGTGAAAGCAGAAGAGATGCTTTACGTCGACTATCTTTGAAGAGAGAATGATAAATGGTAATGGGTTGAGGTTTGTAGCCTCAATGCGAGAATCGTAGGCACTTGAGCTATGCTAGAAATATTTTCTAAATAAATATTCGACGAGCTAGAGATGATTTGTCGACGGGTTTGGCTTCTGTTCAAGGCTTAAAATAACATTCCAACGCGTTTCTGATTCAAAATTGTAAACCCCTTTTAAAAGGCTCTTTAGTAGAAGATTTTTTTCGGAATTTGATAAGTATCTTATTTGGAAATTATTGATGATTTCGGAACGAACTCATTCTTCTTACGCTGTTAGGAGTACTTCTACTTCTGTGAACTTCAAATTCCATTATTGTTCAACAATAACAATATTGAAACATATCAAAGGCTAAAGAAAAAACTATGTATTAATCAAACAACCATATAAGAAAAAAATTAAGAGACAAAACCCACACTGGGCGCCACAAATAAATACTCCGTATACGCGACAAAAATAATTTTAAGGCTTTTTCTATCAGTTCAGCTATAAATTTCCTCCTCATTTTATGATTTTATCAAACAAAAATATTGTTAATCGAAATATTTTCTTGCAAACACCTTCCGAATTCGAAATATACTTATGCAAACCCAATCCCATGTCCAATAACAAAATGTAAAATGTTTATGTTAATTCGACCGAAATTTTATTACCAGCCATTCAATTTGTTGTTTGTCTGGTGAAAATGTTCATTACGTCTATAAAAGGCTCGAACTTTCGCTTTATCCGTGCTCAACCTGAATTCCGATAAAAGCACGTTTTATTTGTATTACGGATCGAATCCTATTTTAATCGAAATGTGCCGAATCACTCTGGAACATTGAAATCAGTGAAATCCTCTGAATTCTTTCAATTTTCGAAAGTAACAGATACAATTCGATTCGATATTGGACTGGACTGAAGATGGGCTGAGTAGGAATATATTTCGTATTTGGACACAGAAACCAGGCCAACAATCAATCGACAATAACATTTCGATTCGAACTCACCTGAGCTTTGAATAGGAGTCTGATGTTCGTGCGATTAACACTATTGGTGGGATTGACAATGAAGGTGTATTGGTTATTGAGAGTAAAACTTTGAGAAGACCATATTGTCTGTTTCAGTAATCTCCCTAGCCAATAGGGACGTGAAGCTTAGTTCCTTGGTCGATTCTTTGTTATTCTACTAAAGATCGAAAGTAATGAAAGGAAATGTTGTTGTGGCGAAAAAACGTATTAAAGAGAATAGTTTTCCTTCGTTATTGCAAAAGTGGCTTTAAGATGGTGAACGTTTGGCACTTTGATTTTTTTTCCTTTGAACAATTGCATGAGTTTTATAAATTTGCCTTACGTTAATATGAATGCATATGAAATTAAGGAGTTAAGTATTCTCCATTTGGAAAATGCTTCTTGAATCCATTGGAACGAAACATGTTTCTTTAGATAACAAGTAGTGAGTTTTATACAAGGTGTCTTACGGCACAGTTAGGAATACCAAATCATATAAAGAAAAACTGATACATTTTAGTCAAAATGTTTTTATCGAAAATTAATTAATGGGATTACGTCTTCCATTTCATAGCACGCAGTCTTAAAATCTGTTCATTGTATTCTGCATAGCACACCTTATAGCAGGATCAACTTCGTGTACTTCACGTCGGATATTTTCTTTCACCTTGGTGACATTCCTTAGAATATTCACGTAAGCTTTGCTCTTAAGACACTCTCACAGGATAAAGTCCATGAGGGTCAAATCTAGTGATCGCGAAGTTCGTGGGATATAACCAAAGTGGTATAAGAATTTTCGAGGAAACATGCTCCATAGTAGCTCTTGTAGTGTGAAAAGTGGCCCGATTTGGCTGAAACCACGTCCGTGAACTGTAAGCAGAATGTTCTCGAAGGTCGGGTATAAAATATCTGGATATCATTTGTCGATATGCCTCACCAGTAACAGTTGTCGTTTCACCCCTCGCATTTTCAAATAAATAAGTCCTTATTATTCCGTTTGCTGACAGAGCATACCGCACTGTCACTTTTGGGCTATGTAGAAGCGCTTAATGTTTTTATATGGGATTAACAGGCGACCAAAAGTGACAATTTCGTTTGTTCATATATCGATTGAAATTGAGAAGTCATTCATCACTCCAAAGCACAGTATTCAAAGTTTTTCCGAATTTCTAAATGATTGTCTGGCAAAAGCTTTTACGAAGATTGTGCTAATTTTCCGTGTTGGTGACGTTTAAAATCACTGCTCTTTTGCGTATTGATAAGAGCGGATTGTGCTAGCACTAACTGAAACTTCGGGTATTGTCTTTTCTGTTCTTGAGGTTCTGCTCAGGCTCGGACGTGGTTGATTTATAGTGGAACCTTCTGAACCCATTCACGAATCAAGTTTTGGCTTGGTCTATCTCGTACGTCTGATATTGCAGGTGGAACAAAACTACCTGAGAGCCGTAACGTGCTTTAGGAATACATCCTTCAATCAATGTATCCTAAAATAAAACATTGAATGGTTTAATTCCTTTCAAAACATTATAAATCTTTATTTGATCCTTTTTTTGAATTTTTTAACATTTGCTAAATATTTAATTAAATTTAACATTTAATAATCTCTATCTTTTTTGTGTTTCAGAAACAACCGTCTATTCTAACGATCTATTGACAACTCTCAATAAAAATTATTTTTCACAAACTTCAAACAATTTTTTACTTAGCCTACTTGATTTTATAAATTTTCGTGTGGTGTGTTAAATGTCAAGTAGTGTGGTGAGTAGTGAATGTGTGAATGATATGTGTATGTGTTTCCACAGTACCATTCTTCTCCCTTCAAAAACACTTCAACAGCGTACGCACGGTGTTTGCCCGTCCACTGCGAAAAAAACTTCAGAGAACATTCGAATCACCATTCAAAACGAAACTCATATTGAAAACAAAAATATCAATTCTAGGCCATTGAAGGACAAATGCTTCACCGCAACAAAAATACATAGGTACACCGTTCCAAAAACGATTCCAAAAATATCAAATCGTTTTAAATTCATCTCTATTTCTCCGACCATTTTCGCAAATTGTCTCCCCCATTTGATACAGGCATGGAACTGATGTAGTTATTGTGGTGGGAATTCAGTATTCATATCACGATTCAAGCCATTTACCTGTCTGCGTGTCTTTGTGTTTTTTACTTGGCGCCCGTCACTTGTTTTTCATCTGCTTCTTTGGCTTTCACTTGCTTAACTCACTGTCTTTGTGTTTAATCGCACGTATTGAGAATACAAGAGTACAACATCTTCACAGTTTGGTCTCTTGACCGCGCTTAGAATTTACATTTTCCATGCTACTCGAATTTACTGGGTTTCGTCAAATTTCAATTTACAGTTAAATTCGATTCTATCGTGTAAATAAATTTACTGTCGGAGAAATTGCCCAGATATTTTTGTTGTTGATGGTGGTGCGTGCTTATCTAACACCCGATTCATAAGCTCGGAAAGCAGTTAAACAGTGTTTTGGGGGAATGGAGAATGTGTAGAGCAAAGTATATAGCTTGAAAAACAAGAAAATGGTGTGAAATAGAAGAAGGAAATGATTTGACAGATGAGTGAATGAAGACTGAAGACGCTTGAAGACGCTCTCAGTATAGACAAAATTGTTTGTAAAGTTTTATTAGGGCTGTAAGATAGACATTAAAAGCTGGAGAATCCACAGCGTAAAATGGGAAAATAATGTCCTGCATACTTTGTCGTTATCCACTTTTTACTCTTTTATTAAAAAATAATTTATTGAAATAATAAAAACTATGAGCCCTCTTATGATTTTTTCGGCTTCACATATATTTTTATTAATTTATTTTATTTTAAATATGTACCAAAAAAACCAATATATTAAAATTAAAGTTTATTTAAATGCAGACTTTCAGCATTTACAGTCATACAGATTACAAGATATTCCTTCCAACAAAATTATAAACATGTAGAATTAAGCTGATTAAAGTATGATAAAAGTTTTATGCAGATAAATTCAATGAGAAAATTGTGAGCTTTTCAAAAAAACAAAAACTTTACTATGTTTAAACTCAAACTAGAACTCAAGACTAATGGCTACTTGATGTAAATTGCATTAATTGTGTGGTGCAGAATCTTATAAGAGAGACATGATAAGTAGAAAGAAAAAAAGACAAGATTCCGTTCTTTGCTTTGCTATGTCAAATATATAAATGTTGCTTGTCTGTAGCTTCATTTTAAGACACCCATTTTATGACACTTGTCGTATGTTTTGTAGGGCTTAGACAAGAGCTTTAAGGTACACCTGCGGGAACCGTTCGATAATTTGACTTGTTTTGATTAACTTTCAAGGAAATAGTTTGGTTTTCTAGGAAACATTGAGTTACTTGACTGAGGTATCTGGAGAATGGGAAGTTCGAAGCTTACAGAGCAGTCCATTGTGCCAAATAGTATCGTAGGTAGTTTATATATCCAGCACTACCATGCCTACTGACGGTTTGGTATGAAATGCCTCTCTGATAGTCTTATTAACTGGGTAAAGTTGAGTGTTCGTAGATACTTTTTCACAAAAAAATTGGAAAGCGGCTACGATCGGAAACTTTACTAGGTGTTTATTAATCCTCTTCAGAACCATTTTTTAAATAGATACTTTACTGAAATTAGAGAGTAAGCTATGCTTTATTATTACAATGCTGTGTTTCCAAGACAAAGAATAGAATTCAAGTTTTAAGCAGATGTTGAAAGTAATATTAGTGAAAATGGTTCGGTTTCTCCCTATGTTTTTTAACTTTTCACCGAAGGAAATAAAAGCTAACCAAAAAAATAGAAAAACAATAAAACTTCTGGAGCAGATGGCATATTTACCATCTGCTCCAGAAGTTTTATTGTTTTTCTATTTTTTTGGTTAGCTTTTATTTCCCTCGGCGAAAATCCCATTTGCAGATCAGTGTTAGACGGTTCCGTTTATTGGTACTTTGCTCACCAAAACTCCCAGTGGAACGCTTGCATTACTCAGTGGAGGTATTTTACTTAGTTTCTAAACTTGCTTTAAAGCTTAGGCTTAGGCTTTCACATCATATCCGCAAGTACAAAAAACGGGTTTGTACAACGATATTCAATTTATTCACTTCAGATTTAAGAGTAGAAATCAGTGTACGTAACCACTGGCACCCAATTGATTTCCGCTTTGATATTAATAATTATATTTGAGTGTCACATAATATTAGAATTTTTTGGCATTTAGTTTTTGGTGTGCTGGTCTGAATTGCTAACTTTAAGACTCAATCGAAACAATTTAATAACTCCTCGATATTAAATGAACTGTAACCTCTTCATCTACCAGTTTTAATTTTCATATTATGGAAAGTCTTCTAAAACAGTCTCTGTTACAGCCTTTCTCTTACAAAAAAAAAAAAAAAAAATTGGTCTAACTTTCAACAATTCTTGAATGTAGTAACCAATCTTAATAGTTTAAATTTAATTTCTACTAATGACGAGTATCCACAAAAAGTTACAAATGAAAAAACTCATCGAGGAACACTCTTCGCGACTCGAGGGAAAGGACTTTTAGGATGGAGTCACGCATACTGTAAAAGAAATTCTGAGCTTACAGAATAACGAGCGAGTAAATTGTCGTTGCACAGATTCAACCGCATCAAAAAGTACGGAGCTTGAAAAGAGCACAATGGGAAGTTTACTCAAGGAGACGATCTGGACTTGACGAGTCTAGGACGACTTAACGAGCAAGTGAATCGATTAGTGTCAGATATCAAAGTCGTGTGCCCGGAAAAGCCCGTAAGAAAAAACACTACCTTATGGTGGAATAGTGAACTTACAGAGGCTAGAGATTGCACACGAAAGCAGTTTAACAACGCAAGGCAGTCCGGAAACGTTGAGGACAGGCATCGATACAAGCAAGAGCTGTCGCTCTTCAAAAAGAAGATGAGACGAGTACCTACGTTGTACCTACGTTTTTGCTAAGGGAAAACAGTGACTGGGTGGAGGAACCAAAATAATGTCTGGCTATGCTACTGGAAACTCACTTCCTGGAATCGGCTTACACGGCACCGCGTCATGATGTATTTCGAGCAATCCATTGGACGTCCAAGCAGCTGATCAAGCAAGTATTAAATGAGGTCCAGATTGAATGGGATATAAGCACTTTCCGACCTTACAAAACTAAAGGGATTGATGGGATATCGCCTATCATGCTTCAAAACGCAGAGAGTATCATCATCCCCATCCTTCAGCGTATTTTACCGCATGCCTCCGTCTCGGGGTAATACCCTAACAATGGATAAAAGCTAGGGTGGTCTTCATTCCATCATTACGTAAAGGACTTAAGACCAGGTAGCTTAACATCGTTTTCGCTCAAAACACTAGAATGCTTGTTGATCAGCACATCAAGAGCTCGATTGATGTAGCGAGAATCTGTGCATTGCATAAAGTTGTCGGTACGATTGAACGTTAACGACATTCTTAGACATTAAAGGGGCCTTCAATAATGTCATTGTCACGAGTATAATCGATGTATTGGTTGGATATGGAGTGGATAAAACTCTCGCGACCTAAGCATCGGATTTGTTCAAAAATAGGCAGATTGGGATCACCATTTTGGAGGCCAAAGCAGAGAGAATAGTCGGAACCGGAACACCACAAGGTAGGATTATATATCCCCTTTGCTGGATCCTGACATTCAACGAAATACTGGAGAATTTAAGGGCCAGTGGCTTTGAGGTGGTGGTGTATGCCGATGACATTGTGGCACTTATGAGGGATGCGTTCCCAAAAACTTTGTCGGACCTTATGCAATCGTTGCTTGACAATATCCAAATCTGAACCAGAAAAGCCGGTTTTAGGGCAAACCCGACAAAAACCGAACTTGTACTTTTTACAAGGAAACTGTTACGTGGAATTAATTTAGTCATTAGCCTGATTAAAAACGATTGGAATGATTACACGATGTTAATGGGAATGAATGATGAAAAGAATATATTTCAGTATATGTACATATGTACAAGTATGGGTAAAAAAAACGAAATAGGCAGCCTTCATTTGAAAAAACATACACGATGCTGCTGCCATCTAAGAGTGACTAGAACGTGTCCAGTCAACACTCCACTCGTTTCTGTCATAGTTTCATTGTCAAATCTCGATTAATCGTAAGCTTTCCACGTCCAAGTGATTGCGTAAGCATGTCAGCATGCTGCTTGCCACTAGGTATATGCCTCAACTCAATAATGCCTTCTTGTACTAATTTTCGAACATTATGATACTAAACGTCGATGTGTTTAGTTCGCCGACGTTGCAGAGGATTCTCTACTAAATTTCGAGCTGCCACATTATCGGAATATAAAACCGTTGCCTGACTTTCATTACAACCGAAATCTGCTAATTGCCGTCTCACCCAGATAACTTCTTTTGCAGCATCATGTACTGCCACAGATATAAGAGAGAATGGATTAGAAATCGACCGAGAGAAATGTGCCAATTTTCGACTTTCTGCTTACTGGTGTGAGAAGGAGGTACTTGTGTGTGCCCTACACAGTTCATATGGCAAAGTCAAAAAAAAAAAAAACCACGAGAGATCGCCATTTTGAAAGTCGTTTGACATTTCTTTACCAAAACCGGCGAGTGGAGATTAAAATGATTTTTGTTAATGAAATTAACTATGATTTCACACAAAAACTATCCGAACTTAAAGCCAAAGGTTAATTTTACTTACCCGAAATACGATAGCCCCTGCGAAGCACTTCGATAGCTGCTTTTGCAGCCTGGAACGCGGCACTTCATTATCGCACTATTTTATAATGTTTTACCGGTAATCTATCCGCGAAAGCGACACAAATAATTTGCGCACAAACGTAGATATACGTTTCCACCAAATATACTGAAAAATTTACGAATTTTATTTCAGAAATTTTCACGGAAAGTCAATGCTTTCAATCGCCGACACAAATCAAACTGACATTGACGTTTCTTTCCGTGTTGCCCGTTGCACGCTTTTACACCGAGCTGGGGTTCCCAGCATTAAGGCACAGCATTAAGGCCATAGACATATAAAGAATGGACACGAAATGATAATCCATGAACCCGTACGTGAATGAAGCATTTTTACTACATATGCAACTTACTCTCTCCAAAAAAGCTTTCCCCTCAATGCCGCACACTATACCCTTCTGCGCTGTTGACTCTCTATGTAAACAAACATTTCCATACATTTCTATTGTTGTGAACATGGTCGATTTTCGGGTTAGTTGGAATAGCAGGGAAAATAAAATATGTGTCACATGGGGCACAAAATTCAAAATTAATCAAATTTTCTGAATGAAATTTGATGTTATTGTGTAAGGGGAGGTCGAAAATGTTGCTTGTATACATATAACAACCATTTCTTTCCACAATTCGAAAGCTTTCTATCCTAAATCCGGTAAAAAGAGGTACATTGATTCAAATTGAATTTGTACTTACATCACACATTCTAGGGCGAAATCCTATGAGTAATTGGTGCAAAACACTTTTTACTTTCACACTGTTTATTGATCAATCTAAACATTTATACTTTTAATTGATGAAAACACGAAAATAAAACATGTGTCAAACCGCCCGATCGCCATTTTTATTGATTGCTTTTGTTCATAGGCGGGGAAAGCTTGATAGCGTGTAGGGGCATTAAGTTTGATCAATTATATGAATTGACGTCATTTAGGTGAAGAAAATTGTTCGAACGATGAAAACCGGTGTGAATGAACGATTTAAAGTAGCACAAGTAAACTTCGTAATTGACTTGGGCTACTATTTACGAATGCTGCGTGCAGATTATGATGCTAAATGATCTATACGCATGTAGATGTTTTATGTTACGTTGGTAGGCAAACCGGTTGATTGAAATTAAATTAGCAAGTGTTTTGGTCGCGAAAATTTTATTTCAGTTTGATTTCAAATATATCTATTTTAGGGAATTTAAGGGAATTTTAGATTTGATGGCTGTTTCTCTGCAAATTAAATTTTCTAAATGGTATTTCTTACACTATAGTTTACTTTTTTATGTTAATAGAAAATACGTTGAATAAGGTGGCTAATCAAGAAATAATATTATTGTTGTTGCATTATTTGCGTCATAGGTATAAAATTAATTATAAAAGACATACAGTGAGAAATGTAATAACAATAAATAAATCAACCAAATTTTTTGAAACAAAGCATCGTTCAGAAAGGCCTAAAATCTTATCTGAGTGTGAAAAAAGTGGATTATCAGAAAAATTATGAAAATCCCTAAATTAAGTGCCCCAGTTTTACAAATTAAGGTGGACAAACGAGTTGAAAAGAAAGTCTCTACTCAAATTATTCGAAATTCAAAAAAGAAAGCGAATTTAAAGGGCAGAATGGCGGAAGCTAACCTTATAATAGTTAAAAAAAATTGATTTGTTAAATAACGTTTCGCTTAAGAGTGCGCAAAAAAGCCAAAATAATTCTGGAAGTCCATAATTTTTGTTGCTGAAGTAAAAATTAATGTTTTTGAATCTAATAAGCGGCAATATGTTCGGCGAATGTTTAATACAGAGTTTAGGAGGGAACATACTACTTCCACTGTAAAATACAGCGGAGGAAACATTATGCTATGTATAGATTTTGCGAATGGTAGGATGGATCAAACGTGTTGCCTGGGTATTCTTAAAAGAAATATTAAACAAAGTGCTGAAAAATAAGGCATTTTATACAATTTTCGCATGTACCCGGAGCAATGTAGTCTTTGGGCTATCTGTTACTGTCCAAATGCTATTACCGAACTTAAACCCGATCGAACATTTATGGCATCAAATTTATGGCAATCAAATTTGTATTTATGGCAATAAAATCTATGAGCTCGTTCATATAAAAAAACATGTATACCACTCTTGCCACTCTCTCGTATGAAGCATACCAATTTACTTTCTTTTTCCTGGGCTTTGTAAAGACGATCTCTAGGGTGGAAACGTAATTTATTAATTTTGAAAAACCTATTTTACCTGTGATAAATATGTCCGTTTGCTACAAAAAAGTACGGTTATTTTACATACAATGGAGGGACGATTTGTAGAGTGGGAAGATAATTTAAAACAAAAGGATCGCTAATTTCGGGAAATAACCTATTTAACCTGAAATAAATACGTCCCCTTGGTTGAAAAAAGCCAAGATTTTACATGCGATGTAGTTACAAATTTGTAGGGTGGGAACATAATGTAAAACAAAGGGATCATGAATTTTGAAAAAATATGTTTTACCTGAAAGAAATATATCCTTTTGTTACAAGAAAAGTGCGAAGAATTTTGTATATGACGTTGGGACGATTTGTCGGGCAAAAAGGTAATTAAAAACATGTGCTTAAGGATCATTTCGTACAAGAAATGTGCGAAGAATTTGTATTCGCACATTTTGAAAGCAAAATTTACGGCGAGTCGAAGCGTTAATATTCGTATTGAGCAAAATGAAGTGTAGTGTTGTGAATTGTGATAGTGATTATAAACGCAGTGCGAGGGCGATTTCTTTTTTCCGGTAAGTAAACAATATTTGAATTTACCACAGCAAATATTGCAAGTAAAACTTGTCTCGAAATAGACGCCGCGATATGTGAAGTGATTTTTTCAGACAAAGGCTATACAGCTTGAGCGCATTTGAAGGGATAAAAATGTACCTTCAAAATTACAAAATAGTACCATTTTAAATAATACAATAAAATATTATCGGCTTTAGCTTTAGAGACGATATACGTTGTCTATGCTGATTTATAGACTAGAAGGGAACCAGATCACAAATCAATAACCTCTATAAATTGTTTGTTTTTTGTGGATGCCGAGAATTTTCTAACATTATTTGCGCGTAAATGTCTTGAGTGTATATATAATTTGAAACTTTTTTAATACTCGTTAGATTAAAACATTTATTTCAGATTGTTTTATTTGAATAGTTTTTGAGCCTAATAAAGTGACTCAGTGCCGCTGAAATTGAATTTAGAATTTCTCTACCAAATAAATCCAAGTGAAGTTTTTTTTTCACGGAATTATGCTTAGTGATCTGCGTTATGTGGCAACACGGCAACAATAAGGTGTGTTCGCGTGCTACAATTAATTGCAATGATGTACTTCGTTTTACTCAATGCTGAAAATTTCGCCTCTTTCAGTAAATTTCAGTAGAGTCTGAGCTATTGAAAAACAGTGAAAAATGTGAAACGCGTGTCGCGAGTAAAAATTTCCAAATGTGCGCAGCAAGAAACATATTTTTGCGTAATGTTGTTTTGAAGATCGAATATTTTTGTGGCGATAATTTATCACCACTTAGAATGACTTTATAATTACTATTGTTCTCACAAAAACCGACAACTGAATCTTTTCCGGAAATGCAATCAGTGCGTTTTCGTACTTTTCCTGAATATCCCCCACCACATGATTCACAAAAATTTTGTGACTGAAAGTACGCGAACAGACTTCAGCTCTGCTCAGAGCTAATCATTTTCATAAAAAAAAACCTGTTCAGCTGCCGCACAACTAATTAAAATACTACGCACAGTTTTAATGCAAATCGACACTCATTGATTCGCTATTGACGTGAATTATATTACATCAATATTAACAAATTTTTATTTGCACCAAAAAAGTTGCCCTTTAATTTTACAATATTTCACGCCGCCCTCGTCATACAAACACATTGCGACCTCTCGCTCACACAACTACACCAGAGGTCGAAAATTGCTTCATTTCTCTCGGCCCATTTCGTATCCATTCCTCTCTATATCTATGATTAAGGCTTTTCGGTTGTGAGTGCGGCAGAAAGGAGTGCACTGAGTGGAATTTTTGTGAGAGCAATGTTGTGCGTGTATTAAAAAAGGCACACTCACGTATGGGTACACGGATAGCCATTTCGTATCCATATTCTTTCATATCAATGTGTACTGCAAAGTACTCCGCATCTGTTGTCCATGTTGCCACTACAGATTGTTTTCTTGATGGCCAAATGATAAGTCCCCCATTCCACAGAATCAGTACTTTTACGTGTTTGCACGCATGAAGCAAAATCAGCGCATTTAAGTCAAGATATTTTTTCATAATAACAATTTCAAAAATTCAAGTCCATTAAGAATCCTCTAATACAAAATTTTACTTCATATACAAATTTTCATGACAGACCCGATTTCAAACAATATCAAATCTCGTAGATTAGTACCTTAAATCATTATTTCTGTGAAGTTGAATAATTGTAAGCCCTGCTTTGATACTTTTGTGTCAACGAATGACTAATGTCTTTGTTTTATCATTTACCTCTTTAATCAGTATGTTAAAACTCATCAAACAAAAACTGATACAATCCAAACACGCCAAAGTAAACTTAACTGCAAGAATGCTTTCCATTAACAAAATTTTCTGTTTTTCCAACGAAAACTCGTAAATTTCTTTTGATCCGATAACAGCAAAAATCTGCTATTGAAGGATTATGACGTATTCTTCCTGTCTTCTTTCATGGGAATCTCACTATCGACCCAACGGTAACATTCACTCTACACATACTACAATGAGAGAATAATATCTACTGATAATATGTAATGAGACTATGTCGGCTTATGGATAATATATCTAGACCGGAAGAACATGTGAAGAAATGATGCGAAACCGTTTCTGTAGCAGGAAAAGTTAGCCGTGCTAAGGTGTGCTAATGAGATACGGTTTGTTTTGAGAATGACTTAGTTTGATACATAAGCAAAAGGATGTATCTAGTTCAGTAAAAGTAGGGTATTAATGATTAGCTTTAAAGAATTCAGTGTCATTTTTGCCGATTTCCTGTTGATGATGTTTCGAGCTCATTTCGCTCGGCTGTTTTAGTTTGTAGTAGCTCTACTCATTGGCTATCATCACATGCATACGATTAGTTACAGCAAAATAAAGTGCATTTATAATTTTTTCCACTTCACTCAGAGCTTTAAGTGAAGAAGTATTTTAAGAAGAGGTGTTTTATAAAGAGGTATTTGAAATGACTGTAATTCACCAAGCCGTATATTAGCTGTGTTTAATGAGCAGCTCTAGGTTCAGCTAGGTTGAGACATCTCAACAAAATCTGTTTAATCTCTAACTTGCCCGAAGTTGCTCTGATTTGTGTTTCATGAGCATACTCTAAATTGAACACGATTTCCGCTCAACCGTTTTTGGTAGAGCCAGTTCGGGCAAGCGATCAGCTGTTTGACAACTGTAAAAATTGTGACTGAAGTCCAATTTTTTTAATATTGAAGCGAAATTTAGTCAAATCAAAATAAAACATGGAAAACTTCCAAATAGAACAACTCGGATTTACATTAATCTCTCTGATTTAAAAACTGACAGGTTGTACTTGTGGCATTTTGAGCATTGTTGCCTGAAAAGTGTTCCATAGGACTTTGTGCTCAGTAGTTGGACTATTTACAGAAGCGACCGTGATTATTGTTCTACGGGTCAGTCGCGAGGAGGTGGTGTCTTACTTGCTGTTAGCAACACACTTTCAAGTGAGCTTGTAGATACCACCCCAAATGTTTTCTTCCAATGTATAATTGTTCGGATCTCCACAAATAACAACTCAATTTACATCGCTGTTGTCTACATCCCCCCTAGATCTGACGAATCCATCTACAGCAATTTTTGTGACACAATATCTTCACTAGCGATATCACTTAGCGAAAAAGATAAAATAATAGTGTTAGGTGATTTCAATCGTCCGAATCTTTGCTTTGTTCCGGATGAAAATGACTCTTACCTTCTCCCCGTAAACCTTGTAGACACCAACGATTTCAATCTTGCGAGTGCCTTTTATGGTAATGATTTGCAGCAGGTTTCCCAAACTCCTAACCAAAATGGTAATTGGTTAGATCTTGTTTTCACAAATGCCTATGACGAAGTAGTGGTTAGTCCAACTAGTGACGCAGAGCATCTTTTTTGCAACAGTTTACACCATACAGCACTGTCAGTCGAACTTTCCACTCCAGATTCCACCTGTTTAAAAACTTACAATAACTCAATTGTATTTGACTTCCGTAATGCTGATTACGAAAGCATTAAACATGTTCTTGATACTACTGATTGGTCGACTACTCTTTCAACACAAGATCTCGAGACAACCATTTCGTCTTTTTACAATAAAATATTTGACGCCGTTGAAAGATATGTTCCAAAGATAAAAAAAAAGGATAAATTGTCTGAGCCATGGCTTGATAGGGACCTTAGGCATATGCGAAATCGTAGGAACAAACTTTATAAGCTTATTAAAGAAAATACCGATGTTTTTCCTGCTATTCAGGAAGAATATAATGAAGTTGCTAAGCAATTTTTAGCAAAGTCTCATGAGGCTTATAAAACTTACATTAGAACAACCGGCGAAAATATAGTCCGCGACCCGAAAAAATTCTTTGATTTTGTTAATTTGAAGCGAAAAACTACTGGCTACCCATCGTCCATGTTTCTTAATAATATAACGTCTTCCTCTCCTAAAGAGATATGTGACCTATTCGCTGATAGTTTCCAAGAAATTTTCAATGCACCAGACCCATCTAACTCACACCTTTCTTCCGCTGATTCAGCTTCAACAGCTTTTGTGAACCATTTAGAAATTTCCCGGGATGAAATACGTAAAGCTATTTTGGATCTCGACTGCAACAAAGGTCCTGGGCCTGATCTTCTTCCTCCGATCTTCTTACGCAAGTGTGTAGAGCAGCTTATAGATCCCTTGCATATTTTCTTTAATAGATCACTTTCGTCGGGAATTTTCCCATTCTGTTGGAAGCTTTCGTATGTCACACCCATATTCAAAAATGGTGATCGACGTTGTATCCGAAATTATAGGGGCATTGCCATTTTGTCTTCGATTCCGAAACTTTTCGAAAAGGTGGTATACGATAAACTTTCTCCGCTTGTTGATTCCCGTTTGAACGAGCAATAACATGGCTTTAGAAAAGGTCGCTCAACTACCACGAATTTGACAATTCTAATCTCTGACGTTCTATGCAAAATGGAAAAAGGATACCAAATTGACGCAGTCTACACTGACTTCAGTAAAGCGTTTGACAAAGTTGACCATTCTACCTTGATTCTAAAGCTTCAGAAATTTGGTATTGCCGGGTCTTTACTCAGCTGGCTGACCTCCTACCTTCGCGATCGAACACAATGTGTAAAATTTCAAGGATTTTTATCGAAAAACGTAAGTGCTACTTCTGGTGTACCCCAAGGTAGCCATCTTGGCCCACTTCTTTTTAATATATTTATTTCCGACTTATCTGACGTCCTAGCAGGCATACCTCATTTACTCTATGCAGACGATCTCAAACTTTATCAGACTATTGAATCGAAATCGGATGCCCCCTTTCTCCAATCCAAGCTTGATTCACTTGATCAGTGGTGCAATTTAAACAAGCTCTCTCTCAATATCAGCAAATGCCAAGTTATTAGTTTTTCCAGGAAATGCACGGTCACACACAATACATACTTCCTCGGCAATAATATGCTAACCCGAGTTGATAACATTGCTGACCTCGGTGTTATCTTAGATGAAAAACTCCGCTTCACCTTACACTTTGATAAAATGCTTTCTCGTGCGAACAAACAGCTAGGTTTCATCAAAAGACGTGCCAAAGAATTCCGTAGTCTGTGGGTCACAAGATCCTTATACACTTCACTTGTGCGTCCTATTCTCGAATACGCTTGCGTTAGCTGGAATCCCGCTTTTGAAACCCACAGTGACAGACTCGAGTCAATACAAAAACAATTTTTACTTTTCGCCTTGAGAGAACTGTACAACCCTTATGATTTTAATAGCCTACCCTCTTATGAGTTTCGACTGGGTCATTTAAACCTATCGACACTAGCCTCCAGAAGAATGATGATATCGGCCTGCTTCACATTCGACGTCATTAGAGGCACTATTAATGTAGAATTCCTGAATAGGAAAATTTCGATAAATATCCCTATGAGGAACACCAGGTCCAATCGTTTCCTAAAAGAATATTCACATTCGACGACATATGGAGCAAATGAGCCAATAAATAGATGCTGCAGAATATTCAACAGCATTAGCTATTTATATTGCCCTACAATTTCCAAATCATCCTTCAAATCCTCTCTTTTGCATGCCATCCATACCCCTAACCCTTAAGCCATAGCTTTTATTTCAATGTTTTTATTTATTAATTGTTATTTAGTAATCTATTTGTTACTTTTTTCAGTTGTTTGTTACTTATTTAACTTGTTTGTTTATACTTTTTACTTGACTTTACTTTTCCATTTAATTTTTAATTTGTTATTTTATATCTAATCTTGTACCTTGTTTGGTGAACAAATAAAATAAAATAAATTGCTCGAACTTGCTCTACTTGTTTTTGAAAGCTGTGCTACTACAATTTGCTTTGAGATACTCTGCTTTTTTTCGTGCTCATTAAGCACAGCTCTTATTGGAATCTTGTTTCAGAATTAATACCTGTCACAAGGGTTCACCTAACAATCTATTTTAGATTGACGATCTGAATTCACCAGTCAAAGGCGCTTTACTCGTGCAAAACTATCAGTTCTATCTTAGGAGCAGGATTAGATACATTACTGGTAGAATGCGTGGCCAACTTCTGCTTCTAGCTGGAAATTGATATCGATCTTTCCAAAGCTGCACTAAAAATCTAAATGTAGCCTAAACTTCATTGCTATGTATAGAATGCATATTAAGAGTTAATCAATGAAAAAGTTAATCAAGGGTAACTCTTGAAAATGTGTTCATGAAACTGTCAATACCACAACCAATTATTTTTTGAAATTCTGAAAATTTTGGCATGTACATTCTGTCAAAAATATATCGAGTATCGATCATTTGAAAAGCCCGCATGAAGGTATTTAAAAAAAAAATTTTCGCTAAGTTGGCACAACTGCCAATTATACTGACAGGGAGTTTGTCATATGTTATTTAGTTTGTTTACTGTGCTCAATTTAACCAGTTCATCTCAAAAAAAGTCGCCCAGTTGGTGGCAATTTATAGCCCAAAATCGCGGAGTTGAGCATATATGTAGCCCAAAATCGCATTTGCACATTAGTTGGTTTAATTTTTACTTAAAACCATGATAAATTACATTGAAAAATACAATATGCACATATATTCAAATTCGTAAGGCACTCTTCGCTAAAAAACAGACTTAAAAAACTAAATTATATTACTTATAATTCATCAGAAAACAGTAAATTACTGTATTGGTACATTTCATTATCATTATCTTCTTCACCATCGATATCATTATTATAGATATTTGAATTAAGCTTCTTTATTAATTTCTCAGAGATGAGAAAGCAATTACAACATTATTGGCATGTAAGTGCAAGCGTATACGCATTAAAGCAGAGAGTGTTTTTAAATTTAATATGTTTCTAAGTCTATTTTTGATTATATTCATGCAAGAAAAACACCCCTCAACAAAAGCGTTTGATGCAGGATGTGTCATTATAGATAATACCATTTCACACAAATCTTTAAATAAAAACACACCTGAAGCAAATTTCAGAGCATAAATTTTTAACCAGGAAACTGTTGGATCATTTGGATCTTCATTCGAAAATGTTTCAGTCATAGATGTTGGTCTTAATTTTTCAAATTGAAATTCGAACTTTTTCTCATTACTTAGAATGAAATGCAGAGGTAGCTCCGAAAATTTTAGTGAAGTATTTTCTAAAAAAAATTGTTGGTGAAAACATGTATGCTATTCTGAAAATGAATAAATGAGACGGCATTATTTTGATTAATTCTTTCAACGTCAAACGGCAAAATAAGGAGCAATTATTTTTGACGGTTTCGGCCTGGAGCTGAGAAAAATTGCAGTTTAACAGTTCCGTTTGTAGTTGTAATTTTGGTGAGGGAAAAACAGATCGACAAAAGTTTGAACACATTTTAGTCTGAGGAATGGATATTTTTTTGAAATGAAACCAATGTAAAATATAGCCCCAAGTACCAAGCGACTCGCCCAAATAAAATGTCGCAAACTGATAGAAAAGATAGCCCAATTGGCGATAAATCGCCCAATCTGGCAACCATGTCGAGGAGTAGTGGAAGATATGCCTCGCTCTGGTTGTCCATCAACGTCTTCAAGTGAAGTTACAATCGCTAAAGTGAAAAAAATGGTGACTGAAACTCATTGCTTCAGTTTTGAAAGATAGCTGTTGAAATTTATGTGCCGCACAAATCAATTTGTACCATTTTAGACGATTATTTGGCATGAAATTCGTTGCTGCACTATTAGCTCCGAAAGATCTGAATATTGTTCAAAAACTCAGCCGCGTAAAGATCGCTGCAGACATGCTGGAACGAGTCAATTCCGACCGCAAGTTCAATCCACGCATTGCGACTGGTGATGAAACATGGTTTCTAACTGAGCCGGAACCCAAAAAAAACGTCAAAATCGATCAGAAGTCAAGATAATGATGTCTGTTTTCTTTGATTATTATTGTATTTAAAATTTTTACCAGAAAGTCAGACGATAAATGAACAATATTATTTGGAAAAAAAAACGTTACGCGGCGATTAGCGAATTCGTCGAAAAAAACCAGATTTGTGGAGCGAAAACTCTTGGATTTTGCATCTCACAAAGCTATCATTGTGAATGAATTTCACCTGATGCCGCTCCGGCCGACATTTTTTCTCTTTCCCAAACTGAAGTTACCACTTTGAGGCACACATTTTGAATCGATAGAAGACATAAATGAGAATTCGCGAAAAGAACTGAAGTTGATTCAAGAAACGCGTTTAAAAATGTTTTCATGATTCGATTGCTCGTTGGTATAAGTGTATTATTTCGGAAGGGATCTACTTAAGGGGTTAGTCCACTGTTAAACTGCTCAAAATGAACTTTTTTTTTAAACAGCTACCAAAAAAAATTATTCAAGATATCGATTTGAAATTTTACATACATCTTTATTGAAGTTTAAAGTTAACATTTTCTTTGGAAAAAATATTAGGAAGCAAAAACGACCGCCCCAATGGATCGTCGCAGCAATACTGCGTTCAAAAAGCTAACGTGAAACTGAAGTTCATTTCAATTTTTGTATGAGAGTTTTTCCCGAACAGAAAATCAATAGCATTCCGGCTCATATTTTCTTTTCCGATCGGTTCGACTCAAGCCACTTGAGTTTTACAGGCTGCATGTGTTACCCATGTCTAGTATGTGCATAGTGAGGTGTGTGCATATGTTTTACATTTGAATTTGCAATTATTCTACCTTTGAAAATGTTCGTGGTAATGCTTAGTACTATACTCTTCGCGAAACGAATTCAACGGTCAAATCCCATTCAAAAAGAGCTTTACTGACGAATTGAAAAGCTCTTTTTGTATGGGATTCGACCGTTGAATTCGTTTCGCGAAGAGTATAGTACTAGGCATAATAAAGCACTCACATGCCTAATGCAGGAAAGTTAAAATTCGAAGCGCGAAGCTCTCGATGCAGCTGTTCGTGTTGTTCAGCGTGCACGCAGTAGTACAGCAAAATATGCAGCTAAAAATGCGCTAGTGTAGTTTACTTCATACAAAGTCATGTGTTCTATTTTGAAGCTCAAAAGCTCGGAGATAAAAACGCGGCGATAGCTCCGCTCGTGTTGTTTGGCTCTTATAGCCCGTCCAGACTACGGATACTTAAGTATCCGCATACATAAGTATCCGGAAACATATAATCCCGTCCAGACCGCAGATACAATTGTATGCGGAAACATTTGAAAAAGAATTGCTGTGGACCTAATTTTGCGGATGCATTGATGAATGCATGGGATATGAGAATGAAAATCTGATAAGAAAATTTATTTTTGAAGAATGGCTAAGATACAGTATTGGAAAATGAAACATTTGGGGGCACTGAAATTCTAAAAGTAGGCAATTACCGGTTTTCAATGAAAATTACTATTAGAATCACTTTGCCCGAAATTCAGATGCATATATATATACTAACATATTATGCATATACATATATATATGTGTATATACATATATATACATATATATGTATATACATATATATACATATGTAGGTATACATGACTCCTATTTTCACAAGCATCTATATGCAGGTTAAATAAAATGAAATAATCGATCCCCTGAATTTCGTTTGCTTTTCGAAAAAAAGTGAGATCAATTGATAAATTCAATGATTACTCAAGCTAATTGAAAATGTATGAACATTATCAACCTACAAGAACTTTAACCGTCCACCACTTACTTACTATTTAACCTCTTAAAATGTGACCAGATCAATTAACCAAACTGAAATTCACAGGTTGTATTGCTCTAAAGTAGGGTTTGATTGAAAATTAATAAAGAACTGAAAATGATTACAAGTCTTTAAGTTTTTGTTAGGTTTTTCCGTATTTTTAATTAGGTGTAGGGCCATAAAATTCAATTAGTATACTTGTACACTAATATACTCAGGTATACAGTGGATGAAATTTCCATGGCAGTGTTTCTCGGAACGAAAGTGGCCAAATTACTCAGTAACAACCACCAAAAGTCTCTTAGACCTGCTGCATTTCCAAACCGCCTTGTCCCGTGAATTTCATTTTGGTATGATAATGAGGTCGAGAATTCTCAACACATGTTTTGTGTGCTGAAAAATGGGTCATTGGCTATTTACCAGGAATGAGGTAAAGATTTTCGTTTACATGCCTGCCGTAGGTTCAGGCTAACCTGCAGAGTCATTAAAAATGACACAGGTAGGTATGTTGTACCTATAACACAATCATTCATCGCTCAATCGAAAAAGCATGAGCAAATGATGCTTGTAGATGCAGTGCAGTCCACTGCACTGCATTGAAATTTAAAACTCATGTGATTCTGTGTAACAACTTGCACTGCATCGTTTAGGCTAATATATGAAAACACAGCATCGGTTGATATTTGTTTGAAAATATTTGGCCGTGCAACAACTATTTAAATTGACGCGGGAATTACATTCCAGGCATTAAATTGTAAATGGACGAAAAACAGATACAGAAAATCTAAATATCAAACCTCCACAAATTAATTTGGCATTAATTGTGAGAACACAGCATTGCTTTCAAGTGCATTACAATGCGTGCACTGCATCGCAAAGTGTTTCTCGCTTCCGAATCAATAATCGCTCAATCGAAGAAGTATCCGCATTCATTTTCCAACAGCGCCTACAATTGTATCCGCATACATAAGTATACGGAAACAACGGTCCACACTAGTAATTTTCACATAGTTTTGTATCTGCATACAACAGTGTGAGCTAATTTCAAGTGTGGACCGTTGTTTCCACATACTTATGTATCCGGATACAATTGTATCCGCTATTGCTCGAAAATGTATCTACAATTAGCGCATACTTTTCATAGATTTTCATGGCAAGGGTAAAATGTATCTGCAAATGTCGCTGCAGTGTGGACCATCTTTTGGCAGATACTTATGTATGCGGATACTTAAGTATCCGTAGTCTGGACGGGCTATTAAACTGTGGTTTAAAAAAAAGCTAAGTGCGAGAGTTAAGAATCAAAAGAAAGGAATTAAAAAGCTTTAAAATATATATATATATATATATATATATATATATATATATATATATATATATATATATATATATATACATACATATATATATATATATATATATATATATATATATATATATATATATATATATATATATATATATATATATATATATATGTATATATATATATATATATATATATATATATAAAGAATAAAAAGCTATATGGTAGATATGACTCACCGTAGACATTTCGAGCGTGACGCGATTCCATCGATTTTCCCTCAACCAAAAACTTCCAAACGCGCCCATAGAAGTTATCACTTCAAAAACATCAAAAGAATGGAAGTAAGAAATGCCGTAACAACTTTGTATTTCCATGCCTAGGCGTGTCATTGTCCAATTTTTTAGATGATGTTTGCAAAAAAAAGATACAAATTAAATTTGTTTTCAAAACAAGTTGAATTCACGTGGTAGAGCCAATTGCATCCAAACTTTTTTTTGGGTCAAACTTTATTCGTACCGTTCTTCTCTTTTATAGAAAGACTCTAAATAGATATTCAACCCACACCAAAACTTTTCTGCATCCCTAGCCCATATTCAAATTTTCCATGGAAAACATTTTCAAACTTTGCACACATTCATCACAACATCACTTTGACGAACTCCTTTCATTTCTCTCCTCTTACCTGGACAAATCGTCCCATTTCAAATATCCAATTCTATTGTATGACCTCACTGAATCTAAAACTGAACTTCATCTGCCCTCCACTTAAAGTAGATAGGAAGCAAATGAAATCCATTAGTAAATTAAATTTTATCTCAAGTAATAGAATACTGGTGTCGTGTCGTGACCATTTTGTCTCTCCTTGGTTTCAATTTCATCCTGGAAGAAGGGACAAGAAGAAAACTTGGATAAGGTAGTAAGACATCAGTTGATAAGCTATTGTCACAGAACACATTTAGCTCAATAGTAGCAGCAGGAGTACTAGAGAGATGAAAAAACACCAGCATTACCTTGGCGTCAGACAAAACTGCAACAAGCTTACGACCAGGTAGGTAATCACAGGAATTTTAGAGATGATAGCGGGATAAGATCAAATGGCTACGGATAGAGATGTGAAACAGTTGCGTTTTACTGAGCTAGAAAAGCAGAATGTCTTTGAACGTAAGTCTAATTGTTCATTTGGGAGCGCTGGTAGGCAACGAGGAATGATGGAAATAGAAGTAATGCCAGTCGTAGGGTAGATAATGCAGTACGAGACGTGATTATCGTTTGGACTGTTATTTTCAAGTTTGTTTCACACCTGGTGAAGAAAATAATTAAGAACGTCTGGAGATGACTTGTAGGTAATAAAAATTGATTGCAGCTATGTGACTTAAAGAAGCAAAAGTAGAGAAAATTGAGTGAGTGAAAAAATATTTCGGCGTCATACTGAACTTGAAAAATTGGTTGGTTGATGGTTTAAAGCTTTGTAATTTAAAATATTAAAGAATTTAATAAATTATTTATTTTATAGTATAAGTAAAGAAATAAACTAGGCTAAACTTTGTAATGTCGGATAATAAGCCGATCTCAATGATAGCCTTTTAGGGCGTCTTGGACGAAACCAAAGACAAAGAAGATAATTTATAATAATATTTACATCAAGTAAGGCAATCAAACGAAGGAATAGATGACATCTTTAGGTGACTAGCTAAAACGGTAGTGAAGCTCTCTGCTCAGCACTTTCAAAATCATAAGTTGATACAGCAAAATAAGTAGCTTGTTGATGCATACAATCACCATAAGGAAGAGAAAAGGGAAAACGAAGAATTGAAAAGAATAAAAATCGAGCGCATCAGAACCGCTGGAAAACTGATTTTCGAAGAAATTATCTTTGTGGAACTTGAAAATGTGTAAAGACTTAATACACTTCTTTGCAGTATCATATCAACCATTTCTTACTCAAAGTAACAAATATCATTTCCTGGCAGCATCTCCTATAACACAAATGTTCAAATGAAAATGTTGAGTGCTGGCAATATTTTTCCAAACCTGTAGTAATAAGTCAACCATAACCTGCTCGTACTTAATCAACCTATCCTTTGAATTCCGTTTTCATCGAAAGTTTCAGCGATTAAACTTTGTTTGGGGCTGCCATCCGAAAAATTTCCAAAATTCGGAAAATTTAAACATCTGTTGCTTATTTTATTGTAAATGCTTTGCTTATGAATACAAAATGGAAGCATCTATTTGTGCAGTATTTACGAAATTGTTTGATGCTGGCAATCATGCGTTAGCACCATAGCATTAGCAACATACCAAATCTGCTTCACGTTCAGTTAAACCCACCCTGTGAATTTCGTTTCGATTGAATGGCTGCGCTGGAAATTACAGGAGTGAATAGAATTTTAGGGCTACTACCCTCAAAACTTTTCAAATTTTTGAAACCTAAATATTTGTTGTTAATTGTCATTGCAGCATCATTCCCACATGGAAATTTAATGACAATATCCCTCGATAAAAAAATTCACAATAGCTGTGAGCCCTTTCACAATTTTTCAACGCACACTTATCGCATGAATTTTGTTTTGATTTCTTTACTGCTTCGGAAGTTATAGGGAAAAAACCTTCATTTTCCAGATCAAATTTAGAATATTTAGGAGACAAAAATTGGCCTAGCTGGCAGTCCTATGCTAATTTTTCAACCAAATTTCTATCAAATCTGTCAGCTACTGTGTGAATTTTGTTAAAATCTGTTGGTTAAATTGGAAGCAATAGGCCAAAAATTAGTTTTTTTTCTCGGTGATCTTTCAAGATGGGACCACTGCCACAGTCTTGCTCGTATTCCATCAGATCTGGTCCTAGCTAATATCAACATGTCCTGTAAATTTCATATTGATCGCATTATCCGGTCGTCAGTTCTCGTGAACAGAAGTTTTGAGTGCTAAAAATAGAGGTAATTTGATGATGGGCTGCCGTTCTTGTGCAACGTGGAAATTTGAAAATTTTAATTTGACGAGGTGGACAAAGGATAAAATTTATCAAAAATTTGAATTTCTTTTTCAACAATTAAAAACTTTTCAGGTGGGTCTATGATTTGAAGGATTTTTGTAAAGGAGCCTATCGTAGCTTCAATGCTGCTCGCACAGTCTTGGAAGTCCATGTGTGTGTATAATTTTACCATTTATAATTTTACCAGTACGCTCTGCAAATTGAACGATGATCCATTGTTTTTGTTAGAAATTATGACAAATCGAAATTTGAAAAAAAATTCTTGCCTCCTTTTGGCAGTCAGCGCCCACACAAGGTTCAAAATTTTACCATGATACATATATATATATATATATATATATATATATATATATATATATATATATATATATATATATATATATATATAATATATATTTATATTTATATATGATAAATTTTCGGCAAAAACGAGTTTAATACTATGTTAATTTTCTTCGAAAATCAATAATGACAGCATCTACGACTTCATCAACTGAAAGCAATTACAAGAAAATAAAAAAAACTAGTAGAGCTAGTAGAGTCATCAGAGCTAGAGGAGACAAATGCAGAAATTGGCAATAGCCAAGTTGTGATGGATATGCAAGGGCTTCCTGTTCCAACCAACTATGTCCAGATAGTGAAAAAGTTTCACTATTAAATGAGAAAAAAATCCATGTCATATGTATTCTCCTCGCGAAACAAAGCTTGAATATGTACAGTCATGCACTCAAGTCTACGTACCCCTGCAATTTTCATGAAAAATATTGAACTGAACGTCTGACGTCAACAAAAATGATAAGGCATAATGAAAACAATAAACTTATTTCTTATCATGGCCAAAATATATATATATTCATTTAGTGCAAATCAACATAAAACAAAAATAATAAAATTTCATACAATAAAAAAGAACAAATGTCTACGTACAGTCACATTTAACGTTAGTTGTCTTAAAATTTAGTGTTTGGTGGAGCCTCCTTCGGAAGAAATTACAGCTTTCAATCAGCTTGGCATTGAATCGACTAATTTTTTTGTAATTTCTGATATAACTTTGTCCCATTCTTCATGAAAACCGAATTTAGGTCGGATCTGTTTGAAACTTTATGGTTTTGAAGTTGGCACTTCAAATGATCCCATAAATGTTCGATTGGGTTTAAGTCCGGAAATTGGGTCGGGGAATGGAGTTGTTTGGGGATATTAAAAATCAACCACTCTTTCACAATCTGCGCTGTATGTTTGGGGTCATTGTCTTGTGGGAAGACCCAAGACGGCCCTAGTCCCAATTTTTGCGCAGATTGTTTTAAATTAGCTTTAAGTATGTCTAAATATTCAGTACGATCCATAATACCGTCGATAACAACTAAATGCCCCACTCCCGCTACCGACATGCATCCCAAAAACAAGAACACTTCCACCCCCATGCTTTACCGTACCAATTAAATTTTACTTCTTGAGGCCTTCGTTTGGTTTTCTTGACACTCGTTGCCTACCGTCATGTCCGAAAATATTAATCTTGCTCTTGTCGCTAAACAAGACGCTATTCCAAAAATTTTCCTGCTTGCCTTCATGGAGTTTTGCATATTCGAGTCGTTTACCTTCATTTGAAAAATAGCTCAAAATAGCCGTTGCGGTGGAGCACTTTGCGCACAGCTATAGGGTTTAAGTGTTTGCCCTTAACCTCCTTGATGCCTTCAGCTAGTAATTTTGATGACGTACGAGGATTATTTTGTATTTCTGCGAGTAGCCTTCTCTCTTCACGGTCGGTCAGCATTCGCGGTCTTCCACTCCTGGGTTTGTTTTCAAATGAATTTGTCCTTTGGTAATTTAAAATTATAGTTTGAACACTTGAGCGCGGTTTTTTGACTATTTCACTAATTTCACGATAAGATCGCCCTTCTTTTCTAAGGCTCACAATAAATTTTCTAACGTCATCAGAGATTTATTTCCTAATCGGAGCCATGATCACAGTGAGATAGTAGAAATGGAGTGGACATGCCCATAAGATTTACATTGAAGGGGATGGTAGTAATTTTTTGTCTACTCATTGTCAAATCGGGTCAAATCCAAGTAGTTCCCCTCCAATTTGACAATGAGAGCGAAATGGCGTAAAGGCAGCTTTAACATGCTTTGTGCGCGAGAGGACTGAAGGGGCTAATGGTGGAAAGCTCTCCCGTCCGTGTCCAGGGGCTGTTCAAACAAATTGACAATTACTTGTCAACGTGCCGTCAGCTCTTGAATCTGATACAAATATCACCATTCAATGAAAACATACGCAATAAAAATTATTCAAACACACGTTAAGCTGTACGTAGACTTTTGTTTCGTTTTGTGTGTAGAGATTTCATTTGTATCCCTCTTATTATTGCTTCGATAGAAATAGTTCAAATATTTACTAATATTTAAGCTTAAATTAAGTGAATACATGTTTTTGCTGTGAATGCTTAGAATTAGGATTATAGAAACTGAGAGATATGCTCAGATATTGGGGGTACGTAGACTTTTGTTCCTGACTGTACATATATTCAAGCGAGTTCTTTACGGTCTCAGCCAGAAAGAAATGAAAGAGGATCTGCAAGCATAGTGTTAAATATGTTTTCTTTAAACGAGCAGCTAAAACTCAAATCTAGTTTAAAAAATGGAGTGTGTTTAAGATATCACGCATTTTTCCTAAAGCAATTCATAAATGGGGTATGATAGGAGCCAATAGAGGAAATTATGGAAACGTGAATTACCTTAAATTGTTTTTGGGTTCGATTTGCCAACTTTTTCCACCTTGAGCTAGCACAATTCGCTCTGCTTCGCAATTCATTAGGAATTTTTGAAAGCAAAATTATAAACAGGTATTGCTTTCATCAAAATACGGGCGGGAGAACCCAGCGCTTGTTCTTCTCTTAAATTTTACTTTGCCTTATTTTTTCGTCGATTATTTACCTATTTGCATGAAAAGAACTCTTTTGAAGCGTATAAATAACTCAATTTTGTCGTTTGAAGACAAATTAATTACGCAACAATATGAAAACATGAAAAACAGAGTCAACCCAAAGCAGTTTGGTGGACTTGAACTCATTTTCAAGGCGGTTCATTGTATATTTGCTCATAATTGGGACTTCGATAGACGGTTTTTTTAAACACAGCATGAAAACTCTGCAAATAATATTTAATTTTTTATTACATATTCACTGACCGCGCTAGGAATAATTGCAAGAACTTTCCAAGGTTTTTCAAATTTTCCAGCGAAAAAATTAAAACTTTCTTTTAGACGAATATTATACAAAGAAAAACAACATTCAACTCACGAAAATGCCACCAGAACTTTTTCCCAAATCAAAGTCAAAGTCTGTTTCAGACACAAAATCATCAGTTTTTCATCACTCCATCTAGTCCATTACAAACGTTGGACACGAAACAAAAACTTTGCCGCCGGAAAATAAATTGTCATAAAAATATTTTGACTCGACCATTCGGTCAAACTTTGAATTCTCATCATAATTTCATCCTTAACTCTGCCGTCCTCTCTCTCCCTTTCTCTAGGTTTCCCTTTTTTCATTTTTCCGTTCGTGAAAAGTTTCTGTCTCACAATAAATTGTTTTCGATTGAAACACAACTTGTGTTTTCATTTCATTTTAATTCCACTTTTTCTTTGGAAAAGTTATGTGCGTGTGGCTGAGTACATTAAGCTACAGTACAATGGAATCGCCGTCGTCTGTTCAGATTATTGTTTTCCAAAGCGAGAGGCGAACAAATGAATGATCCTAAAGTTGTTTGTTTCAGAACATGGGATACGATGTAGAACGGTCATTGGTAAGCCTACCAGTTGCAGAAACAATACAACAGTCAGAGGAAATATACCTCAAGGCTTAAACGACCGAAGAGAAAAACCAACGAGAAATGTAAAGGAATCACACAACAAAATATGAAAATGAGTTCAGACAAAGTTTGATGTTTTTTACATTTTGCGGCGTGAAATTTATTAGGCTTCGCGAGAAACAACTGATAAACAATTTCGGGTTTGAACTTTTTGAATGTTTAATTGTGGATGGGGCTGTTAGAAGACTTTGTGGTTGAACCTGGCGAAAATTGCGGTTTCCAGAAAATTAATTTTGAATTGAACGGAAGACATACTGAATCTTTCTATGAAAATATTTTGTAATTCGTCGCTCCACCATCTAAATGAGCTAACAAATAGTTATCCAACATGCGGTTTTTTTTTTTGATCTTGTTGAAAAAAAAGATACATTTTCCAAGAGATCAAATTAGACACCTTTATTCTTTAAACAATCGAAATTTCCTCCAGGGCTTCCTTTTTAACCTCTCGTAAACACGATTTTCATTTCACTTAGTAAAAAAAAAAGAAAATAACTTGTCGGCGCATTGCCCTAGCTGCAGTTTCAGCACTTACAGCAGGACACACAACTTCACTACGGTCAGCTAACAAAACTTCTCCACTACTGTTAACTGATTTTTTTATTGAATTCCAAATGTACGCTACATGCATCCATATATTCTGTCATCGATAAAATGGTATCAAAGCTAGTGTCAATTATTGTCACAGAGAGTAGAAAACTTTTTTATCTGTATCTCGTCGCGAGATGTGTCATATGCAAGCTATTTTGCGGTTCAATGACAATGTGAGGACGATAGAAATCAATAGAAAAGTATATGACGTAAGGGAAAATTTCGACTTCTTAAGTAAATACATATTTTGAAATAGATTGTATTCCTTAAAAGCTTTGCACATCGAAAGTTTATAGTTTTTTAAATTCACTTTTCTTGTTTTTCTTGCATCATGTGATCGAGTCTTTTTGCGGATGTGCACCTACTCCAAGTCGGGTACTAGAGTAGGTGCAATATATTTTGAAATTTGACACAAAAAACAACTAAATTAAATTTCAGAATGTATTAAAAATATCTGAAACTCTGAATAAGGTTTATTAGCTAAAATTTCTACTATTGAACTATGTGCATTTGCCACGTATTTGAAAAATACGCACAAAAATATACTTTATCTTTATGAACTGTGCTCTGTCTGGACCTGGCGCGAATTCAACGCCTTCACTACACTCTGGGCTGTGAGCGATTAGCGCTCAGACTCCAACACTGGCGATTCAATTATTACACAGGTCTGCAATGGTTTTCCCCTTTCAGTTTTGATGATTGATTTGGATAAAATTTGAGGCGCTGATTACGGAAAAAATATTTAAAAACTTGTATCAGGTTTTTTTAAATTATTTAGCATGGTTTTTTTGCCAAAATTACCTTGGCCTTCCTAGTTTTTAATTAATATATTTTATTTAAATCGTTTCTTATTAAATAAAAAATGCACTGATTGGTTACATTAGACACTAGTGAATAAGTTCTCAATTATAATTATTTAAATATAATTCAATTAGCAAAGTGACATATCCTTATTATCAATAAAATGTGGATTTTTGAGTCATTTCCTAAAGACCTAATATCTAGTAGACTTAAAGTTTCTTTTTTATAGAAATTAACTTAAATCGTAAGAAGAGGTTTAATGAAGGCAGATGATTTTTTTTTGTATAAGTAGCATTATCATTGTTTTTACAAAATCAGTACTTCTGTGCAATTCGTAACGCTCACTTGAAAAATGTCATAGCAAAAGCTTTTAAACTCTCCGGACAATTTTTGCTACATTTATACAAAACAGCAGCATAACATTACCGAATTCATAAGTAACGTTTACAATATGTATTTCGGCCTAACAATCGCAAATCAAGATAAACAGTGGGTTCCGCATAAAGTTTGTATGACGTGCGTCCGTGAACTTCGAAATGGTCACAAGGGAAGAACAATCATTTTGATCTCATATCGCCTGTGCTATGGAGAGAACCTCAGAATCACACTGAAGACTGCTATTTTTGCTGTTGCAAGACTAAAGGCTACAATTCAAAAACAAAAACGGACTTAGTATACCCAACATTGAAATCAGTAACACCCGCTGTGCATCGCGACCAGAACGTTGCACCGCCATACACTAAAGTGGTTCTAAAATTAGTTCTTTGATAAAAGTAAATATATTCATTTTTCTGTTTAAAATAACGAATCACAATTTTTTTTACAAATTGGATGTGTATTTTTTGCTTTTACGTCATATAAGCTGAATAATAAATAAAGTAAAGCAATCCCACGACAACCCTCGTACGGGTCTAGGGGTTGAAGCTGGTAGAGAGCTTCATTACACTTATTTTAATCATTGTGGATACGAGTGTGGAGTGATTAGTTCCACGACTCACTTTACCCCTGATTTAAATCAGGTACCTAATCAGAGCTAGGTGAACTCAAAGCTTGGTGCGCGGACCCTCGTCCGAACCTGGATTCGAACCAGGGACCCCACACGCAAGAAGCCAGTGCTCTACCCACTAGGCTACTCAGTAATAAATAGTGTTTTAAATAGAATAATAAATAGTGTTTTGTAAAACTTACCAAAAAGAGTCTAAATTTACTACTTCGCTACTCTCATTTACACCAAAGCTGTAAAATTGTATTATTTGCTCGAATTTGACTTATTATTGATGTAACATTGTGACGAAAGATGATGATTTGGCTAGACTGAACGAGTCTGATAATTTCTGATCTTTGCTTTGAATAGCAACAGTTAAGCGTCAATCTTTTCGTGTAATAATTGTGGAAGTGTAGCTATAAGAATAGAAGTGTAGCAATAAGTGCTATAAATTAAAGTGTATAATGTGTGTATAGTGTATATATCAAATTAAAATAAATTATAAACTTAAAGGAATTGCAAAAAGTTTTTGTGTTTGACAAGAAAAATATTTATATTTTTCTTACTTGATTTGATAGGACTTTCGCCTTTTGGAACATTTAAAGTTATTTAAAAAAAATAAAAAATAAAAAAAATATTTTTTTGAGCTAGGAAAAAATTGGTGCACATTAAATACAATTACAATTTAAAGTTACCTATTTACAGGCTTTTCATAGTGTAGTGATATTTAATTTTGGGGTAATATTTTATGTTATGGCAGTTACCTGTCTTGAGGGGCTGACTTTTGAATCATTAAATTTTTTCAATTTTATTGATATAAATGAAACTTATCTAGAGGTTAGCTGAAATTCCTGCCTCAGTAGTGCAATCTTCCTAAAATTGTTCGCAATAAATACCTTTTGATGTCATTTGTTTGATAAAACATTCTTTAGGTACGTTTTTTGCACTCTTGGGCAGGGTAAGTTACCTAAATTTACCTAAACTTACCCTGCCCAAGAGTGCAAAAAACGCACCTTTTATTATCGTTTTTTAAACATTTTTATGGACATTCACGAATAAAGTGCACTTATTACACTAAAAGAGTAGTAAAAAGTAGCCTTTGATACACAAATTTCATGCATTTCCGTCCTAAATTACGTCTTTTTAGGGTAAAATTACACAATTTGCTCGTAAAAAAAAATTACTCATTTAAGACGTAAAATATTCTTTGTACGCACTTTTGTAAATTTACATCTTTAATAGTAGGAAACCAGTTTCCTACTATTATAAGGGTAAAATTAAACCAAAATTTTTTTGAGTGTACTTGGAATCATTGCAAGCTGAAGACAGTGATGTCAACGAGGTATCTCAACTTGATGCTGAATTTGAACCAAGTATTTCATTTATTTATTTATTTATTTGACTTTGTACCACATTTTGCTGAAGATCGTGATCTAGTGTATTGTGAAGACATTCCTAGCTTAGTGAAAATGTTTAACATTGAACATGACGCGAATAAATGGAGATTGCTCATAGACTCATCAAAACGAAGTTTGAAAGCAGTAATTTTGCATAATGGCAATAAGTACGCTTCACTATCAGTCGACCATTCTGTACATTTGAAGGAATGCTATGACAACTTGAAAAATGTGTTAGATAAAATAAAGTACGAAGAACACGGTTGGGTGGTCTGTGGAAAACTGAAAGTTATAAGTATACTGCTCGGTCAACAAGTGGCTTTACAAAGTACCCTTGCTTTCTCTGCGAGTGGCATAGTCAAAACAAAGGACAAAATTGGACGAAGAAAGAGTGGCCACCGAGGACTGAACTGATCCCTGGAACAAAAAATGTTGTGAGAGACAATTTAGTCCCCCGAAAAAAAGTTTTGTTAAATAAATGACCATATGTGGAGATATTTAAAGAGTGACGTGAGCAAAGTAGAACAAAGCCTGTAAGTCTAGACTCACTTAAAGTAATGAATCATACATTTAGGTCGAATTTTGATTTTTGATTGAAAATGATCCCAAGATCTTTGTGTTGTTCTACATGCACTAAAATATTGCCAGGAGGACGTAACTAGACGTTTGGGAACATTAAGAGAGAGAATGTGATATTGGTCGGTAATTGGAAACATTTAGTATGGTTCCTGACTTCAATATCGAGAAAACATTAGAGGTTTTCCAGCTTGAAGGAAAAACACCAAAAGATAAGTTACGGCTGAAGAGTATGTACATGAAAATTCATAGGAAAAAGATAAAGACTTAACGAGAAGATTTGGTATGTGATTCAAATCGCTGGTGCCACAAGGTCCTTAAAAGGATATTACGATTTTGACTTCAAGAGGGTGTCATAAGGAAATCAACAAGAGGAAACATGCATGGGATTAAACTAATGAAGCGATCGTGCAAAAGATTAAAAAATAAGTTAGCAATCATGTTAAACATATCTTGAGGATATGAAGACATGTTACCTATAAACATTACTGGTTCAGGATATTATGTTACTATTTTACATATTTTATTGTGCTGCTATTTTACGACTAGATGGGTTTAGGATTATTGGAAAGGAAAGTTGATTCTATCTTCACGAAGTAGTGGCTTCTAGCGTAGTTTACAATAATGATGCCATGCATTAACTGTACAAAAATCATCACCTGTCTTATCTTAATTGAAAAGAGCATTGTCAACAGTTACCGAATACCAGGGTGGATGATTTTATCGTGGACGATTTAGGAGTGTAAACTAATTGTTAAGGGAAAAATAAAAAGAATTAATCGCCTTATTAATGTCAAGACTGTGAAACAGAGAAAACTAGTTGATGCTATTGAGTTCAGCTGCTATAATTGAGCCGACGTTTTCCAACTTCCTTTTTCTGCGAATTCTGCAAAAAAAAAACTAAAAATTAAAAAAAGTGAGGGGTTATGAAAGCCATTATTAACTTCGGAAGATATTTTGTTTTTCGTTCAAAAGTGTTTAGACAACCACTAACAATTTTCAAATTGAGATATCGGAACAGAAATTTTTTTTGTTGACCAATTTGTTTACTAAGGTTTCCAGTACTCCTAGCTCGGGTTCAGTTACTTCCCAAAAGTAGTCTCTTCAAAGTAGTCTCTTTAGCTTCGATGATTTTATTTGTGACAAGCTGATTAGTTTCTTCTAGGCAGTGTTTGAAAAATATTTTCGTTGGTCAAAAATACATGACAGTCTTTCCAATCGGTTTTGAATTTTTCTATTAGTGGGGCGCCAGCAAGACGTGTTCCACATAAAACACAACTGGTTTGTGGTCTGGAGAGAGTTCGTAGAACATTTGTAGAGATTTCTGGGCTTATATTTTGTCTTATGGCGATTTCCGACGGGGCTTAAGTGTGTAGGCTCATCGGGAATAAATAAGCAGGATCTTTTCTTGTGAGAATAGCTACATCTCCGCCTTCGCTAGCTAATTTATAGTTTCTATAGTTGAGAACAAGAAGGAAGCTACCAAATTTTAAAAAATTTCCTGAATGAGCATAATATCAATTCTGAAGTGGCCCCTTTAATTGCATTAGCCCCTAGTTTTTGCGTAGAATGAAACCGACATTGCATGGAGGGATCAAAACGTGATTCTTGTTAACTTATTTTTTTTAAGAGTGTAGATACTTTAAAAAAATTGTATGTGAAACAATTTTCGACCATTTTTGCCATAGCCATTTTCGCCGGACCATAATTGAGTAAAGCTGCTCTGCATGATGATAAAGAGCTCTATCGTTTGTTCAGGAGGCTTAGGTTTCCGCGCTGGAAAAATGGTAGATATGGGGAGGTTACTTATATTAGGGGAACAGACTGGAGATAGTTCGAGCTATCTGTGCAATGGGTTTTTGATATTTTTGAGGTTTTCGCCACCGCAGATTTTGCACTTTGGCTACTGCTCTGGCTCATTACGCATCAAAACCTGTAGTTGTGGAGGCCATCGTATTTGACACACTCAGAATATGGATGCCAGTTATTGCAAGAGTGGCCAAGTGTTGGCAATTATTGTATTCGCCTTGGTGGACATTAGACTTTTATGCTTCAGCCTGGCTAATTAGGTGATAGGATATTATATATATTTTATCATCTCTCGAAACGAGATTTCTTGGAGAATGAGTCTATACAGACCACTGTTTATTGCTGTTTTCTTCTGGAAGGTAGTATGTATGGTACTGAATTATAAGCTCTAAGAATATTTTTGTCATTTTTCTGTGATTTGGATGCCGAAGTACATGCGTTTTGTTGCGACAAAGTTAAACTTTCTTTGGTTTTGTGCCAGCTTCGTCCATTGTTCAAGTTTGATGAAAAATTATTGGGGCTGACTTTGAAAATGTTTCGGGTCTGCGCTCTTTAAAAAAATCCTAGAGTTAGGCTATGATACCGTTGGTTATTGTAAAATCGAAACGACGGGAGTGTCATTAGTTTTCCTGGTTTGATTTTTTGAGTTCAGGGGAGTGGCTTTCCTCACACATCAATGATTAATCTCTTGAAGCATTGGCTGTCCATTTTTTACTAATGTTCGAAGAACAATAGTATTAAACTCGTTTCGCCGAAAATTCATATTTCTTTATATATATATATATATATATATATATATATATATATATATATATATATATATATCAGCAAAATGATTTTCCTAGATAATCTCTGGAGTGGCCGATTCGATTGAGCTGAAACTTTCGGAGAACGTAGATGTATATAGTAGGTAGGTCCACAACTTTCTCAAATTCAGATATCCTAAACCTTTTGGCGGCGGCGAGCGTTTTAGTGAATTTTGAGGTACTCCTATATTTCCAAGCAGTGTAAATTTTCGTTGAAAAAAAGTATTGGGAATGAAAATTAATTATGTTTTTAGCTTGTTTATGATAAAGAATTGAAATTTTTGAGCCGTGTGTGGGTGCTAAGTGCCTAAAAGTAGACAAGGATTTTTTTTCAAATTTTGATTTGTCATTACTTGTGATCAAAACATCGGATCATCGTGAAAATTGCAGAGCCTATTGACGTTGACTAGGACTTAGCATATATGGATTTTCAAGGTTGCACGGGTAACACTGTAGCTACGGCAGGCTCCTGAAAAAAAATCCTTCAAATCACTGACCCTCCTCAAAAATTTTTGATTTTTGGCAAAAATTTCAAATCATTGATAAATTTTGATCTTTGTCCATCATGTCAAAATGAAATTTTGAAAATTCCGATTTGCACAAGAACGGCAACCCATCACCAAATTACCTCTATTTTCAGCACTCGAAAGTTCTGTTCACGAGAACTGACGACCGGATTATCCGATCATGATGAAATTCACAGAACATGTTGATATTAGCTAGGAACAGGTCTGATAGAAGTGATTTTGAAATGCGGGCAACCCTGTGCCAGTGGTACCATCTTGAAAAATCACTGAGAAAAAAAACAGCTTTTTGGCCTATAACTTGCGATTCAGCCATCAAATTTTAACAAAACTCACACAGTACTTGAATCTTACTCTATGTAACATTTGATAAAAATTTGGTTGAAAAATTAGAATAGGGCTGTCAGCTATGGTGATTTTTGTCTCATAAATCTTGCAAATTTGCTCAGCAAAATAAAGCTTTTTTTCCTATAGCTTCCGGTCCAGTGCAGAAATCAAAACGAAGTTCATGCAGTAAATGGATCTTAATGTGAAGTAAATGTCGTAGGAATTTCGTACAAAAATCATGAAAGGGCTGCCAGCTATCACCATTTTTGTAATTTTGTAGAATTTCTTGACTGAGCGATTATGTCATTAGATTTGCAAATGGGAATAATCCTGCAATGAAAATTAACAACAAATATTAACGTTTTAAAAATTTGAAAAGTTTTGAGGGTGGCAACTCCAAAATTCTTTTCACCCGTAAAGCTTCCAGCGCAGTGATTCAATCGAAACGAAATTTACTGGTTGGGTTTAACTTAACGTGAAGCAGATTTGGTATATATTTTGCTCTGCTGCTGACACAGGGTAACCAGTATTAGCCATTTTCATAAATATTGCACCAACAGATGCTTGAAATTACATACTCATATGCAAAGCATTTGCGATAAAAATAAGAAACCAATTTTTAAATTTTCCGAGTTTTGAACATTTTTCGGATGGCAGCCTCAAACAACGTTTAACCGCAAACTTTCGATGAAATCCTCCGATGAGAACGAAATTCAAAGAATAAGTTGATTTAAGTATGAGCTTGTTATGGTAAACTTATTGCTGCTTCGTTGGGAAAGTGCTGCCAGCACTGAACATTTTCATCATTTGTGTTATAGTTGAGTTTTGTTGCATGAGATAAGGAATGGTTGATATGATTCTACAAAAAAGTGTATTACGTCTTTCCAAATTTTTTGGTTACTCAAAGACAATTTCTTCGAAAATTAGTTTTCTAGCGGTTCAGGTGCGCTAGAGTTTTTTATTATTTTATTCTGTTATAGCTGTATCCCTTCTTCCCGGTAAAATAAACGTCTGTGAGGGCTCGTATTTTGAGCTGAAAGCTAACACTGATGTGATGCTTTCTTCAGCTTGGAGAGTTTGCCTCGGAAGGTGACGTTTGCGGCTTCTTGCTCTTTTTATTGTGTGATGGTGTTTTTTACGAAATTTCTTCATTTACTTTGTTAAGCAAGCTTTCTATTTTGTAAGTTCTCGTCCAGCTTAATTTAGTTTTTATTTTAGCTAATCACCAATCTATTCAATTGTTATTAGCTAGCAGTACAGCGCACCAGCTAAAATGATGGCCGCTTGCCTAAAACTTGTATGAAACATGTGAAACTCAATTTCACGAGCCTTAAACCAATGCAAGAAGTAGATTTGCTGGGTTATAGTATCAAAGTACATCTTTGCAGTTTTTTTTAAGGAACAAAAGCGAGAGAAAAATACAAAACAAAAAAGTTAAACAAATACTGACGCCGATATTCATCCACACTGCTGTTCAAAAAGCTGTCTTTCTGTACCCAAGATGCTGCAAAATTACCCTTTGCAAATGTCAAAATTTTGTCGTTCGGTGTACTTGCAAAGCTCGTTTTGGATTTTCAAATACGCTGGCGTCGGATTTTTCCCTCGTTCACCGTAGCCTATTGCTACTCGGTTCTTGCTGGTACTTAATGCTCTGCTAGTAGTTTTACTCATTAATAATTATCGCTCTGCTGCACGTCCTGACTATTTAAGTGCTAGGCTCAAAATTCCTATGCTTACTTTGCGGCTTCAACAAAACATAATTTCTCCTTGTGCTTCTTCACTTCCGAAATCTGAAGTGGGCATTGGTAATTCATCCCTGGAACAGGAGAAACCTGGACTTAGCTAAAATTTTGGTGCCAAAACATCTGCAAATTAATGATTTGAGACCAAAATACCAACTATGGTTAAGTAGACTATCTCTAGAAAAAAGCATAGTGGACGTTTTTATATACTGATGGCTTTAAACTGAAAATCAGAGTAGTATAAGGTATCTATGCTCTAAATTTGAAGCTTTTTTTCCTTACCGGACTGCTGCAGTGTTTTTCAAGTGGAGGTGGTGGCAATTCTCGATAAAACCATTTAATTTTTATGAAATCCTATGTTCGAAGTGAATGCTTGTATATATTTTCACCGGCAGCCAAACTTGTCTCAAACACCGTACGTCTCTTAAAAAATGTCACGACATTCAATGATGCAACTGAATAGAGGAACACTAAGGGTATCTGCAAGGCGAAAGAACTCGCAAGGGCACTGTCATCTAAGGCGTATTTCAGTTTCTCTATTAGAATTCTAGCGATTTGAGTTTAACTGACCATCAATGAAAAGCAGTTAATGGAAGCTATGAAGCTCTGAGTGGAAGACTCTTCCTGGCAAATGTGGATAAAGTTTGGCATGGGCAGGCAACAACTCGAATTCGGAAGAAAAATCTTTGGTCGTAGCAAAGAATTTTTTAGCCAGACATTTTTTGTTTGGCAGGCTTGCGATGTAGATGGGTGTCTTATGTAACAACTTCTGTCAGTGCTGCAAATGTAAGGGGGAAACAGATTGTCACTCGTGGCTGGACGAAATGCGATTATATTGCTTTTACTTCTTTTCAAACCTAACTTCGCCAGATTTGAAGAGAATAACCCATCTATTTAAGATTCAGGATGGTTTTCCACTTGATATTTGTTTTGCTGTAAGCAATACGTGTCGGGATGGGGCTGCGTCCGTCTAAGTAAGTCTTGAAGTTTTTTTTTGATGCGGCCTGGCGCTGAACCGATCTACCGACCTACTCACCGCGAATATTTCCTGTATTTTTACGTAAATCGTTTGCAGTGTAACAAAACATGAAAATTATCAAATGCTATAAAGTTCATCAATTTACACTGAAAGAAAAATCTTGGTAAAACCAACAATTTTCCTTAGTTGTTTTTGCGTCAACTACGGGCTATAGTTAAAACAACCATAAAAAAATAGTTGATTACTTTTATGCACCATGACGCGTGGTTGTTAAACAACGTCCGTGGTGCAAAAAAAGTAAGCAACCACAAACAATGGTATTCCAACCATTGTTTGTGGTTGCTTACTTTTTTTCCATACATATTACGAAATATAGGCAAGGGAAGCGTGAATGCCGCAGTTGAATTTGGTGAATCACAATGCACGGACAATGCCGCTGTCAATGCAACCAAGGCACCAACCAAATTCATTTTTTTTTCTTTTGTATGGCTAAATGCTGTTGTGCGAGGATTAGGTTGGCTTATCACAATACACATCAGCCATCGCTTGTCTATTCCACCAGACCATTCAACCTAAAGGTGATGCCAACCTATGGTAGGTATCACCGCTAGCGGTGCGGCAAAATTAGATATTTGGCAAATTCTGCCGCTGCCGCAAATTCGGCCGCAGCTATTGTGCGCGTTACCATACAAAACAGTGCATTCTAATTTTTTGACTGCGCTTTGCCGCAGCCCAATGCTATGCCACAGCGGAAAACGCTGTATTGTGAACAAAATAGCGTCGTACAAGGTAATATAAAGGCTTCACTGCATAACATGCATATGAATTATATCGAACAGCAAACCGAACACAATTTTGCCATGTATCATATGAAACTTCTATGATAGAATAGGAGCATGAGTATGAGGAGTATGAAAAATCAATAGTTTGCCTTAGTTGTTTTTGCATCAACTAGGGCTATAGTTAAAACAACCATAAGAAAATCGTTGATTACTTTTATGCACCATGACGCGTAGTTGATAAACAATTTCATTCGGAGCATGAAAAACGTCCAAATGTTGAAACCATTCTACTTTGCGTAGAATAATTCCAAATTACGTTTGCTGAAATCAACTATTGCGAAGTAGTTTAAGTACCATAAAAACTGTTGATAATTCGAAACGTTGAAGTTTTGAGTGAGTTGATGAATATTTTTCTATTTATCAACTGTTCTTCGTGGTTATGAAACAATTAAAACAGTTGATTTCATGAACGTTGCGATATTTTTTGTATAACCAGGACCAACTACTTTTATATCGTTAAATTAACTATATTAACATAGTAAAAATAACTATTTTCCTTAGTTCATTTAACGATTTTGAATGAATCGTTGCAATACTATTAAAAATGGTTGAATCAACCAAGAGTTTTTCTTTCAGTGTATTTAGAATATAAAATCTGTGAGCCGATGAACTTCAAGAATTGACTTAATGAAATGTAAAACTTAAAATTTTAAAATAAATTAATCACTGTAACCACAACCTATCCTTCTTGGGTATATAAATATGTGCATATTTTCATTGGCCGCCTATTTCACAACAAAACACGCGCTCTTGGCATCTCCACCAACATATAAAACAGTGAAAGTCCATTAACGTGAAAGTCATTAGAGCACGTTTTTATTTTAAAAAAATACTTAAGCTTACTTAAGCTAAACTTTTCCCTATTCACGAGCGTCCTTCATCTTTCCTTACAGACATACATTCACTCATCTCACTCCACAACTACTACTCTTTAATTCCGCAAAATTTAAAAGCTCATCCTTTGAATTCTACTCTAAATCCATCCATCGTTTCAAGTAGAAAATAAAATGATTATGAATGGTGATTTTCTTTTGCACTGCCGCCACATGCCACGTTGGCCGCTTATGTAAGGGTCGGGGAGACTAAGAGCATACTTTCGGAAAAGTGAATCGACTTGACCGGTAGTCTGACCGTGGTCACCGTCATAGCCCAGGACTCGTGCTTGTGAAAGGAAAAGTTAATGGACTTTTTGAGAGTTTGGAAATTTTTATTTCAGTGCTTGTGACATTTTGCTTGTTTCGGAACGGTTTTGTTTATGAACAGGAAGTGTGCAGGTTGTTTTGAATTTGATGCAGTTGTTTGGAGATGAATTATGATTTAGGCTTGTTGCTATAGCATGGGAGTGTTATGATGCAAGCTAGGTAGAATACAACTAAATGAAAAACCTTGCTGCTTTTAGGTATTTTGAAACATTTACTGCTACGGTGCCGTAAACTGTTGAATCTCTCTACTTGGCTCAGCTTGGCAATAGTGAATACTTGGTGCACTTGTTAGGTGGTATAAAAAGTAAAAAGTCATCTGGGCATGATGGGGTGTCTAGCTTTATTGTTAAACATCTTCCAATCTCTATGCTCAGATTACTTTCTATAATTTTCAATAATGCCTTGAACAACGGTTACTTTCCCGACACATGGAAAATTGCTAAGATTCTTCCCATTCACAAAAAAGGCAAAAATAATGATGCCAGCAATTTCAGCCCGATCTCTCTGCTTCCTTATTTGGGAAAGCTCTTTGAGAAGATTTGGTTGGAAATGATTTCCACCTACTGCAAGCTCGCTAATATTATACCAGAATATCAATTTGGCTTTAAGCGTAAGCATGGGACCCAGCACGTTATCTCGTACTTGCACGATCAGATTGTTTCACATCTGGATAAGGATGACACACCAACGGTTGTTTGTGCCTTGGATATTGAGAAGGCTTTATATAGTGTATGGCACGGAGGTATTCTATACAAGTTGATCAAGTTGGGATTTCCAGAAATAGTAATACGACTCGCCGCAAGCTTCCTTAGCAACAGACAATTTTATGTTAGCGTTAATGGAGCAAATTAATTCCGGGGATCTGCGACATCACGAGTGCCACAAGGTTCTGTCACTGGACCTGTTTTATACACAATTTTCACAGCTGACCTCCCTCCTCCAGCGGGCAATCCTCAAGTTAAAGTCCTACAATAAGCAGATGGCACTTTCCTATTCGCGTCGAGCCAAGACCCGATCAAAGCTGCGAAGAGCCTTGAAGATTACTTGATCAACCTTAAATTTTATTTTGATGAATGGGGCATCAAGCTAAATAGTTGCAAAACATAGCTGGCTGTACTCAGGAACCCTTCCAAGTATCGGGGATACCAAACCATCCGCAATACGGCCAAAAAAATTCACTGTCTTGTTCGGAACTTCTAGAATTATTCCTAGTCCTACATTGCGCTACCTTGGAGTAGATATGCATGAATTCTTGAAATTTAACCCCTATGTTCGATATAGAATAAAAGTAGCCAGGTCCGCATTTCAGCGCATCAGACATCTTTTCACCAAAAAGATGGGCATGACGACAAAGGCTTAATCCATTTGCTACAAAACACTCATTCGGCCAATCCTGACATACGCATCCCCATCCTGGATTACTTGTTCCAAATCTGCTATGGCATTCTGCGTGGCAGGTTTTACAATCCGGCAACTAAAAAGTGGCCGAGGAACTTCTTCCTATATCAGGAGACAGGTCTTGAGCCGCTTAGGGACCGGGTTGTAGAACTGATGACAAGGTTTTACGCACAGACAGACGGACATGAAAACGGACTGATCCGGACTATCAGACGTATGAGTGGCTCTAATGAGCCATTTATGTGTCCAGCGAAAATAGCAGGACAGCAGCGGCTCACGGACATGCTATTTAATTATGTTGGCCTTCAGACGAATCGGTTAGACCTAGGCTAAGTTTAGGCCTAAGTAGGCTAAGCTAATTGTATTTGGACTTAAGCTAGATTTAGTTTAGTAAATTAAGTTCATATTTAAGTACTATATTGCCAAGTCAACCCCAGGTATTGTACTAACTGGGTAATATTTAATAAGTGTAAATCGAAAATTAAATGAATGATAAAAAAATTGAAATAAAAATCCAATAAGAGCCAGCAGGCCAAAATATGATAGCCGCTAAGTGTAAGTTATTTTATGTTAAATACCCCTTTAATTAAGTTATCTATATACAATGTAATGAATAAAAATGTTATTATTATTATTATTATTATCTACTTGGCTCAGCACAAATAATTCTTCCGTAATTTGAAAAAATATCAAACTTACCTCATCTTTATACACAATCTTTCTTAGTCTCGGCACGAAACACTATCCTTTCTGAGAAAAGTGGTACAACTAACACACATTGTACATTAAAACGCATCAGCCAACGACCACAATCAAAATGCCATCTCTGTCAACGGCTCAATCAAAACCTAGGACCGACTAAATCCAGTCCTTACCAGCAGCATTTACCTCCGAGGCATATTTAGACAGTTTCCATTCGAATAGTCAATCATTTGGGTCCTGTTTTCATAGTCGCTCCACTACTTCTCTCCTCATCCACTAGGCCCTTTATCATATCCGGGCTCAGGTAAATAAGTGTGTTTGTAGGGACATGAGTGAATCCAAGCTCGTGTTGTGTATGTTCGATATGTAACAAGGCTTTAGACATATCCTTCTCGGACAGGACTTGGCTTGCAACGATATCAGCCTAAATGACAGGACGTAGACCGATGAGATGAAAACTACGACATTTCAGTTTTGTGATTTGAATTTGACTTAAAGTTGAATTACGGAATCCATTTGCATAGGAAGGTGAAAGGTGATGTGAAGTTGTCGGTAGTATTGTCGTGACGGTGATGAATGGTATAGGGTCTTTTGAAAAGTCTATTTGACTGGACTTGACGGCTCAGCAGAGAAATTGAAAAAAAATTGAATTTTTCGTTGTTGTTGTTGAATGACACTAAAGTGAAAAATTTTGTTATAATAAAATAAAGTTTTAGGGAAAGAGACTTGTTAAGATTGAACGATTAGCGGTAAATTGTTGGAACTACAAATAAAAAATATATTTGTAATGGTTTTTTGATGACTCTTATTGAAGATGTTTTAGTGGAAACATTTAATCATATTTTAATACATATGGATTGTGTACAACCTGATGAAACTTGAGGATCTGTAGACAAAAGTGAGGTATTTCATGCCTAAATTCCGGTTTCCATGTTGATGCCACGTGTTCTTTCTGCGTTACCAACGAAATATAATTATTTTCAAAGTGCGTGGGCTTCGGTAGAAGATAAAAGGAAAACATTTGAAAATTTAATTACACGATTCGTGTCAAAAGAGATGAAAACTCAACGACAAGCTCCGGAGTCTTTATAGTCTGGAAAAGTATTAATGATTGATGAAAAACCAAAGCGAATCAAACAACCAAAAACGCTTGTTGTTGAATACTAATAGCTAAAAACCAATACCAATAGTCGATTAATTCCAGATTTTCAGAGCACATGACATTTCGCTCTGGCTGTTGAAAGCAATAACCGCCAGTACTGAGGAGATACTTGTATATGGTTCTGGTAATATTGAGACGGAAACTATTCTTTGTACCTGAATTGAAGTAAATTGGTTGCTAAACAAGATATCAAGTTTTCAAATACGGGTAGTGAAAACAATGTAACATGTAACAATGGGGGCATTTCACGTGAAGCGGACAACGAAAAAAAATCGAGGTTCTGGATTTCGTTCATATTGTGCATAATGGTACTTCTAGAAGATATGAATGTGGATGCACAAGTTTTTGGTTCTATGAGGTTTAGTTGCCGAGTTATGGGCTTCTGAATAACTGACGAAATTGATAAAAGGTTTTTTTAGAAGCGGATTCTGAGATTCAAAACAAAATCTAAAAAACATTAAACATATTGATTGGTATAGAAAATTAGCTGTTCTTTTTAATTTTGATATTAGATTTGAAAAATAATTTTTTTTTCCTATGTGAAACCGGAAGTAGGCACTTAAACTCGTAATTTGAATAATTTGGACCAGGTTAATTTTGTTTATTTTTATAACAAAACAAAGCTTAAAGTATACTTATTTTATCATAAAAGTTTTAGAATGGGATGGCCAGTAGTTTAGGAGTAAGGTGAATTTCAATACATACAAATCGCATGCTTTGCTGCTGCCTTGATCAAAGCTTCAAATCATAGCAATGAGAATTTAGATCTAGTGCGAAAACAATTCTGTGAATTCAAATGCGATTATAGTGAAAAATTGCGTCTAATTTCGCTGAGGCAAAAATGAAAACAATTTATGCTGAAATTCCGGGCTTTATTCTAATGGCACGAGTTCTTTCTACATTGCCAGTGAAATACAATCATTTTCATAGTGCGTGAGATTCTGTTGAAGATAAAAGGAGAACATTTGAAAGTTTAACTTCACGAATCTTGTTAGAGACGAGGAAAACAAGCTCATGAGGCACGAATGGCTTTAGTAGCGAATTCGAAAAGTGTTGAAGCGTTATCGGGATGTCGGTTGCCTTATGGAAGTTGACAGCTCTTGACAAGTGGCACTATTACGTAATTTTCAGAAATGATTTCTCTGGATTTAGGCAAATGTATTTGTTGGGTAATAACGCGGAAGTTTATGAGAATTTGAAATTATTCCAAACGGTAATCGGAAATCAATTCGGTTAATCATCGGTTTTCGTGAGTCTCTTTCGGGAGCCAGGTCGTAGTCCTAGTCCTATTTAACACTTGATTCAAAACACAAGAAAAAATTGCAGGTAAGAAGAATCCCGTGAGCCAATTAGTTGATTTCTAAAATCTAAAACGAAAAAAAAAATTTAATTAATTTGGAAATCAAAAAAAAAATTTAAAAGTAGCGCAGATTTAAGAAAGGGTGCAATCGCAAAATTAGAGCATAATCTTATGTACAGTGTAAATAATAGTCAAAAAGGTAGCTTCAAAATAAAAACAAAAAACTTCTCAATAAAAGGAAAAACGAGTAGATCTAATATACGCAAACATAAATTTAAATAATTAATAGTGCAACTGAGCTGAAAACCTCATTAAATTTAATATTGTAGCTAAGCGCAATATTGATGTTCACCTGACGTTTTTTTCAAAGTTCCTTAATATATCGAGATTGAAGGTATTTTCTTTTCTTGAATTAGAAAATGTGCTGAAGTATGTTTTTTTGAATTTCCCACAACTTTGTAAAACTATTTTTTCTTGCTCTTATTCATTATAACGTTCGTTTTTCTCAATTATTGTATTTAGAATTGTTTCTGTATCTATTGACGATGTGATTATGAAGATTAACATTCGAATGCTGCAATTCTGCACAAAAATTTAACAAGGATGGCAAGTTGAACAACACTGCTTTACGAAGCATAATCGCCCTGTCTTCATTTAAGTAATTGTGAAGTCATTTAATGAGTAGCGTTTTTTTTCTAAATACTACAGATATCTTCATACGCAATGACAATTTAAATCTGGAAACAAATAAGTTTATTTGAGGTGCATCTGAAGTAAAATCTTTCACGTTCAAAATATTGCCGGCAGAGAGGTTTTTACCAGTTAGGCCTTTTTCATAACAAATATCAATTACACATCTTCTTTTGAAAATATTACTGCGAAAATAGTACTTATATATTAAATTAGTAAGATTAAACAAAATTAAAGCATTTTTTAGGGAAAAAATTAACTACTGGTACATTGTTGGGCAAAATAAAAAGGGTTTTCGAAATTATTGCTTATTACTCCTACTGCACAAATACGCGGAATCTGGCAGTACCCCAACGGGAATTCATAAAGCAAACATTCTTAGCAATTCACATGTAAGCTGCTTGAAAGCGGTTTTCCAAAAAGTTCATGATTTACCTATGAACATCACTCGCAAAAATAAGGTGAAAAAACCTTGCGAACATATGTTTGTAGTGTGCTATATAAAACGGAAAGATGAAAATTTCGGAGCATTTCAAATCATCACGGGTTAGTAAAATGTTTAAAACAAGAGCACCAATTCCCCCTAGTAAATGCGAGAATATAACATCGGAGTTCCAATGGGCGTCACAATCACACTCAGCATGCAATATGCACACATCCCGGGTCTTGCAGAGGTATGATCGGTCGCCAGCCAAAGCTTCAATTCGCATTCCTTCTAGATGACGGGAATGCAAGAATACGATGTCGGGCTTTCCAGAAGGTGTTTTTTATAAAGCTATAAAGCTGAAAGCTCAAAGTTCCCCTTGTCTATGCCATACCAGCATAGGATATGCAATGTTAAAAAAAAAATTAACAGACTAAGTATGGGTCTGTAATGCTTCATTCATTACGCGGAAAACTTACCGAATATATACCGATGCATTACTTTTCCCGTTGGGCCATCATGATAAGCTACTTTTAAGATGCAATGTATCCGGGTAAGCTTATCAACTTAGTTTGTGTTGGTCTATACTGCCCTACTAAACGCAAAATCGGTATCTAAAAAAAATCGAAAAATTGATTTTTATAAGATTAGAAAGCTTAAAACAATACGCATCTAATGAACTAATCCTTTTAATGGTATCTTATTCAAAACATATAGAAAACACATTAAGAAAGTTTTTTAAATCTAAGTACCCGATGTATCCAAGAGCGGAAGACTGCTCACCGAGGAAGGTGGAGTAAGGAGAATCCTCCACCATTTCCAAACGAACCCAGTTTCTCGTCGCCTATCTCAATTTTACCTTAAATCACTAAGGGAATTAGAGGTATATCAATATTACTACTTTTACAAAACTTCAATTATCCCGAAATTCGCTTTCATTGAGATACCGCTTTTGCGCTTAGTAGGGCAGTATAATCTTTGGTGAATAATTGAGTGCACTGACTTCACAGAAAACCTTTTGCATGTTGTTTTCTTTGTTAATTCCTTCAACTTCCACTTTTCTTCTGACTCTATCTGTGTATTTTTGCAACAAGTCTAATCCAGGCTACTTAATATGAGCAATGGATAACAAGAAACAGGAACGAAGAAAGTAATTACTGCTTGCTATGCATAATTACATTAAGCGCCCCCGTATTTGTAGAGGCTACATGAAATTTTCCTTAACGGCGCACACTGGGCTGAATCCCGATTCTAGCTGGACAAAATTATTTGATGGGCTTATCAAGGGCTTAAAGATTGGAATAGCTTAAAAAATAATTAGAAAAATATACGAGATAAAAAGTAGGTGTTTTAGGTCTTAAAACAGAATTTTTTATTTTCTAGTAAAATCAAGTATAATTATTGCATATATATTTCAAAAATTCAAAATCAGAATCATTTTTCAATTCGCTTGGAGAATCCTTCTCCGCTTCACTATCATTCATATCCTCTTCCACTGAATCAGTGATCCCTTGCATCAGGACTCAGCTCCTTCAACGGGACCTTCTGAAAAGTTCTAAGGCCTGTAATAACAGGATCCGATGAAACCAAAAGCACAAAAACTCTACATTCTGTACCTCCTCTGAAAGCTGCCCTATTGGAACAAGAGCATGTTTGATGGCTAAAGAGCCATGCAAAAGGATTTTATGTACGCTTGGAGGTATCCCGTACCAGCTATATAGCTCCACAAACAGCTTGGCAGTATCATAAGTAAATGTGTTGAACTTTCCATCCATGTTTGTATATCCGCTTGAAATAACCTGCAACAATAAGAAAGAATGAATAAGAAAAAGTGATTGCCATGTTGAACAATTTGAGGAAATCGTTTTATAAATACCTGAAGAATAGCTCCAAATCTATATATTAATCGCTTATCAACTCTTGCAGCTGCAGGGGCTTCATCAGCATGCTTAAAAAATCGGCGGGACAAGTTCGCAGTGTTGGACGCCCCACTTCCTTGAACCACTTTGTCCACTTTTATCCCTATAGAGTCCCATAAAGCCTTCTAGATATTTTTTTCCTGGTGTCAATCTCATGCTTCTCATGAGAAGTAGCCCCTTACATGGTTGGCTTTCTGAATTCCAATTTGTCATTTAAAAGTAATTAGCATTAAAAAGTAATTAGCATTAAATGCTTCTTTTGAGGTCTTTAAGGTATAGAGTATAAATGGAAGGTGAGGGTCCGCTTAAGACTTAAACTGAAAATTTAAATTTTATGATTCTGACCCCAGAATTTTCGCTATATCTAAATTTATGGTTCATTATGGTCCTGCGTTTTTGAATATGTTATTAATTATACCATAATAAAGAAATTCTCAAAATTTGGAGTCAATGGAATCTACTGCAAAAAGTTGCGCGTTACAATGTGAAGAATTTTTCAGTTTCCACGAAGCAAAATCACACTCTCTTATATTCTAATGGTATGAACTTACCTTTTTCAATTGGGCGTTTTCAGTGCTTGAAACTTTTTCTTGAAAAGTATCTAAACAAGTTAGATTAACACTCAAACGAAAATAAACATTCATGTCACCGAGCAGTTAATACAAAGAAATGTCACGTTAATGTACCGCGAGAGCGTATCACGCTCTACTTGCATTCGACTGTTTTTACAGTAACTTCTTACACACTATTGTTCGCTGTGATTACAAATTTTTTGTGGAATAAGGTTTACTGAAGCCTTAAGAAAAATTTCCTATACCTGAAAACCTTACATTTTGACACTGATTTTTTGACTTTTGTCCAGCTAGAATCAGGATTCAGCCCAGTGTGCGGCGTGCAGATACGGTGTTTTTGCTGAGTATGATTGCGTGTTTTGTGAAAAGAGCATTTTTCAATATTAATAAGCAAAATCCTTTGAAAAAAGATATGTTTTTCATGTTTGGTAGAATGATGTAACAGACTACGACATTTTCTAATGCGGTGTTAGCTCAAAAATGAAAATAATATCAGATAGTGCATTTAAATAAAATATTCGTAACAGGGACTACGAGCTCGAACTCGAAATATTTAAAAGGTGAAATGTGGTGTGATAGGCTTTAGACAATTTACGATCGCATACAGCATAGCTACAAATTTTCCTTCAATGAATCATTCAATGTGACAGTTTTTTCTAGAGCCTTAAAGGAAAAAAGTCGACATTTTGTAATTATACCCGCGTTGAAACGCTCGGAACTTCTTTCATTGGTGGTTATAATAAAGCTCCAATTGACAGAAATGTTTTTTTTTTCAAGAGATCGGTAAAATATCAGGCATCCACACTTTTTCCTGATTCATTATTTCATATAAGTTGCAGGGGTTTTAAAATTTATAATTAATCAATTTCTATCTAAATATCGGTCTAATATTGATTTAACAGCATCCAAAGCAGCCATCAAACTAGTGCAAATATCACACAGTACATACATCAATCTTATTGTAAATCAATCTTGTAGAATTTTAATTTTCAAATTAGGATAGGGCTATCAGCTATGTTATTTTGTATTTGTTACTAAAGGGAAATTAAACTAGCATTACATTTTTCGATAATTATTTTATAGTTAAAGTAAACAGCAAATATTTTTATTTTGAAGTTTCGACTTCAATAAATGTTGAAAAATGCTCAGTTATCTCTTTCTCCCACAAATCATGTCAAATTAGTTTTAATTACTCTTTAAATGACACTCTATGAACTCGAGTATCATTAAACTCTGCTTTTACTTTTAATGACCACATTGACTCAATAATAATAAAAGCCAACTGTACACTTGGCTTCTTAAAAAGACGATCTTAAGAATTCAATGGCATTCGTATGACAAAAATTTTCAACGGCTCTCTGGTTCGCCCTATTTCAGAGTATGGGTGCTTGATGTGGTTTCCATATTATAAGGAGCACATAGATCGCATCGAGTCTGCCCGAAAGAGATTTCTAATTTTTGTTCTTAGTCCTTTCCGCTTACCTCCTTATGAAAACCGTTTGCAGTTATTGACCATGGACACTCATGAAACTCAACGTCCAAATTTGAAAAGCTTTTCTCGCTGTAAAGTTTGCCCACATTGCCAGCGGTCGAAAATTTCGAAGCGTCAGAATTTTCCAAATTTCTATTTTTTTCGTTTCGCTAGCGTTGATACCAACCGCAAGTTGTTTGCCATTTTAACAATTCCAGCAATATGACAGGGTCGCAATCTTGGTTAGCAGCCAAAAAAACAGATTTGAATTGACCATCACAAGTTAAAACATGTACTTCAGCAAACTGCAGCAGTAACAGAATTTGGCAGCTGGCTTCTTTTTGCTGCAAAATTTGGCTTGCATTTGGCTTGCAGCAAAAGTACGAAAACGACTTGCTGCGAATCTATTTTAATATATTATAATAGATTCAAGTACGGGAACAGACCTATAGCTTTTCCAGTTGCTGGCAGATAATCAAACTGGCATTGAACTCGATTATTTGTCGTGCGTATTAATGCAGTAAATGCTATTTCCACTAATTTTTTTGAAATCAAAACCAAAATCGAACTTAGTACCCACACTGGGCGCGGATTTTTGTGAGGAATATTTCACGACAGATTTATTTGAGATTCAAAAATTTTATTGTTTGTGTTAAAGCTGAGTATGTTCAATACATATTATGGCAATTTACAGTTCAAATCATAATGACGCCACACTTAAACCATTATTCGGGTTCAAACATTATAAATTACTTGTCCATAGTGCATGCTTTACGGCTAGAAAAATGTCAATTTGATTAGAGCATAACAGTAAAAGCATAATTTTCAAAAGATATTTATTGTTTGGACATTTGAATGGTTAGTTTGTTTTACCAGGCCGTAGTGATTTTATTTGAAATTTAACTGGGAATATGTAGAAGCTAGTTTTCATGCTCAATGTGTAAAAATAAATATCTTTCATAGTGCTTGGAGTAGAGTTAGATATTAATTATTTATAAATCGTTGTTTTTTTTACAATTTCCGATCCAATTTCGTTTCCAATATATTCTTTTCAATTGATAATAAATCAAAATAAATCTTTCAAATCAAACTGTTTACAGAAATCTTACTTCCCTCACTAAATTATGCGGACTTGCTTATCATACGATTGGTTGTAGTGTACCATCTAATGCAATGACTGTGCGGAACGTGTGAATTGATAATGATAACGATGACAACAATGTCTATTGCAAAGACGAAAATGACGAACGAAATAGATGTGTTCCACTACAACTAAATAGATTTGCAATCTTCGATCCTCTCTCTCGTTCTGTGCCCTCATACTTGGAGATGTGATAGTTTGTGTACACAAAAAACAACTGCAGAAAAAACGGCCTCAGATATGAACAATGGCAAAACTTCGACAGTACAGATCAGTAGAAAGGCAGCAGTCATCGCCAAACATACGAAAAAAGTTCGATTCGATTTTATTTAAAATATGTTTTGATTGGAGATGGACTATTTGATTACCTTAAGCTGCTAAAACTAATGTAAACAAAAATTCTTATCAAAATATGCTTATTAAATTAAATTAGCATTTAATAATTGGCGAATTGTATCAAACAATTCATCTCCAATCCCAAATTTTTCCCACTTGAAGTTAAAGTCATGATTCACAAATTCATCTTGAATGATATGAAATTTTCTTTGCCATGCAAATCTTGGTCTCGCAAAATAACGAGCCCATCTTTCGCTTAAATTCACCCTATTGCTTCTTCACTTTTCCAAAAACTCTTTCATGCATCTTAACGACAACAGGCGATTTGCAAATTGTATCTTTTTGACAACAAACAACTTTTGCTGCGAATGTATGAGTTCTGAACGCTGATTTTTATCGTAAATTTGCATTATCGTTGATTAACACTGACAACAGATTCAATTGTTACGTTAAAACTAAATTGAAGTTTACTGAGCTTAACGAAAAAGTTGATAGCTAATTTATTGCATATTAATCTTCTTTTTATTCAAAATTGTATTGTTAGCTTCTTTGGAATTAGTTAGTTCGTTTGATTTTGGTAATTTTGTGTTTTGAATTCAACAAATTTATATTTGATACGGACGATGTTCCATTTCCGTTTTGTCGCAGCGCTGAAAGCTTTCAATTCATCCCATGTTTCATTTTCACCAGACAAGCTTTTCATCGAAATCAATTTTTTTTCCACGAGGAAATATTTTAACGGTTAATTTTCCTAGACATCCTTCGATTTGAACAAAGCTCATTACTAGCACGAACCATTTAACATCCGAAAGCTTTGGTGCTAACATTTACTTTTGTAAGCTTCTAAAAAGTTTTAGAATGTTTTATGGCGCATGCAATTGAATATTTACCTGAAGTTTTAAGTTTCACTAATTTTAATGGCATGCAGATAAAATTACAAATCTGTCGCCATTTCGTTTAGTTTTTAGCTTATTTTAGCTTATAGCATGCTATTTTCAGTTACTTGCATGTTAATTAGTTGAGTTTTGAAACACGAGCATCTTTTTGCATGCTAAGCTTTTGCATGAATTTTCGTGCTTTTATCGATGGAAGTGGGTTGTTGTCTAATCAACCATTTTTCTATATCATTAACACTACGTTCTTAACACTCGAGCTACTTTTTACTATGCAAACTGAATAAATTTTCTAACTAAATTTTTCTTCTTTCGCATTTCTTGCACACCGACTATACCCTTCAACATCAAATCATCGAATTCTTTGAAATACATTTGAATGGCAACGCCAAAAATCAACAGGACGATGACTGCAATATGTTTTGTGTGCAACCTGCCGATAATGTCCCATCAAGTTGGTCTCGTTTGGCAGGGAGGAAATGGATGGGACGATATGGTTCGGGAGCAGGTGAGTTAGTCTCAGCTAGATCCCTGCTATGAAAATTTAACTTTGTTTCTTTCAACGAAATTCAGCTGGAGGAGTCAACATTACGTCAGCGGCTCGGAGGACGAAGAGATTCGGCGGCACAGATCAATTCACCACCCAGTACGTCCCCTCCACCAGGTATTTTCCCTTCAAATGCACAGCATCTTTCGCATAACTACAGCACAAACAGGAACTCCGTCATTAATGTTCTTTTTCAAAACCGATTTTTTTATGATTATTTCCATTTGTGACGTGATTTCCGTGTTTTTCTCAAGCACCGTTATTATGTTCTTGTCGTACTTACTATTTTTTTTGAAACTTCCAAGGACTCCAGCGCCGACGTCGAAGCTCATTGGCCCAATTGACCGATATCTTGCGTGAATGGAGCGGAGGCGGCTCGAAGCGCCAAGCCAAAGCACCACTAAATCGGCGTGAGACCTTAGCTGATCTGGCACGTAGTTTGCCGTGGGGGAAGTCCACAACCGATGCTGGCACCGTTACTAACGCGTCAGGGCAACATAGCTCGGCTCCACGAAAACGTAGAGAATCCAGCGCTGATTCGGGAATAAGAAGCATGCGGTCGCGTCGTGAATCGCACACATCGGATTTCGTTAAGGCCTGGAACCGAAGCCCGGGGGAGCGCGAGAAGGACGAGCCAGTTGCTTCATCGTCAGCAGAGTGCACGAGAAATGTAAATGTGAATTGAACTTTGTTTGAAATGTTTGTTTAACAATTCTACTTTCGCAGGGTTCACGTCGCGGATCTGGAGAAAGTTATCGATCCGGTCGTCGTGACTCGGTAATAGGACGCTCGACTACACCACCGCCACCACCCAAAGTCATTGGTGCAACAAAAAAGCGACGTGATTCTCTTGTTGCACCTGAGTTCCCAAACTTCCGCCAGGAACAGCGTCCTTCTACAAGCTCCACTGCTTCAGACTCAGGACCGATTATGTTCTCCACGGCAGACGCTGGCTGTCAACCTCTTATACCGCCGACAATAATCACCAGTTCAGTTACTCCACCTGCCACCAGTCCGACTGCTCCGAAAGCTCGTCGCGATTCCACCACTCAGTGTGGTCGGGTTAATAGACGTGACTCGAAAGCTAGTCCTGAACGTACACCTCGCCTGCAAAGGCTGCAGCGTCAAGCGACCGCTTTTGACGAGTCCTGTTTACCGTCGGGTGGTAGTAGTCGACGCGGTTCGCAACCAGCTCTCAGTCCCGATGGTCCAGATGATGCAGAGAGACGTGCTCGGCGTGACAGCCTTAGTCCTGACAGTGCTTCTCGTGGTCGCCGGGACTCCCGTTCACATCTTTCGCCGGACCGGAGTCATGAACGCGACTCCAGTCCTCGCCGTAGAACTCGTCTGCGTCGACAATCTTCATCGGCAGCAAGGACATCTCGATCTCCGGAATCGAGCAGTTGTTGTTCGTCTCGTGACCCAAGTCCATGTGCTCGACCTCCGCCACCGACTAATGAATCAAACAGCCGCCCAGCCATTCGAAGACAATCAACCACCGAAGAAATATTGATCGCGCGGGGATTTCGTAGACAATCAACAACAGAAGAAATGATCCGATGCCGAAACTTTCGACGTCAAAGCTCGCAAAGTGATGATGTGTGCAGGTTAGTGTGTTTTTTTTTGTCAATTTATCGATGCATTGTAGTGATTGCGAATTTTTAGTAGGTACCGTGGTAGGAGAGATTCTTCGGCACAAATCATCGATGGGACAATCGGAACAATGACAGTTGAAACAACCAGCACCTTCTTTGATTCAAGTACGCAAACTGGTAAGTTTTTCGCATGCTAAAATTGAAAAAAAAATATTGGAAAAGGAGGATATGATCCAAAACTTGTCTTTTGGGATTTTGATTGAAATCCATACAAAATTATTTGTGTTAACAATAAAGGGTTTTTTTAGACAAACGTCCATGCGTCTAGCGATCTGGCGTGTTTTGTTCACACGAGTCAACTCAATTTTGTTTAAATAGGCGGGTCTAAAGCGAACGAGGTGGAGTATGCTGATTCACTTACAATAGATTTTATAATGCTTTCTTTCGCTTATTGTCATTTGTGGATGATTCGTGGATGATCGTGGATGATACATACGATTATCTACACACAAACATATATATTTTGGTAATATAGTCATATATGTAGATAAATAGATACCATTTTCTGGTACCAATTTATTTGTACGGAGAGCAAAAATTGTGAAAAAAACGAGTTTGAGAAATGAGAATTAGTAATGTTCTAAACTTGATGACGGCGATGTTTTAGATTTTTTTTGCCATTTGTGAGCCCTGGCTGTCTGAAAATGGTTTTTTTTTAAATTTTTATATGATAACTTGTTATATCAACGTGATATCATTAGGAAATTCACACGAGGCGAAGATACTTAAATAATATTAAAATAATCATCCACATCAATATATTAAAACTATCATGCAATTAAGCTTCCACTACTCATCTACAAATGACAAAGAATGAAAGGAAAGCAATAAAATAAGTGATATATTAATCAAGGCATCCGACCACTTTCGCTTTAGCTCCGCCTTCAAAAAACTGGATTTGAGTTGACATGACTCGTGTAATCTAAAAACGCATGGACGCATGGACTCATGTTTAAAATCCCCTTAATGGGTAGCTATTTTCGTAGTGCCGAAAGATGTTTTTGAAGAAAGAATGTGTTCAGAGCAGCTTTGGAAAATTAACAAAGCTTGTTGAGCTTGGTTTGGGTAATTGAATTTATTCTAAATGGTTTTTTCTTTGTTTGAAACTAAAGTTTTCAATTTCAAACCTCCCGTTGTTTTAGGAGAAAGATTTCTCTCGAACTGCCAATTTCTTGACAGATCGCGATATTTCAAAGGTTCTGGCTCCTTTAAAACTGGCTCCTTCAAAGGTAAAAGGTAGTGAAATTAGTAGAGTAGAGTAGTAGAGCTATTTAGTTTGGTTCGTGAAAGTGTTACTGGACACCAAAAAATATCCAATAGTCAACGTTTACACCAAGCTAAACTCAGTGAATTAACAATATGACGTATTTCATGAAAAGATTTTATTTATTTATTTATTTATTAATGTCCAAATCAACAGAACAAATCCAATTATAGATTAGACATAACAAATATATATATATATACAAAGAAAAAAGGCACAATAATATGAGAGTTAAAAAGAGAAAAATTAAATAAAAAAAAAGAAAAAGAAAAATTAAAATTAAGTGAAATTCAGAAAGGAAAAGTAATCAAAAGCAAAATCGACCGAAAAAAAAGATATAACAAAAGATTAAATTATGACATATTTCATGTACCTGATAGAACGTTATTTTTTAAAATATTTTTAAACATAGCTAATGTTCGAGGCAGAGGACCAAGGTTAAGGCTATTGCGCTGACGAGGCAAACGCAAAAGGGGGGAAAAGAAATAGGAGTCAGTACGGGCGAATGTAACATTAAATTTGAAAAATGTTCTATTAGGACGGCCCGAATCTCTAACAGAAAGTTGAATGCTGGGGTCCACCAATATACAGCCGTTGAAAAGTTTAAAGAGGAGGCACTCGTCGAGGAACACTCTACGTGACTCAAGGGAAGGAAGTTGAAGGATGGAGAGGCGCGTACTGTAATCGCAATACGGAATATTGAACTTAAAGAACAATGAGCGGGTGAATCTGCGTTGCACGGATTCAACCGCAGCAATCAAGTATGCATAATGTGGACACCAAATTTGGCAACAGTATTCAAGAACACTACGAACGAAGGAAAAAATAAGATCTAGAAGAGTGGAAAGATTAACAAAACGTTTAGAGGAACTAATGATGAAGCCGAAAAAACGAGAAGCCTTGGCAGTGACGTGTAAAATATGTAAATCGAACTTCAACTTGGAATCGAAGATCACGCCAAGGTCCTTGAAACTAGCAACAACATTGAGAGGGGAGCCGAGGACAGAGTAGGAGAAGAGAAGAGGGGATGTTTTGTGGGTGAAAGTTTTCAATTTAGTGACTATGTCAGCAAATAAACTCGCCGTGTTTTAGGGGAGAAATATCAACATCCTAAATAAGTCACTCTTTTTTTGTGCATTATGACCAGAAGGTGTCATTGATCCATACTTTTTTTTTGAAAATTAGAAGCTTGAAGAGGCAGTTGTGAATATTCCTCGATATCGTTAGATGATAACTGATTTATTGCAGCCTCAATTGAAAGCCAGGTCAATAAAAATAGCCCACAATGGATTTCTGAGTTAAAGAACGAAATTTTGGCAAAAAAGGACATATGTGAGGATGCAAAGGGTGTGATTCGGCAGTTATTGTTCTTTATGCTTCCTTATTTTATTTACCAGTAAAAACAGAATTCAAAAATACGCTCAATTTGAAAGACTCTTTAAAAACTAGTTCCACAATCAATTTATATTAAATTAAATTTTGAATACATTATTTTTATAATGACATCAATTGGCGTCACAACAATAGTTACACACTAATGTATATTAATTTATTGCATATCATTTTCAAAAGTAAATAAATTGTATCTAAATTAAACACTAAAAGTTGAGATTTTTCAAAAAAAATATAGTATAAGAGATGATTTTGTCGCGGAAATTGTGAATTAATTAGTCCTTAACTTATGAAATATGAATCGAAGATTATCTGCTATGCCGATTTTTTGTGGTCATGTTTTCCTTTATTTTTTGTGAAATAAAATAAGGACGCCGCTGAAAGTTTACTTAGAGCTAAACAAAGTTAGTTTTGAAGGGGGTGTAGAAATGAAGGAAAATTGCATTGACAAATACAAAGAGAATTCCAGTGTACTTTATAGGAGATATTAGCTTCAGACAAGCAACATTTATACAAAATGGATGAAAGTGACATTAAACAAGTTTTCAAACAAAAGTTGAAGTTGAAAAGCGTGTAATTAATTACATCTTTTGAAACAGGTCAACAAATTATCATTATATTTCTTGGCTGTTGTTGGAATAATAAAGAGGTTTTACGTAGCATTTAGAGTTTACGTACATTGAATCTTGCAGTAAAAAAAAACAAATCATTGCATATTGCAGCAAGCATATTTACTAATGATAACGATAGGTGACATTAGAACAAGCAGCCAAACATAGTGATTCATGTAATTTCAAAATTGTTTTTACTTTACACACATTAGATGATTTATTAAGGAGGTATTCTGGTCTAGAAATTTGATCAAATCAATTTTTTTCGTTTGCATATTTTCAAAGTTTAGACCTTTAAGAATAAGCTTTTAAAAGGATTTTCGGAAATTCGAATTATTTTTGGAGTTACAGCTATTTTTATGACACGTCAACTAAACCAACAAACGCAATCAACAACGAATTACCCGCTCCGAGCTACGAGTTTCTCAAGCTTCTAAAGAAGTTCGAACTGCTCGTATGGCTGAAAGAGCTCTCAAAAATCTCACTTTTGTAGTTAAAGAAGGAACATTACATGAGACGGGGATCTCTGAAAAAAAATCTAAGTATAAAATACCATTAAACGACTCAAACTGCTCGAAACGAAACTCCAAATTTTAAATGCATTTTTCTTGAAACTACTCTATTCGATACTGTTGACATGATATCTCTAGTTGTAATGGACCGATTTACGTGAAATGTTGCACAAACCCTCTTAACACTATTAATTTTGGTCTGACGTAGACATTTTTGAACATTTTTTTCTACTATTTATAAAAAATTTCCAAAGTTGAAAAAAAGAGGCAAAAAAAGACTACTTTTTTTTACGTGGACGCCATTTTGTGAAAAAAAAAAGTTGTTTCAAATCGCCTACGTCAGACGAATTTAACACTTTTCTTTTTATAGAATTCACCATAAATTTATGTTTCAGACCACCAGGAAGGTTGGAATCATGTCAACTATGAGACAAGTTTTTTTTAGCCTTCACTTCGCCGGCCTGTATCTACGTCAATTTTTATTTTTTTTATTTTTTGAATACATTTTTGTACTGTCAGAATGTTAATAAAAGACTGATAAAAAAAATATATACCAAAAATGTTTATGGTTTTTTTTATTGTTTTTTATTGCGTTTTTTTATTGCATACTGCCTTAAATAGAAATGTTCACAAAACAAGTTTCAATTCTTCAAACTGTTTCATTTCTTTAAAATTTTAAATACTTATTTACTCTACTAAACTAATGACGGAAACCTGCGGCGTGTCGCAATATACAGTAATAGTTTTTTAAGTAAATTCATTTTGCATTGGTTTGTTTCTGCTCTTTAACGTATTTCTTCAATTCGGAAAGTTAATTTTTATTTGAAGCTCAATCACATTACATCCTAGCTAGAAGTTAGTGTGTTACACCATTATACATTAAAAAAATCACTCAAGGCAATCCGTAGACTGATTCCTAGGCCATCGCCAGGTGGCTTACCGTCTTAAATTGCATCCTCCGGCAGTTTCAAGCTTTACAAATCGCAAATCAGCTCAATACGGTGGCAATGCTTGCAGTTAGTGGGGCAGGGGTGACGAGGCATATCATTGTCGTTCCCAGTATTCTTGTTTTCGAAAACTGTAGCTTCTAGATCTACCCAGTAACATGTCCTTTGGGGCTTTTTTCCGGCAAAGCGGGGTGGGCTCGAAGAACAAACTTCTGCTGTTATAGGTTTTTATAGAATTACTGTTCATAAATAGATTATAAGTCAGTTGATAACATCAATCCAAAATAAATTAAATCGATACTAATTACATTCAACATATTCAACATATTCTTCTTCGAGCTAGTAGTTCCCAATGATATATCCTGCTTTGATGCTTATAGTAGAACCGGCTGTACTAATGACCCTGACTGGCTCATATCCATCCTTGTTTGTTTTTACTAAACTTCGAGCGTCTATCAGGTAGTGCAGTGCCGGTGTTTATGTTGGCTCGATCAGGTAAGATCGGTGGTCAATTCTGACCTAAATATAATTTTTGAATAACATCTGTATGCAAGAGTCAGCACTTACTACTAAATTTAACTCGGTATTCTGTTCACTGGAGTCATTCATCAAAATCTTGACGTTTTAAGATCTATTTTTGCAACTCCAGAGAGAATTTCTTGACCTGACTTAGTGGATGGGCTTTCACTAGGTCTGGTCGTAATATCAGTGCTATAATATTCAATTCTTCGTCAACTTGCTCACTCAAATATCAAATTACTTCTCAACAATACAGCCTGGAAACGAGGATGATGACGCTGGGAGCACCAATCCTCCAAGCCTGCTTCTGCTCCCTGAATTTTCCTCCTACATTTTGCTTGCCTCATTTGCTTACACTAGATTCTGTCGTGATATCCTTGTGGTTGCACATACTGTACATACACCTGTACAAGCCCTCCGATGAAATTGTAGGGTTTTGTTTCCAAATTAAACACTAATTAGTTTCTTAATTTTAAATTGCAATTATCGGTTTAAAACATAACATTATAGAAGTGAGACTTTTTCAAATGCTGCTCAAAAAAGTGCTGTGTGCGATAGTTGTTTATTAGTTTATTTGAGATCTGTGACTAGTATGGGAGATACTAATTTGAAAAAAATTTTAAAAAATGAACTGAAAATATTGAGACATTTCCGCATAATTTTTTTAAAATGACTTTTTGTAACAACTTTTTGTAACGAAAAATTATATGACATGATTTTGAAAAAACCCAATTGAATTTCGTCAAAAACATTACCTTATTAAACATCAAAGTAGCATCAAATTAGTTTACGTTCATTATATTAGTTTATGTCCATTTACAAAACAAGCCACCAATCATCCTTTTACCGAGCATTTATAATCTGTAAATATTTAAACTCTTGATTGACTAAAACATTGACAAAAAGATTTAATGGAAAATCACTTTGCAGTCTTGGCTTTATTTTAATCATGCTCTTATGCAAAGTTAAATATCTTATTGTATCTACCACCCTACCTGGCTTCCTATTTGCTATTCAATACCGAACAAATTATATTAATGTAACTCCTTTCGTGATCGTAGTGTTTCGTTGTCATTTCGAATCTTTCAATTATCAAAGCAATCCATTAAGTAAACAAAAGATGCTTTGTCTTAGATTTTGCAATTTTCTAATGAATTATTGAATAGAAACGTGTATTTGAAGGAGGAGCACGGAATTAGATAGAGATGGGACAAAATGGGAGAAACAAGTTGGATAGCTTGACATTGACATTTATATATAGTTTTAGCAATTTATCTAATATATGTCAACTATGTTTCTCATTCGCAAGAAAAACTTTAGAACTTCAGGTTTTGATGTTATTTTGATGAGAAAGCCATTAACTTATAAACTCATTTTGTCATGGTAAAAAATAATATAAAGTGATTCATTTTCACTATTGAAAACTAAAGTAGTGCTCGGTTTATATTTGTTCAATTGATGAAAACTTCAAAACTTCCAAAACGAATTTTCAACATCAGATACACTAAACCACGTAACTTGACCTCGTCCAAAATTTCACTTATCAAACTTTACGAAAGTCCCAAACTAATCATGTAGATCTAATAACATATTTTGCAACGCAGTCTCATCTCTCCGTGCCATAACCTTCAAGCACCTACCAAATTACTTAATAAACTTGTCTTCTATTTTAAGTACTTAATAACGATGGAAATGACAAAAAGGTCAAAGGACTCTCCCACGACTTCACCCATATCCTCAAAAAATGTGGTTTTCTTCCCGGTCATTTCGTTTCTGCTCGTCATAAGAAAACGAAAAGTTTTCGATAAGAATCTTGTCAGGCAGTATCTCTATTTCTTCCGTCATATTCTACAATTTCAACGGCAAAACTCCCATCGGTCGCTTCGATATCACGTTTGACCGGCGGCATCGTCGTTGTCGTCGTCGCCAGCCATTGTACAGGATATGGCGCTGAAACATGAACTTGTTGTTTATACGCTAAATGGGTTAACTTAAAATGCTATAGTGAATCGTAAAATGGTGGTCTGGGAACGTTTAACTGTAACTTTATCAGTTTTATGGTTTCGCATGTTTTTACACAAATGGAATGGGTTTTCGCTCTTCGTTTCGCGAACTGTTCGGATATGCCCTGGACATTGTCCTCGGTTTTGAAGAAGTTACAATGTGAGTTATATCAGCGAACCAGGAAAAAAGTCGACATAATCCAGTGCAAATAGTTTTTTTTCGGATGGTTTTTGATTGCAAAGGTTTTTATCTGGACGGTTTTAGGGTGGTAGTAAATGGTTATGGCAAATGTGTGAAGTTTTTTTTTCTCTAAGATAAATGGGAGTTGTTGGTTTAATTTGGGTAGGGGATGGAGAAACATATTTTGGGTTTTCTATTTCTGGGCTAGTGACATCATCTGTGGATCAATGCGATGGTTTTGAAAGAGTTTCTCACATTTATTTGTTGAGTTAGGAAGAAAATCATTATTTACATTAAAGCGCCCAGTGTGGGCTGAGTAGGATGGTTTTAATGATCATTTATGGAGTAAAGTTACATAGCTTATTTTTTCAAGAACATAATACGTATATTTAAATAATACTTGAATGTGAACTCGTTAGTAAAGATTTTCGAAAAAAATCACCAGAGCTATTTAAGTTATTTATTCCCAAAAATTTAAATGTTTTTTGTTCGAATGGATAAAAAATAATTAATCAGTGAAAACTGAAGTTCTTTCTTGCACCACCAAATAAATTACGTCCTCAAGCATTTTCAATCTACATAATTATAGCTCGTACAAACGTATTGTTACTATTTCCAAATACTTTAAATTCAATAATTCATTTTCAATAATTTTCCCTCCTAAATAGAGAGACATTACACAGGACAAAAATGATACTTTGAGTCAAAGCACTGTTCTCAAATTAATTAGCCGTATGTTTGATAAAACACTGTTTACAGCTATTATCTACTTATTTCTTCTTTTACTTATTTACTAATTCTACTTTTCTCTTTTGGAAGAAGTAAATTTTGCTCTCTATGTCTCCTGATATTTGCTTTTATATCTATTTCGTTTGAATTTTCACCCTTCTGGTCGCTCATAGCTGCTAATTGTGATAGTAAATTACTATGAAACTGTAAATTTTTTGGGATTATTTTAGAGTGAATTTTCAAATTTCGAGTGGGTTAAACTACAGGAATCCTCCGATAAAAGCGCGCCTCCTCTTGCGAGTTCGTCCGCTTTGCAATCACCCTTAATGTTTCTGCATTGTGGCACCGAAAATAGCTGCATCGTCAAATGTCTCGACGACATGTCGTTAAAAGATATACGGCATACGCCGACCAGCTTCGATGAGGTATAAACTCCATCAAGAAACTGTACAGCCGCTTGGCTGTCAGTCATAATGCAGATATTGAATACATTAGCAACGAGAACAATCAGAATATATTGGTTATACGATACTGAAAGTGGATGGAGTCTGTAATAGAACTGATTCGTTGATAGATGGTGGCATAGTGGCATATTTCCGTTTCCTTATTTTCGTACAAATACCGCAGCTAACCAAGAATTTCTGCAGTTTGATCAAGCAAAACACGTTTTCCACCCGTTGCCTTTCAATAACACTTTCATAAAATCTTCAAATCATCATCAAAACTTTCGTATTCGAAATTAAGTAATCCTTCTGCTTATTGTTTATTTCTCCGTTATTGTGAAATTACACACTGCGGGTTTCGGACATCCATTTGTGGCATCATAGCAACTCTATATTGTGGCCGCTCAATTTCTAGGTATTAATGTTTGCAATTCAGTTTATTAGAAACTTTATATTTTTCCAAATCTATTCGCAGCTCTAGTTTGTGAATGTACCGTTTTTTTACATTTTGATATTTCGCGAGGTAATTTAAAGAAACTCCGTCTTTAGTTTTCGCAAATCAAGTTTCGCTACTCCATATTTTGCGACCCAATTTTTGGAAAACTATTGTTTATAGAAATTTCATATTTGTAATGTTTTTCGAAAAAAAAATTTCAAGTACTCCGATTTGCAAAACTCCATTTTTTAGCTCCATTTTGTGAAGGTTTTTGATTTGCAACAAAAGGTTTTTTCATGCTGACATCTCGCGATTTCAATGCTTGGAACTCAGTTTCGCGGAATCTCTTTTTCTGGAACAACGTTTGATAATAGCTCTCTTTTCAACTTTTTCTTGAAAATATTTCTTCTCTCAATTTTTCAATCTCCAAGCAGACTGCAACTTCACGTTTTGTAACTGCATGCTCTGTAACTTCATATTTAGGGGGTCCATTTTTCGGAACTCATTTTTATGGATTTTTTTGTAAGCATTTTTATTTGGAAATTAAAGCTCGTTAAGTCATTGGGTAAAGCACTGGCTTCTTGTGTAAGGGGTGCCTGGTTCAAATTTTGGTCCAGACGATAGACAACCCTCCGAGATTTGAGTTCACTTAGCTCTGATATAAATCAGGGGTAAAGTGAGTCGTGGAACTAACTATCCACTCCAAACTCGTATTCATGTTGACTATAAATTTGTAAATGAAGCTGTATACCAGCTTCAATCCTTAGATCATACAAGGGCTGCCATGAGCTTACTTTTATTTACAACGTTAACCCTCGAAGGTCTCATTGGGTCTAAAAGACCCATACCTCAACTTTGCTCACCAATATCGTTTAGTAAAATTTAAATTTGGCCGCTAGTATGCTATCTGTTGGTAGATTGAAGTATTAACTATCGTTTTATATACACTCCATGTATAGCCCAACGCTCAGTTGTCGTTGAGCGTCGTTCAAAGTTGGTGCAGGGTCATATTGACCCTGTTGTGACCTTTGCTTTATTTTGATTAAAATAAAATTTAATAATTATCTCCATTAAAATTAATTTTTTATTCAAGATAAAGTGTGAAGTGGGGTCACATAAAGTTTCATTTATATTGTTTTTATAATAAAAAAATAAACGGGTTTAAAATATACTTCTGCATGATAATTTGGAGATCTTTGATTGCTACGCTTCTGATGAAGAAGACAATTTGTCAGTGTTTTATATTTATGTAAAAATATTCAAGCTAACAGTCGTAAGATTGAATTTTCTCCTACAACTGCTATAAAGCAACTTTATGATGCGTTTGGTTACTCCGTATCTACAAGAGAAGCTGAACAGTGCAACCTTGCGTAGAGAAATATGTAGAAGTATAGAACTGATTCTAGGTGTAAAATGTCTAGCAAATCCGGAAAGTAGACCTCAATTGGCTAAGAGAGCGAAATGTTCACTTTGCCCTTACAAAAAGGTAGGAAAACAAAAATTCTGTGTCTCAGTTGCTTACGCCAATGTTCGACAATCATCGCTTTTATATGTGCAACGACTGTGTTGGAGATTCATAAAAATATAATTTTTATAAAATATAATACAATAATTTAAATATTTAAATGCATAGTTGATACATCTATTTAAATGCATAATTAAAAATTACCGATTTTGGTTGTATGAAAAAACTCCTTCCATCGCCTTGCGAAATAAATACTTTTTTTATTGCTTCCTATTCAATTTTTTTTTCCCAATTTCATTGCTATTCAGGAAGGTAATTATAAATTTTAATACAAAAATATTGAATATGAACTATATTTGGGTAAATTTTCGAGACGATTACTTGATATGGAGCCAAATGGCGAAAAACAAAAGTTGATGCAGAGTCAAATTGACCCAGAGTGACCTCTTTGATCGAAAAAATACGTGTGACCTTCAAAGGTTAAGTTTTACAAGTCCATTTCCCACAAGTTTATTTCTTGAAAGCTCGCAACATAGTTTTTGAGAAACTGTACTGGGAAACTTTACTACTTGGCAATTTCGTTTTTTTTTATGTAGCTTTATCATGTAAAACTCAATTTTGGGAAAATAATTTTTTTGCAATCTTGCAAATTCCATTTATTGGAAACTTTGTTATTTTGGAACTAGACCCTCTGAAAATTCTCTCGCGTGGAAACTTTTTTTTACAATGATGTTATGTTTGTAGTTGAATATTTTCTATTTGGGATCTTCGATCTGTTTTTGTGGCTTTGATAGGCAGCTTATCTGCATATTTTAAGTACCTTATTTTTGGAATATTCGTTCATTGAAAGCTGTTATTTTGGAAATTATCGATTGTAAACTCTAACTTTATCTTTTCCGGAACTGAAGTGTTTCGGAACCTTTTCTTTTTGTCTTCATCTTTTGGAATACTATAATTCAAAGCTCCACATTTCGAAAACTTATATTTTTCAGAAACTCTGTTTTTTTTAGATTATTCATTTAAATTGGAATTGTTTTTGCGGGATGATTAAAATTGAAAAACATTTTTATTTATCTTGAAAATTTTAATTTGACAAAGTGGTTTCGAAAGCATGCACTGATTCTCATCAGACACCAGCACACAGTGCATACTTGACTGGTGTGACCACTTGCAGTTGGAATTCATTAATTGTTATTTACGCAATAACCTTTATGAGCAAATTATTCATTTATTCTATGAAACTCCATTTTATAAACTCAGATTTCCACGTCTAACAAAGTTTTTTTAGTTTTAAGTTTTTTTCCTTCCCTTCCTCCTTCTCTTTCTCTAATCCGTTCTAATCCCATCGAAGTTGAGAATTTATTGCTCAGCCTTGATCGGAATTCCTGCGGTGGTTCTGATTGTATTCCCAATTTTCATGCGTTCTCTATGTCTTCCTCATTGTGCGTCCTCCTCTCTATCTTTTTCAATGTGAGTCTATCATCCGGTATTTTTCCTTCTGCCTGAAAATTTATAATATTTGCCCAATTTTTAAAACTGGCGATGCTTTCTCCGTCTCCAATTATCGTCCTATTTCTGTTTTCCCTTGTTTTAATAAAATCCTTGAAAGAATTGTGATTGAAGAATTGATACTGTCGACAATAAATTATTACTCAGTAAAGTTTCACAGTTTGGTTGTTTCGGGCCAATCCTTTCTTAGTTTTCGTCCTACCTCAGTAGCCGTGAGTGCAAAGTCACTATTAACAACCTCTCCTCTTCTCCCTTTCATCCCACTTCTGGTGTTTTGCAAGGGTCTATCCTTGGTCCCTTACTTTTTTTAATTTTTATTAATGACCTTCCTTCCATGATTGATTGCCCTTGTCTACTATACGCTGACGATCTGAAATTGTTCCGAATGATCAAGTCCGTTGATGACTGTATTATTCTCCAGAATGATGTGTGTTCTTCTTAATTGGTGCAATCGCAACTCATTGTTCTTAAATGTTAGCAAATGTAAACATATGACCTTTTCCCTCAAATCATCTCCTATTTCTTTTTCTTATTCAATTTCCACTAACGATATGTCGACCGGTAATCAATTTAGAGACTTGGGTGTGACGTTTGACCCTAAATTGAAATTTAATTTCCATGTGGCTGAAGTCACCGCTAAAGCCTCTCGAGTTTCTGGATTGGTACTTCGCTCTGTCTCTAAATTCGTTGACATTCGTACATGTGTTCGTCTTTTTTTAATGTCAGTTTGCTGTATCTTTGGATATGCTTGTCAAGTGTGGTCTCCACGTTTCCTTTACCTTTCTGAGGCAATCGAGTATGTGCAGCGTAGGTTCACACGCTCTTTATTTTTAAAATATAATATCCCTTACTCCTCATATGTTTCCCGTTTGTCCTTTCTTCAAATTCCTTCCTTGGAGTCAAGCCGGCTGTTGCTTGACAAGTGCTTCCTGTTCAACCCGCAGCGAGGTATTATATTTATCTGGCTTCACCGATTCATTCCGACCTCGCAGTTCGTTACGGGGCAACAGGTCTCAGGAAGTCTTCACTGTTCCGTTCGCACGTACAAATGTGTACTTCTTTTCTCCTTTCGTCAGAATCCCTAGACGTCATAATGAATTGGGGCTTAGATCTCTGCCACAATCGTTTTATAGCTTCAAAAGTCATTTAAAAGCATTTATACTTGACCGCCATTAGATTGTTGAATTGAATTTTCTTTTTGTAAATATTAATATTTTATTTTGTTTTTATTTTTTCATTTATCATTGCCATACTTGGAATTTGTATTCTGTTGCGAAAAATTTATGTAAATAAATAAATAAGTGACAGTCCTACCGCAAATAACACTTTGAAACTTCTTCGCTTGTGCAAATAAGGTGTGTGATGGTCGTCTGCGTTTGATCTAAATGTTACCGCTTTGTATCTGGTTTGGGTTTTTCTACTTCTTTGATTTGCTCATTAGCAATTGTATCTCTTCCTTTTTTTATCCTGATTGAACTGGATACTATCAGCTCAAAATATGACCATCGGGCCTTGTTATGTTAAGGTCGCCCATATTTTACGCACTTTTGTTATTTTGGTTCTTCCTTGTACCTCAAGGGCTCATGAGGACTGGTTTATCTATTTTGCACATTAGCCTGTTTAACAACAATCAAAAGCTTTTCAATTTCATTGGTGAACATCGCTTGTTGCTATGAGTTTTCCTTCAATGCTTTCGTTCATCATCGTGTCCTGTTAAGATTAAAAATTAGTTTTGATAATCATTTGAACGAGTTACTGTGGAATGATTGCGTTCTATGAAAAAGGTATTGTCACTGTAGCCCATATGTGATACAAAACGCGTAGATTTATTGCTAATGAGATTTGCATTCCAATTAAGGACTGGAGGATCCTGCTCTTTTGATTTAAATATAGCGATAGAAGCGTAACCTGTTGTAACATGTGTAAAAACGCCACCACATTTCGCACCACATTTCATTACCTCTTCTTTTTATAGCTTCTTACTTTCTAAGAAGTGGTGTTTTAAAATTTTAGTAATATAAAAAATCTGATATCATAGATCACCGTGGTCACTGGAGCTTAATCGCGAGCATAAGCCAATGTTATTGATATTAGTTACTTTTATCTAGCATCTAGTTTTCTTTTATCTAGTATACTAGTATCACTATCAGGCTAGTACTAGCTCCAAACAAAGTGTGCAGAAAGGTCGGCTTATTGTTTTAAGGACTTATTGTATTGGAATTGTTTTTGCGGGATGATTAAAATTGAAAATTTTTTTATTTACATAGAAAATTTAATTTGACAAAGTGGTTTTGAAAGTATGCACTGATTCTCATCAGACACCAGCACACAGTGCATACTTGACTGATGTGACCACTTGCAGTTGGAAATCATTAATTTTTATTTACGCTAGTTGTGACAAATTTTAACATCTCTAATCTGGAAAGGGGGAAAATGAGAGGAAACGCTTCTGTAGCAAGAAGGTTGATTTTTTTGCATCGAGTGGTGGTGCTTAAATCACTAATATTCCAAACATTGGACAAATGGACATCTTTTCTGTTCCGCATCGTCTTTTGCCGTTTTACTTTTGACTAGCAGTTTTAAAATGCTGTTATATTCCCAGTTGCCAATTTTCTAAATGACGATAAGTTCCTCAATCGGAAGTGGTTTTAGAAGTTCACGCTATTGAGCTTCAACCTGAATTTAATGAATTAAATTACGAACTTGTGCAAAATACAAATAAAACCCTTGTTTTTATTTGTATTTTGCATTGCTGGTCACATAAGAGCTCTAAAAGTGCAGAATCACGTCTTTTTGTTAGCATTTAAATACCGTCCTAGTGAACTTGTCGGTTCCAGTTATTGTTTGGTTATTTCATTCTTTCTAGTCAACATGAAGTTCCTTGTTTCAATGAATCAGCTCAGCATTTCTATTTGATTTCAAAGACATCTCCGCTTGAGCCTTAGATATTAAACTGAAAATGGAATGCTTTCTTTAATCTGCAGTTCATTGTTCACTTAATTTTACTTCCCTGCCTTTCTCAGCCTGCTATTAAATGTTACCAAGGCTGTCAATCAAATTTAAAATATTTGAAAGTTTTTTTTTTCAAATAAAATATACGAACTGGCATCCGAAAAGGTAAACTAATATTGATTTTCCCATTCAATCTTTCATATGTGACCAAGCCCATGATTATACATCAAAAGATATGCTTCCAGACAAACAGCTTTCGCTAAAGCTTAAAATCCATGCGATTCCTAATCTCTTATCGATACAACACATAATTGTTATAATCCTTTGATTAATTATTTTCGAAATCGATAACGCCCAATCCTTCCGCTCCGGCCCCCTTTCCACAATTTGTTCGCATAGTCCTCGAATCCTTTGAATTATTAAAACGGCCCACCCAATAGTATGACATGGCTGGGAGTCTGGTCGATATCATTTTCATGCAAAGATCCATAATGAAAATGTCCTATGATCCCAATCGACTACTGTATTTCAGGCCCACAGTCAGGCTCTCATCTGAATTCCAGGAATTGACTTGTGGCAAGCTGACAACCGACCAACATTGTGCAGTTGCGGTCGATGTGTGCGAGTGTGTTTCGAATTGATACCAGTAATCGAATTATAACTATGAATGAGTACTGTATGGAACGATATGGAGTCGTCGACAGTTTGATAGACCGATGGAATGGTAACTGTGAACAGTTTCGAAAAGAGCAATGTGACAGTCAATGGTGTTTCAGTATTGATTTTGGTAAATGCTGCTAAGTAAGCTATTATTGAGAGATGAGTGAGTACTGTTGATTCTTGATGGCTTCTGATAAAATCAATAGTTGGAATGGATTACAATCACAATGGCTCACGGATTGAAATTATTTAATGTGGTTTAGGTGGTATCTGTTGCGTCAAAATTTATGTTTCAGGAAGTTGTAATAGTTTCAAACATACAATAAGCTAACTACTATACTGCGACGAACTAAAAAATTCAAATATAATAGACATGGATCTTTTTCAATTAAAATTAACGATTCCTTCCATAAGCATGCACAATTTTAAAAGTCGCGTTTCCACTTCCTCGTTCTTCCGGAACATCGTTGAATTTCGTTCCAAATCAACCTACCAACATTGTCAGCATTTTTCCAAGAAATTATATTTTTAGCAGCCAACACGCTCCTTCTTTTATTTTCTTCAAAATTAAGCCAAATATTATGGTGGAATCTGTAAGGATAAGTTCGAAAAAATTAATGCTGAACAAGCATGAATCGAAAATAAAGCTCAAACTGGCATGAAGAAAAATACATTGTTGAAAATTGGCTTTACACTCAGTATGGCATCATCGAAAGAAACCATATCCCATCCTACCACAACGCTGTAAATTCAGGATTCTCAATTCACGAGCCAGCGCATCACTAGCTGCCCACTATAGTCACCACGACATCAATACAACGACTCCGTTACGTAACACAGACGCGAAACGAAATAAATTCCCATAATGAAAAGAAATTGAAAACATTCCATTACTGTAATTGAACAATTTCTACCAAGGCGGTATTTATAATTGTCGGCGATGTAGGGGTTGATGTTCGTTTCACTTGTTCGTTGTTAAGCAACTTCATCTGTTTCGCTATACCGTGGCTCTTGGTTTCTATTCCACTGCTCCAGGGTCTCTTGTGGAGGTCGCCTTCAGGACGAAGAAAAAGAACAGTTGACACGGTTACATGTTTCATGTCTCTGTTGGAAAATGAATTCGAATGGATCGAATGGGCTCGGAGGTGGAAAGTTTCGAATACGGAAAGCAAAAAAGTTATCTAATTAAGAGATAATGTGCTGAGAAATGAGCATCATGGAATTTTGGTTTTTTTTTAATGTGGTCTGCAAGGATGCAGATGAGTTCCGGAAGAGCTACTTGTTGAATATTGAATGCGAATAGCATTTGTACTGGGAAATTTTGCTGAGTTGGTTAGGGAGCGTTTTGCGATGTTTTGACTGCTAAATTGAGCAAGATAAATGATTTTTAATTACAACGATCATTTTTAATTTCGAATCAGTGAGAATTCGAAATTTATATCAGTTATTATAATTGATATCAATTACTGTAACTAACATAGAATAAAGGCTGGGATAATTGATAAAAATATACTACGAAGCGGAAATATACTGAAAAAAGTCAAGTGCATCAGAATCGCTAGAGCGCTAATTTTCGAAGAAATTATCTTTGAGGGACTTAAAAATGTGTGAAGACGTAATACACTCCTTTGTAGTATCATATCAACCATTTCTTACTCAAAGGAACAAATATCATTTTCTGACAGCATTTCCTATAACACAAATGATGAAAATGTGCAGTGCTGCCAACATTTGTCCAACACAGCAGCAATAAGTCTACCATAACATGCTCGTCCTTTGAATTTCTGCTATCCTTTGAATTTCATTTTCATCCAAGGATATCATCGAAAGTTTCAGTGATTAAACTATGCCTGGGGCTGCCATCCGAAAAATTTCCAAAACTCGGAAAATTTAAATATCGGTTGCTTATTTCATTGTAAATGCTTTGCTAATGAACACAAAGTGGAAGCATCTGTTGGTGCAATATTTACGAATTTGTCTGGTGCTGCTTCACGTTGAGTTAAATCCACCCTGTGAATTTCCTTTCGATTGAATGGCTGCGGTGGAAGTTATAGGAGTGAATTTAATTTTATGGTAACCATCCTCAAAACTTTTCAAATTTTCGAAACCTAAAAATTTGATGTTAACTGTCATTGCAGAATCATTCCCAATTGGAAATTTTGTGACAACATCGGTCGATAAGAAATGTCAATAAATTACGAAATTCATCATAGCTGGCAACCCTTTCATTATTTTTCAGCGAAATTCCTACAGAATTAGAAAAGTGACAACATCCACTTATCGCATGAATTTGGTTTTGATTTCATTACTGCATCGGAAGTTATAGGAAAAAACCTTTATTTTCCTGAGCAAATTTACAATATTTAGGGGACAAAAATTGCCATAGCTGTCAACCCTATAATAATTTTTCAACCAAATTTCTATAAAATTTATCTCAGAGTAAGGTTCAGCTACTGTGTGGATTTTGTTAAAATCTGGTGGCTAAATCGGAAGCTATAGGCCAAAAACCAGTTTTTTTCTCGGCGATTTTTCAAAATGGCACCACTGTCACAGTATAAAAAGCATTTCTATCAGACCTGGTCCTAGCAGATACCAACATGTCCTGTAAACTTCGTATTGATCGCATTATCCTATCATTCTCGTGAACAGAAATTTTAATGCTGAAAATATAGGTGATTTGATCATGAGCCGCCGTTCTTGTTTACCGCGGAATTTTGAAAATTTTGATTTGACTTGGTGGACAAAAATCAAAATTTATCAATAATTTGAATTCATCTTCAAAAATCAAAAAAAAATTTATAATGGTCGACAATTTGAAAGATTTTTTTCAGAAGCCTGCTGTAGCTACAGAGTTGCCCACACAGTCTTGAAAGCCCATGTGTGTTAAATCTTAGTCTACATCAATACGTTATGCAAATTTCAAGATGTATGTCGAGTGTATCAATCTCCGGTTAGTATTTATTTGAGTTTTTAAATTTGGGGACTGTTTCTATGTTAAAATTCATTTTTTGAGAGAGATTAACGTGTTGGTCAGCAAAATGGGACGCGGAAAATCATTGAGTGACGAAGAAAAAACTACCATCTCGGTTTTAAAGGGAGAAAACTGAAATAACAGTGAAATTGCCAGGCGAATTAACAGAAGTAATAAAGTAGTGAGAAACTTTTTAAAGGACAAGGATAATTATGGTGAAAATTATGTGAGAAGCGTTAGTGAAGTGACAATAGAGCAAGAACGGCGAAGAATTTTGAGGGAAAGCATCTAATTCGAAGGACTCTGTGAGCAAAATCCGTGCAAAAGTTAGAGTTACTGCAAATGTTTCACCGATTCGTCGAATTGTTAAAGGATCTCCGAATATGAGACGCACGAAACTGAAACGCAAACCGGTGCTACAGAAGCGTCATAATGTAGCATTCGCAAAAAAGCATATGACTTGTACCAGAAAATGGCAAAAAGTCATATTTAGCGACGAAAAAAGTTTAATTTAGACGGACCCGATGGCTTTTCATATTATTTTCACGATTTACGGAAGGAAGAATTGGTATTTTCTCGACGTAACGCAGCGGTTGGATTATTCATGATGTGAGGAGGAATTTCCTTCAATGGGACACATCCTATGTTGAGAGAAGCAAATTTTGTTTTTATTCTTTTCGGCTGTTTTTGCCACCTGGGCTATTCTATTGACGCGCTGAAAAATGCCTCTTTTTCGTTACTCATTTTTTATTGCCACAGTTTTCGAAAATTAAATCCCAATACCAGGTAGATGTTCATTACGGTCTACAATGTGTTCACGATTTTTATGCCAATATTCTCGGAAAAACAATGGAAGAGTTATTACGGATTTTCCAAGTGGGCTATTGAAGTGATAAGGAGTGTATATATATATACATATATATATATATATATATATATATATATATATATATATATATATATATATATATATATATATATATATATATATATATATATATATGTATATGACGAATTTTCGGCGAAGCGAGTTTAATACTTATTTTCATCGAAAATTAGTAAAAAAAAAAGCTCTAACGCAATAGAACCACTTAAAATACTAATATTCGATGAACAGTCGCGGATTCGTGCAGATTTTAAGTGCATTTAAAGTTAAAGTTGGGCACATGTTACTGACATTCATTATCGGTTGCTTATCTTACAAAACTTTGAAAGCAGTATCTTTTGATCTATAATGAAGAAAATGCTAAGTGTTTGCAACACTTTGCGAGCACTGCAACAAAAGTCTACCACAACTGTTTTTGAAAACGTTTTTATCCGATAAATTCATCGAAAGTTAGAGAGTTAAAAAAATAATTGGGATTGCCATACGAACGATTTCCAGAGCTTAGAAAATTTAAATATTGCTTATTTTTTTCTAGGGTCCGACCAAAGTCGATTTTTCGGCCGAAGCTAAGGCCAGAGCTGATGTTCGGTTATTAGTGTTAACTTCGGCCGAAGCCGAAGATGAAGTGAAAACAAAGTAAAATCAAAATGATTCTGCCTAATTCTTTAATGATATCTCCATTTCTTTATAACATATTCGTTTCAGATTTTTTTTTACATTTATTTTTATTTTTTCAGGAAAAAAGAAAACAATGTAACTTTTCGTTCATATTTTTAATATATGAGCTATACTTCATTTTTTGAGAACTGTTCATATCTAGTAATTGAATTCAAATAATCTAATGTTATAGGTTAAAAACAAAAGTTTTTTTGCATTTTTTCCTAGCAAATTACCCCTTATATCGGCATAAATCTGTTCAACAGAGCTTAATAATTGTTCACTAGCTACACGAGAGCGAGGAAACCATAGTTGCTGTAAATGAATGTAAGGGCTCGAACCCCAGTACAGAACATTTTCAGCGTTCCTCTTAACCAAAGGCTCGTTCAAATAGCATGTTAGATGTTCTTCAAAAGGTGGATATTCTTCGATGTTTGTCTGTTCAGGCGTTTCTGATATTTCATCATGGATATCCCATAGATCAATTTTCGGTGAATTATTTTCCGAAGGTGGAAATAATGTTGAATTTTTCAAAGGTGGAAATAATGTTGAATTTCTCCAGCTGACGTTTTAGATACTTTCGAATAATTTTTACGAATAATTTTTTAATTTTTACGTATGCCAAAACTTTAGCTTTAGGATTCGCAATTTCATTGTCAGTAAGGTATTTAGTATTGAATCGAGGATCGATCTAGGTAGCAACTGACAAGTGAAGAATATTTCTGATGCAAGCAAATCTCTTGTTGACATACTCTCATAGGCATTTTTTGGGCTGAATAATATATTCAGAGTCGACGATAGGGCGACTTTTATGTTGATCATAATTATCAAAGGAATAATTAGGGACGCCGAAGAAAAATCTGCGGAAACATCGATCGTCGCTTGGTAAAACATTTTAAGACATTTACCAAATCGCCCATTAGTTCCCATTCAGTCGCAGTCGGAACACCTATTCCCCCGCGTTATACCATGTACTAATTGACTGTGGTTTTTTATTCCAAAAGTCTATCTACCATTGAGTAGGTACTGTTTCAACGTGTTTCGATGTATTGGAATAAAGAATGCTTTGGCAATCCATATGTATCTTGAAATTTATTTAAATATCAAGCGGCTTGCTCACTCTTCTTGAAATGTTCTACAACTTTGCGAAATTTTTTAAGTATCACCATTATTAATCAAACATTATATAAATTTTTAATTTTTTCCACCATTCCTAAAATACTCAAATAAAATACCCAAAGCAAATCAGTCTAAGTGCGAGTACTCAAATACAACCTTTTTGCAAATACAATATCATATCAGCAAATATCAAATACTCATAAGTACGCTAGTATTAAATACTAGCACGGACGAAATACTAGCTAGTACGAAAATACTAGCTGGTACAAAAATACTAGCTAGTACAAAATACTCGTATGAAAAAGAAAGTATGAAATACGAGTATGAAAGCACTAGCTAGTATAAAATACGAGTGCATATTAATATTAATGAAATGAATCAATTGAAGAAAATTTATTGGATAAATTGCTGACTATATGTATAGTTCACAAAAATATACGTACCTAGTATTTTTTAATTTCGTACTAGGTACTACCTGTTCTGAAAAACATACCTTTTTTAGTATATACGCCTCATCTCTACCTAAAACGCCTGCCATCACCCAAGAGTTTTAACTTAAAACAGACCTAATTCTCATAAACGTCAATATCTCCTGAAAATTTATGCTCAATATAAAAACGTAATCATGCCTCATGCTTGTTATAAGAAAAATGATTGTGCTACTAATTTTCTTCGGAAGTCAGTAAAACTTATGACATAGCACTCTCAATGTCCAAATCCAATTGATGCACTCTGATACAAAATTTCTAGTTTGCTCACGTTGGGTGCAATCAGCTCATGATTTAATTTTGCCATCAAATGAAAATATTAAAGACTTACGGGAAAAAAATCCATATTTTAAACGGTAATAGGTGATCAGAAAGAAGCATTAGTTCGCCTAGGCTTTAAATGTCGATATTCTGAACGCACCTCGAATTAAACTGTTAAATTCATATTTTTTGTATCATATTAAGCTTAAATTTTCTATAAGCTTGAGTATTCTAGTGTGTAGAGCACTGATTTTGTGTGTGTGTGGTTCCTGGTTCGAATCCAGGCTTGAAAGAGACGCCAAACACCAAACTTTGAGTTCACCTACCTCTAAATAGGTACCTGAGTTAAACAGGGATAAAGTAAGTCGTCGAATTAATCACTCTACACTCGTATTCACATTGACGTGAGATCCCAATTTAATCCTGATTCCGGATTATCCCAGATATCGCGTCGTATAAACGGGCAAATTGGGATTTGGATTTGCCGAAATTTTAATTGCATATATCCATAGATACTTGTTTTGAGGAATAGCTTACACGCAAATAGAAACTGTACTGTATAAATGTGGCAAGATAGAAAGTTTAGGTTACGTTTAAAATTTCAGTTAACGTACGAAGAAGGCAAGAATGAATAAGAAGAAACATTTAGCAATAGTTGAACCTTTTATTAACTCGTTTTAATTTTTTTTTTTTGAGGCTCCGTTCCAAATCAAGAATGCATTCCACAAAAAGGATAATGAGTAACGAAGCAAAGGCACAGCGTTAACCAAAAGTCGCCATATTGAAAAATCATTTTCATTTACACATTTCATATGCACGCTCACACATAGTCATCGAGCGTAAATCCAGCTGTTCGGGTTTAAGCTGAAATCCGAATTTGACCGTTTATACGACGTTCTGACTGGTATAATCCCAAATCGGGATTAAATTCGGATCTCGCATAAACTAGGTCATTGATTGTAAATTTGTGATGAAGGTCTCTACCAGCTTGAACCCTTAAACCTATATGAGGGCTGTTGTAGGACTACTTTACTTAAAGCTAAAGGCAATCCGCACACGGGTCGTTGAGCTATCGTCGTAGATGCGATATTTCTACGCTTGGTCGTCATAGCCTATGTAAATCAATGGGTGACCCCTAACGGAGCGTTAGCTTATCGTGAAGAGTGAGAAGCGTAGTCGGTTCACGTTGAGTGCGTCTCAAGCGTTGTGCATTGCAGGCCTCAAGTCGAATGACTAGTCGTTTTTGCAAGGGCGATGGATGACGGCAACGTACAATTCGTGGGGGAGATGGGAAAATGCCCCAAATTGTATGATTTTACGACGCATACTGACGTTTTCTTGACGACCCGCGATGGACACTCGTTTTCTCGCGAGCTTCACAAATGTCAAACGCATCTCTCACGTATCGCATGCCTAACGACCCGTGTGCGGAGTGCCTTAATGTATGAGCAATGAAAATAATTCATTAAAAATAATTGTAGATTAAACTAATTTCCATCGGAAATATTATCGATTTTCCATTCAGTTACGAAAACCCAGAACCTTTTAACTCCTTTGTCTAACAACTGACCGCTTCTACTCCCAGGACTATTTCTTCTCTTTATGCAAATTGTATATTCTTGTCTTGTCAAAAGACCAAAACTTTCCAATTCTTAGATTTCTTGCCTGTACATACATTTATAGTTTTTGCTAAACATAAGAAATTTAAAACAAAGCAAATCTCAAAAAGTTCAATACCATATCATTTATGATACATCTCCTCGACAAGGGTCATTTGTCGATCACTAGTTGTTAAGTTAGAAAGAAGTTAGCAGTGTAGAAAAAGTATGAATAGAATAGAGCTTTGCATATCCTGAAATTTCGAGCCACAATAGTTTTGAGTGAAACGAATTTGAAAGCAAAGAAACTCCGCACTTTAGTGGGAAGCTTTTCTGAAATTTTGGAGCCGTCAAGCGAAACAACGCATTGAAAATATTTAATTTGAAAAAAGATCGAGAGATATAAAATTAGGTGGAGAAGTAACTACTCATATATTTTCATACTCTTGTCATTCTTATTTAATTTTAATTAATTCAATCTGATGTTTTTGAAGCATGTTTCCAGTAAACAATTAGGTCTTAGATTTTAACTAGCCTTCAATTCACTTATCATCAATTGTTTCATTCAGTATATGGTGTATTCTATACAAAATTCACTCATCGTTACTGCAGTAAAAAGAAAGTAATTCGTGACCCCAATTTTACCCTGTAATTTTACTCACACGATATCAATCGCTTCAAACCGAATTTCTTTCTCATTCCATTTGTGAAAACTAAATATACCACCAAACAAACAAACAGTCACCTGAAAAAGCTTTCTAACGTCAAATCGAAAGATTCGATCCACAATATCATCCACACCACGAATTGGAACAGGATGTGAGCGCGTGCCAAAGCTTTCACAAAATTAACACATTCAAGCAGGATATTCACATAGATATTCCATCTTCTCTACACTCACACACAGCTAAAAAAAACCTCAGAAACTCCTTCAAAGTAAGTAATATGCCGAAAACCTGCTTGAATTCCTACAGTCCCGTTCAGTATCCATTCAACAGCATCAGAATAACAAATATGCTCGTCGCGTCGGAAGATTTGTTTCCAAAGTGATATAAGAAAAACAAACTCGGTACTGGTGGCTTTTTTTTGTTTCGTATAGGACATTCACATGCTATATTTCGAAATGGAATGTAAACAAGGCTAATTGTGAGCAAATCGAATCGAAATCCATTAAATATTTACGGATTTTCAAGAGACTTGAAATTCGTTAAACTTTCTTTGTGTGATCCTTTTTACAGACCGTGATATTTCAGTGAACTACGTTCCGGTGAATATGAAAATAAAGTTACCAAGAATGCAGTTTGTTGTATTTCGAGTCCTTATTAAAAAATTGGAATGTGAGTGTGAATCCTCGGCCTGAGATGGTGGCGGACTCGATAGGCCCAGTGATCTGAGGGGCAAAACCACACTGTAGTCGATTCTAATGGAGTTCGAAATGAACATTGCGAGTTGGCAACAATGAAAGCCACAATGCTTGCCTAATCCCAACAATTGTCGTCTCACCTGCGGTAACACGGTCTAATTTACATCTATCGTCTTCCGCGGTGAAATCAACCAGCCTGTAAAGTGTGGTACGCCTTGAATTTCGCTAATATGTTCAACAGTTGTCGCCCCAATCGACCCACTCCTATTTCGGAGCCAGGACGCGGCGGGCGGTGTCCTTTGAACGCAATGAACTTTCATCAGTGACTACGACTACATATTCCCAGCCGCTATTTGCGCTTCTTTCATCACTTCGCTTGTCCTTGTAGTCCTGCAGCTGTGCTCGAGCTGTCATACCATCAGCGTTACGGTAGAGTATTGTTGGTGAAACCGTGATCCAGTGTGCGTTGTTATTTTTTGTGTGAGTGTTGTTTTTGAAATTCTATCGGTCGGTGGCGCTGAACGTTTAACGGGATTGTTTGTTTAGTGCTGTGACATTAATGGCAGATGTATTACCCCTACAAATTGTTGTGTTTCTACGATTTTGTGTAGTGAGTGCCACCAGTGGCCTAGTGGCCGTTAAGACAATGGAAATGATGCAATCCAAGCTAAAGCAGATGCTTACGATTCATGATTGCATAAATGAGCCTTTAGACACTTAACAATTGCAGTGCGTCTTAGATGCTGTCCTGCAGCCCCTTGGATGATTCAACAGGAAGCGTAAAAGCGTATTCATGTCGCTAGAGAGTAGAGAGGGTATGTGCAAAAAACGGAAGATTAGGTGTAAGTGAATGTACTGCAATGTTTGCTTGGACTTTCGAGTTATGCTTATGTGCTCGTTTTCGCACTGAGTTTATGTTTCAATTAACTTCATGGCAATTCAACATGCATCGTGCTATCATTCAAAGAGCTTAATATATACGTGACAATTCAGTCCCAGTTGCCAGGAAAGAATTCAAATGAAGTACAATATACCCTCAAACATACAACTTACGACCACGACTTTCAATTTATTTTACAATTTCCCGCGTTCAACTCACACTGCATCCTGCTCCATTGAAAACAATGCACACCCGAAACACATTTATTACGACAACGAGCCAAAACAATACTTAGTCTCCATTTTCATAGCTACTAGCATACAACCCATCCATGTACATGCAAGTACTGGAATATATTCAGTCGGAGAGCTCATTCACCATAATTAATTGGACTAATGGGAATTTATGTTATGAAAACGAAACAATACGAAACGAAAATGACTGTATAGTCCACTGTTAAAATAGCACACATGACAAACGGTATCAGTACGTACGATGAAAGTTGCTCAGTTACTTCAACGAAATGTAGCTGTTAGACATATGTGTTATTTATAGTATTTTAGTTGGCTTAGTGCATAAAGAAAGTGCAGTTAATTATGGTGGAATGAATGCAGGTATTGTATAACAATGGCTAAAAAAAATTTCAAGCACAGATGAATGAATATTTTGAATTTCCATATGAATTTAAGAAGATTGATTTTTTGAAAAATAAGAAATGTTTTGAACATGTTTATTGAACACAGAACAAAGCAGCACTGTATATTCTGTCAAGTTTTAAAATAAATAAAAAATGCAGGTCCTATAAATTGAAATAAAATGGATTTAGCTTCAAAACGACGTCTGTAGGCTAGTTAATTCGTTAAATTTAGTTAGCTCGCCAAATTTATTTATGATTGATTTAGTTAGGCAATCAGCTATAAAATGTAGCCTGAGGTGCTAAATGTTACTGCTTTTGATATATTCTGAATCAGTAAACTATTTCAAAGTAAAAATAGCTTTAAAAATCTTTGCGCCCAACGTGCGCTGTTTATCAGGATAAAATATCGGTGTAGCATATATTTTTAACGTCAAAAATGAGCCCGATTTCTAAATTTAACTTCAATTTTCTTCAACACCCGTGCTTCATGGCCGTTTTGGAACTTGAGAGTACCGCATGAATCAAAAGCCAATAAGAAACAAAAATATTTACTTCCCACCTTCATCTAAAACAATTCAAAACCCAAAACAGTAATATTTTGAAAAATGAAGCGAAAAACCGTAGCATGGAATAAAATATCTTGAAAACTTGATAAAGATTTGAAACCAAAAAAAGCATCGAAGTTATGGGAAAAATTCAGGGGCTGAATGAAATTGTAAAAAGTGAAAGCTAAATTTGAAGTGCAAAGAAGAAACCCTAGAAGACCATACAGAATTCAAGAAAAGTTCCGAAACTTCATTCAAATAAATTCGGATGCCTGATAAAAACTACTGGAAATTAGAAAGAAACCTAAAAGTTTGTTATGGCAACGATTTGTTCCTCTGCAATCCGTGTTGCAATCTTTGGCTACATTTCCCTCTTCTCCATATCTCCGACACAGCTTTGATTGCTCCTGCAAATTTTTACAGTTATTCAATATTTGCCCAAGTTTGAGCTATTTGAAACACTTTTTGGTAAAAATCTACTACCGATGCCTACAAGTCATCAAGCTGATTCAGTCTTTGCCTGCAGCAAGAGCCTTACGTGCCTGGTCGGCAACTCGATTTAAAGTAGCCGTTTGGATATCTCTGGAGAATTTTCTAAAACTCGTGATGTTAGTTTCCTTCTGTTTTGTAGTGATTTCATCAAGATGGTGGCATTTAATTAGTACCTGTTGGTAGCTTATACGTATGATTGCTGTTCCTGAAGAGCGACCTGCATATTTTTCTGAAACTCAAGATGTTGGGTTCTGCCAGGTTAAAGGTTCGACTAGTAAGCAACACATCTGCATTTTGCATATATTAGGGTCACATTGTCACTTCAATCTTTTAATGCAGTCTATGCTTTCACTTTGTACAGAACGTATGTATTTTTTATACCACTTCTAGTGGTGATAATCATTCCTCCGGATGAGCTAGGTTGAACGCCTCGTAGAGAAAAGGGGCAACTGGTCCAGTCGTAACGAGCTTATTGGGTTCCTTAGAATCTCAGAAGTCTACACAAAGTTCAAAAAAGCTACCAAACTACATTCAAATAAATTTGATAGCCAAGAAATAACTCCAAGGGTTTAGAGACAATGTTTTTACTTTGATCATTTTTTGAAATTAATGGAAGGTTCCAGGGGAACTAGAAAGAAATCCAAAGATGTAGGGAATTAGTGAACATTAGTGAACATTTTCAAAAGCTTTGGAACATTTTTGGAAGATAGAAAAAAAAGTATTAAATACAAGAATCTGAAAAATTAAAAGTCTAATGAACCAAATTAAAAACGCATGTTGTACGCAGTGGCATCACAATGCGGTATTTTTAATGGTGTGAATTGAAAAGCATGTTTATGTATTATTTTGTTAAAAATCTAGTTAAGCCTGTAATTTTTTGCTAATAAAGAGTTTTTGGTCGTTTTTCGATTAAGGTAAATTTGTTTCATCAATTAATGATATGCTTTAACCATTGAAATCGCCAATATAATACAATCTGTTTTAGAACTCGGTAGCACATCAACGTCATTTTTGAACGCACACACTAATGCGTTGCACATGGAAATTTAAATAAAACTGTTTTTTCGCCACTAGCATAATCCTCTCGAGAGCGTTTTCCTTGAAGGGCTGCACCTTGGCAGCGCTGTCAACATTCAATACATGTGGCTTATGTATTGGGTATACAATAATTTTATTTATTAAGCGAAAATATTTTGTTATGGTCTTGCAAATGCCATCCTCAGGTTTCTTCTCACTTCTCATTGCAGAACTGAACCAGCTTATGGTGTTTGCTAATGCCAAGGTTTCCCGCATTTTGTCTCTCCTCTTTGAAAGTTCGTAAAGGTTTTGTCTTTTGGTCGAACTTTGAGTCGTAAGATCGCTGGTGGTTATGAAAAATTTCCCAATAAATTAACTTTCCAGCTCAATTAGTCTTTAGGTGTTCTGCGAGCGAGACTTGAAACTTTAGACCACAAAGAAGATATAGGGAGGAATAAACATTTATTTTGTTTTGCCATGTTTTGCAGCTAGAAATGTTACTGAAACTGTTCTGGCACGTTGCTAAGCCATTGACCCATTAAAGATGGGTATGAAATATTGGGCAGGGTTTACAACATGTTAAGTTGAGCTTTATTAACTAATAAGTTACTAACTAAATTATTAAAAATTAGTATATCTAAAAATTATTATGGAATATTTTTAAATAATTTTTAGAAAGCAATAACTTCCTTAGTTTTCGGTTTCGATACTTATGCAAACGTTTTCCTCAAGATCGTTGAGTTTCTTGAACGTCCTCTATCTCTGGCGGGATTTTCATCACCACGATTTACAGACTTTGCGCTGTTTCGTGCACTAGGAGAGCTGATATTCACTTTCAGGCTTAATGCATTTCGCCTGTTCACAGCTACATGGGCAAAGTGCTGACAGCTATAACCCAGTGATTACCCTTATTATGGTTGCTGTGCTTCAATTTTGTCTATTAGATGACATATTGTTTGGATGTTGTATACTTATGTGTCCGATATCAGCAAGAGGGTCGTAACCAGCTATGAGGACCAATTTTTCGGTTTGAGGAAGAAAATTGCTTGCAAATGGAAGTCCTAAGCGTGGAGATCTACCTTGGTTTCATCCGGTGTAAGTCGAATAACGACATTTAGTTTGTTTTGCTCGAAAAGAAAGTATATATAGTACTGTACCTTCTCCTAAGTGAGGAACTTCGTTATTTTCCTGTGGTCGAATGAAGTAGTGGACTCATAGTTTACTTTTAGACTCATGGTTTTCTTAGACTCATAATTTACTTTTAACTTTTTTAGTTTGTAGACTGACATTGTTGCCTTTTTTTGTTCTCCATGTTTTGACTGCATCTTTTCTGTTTTCGTCAGCTTCCGTTGGAATTTTCTTTTTTTCGATACTGCCGTTCTGTTTAAAAATTATGCCCTGGAGTTCCTTGGTCTATTTTTTCAAGCTGTTTGTCCTGTTTCATAAATTATTCGTATTGCTTCTTTTACAAAACTGTCTAGTTATTTGATTTAAATTTTTCTCAGGTTATCTAATCTGTTATAAACGTTCAGTTATCTGTACATATAGAAGTGAAGCTATCTGTTTCGAAGAAAAATATAAGGTTCACTTTTCCAAAAATTCACATTTATATCTATGCATAAGTGTATCTATATACATCAAAAACATATTCAGTGATCAAATGGAAATTTTCAAGAAATAATTATGTATATAATGAGAAGGTCTGCTAAGTTTAACTTTTTTTATGATGGTGATGTGTTCGGCCCTATGATGGCGGCGGGTATTTTAATGAATTTTCGATTACCATTTTATTCCCAAAGAAAAGAACATAGAAAAAAAATATGCAGAAGGAAAACTTATAATGTTTTAAGGTTGGCTATGATAGCTTTTTTTGAAATTTCGAACCCTAAGCAGGCATTGAGTCCTTAAAAAAAGGCAAAAAATTGTAAAGTTTGTAATTTCAATAACTTCTGATAGAGTCAACAAATAGTTACGAAATTCACTATTCTTATCAGCGATATGTGCACGAAAGCTAGTTGCTCTGGGAGGCTCGTGAAAAAATTCTCCAAATCACCCAGCTTCCTAAAATACTTTTGTTTTGTAAAGGTAAACGATTGGAAAATTCGATGATATGCTGATACAGTCAGCTTAAAATATTCAGAATTCTTCAATTCGCGAAAACAGTAGCCTTCCCCAAATAACCTCTATCCGAACACTCAAAAAATGATTCCGTGAGAACTCAGGACCGAATCGTCAGATGAAACTGAAATTCAGAAAATAGATTGGTATTGAATAGAATCAAGTCTAGTATTCCGGGCCTATAAGAATGTCAGGGATTCGATCAATCGCAAAGAATCTACGGGACCTATAACCTTGGACATCGAGAAAGCCTTCGATACCGTATGGCATCAAGGTCTCATACAAGCTCTTAAACTTTCAGTTCCCAATTTATCTGGTGAAAATAATATCATCGTAAACTTTACCAGTACTATTATAGATGGAAAATTAAAATTAATCTGTTAAAAACAACGGCTATATTCTGCTCTCGTAAAAGGAAGAGACTCCATTTACCTAGCCGAAATATAGATTTCCTCGGCAAAGAAATACCTTGGGCGGACAATGATCGATACTTAGGAATCGTCTTCGATAAGAAACTTACCTTTAGAGACCATATCGAAGAGACGTGCACTAAATTATCTAAAGCCATTTGCGCTCTGTATCCACTGATAAACCGCAAGTCTAAAATGTCCACAGAAAATATGACGATGATATATAAATTGGCTCTTCAGCCAATAATACTATATGGAGCTCCTACTTGGACACAATGTGCCAAAACTCACAAAAATAAGCTGCAAGTCACGCAAAACAAAGCCCTAAAATTAATAAGAAATAAACCATTTTATCACTCTACAAGGAGAATCCACCAAGAAGCCTATGTAAAACCAACACCCGAAATATTCAAAACCCATTAATTAGCAGGCTGTTTTCCTAGAGTAAAAATTGTTTTGATTTTGCAAATTTAAAATTTTTGCATCTCTTGCAATTTTGTAAATGTTGAAGCTATCTAACCCTATAGCTTCCGATGGGACCCTTTTGTCTGTATTTTTTTGAGCAACAGTAGGATTTTTTTTTATATAAATACGCTTTATAAGAACTGGCATTTAAGGCAATACTATTGTTTTTAGGTTTTTTTCCTAGGAAAAGATTCTCAAATAATGATACCGATTTGTTTTTGACGCATCTAGTTAAGGCGGTTTTACGTTTGAAGAGTAGTACTAGAGCGCAGGATTTTGAAAAAGAGGTAACAATGACTAGGAATCGGACACACATTTTCCTTAGTTTTCATTGCATGATTATGAAGGCCTAAAGGTGCCATGTTTTTCAAAGACATTTATGTAATAGAGAGATAACAATTAAACTGTTTGCCTCCGTTTGTGAAGGCCGCAGGAATCATAAAGAAGAAAAATATGTCCCCAAATCAGCCTTCAATTTAAATTTATTTCAACTTAACACTGTGGTTATATTAAACATTTTCAAAGGAGACGGTATAGAAAAAAAAACGTTTTTCAATATATGCTTAAAATCGTTGATTAAATTCTCCTTATTCCTGCTTTGTCAAAAAATAACGTCCCTCAACTGTTTTTCCCCTTAACTATATCCAAATAAAAGTATGTTAACTAACTTTGTTATTATTATGTTTATTATTATTACTATTAACTAACTATGCTAACTAACTAGAATTTGTTTGAAACTCCTGAAACAGTTTTAATGTCGATCCACCTCAAAATTGACATTTCTAGTTTCAAAACTTTGGCTATTGACTAATGCAAACGTCAATATCAATACAACACGTTTTCAACGTATTTAAGCTTCAAATCCATACGAACAAAAGAGCATCTCGAAAATATTCAAAACATGTAGTCCATAACAATATTCCGTTTTTCAAATAACCTCAACAAATGCGTTCGACAATATTCACTTTATGATTGTGTCTACATTCATTCAAGTTTCAGAACATTCATACCAACCGTACAACATTCAGAGAGCACCAATCATAAAATACGAAAATTCCAAAACGTTTCGAGATATTATTATAAAATTCCTTGACAACTTTGAGTTTTATTACAAGTCAGCCAGGCGACAACCAGGGGGCTTTGACAAAGGCTTTTTCTTGAATACGTTTACTGCTAAGAATGCAGTCTTGTCGCAATATATCGCACCAGGGTTACTTCGTTACTTTAACCCCAGGATTTTCGATATAATCCTTTTGACAATATCCGTCTGGTATTAGAAATATTTGATGCGTGAGATGTGAATCTATAGATTCGTAGATGCGATGTGGTGAAGTATTTGAGAATTGAACAAGACACTGAAATATCTACATTCTTCAAATTGCTTTGAAAAAGTTTGGTACTTGATCAAATTTATGAATAGAATGAATTTTACCTTTGGTTTAAAATTTTATAGATGCAATATTTTTTCGAAATGCAAAAAATAGCTAGTGTTAAAAATAAATAAAAACTGATGAATACTACTAATACTATGAATACCAGAAGAATAAAAACAGATGAATGCTATGCTCTACTTCCACTTTCAGCTTTATCCAATCAAATAAAATGCACCTAAATATATTTTTCTACAATCATGTTTCCTTAATTTCTGTCAATCTCTGTCTCTAGCTCTTTTGAAGCATGTCACTCCTCACCATCACTTACATCAATTTACTTCCTTCACATGTCAACAACTCAAACCTCTTCGACCAGCACAAAATCCTTCCAAATGTCTTACGCAAATTAGTATCTATCTCATGTTCGGTGCAAAGTTGCTGGCTACATCATAAATTACTCGGTTGTTGGCAATTTCGTACTCGTATTGCCCCAGCTGTCTTGATTGCTCCTTGCATGCAGCAGTCAGCTGTCGTTTTCACCGACGTCGTTGTCAGCATGTAACAGGAGCAGGTATTAAAGCAGTTTGCAGACACATCGACATTCGTCTTGTGTCTAAATGAAGAAAAATTCCAAAAGAATATATCAAATGTTTTGCAAAGTATCTGTGATATCTATGGACGTATTTTCTTCGGTACACCTTAGACGCAAGAAGCACAAGTGTACACCGGCTACGAAGAATGATGTGATGTCGAGGCTGCGATGGTATGTACGAGACTGTAAATGGCATGTCATCAATTGCGTTGGATTTAAAAGATGGCTTCTGTTTTGCTGTAAATCAAGATTGTTTTAGGGAAAATATAGGGAAAAAAATCAATGTAGAAGGGACAGGAGTAGTTGGAGTGTACATGTTGTTTTCACTGATTTAGAGGGCCGTAACTAATCGGACCTGATACGATATGCAGATGATTCAAAGTTAACAGATACTCAATATTTATTTGAAAAAATAATGGACAAAACAACAGGTATTTTTGAACTCTAAATACACTAAAGAAAATCGCGCCCAGTGTGGGCAACAAAAAATTAAAAAAAAATCCAAACCTTTTTCGAATCAATTTTTTTATATCCTCTAAACAAAACTAAACCAAAACTTTGCATCGAATGCATTTCAATATTAAATCAATACTCTGGAAATCTCTTTGCTGTGAATATTATTACAAGCTATGTATGCCAATGAATTTTATTCACTTTTGTAAATTTTTCAATTTTCATTTAGGGAATATTCAGAAATTGAGTTAAACTAAAATATGTATTGAATTTTCGCATCAAAATCTGTCTCCACCTAACGAAAAAAAATACTGTATTTCAAAGCTCCTTAACTGTAATCACTTCACATTTCAATTTACAGCTGTTATCACTGGAAACTTCTGAAAAATCTGCAATAAAATTATATTGGTAATACTTTCCTGGCAATTTGTTACATTCCTCAAATGAATTCAAATCATATTTGCGCTAAGCCGCCAAACATCATTAAGTTTACATACATTCCTCCTGAGGAAAAATAATTTCGCGCCTAAGAAAACGTAAAAAGTCGAATTCACGATCCACCTTAATTCTCTTCCTTCAATTATTAATTTTGCACCAAAGCAAACAGCATTCAACTGCCAGGGGAAGAAAAAATAAATACACTGCCTCTCGCAAAGAGCGACGTTTATAGCATAATCTTCTTAAATTTTCCATCACACCCTCTGCTACGGAAGCGAAAGGAAATTGCTATCCACCTTCATCAACATCATCTGCAAAGCGCAAAAAACACCATCTCTTCTAGTATTCTCACGATTTTTCACTAAACAATTCATATACGATTCTCATGTCGGCTGTCTTTACATCCATGTCGACTCGTCATGACCTGCACGGCAATTTAAAAACCTATGCGCGAGACAGAGAGAGAACCTTCGCCAGCATGCTTCATTATTCTGTTAGTATTTTTTTAGTCCATTAATATTCGCCGGGTGGCAGTGATGGTGTTAAGGTAGGAAATTTGATGAAGTACCTACTTTTCGAGTTCTAGTCGAATTCCACTTGCCGTGTTTAGTGTACGTACAACGGACAACAAGTAAACAGAATATATAAAGCAGCCAAAGTTGAAGGAGGCTGAAGCTTCGAGGCAGGATATGGATTAGATTGTATGAAACTTGCGCTTCTGTGAGTGTCATGTAGTGCATAGACAAATGAAAATGGTGCAGTAGTAGTGGCTGGATGAAACAGGTTGAAAATTGACCGGACGATAGAGATAAACTGGAGTGGTGAATTTCAGTAGATAAAAACGTGGAACATATAAATCCAGCTTACCAGGTCACTCAGGATATTAGATGTTTTTTTTGGGAGGATTTATGTAAAAAGTGCGTAGGTTTAATGAAGAAGAATAGCATTTTAGTGGATTCTTCAAAAATAATCTCAAAAATTCCGGTAGTTCCGAAAAATTTTTTTGCATATTGAAATGTCATTTATGGGTAAAATTATGCGATTTCATGAAGAAACTGTCCATATTTCAGTGTATAGAGGCAACAGTTACACAGAAAGATTTAACACAATATTGAAGTGGCACTGGGAAGAAACTAAAAAGGTATCGACGCACCAGAAAGATATCAGAATAATAGCTTAGTGCGAAACTGTGAGGAAAATCATATTGCGAATGTTAGAAGATGTGAATTTCATATTTCACTTACATAAGTATAGTCTCATTAACTCTTTTTAAAGTTAATATTAACTTAGAAATGGTAAATGTTGTGTGGTTTTCTCCTAGATATTTCTCAATGGGAATTCATCAGACAGCATCAGGTGGCTGACTAAATATGTAACCTCTTTCAACTAACAGACAATATTATCTAAAGGTTAGGTTAGGTTAGGTTGAAGTGGCTACTAATCTACAGGGGCCTGACGACCAGCACACATAAGCACAAGTGAGGCCCGTTGTGATGCCACAATAATTAGTGACTCTCTTCTATTCACTAAAGTCAGGAGACCAATTGCTTCCTTTGACAAACCGGACTATCTCCTTTAGATTTACCAGGGACAATTCCGTCAGGTTTGAGAGAAAGGGTGCACCAAGTGCCGCCAATCTTCTCCTTGCCAAAGCTGAACACTGGCACATGAGTTGAAGGAAGCTTTCCTCCTCATCCTTAGAGCCACAGCTCCAACAGAAATCATTAATATCTACGCCCAAACGCTGTGCATGCCGCCCTATAAGGCAGTGGCCTGTTACGACGCCCACAGTGCAACGAAGGGTGCTTCGAGTTAAACCTAAAAGCTGCTTGGTGCGATGCGCATCCATGGATACCTACACGGTTGAAAAATATGGTGTTATTTTGATAAAAAAATATATACATAAAAATCCAGCTAAAAAAAATATCAAATAGATAAATGCAAACAATATCAAACACAAACTTTTAAGTTATAGTTTTTATAAACAGTTTATATCAATGTTTTCGATAAAGCTAAATATAAACATGATATAAAATGATTATAAATTTGTTTACTATGGCAAATATCATATTGATATAAAATTTACTATGCCATTTAATAATGAAATATATCAAATCGATTCACATGTTTTATACATGATGTTTATTTCTGGGAAAAGTTGAAATAAGAAAAACTGGGTTAATTTGTAAATGAATATTGAAAAGAAGCATATAATTTACACTGACATAGCAAACATAGCTTTCCAATTATATTTAAGTGTTTGCTTGTTTTCATGTTTGTAAATCCATTTCCAAACATAGCCTGAATGCAGAACTTTTTTCAAAGGTTTTCACGTAAAAAAGTAAAGTCAATCTCAAGTAACAAACAATTAAACAGTGCTTAATTTGGCAATTATATATTATTCAAGATCTCAGTACATTTCTTTTACATACACATATATAGCTAATTTAACAGCATTAAAAATCTTTATAAAATGAAAAAAAAATGAAATGGTAAAGTAGTAAGATACAAGTAAAGAGAAGCATTGTTTTTTTTGTCTATAGTAGATTCTGGTAGTCCCAATGAGGTTATAGCTTCTGTGAAATTATCAAGCCTCGCCACGATTGATTCCAAATTTTGAGTGGCAATATAAGTTTTATTCAAAACATTATGATCTTGCTCTTTCACCGTGTTTGGGGAAATTTCATTGTCATTTCCCAAATTTATATTATTATTGCAGGTTAGAATAACTCTAGTTTTAAGATGACATTTTAATGAATGTTTTCTTAAACCGCTGTAAGTATTAAATTCTGAGTTGCACGTTGCGTTAGAAACACATTTCAATTTCAAAAACTTCGAATCTAACAGTAAATGTACAAGCTTTATATGTTTTGTGATTTTAGAAAAATTCTGATAAGATTTTTTACAAAGAAAACACGTAAAATTATTCATCCTACAGAAGAACTAAAATGCAATTTGAAAACTATTTGGTTGGAAGTTTAAAGAATATGAGTATAGTATTCATAGAATAGAGTATATGTTATTCATGTAACACTGCGTTATCTTATATGTATATTGTAATAGTGAATATGGGGAGGTTTCTCAAACCAAAACTTAACAGGTGTTCGCTTGAATCATTTAAATGTGTCGATATTTTCTACGTTAAGATCATTAAGTAAGCAACCTAAGTGACAAATAGCGCAAATTGATTTGGTATTTAAGTATAAATTCATATTTTGAGTATTATTTTCTTAAAAATTGTTATGGTTTGTTTTTTTTTTCTCTGCTAGAAATTACTTTTGGTGATTACATTAAGAGAATCAGTTCATTATTTTAAAAATTTTAGATGATTTGGCTCTGATATTCAAGGATATAATGCTTACTAGAGATGCGGAGAAGCTATTAATTAGATTTTTTTAAAATCCTTTATCTCAGTGCAAAATTTCGAATGGAGATCTTTTATTATGCTTGTCATCCTTCGTGCTGTTATCTTATATAAGTAGCTTTGTATATACAGCCAAAACAATCTAACATTTGAATTGTACTCAATGTTGCAAATAAAATGTAGCGTAAATACTAAATCCAGGGCGTGCAGAAAATCAAAAGACGACTTCAAGGGTGTTATTTGGCTATCAGCCACGATAAAATATTGTTGAATATTACTTTTGTCGTCACCTACTGCAATAATATAAGGAGACCTTCCAGTAGAGCCTTCTAAGTAAGCTTCATTCGTCGATCCTCTCTGAATGACACATATAATACAAAAGAGAACGATTAAAAAGGGCTATTTAGATTTAAAGTAAATGATAACTTACTCTCTTAAACTGAATGATTCTTTCAACAGCATTTTCGTCAGATAACCTATTTTGCTTTTTTTTACCACAAGGAGCGGGAGGCAAAAGCCGCAGGAGATTCAATATTGAAATTGTTTAACCATTCCAATCTATGCAATAATGATTATTTAATGTAGTTATGTTTTATTTTTGCATTTTGAATGTAGATTTAAGTAAATATTATTTAAACCTTTTTCTCTATCAGCTTCTGTGTACAGTATCTTCTTTCCCGTTTTTTTATCACTGTAAATATACAGGACTGATAGCTATCCGCCCATGTTTCACAAAATTGGGTTACACCAAAGCTCAACTCAAAATCATAGGATATCTTCGAAATAAAATATTATATTAAATTTTAGCATCTCATATAATACCTAAACTTACCAATTCTGGGCATGCAAAGTAGACTCTAGAGATTTCAAAAATTATTATTTTGTTTGACAAATTCACGTCGATAGTTCAGTGTTGTCTCTAGCTTAGCTTTGACAATTTCAATTTCTTCTGGCAAGATTGCACTTTTTATAATTTCCACGTCTTTTAACACAGACGAACTAACTTGTTCAGTTATTGTTTTAGCTTCAACACCTCTTATTTCATTTTCAATTTCTTTTTTTCGTTTTCTATCATTTTTCAATTTTATTTGCAAAAATCCATTATTGCTTTCATTATGCAATACGTCCAATAGCAAGGAAAAATTTTAACACATGAGTCTGCTACGGCTAATTGTTCTTCTTTACTTGGCTTAAAAACGAATGTTTCCTGCACATAAGATGCTATTAACTTTATTACGATTCATCGTTCTTTTTCTGTCAGAAAGCCCTTATCACTATAAATATTCAAAACGTCAAGACCGAATTGTTTTGTTTTTAAATAGGATTTAAGAGAGTCAGATGTTGCTATTAAATTTGGACCGATTACTGCATTTGAACGTTTCATAGGCACTGCACATTCATTATTACTCTCACTTTCTACGCCTTTTTTAAAATGAACTTTCAGAATAAAGTCTGGATGGCTATAAAATTGACACAAATACTGCATAAATATGTCCTCTTTTATCTCCACTCCAACTTTATTTCTAAAACACAAAAAATCGCTAAGTGGAACATTAGTACCATCTAAAACCGAAAGAACGAAATCTTTGTAAGATAAGCGATCAACACCATCCGACGTACACTTTTTAAAACGCACAGTTTTCCTAATTTCGGGATATTCAACCGTAAGAAACAGTCCTTCGAAAAATATTTCACTTAATACGGACAACTATCATACACAAACTAAGTAATTCGCACCTTCTAAGTACCCTCAAAACTAATTCTCTGCATCGTCAACTATTGCACAATCAATGCTGCAGTTTATGCGTGTTACTTTTTTTACACCAAGTTGGTGTAAATTTGATGCTCATTATGTTATAAATATGCGTTTTTCAAATGAAACGAAACGAATTATATGCGTAGAAGCTAATTGATATCACTGATAGATCAAATCAATAAGCAAAAGATATACATTTTAACAAACGTAATATAAACTTTATAAATATATGGTGTAAAAGTGAAATTGATTTTCAGAGATGCATAAGAAATATATATTTTTCGTATAGAAATGAACTATAAAAGCTAGTTTTATCATAAATATGCGAAATTTGGTATAGATAAATGTTATAAGGCCGCATTTATAGAAAAATAATGGATTTTACCCCAAAATTTTCAACCGTGTAGGACTGCCTTGTTATCGCACAGGATGATTCATCTGCCCAGGAGTTTTTAGCGTCCTCAATATATTTTTGCCTTATGGCCAGTTTGACTGATGTCATCGGTATACCTATTGAGAAGGAGCAAGAGACCTCAGGTAGCAAAGTCACAAGCCTTGCTAGCTCATTAGTCTCACAGTTGCTCTGAAAACCTCTATGTCCAGGTACCCAAATCAATTGAACAACCGAATGTCTCGACATCTCCCTAAGAGATGCACGGCATTCAGCAACAATCATGGACACTGTACAAAAACCAGCAAGGGACTTAATAGCCACTTGGCTATCTGTGAAAATACCAATATTGACCCCGAATATTCGATTACACAGAAGCCAGTCGACTGCCTGATAAATAGCCGCAACCTCCGCCTGAAAGACACTACAGTGGTCTGGTAGATAGAGGGACAGCTTGAAATTCAGCTCATCTGAGTATACACCACTCCCGACTCTATTGCTTAGCTTTGAGCCGTCAGTGTACACATGGATAAGCCCATTATCAAGGGTGACACCGTCACACCATTCTTCACTGCGAAGAATGCGAGCTGTGAGCTCCAAACCCAGTAGGCATTGCAGAGCGATGTAGTCAACAACCACTGGTGCGGGTACTCCCTCGGCCAAGATCATCGCATGACCGAACTCTGTTCTATTCCATGCTGAGTACAATGCCAATATAGCAGCACAAAAAGTGCCTTTGTAGGGTAGAAAGAGCGCTCCAGTTACCAGCAGTGCAGCCATTCTCCGCATATTATTATCTAAATAGAAGATTAATAAAAGAATGGAATTTCTTGTTTCAGCACTGAATGAATTAGACCACAAAATCACCTAAACCTATTGTAACAGCCTATTTAGACATAGAATTAACGAGGCTGACGTGCTTTTTTAATGTTAATTATAAAATTGGATATTTTCTTTGGATATTTTGAAAAAACATATGTAGATGATAAGAAAAACCAGCTTTCAGGAGTGGCAACAAAATATTCAACGTCTTAAAAATGCATTTAATGGAAAAAGTGCTGAAGGGTGTCAACTTCTTCTGACTTTGTTTACTTGTTTGCAAAAATACATGTTGACGTCTTGTTATTTCGCCAAAAACTCAAGAACTACACTATACAAAAAAAACCTTTTGATTTTTTAGCTGGTCCACCTTAGTGATGCAAAACATAAATAAATATGGAATAAAATATGCATTTTCGGTGATGATTCCTTGTAACTTTTAGCATCTTAAAATGGCAGTTTCGTTTATTTATGTGCCTGCGTACTTGAAAATTTACCTTTTTACCCACTATAAAATTGTTCACAGAAAGAACTCTCGCTCTTTCTAGTTAGACACTGCACTGTATTGTAGTTACCAGTATCTTGGACCGATAAATCCGGAGAAATTTTAATTTCAAATTCGTAGTCATCTGCAGCGATGTTTTTGTAATGATTGGGTGACTAACTGAATATGTTCAGCGCAAGTTTACACGTACTTGACTTTGTACACTACCCTATAGTGAACGTCTATCTCTTCTTAATATTTCTCTCTTTGAGCAGCGGAGAGCTTACTTGGATGGGTGTTTCCTGTTCAAAATCTGTCTTCCTCATTAGCATTTTTGTTCATTGAGCGGGACTCCGTAAGGCCAATCAGGTCCTCCATTATATTTTAAGTACCGTATGCTCGTACTAACATTTTTTCTACTCTCCCGTTTTGTGACTCTTTCGCACTCACAATAGTCTTCAACTTGGTCCTCTTCCACAATCTATTGCCTTTTTCAAAAATATGGTCCGTAGTAAAATTTTCGATTCTAGTTAGTTAATTTTATTTTCTATTCTTGTTTATAATGGATTCTTTCTTTTCTTTTTTGCTCTACTTAATTTTACTTTCTTATTTAACACTTTAAGAATTTTTTGTATATTTTTATTGTTATATATACTTATTTATATGTTTCTAATTAATTTTATTTTCTATTTTCTTAATAGATTCATTCTTCTTTATTTTTCCTACTTTATTTAACTTTATTTAATTTACCACTTTAATTATTTTTTTTCCTACTTAATTTTACTTTGTTTAATCTACCACTTTAATTATTTTTTATATACTTATATTTATTTTTACTCATTTACTTCTTACTATTTTTTATTAGGCCGGTTTCTTTTTGAATTGGTTATTCGTGTTTGTAATGGATTTTTTTTTTTTTTTTGTTTTTGTAAATTTTACTTTATTTTATTCTAACTTTAATTATTTTGTATGCATATATTTATATATTCTTATTTAGTTCTTGTCATTTTATTTTGTTCTTGTATTCAATCTGTTATTGGGAAGCTTTGCCTGTTGTATTGAATCCGTACCAAAATAAATAAATAAAATAAATAAATAAATATCTTGAAAAATGTTTGTCTAAAATGTGGCAATTATTATTTCTTTGATCTTTTGATTGACGGAGATGGAAAACAAAATTCATAAATTTTGTGTGCAACAGTCATAACAGTGCATATTTTGAATTGGAAGATCAAACCGTAATCCTAATGGTTTAAGCCTCCAAGCTGTTACAACGAAGAAAAAAACCACCTATATTAAATGAATATAAGTTTATTCAATTAGGCAACTCATGTTAATCGTCGACCGAGCTGATGCATTTCTTGTTTGTTATCGTCAGTCAGAACGTTCGATTGCTCAACTGTGATCTTGCTGGTTCAATTCAACAGTTTAATTTCTGATTCTAATCTTAGCTATGAATGCAATGACAATTCGTGTCGAAATTATTTTATCCAACTCAAAGGGGAGAAATCTTCTACCGACCATCTGTTACGAGACTAGTTACCGCCTTGCCCAATCCAAAATCATTTCATCCGCTGGCTAGCATTACCGATGCTGCCAATTAAATCACAAGTTGTGACAAAGATACTCCATCAATTAACAAGGTCGACAGATTCTTTTATTCATTGCAATGATAAAGGGCCTCAACATCTCCGCTTACAATATTCAATATTCCAGTGCCAGCATAAAACTATTGCTCATCAATCATGAATGATACAACAAAGTGTTTGTGCTTATGATTAAACCTAAAGCGCAATTTCCCATGTACGTACGCGCAGGTTAGAAACTAATAAAATTGATTTTGACAAACCTAAATTAGAAGAAATAAAGAAAATTTTCTCACTGGCCAATACCCGGCGTCATAATGAAAATCAATTTTCCTGCTGTATTTCCCGCGCAGATCAGTCAAGTTTTTTTGTTTCAGAAAAAAACGGTGAAGGTCGAGCATCAAACCCCGTGAGATCCAGCACTCTATTATCAATTTTAGAGACACGAAACCTAGTTCTGTTTTCTTCCTACTAAATGCCTAATTTAGGAAAATAATCGCGGAAAAACAAAATATCATACAACAATCACGTCTGCAACGGTACACTTGATCAACCATGTATTATGTCCAGAATGAGAAGAGTTTTTAAAAATTTATAAAAAAATTTCATCACACCGCTTGAAGTATAATCATAGCGATACCCTTCAAACATGCTTTCGCCAACCACCTGCTGTCGACTCTGGTAACTTTCATCGACGGCCATGTCATAGTCGAGGGCGACTTCAATGCTAGGGCTTTGGGGTGACGGCGGCGTATAGTAGAGATGGTGTTGAGGTTGAACTTTTTGGTGCTTAAAATGGGCTCTACGCTAACATATCGAAGGCCCCTTGTGGACGAATCCAATCCTGATATCACCATGGTATCGGAAGGAAACGTGGCCCTTGTGAGTGATTGGAGGATGATGGTAATGGCTACACAGGTAATGACCATAACTACATTACCTTCTACACCACTGAAAGCAGACACAAGCAACACCACTCATTTTGGAGAACGCTTATTTGAAACGGAGCCAGGCTACACAGAAGTGAGATGGTAACGTCGATAAACCTGAGACTGGCGGAAAGAGCTCCACCCATTCGGGCTGCAGTGACTCATGAAGCAGTCGAAGCTACTGTCTCTAGCACTATGGGTCTGATTCGCAGAACATGCGATGTTTCAATGCCCGGACGGCAACCATTCCATGAAAGGAGGCAGGCTTGCTGATGGAACGATAAAATCGCTGAACTGCGATACATTGTTTTGGCGTATAGACGCAGAGGAGCTTATTGCCGTGGTGTCTGGGATGAAAAACAGGAAAGCCCCGAATCCTTATGAAGCAATTAAAGTCGTTATGGAGAGTCAACCGTGGCTATTGCTGGATTTATATAATTCAAGTTTAATGACGGGGTGCTTCTCATCGTGTTTGGAATTTTCTCAATTGCTGCTCATCGCTTCAGACAATCCGTCCGCGTAGCGTCCACTTTGTATGGTAGACATGGCGGGGAGGCTCCTCGAGTGGTTGCTGAAGCTACGGCTGCTGTCAGCAATTATGATTTGTCTGACAGACAGCATGGCTTTCGAAAGGTGCATTCAACAGCTGACGCCATCTCAGCTGAGATTGGGGCGGTAGCAAGAGAGGAGGAGTCTTGCCGCAGCACCCGGACGATTGTTCTGCTGGTGACGTTAGATGTCCTAAATATCTTCAATTCGGCAAGGTGGACAGGGATATGCTCTAGGCCTTCGAAGGCTCTAACGCACTCACGTTCGCAAACACTCCAACTTTGGAAACAACGTTAGAGTGCAATGAACAAAAGCCGCTGGACGCTTTTGGGCCTTTGGGTCAGCCGTGGTTGCGGAGAGGTAAACTTTTACCTGTACCAATTCTGAACGGGGCATGGTTACTTCAGAAACTATCTTAAAAGAATGAATAACATGCGCACACCGAACTGTCGGTACTGTATGGTTGAGATCGTACTCCTACCATAAATTTTTTGCGTCCAGTTGGTTCGCAAGTATAAGGAGCAGCTTCGAATCAACGATTGGATGGTCACGCCAGAGTCGATTGTGAAATCGATGCTGCACAATGAAGATAACTAGCGCACAGTCTCAACGTATGTTGAGAAGATACTGCGCTTAAAGCCAGAGGAGAGTTGCATTACCGACCCACAAACTGTGATAAATTCTAAAATAAATAGGCCCCTATAGATGAGCAAGTACGACCCAGTTGAATTAATACAAAAGCGGATTCCGACCCGGACCTTTGTGGCCTGTCTATGGCACTTTTTAGTAGGTAAAAATCTAACATAACCTCTGGTTTGTTGACCCAAGTATCTATTGAAAAAAAATGTTGGCCATCTACAACGAAAAAAAATATTACTGCTCCAAAGCTAATAAAATGAGGAAACGTTTTCTTAGAACTTATACTTAAAAAAATGCTTCCCTACCCACTCCCGATGGTCCAATTCACTTTCGTCCAATTTACCAATAATTACACTCAGCTTGCCAATATATGTCATTTCATTTACATCACCTTTTGGGACACTTGTTGCAGTAATTCAAACAACTGTGACCTTTCGAAAATTGGTAGCGTTTTTGAAATTGACGATTTAATTCATAATTGTTGTGAGAAGAACATAACATGAGTATAAGCCCGAAGCCTTTGATAAGCCATGGCGTGACGGACTAGTACCTATGTAAGCTTATTAAATCTTTACTACTCATTTACTTCTGTAAAACTGACCAATCCTTTTAAACCTGCGCACTGTCAATGTTAGCACCTAGAGCTTATCAAAAGTATATAATTTAACTGCCGATTTACCCCAAGGCTCAGTGTTAAGTCCTATTTAAAGATCTATCTAAAGCTAACTTCTCACTCACACATTGAAGTTACTAAATCCATAATATTAAAAGGTGTTCGCTTCGCATTTCCTTTTATGAACAGGAAGTGTAAACTCTTTTTAACTAATAGACTGCTTATATCCAAATCCGCGATCCACCCGAACATTCCATATAGTTACTGATTATGGAAAATTTGTACCACAACACATGAAATAAATTGTATTTCTTCTTCTAATGTTTCAACTTTCGAGGTTTCGAAAAATGTTCGGATGACAACCCCAAAAATATTTGTACCTTATAACTTTCCTTTAACATTTTTACCTTATAACTAATGCGGTCACCTTATTAAAAAGAAATTCTAGCAAAATGCTGCCAGCTTTGTCCATGTTTCACCAAATTTGTACAAGAATATGCTGCCAACAAATTTACATAGGATACAGCATTTCAGTTTATCATGCTCACCTTTACTTTTTACGGAAAAATGCCTGGGCAGTTTCATTTCAAAAAAAAAGTGCAACAAAACTATAAGTTTTTATTACATGTTTCAGTGTTTTTTCTTCCGGTTGTATCCCTCATATCTATTGTATGATCAGTGAAAATGTTTCTCCTCTTAGCTAATAAAGTGTCTTAGCAAAGACACTATTATTGAGACTATTATTAATACTAGAGAATAATAGGTTTGTTACTAAAAATTCATGAAAACTTTTATATGCGTGTGACCATCTGTTGCAAGAATATTATAATTTAATTGATCATAAAAGAAAATCCACATCAAACACATCAAATAGAAACCAGTAGTGTCCCACTTAACACAATCATTAAACACATCATACAATTCCATTTCATTTAAATTGATGTCCACCCTATTCGACATCGTTTCGAACAACTGAAAGTCATCCGCAAAGTGTTCGCTTACCATTTTCTCACTGTTTAGTTTATTCCAAACGAGGAACTTCAAAATGGTTTTCTTTTCACGTCCAACCAATAGAAGAACCTTGAATGAGTACTTATCTTTTATTTTCCTTTTTTCGATTTTTTCTTAACCAAGTTTCGTTTTATTTCTTTATTTTCTCTTCGTTTCTTCAAACAAACTGTTTTTGTTGCTTGCATTCATTTTCAATGGGTTCGAAGTTTGTCCTTATTCCGTTCATGCCCACGTGATGGTTTTGTTGTTTTCTTGGATCTTAGTATGGTTAGATGTGGTAAAATTGTATATGTTAACTTAAACTTTTTTTCATTCAGATTCAAACAGAATTACATAGATGTCTAGTTCACGATAAGAAATCCTCGATAAGGTACATATGTAAGAGCAACATGGGGAATTATGCCTGACATTGATGCTAGCCTTCAGATGTGGTTTCGGACTTCAGTAAAGTTTTTTTTTACCTTTCTTTCGTTCGTGAGAAAGAAAGATATCAAATTCCGCAAAAACTCATGTATAGTTGGTTTTGTTGCGAAAAGTTTGATTGGTTGGAATTGTGTTTCTGTAAATTTTCTGGAGTTGGTTGACAGTTGGTTGGTGCGTGAAAAATGTTTGTGATGCTTTTGACGCTATATTAAAATATACTACTTATTTCATGTATAAAGGTAAACTGTGGCAAACTAACGGTTTTGGTTGAAGGATTTCGTATTCAGAAAGTAAACTTTTTAAAGATTTTGGCGTGATTTTTAGGAAACCTTGTTAAAAAAAGCACTACTTATCGAATAAATATTCAAAAAAGTAGATCACTTTCAACTAAAAGCTCATTAAATTTTCCTTAACTGGTCCAAAAAAAATGTCTGAAGTGTTCAAAGTACTGATTCTAATGACAACTTTAATAAAATTTGTCAATAAACTCAATTAGATTTACAAAGCTTCATGCTTCATGCAAATAAAACATCCAAGTTTTGTCTCATTTTTGAACTTCGATCGAAAACTTTTAGTTATTTAGTCGTTCATGGGCTTTAGTAGCACGGTTTTATCAAATAACTGACCGCGCCCAACGTGGGTTGAACACTTCTGCCTGTCTATTTGGTTTTGTTGATAGTTTGATGATTTAAATTGGATTAAATTTCTGTAAATTATAAATATAGCATCGTAAATATAATTGACTGTCAGTTTCGTATCATGTAGGTGACATGTAGTTTTAGCTATCATAATTTGTTTCGAGTTTAAATTTGCCAAGTTTAATATTGTTAAGGTGTAAAAGGAATTTCTTCCTTAGCTGTATCCGCCGGCACATTAGCCGGGATGCAGCAAGAATATAATATCCTCGGAACTTCTACCAATACACTAGCTTGTTAAAACAATAATTCATTTTGATTTGACCATCCTGTGTTGGAGATGTCAGGTTGACCTAAAACTGGTGACCCCGAGTTGGGTTGAAAAAAAAAACAGAAAATCTTGTTAGAAGACAGAAGCACCTTGTCTAACTGCAAAATCCGAAAGGAGTGACACTCCATTTAGTCCTCCGTCTAGACGGAAGCAGGAAAACAGAAGCAGGAAAATCTTCTTCTAGACCTTGACTGGCACGACCATCACCCTCGAGGCCAAATCTTCTGAAAACTTACAAAAAGAAGAATAATGGGCGACGACTTATAATAGCCGGATTTTTTGACACCTTGTTTTTATTTCTGAGCGGAGTGAATTCATCCAGCAAGATAGTGGTATCCAACATTAAAAAAACCAAGACCACCAAAAAACCAAGACCACCATGATTAACACGGCAGTCCGATTCACGAACCTATTCAATTCTTAAACCGCAGAGAAATTCACTGATGGATGGAATAGTCCTTGATGATTATATATGGGTTCAAGGTTGGAGTTAAGGATTGCAGCATCTGTTTTGAAAATTAAGCTTATGTGACCGGCAACCTCTTAGATAACGAGGTATGAAGTATTTGGTTAGTTAAAATATCGAAGCCTTTGTTGCTTTCAAACAGTAGGATAATGCATCTTATCACCAAGTGGCCATCTAATTGACAACTTGCTTAAATGACATTGTGGTGAAAAGTTTGATTGGCGAAAATTGGTGCTGGGACTCTGTCGTGAGTTCTGATGAGATTTACTCTTTGCTGATGTCTCTAAGCCCATTAGGCACAGACTTTCTCTGCTCCTATGAGCTAGTCATCAACTTGCCAAATGATATCCTTGTGAATCTGCTAGCTTCCCTTCCAACTAAAAGCATATGCACATCGGACAAAGATCCAAAATTTAACGTTTTGATTGATTCATCCCCTGATTTAAAAATACATGCCCTGTTTCCAAAACAACAAAGGGTCGCAGCCCTTCAAACGCAAGATAACACAACAAATTTTTACAACCTGTCCTCCAATAGTGTCGAGGCCACACGAGCACCCGATAGCTTGCAGCAGCAGAATCAGATTTCCTTTTGTAGCAGGGTATATGCTAGATGGTCATCTCCACTCAACGTGGTCCGTAACATCAATGGTAGTCGGTGATCACCATTATATAAAACAATCTTCTCAACAATATACCTGAAAAAATTCTAGCATCAAATCCTAGTCGAGCTGAGCGGTATTCGACCGCCATTTCCACACCCTTTCAACTTTTCCAGTTCACCCAAATTACATTTGGACTGTATAGTGCGGGAAAATAGTTCCAGCTGTTTATTCACGAATTGCTACCCGGACTAAAATGTTTCTTCTTCTTCGACTTTCATATAATTTGCAAGCCATGAATTTTCTTCTGAAGGCATTAAGCCCTCCCCCCATCAAGTTAAGGTGATTACAACAGCTGAACTCTCGAATACGGTTAAGAACCAAAGAATATTTTTGGGGATCACCTACCTCAGTCGTTTCTTCTTCACAAAGTGAGATACCAGCCACCCAACGCCTATCTTTGGGACTCTTAAAAAATATGGCACTAAAGCAGTTGACTGGTCACCTGAAGCTACCAAAGCTTTAAATCACATCAAGACTGCCTCACAGAAGCTACTTTATTGTCCTTAATGAACACCACAACATCCGCCATTTCCTATATTTTTTGGAAGCCTAGAGGTGTACATTATAGCAAAAGTCAGATAAAGCCACACCTCGACATCATAGACATCTAAGTTACATTAGTGGGTCTACTTATGATACTCGGGATGTGTCTGGTTGCAGCAACATTCTTCGCAGTATTTTCAACTTTGCGCAATAGTTTTACACAAAAAAAAAACGGACAAACAGCTTCAGGAGATCTAGGAAAACTCAAACTACCTTTAGAGAAGAAAACTAATCTTGAGTGATATTTTTTGACGTTTCATTTTTTATAAAGTTTCTGGCCTAACCACACAACCTTACACCCATTTCACATCCCCCTCACAATTTGAAACACAACGTAGCTCAACGTAGTATTCGTGCTTCATGCAAGCAAATTTTCACAAATTACTTCTCTCCGTCGACGAACAAAACACTGCAACTTGGCCCCGAAAATGTCTATCTTGACAAAATTGCAAAGATAACTATGAACAAACCTGTATCGACTTCTCCTACAATATCCGAACGTTTTAAGATCATTTACTTCGACATAGTTGGTCTCTTAACATTCCCTTAGCTACAGATATACTGTCTGAGTATCATCAATCGTTTCACAGCGTACCACTACAGGCTAACGGTTTCTTAGAAAGATGGCATTGAACAATCAAATCGGCTATCATAGTTCACAGCAATGCGTCCTAGACCAGAGGACCATCTCTCAGTCTTCTTGAATTAAGACCTCTAATCAAATTCACCGCGTTGCCAGCACAACTGCTGCACCGAGAAAAACATCACCTTCGTAGTAATTTAAGAGGATCAGCCAAAATGATTTTGCTTTGGAAATTTTGGCAACATTTCCGGCCAAATGACGCATAACATCAACAACACTTAAGATATTCATCGTGAAGCAACTCGACTCTTGCTCAAACGTCTTCGTTAGAGTCGTTTCTGTTTGTACCATATTGATTCTACTTCCGCCAAATGACGGTCCATTCAAAGTTTTAAGCCCACTGCAGAACTTTGTGTTTCCTCACAATGTACGAAGTTGGACGTACCTTGAACATTGAAAGTGAGATAACAACTTCGTCGATGAAAGCCTTCGATATTCAAGATGCAGCCAACATTGTACATTGTGAGAAACACGAAGATCTAAACAAGCCCGGCCCTAATGCGTTTAGCGCCTGGTACATAGGAAGAATTTGCCGCCCTCAACAGAGGCTCTGCAAATATACTGTATGAAGCACTACTATAGGTCCTCCAAATTGGTGTTTCGGGCAGATTTGAGAACGTGGGTGATGACTAGAAAAATATTTATCCCCGAACTCATCTCGCTCGAAAACAAACTGTTTGGTGGGCTCATTGTGATGAAACAAAAACAAGTAGCTTAAGTTACTTGGCCTACATGATGCTTCTTAACTTAATGCAATTTTTATGCAATGACAAGTGTACTTTCAAATCCTGCATTGCTACGATTACACCAAAAAATTTAAAGTTGGCTATGAAATATGCTTAGTGGTAGTTAGATATAGGGAGTGGCTTTAAATGAATCTGGTTGCAATATTGGTTTTATCTAAATTACTATACTATTAAGCTAACAATAAACTTAAATTTTAGCAATTTTCTTCCTGAACACTCTACAATATGTTTTTGTAACTTAAATTTTAGCAATTTTCTTCCTGAACACTCTACAATATTCGAATCTTCACTTTCCTCTAAAGCTCCTAACGCTTCGTATGTATCAAATAGATTTTGCATGAAGAGACTAAAGGCGTTAAGTTGACTTTCAAATCTTGTATCCTATAAGGGATTCAGCTCTCAACATTCGTCTTGAGAATGCGCTAACTGTTCATCGTCGTCGTAGCACTACAGCCCCTCTCGGGCCTTGGCTTCTCATAGGTGACGCCTCCAGTTGTCTCGGTCCAATGACCGCGTCCTCCAATTTCGAAATCCGAGCAGCTTTGCGCAGTCTTCGTCGACAGAGTCAGACCAGCGTTTTCTGGGTTTTCCCACTGGTCTTCGACCCTCCGCCCTTCCGTCGAATACCTTCTTAGGTACTCGATGCTCGTCCATTCGTTGCACGTGACCAGCCCATTGCAGCTTCCTCAGTTTCACTATTGTAGCAACCTCCGGCTCGTCAAAAACCTCGTACAACTCGTGGTTGTATCTTATCCGCCATTGGCCGCACTCTTGTTTAGCTCCAATTATACGCCTGAGGACCCGTCTTTCGAAGGCGTTCAACATATTTGCGGATGCTTGGGTAAGGGTCCAAGTTTCACATTCGTAGCACAACACAGGTCTGATGATTAGTTTGTATACTTGGAGCTTCGTCTTCCTGTGTATGCAGCTGGTCTTCAGTAGGGCCAGAACGGAGTAGAGAGTTTTATTAGCGAGCTGTATTCTCCTTTTAATTTCGTCAGTTTCACTGCCTTTCGTTGTCAATTTCGATCCTAAGTATATAAATTCGTCCACATTCTCTAAATTATATTCGTCAAGAATTATATTTTGTCTAATGGAGGTCTTCTTTCTTGTTTGCGTCATGATTTTTGTTTTCGTCTGATTGATCTTCAGGCCTACTTCCTTGGCTTCCTGGTCAAGTTTCAACAGGAGCTCTTTGGCGGATGTGAAGGAACGGGACAAGATGTTAATGTCATCCGCGTAGGCCACTAACTGCTTCGACTTATACAGAAGCGTACCCCCTGTGTCGACAGGAATTTTCCTTATCACGTACTCAAGTGCTAGGTTGAACAGCAGAAGGGCTAACCCATCCCCTTGCTTTAGTCCGACATTTGTGTCTAAGGCGTCAGTCAGACTGTTGTTGATTCTGGCTTGTGATGCTGTCGACGTCATCGTCATTTTGGTCAGCCGAACTAGTTTTGCCGGGATGCCGAAGTATAACATTATTTTGTACAGTATGTTTCGGTCAATACTGTCATATGCTTGTTTAAAATCCACGAAAATCTGGTGGACGTCGATGTTAAATTCCCAGCATTTTTCAAGCACTTGTTTGACTGTGAAGAGTTGATCCGTAGTTGATCTACCAGACCTAAAGCCTCCCTGGTACTCCCCAAAGACCTTTTCAGCGTATACAGTTATCTTATCCTTTAATATTTTCGTCAGTATCTTATAGGATGTACAAAGTAGCGATATGCCTCTGTAGTTTTCGCACCGAAGTTTGTCTCCTTTTTTGTGGATAGGGCATATGATGGATTTGCACCACTCCTGCGGTATTTTTTCTTGACCCCAGATGTTCTGGATGAATTTGTGGATGGCTTTTAGAGGGCAGCTTCCACCATATTTAATTAGCTCGACTGGAATCTCGTCAATGCCCGGCGCTTTGTTGTTTTTCTGGCTTTTTATGGCAGACTTGTCTTCTTCCATCGTTGGAGATGGGATCGGGACTTCGTCAGAGATGTCTATCGGCTCTAATATTATTGAGCCATGTGCAGGATTAAGAAGTTCTTTGAAATAGCAGGCCCATCTCTCCTTAATCTGGCTATCTTCGGCGATGATGTTGCCGATTTCGTCTTTACAGAGTGTCGTCTTGGGCTGATATCCGCGTCTTAAACATTTCACTACTTTGTAAGCTTGTCTAGTTATATTGCTCGCCAGATTTTCGTCAATGCTCTTTAATTGCTCGTCATAATATTTTCGTTTCTTACATCTAATGATCTTATTTGCTACTTGTCGGAGGTTTTCATATTTTTCTCTCTTCGTCCTGGTGTTCCTTTCAAGGAACTGTTTATATGCCTGATTTTTCTTGTTCAGCGCATTCGTTGTCGAACCAGTTGTTTCTTTTGCGCCGGGCTTCATACCCAACCACTTGTTCTGCAGCGGCTTTGATTGCTGTCTTCATCTCCACCCAGACCTCGTCAACCGGCTTCACTGTGTTATTTTGTAGGATGGGGGTTAGCTTAGTCTCAAAAGTTTTTGAGAAGTTTTCTGCTACTGACGCCGTTTGGAGCTTTCCGATGTCAAATTTACGCAGAGGACTCGTCTTCGTCACGTACGCCTTGACATGCGACATCGATATTTGGAGTCACAATCGATATTTGGAGTCACAATTTGCTCCTCGAAACGTCCGAACGTCAAGTATGCTGGAAGCCCATCTCCGCTGAATAAGGACATGATCAATTTGGTTGCAAAAATACATCAAGCTATTTGACAAGGACATAGAACTGCAAAAATACATCAAGCTATTTGACAAGGTCAAAAACATCTATTGTATTAAAAAAAAAATGTAAATTGGAATTGAATGTAAATTGGAATTGTTTTTGCGGGATGATTAAAATTGAACAACTTTTTATTTACATTAAAAAATGTTTACGTAAATGCATAAGACTATCTAATATGTGATGCAAGAATTTGATGAATTCTAGAATTGCATCAGCTAATCTTATGGAGTGTGAATGGTTTTATAGTAAATAATCATACAGGTGCACACTCAAGGTGATACCGTAAGTGAAAAATGAATAAACTGAAAATTTAATATCTGCAGCTTATTTTACATATAGATAAAGGTTATATGGTAGATATTTTAGAGGAAGATATTTTATTCTTGAATTATATATTTTATTTTGCCGCCCTTTGTGCTTGTCTTATGGTGCCGCCTGGATTCAAAGCACCATGTGCACATATAAAAGAACTGGCCTTGGGTCTACAGCGAACTTTAGCCTTTTGTATGTTACAAACTACTTGACGCTCGATATAAGAAACAAATCTGACAATCTTTCTATTAATAAGCTTAAGCCTTGTGACTTGTCATCCCCAATGGAGCCTGTCTGTGAACACTTCGGAAAGCAGTAAGCCTCAGCTACACTTCCAAAAAAATACATTTCCTTGCTGCCGTTGCCTCTGAAGAAAATGAGCTCAAGAATAAAACTGTCATAGATTGATCTTCTTATAATCATTCGTTTTGATTTGCTGTTCATGTGCTAACGAAGTCAGCCTAACTTAAACATGTACAGGGAAACTTGCAAAATTTGGCCACTTACGATTCCGGAAATTTAGGCAAACTTTTACAGGTGGCTATCTTATGAGAAGCTACCTACAAAAATCCTTCTACTAATTGAACCCCCGGTTTTTCGTTGTGTTCGTTTTTGGAATTTTTATTCAAGGCTAGCAGGGACCATTAACAACAGATATCTGCAACATTTATCGGAAGCTACTAAAATTTGCTCGCGCATGCTTTGAACATTATAACTAAGTATTTTTACACATTTAAAATGATACAAAAATTAGATTTTGCTATTGTCCAGGCAACATGTATTTGAAAGAAAGCTACAAAACTTAATTTGTTTGAAAGAAGTCATCCAAATATTATTGCTTTGATATATCAGATTTTCAAAGAAACATGGAGAAGAATCTCATTTGCATGAGAAATACCATTGGCTGCAGTAACAGAGGTATAGATAAAATATTCTTCGTTTCTATCTTCTTCTTCTTGAGACATATCGGAAATCACAGTACTGATCTCTCTTCTGACTTCTTCAACAATGTCTTCTGAGGGGACATCATTGTGTTCACGCACAATTATATCGTCATCTATTAATCAATTCTTACTAGTTAGGGAAACTTGGTACAAACTTCTTGCAGATGTACCGCCGCTGATACTTCTTCAATGGGTGAATTATTAGCAGAAAACCGTTTTCGTGTGAATGTAGCCTTAATTTCATCCCAAGTCAGCATGGTTCATTTTAGTGATAGATTTGTAAAACTCATTTCTGAATTGCAAACATCAACTTTTGAAACGAGTGATAAAAGCATTTTAGACCTGTACTTCACCAGCTCTTAAACTATTTGTTTTGCTCTAGTTTACATAATTGAACCACTTAAAGGTATATTCTTTGACCTATACTTGCTGAAAAAAGCTAGCACATCCTGAATAATATCTTCGAAGCAAATTTCTTTCAATTTTTTCTCCTCCTTTTTTTCGATTGGTTGCAATCAAAAGGTTTGGGTGTTATTTTGTATCCTACTCTTAATTATCTCTCAATCTTTGTGTTTCTAAATCAGTTCCTTTATATAATATGCACCCCGTTTTGTACACAGTACTAATGAAGGTTATACCTTAAGTAATTTGAACTCTATCTAATTCACCCAGGTATTGAATTCGTTGAACTACACTGTGTCTATACAAAAATGCATATTTCCTTGAATTCAATATGGTTGCACATCGTGTTTATTACACGAAATGTTTCGATGGTAAAGTTTAATTTTTAGACCAAGATCCAAGTTTCAAAAACGTAGTAGTCATTTTTAGGATATTTAATGGATAGTTCAATTGTTTTGGTGCCAAAATTTAGGACAACTTTCGCGAGTGGTCAACTTACAAGAGTGGCTAACTTCATAGCTTGCAAGAACGACATAATTATGATGAAATTCATCTTAAGAATTAAAAATCAAAATTACTACTTTATTTTGTTATGATATTTATTATATTATGATATTTGATACTTTATTATATTATGATATTTGAAAAGTTTATTTATTTAAATATTATATTCACATTTGTGTCATTAATCAGAAACTAAATTATTTCTACAAAAATAATTTAATTAGGTTACTTAACTAATAAAATGAATTCGATTCAACTATCGTTATAATTTTATTTGCCCTTCATTTGACGTTTGTTTTCTTATTTAATTATATTTCAAACTAAATATAATTATGTGTGTAGCATAATCAGAAAAAAGAATCTCTTTCTTTTCTTCTAATTCGAACCTTGTAACTACTAAATTGCGTCAAAATCCAAACTTATTATCTTACGAAAGAAGCTTGTAACTCTTTTGTCTCTCATCGAAAAGTCATGGAAATTTCAACTAGTTCTTCTTTCAAGCTTATTACAATCATGTTCAAATAATTTTTTCGTACCATTTTCTCAGACCTAATACGGGAAACATTCCATTCTTTTCACCATTCATTCATACTCGTACTCTTTTCATTATTTTTCCCTTTACGGCTTGGACTTTCCCCTTACGTTTGCCCGACTACGCACATAGGTCACATAGCACTGTTTGCTGAGTTTTACGAGAAAATATTGTTTCTATAAGAAAATTTATAGCGCTATTATTGTTGTCCCCTGACTTCATGATAGCTTCATCATTTCACAGGCCAAAGATTTAAGGATTGAATGCAGTAAGATCGCGTCACCCGTACACACAAATACACAATCTGCCTCGAGTATAGCAGTCTTGACAACGACCTTAAGCTGGCTAGCAGAAGAAGGCAGTCCGGCGAATGGGTGGGTGGACGGACGATGACAACTGTCAACTGGAACCAAAACGCCACAAACGAAAGACGAGAAGGCGGTGAAACAATAATGGCTGCAATAACTACAATGACGATGGAAAAAATATTATTTTCTTTATCTTTGTCAGTCGAAGACAACAACAAAACTGTGAACGAGCAAGGACGTAAAAACTAAGCCCGGGAATAGCACGAAAAGAAAAATTCGCTGAGTAGTTAGATCTATATGAGCTTTTTTGGAAGAGTCTGAAATAGAATGGAATGTTTTTCTTCTTTTCGTACAAATCATTACTCAGAAATTCATATGTTGAATGAAGTCATGCCGAGAGATGACGTAAGGACACTTGTCGTTTCAATGGCACTTAGTTGGAAAAGCAGAGAAGAGTTTGAGCGTTGACAAAGACGTGGGAAATAAACGAGCATCATTGAAAACAAGAGAAAATACGTACATCCATGCTGAAAGGTCAAACGAGGTTCGCTTTGGTGAGGTTCAAATCACCGGCAGAAATAAACAAAATATTATCTAGAAAAAATGCCCACACTGGGCGCCACAAAATGACTGAAGATTTCTGCAAAAATATTAATAATTCAAGGAAAACTGATAATTAAATAGAAGAATTATACATGTATTTCTCTTTTCTTCAACAATTCTGATGAAGAGACCTTTCATTTACGTAGGAATTCGTTGGTTTTTGATATTTTTTTTATATTGGTTGCTGAGTGAGATGTTACTGAATTAGAATGTGTTTTTGCTTGACAAAATACGAACGAAAACCGGAAAATTTTTATGATTTATTATTATTTTTATTAAGTTTGAAAATAATCCTTGCTGTAAATATAAATATTTACTAAATTAAGGACAAATGTAAAAAATCAGATCTAATTTTTATCATCTCACATTCGAAATTTTTGGTCATGCAATAAAGCCTTGTCACTTTCTGTGAATGAAATTTTAAAACAAACTACGTTGGGATAAAAATAAAGCTATCCCACGACAACCTTGGTGAATCCAAGGGTTGGAGCTGGTAGTGAGCTTTATTTACATAATTCACAAAATTAAATTTGCTATGTTTTGCAGATGTTCGATGTTTTTTTTTTTTTTTTTCAAAGTTATTCAAAGAAAACACAATAAAAAAAACTCTAGCGCACCTGAACCGCTAGAAAAACTAATGTTCGAAGAACAGTAGAAGAATCGTGCAGGTTTTGAGTGCATATTCCACCACATGAGCTGCTTATTACGGCCAAACTGTTTCAAACGCCACGTTCTACTTCGGTCTCAAGAATGCATTATAACTCATATGGTGGAAGGTTTCAGATATTACTACTGGCATGAATTTCAACGTTTATGAGAGCAAAACACGGGTTAATTATATTCGTTATCAGTTGCTTATTTCACAAAATTTCGAAAGCAGCATCTCATATAACATCAATGAAGAAAATGCTCAGTGCCTGCAGCACTGTAACTGAAGGTGGTGTTTGGGGCTCCGATCCGAAAAATTTGCAGAACTTTGGGAATTGAAACATCGGTTATTTATTTTCATTGTAAATGTTTCCGGTATGAATACTAACTGTAAGCATTTATTGCTACAAAAGTAGCACAACCGACTCGTGCTGGCAACCTTTCGCCAGTATCAAAGCCAAAAATATATCACATCTGCTTCACGTTGTTATATTACATTCGAAGTTATAGGAGTATAAAGAAATTTAGGATTACCTGCAGCAAGTTTTTTTAAACAATGGAAAGCTTAATATTTGCTGTTTATTGTCACTACAATATCATTACCAATTGAAAATTCTACGATAAAACCGCTTAATAAAGATATTGCAAACAAACACAAAACCAACAATAGCTGGCAACCCTATCGTGGCTTTTCAACCAAATTTGGCCTGAATAATGTTTATAGTAGGTTCCATTAATTGTATGAAATTCGTATTGATTTCATGACTGCACTGGAAGTTATAGGGCAAAAAGTTTTATTTTCCTGAGCGAATTTTCAAATCCAAAAACATAAAAATTACCATAGGTGGCAGCACCAATCGAATTTTTCAACCAAATTTCTATCAAACAGAGATTAGAGTAAGGTTCAGCTACTATGTTAATTTCACGAAAATCTAGTAACTTATTCAAATTTCATAGGGCAAAAAGCAGTTTTTTTTCTTTGTAATTTTTCAAGATGGCACCACTGGCACAGAGTTGCCCACAATTCAAAATCGCTTCTATCAGACCTGGTCCTACTTAAGTTCAATGCATTCTGTAAATTTCAATGGTATCTGATTATTGATTCGTGAGTTTCCGTGAACAGAAGTTTTTGATGCTAAAAATATAGGTTGACTGGGAAAGGGTTACCGTTCTTGTCCGACATGAAATTTCCAAAGTTTTACTTTGAACGTGTAGATAAAGTATAAGATTTGTATACAGATTGGTTTAATTGTAAGAAACGGACAGTTTTTGGAAATTCGATGGTTTAATGTTTTCACTTCCAAATTTTTATTTTTTCAAATTTAAGACACCAAAATTATCATAGCTGGCAGCTCCAACCGAATTTTTCGACCAAATTTCTATCAAACGTGGTATTAAATAAGGTTCAGCTACTGCGTGAATTTCGTCAAAATCGAACGATTCAGTCAGAATTTATAGGGCTAAAAGCAGTTATCTCTTTTAGTGATTTTTCAAGATGGCACCACTGGCACAGAATCGCCCGCATTTCAAAATCACTTCTATCAGACCTGGTCCTATTAAAGACCAATACATTCTGCAAATTTCAAATAATTCTGCTGATTGGATCGTGAGTTTCCGTGAACAGAAGTTTTTTATGCTAAAAATATAGGTAAATTGGGCAAGGGTTACCAGGCGTGCCCGTTATACCATATCAAATTTTTTTGTTTGTTTATGTAAACAAAGCACAAGATTTACATATGAGTGGCTTTTTTTTGAAGAAACGGCAGTTTTTCAAGAGAGACGATGATTTGAAGGCTTTCACTTTCAGTGTCTGCATTAGCTACAGGGTTGCCAGCACGCTCATCAAAAGCAACACAAATCTACAACTAAATAATACCAATATGTCTTAAAAATTTCGTTATGATTGAATAACTCTGTCAAAAGTTATCGCAATTTAAAAATTTTCAAGTTTTCCCGTTCTGTTTTTAGGCACCCAGCGCACACATGGGGTTAAAAAATTCCAAAACATTATCCGATTCACATGTAAAACACGTTCAAAATTTATTTCGTCAACTTTATTTTTGCAAAACTTATTTGTGTACGGAATAATAGGTATATTAAAAATATCACTAAACAGGCCGCCGGCGCCAAAGGGTTAAAGATTATTAACTTTTTGTGAGACCTGGCACTATTCTGCATATAGACCAATGTGTCCTAAAAATTTCAGCTCAATCGGATGGCGCGTTCCTGAGATTTTTTCACTGAAATTTTTTGATGATATATATATATATATATATATATAGAAATATGAATTTTTGGCCAAAGTGATTTTAATACTAATGTTCTTCTTCGAACATTAGTAAAAACATATTGTCAACACCAACTTTTCATCCATCACGTCCGTCAACCTTTTGATCTTATTCTATTTTCAAACCAAAATTTACTGAGCCGTAATTCGCTATCCATCATGAAACTATCCAAAAACCACAAACACCAATACCATCAACTGAACAAACAACTTCCTTAGCAAATATTCTCGAGCCAACCATCTGAAATCCTTCCACAGTCAATTTAACCAAACAACAAAATGAACATTCACTTTAAACACCAGGGAAACTTATGAACCATATCACTACATCAATGACACCCATAGCACAGAAGAATAAGTATTCGAGTCCGAGACGAACAAGATAGCGACTACCAACAAGTTTTACGATTGAAGTGATTTGCATATATTGAAAAAGTTTTCATGCCACTTAGTCCAAGGGCCGTCTTGCTGCCGTCGTCGTCAGCGAAAACAGCAAAAACTGTGGACAAACTCAAGTCGGAGCGCATCCGACAGAGACTGATGATCGCAATGATGACGATGATGTCCTTGCAGTTCTAGTTCAAGTGTCGTTCTCAAAGAAATATATTTCGTTATGTACTTTTCCTAGCCTTGTGCCACGTCTTATCTGTTGACTATGGAACCCAAGGAGTCTGAAAATAGTAAGAAGCTTTTCAGTCAATAATCGACCCTCAAACTTTATCGCTTTGCTTACCGTATTCAACTAGTGGGGTGATATAAGTTCTATATGTTCTAATTATGTAGAAGAAATTTCGATTTTCAAACTTAAAATGAGAAATTCGAAACCAGGCTTACGTCGAGCTCAAATCTTCTTCACCCAATAGCAAAAAAGGAGCTCAAAGCAAAAAAACACCTTTTTTGGTCTTCCTTATCTTAACGAGGTACTAAACGAAAATAAATTAATATTCATGCAAATCGATTTTTGCGGTAGAAAATTACGGCTCATTGTTCTTGAACTCCTGCTATTAAGCTTAGCGCTGTTACGTTGACTATCTTTGTCCTTTTTTCAGGATGGTTCTTTGAAAAGTTCAGCCATGAAATATTTCGAGAGTCCTTGAATGTTCTATCCTTTGCTTTAAATTACGCGAAAGGTATTCAGTTTCGTTTGCGCTTAATTTATGGTGATGCTGGCGATTGTTGAGAAGAAGAGCACAAAAAAGGTCTGCTTGATGTTTCATTAAGAAGGTTCGAGAATTGAGTGTGACTGACGAAGAAAATTGATAAGCTAATGGTTGCTAGCCATGGATATGCAGAAGATATTGCTTGATTATGTTTTTAAGTTTGATTGGAGTTTATGGTAACTAAAAGAGTGTTTTGTTGGGTCAGTTATTGCTCCGTTTGAACTATATATTAATATCAAACGAAAAATAAGTATGATGATTATTTTCTCAAAAGTATTGCATTTTTTATGAATTAGTTTGTTTTGATGCATTCAAATTGAAATAATTGAAACAATAAATGATATAAATAAAGGTTCCATGGCTACTTTTTTTCCAATTCACAATCACATGAAAAACAATGTTGATAAACTTCAGTACAGTAGATACTTGTTTACTTACTGATGAAATTTTAATAATATATTCTTTTTCTCTTTCCAGGTAAGAATAATTAATAAACGTCTTGTAATTAAAGGCTGTAAGTATTTTAGTCATTGAACAACAAATCGAGAATACACATCAAAATTAGGTAACAAATCATAAAATTTTTTGTAGAGTTGAAATGTCTGTACTTACTGAGTGCCTATAGATTTATAAATACCATTTTTCTAAATTGAAGAAAATCATTAAAAATAGTTTTCTGGTCGCATAATATAAGATAATTTTTATTATTTAAAATTATTTTTTATTATTTGAACTTTATCTTGCATGCATTTTAGGTGGCGTGAAATAATAGTATAGTTTAACAAAAGCTGCGTAAAAAACAATGATTATTCCCGAAATTAACTTATCCCAACAATACCAACAATATTTCAAAGAATGAATTATGATTTATTAAACCTAGCTTTTATTCAATGATAAAATGAAGTTGACGGTAAAATTTGACCTCCATCTAAATAAGAAAGCTTTATAAGGTCTTATATGTTTAATAATAACTATTCAAAAAGCCAATTAACTGATCAATCTTATGTTGCTTATTTTTGGAAATTATGTGCGATTTTTTCTCACAATTGTTTCTCTTTTCATAGTCAAAAAAAAAATTGATTGATGATCCTAGAGCCTTTGATTAAATTGTTAAGTTTTCGACAATTTTACTCATTTCTAACTTTGACCAAAGATTTGATTTTCAAATTACGGACCAATCTACACACTCCACGCTCTTGAAGCAAAATTTCAATTAAAAATTGTTTTGTTAAATTAATTTTGGAAAAAAAATAATATGAAATTGTTCCTTTTGTTCTAAATCTGTGAATAACAGCTTTAAATAGTCAAATATGAACAAGTTTGCTGGCGTGCATATGAGCTGGAAATATGATATTTTCTAATATTTACCACAGTTAATGATAAATACTGAAACCATGAGGTTCTGAAAATATCTGTTGATTATTGTATATATATGAAAAGAGAAAATATCTGTTGAATATATCGGTTGATCTGAAAATATATTGACAGGAAGAGGGTTGACGTATTGAAGAATTCGGAAGAACTCAATCATATACTTTGTGTGCGAGCAAAAACTGGTTTAACCCTCCGAGAACACAGGGGGTCAAATTGATCCCAGATACCTTTTTGACCGATCGCAGCGCTTAAGCCTGCGGGAAAAGAGGAGTACTATAGGCTCCTAAATATATTTCTGTGTCTTGACTATAAGTTTACACCGTTCGCTTCCAGTCCCAAATCGTAAGTCGTCATTGAGAAGCCTTTGAAGCAGATCAAGGGGTCAAATATACCCCATCTGTACTCGACGTCAACTTTGAGGTAAAAACTCAAATTTTTTTTTACTTTATAAATCGACAGATTAATTTAAAAAAGCCAAAAAATAAGTTTGCAAGTGTTTTAATTTTGTTGTTTTTAGCAATATAGCGTATAATCTGCGATCTAGTGTACGCAATAATTTGTTAGCTGAAGACAATGGTAACAATTTTGGCGACATTGATTCCTCCGAAGACGACCATGTCGAGGAGCAATTAGAATCTGACTATTCAGAAGATTATACCTTTTTTGCAACCTTTTATATAGGGCTAATTTTTTTTATTATTTTACTATGTCTGGAAAGTATCCACATACATTTTCAGCTCAAAATATTAAAAATTGACAAAGCTATGATTTATTTCAAATATGCAAATTTTAAAATCTTAACAATCGCCACCGTAAATATGCAAAATAAATATTTTTTAAGGGCCACTATAGAGCTAATTTTTTTATAATTTTGTCATATCTTGAGAGTATCCACTTAAATTTTTAGCCAAAAATATTGAAAATGAAATAAGTTACGATTTTTTTTTGTAAAAAAGCTGATTTTCGAGAAAATTGTTTTTTCTCGATTTTTTTTTAGGTATGTTCAGGACATTTAAGGCACTTCTAATGTATAAAAACTACTAAAAAGGTCTCAAACAATACTTACAATTTTTTTCAAATGAAAATTTTCTGTGGCGGCCATTCTATAGACGTTCAAAAGTGGTTGGGGTCAATTTGACCCCAATTGTTATCGATGATCGAAAAAATTGGTGTGTTCTCGGAGGGTTAATTAGTTTTAATATAAAATACGCGTATCAGAAAATAAAGAGGTATTGTCAAAATTTATTTGACGTTTACCATGTGAACTGTTATATGCGTGGCATAAAAAATAAGAACTTATATGATAATGGTAAAAATTATAAATTTCCTTGGCCAACAACTGTTTTGACTTAAAATGCTACAAAGTATCTTAAGAATGATACCGATTGGTTGTTGTCTATTTAACGAAGTACAGAAAACCAATATGTACGATATTTGGCAAATCAGGTAATCTTTGCAATAAAATGCAGAAAAATCGTCAATATTTGCTAAGCTAATATTAACGATTTAAGCATAGTACTGAGTTCGATTCACGTGATATTTTCATACAAAATTTCATGTGAAATCTGTTTCAGCGAAAATTTAGCTTGAAAATAAGCAAGAGTTGTACTCTGTTCTTAGCATGAAAAGTCGCTTTGAAGTTGCTTTCGTGTTGAAAACGTAGATGGCACTGAAACATGTCTTCAATCATTTCACGCTAATTTAGTTTGTGCAGTTCATTCTTTCGAGCTAAAAAGTGACATTTGGTGTTTCAATTTGAAAATGGAGCAATGCAAATGTCTTTCCAATAAGAAAATCGATCGAAAAGTGTAATTCTTTACATTTTGTCCGTCAGAAATGAGCATTGTCTCTGCTTTTCTCCATTGCCAAAATTTTCGCTCGAAAGAATGACCAGATAATGGAGACATGTCAAAATTTAGCTTCACGATTAGCTCAGTACCAGCCTTTGCACACGTAGCTACTCAGATTACACGGAACTGGTTTATGACTGCAATTGCTAATCAGCTACTAACTGATTAGTAACGCGGATCTATACTTGAAGCTACTCCTAAAAGATCGAAATCAGTAGTTTCTTCAATGAAATCATGGATAGACCATCATTAGATTAAGCCGAGGAAGGAAGACAATTGAATGTGCTTTTGGGACGACCTGCGAAAAATGTACAGTTTCAAATGGTCCTATCCGCATTCGGGATCTGCGTTCTCCACCACTATGAACGAAATCAAGAGGGACATCAGTATGTGCCAACCGACAAATTTACAATGAGGACAAATTTTGATTTCGATAGCCGTGTCATGGTACAACCACCACAAAATATATTAATACTCGTGAGTTCTCCAGCAACAGCTCTAAGCAATTACTAAGCGAACTATTTTATTACACCACGAGGATATCTACCCTGGCAGTGGAAACATTGTTTATGAACATAGAATACAACTTGAAAGCAAAGGTTTTAGTATATCCTCTTTACCACATTGAAAAATAACTTGGTGTATGCCTGTCATATTCACAGCCTTCCAAACTTCATTCCATGCATTTTGGGTTTCATTCTTCTTCAAATATCCTGGAAGCGTGAAATATACAAAACTGGATATTTGTCTATATCGCTTACGAGAAAAATATTCACTTTTTGATCGCCCATCTCAAACTGACACATAAACCGAGCAACTTCAGTCACTAGTAACCCAGCAGCTGAGCTCTCTGGAACCGATTTCTAACAAGTTAGTAATACATTACTAATCAGTAGCGTCGTCTGTGGTGTGCCATTCAGTTACATTGAAAGTGACTCATTACGGATTGGTTAGTAATTTGCGTTACTAGTCAGTTTCTTTTCAGTAGCTCCATGTGCAGAGGGCCTAAGTCTCTAAAAATCAACTTATGTCTTCTTGAACTCTCCAAAACCGAATTTCGATTTTTAAATTGGCTTTTGATATCAAAACATTTCATGTCGATATTCACGATATTTTTTGAATTAAAGCATTTTTGACATCAGGTAAGAATTTGGTCCGCAGGTTGACGTGCAAGTCCGCCCGGTTTCATTCAACCGATCCTTTTTCTCTGCAATCCATTGGGTTTTTTTTTATAGAAGATATGTTATAAACAAAACACTAATAGAGCCGAAGGCGGCTGTGGAAATGTTCGCGAGATCAGAAGAATTACATGGCGTGAAATACGCGAATTTTTTCGCAAAACTATGTTTTCAAAACGGGTTAGTACGGAATAGTACTTTTCTGTTAACGGACGATTTTATCGTTTCACTTTTTTGGTTCAGTAATTATCTGCATACAATTTTTGTTCAACATACAATTTTTGAGCCGGAAAACGCAAAAAAAAATCAGGAATTCTTTTTTCGTTACCAAAGATAAAAAAAAAGAAACATTCCGTCAACAGAAAGCTTATACACCCAGTATGCCAAATTCCGCATTTCGTTGAGAATTCTTTCAGAAAATTCAGAAAAAAGTTTCGGATTCTCAAACTTATTCGTTACGAATTCTTTAAGGCCAGTATATGGAAAACGTTACAAAAACGCCGAAAGTGCTCAAACTTTCCCCTCTTTGGCTCTTGAAAAGCTTTTGTATATTGATCAATTTTTTTTCAGGATTCATTGCGAATTTTTTGGGAGCTCCTTGTGAATTCCTTGTGATTCTTTGCGAATTCTTTTCGAAAGCTTTGCGAATTCTTTGCGAATTCTTTTCAAATTCTTTGCGAACTCTTTAAGAATTATTTGCGAATTCTGAACGAATTCTTTAAGAATTATTTGCGAATTCTTTGCGAATCGTTTGCAATTTTTTTTGCATAATCTTTTCTAGGTTTTCTTGTATATTTTGTTCTTTGAGAGTACTTACAATACTTTTTTTAATATATACATATAACATATACTCATTAAAACACTTATTATTTTTATTTCTATTGGATATTTATTGTTTATTATATATACATATATTATTTATTGCTTTTATTTATTGCTATCAAATAGCATTTTTTTCAGACTCTTGTTAAGCCGGCCTTTGGTGTTATAGAAAATCTTTTTCAAAAAGCATTGTAGCTCGTCTGGTCTAATTGACGAAAATCGTCCCACTGCAGCTTCTGAATACAAAAAGGAGAAGTTACTAGAGAACAAAAAACTTGAGTAACATTTCGAACCTTTAAAAAAAGACGTTATTGTAAATTTTTTAATTTTGATGTTGGTCCCAAAACCCATCCATGTAAATTGAACAGCAGCCTCATCCATCATGATTGCTTGGAAACACTTTTTTACAAAAGAATGAACGTCTGGTCCAACGATAGTAGCAAAAAAATCTCTCTGGTTAATTTTTAAAAATAAAAGTAAAACCACGTACCCTAAACGCTGGAAGCCAATTGCTATGTCCACTACACAACACAAGCTTTCTATTTAATACGTAGCGTTAATTAAAATGTGATCAGCTTTACCAGGCATTATAAAAATGCCTTCAGTTTAAAGCAATATTTTGTAAATATTTTAAAAACGCTTTGAAAAAAACCACAAACAACACAGTTTAGAAACTTTGTAGGCACGAGTTCATGCACGAATGACAATGACAACGACTAAATGACGAATGACAACGACAAAAGTACCGTTTTCATACATAATTTACTAAACTAAACGCTGATCGCAATAAGTTCGGAATTCGTTATGAAATCTAACTTATTTCCCAACAAACTCTTAACGATTTCCGTATCGTAGATTCGTTCGCACTTTGTTCGGAATTCGCTCGAACTCAGTGAAATAGTCGCAACGAATTCCGAATGATTTCAAATTTGTTTCTTGTTGACTTCAGAAGAGATTCTTAACAAATATTCATATGTTTCTCATAAAATAATGAACAATCTTACCCCAGTCAATAGTTTTACTTATTTCAAGAGCTTTTTATATTTCTATCTCTTTTCCTCACTTTCGGAATAGTTGTAACCAATTCCAAATTCCGAATTTGGCACGCTGGGTACCTTTGAATTGAGATCCAATGAGTAGCTGTATTCTCTACTCCAAAAATTCACGACAAATAATTTAAAAGTCATATATGGGAGCCCTCAGCCTCGTTCAAAAAGCTTTTCAACGTGGCACATCAGCCTATATCGAACTTTGAGCTCCTTCAAAGAGTGACTCACGTCGTTTTGGTTTAATGACCACGTTCTGCAATTGTGTACTCCCAGAAACCATTTGCTATCAGCATCTGCAGCGTCTTCCCAACGCCTGCGTGGCTTTTCGACTGGCTTTCCGCGGCTCACTCGTTCAATGTTGCTAGCCCGTAGCAATTTTACTAATTTTATTACGGTAAAGAAGTACATCAATTCTTTAACGCGTTACTAGGTTCCCAACAAGCAATGCTTGCGCTACTTCAATACATTTTCGATTTTACAACTCAATCTTTCATTTTTCCGCGCTTGTTACTTGACTCTCAAATCATACAAAATTTCAACTTTCTCTTATCCTGTTATTGAACTTATGAACAAATCGAAGTCTTAAGTGCCTCAATAAAACAGTAAAATTATTAGCATCGAATACAACTTTCTCCAAACAACGATAAATCTACTCCTTCCTTTATCAATCGCTCAATTTGCGAGTTATATATTTTGAATTCTAACTGCTCAACTCGACAGCGTCAAACTTAATTGTCACCCGTTTATTTTAAATTCCAGCTATTCAACTGAGCAACTTGAAACTTAATGCCTCAAAAATCCATCATTACTCGGTTGTTTTGCGTTTTGATCACAAGAACTCAAATTTTTTTCAAATTTCTCCACTCACCTTAAAATACGTTTATAATCTTGTATAGTCACAGATTATACTCTTTTAATCCTGTGTAATCTTGTATAGTCATAGCACCTTAACTATTTTTCATCTCCATCCTACCGAAGGTTCCATCGTTTTGACATTTACCAAAATTTCTTCTTCAACAACCCAAACAAATTTCTTCTATACAATTCCAAAAAGAACACGTTTTACCACTTTGGTGTAAAAAAATCAACTTAAAGCAGACTAGAAATGTTGAGCTTTCAATCATAATAAAGGTATTATTCCTAAAAAATAAATTATTATTCCATTTTCTGGAAAGTTTTCCTTCGCGTTAAATATTTTTAGATTTTTTCAATTGTCAAACGCTCTATTTTCCTAAACAGTAAGAAAATTAAAATACACTATCCAGACTGCAAGGGCAAAGCAACTAAAATTTTAAGTGGCCAAACAAATTTTCAAAAACTTGGTGCTTCACACTAATCACAATCCCAACGTTGATTCGGCAGTACACACTAGTCAGTTTTAAGTCGATAGAATGAAATATGAGTGCCCAATTTTGTTTGGCACGAAATAACGAATTGTGGTTTAGTTGCGGGTGAGAGTACTATTGGACACGAGACTAACGATATACAAAAAGCATTTCTATAACAAGCTGCTGAAAAATAAAATTACTTTTCGTTCAAGTCACTAAATCAACGTATAATGAACAACACCAATTAATAAATTATCACACCTCTCCGGACGCTACAACCAACAATTTAACCCTTACAACCCCTAACCACCGAAGATTCCATTTTCCAACATTCCGAATGCAAATCATGCGGTCAAGTCAGTTTACGTGCAACTTTTGCAGAAACTCCTGGAATGTCGGTCATACTACCAGTAGTGCCACAAATCTCATAAATTCTAGCCGCTATCATATCTACATAGCACAAGACATAGTCTAGGTACGTTAAGCCACAATTCAACTCTTCCGTCGCGGATCGAAGTCAACTTGGTTAAGTGTAATTAAGTCAAGAAGATGCAGCGATTCAAACGGAACGGAAGCACAGCCGGAAATGTTCGATAAAATTGAACGTTTCCGGTTGCAAGTTAATGCGCAAATTGACTGGGATGGGACGGTTAGTTAGGAACGAAACGAAGGAGAAATGAAAGAATGGAGATATAGTAGGATGGCCAAATTTTTATTGGGTTTTGATAGGTGCTAGCAAAGATATATGGTGTTAATTTTAAACTTTAGATTTAGAATGATGATTTATGGAAATCGATTTTTCACGATGAATATTTCTAAGAAAACTTTAAAGCTGGTAACAGTAAAATTTTATATCGATGGCAAAAAGTTTGTGATGAAAACGTTTATTCTTGAAAAATGTTATCATTTTTGGCAAAAATTATGTAAGATTTTTCACAGCAAATGATTCTGTTATATATTAACTCGAAAGTTAACATGATACCTATTTATTTCGCGGTTGATCCTAAACTGATATATTTTAAAGAAAATATCGAGCTACGATCAAAACTTCTTTTAATAAGTCTAACTTCAGCCTGCTTTGGTCCATTCTTTGTGCAATTATATCAGATTTTAGGTTGGAAATCTCGGATTTTTTATCTCCTTTAGCAAGTTACAGTCATTTCAGGTCTGCTCACAATTTTTTCACGACGAATTGAATTATACCATGTTTCTTAAATACTTGATTAAAGACTGAAAAAATCCAAGCCGATCAAAAGATTCTTTAAAGTCTGCCCGAAGGAAAAGGTTCAGCTATCCTTCATGTTCTCTTTGTTGAAGCTAATAAAGAGCCGCCAATTTTCCAGTAGACCTCGATTTAGGTCCTTGAAAAGTACAGCTTCTTTACTTTAATCCATTTAGGACTCAATCTATTCGTCATTTTTAATTTCCTCTATTTCCCGATTTTCTACAACCTTTCCATTCTCCATAGCGACGATAATGTTCTGTTATCTCTGTCGCATACATACGCACCCAAATACAACGACTGAAACATGTGAAGTAGAAATCAATCAAATCGATTCGAACGGAAACAGGTACGTTACGCAAACTACCCTTGATATTTCTGAAACGAACGACCGAACGAACTAACATACCTGTCGAATGAGATATCCTTCAAGTATCCGGACCCAAGAATGCCAACGGACACGAACAATCTGACTGACGTTTGTGTATAAGTGCGTCAATGGATCCAAGTTGTCCACGAGTGAGGCGGATGTGAAGACATTCTTGATTCAGTTCGAATGAATTTAATATGTTCTAATCTAATGAAATTAGGATTCACTTCAAAGATACCTGTACAAGCAATCACTTAGACGACTATTCCGATCTCATTAAGAGTTCACATATCCTTTTGGGGAAAAATTCGAATTGAGAGTCCTCGAAGGAGTTTCGTTTCGAGTAAGTGATGTTGAATGTGATGCAGACAGGGTGAAAATGCTGAAGCGGATATAATGCAGCCGAGTGCGAGTATGTATGTTCGATTAAGTTGAAGTGACGATGATGATGAATTTTAGTGAAAGTTACTTGAGCCTTTTAGAACGGTAGTTTCGTAGATGTCAATCGGAAAGTTGAACTTCGGAGAAATTAAATTAATTTGTTGAGAGCAAGATGTTTTTGATTAGAATTCAAGTGCTATTGACTCAGGATGAAAATGAATGAGAATTGGTGCAGAAGGATATGGATGTTGCCTCAAATCCTGTCAAGTTAAAAATATTTTACTAACTTCGTTTATACTGATACTCCTTTTTGCATTACATTTTTACACACGGTGTTGAAAACTGTCATCATCAATATCAGGATCAGCGATCTGAAATTTTCGCTGGGCACAGTTCCTCCAGTATTTGGCGACAAGAACGCTTGAGCTGCTCCAATGTATACGAAGAACAATGTTGTGAGCAGAAGTCGAAACTCAACGTAAGCACTGAAAGGTTTCGAGTGCTGTCTTAAATTAAAAATCAAAGAGTTTAAAAAATTCGATGATTCGAAAAAACGCAGAGCAACAACAAGATATTGAAATAAAAAACCTGATGAAATCAAAGTTGTAATAATTTACATCACGTCGTTAAACAAATTCATGCTTATTTGGCGTTACACGTCATAATAAGATTTTCATAACATTAATTTGTTGAATAATTACTGTGAAATTATCAACTTAAGTAAATGTAGCAGCCTACCTGGTTTAGATTGCTTTGTTTGCGAACCGGTCAAACTTGATCGGCAAACTTGATCGACTTGAATTGCTTAGCAATTTCTAGGCAATTCTCGCAAAGCCGGTGATAAAACGGTTAAGATAATAGGTGCAAATATAGTTTGAGACAAAAAAATCTATGATATTGTAAATTAACAGCGTAAAACTACTGGTTATCATATAAGAGATATATGATAACCAGTAGATGTCTACCTAACTCAGCAAATACTTTCTACTCTCTCCTTGATTCTGTTCCAACAGTTTTTGTGTATCGTATAAAAATCTCACGTAAAGATATACATAAAGCTATTATGGAATTACGGAAACACATAAAACAGATTTGGATCATTTGGGTCTATGTCTATGGATCTTTTGTTTATTTTGATCTGGTAAAACTTTGAGCTGGTTATATATAAACCCTAGCGCATCAAAATTGCTAGAAAGCTGATTTTCGAAGAAATTGTCTTTAAGTGACTAATAAACAGGGGCGGATTTGCCACTAGGCCCGGTAGGCCCGGGCCTAGGGCGGCAAATTTCGAGGGCGGCAAATTTTTGATTTTTTTTTTTGGCGGCAGTTTTTTTTTCTGTCGTATATGTATATGAGCCTAATACCTCACGCGTATATGAGCCTAATACCTCAAGCCAACCGAATTCTCTAAAAAATTAATGCACGCAAAAATTCACTTCTGATGATTTTGCTCGGACATTAAAAAGTTTGACTTATAATAAATATCGAAATGCGATCACGGTAGAGGACCGAAAAAACTCAAAAATACCTAAAAAGTACCTAGAAAGTTTCTGAAAATACCTAAAAAAAAAAGCCTGAAAAGACCTAAAAAAATGCTAAAAAGAACCCAAATAATACCTCTTCAATTTAAGCAAAGCTTATCATAGGTAAATATTTGTGAGCATTCATTTTTCAGAGAATTTTTTTTTATTATTATATTACAGGGTATATAAAGTACATGCGAATCTCTCTTTATTTTTGACATGTTTTTTCAAATTGTACTTCATTACGGAAATTAATTTCTATAAAAAAAAACAAAATCTAGAACATCATAGGTCAAAATATCTCGGGTTCATCCTTAATTAATGACATATCGAACATTAATTTACAGTAGTCGAGTTCATAGTTGATCTCCAGTCAAGTGCGGAAGCAAATTTTGACTTATTTATAAAAATATGAGCGAAGACGTTGGAACTATATGCGATGTAAAGGTGTATACGGTTGTGGACTGTTAAAAGTTGGTATTATTGGATTCTTTTTTTGGGCACTTTTAGGTTCTTTACCGTGTGTGTATTTTAATAGTTATTTGTGTGGCAAGGGCGCAATAATAGGGAATTTTTACGAACGAACCGGTGCTGGATTTGCTGTGATATTCCTTATATGAGCTCGGGCGCAACGAAAAACAGCGAAGTATTCTAGGGAATCCAAAAAAAATCGCGCATTATTACATTTAATATAATTCACGAAAAGGGCGGCAAATATTTCTGAGGCCTAGGGCGGCAAAATGGTCAAATCCGCCCCTGCTAATAAATGACTATCGAACGTCATGTATGACTTTGAACCGATGTTTGCATCAAAACTCAAAGGAATTCCATATTAATTTTAGAAAGTAAAACCCTTATTACTTTTATTCATTATATGATGCTCATCATATAAAACATTTATGACGGCATCTCCTATAGCATAAATGATGAAAATGTTCAGTCCTGGCAGCACTTTTTCAATGCAGCAGCCATAAGTCTACCATGAAAAGCTCATGCTAAAGTCAACCTATCTTTTGAATTTCGTTTTCATCCGAGGCTTTCATCAAAAGTTCCAGCGATCAAATGATGTTTGGCGCTGCAATTCAAAAAATGTTCAAAACTTGGGAAATTCAAACATTGCTTCCTTATTTTTATTGTAAATGCTTTGCATATGAATATATAGTGGAAGCATCTATTGATGCAATATTTACGAAAATGTTTGGTGCTAGCTACACTGTGTTAGCAACACAGCCAAAAATATACCAAATCTGCTTCACGTTAAGTTAAACCCACCCTGTGAATTTCGTTTCGATTGAAACTCCGCTGGAAGTTAAAGGGGCTAAAAGAGTTTTAAGGTTACCACTCGCAAAATTTTTCAAATTTTTGAAATCTAAATATTTGTTGTTAATTGTCCTTAATTTAATTTAATGACAATAACGCTTGGTAAAGAAATACAAAAAAATACCATAGCTGGCAGCCCTTTCACGATTTTTTTACAAAATTCAATTCAATTCCAATACAATTCCTAGGAAAAAATTTAGGTTGTAAAAACTACCATAGCTGGCAGCTCTATTCTAATTTTTCAACCAAATGTGGCTTAGAGTAAGCTTCAAGTACCTACTGTGTAAATTTCGTTAAAAATTTGTTGGCTGAATCCGAAATTATAGGCCAAAAAGCAGTTAGTGATTTTTCAAGATTGTATTTCAAAATCACTTCTATTAGATCTGGTCCTAGCTAATACCAAGATATCCTGCAAATTTCATAATAATCTGATTATCCGGTCGTCAACTGTCGTGAACAGAAATTTCGAGTGCTGAAAGGAGAGGTAATTTGGTGATAAGTTGCCGTTTGATGTGCAACTCGGTATATTCAAAATTTCAAATTGACATTTATTTATTTATTTATTAGGTGCGTATTCAATACAATAGGCAAACTGCCCAATTACAGATTGGATACAATGAAAAACAATAAAATGACAAGAACTAAATAAGAATATATAAATATAAAAAATATAAAAAAAAAATACAAGCAATTCTTAAAGTATTAAATAATAAAGTAAAATTAAGTAGAATAAAAAAGAAAAGAAAGAATCAATTATAAACAAGAATAGAAAATTACTTAATTAGAATCACAAATTTTGCTTCGAACCATATTTTTGAAAATGGCAATAGATTGTGGAAGAGGACGAAGTTGAAGACTATTGTGAGTGCGTAAGAGTCGTAAAACGGGAGAGTATAAGAAAGTGTCAGTACAAGCTTATAGCACTTCAAATAGAATGGAAGACCTGATTGGCCTTACGGATTCCCACTCAATGAACAAAAGTGCTAATAAGGAAGATAGGTAGCCGCGACAGATTTTGAAAAGGAAACTCTCATCCAAGTAAACTCTGCGCTGCTCAAGGAGAGGAATGTAAAGAAGAGATCGACATTCACTATAGGGATAATACGGTAGACTATATTTAAAAAGTAAAGTACGTGTAAATCTGCGCTGAACTAATTCAACAGCGTCAGAGAAGTATTTGAAACGAGGGCACCACACTTGACTGCAGTATTCAAGTACAGAACGGACTAGGATAATAAACAGGTGGACACAAATAGAAATACTAAATGAATTGTGGCAGGAACGAACCACGAAGCCAGCAATCCGAGAAGCATTTCTAGTGATAGTAAGGACACGGACGTCGAATTTCACTCATAAAGGTTATTGATTTGTGATTACGGTTCGCTTCTTGTCTATAAATCAGCATAGACAACGTATATCGTGTCTCTAAAGCTTATCAAAGCAGAGAATAATTGATACGGGAAACTCGATCGTTTTGCGGAATAAGCCTGATTAAAATTGAATTTTTTTTTTTTTTTATTTTATCTTGAAAATTTTATTTGACAAAGTGGTTTAGATTCTGCTTTCGAAGGCTTATTCCGCAAAACGATCGAGTTTCCCGTATCAATTATTCTCTGCTTTGATAAGCTTTAGAGACACGATATACGTTGTCTGTGCTGATTTATAGACAAGAAGGGAACCGTGATCACAAATCAATAACTTTTATGAGTAAAAATTATTTCCATGAATATAAGTCGGAGATGTTAAAATTTGTCACAACCAGCGTAAATAGCAATTAATGATTTCTAACTGCAAGTGGTCACACCAGTCAAGTATGCACTATGTGCTGGTGTCTGATGAGAATCAGTGCATGCTTTTGAAACCACTTTGTCAAATAAAATTTTCAAGATAAAATAAAAAAAAAAAAAAAAATTTTCAATTTAAATCATCCCGCAAAAACAATTCCAAGTCGAATTTCAGTTTGCGATTAAATGTGACCCCAAGATCTGAGAAATGATCGACATAAGAGAGGTTAGTGCCATCAATAGCATAAGGAAAGACATGAGTGTAAAGCTTAAGGGAAAAGGGCATTGAAAAACACTTGGAAACATTAAGGGACAAGCAGTTCAAGTTACACTAACCAGAGAGGGCATACAAATCATCCTGAAGAAGCAGAGTATTTTTGATGACCTGGAAGATTTTTAAATAACCTGCATATAGAAGACATGAAGATTGACAAATAGATTGAATAAAAGAGGTCTTAAGATGGAACCTTGAGGAACACCAGAAGAAGGGGAGAAAGGTGAGGACGACAAGCCAAAGAGGGAGACGGCGCAAGTGCGATCAGTTAAAAAAGAAGAGATCCAGGAAAGCAGAGGTTCGCTTCAATGCCATAATGCTTCAGTTTGACAAGAAGCAGCATATGATTAACAATGTCAAAAGCTTTGGCAAAATCACTATAAATGACATCAACTTGATTGTTGCTGTCAATTGCAGAAGCAATTACATGAGTAAACTCAACAAGGTTCGTAGAGGCGCTCCGGCATTTTGCAAAACCATTTTGTTGCGCTGCAAAGACACAGTAGAGGGAATCATAGATACGATTGAAAACGAGGCGTTCCAAAATTTCGGAAAGGCAAGGAAGAATGACATAGTAGACAAAGACTAAAATTTATCAATAATTTGAATTTTTTTCTCAAAAAGGTCGATGATTTGAATGGTCAATTTGAACGGTAGCTACAAAGTTGCCCGCACAGTCTTAAAAATCCATGTGTGTATAGTTTTAGTTAACGTCAAGACGCTCTGAAAAGTTCGCGATGATTCAATGTTTCTGTCAAAAGTTATGACAAATCGAAATCTGAACAAAAAAAAGCTTTCCTACTTTTAGGCACTCAGCGCCCATAAAAGGGTCATAATATCCAATTTTTTATCATAAGCAAGCATAAAACACAATGAGTTTTCATTTCCTTACATCGAACAAAAATGTACTCTGCATCGAAATATAGGGCAACCTACAATTTCACTAAAACGCCTGCCGCCGCCAAATTGCTAAAGACATCGTAATTCTGATTAGTCGCTGCGCTAGTCCTAATTAAAATCTTTATCCTCTGAAAATTTCACCTCAATTGAACCGGTCACTCTTTAATCTGTTTGCTGATGTATATATATATATATATATATATATATATATATATATATATATATATATATATATATATATATATATATATATATATATATATATATATATATATATATATATATATATATATATATATATACATATATACATATATATATAAATATAAAGAAATATGAATTATGAATTTTCAGCGAAACGAGTCTAATACTAATTATTTTCGAAATACATTAATAAATATTGGTAAAAACCCATTACTTTATTTTCCGACAATCAATAAAAAATCCATGCTGGATCATTATCTTAAAAAACATGATCCATCTCCGTCTACTATAGGCTACTTATACGAGTACAATGCTCAAAAGGAGCTAAACTTCATCAGCAAACTTGGCAGAACTCGAAATAATACAATTAAGGCAGTTCACAATTTAAGCCCACGGACTCTTATTAATCAGTTACCTTTCATAACTGGAAAAATGACTATTAGCTTTCCAAAAAAAGATAACTGTATGGAAAAAATTGCATGGAAAGAAAAAATTCACCAATTCTTTAACAATGACCGGTGAAATGGATGAATTCGAGATAAGATCAGCCAGTTTTTAAAATTACCTCTAGTCAGAATCAATAGAGCTCTTAAGACCCGATTCTTTCAGCTATAGCGTTGTATAATGATACTCCTGATGATTTGAAAAAAAAACAATCCGTTTTATTTAATTATTAAAAGGAAGTAAAAGCAATATTTTCTGAACCATTTTAAAAATAAAAATTCAAAACATCGTTTTTCAGATATTAGATGTGCTTTTTTTACTAATGTTCGAAGAAGAACATTAGTATTAAAATCACTTTGGCCAAAAATTCATATTTCTATATATATATATATATATCATCAAAAAATTTCAGTGAAAAAATCTCAGGAACGCGCCATCCGATTGAGCTGAAATTTTCAGGACACATTGGTGTATATGCAGAATAGTGCCAGGTCTCACAAAAAGTTAATAATCTTTAACCCTTTGGCGCCGGCGGCCATTTTAGTGATATTTTTAATATACCTATTATTTCGTACACAAATAATTTTTGCAAAAATAAAGTTGACGAAATAAATTTTGAACGTGTTTTACATGTGAATCGGATAATGTTTTGGAATTTTTTAACCCCATGTGTGCGCTTGGTGCCTAAAAACAGAACGGGAAAACTTGAAAATTTTTAAATTGCGATAACTTTTGACCGAATTATTCAATCATTACGAAATTTTTAGGACATATTGATATTATTTAGTTGTAGATTTTCGTAGCTTTTGATGAGCGCGCTGGCAACCCTGTAGCTAGGGCAGGCACTGAAAATGAAAACCTTCAAATCATCGTCTCTCTTGAAAAACTGCCGCTTTTTCAAAAAGAAGCCACTCATATGTAAATCTTGTGCTTTGTTTACATAAACAATAAAAAAAATTTGATATGGTATAACGGGCACGCCTGGTAACCCTTGCCCAATTTACCTATATTTTTAGCATCAAAAACTTCTGTTCACGGAAACTCACGATCGAAGGAGCAGAATTAATTGAAATTTGCAGTATGTATTGGCCCTATATAGGACCAGGTCTGATAGAAGTGATTTTGAAATGCGGGTGATTCTGTGCCAGTGGTGCCATCTTGAAAAATCACTAAAATAGATAATTGCTTTTAGCCCTATAAACTCTGATTGAATCGTTCGATTTTGACGAAATTCACACAGTAGCTGAACCTTATTTAATACCACGTTTGGTAGAAATTTGGTTGAAAAATTCGGTTGGAGCTGCCAGCTATGATAATTTTGGTGTCTTAAATTTGAAAAAATAAAAATTTGGAAGTGAAAACATTAAACCATCGAATTTCCAAAAACTGTCCGTTTCTTACAATAAAACTAATCTGTATACAAATCTTATGCTTTATCTACACGTTCAAAGTAAAACTTTGGAAATTTCATGTCGGACAAGAACGGTAACCCTTTCTCAGTCAACCTATATTTTTAGCATCAAAAACTTCTGTTCACGGGAACTCACGAATCAATAATCACATACCATTGAAATTTACAGAATGCATTGGAATTAAGTAGGACCAAGTCTGATATAAGCGATTTTTAATTGTGGGCAACTCTGTGCCAGTGGTGCCATCTTGAAAAATTACAAAGAAAAAAAAATGCTTTTTGCCCTATGAAATTTGAATAAGTTACCAGATTTTCATGAAATTGACACAGGTGCTGAACCTTACTCTAATCTCTGTTTGATAGAAATTTGGTTGAAAAATTCGATTGGTGCTGCCAGCTATGGTAATTTTTGTGTCTTTGGATTTGAAAATTCGCTCAGAAAAATAAAACTTTTTGCCCTATAACTTCCAGTGCAAACATGAAATCAGTACGAATTTCATACAATTAATGGGACCTACTATAAACATTATTCAGGCCAAATTTGGTTGAAAAGCCACGATAGAGTTGCCAGCTATTGTTGGTTTTGTGTTTGTTTGCAATATCTTTATTAAGCGGTTTTATCGTAGAATTTTCAATTGGTAATGATATTGTAGTGACAATAAACAGCAAATATTAAGCTTTCCATTATTTGAAAAAACTCGCTGCAGGTAATCCTAAATTTCTTTATACTCCTATAACTTCGAATGTAATATAACAACGTGAAGCAGATGTGATATATTTTTGGCTTTGATACTGGCGAAAGGTTTGCAGCACGATTCGGTATTATAGTTAGTATAGTTAGTATTCATACCGGAAACATTTACAATGAAAATAAATAACCGATGTTTCAATTCCCAAAGTTCTGCAAATTTTTCGGATCGCAGCCCCAAACACCAACTTCAGTTACAGTGCTACAGGCACTGAGCATTTTCTTCATTGATGTTATATGAGATGCTGCTTTCGAAATTTTGTGAAATAAGCAACTGATAACGAATATAATTAAGCCGTGTTTTGCTCTCATAAACGTTGAAATTCATGCCAGTGGTAATATCTGAAACCTTCTACCATATGAGTTATAATGCATTCTTGAGACCAAAGTAGAACGTGGCGTTTGAAACAGTTTGGCCGTAATAAGCAGCTCATGTGGTGGAATATCCACTCAAAACCTGCACGATTCTTCTACTGTTCTTCGAACATTAGTATTTCTAGCGGTTCAGGTGCGCTAGAGTTTTTTTTAATTTTAGTTTATTTTAATTAAATTTTTTTGATTCATTTCAATACAAATTTTTATTTTTTAAAGCAAAAATTTGAATTCTATCAATATAGAATTAACCGTTTTGATATACAACTTTGGCCCCTTCTCATACCAGCATTCGAGACACTGTCTGAGAGGTAAGATGTGACTAATGGAACTATTAAGCCCCATGCATTAAAATTTTATGTTGTATTTGGGTGCTAGGAAATGTGCATGACTAGCTATCTGCCCTACCTCAACTAATTAGTCGTTAATGTCAGTCTCAATGTACGTTCACACATGTTTCATGTAATAAAAGAAAAAAAAAGTTTTTCGAGCTGGAAGTGTGGTGAGAGGATTCCAAGGATACATCCTTTCTCCCTGTTCTTGAATTAACAAGCAAAGAACGCACCAAGAATTCAACATGACTCCACTTTACCCTTGGCTGTCATTGTTGATTTTTTTCGAATTTAATTTCTGATAAACTTTCTCTACTCCGCAATTTGCGTCAAAATGAGCAACAGTATGGCTTTAGAACAAGTCGTTTAATTACTAGCATCTAGACAATACTAGTGATAAAATTTATATGTAAAATGGAAAAAGGCTACCGAATAAGCGCTTCTCTTTACAATATTAGGCTTTATAAAATGACGTGTCAAAGAATTTCGTAAATTATAGGTTGCTTGTTTACTTCATTCGTACGGCCTCACTTTGAATACGCTTGTATTGTCTGGAGCCCAGCCTTTTAAAGTTAAAGTGGCAAGCTCAAATCGGTAAAAAAAAACAATTTTGAATTCTTGCATTAAGAGAAATATGTAACTCTACTGATATCTATAGTCTACCATTTTATTATTTACAGTTGGGTCATCTGATTTTGCTGCTTTTCCCACCCAGAAGAATTTTTATATATGCTTGCTTGCCTTTTGGTATGATAAGGGGCGTTAGTAAATCCTACAAACCCTTTTTTATCAAAGGCTTTTCTACTGCTTAATGTAAAACTTTTGTAAATATATTTATTTATTTCTTTCTTTTGCATTACTAACTGACGTATATCCTCTTTAAATGTATTTAAGTCATATATTATATTTACAGTAAACAAAATTTTTGGCAAAGTGATTCTAATTGGAATTGTTTTTGCGAGATGATTAAAATTGAAAAAAATTTTAAGTATATAGGAATTTGTTTATTTGACAAAGTGGTTTCGAAAGTATACACTGATTCTCATCAAACACCAATTTCATTGAAAAAACATGAAGACATGAAAGTAAAGTAAAGTAAGTAAACATGAAGACTCTTTATCAATTTTACGACAGTGAAAACTTCCTCATAATGATGAGAAATGATTGAACATTATGATGAATACGTTTTTATTCGTTTGAAACTAGCATTTAAACGTCATCATTTTTTGTTCAAATGTTTCTCAATGGCTTTCCAATAGCTGTGCCATTATCGCAAACCTTCATTAGTTTTTACACTTACCACATAATTATAAACATACTTTCTACTAAACTACTTGAACTAACGAAAGCACACCCTCATCATTTCCATCGCATCAATCCGTTCGATCCTTTCAATCTGCATCCAACCGTTATCTAGTCCACTTAAACGAAATCCGCATGAAAAAAACCTAATTTCTATTTCACTACACAAACATATCCCTTTTTTCCTGTTTCCTTCCGCTGTTTCATCTTCTTTTTTCTATTCGATTGACTCGACATAGCAATTGATAACATCCAACCACTGCATTAAATCTACCACACACTATGCATGTACGCGTATAGTAGCTTCCTCCGAGCGTAGCAGAGTGCCGACAGAATATGAAACTCAATCAATTCTATATCGTCTCGCCTTATCATCGTCTGATCGCCATTATCAATAGACTAGTCCTTGAAGAATCTCATCGAATCTTCCTTATGCATCATGGCTGTACTCTACATACTACTTATACATTGGCACTTGGATAGAGTCGATTTATGGATAGAATGGAGTAACATGGAAATATTGGGGAGGATTGGATAGAATAATAGATTTTGCCTGGCCGATGAAAGGAAAACGGCTGGAGATATGGTGAAAGGATGACAAATGCAAAGAATTGAAAGATTCTTTTTTCTCTCCCGGCTGGAAGCAGTCAGTTGAAGATGCCCATCTAAAGACAGTGAAGTATTGAGATACTTGTGTGATGAATTGCGAGGAAGTATATTGTGTTTGCGAGGAGTGGAGAAGTTCCGATGGTAGAATATCACAATGGTGTTTGTAAAAAAGATTGGAGAGTACCCGATTGAATTGTTGAGGAATCGGTTAATATTGTTTGGTAATGAGCAGAAAAACTACGGATGTCGATAGATGAGAGCAATGATTTTTTGAGATAACCTTTGTTTTGTTTGAATACGGAACATTTTTCAATGATACTTATTTTGTTTGTTAATTGAAAATTTAGAAAATGTAGCTGCAAATAAAAAGATACTAATATTTTTGTTGAAATATGCACACTCTCAGTCTTTAAATCCTAGTTCAGTTTAACCTTGAAGCAGTAAAACGAATTTAACATGAAACTTCAAGTAATGTACCATTTTCGTTTTTTGCATTATTGGTTGGCTTATTTAAATCAATTTCAATTATACTCTTTGCAGTTTTTCATTAACTAAGACAATTTCATGGTGTTAAAATATTCAATGAGTATGCACAATCTGAATTTTGAAAAAAAAAACAAGAAATCGTTAATTTAAGTTTACTATTGAATTTAAATTAATTTCATTGAATTAGTAGATGTCCGAGTAAAATCATTCTGGTTCTACGTCTCAATTTCCGTATAATTTTTTGAAAATCATCTTCATAATATTTTACCATCCATTTGACCACCCTCATTGACAATGTGCCCGGACACAATGGCATCCATATTAATGTTCCTTATTTATGAAGTCTGCTTATTTGCTAACCACACTTTAACGACAGCTCGGCACAACACAAATTATACTCCAAGGAATTATTGTCTCGCTCTGTGCGAAATGGGGAGAATTTTCGTACGTGTTATTCGGGCATAAAATGGTACTTTATAATGAAATGTATGGCTAAAGCTATACATGTTATATAAGGGTGATGGTAACTTACTTTAAATCTTTAAAATACCGGAGTGGTAAGGATTTTAATTCTAAGTAAAAGCTTTAAAAATATCACAAAATTTAAGTGTTTGGTCATGATCCGGAATGGAAACGAAACATTAGAATTTTATAAAAATTTAATTGATGTTACCCACACTGGGCGCGAAGAAGTCACATGGCTGGAATTGAAATTGCTCTCAAAATGCTTGCATATTTCAAGAAGTTATTAGTATATATGTGCATTGGGTTAATTGGCGCATTCTAGATTAATTGAATACTAAACTCCCGATTAAAAGATATGAGAACCCTGGACACTATTGTGCTTTTCCAGAATAGGCAATACAAATTAAAGGATTAAAAAGGGAGCACAGGGACGCTTTTATCCAAGAACTTATAGTTCGAGTGAATGCGTAACAAATATAGTATATAGCTCAAGTGATCGTGTAAAATAAAAAGCTTCAAAAAGTACGTGTGAGCAAAGGTTTTAAGAGGTCAAACCTTAAGTGTAATGGTGGGGAGTTTGAGGTGAAAGAATAACCAGATTTTAGACAAAATCAAAAAATATTTTGCTGAGGAATATATCGAAGATGTTGAAGATACTTGATGAGTCACAGCAGCGCAAAGATATGAGTGTAAAGCTGAGTGTGAAGACCATGGTGAAAAATGAAAAAAACACTAGCGCACCTGAACCGCTAGAAATACTAATGTTTGGTGAGTAATAGAAGAATCGTGCAGATTTTGAGTGCATATTCTACCATGCGTGCTCCAATTTGTCAACAACTTTAATCTTAACAATGCATTTAAACTAATAGGGTGGAAGTGATTTCAGGACTACCACTTGCATGAACTTTCAGATTTAGGAAAGCCAAACACTGCAAAACTTTGAAAGCAGCATCTCCTGTAACATAAATAAAGAAAATTCTCAGTGTTTGCAACACTTTATCAGCACTGCAACTAAAAGTTTCCCACAACTGCCTCATGTCAAAATCAAATTACCCTATCAATCTTGATTTTATCCAGTAACTTCATCGAAAGTTACAGGGATCGTAAAATATTTGAAATCACTATCCGGAAAATTTCCAGAACTTTCATTTCCAGATCACTATCCGAAAAATTTCAAATTCTCGAAATGCTAATTTTTGTTGTTGATTGTCACTACAAGATCATTACCGTTTGAAAATTTTACGATAAAATCGCTTAATAAGAATATGGCAAAATATATAAAACCAACAATAGCTGGCAACCCTATTTTGGCTTTTCTACCAGATTCTTCCTGTTTATTGCCTACAGTAAGTTCCATTTGATTTCATGACTGTACTGAAAGCTATTAGGGTAAACACCTTTTTTTCTGAGAAAATTTTTAAAATCCAAGACACCAGAATTACCATAGCTGGTAGCTTCAACTTTATTTTTCAACCAAGCTTCTACAGCACGTGGCTTAGAGCAAGGTCCAGCTACTGTGTGAATTTCGTGAAATTTTGGTCACCGAATCAGAGCTCACAGGGTAAAACCCAGTTTTTTTTTGTAATTGCTCAAAATGGCACCACTGGTGCAGAGCTGCCCATATTTCCAAATCGCTTGTATCAGACCTGGTCCTACTTAAAAACAATACATTTTGTGAATTCCAGAAGTATCTGATTATTGGGTCGTGTGTTTTCGTGAACAAAAGTTTCGGATGCTTAAAAGATAGCAAATTGGAGGAAGGTTGCCGTTCTTGTCCCATATGAAATTTCAAAAGTTTTGCTTTGGTCTTATAAACAAAGCATAAGATTTTCATATGAGCTGGTTTTAAAATGAAAATTTTTCAGGAGAGTTGATGATTTGAAAGTTTTCACTTTCAATGCCTGCTGTGCTTCATTAATACGTTCTTTAAGTTTCGTTATGATCTGATAATCTGGTCGAAAGTTATCGCAATTCAAAAATTTTCAAATTTTTCCAATCTCATTTTAGGTGCTTAGCGCACACTTAGGGTTAAAAATTTCAAAAAATTATCATATTCACATTTAAACACGTTTAAAATTCATTGTGTAAACTTTATTTTTGCAAAAGTTATATGTTGGCAGAATAGATGAGATTTTTTCACCGAAATTGTTTGATTATATATATAAATATATATATATGTATATATATATATATATATATATATATATATATATATATATATTTCACCGAAATTGTTTGATTATATATATATATATATATATATATATATATATATATATATATATATATATATATATATATATATATATGTGTGAATTTTTGGCCAAAGTGATTTTAATACTAATTTTCTTCTTCGAACATAATGATGACTCAGAAAAATCAGGAAAGGAAAGAAACGGGTGGCTATAAAAATTTAGTGTTTAAATAAAATGACTTGAGTTATTTTTATTGACAATAATAATGTAGTCATTAACTCTGCATTTCTGAGAAGAAATGGTGTAAATGAATAATAATAAAAATAGCTAGAAAGCACATGTAGAGTATAGTAGAAGTTCAGAAAAAAAGCAGTTTTAAGGCTTTAGAGAACTTAAAAAACCAAAAGATTAGAAAACATATTAGTATATTGATTACAATTGAATTCAGTGGCGTCACCTCATCACTGATGCTTTCATATTGAGTTTCGTTTGGCGGATAGATTCGATTCTTATAGTTTTATGTATTAAGATATAGTTTGATGGCGTTGATGCCATTATTTCAGAGGCTCAATTTGAATACCAACAATCTAGGACACTAATAAGACTTCGAGGCTTTTAGAGGAAAAATCCGAGAAAAAGATCATTTATGACGAAATTACTATTGGATCTTTTAGGTCGTTTTTTATTAGAATGATTTTGAGCCATACTAATTCATTAATGATGTAGCTATAATTATAGTTATAAGTTATAATTCATTAATGATGTACAACTTTTTTTAAGGAATTTGTAACAGTTATAGTTATTTGTAACAGTTAATAGTCTTATATTTTCAATGTGTAAAGTTTTGTTTGATATATGATGAACTAAAACTAAGTGCTTAACTTTAAATAGTTTGGTTTTAATAGAATGAGCAAAAAAAGAAACTGAAAGCTTTGTATTATCAACAACAAAAATTAAAGCTTATACTCACGTCTTAATTTTGACTTGAAAGAAAAAGATATGGCCAACAATTAATTTCTTATTTTTTGTTTATTTAAAAAAACTAAATATATAATTTTGCTGCCGCTGAGAACTTCCCTAGCTCTGTGTCTCTTTACTGTGGAGTATCAAACCAGCCGTATTAAAATGTTGAAATAACTGGTAATTTCTTCTTAAGTTATTGAAGTCCACACAGTGGAAAATTTGATGGTCTAAATCAGGTAATGCATCACAATAAGAGCATTTAGGTTCATCAATGACTTTGATCTGAAAAAGTCCAGGTTTATAACAACATTTATTTGCGAAAAATACCTATTGATTTGTTTAAAACAGTTACTATTAAAGTTCATCTCCTTGAACCAGACTTTCTCTCTGAAACTTAGAAACGACTTGAACCAGTATGAAATTTTCAATTTACAGGACTCATTAGTGTAATAAAACTGCCAATCACTTCTGATTAGAGAATTAATCTTCTGAATAGCTTCACCAGGCTCAAAGGGAGTCATATATTCTCTCTCTCTCTCTAAACATACCCTCCCTTGCCTTATAAGCAACTTTCATTTCTTCCAAATTCTTATAACAGCGGATCCACATAATTTTCACTGTTCTATGTATAATCGACGCACATGCACTATATATCTTATTAATTTCAGATTTATTCCATGAAGTGCAACTCAATTCTACATCTGTAAGGACCAAAATATTGTTCCATCCATTATTACAAGCATATGAGATAGCAAGTAAGATACCAATAAGTTCTCCATTAATAATATATGTATGTGGACTCAGTGAAAAGAAAACAAACGACTCACCCTCCAGAGACTCAAACCTCCAGAAACAAACAGTGTTCACTACTTTGGAGTAAATTAAAACAGGTCTGCATATTTTTGTTTGTAACCATTATTATCTGAGTACTGACCATATTATTAGAGTTATTGTGGAGATTGGCTGTGTAAATATTAAAAAAGAGTGAACTTAGAACGTCACCCTTGGGGATGCCATTATTTACCTTAACATTCATTGACCCAAACTGAAAACTTTTGGAATGGAGATATGATGAAATGCAAAAAGATTATTCAGCAGGAATATTATGCTAGTTGAGACATGAACTTAGAATGGACATATCGACCTCAGAAAGATGAGAAATATCAAGAGTTAGCAACATGATATAAAGATGTCTACTTCTTGCCAGAGCAACCAAATGGTATAAACATATTAAGACAAGTGCTTATGGATTTATTTGTTGTATAAGCATGGAAATTTGATGGAAGTTTCTCAAGGATATTACAGTCAGTCACTAATCTATTTTTTTAAGATTCTGTTTATGATTTTATCAGTGACATTGAGCAGTGAGATTGGTTTATAGCTTTGTATACAGTTAGCATTTTTTCCCGGCTTTAAAATTGGAGATATTCTAATTTCAACTAGATCTTCAGGAATGACATGATAGTTCACTACTAAATTTGGGGCTGAAGCTAGAGCTATAGAACTGATTATTTTCAAAGCATTTAGCATTTCATATGTAATTAAATCCGGACCTAGGGCAGACTTTTTCTTATGAGTGTTTAGAGTATCTGCGAGTTTTTCAAGATTTATCACAATCTGTTGTATTGGTATCGAAATAGCACCGAAAACCAGTGAGGTGGTCGAACTTTTATTTTTTCCAGAATGATGAAACAACGGAGGCTCCACTTCTCTTCACATTACCCACAAACTTCCGAAATTCTTTAAGGGGAGATATACACCTAGGAGCCGAAAAAAAGCTCATTTTTGTTGCATTTTTTTAAGGAAAATTATTTGAAATATCGGATTGGGAGTTTAATTATTTGAAAGAATGCACACTCAAAAATATGTTTTATTTTATTTTTTCAAACTATAAAAAATATATTAAGATATTGTATGATCCTTGGAGCGCCGTAAAAAAAACAGCGTTAACGGTACCCACTGGTGTTTCTTCAAAAATCATCTGAAAAAAAATCAAAAAAGATTATTAAATAAGACACAATAATCTAGTACTTGTCATAGCCGATTTTGAAAATATCGATTAATGACAAAATGGTGGACGTTTGAACATGCATTGTGGTTTTTGGACCAACAATTAGTTATTATTTTGCCTATAAAATAAAAACTAAATAACGAAAAAAAAAATCCTATGACAAGTACTAGATAATGCTGAATAGAATAATCACAAAAAAACTAAGGCAATCGGTTCATTGGTTTTCAAGAAATTTTGGGTACCGATTTGAAAAACGTGTTTTTAAGAAAAACGCGTTTGAAAATTTGGGAATGAATAAATCATTAAATTTATCAACTTACATGGTATCATCGATACCAGGCCCATAGTACAAGTCTTCTACGGTCTCCGGAATATTCATAGCTTCTAATTTTTGCTGCCAACGCCGTATTCGACCTTCTTTCGTCTGTTCTTGCGCTTGCAACTCGGCTTTTGCTCTGCGAGTTTCATCTTCTTGCGCATTATACAAGTGCGTTCCTGATCCGACCGATATTCCTAACACGTTCATGACTTCCAACAATGAAGTGAAACCATTGTTGAACGTGCATGCTGCAAGAAATACTGCAATGCTAATGATTTTGGCCCCGCTATTCATCGTTTTTGGAGCTATCTTCCAAATAAGTTGTTTGGAGCTCTCATTGCAGTTTTGGGAAGCCAAGCATGCCCAAAAACACAATAGTATCATAAAATAGGTCTACACTTCGTTTACAATATAAAAAGACACGTATTGTTCGAAGAGTCACTTGTCGCTACCTACCTGTCGGATCAGCGCCGCAAAACACATTTCACTCTCTCGGCTATAACTAGCTTATTTATAAAAATATTAACTTGGCGTTTTCACCAGATATTGTTGAGACCTCAATCTTCAAGAAAATAAACAAACAAAAATCGATTTTTTCGACCATTCTAGGTGTATATCCATAGGCGGGCCGTGGCCTAAAATCTGGCAGGGGCCAGGGAGATTGAAAGGTTCAAGACATGCGATGATTTTGTTTTTGTTTGTACACGTGCTGTTCATACAACTTATATAATTTACTAATACATTATATATTTGTTGATTTATTCTTTGTTATTTGCTAATGCATAATGTATTATCAAATAAACTTCTTGTCTGTGAATACGTATGAGCTACTACCACATGCATATAATTTGAATGGTAGGTATAAACTACACATGAATTATCAATGACCACTAAGAAAGAAAGCTTGTATGAGTTATACGGGAATAGAATTGAAATAATTAGAAATGTAAGAATATTTGTTCGTTTAGAAGCTAAATATATTGCAACTTATACTTGAAGAGGAGGATAGCTTAGTTTCAAAATATCTTTGAAAAAATTGGAATATATTAAGCTTAGAAGGAAGAAATTGATCTCTTGCTTCAAATATTTGTTACATAGAAAACCTAGAAAAACCGAAAATAATTTGGCAAGATGAAAAGTGCTGCAACTTACTCTTTTCAAGCCATTTGGTTTGCAGAAATATCTGTGTAGCCCTAACTGCGTGTCCGGGGCTCGATGAAACAACAAAACCTTTGAAACGAGTGCTTTTTGCTGTTTTCCGTGTTCGCGATCCTCTGGTAAATGTGAGATTCAGACAGTTCTCTTCTGCGAATGATTTAATTTTTCCCCAAACTACATACAAGTCTTCTCGCTCACTTAGTAGTGTTCCATTCACAAGATTTATACCATCCCGAAGAGTTACATTTTTAGTTTGGAAATATGTGCTTAACATGTTGGTTATAAAAACAACATAGTGAAAGATGAAAAGATTTACGACAAATTTAGGATTACTGATTGAATGAAAGATCCCCAATGAATAAACTGAGTCGTTGTATATTCCCTCATTCATTTCTTTCGCTAAAGCCTCTTTCATAGTCCCATAGCTATCGATCACATATTTGCAATTGTGAAATCACATTGACTAACAAGTCGATCTTAAACTTCTTATTCCATGCCTTGTATTTAAACCAACTGCCTCTTCAAACTGCTTCAACAATTCATGTTGTGATGGCTTCAAAAAGTGTAGGTAAAGTGATTCGATGGCATTGAAAAAGGGTGTACACGTTTCGATTGTGAAAAATGTGTCCATCACAAACAGGATAATTTTATGAACTAGACAGTGTACAAATGTGGCGGCAGGGTGTTTCATCTTAATTTAGATTTGTACACTTAATTTAGATTTGTATACATCATAAGACTGTCCAACAACAGGCAATTCGGGAAGTCCGTAGCTGTCTAACAGGCTCAAAATTATGTCTGCTAAATACGAGACATTTCTAGCTCCTGAACAGTCTACAAACCTTGAGAACCTTTCTTCGACTGCTAGCTCTTTAGCAAATCTGACAACCACGGAGAGTTGTTCCTTCTGTGGACCCTTGTTGCGTCTGCCATAATGTCTGCCAAATTGTCCTCGCGAACGATTTCAGCAATTATTTTCATCAATTCATTTTGTATTTTGCCACTACAGTAGTTCGCAACCTTGTTTTTAAAATTATTTATTCATAATGCACAAAATCACGGTTATCACTGGCACCCCTCTCATCATGTCCTCTGAAAGCACGTTTTTGGCGACTGAGACAGGTCGTAAGGTCGATAACCTTCTCCAAATAATTTCGGTTCATCTTGACAATATTCCAAGACTGTTCAAGCACCATATAATTTACTGTCTTCCAAGTACTATTAGAGTTTTCTCATTATGTATGAATTTTAATATCCGGATCGCGAAGTTTGGTCGAGCTGAAATTTTGGTGTATTTTTGGCGACAATGGACACTCTATGGAAAATTTCGCATTGCGATAGCTTCACACAGAGTCATCAGATCATCACAAAATTTACAAGACTCATCAATGGGCATACAAAATAAGTTCCTGTCGTTTTTAAATAATGTCTGGGTAACCTTGTAGCTACCATAAGTACGTAAACACAAATCTTTCATACGGCTGTTAGAATAAAATGCAAATGATTGATGAATTTGATACTATATTTATACAGTCAAATCTAAACTTGTAAAATTCCCAATCTCACAAAAATCGCACCGAATTATTTTAATGAATATGATAAGAACCATGTGGCGGCTGTGTCACTATGAAAATGTGAAATTGAAGAATTTTAACTTCCGATGCAGTTATCAAATTATAATGAAATTCACACACATTTAACCTGAGTGGAAACCAAGTAGGTCATAGATAGCATAAAAGTGGCAGGGATGCCATTTTCATTGTCCAAAGGACTTCGGAAATTGTATTCTACGTTAATTACCATATCGCCTACCATTTTAATACTTAGACTATATTTTGTGAAAAAACATAATTGCATAAAACGCCAGTTTATAAAAGTGTTCTTACCTAAATACCTGTATATTGCCTAGTAGGAGTGAACAGATAATCTTAATAAAAAAAGGATGATTGGCGATGTGCTTTTCGTCTTTTTCTTAACTTGTCGAAATTAAATATTGCCGTCGATTTCTCGAAATAAGTCCCATAACATCGTAATTAATACCGCAAATAACACAGTCTCTATGTTATAAGTAGTGTGTATGCTTTGGTATAGGCTTACACTACTACACTACTCACCTCTTGCTGTAACCACAAAAACCTAAGAAGCGAAAACTTAAGTGTCTGCTGTTGGAAATATTTATTTTTCTGGGAGGGGCCAACCTAGGGTCTGGGGGGGTCCCGGCCCCCTCTGGCCCCCCCTACGGCGCGCCTATGTGTATATCTCTCCTTAATATTGCCACTCAGTGCAATTTCAGTAAGTTTTTTAACACAAGAATTCTTTCTGGCCTCTTTGACTTCGCGGTCCCAACTCATTGCATGTATATGTATACATGTGTATATCTTTCACATACTCATATCAAGAACTTCAATCACCACAATCTGAAAGCCTAATTTAGCAATAAATCATTCGAAAACTTATGCAAATTATTTATCATCCCAACTTTGACCTACTAATCTATAAATAAAAAAATATCAGGTCAAATACACCACCATGCTAAATACCCTAAATTATACTTTTTCTGGCTCTTATTCCAAAACCAATTTCTGCGAAGCAATTTAGTTGAGTGCGAATGAAGTCCAATGTGAATTGCTATCATCATTCAACGACCGAAATCTCCATTATACCTTTTATTTTATGATTATTTGTCCAGAGAGCCGAGCTGAACTGTGCTGCCCCACTCCGTTCTACACCGAACGCAAGGAATAAAAAACAAACAAAAATTATCTAACACCACAGAATCCTGAATCTAAATGAATGCTATTTGCTCATCATTTTCTCTCACTTCCTCCCACAAGCCTCGCGTCTCTCACAAAGCAACGAAACACAAAGAATTTGTCAGAATTCATTCGATATCATTTTGCCACTTAGTGTTCCGTTTTGTAATTCAACAAAGTGTTCATAAATTTGAATATTCTTCCCATACATTTTCCGGGACTGCGCGTTTTCTTTTTGCAAATATATACAGCAATACAAACTGTTGCAATGTCGAAAGCAAAGACAACAACACCAAAAACAGTAAAGACAGCAGCTACACAGAGCTAGAAATTAAAATTCATGCAAACTGTATAGAGCAAGCAGATTGAGGTACTCGACAGGCTGGAAGATGCGATGCTTGAAACTGAAAGAGAAAAAGCCGTTTACTGAGTCATATTCTTCTGGTGGACGGTACATTTGAAAACGTTTTTCTTTTCACGAATTTTTACCGTTCGCTGTGTGTATTTAATTTTTCATGAGAGCAGAGAGTATGAGTAAGATGAAACAAGAATTTTCTTTCGTGTTTGAGTCGCAGGAAAGAAAAATGTCTGATGATAGATGTCCGGGATTGAAGAATTATTGTGAAAAGTACAGGGTGGCTGCAAAAAATAATGATACCGTATTTAGAATTGGGGGAAAAGCAAAATAATTTGATCGAATGGAAAAAGCAATACCTGTGGGAAAATCAATAAGAGCGTATTTGTTTTCGTGAGCTTTTTTGATCTGTATTATGTTTCTGATCAATATTTGCATATTTTCAATCAAATTCCAATCATTTCACTCACTCCAGTCTCTAGAGTGATTTCTATGAAATACGAAATACGTAGCTACCTCCTTCTATATCTCAAGTGAGTGTTATAAATGTTTCATCAAGCAAGCGCCCAGTGTGGGAAATATTGCAGGTAAGGCTCAGGCCTATTTAGTTTATTAAACATTTTTCACCCCGATATCTTCTGGGTCTGGCTGCTTCATTTTTATTGCGTCATTAGGCAAACAATGAATGTTTCACTTCGAAATACAGCAGGAAACATGCATAATAGATACAATAACAACCAGTTGTTATGCTAACCGTGACTTTAAAACGTGCTACGACGACTTACTGAACACCACTCTCGACTCGCAAAAAATATGGATTCCCTAAAAATGTCAAGGTGACTTAATTGAATATTTTACGTGGAACAATTCAAGTAACATAACAATATATCTGCCGTGTAATGTTGTCGAAATAGAGTTCCATCAGCTCGAATCAAGGAAAATACGGCCTGAGAAAAATCCATCCCGACCCTAACCCGACGAAACAGTGACACACTGATAAATTCCGAAATACTTCAATTATCCTTGGTTCGCGTGGCGTTACGTTGCGTGGCAGATGTAAAGAAATGCTTTTATTCCTATTTTCCGCGGCTGTGCTTTCTTCGAGCCCATTCTTGTCACGACGCCTGTTCGAGAAAATGTCTTCTTCTGAAAGGCTTGTATGGTGCTTTTTGGTTCGTTGCTGTTGTTGTTGCTGGTCGGTATTGAATATTTTTACCCAACTTGCGGAAGGGTAGGGGGAGGAAAACTGATTTAAATTTTCTCAGAAGTCGTTAAAACAAAAGAGTAAAGATCTTGCATTGAAGTTGTTTCAGGTTTCGATGAAAAATAACAAAATATTCGGAAGGAATTGATGGGTTTCACAAAAGATACACTGAATGGAACAAAATGATTCTTGTTTATTTTTCCGTGAATGAGTTGGAGATACTTTAATTGTTAAGATAAGGTGAGTTCTATGGAATCAAATTTGAAAGTATAAGTATTTAAAAGGAAAAGAGGTTTCTGATTTGATTTTAACCTTGATGCTAAATTGAGTGAAAGTTGATACATTTTATTTTATGTATACTTGTTATGTTTTATGTATTTGGTGTACATTTCATATAATTTTTGTATGAGAGTACATTATTTTAATCTTACATTCTTTTCAAACATCGTCGTTTGTTTATTCGAGAGATGCGAAAATTTTTCAAACAACTTTTAATTAAATCTCAAATAAATTACAACACATTTTTACATTTCAAACATATTTTAAATTATTCTCTGCTTTTTATTATCTGATTCAAGCTATAAAAAGAAAATAAATGTCATATCATGTTACATCATGCAAGCCATTACTTGTAATTGAATATTAACCTAAAATGGCTATCTAGACCCCACAGTTGCTAAAGACGTCATCTTAAAATCACTTTTTGTGGTGGAATAAATTTGTGAAATAGAGTTTTGGTCTTTTTGAACCTGCTGAAGAGGATCGAAAAAAATCGTTGCCGCATGATGAAAGTAAATATAGGTACATAAACAGCATAACATTTGAAACAAATCGCATCACATTTCAGCGTGTTGGGCTACTAGAAAACAGCTGATTATCAGTAAAATCGATCAACTGTATAAGAACAAAATTTTTGAAAACTCCCCAACGAGCAGTCCAAATATACCTTAATTTTTGTGAAACCCAACTCAGCTGATGGTTGAATGCTGTTTTATTAAAGCGAGCACCAATATGCTGGCACAGAGTTTTGAATTGAGTGGCGTCCTGGGTTACTCAAGGCTGAATGCAGTGAAATGTCCGCTGAAACAACACCATCAGTGCTACTGACAAAATCCGATCCTAAAATTTGATAGACTCTACACGTCTCAAAAGACTCCTCCAAGTACCAGGTACGACAAAACCAGACTCCTCCCTCTATGTTAATTGTAGAGCCGAAATCATTATCTTGGAAAATTTTGGAACGACATTTAATAGTAGCGTGACATCAACGACAATAAAAAATGGCAAACACTTAAATGCTCAGTCCACACTCCTTCGCTAATTTCAAGCCAACCTCTGTGTCAGAAATGGGCAAAAAAATAATAACGTTTTCAGACAAAACTAAAGATTAAATAGTGTAAAATAAAATTAACTCATTTCACTTTTTGTCATTAAATTTTAGCTTTGGAAAATGGTTTCAAACTAAAAAAAAAGCCTAGCGCATCAGATCCGCTAGAAAACTGAATTTCGAAGAAATTGTCTTTGAGTGACCAACAAATTTGGAAAGACGTTATACACTTTTTTGTAGTATCACATCAACTATTCCTTATCCAACTATAACATAGATGATGAAAACGTTCAGTGCTGGCAACACTTTTCCGACCAAGCAGCAATAAGTTTACCATACCAAGCTCATACTTAAATTAGCTTATCCTTTGAATTTTATTCTCATCGCAAGATTTCATCGAAAGTTTCAGCGGTTTAAACGTTGTTTAAGGCTGCCATCCCAAAAATTTAGAAATTGATTCCTTATTATTATTGCAAATGCTTTACATTTGAGTATGTAACTTGAAGCATCTGTTGGTGCAATATTTACGAAAATGTCCGATGCTGGTTACCCTGTGTTAGTAGCGAATGAAAATACTCGTCTATACCAAATCTGCTTCACGCTAAGTTAAACCCACCCTGTGTATTTCGTTTCGATTGAAGTACTGCGCTGGAAGTTATACGGGTGAAAAGAATTTAGGGGCTACCACCCTCAATACTTTTCAAATTTTCAAAACGTTAATATTTGTTGTTAATTTTCATTGCAGGATCATTTCCATTTGCAAATCTAATGGCATAATTGCTTGGTGAAGAGATTCCAAAAATTTACAAAAATGGTCATAGCTGGCAGCCCTTTCATGATTTTCTTACGGAATTCCTACGACATTTGGTTTATATTAAGGTCTATTTACTGCATGAACTTCGTTTTGATTTCATGACTGGACCAGAAGTTATAGGGAAAAAAGCTTTATTTTGCTGAGTAAATTTGCAAGATTTAGGAGACAAAAATCACCATAGCTGGCAACTCTATTCTAATTTTTCAACCAAATTTTCATCAAATGTTGCCTGGGGTAAGGTCCAAATGTTCTGTGAATTTTGTTGAAACCTTACAGCTGAATTGGAAGTTATAGGCCAAAAAGAATTTTTTTTCTCAGTGATTTTTCAAGATGATACCACTGCCACAGTGTTGCCTGCATTTCAAAATCACTTTTATCAGACCTGGTCCTAGTTAATACCAATATGTCTTGTGAATTTCATTATGATTGGATTAGCCGATCGTCAATTCTCGTGAACAGAATTTTCGAGTGCTGAAAATAGAGGTAATTTGGTGATGGGTTACCGTTCTTGTGCAAACCGGAATTTTGAAAATTTAAATTTGATATGATGGGCAAAGATTAAAATTTATCAATGATTTGAAGTTTTTGTCAAAAGCAAAAAATTTTCAGGAGGGTCGTTGATTTGAAAGATTTTTTTTCAGGAGCCTGCCGTAGCTACAGGGTTTCCCGCACTGTTTTGAAAATCCACATGTGTTAAGTCTTAGCTAATTTTAACACGCTCTGCAATTTTCACGATGATCTAATGTTTTTGTCAGAAGTTATGACAAATCAAAATTTGGAAAAAAATTCTTGCCTAGTTTTAGGCACTCAGCACCAGCACACGGCTCAAAATTTCCAATTCTTTATCATTGACAAGCTTAAAACATAATAAGTTTTCATTCCCAATACTTTTTTTTAACAAAAAATTACACTGCTTGGAAATAAAGGAGTACTTGAAAATTCACTAAAACGCCCGCCACTAGAAATTAATTATCTTTTTTGCTTACTCTTGGTCAGTTGAGCCCATTCTTGTCGTATTGAAGCATTTAACACAGGTTTAGAATGGTTGACGGTCATGATGCATTCTGATCAAGCTTAATTATTAATTTATTTATGGACTTTAGTCCATTTTAGCTCAAAGTACAAATCTATATAATTAATTAATCAACTATGTGTATAATAATTTAAAAAATCGCATAGCAAATCTTATATTTACTGTCTAAGTCAACAAAAATTAACAAATATATTGGATTTAAATCGATCGGTTGAGGTGACCTCTTAATCACCTTAGGACAGTTGTACAACAGCCATTGGTGGTATGGTTCACTTGGTATGGTTGTCTCGGTAGAACTTGAAGGTTACAAATATTTCAAATTTTAATATTGCCTTATATTTTCTTAAGATATATCTCCTTATTCATATTACCGTCAATAGGTACCATTTCGCTAATTCTATCGACTAATAAACACACCGACAACATTGTTTGTTCACCTCCATGTTTTGTCTTTGGCCAAATGTTACCCGTCCAACTCAAACACACATAATTTTTTTTGTCGGAGAGCTTTACCCTGTGGCAAACTGGATTCTTTTTCGCCTTTTTCTTCAGGGTCCATCAGATTGACAGAAACTAAAGAAGATGGCAGATTGCCCTATAAAAATCAATATCTGTTCAGAAATGCACATATATATTGCTTCTAAAGGAACGATTGGTCTTTAAAATAAAATATTTGGTTTTGTCATCAGATCAAATCAAATGAACAACATCGTATCATGGAAATAAGCAACAAATGTTTCAGTCTCTAAAGTTTTGAAGTTTTCGCGAACGGCAACCCCAAACACCACCTAACCCGATAGCTTTTGATTCGTTCATTCCATCAAAACGAAATAGAGGTGGTCAAACAGATTTTTTTGTGTCGATGCGTATTTGGATATTTTCATTCTGAAAAATGCTTGCATTAAATTTCCTTATGTTTAAGAATCAGATCTTGAGTCCGAAATTTGCTTTGTGAGGGAAGACTGATTTTTGGCGAGTTGATTGCAGCAGAAATGATTAGTATAGACAACACCAGTTCGAATCGAATTTCAAATAGCTGCTTCCACTTAATAGTTTTCTATTCTTTCTTAAGCCTCACCGTATTTTGTTGTTCCTCGATTCTTTTAGTTTCAGAACAGCTTTGTTTGCAGTTGACACGAAGAATTGCATCAGAGTTTTTCATTATATTGCTGTCATAGCTTGCGTAGACTGTTGCATCTAACACGTGTTTTTTTTTTTTTTTTTTTGTTATATATAGCCAAAAAAAATCTTCAGAAGTTAACTGGGCTCCCAAGATTTTTTGTGACTTAAGTAAAACCCACCTAACAGCCACGGAAGGCTGAGTTGGAATACATTCTTACATTGCTTCAATCTGGTCGTACTTATCGATGCTTACTTATCTCAGAAGGTAAGGTAGCCCTTCTTTAACTTTGTGTACAACATTTCCTAATAAAATATGTTGAGACACCAGTTGTGTTTGTTGCTCAGCATTGTTTCAACGGTCGACTCTGGCGACCCCTCAAACTTGCCAACTGATTGCATGCAAAGAATGTATAGTGAATTTCACCGTTCTCATCCACATAGTACCGACAGAACAGTGTACCCGCTTTACCCATTTTATTGTTGTAACTTCTGAAACAATCGTGCCGCCTCACAGTGGGGCGAAATCCCAAATATCTGGCCAAAAGTCGAAAACGAATTCAATTCTGGTAAAAGTTTGTCTTCGGGGGCTTTTGGGGCCGCTGATTACGAATCTGAAATCAAAAGTTGAAAAAAAACAACAAAATAAAACAAAATGGCGGTTTTAATATGGCTGAGAATTTATTATGCTTTCAATTCTTGTTACATTATAGATTAAATTTTAGAGTAATATCAAATAAGGACATACTAGAAAACAGAAAATTCGAAAATGTTTATTCATTACATAATCTAGTTGGTTACGGACAACTTTAGCAATCGTCATCAAAAGAATCACTTGATTCACAATCAGCAGATTCAACTGGGAAATCGCTTGAACTTCCCTCACTTACTGAAATACTGGGCGCAACTAATAACTGTACTGCTTCTGGCAGTAATGATTTAAAATTTTTGCAAGGTAACTTGCGCAAGCTAGAAATATAGGGGTCAGACGATAATAGAAGCCATGAAAAAAGGTCTTCCATTGTTTTTATTCGGGAACATTTTCTCGTAAAATCTATTCTAAACTTCTTATTGTACTTATTAGTAGACTCTTGAGCATCTTCAGACATTTTTCCGATTGGTAGTAGTGCAGAATTTATTTTTTCCGTGCCATGAATTAAAACTTTATGCACTGAAGTTGGCATAAAATACCACAGATATAAATGTACGAAGTCGCGAGCTGTTTGTAGGGCATAATCTTGAAATCGAATCGGATTAATTTCATGGCCACTCGAAAGTGCCTGCAGTACAACATGAAAACGTTTGATTATATCTTCATTCACCCCTGTGATGGAAGCAGAAGTGGTAGAGTGTTCGAAAAATCGTCGAGCGATATTCCCATCATTCGAACTACCAAAATTAGTCTTCGGTTGATCGACTATCAGTCCCAATTGCAAACGGAAATCTTTTTGCATGCTTTGTTTTCGAATTTTAACGCTTCTTTTATCATCAGAACTTCGCGCTTGGCACTTTTTGATACCAAGTTTGTAACCTACATGCAAACAACACTCAAAGAATCGAATCCATGCGTGCAGAGTTGACAGCCCAAGCTCTAAATGATCTCTATTGATTTCTTTTATCAACATTGCGTCAATATTGTTAAAATCTTTTGAAGTTGCATTACACAAATAGCAACGTTGAGCGGATGCAGTATTCGTGATTGCATTGCATACTTTGCCGTCTATCATGGTGAAAGCAAGTTTGAAAGAAACGCTTATGGTTTTTGCGTGAATGACAGTATTATAAGGGACGAGGTTAGTCTCTTGCTTTTTTATGAATTCCATTTCGTTAAAAGTGGCTTCAGTTGTTTCGTGCAAAAATTGAATTCTGATTGGTCGACAAAAACGAGGAGAGGATGGCCTTGGACTTTTCCATACAATGACTGGGTTTTGTGTTTCTTGGTCGACTGATGAAAGTTCCAATGGAACGAGTGAAGTAACGAAAATTGCGTATGAGACGTTTCACATTGACAGATGATAGCGTGAAAGGACGTTGTAATTTTTCAGACATAGCCTTTTCAATTTCCTCGCACGCTGCAGCTGCACCATCATTTAGCTTCTTCCTTATGAGGAGGAAGATATCCTTCCTGGATAAACCAGGTACAGCAGGATCATCTGCAGCCAATTCTGAAATGTTGGAATTTAATGCTTTTAAACAGCAATTACTTGTTGAACCTGACACGCTATTATTAATTTGTCTCGCAATCTTATTCTAGTCATTCATAATTTTTGAATTCTTCATGAAAGTGAATGATGTATCGTAAAATTAATGGAATAAAAAACAAGGAAGTAGTAAAACAAAATATGCTTCTTGGAAAGAGTGTAGCAAACATTTATTTCGGAGAAAAAAAAATTTTGACGCGTGGAATATACATCCGCTATAAAAAAAATTATATCTGGGGAACTGGCACCAATATGTGAGTACAAACCCGGAATCATCTTTTAGAACCACACAACTTTTCTCTGAGTCACTTCTTCATAGTTTATATTTTAATTATTCAAAATTGAGAAAAATACGCTTTCAATTACAATAACCTGCATTATTATCGCTGGCGCACTGAATCGCACAACTTTATTGTTGTTTTCACTTATAAATAGAGTAATTTACATGCTAGAATAAGTCCGGCCGCTGAACAATGGGGTGCAACATAACTTTTCTCTATTTTTTTTTCAATTTTCCGTTGCAAATTTATGTTTATTTTCAGACAAATCATTCCTTTGTTGACACTATATACATAATAATTATCAATTTATTATATTTTGATAATATTTTACTTACTTTCCCTTTGTAATCCATTTTTTAGATGTTTTTTGCCTTATTTTTGGTTGCTTTGCGTCGTTTCCAACACAACACTGTTATACAAGCTTGGAGCGCGACGTATCTGGGTCGAGCAACGGTCACTTTTGAACTGGAATATCATAGCAGATGTAACAGATAATGCCTTCATCAGTCTGGAATTCAACCGTCGTACTATTATTTTACGTAACCCAAACCCTTCGAACCCCGTAAACGAAAGTTCATTTTTCGACTTTTGGCCAGATATTTGGGATTCTGCCCCACTGTGCGCCTCAAGGAATTGGCACTATAAGAAGTTTACCTCACCCTGGCCATAAGATCAAAGCTTTTTCTAGACCTATGGATTCAAAATACTTATAAGTTTCATTCTCCAGCGATCTTTATTGGTTGCCTTTCAGTATTCTTGGCCACAATTGGAAAGTTTTAGAGCTTCTGTTTCATACGGATCGGAGCATGGGAGGTACCTTTCTCTGCATTCTCGCGCAGGTAGGTCTATCTGAAATACTCCCAATGCCACTCTCAGGGCATCTTCCGACACCGTGTGGTGGCTACTGGTGATAGACAGAGCAGCTGTACGCTGGCAATACGCGTTTCAAATATCTTCGTCAAGAGTGCGTTCGCCTGAATTAAGTTGGCTCTCGCCATGAGCAGACCTTGTTTCTTTCCACTGGGGACACCGATGTTGGCCCTGCTCTGCGAGCCTATAGCTTTCAAAGATCTTACGGCTGCAGTCGCAGAAGCTCAGTTTAGTATCCAGATACCTTACTGATTTACTAGTCTGGACCTTTCCGGAGCCCACAGTCTTTGCGGTAGCAGTTGGTGCTCTCCGCCTCGCCAACATGATCATCTCTATTTTCGACAGCGCCAGCTGTAAGCCATGGTCGACCACTCAAAGTGACACCCTTCCAAGTTGTAATAAGGCAACCTTCAACCGCGATAAAAAGCCTCCTCCATTAAACAGGAATTACTATGGTTTGGTCACCACTACAATTTCAAATGTATCTACTGGCACTCTATTTGTACTTAAAGCCCTTCTATTCCTCATTCCAAATACTACGTCGATCAGATCCTCTCCCGTAAAGAGGAGAATATCCCCTCAGTTGACAAGATGCCATTATCCGTCCTTGGCAGATGTGCCGAAGCAGCAGGCCAGCAATTCGCTTCAGATTATCAAGTCCCGGGGTTCTAGACCGCATGCAGCCGAGTCTTCGAGTAACCAAATTTACCCCTGACTCAACGGGCTGGTGTTGGCTTCCTCGCAAAGAGCTTACCCTCTCCTTTTAATGTCTTTGGACAGTTCTTTATTTTGCTTATATGTGCGACTAAAATCCAGTAGCTTAGGGTATATTTATATACACTGTGCCTGTATACCCTGATCTCGAGTATAATATAAATTTTTAGTGAGACCCTAGCTAGACACCGACTATTTTGCTGTGGAAGTGGGCTGTGCACCTGCAGAACATGACAATCACCACTTAAATTACATTACACGAGTGACGTTCGCTTGTTCCTGAAGCAAGCATGCCCTCAGGCTGGCCAAGGTCACTACCCTCAAAAAGAACAACATTTACGGATGCTCTAAGTCGAGAGTCAGAGACGACTTTCTTGCACATGTGTTCTAGTTGAATGTTTGTTAAGCTACCAACGCGACATCCCGCACTATGAAATTTAATGGAAACCTTGCTTTAGATGGCCACACAAAAATACGTAATTGGTAATCCAACTATATATCAAAATCCAACTAAAACGTAATTGAAAATCCTGGGACGCCACATTCGGCGATACAGCCAATAGAAGCTAAAAATTATCTTAAGGCGTATGGTGTTGATATCTGATAATTAATTAAACAAGCAATACGTAAACCGACATTACAAAATCCATTACAAAAATCCTCGTATGTAGTTAATAAGTGTACGCTAAAAAAATCGTAAACAATCTAGATGTGGTAGATTCGACCAAAATTCCATTTTACGAATTGTAAAGCTGTTGAAAATATACCAAAAATGTTTATAGGAATTATGGAAAGTAAATCTCTGATTTTACTTAAACACAGAAAATGTAGACCTTGGTTGACCTTCTTTTGACGGTGCCAGCAAGTGCAAATCGGAAGATTACGTCCAGTAATGTAAGGGACGTTTTGCGTGTTTATATTTTAGAACACCTTGCCGATGTGAGCCGTTTTAACACCACTTGGTTTTAATACAACCCTTCTTAGTTCAAACATAGATGGTGATATGATGTGTCGTATCTATATTTAGTATCGTATCGATATTTAATATATTTAGCATTTTTTGAAATTGACTTAACTGTAAATAGCTATCGGTGAAAATGCAAGCAAATTTTTGAAAAGAATCCACATTATATAAGTTTTGCTGCATTGGTAACTATGTTTTGTAACTAGTTAGTAAATTTGAAAATATTAGAAAGATTTGAACTCTCAAGAAAGACAATATTGATTTTGTCAATTTTGTTTGTACTTTTAGACCAACCTTAAGCTATTCAGATTTTTCTCTGAAAATAGACTTTCGCATTTTTGGACACAGAAAAATAAACCTACGATTTCAATCAAAATATCCAGAAATGTATGCCCTAAATAAAATGAAGTAAATGGCTTCAAACACAGCTTAGTTCATTTTCCAAACGTTTTGTAAATGGCATCATCATCTTATTTCAAAAGAAAGTAAAAAAGCTGACTCAGCCTCTACACAAAAAATATTTACAGCCCTCCATTTAAATCATGACAATATTGCCAATCATTATATCATTGAAAACTTTTGAATATATCATTGAAAACTTTCCGCAAAAAAAATAAATACAGTTTCAAAGAATCTAACAAAAATATGTATCAGCTCCCAATTTACCCGCAGCCACGTAATACAACCCCCAAAATCCCCAAAAATTCCCACTCGAAAAATATCCAATATGTCCAGTTATTTAATTCATTATTTATAGAATCCATCGAATCGAACGTACTGGTTGTAAAATCGATAAACCCATTATAGCAATGGTAATCATCGTAGTCAACATGTGCCCAATTCATTTCATTCAACTCATCGTATTAATCCGTCGCATGTTGTCCACTTCATGGCAGGCCATTTGTCTCGATAAATATCTATCGGGTGGCCCCTATCAATTAGGCAATCATATCGATTCGTGTACTCTAACCGGGACGCATGATTGTATCGTATTAAGGACATCGTAGATTTGTATGAACAGCATGAATCAATCAGAGAGGAAAACACTTTATTGCAGGGAAATTTGCTGTGGCTCTTAGAATTTTTTTTCCTCGTGAAATTTTTTGCTGTCCAATTTGACGACGATTATGACGTGGATTAGAACGTCACAGTTGACGATGAAATGGGAGCCAAAAATAGAAGTTCTAGTGAATTTCAGCGGAAAATTGACGCCTAAAAACCTTAAGAAGCACGTACGATAAATTTGAATAAAAATTTACAGCATAGAAATAGAAAAGTAGGAAACATTTCATACTGCCCACATTGGGCGCTGACTCTTTTTCTTGGAATAATGCATCAACATAAGTCACTTAACTTTTCCATGGTAGCGATACGATGTGAATAGCATATATTATTGGTATCTTTACTGTTTCGTTAGCTGACAATCAACTTTCGTCAGTTTTCTCACAAATATACGATTACCTTGAGTACGTTCATGCAATCGACTATGATTAAAACTCAAATCAGGTACTTTTTCTCAAAACAATAGATTAGTTTGACTAGAAAACGCAAAATAATATTTTGCACAAAAAAGTTATAAGCACAATATCAGCAGCTATTAGCAAACGTTCAATACGCAGCTAACATGATTTAGAGATTAAACTAACTTTTGTTCAAATACGCTGTTAAATTCAAAGTTTTACTGAAATGATTTATTAAACTACTAGAAAAAAAAACTATAATACAATGGCTCAATTTTGCAATGATCTAAAAGTGGAGTTCCATTCATAAGTAAACTCCTCCATTTCAAGTTTCCACTCCAGAGAAAACATTTTCTCCGTCTATTCCCAAAGCACGTCAATACTACGTGACTTTCATGCTTGGTCCTGCTTCAACATTTCAACATAGCTCCTTGATCTCCCGAAAGGATATCTGCCTCCTCAAAAGCTACACCTGAAATTCAATAATGTAACATTAAAAATTTCTTTCTATTCCACTCGCATATGCTTCGTTTCACATCAAATATCAAATTCAAAAAAATATCCTGGGACTCAAAATCATAATCATTATTTTGTCCCTTTTTCGACAGCAACTTCCTTCATCCTCGTTGGCATTCCATTCCACATAGTCAAAGCATCTTGACGAATTCCCGTGAAATTGTTTGAACGACAGTCGAAACGGAACGCAAGCCAGGAAAAGTCAGCATACGATTCTATCATTGCAAATGTACACTTGCATCTATGGATACGGATGTATGCTTAAGCTCACGTTCAAACTGACAAAAAAAACTCTGTGCGACAAAGAATCGCTTTTGCGTTGACAATGTAAAAAATGAAATGAGAAAGGAAAATTATAGGAAACATGAAAGTTGGATAACAGCGAAAAGACCGGCTCTGGTTGATGAATTGATGTCGACAGTATCAAGTGTGTACTTAACTGCAGGCACAAATCGAAAGAGACACAGTTAGGGATGCGGACAAAAGAGATAAACGAGGAAAATTGTTTCTCTTGTCACATGATATTGTTCTGATTCCTGCTTAGAAGAGACGTTGAATAGGTATTTTGTACGACAGAAGCCCGAAAGAAGAATGTGACATTGAAAAATGATTGTAAGGAAGAATAGGATTGTGTTGGAAGTAACGAGATGGAAGGTTCTTGATAATTTACCTGTGCAGCATAGAATGCATATCACTTTCTGGCATTGAAAGAAGATGTATTTTTAGATCTTTGCAAATTGTTGGCTACTTTATTTAACAGATTTGCAAATTATTTTCTGAAAAATAGTTCAGTTTATGCTTTGAAACATGAAACTATACACATTTTTGCGTCAAAGTTGGAAAATAATGCTTTAGACACGTAAAAACGTGGAAAATTTTTGAAATTCTGAAGAATGTTTGATACAACCATCTTGTTTACCTACCAAGTGCGAGTTACGCAAGGTAAAAATAGACCCGAGTATTGTCATCAGTGGATGCAAAGTAAGCACCTTGAAGCGATGGATAGCAAAACGCGCAGTAAAATGTAAAGTGCATGAGGCGGAGATATATTGAATTCAGTACCTCAAGCAATTCGCTTGCTTACCAAAGAGTAAATGGAAAGCAAAGAAGCTAAGGTTCTATTATGTTTTTCTCGCTCACCTAAGGTTACGCATAAACGTATGGGTCAGGTAGTGGTCCCAAAAAAGAAGACCTGAAGCATAAAGACTCAATCTAATAGGCCATCGGAGGTCCTAGACTTTTTTGCGTGTTTAAGGGCTCACCGAAGTAGCGCTGTCCGGTTTTACCAGCACCAGACAGTTACTCAGGAAAGGCTGAATTGTCTCTGAAGCTCCAGACTCCTGAAACTGCAAACAGGTGTCACAGATTAAGAGTGTGGTTTCAATGCATGCACTGCTACAAAAAGTTGGTCAGTAATGATGCCAACAAGCTGTTTGCAGTCAGTCCGGGCTATGATGTGTCTCCCACAAGATTTTGGTTACCTAGCAGATCTGAGTTGCTCAATATCTGCACACTACAGCCTGCGTCATATTGGAGTCTAGCAAGCACTTTACTGTTTGGATAGAAATTTGCGTGCCTGTCGATGCAACTATTGGAAGACTGGTGCCATAGCTGACTAACGCATCCGCTTACCCGTTTCCAAAAATGTTCTCATGGTCGAAAATCCAGTAGATTTTCACTCTTTTACCGTTGCCTAGTCTTTACATGAACTGAATAAAGTCTAGCAAGTACTTCGATTTATATGTATTAACTATCAAGACTTATACCGAAACTTGACCGTCAGTGAAAATGTTTATCCTAGCATCTGTTTTAGCATCTTCGCAGTTTTTCGTCTTGCAAAGAGCTCCACCTGCAAAAATTCTATAATGATAGGGATCCTAGAGTGGCTTTTATATTATGGTTTGCAAAATATGCGACAACATCAACTTTTGCTGCTGTATTGGATACTTCAGTGTAGATGCTAAGGCTAGTGTGGCTTAAAACTTATGTCATTTCAATTCGTCTCTTACGAATAGTGTAGCTTACGATCCCCTTGCCAATGAATTCAAATCTAATGGATCCAATGAAACTCTTTACCAATTTATCTGTTACCAAAAGATATCAACTCGGATTGCTCTGATGCCTTAGCAGGACCGCAGTTTTTGCAGCCACCCTTCTTAAATAAAGCGTTGGAATATGAAGCAGAACATTTGACACAGACCATGAAGTCGTGGTTAAAGCACCTGTTATACGCTTCGCCTTGTCAACAAAGGTAATTTTATTCATATAAATAGACATGAACGGCTGCCATATCTGGCAGAATTGGCCTTGCTATTGCCGCAGTACATTAGAGCAGGGCTGAGATCGCATATTCTTGCTGACATAAATCATGCTGCCTGCCCTAATTGCCCGTCCACCTTCTACGTAAGGTTGCTTAGTGTGCGAATTAAAAGTTAATCTTGTGCCATCCAACCTGATTAGGTTTATTTCAGGAATCTTTAATGTCCTCGTCAAAAGTATAAGATCGATTTTATCAAAGCTGACGCCAAGGTTCACGTTTTCGCACCCACTCATTAACCATCCCAAGATCATACTCGATGAGCTAGCTAAGAGTATCTGAAAACTTACCCAAGAGTATGAGCGATTTCATCGGAGCGGGACCCAACCATGAGTGCGCTACTTTCCAAATTGTTTCAAATTCTCAGTCATTTGTCACCACATTTCGCAAAAGCGGAAATAAAACTTCCTCTTGAGGTGGGCTCTGTGGACCTTTCTTATTATTCGTTTTCCGTCCATTGCACTAACATAAGCACGTTGTTTATGTACTCGTAGTATCCAATGTATCCATGATCAAAGAATGATGGATGTTCCAGGATGGTTGTTTTTGCGATGTGATTTTCTAATGAGAATCCTCCTATTTACAAAGCTCAATTATAATTGATAATAACGCTGAGTAGAGAATTATCTTTTCAGCTCATGTCCTTACTGTCCCAATCAGTGTGATGCGCACTAGAGTCCGCTCTTATGAGCAGCAATTTCTTATTCCTGAGCAACTTCATGGTGAGTTTTGTCATTTTTGTGTTTTGTCTGCCCTGTCGTTCGCCATGTGGTCAGATACCAGAAGTACATGCTTTTCCTGGCTTTGCTTTTCGTGCTGAAGTCAACAAGAAAACAAGCATAAACATTATTTCTTACCAGCATAGCCGTTATTATTTTAGCTACTGTAGGGAAGAAAAAAAGATTAGAATTCTTTGACTCCAGCCACATTCCAGTGCCCAGTCTAGTCAAAGCTAATAAGTCTTCCTTAAAATTCAGGTAATTCCTGCAGCTCTATTTTACCGAATAATACTCACCACCTTCAAACTGCAAACCGATCAAGGTTTTAATCTTGAGAAACGAGACCGGAGTATACAGTAACTGGACAATTTGGAAGACGATTAATATAGCAGAATCCTTCCAACCATATTGCGAGCAACATCAGTATCAAAACTGCCAACAGTAATTGGCATTAACAGTAACTGATGATTGCTACGCTCAAGCAAAACGCATTTTAAAGCGTACTTAGCACTACGAGAAGCAAGCAAAGTGTGTGAATTGTAGTGGTTACCACCTAGCTATATGATTTGTCTTTGAAACTCCGAAAACATAAGGTATTTTCCCTAATAACTTTGTTGAGACCTTAGATCAAGTTTTACCACTATTAATCATAACAGTTATTTTAGGACAATTATAGGCAATTTTTGTAAGATATCGTAGCAAACACAATTCACGAAATACTCACATTATTCTAAGCCTCCTTCTCTGGCAAAAACCAAAGATTCCTATGCTTGGTCATCTTTGATTCGCCTATTCACTTCAGATACAAATTCTATTATCAACAAGATTGAAGATTGATGCTGTTTTGTCTTGATAGAGTCTATATCATGTGCATCTAGGAAATTTTTCGAGTACCAGGTGGTCGCCTTCACATCTCGAACTATAATCTTTGTAGGGCCGAAAGTTCGGTAATGTACGGTGGAAGTACTCCGATTTTGATATCAAAGGACATTAATTAGCACTGCATTAAAATTACTAATCAACAACACCTAAAACCAATCGGCCTAAAGATGCGCAGTTACACTTTTGAGTTCATGAACATTTTGGCATACAGATCTTCCAGCTGCCTAATATTCAGTCCTGATTTCGAATATTTTTTGATTAACGATGACCTGTTATCAAAATCTAAAACCTGTTGCGTCATCAAAAAGAACAATTAAAAAAAAACCATGAAAAAAATTACTGAGTTAAATTACAATCAATATATTCATAAAATATAATCAATTTTTTTATTTATTTTTAAACTTATGATAAATTATTGTGTAAACTTGAAATTTATCAAATGTTGGACCGTAAAACACGTTTTGTTGTTTTTTTCATTTCCATTTTTAATACTTTTGTCAAACACATCCCACTTAAAAGCACAATTCAGTTTTTTCACAATTCATTCAGTTTTAAATCCTCCTTTCCAGTAAATTTAAAATATATCATTCAAATTGCTTCTTCAGTCAATAGGATGAGCAATTTTTATTATATTATCTTAAGCTCCCTTTAAGAAAAAACAAGAATTTAATATTGGAGTAAATTACTAAAAACCAATTACGTACACTTAGCCATTGCCAAGACTTATACCATTCTACCCTACATATATTTCAAAAGTTGAAAGATATTGCTTTTCTGTTTGTGAATATTCTTTTCACAGAAGAAACTGGCCCGAAATCGAGGAATGGAAAACATTTACCATCAAATATTTTAATGCGCCCACTGTGGGTGAAAATGAAAGAAAATGAAAGAAAAAACTCTAGCGCAGCTGAACCGCTAAAAATACTAATGTGCGATAAATAATAGAAGAATCGTGCAAATTGTGAGTGCATATTCTACTACACGTGCTCCAAACTGTTTCAAATGCAAAACAATTTTGACCTCAACAATGCATTTAAACTCAAAGGGTGGACAGGATTTCAGGAATACCACTTGCGTGAATTTCAAGATTTAAGCGAGCCAAACACTGCAAAACTTTGAAAGCAGCATATCATAACATAACTCTATCAAATAATTCTATCGATCTCGATTTTATCCGATGATATCGTCGAAAGTTACAGGGATAGAAAGATGTTTGGGTTCAAAAAACGAAAGATGTTACTTATTTTATAACTAACTTATTTTCATTGTAAATGTTCGCGGCATGAATACTTAATATAAGCGTTTATTGATGCAAAAATAACTAAGGGTTACCAGTCGCACAAGTTTTCAAATTTTCGAAAACTTAATATTTGTTGTTTATTGTCACTACAAGATCATTACCGTTTAAAAATTTTACGATAAAATCGCTTAATAAAGATATTGCAAATAAATATAAAACCAACAACCAAATTCCTTCTGACTAATGCTGTGGTATTATAAAATGCCTTTTAATATTAAGAATGGCTTTTATAATGTGGGTCACTATGTTTGTAAGTCTTGCGTGGCGAAATTGGTCGCCGCGTAGCAAGACTACAAACAATAGTGCCATCAATTAATAAAAACTATAGTTTTATTCTTAATTGATCCGTCTGTATGGTCGCCGAACAAGGCTGGCGTTGCAAGACAGACTAACTTTATTGTGTCATGTCCGATCTTAAATAGTAACATTTTCGTTAAATTGGTAAGTGAAAAATATATGTACTTAAATGTATGGATCTGGTTTTCGGTGTTATTTTTAACGTTAAGTGTACTTGTTTGAGTCTTCGCTAAGTCAAGTCTAATTTTAGAGTTCACCACTTTCTTAAAATGGCGCTAAAATCACAAAGTGAATATTTTTAATTTGTTATGACATTTGTGTGTGTTTGCATTTTAATATTCACAACAATGCCTATAATAAGCTCCATTTCTCATATGAAATTCGTTTTGATTTCATGACTGCACTGGAAGTTATAGGGCAAAAAACTTTATTTTCCTGAGTGAATTTTCAAAACCCAAGAAACCAAAATTACCATAGGTGGCAGAACCAACCGAATTTTTCAACCAAATTTCTACCAAACATTATAGAGACTGATTAGAGTTCAGCTACCGTGTCAATTTCATGAAAATCTAGTAAATGAATCAGAATTCATAGGGCAAAAATAAGTTTTTATTCTTTATAATTTTTCAAGATGGCGCCACTGGCACAGAGTTGCCCGCATTCCCAAATCGCTTCTATCAGACTTGGTCCTACTTAATACCAATACATTCTGTGAATTCCAGATGCATCTGATAATTGGGTCGTGAGTTCTTGTGAACATAAGTTTCGGATGCTTAAAATATAGGTAAGTTGGAGAAGGGCTACCGTTCCTGTCCGATGTGACATTTCAAAAGTTTCCCTTTAGTTGCAAAGACAAAGCACACAATTTCTAAGTAAGCGGGTTTTCACTGTAAAAGACGAAAAAATTTCATAAGAGTCGATGGTTTGAAGGTTTTCACTTTCAATGCCCGCCTGAGCTGCAGGGTTGCCAGCACGTTTGTAAGAGTGTACGACTTAGTAATATCAATATGTCCTTTAAGTTTCATAATGGTCTGATAATCTGGTCAAAAGTTATTACAATTCAAACATTTTCACATTTTCCCAATCTCATTTCAGGCTCTTAGCGCACACATAGGGTTAAAAATTTCAAAAATATTATCATATTCACATTAAGAACACGTTTGAAATTCATTCCATAAACTTTTTTTCGCAAAAGTTATTTGTTGACAGAATCAGTTCTTTTTCGCAAATTTGTTGACAGAATAATAGGTATATTTAAAATATCAATAAAATGGCCGCCGGCGGCAAACGGTTAAAGATTTTTAACTTTTTGTGAAACCTGGCACTATTTTGCATATACACCAATGTATCCTGAAAATTTCAGTTCAATCGGATGGCGCGCCTGAGATCTTTTCACTGAAATTTTTTGATGATTTTTTGAATTTTTGAAGTGATTTCAATACAAATGTGCTTCGAACATTAGTAAAAAATAGAAACATTATTTTAATTTTCCTGTGTCAGTGTGAAATTTCTAACTTACAAGTAAAGTGAAATTGTTTTTGTGGGATGATCAAAATTGAAAATTTTTAAAATTTCTATTTAAAATAAATTAGAAAAAATTAGGGTTTCGGAAATTCATCGCAGAGATCGTAATTAATTCCAAATTAGATCATGATTTCAAATTTTACTAATCATTTTGAATTTGTATGAAATATTCGAACCTGATTTAACGATAATAAAAATGCCTGAAGTAATTTTTTTGGCTTAAATTATATTATTGTTGAAAGAGCTATCGATGCCGTACTAAATAGTTGAAAACAACACGAATCAAATGTGAGAAAAAGATAAAATTATTCAAGATTAAGGATATGTATTTAAAAATTAGCTCATAAAAATTAGAATCCACTGATTGTTTCTACTTCCTTTTATTTTCTTTATCATCATTTCTAAAATGTTAAAATAGTGTGGTGTCGATTGAAATTGAGATATTACTTGTTTCCATTTTGGCTCTTCTTTATTCCTTCGACCACTAAAAAACGAAGAAAATAAGTATCCAGACTGAAACCAAAAATAAATTGAAAAATTAAAGTCAGTATATATATAATTTGATCTGACCAACTCTTGAAATAAAACAAAAGTGGAAAATTATTGCACTGAAAGAAAAACTCTTGGTTGATTCAACTATTTTTAATAGTATTGCAACGATTCATTCAAAATCGTTAAATGAACTAAGGAAAATAGTTATTTTTACTATATTAATATAGTTAATTTAACGATATAAAAGTAGTTGGCTCTGGTTATACAAAACATATCGCAACGTTCATGAAATCAACTGTTTTAATTGTTTCATAACCACGAAAATTAGTTGATAAATAGAAAATATTCATCAATTCACTCAAAACTTCAACGTTTCGAAGTATCAACAGTTTTTATGGTACTTAAACTACTTTGCAATAGTTGATTTCAACAAACGTAATTCAGTGAGCAAAGTCTTTGGAATTATTCTACGCAAAGTAGAATAGTTTCAACATTTGGACGTTTTTCATGCTCCGAATGAAATTGTTTATCAACCACGCGTTATGGTGCATAAAAGTAATCAACCATTTTCTTATGGTTGTTTTAACTATAGCCCGTAATTGACGCAAAAACAACTAAGGAAAACTGTTGATTTTTCATACTCCTCATACTCATACACCTATTCTATCATAGAAGTTTCATATGATACATGGCAAAATTGTGTTCGGTTTGCTGTTCGATATAATTCATATTCATGTTATGCTGTGAAGCCTTTATATTACGTTGCATGACGCTATTTTGTTCAGAATACAGCGTTTTCCGCTGTGGCAAAACAGTGGGCTGCGGCAAAGCGCAGTCAAAAAATTAGAATGCACTATTTTGTATGGTAACGCGCACAATGGGTACGGCCGAATTTGCGGCAGCGGCAGAATTTGCCAAATTTCTAATTTTGCCGCATCGCTAGCGGTGATACCTACCATAGGTTGGCATCACCACTAGGTTGAAGTAAATCTGATTGAATTAGATTGAATGGTCTGGCCAACCTAATCCTCGTACAACAGGATTTAGCAATACAAAAGAAAAAAAATGAATTTGGTTGGTGCCTTGATTGCATTGACAGCGACATTGTCGCTGCATTGTGATACACCAAATTCAACTGCGGCATTCACGCCTCCCCTGCCTATATTTCGTACTATGTATATGGTTGGAATACCATTGTTTGTGGTTGCTTACTTTTTTTGCACCACGGACGTTGTTTATCAACCACGCGTCATGGTGCATAAAAGTAATCAACTATTTTTTTATGGTTGTTTTAACTATAGCCCGTAATTGACGCAAAAACAACTAAGGAAAATTGTTGATTTTACCAAGATTTTTCTTTCAGTGTGTTTAAAATAGAAAAAACAATGGAACAAAGCATGTATTTTTATAATATCAAAGGATTAGACTTATTAAGACTTATAAGCACATGGACTAATAATAGTCGTAAGAGTTTAGTAAAGTTTTTCAAAGAAAGTAGCATATCGCAATAAACAGTAATCAAAAAACATCAGAAACTTAATGAAATTTGGTTGAACTTAATTTCCGACGAATGTCAATAATTTACGAATATATAACAAAGCAGTTAGATAGAATATTTTGAACCATATACCAATAAAAATTTGCTCCCAACAGAATGTTTTGTGTCAAACAGCTTAGTATATATTATTTGTCTAAAAAATGTTAGGCATTAGATGCAATATTTTTTTAAACTGTTTTTGTATATTTAATTTAAACTAGAACCAACTTTATCCTCCCTATAAATATTAAAATATTTTTACATTCAAATATCATACATCATCGAAAAATGCCTACAGCTTTATCAACGAGAGTGAATACTGTCACCAATCATCAAAACTTCAAAATCTTATTCAAACAGCCACTAAGTACATAATCCACTTTAAGCTGCCACAAACATAGTCCTCGCAGTCGAACAACATTATCATCATCATCGTCGTCAGCCACCATGACACAATAAACTCAACTCTACGACCGTGCAAAACTTTCCTTCACATCGAAAAGTGTAATCAATCAAATTGTAACAAAATACAGTTTGCCACCCCATCACGTTATTATCCTTGCCTTCCGGGAAACTCACAGTACAACACAACACGCTACCATCACTTTGCACCCATATGTCTTTCCTTTTCGTATCAATTGACTGAATCATGTCGCTGCTGATCCTTCGGCCAAGCTTTCAACCAGCAAAAATTTGCCTAGTTACAAAACTTCGCTTCTCGCTGGCACAAACAAAACCGTCCGAGTCCCAACGGAACTTTGTCACTTGTAAAACAAATGTCGCAAGTTGTTGTTCTTCTGCATGAAGGCGTCACAAACAAATCGTATTACGTACTGGGCACTCGATTTTCTCAACCTTTAATCTACACCAATGCTACTACTGACTGATTTCCCGAGAAAAATGAAAAATAGCACGTACTTTATCTGTTTGCTTTTAGTTTTTTGTTTTTTTTTCTCGATGTTACTTTCTGGTATTGGGACGACCTCGCTCAATCCTTCATTAGAGTTCAGCCTGAGTTGGAATGTGCTGATGTGTTTTCTTGTTGATGTTCACGGAGATTTTGTTGGAAAAGTTTTTGACCTCTTAACGAGGCAAATAATCAGTTAAGGATTTATGTTTTGTCGATTTTTTGCTGATTTACTTTTGTTTTCTGTTGTTGTTAGATCCTGGAAAGCAGCCTGGGATTTGATGTTATGCGCTTTCGGACACCATTTAAGAGACTAACAAACTCTTTAAATGAAAGGCATTGTTGGAAAAGTTTTTTGTAATTATTTCCAAAAATAACTAGTAATAAATGACATCTGAAAAAAGGATCCAAAAAAAGAGAACTTCAGTATGTGTATTTATAAAAGAAGTGCGCGAACTACTACAAAAAACACTTGAATATTAAAAGTAGATGCATTGAGTCCATGATTTGTCAGTGCAGTTTATTCAACCTCTGTCATTGCTCATGTTTCAAAAACGTGAGGAAATAATTTGATAATACAATTTCGAACTTTCACCTCAAGAAATTTCATGTTTATATTAACCGTTAAATATTGCATAACGAGATGGTTGACTATTCATTGCTTTCTTTTATGACTTTTCATCTTTGATTATCTGAACCATTTCTGAGCTGTCATTCGATTCCAATTTTCCGCCAATTGCATCATATACTGCACTACTTTGCACGCAATAAAGTAAAAAAAACCTAGCGCATCAGAACCGCGAGAAAAATAATGTCCGAAGAACAGTAGAGGATTTGTACAGATTTTGAGTGTGTATTCTACCGCTACTTACTTTTCCTACTTAAAGCTAATACACCCTTAGTAATAATACAATCTAAGCTTATTTTAATTTCGGTGACTTCAGCAAAAGTTACAGCAATAGAAAGGTGTTTGGGGTTACCATCCGAAAAATGCGCAGATCTAAGTAAATTTAAACATTGTTTACTTATTTTCATTGCAAATGTTTGTGATGAAAGTACTTTATGCAAGCATTTATTGGAACGAAAATAACAAAAAGGCCTAGTGCTGGCAGCACTTTGCAAGCACCGAAGCAAAAAATATGTCGCATCTGCCTTACGTTGAAGTCAGCCTGCTCTGCGAATTTTGTATTGATCCGATGACTGCATTGGAAGTTAAAGGGATGCAAAGAGATTTAGGGTTACCATTCGCAAAAGTTTTCAAATTTTCTAGATTTTAATGTTTGGTGTTTATTTTCACTATAAAATCACTACGACTTGAAAATTCTATGCTAAAATCGCTTACGAAAGGTATGCCAAAAATATACAAAAACAACCATAGCTGGCAGCCCTATCATTGTTTTGAAATTAAATGTCTATTGAATATTCCCTCTGATAAGTTTAATTTGTCATTTGAATTTCGTCATGATTCAATGACTGTACTGGAAGCTATAGGGCAAAGAGCTTTATTTTCCTCAGGAATTTTCAAAAATTAAGACACCAAAAATACCATAGCTGGCAGCTCCAACCGAATTTTTCAACCAAATCAGTGAGACTATCAAACGTAGTTCAAAAAAGAATTCAACTACTGTGTGAATTTCGTCAAAATTTGGCGACTGAATCAGAATTTATAGGGCCAAAAGCAGTTATTCTTCTTAGTGATTTTTCAAAATGGCACCACTGGCACAAAATTGCCCAAATTTCAAAATCACTTCTATCAAACCTGGTCCTATTTAAGACCAATACATTCTGTAAATTTCAACTAATTTTGATTATCGTATCGCGAGTTTCCAAGAGTAGAAGTTTTTTATTGTGAAAATATAGGTAAATTGTTAAATTTCAATTTGTTTACTTTGGCTATGTAGACAAAGCATAAGATTTATATATGAGTGGCTTTTTTTCCAAGAAGCGACATTTTTTCAGGAAAGTCGAAGATTTGAAGGTTTTCACTGTCAGCACCTGCCCTAGCTACAGGGTTGCCAACATGCTCATTAAAATCTACAAAAATTTACAACTTAATAGTATCAATATGTTCTGAAAGTTTCATAATGATTAAATAGCTCTGTAAAAATTATCGCAATTTAAAAATTTTCAAATTTTCCCGATCTCTTCTTAGGCACCTAGCGCACACATGGGGTTAAAAAATTCCAAAACATTATCCGATTCACATTTAAAACCCGTTCAAAATTCATTTCGCTAAAGTAATTTTTGGAAAAAATTTTTTGGACGGAATAATAGGTATATTCAAAATATCACTAGAATGGCCGCCGGCACCAAAGGGTTAAAGATAATTGACATTTAGTGAGACCTGGAAAGAAAGTTTCAGCTGAATCGGATGGCGCGTTCCCGAGAAATAGTCACTGAATTTTTTTGATGATATATATATGTATATACATATATATATATATATATATATATATATATATATATATATATATATATATATATATATATATATATATATATATGTATATATATATATATATATATATATATATATATATATATATATATATATATATATATATATATATACATATATATATATATATATATATATATATATATATATATATATATATATATATATATATATATATTTATATATATATATATATATATATATATATATATATATATATATATATATATATATATATATATATATATGGAAATATGAATTGTTGGCCAGTACAGTTGTTCGGGCCACGCCGGTGTTTCAGAATTTACGAAATAAAGGCCTAAATAATCGTCACCCAGCGAACTTGCAATTTGTGAAAATCAATCGAATTCTACGTATCGTCAAAATAGGATTGTACAAAACGTAAATAATGAAATTGACAGTAGAAAATATGTATGTTAAGATTGTATTCAAAATTCGAAAGCACCATTCTCGACCAAGTTCATAGTACTAAAAAGTAACGTTAAAAATTGATAAGCAATTTACCGTATTTTTTTCACTCTCTATCGTGGTATCAAACAGAACGAATGAATCTGAACTGGTCGTGCTCGTTAACGTACAATTTTGATAACTTGAACTCGTGTAATAAAACTTATTAAAATCTTGGTGTTGTATATTCGAATAGTTGAAATAAATAGATTTCAAATTGAAAGCGAAGTGTTTCTAATTGATAAAACTGGTGTTTCTAATTGATTGATTGAACTGATCGTGCTCGTTAACGTGCAATAATATAATTTGATAATTTGAACTCGTGTAATAGAAATTGTTAAAATCTTAGTGTTGTACATTCGAATAGTCGAAATACATATATTTCAAGATGAAAGCGGAGCGTTGCTATTTGAGTGAACATATTTAATGGTCCGTCGAGCCGGATTCGTACGGATGCGTACGGATAATTTTGGATTTGTAATTTGAACTCGTGCTACGTCTGTGCAAACTACTAGAGTTGGTGAACTTCGAAAGTAGTGATTAATTACAGTGAAAGAATAATAAACATTGAAACGGGTGTGCGCGGTCGAGTAAGATTGGACAAATAACGAAACCATAAATTGAATGGTTGCAGCAAAATTTTGGTTTGGTGAGTCCGTTCCTTTTCTTTCCTTTATATTTATGATATTTTCTTCCTATATCCTGGTCCAAAATTAAAATGATAACACAAATTAAATATAGAAAATTAAATATCACATATTGAAACACATGCGAAGGCGAAGAATTGAACATTACACAGAGTATATATATTCGCATACCGCATATTGAACACCATTGCACTACATTACACTACACGTAAGAATTTCATACACATCACATCATAGACACATATATACATACATATTTTGAAACTAGTGAATTACACTAGATACATCGATTACATTTTAATTATAATATCATATGCATCATCACAAATTGACCACGTGCAAAACAAAGTGCATACGTGAGTGCATCACACGAAGTCGAAAGTGATTGTGTTTTAAGTGCGCGAACGCAAATATATTCCGGGAATTCAAAGATAGGCATTAGCTTTTGATTCTGTGCTGCAAAATTTAGTTTAGCCAGGCAGTTGTGAATAGCGGTAAAGCAGCAAACCACTAAAAAAAAAAAGAAAAAACACCACCTTAATAACAGTCTAAATTTCGTGATTACTTCAATTCAAACTTTAATATGGAAGGTCTTACAGCGCAACAGACCATACTCGTAGAGCAAATCACGAGATTATATAGCAATTTCAAAAAGGACTCCAAAGCCAGAAAAACTTTGGCGTATGCCACAAAATGGCTCCAAAGAGTCCAAGACATAAGAAGGTCCTTCATGGAGACACATTCTCGAATCATGAACTTAATTACCGGAGAAAACGATCTGGAACATGCTTACTTCGTGAGTCAATGCTATAATGTATTCGAAGAGATTAGTTTGAATTTTGAAACCGATCTGGAAGAATTGCAATCGGACCAAAAAGCACAGGCAACGCCCACGTCCAAATTGAATTCGGATCCGTCATTACGACCATCCGAAGAATTAGATGTTCGATTGCCAAGAATAGAACTTCCCAGATTTAGTGGTAACTATAGTGAATGGACGTCTTTTAAAGACTTATTCACCTCTCTCATCCACAATAAGTCCTCTTTGTCATGTGTCCAAAAATTACACTATCTAAAATGTAGTCTGTCGGGTGATGCTGAACAGTTATTGCGGCACTACTCTACTACGGAAGCCAACTACGAAGTGGCTTGGGCCACACTAATGAGACGATATGATAACAAACAGGTGCTGCTAAACACACAATTTAAAAGGTTGCTTACCGTCAGCAACGCAGACGAATCAGCGTCCTCTATCAAGATGCTTATGGATAAAACCACCGAAATTATTCAAGCCATAGAAAGCTTGAAAGTGGAAAATCTGTGGGAAGCTATCCTAATCCATCTGACCACGCAGCGATTACCATCTGAAACTCGGCAAATATGGGAATTACAAAGAACAAGTGAGCCGGAGAAATCATCATTTCATCATTTGAAAGAATTTTTGCACCAGAGATTTAGAGCTTTGGAGGCGGCTGGCACTGAAAGGAGCAAACCATTACGTGTTTCTCAAAATGTACACGTCGCACAAAGTGAATCCTTTTCGCATTGTATCTTATGTAGAGACCGTCATCATGTTAGGCAATGCCCTACGTTTTTGCGATATGACCACACAGAAAAATTCAATGTAGTAAAGAAAAATGGATTGTGTCTTAATTGTTTAGTTAAAGGACACTTAGTTGGGAATTGTCCCAGCAAATCCAGATGTTTGAAGTGCAAAAGAGCACACCATACCTTGCTACACAAATATGACTCAAATTCACATGTCCAACAGCCCAAAACTTCGTCTTTACAGACACAAAATCGACCCTCGACGTCGACAGCATTTCACTCTCAACCATCTACTTCTACCCAGCATACATTAAATCATCAATCTTTAAATGCTCCTTCCTTCGAACCTAGACCATTGACTTCGCTTTCTGCTAATATGGACATCAAATCGATAAAAGCAAACAATAGGAAAGAGGTATTACTTGCTACTGCATTAGTGACGATTGAAGCAACAAACGGACCCGTAGTGCTCCGTGCTTTGCTGGACCAGGGATCACAGACATCACTAATAACTGAATCTGCAACCCAGAGATTAGGACTCAAAAGAACATCTACTAACATCACGATATCAGGAATTGGAAAGACAGAAGAATTGACACCTAGTGGGGTTTTAAAATGTCGATTACTATTGAACAGCAACGAACATTTGAATATCGAAGCATTGATTTTGAATAAACTTACAAACATAATACCATCTCAAGTCGTTCCTACATCGATTTGGAGACAACCAGAAAACCTAGAAATGGCAGATCCGTACTTCGATCAACCGAGCAAAATAGACTTGATATTGGGAGCCGACACTTATGCTCAACTCATACTCGATCAAATTAGAAAACTGCCATCAGGTCCAATAATACAACTTACAAAATTAGGTTGGATTATCTCAGGCAAAATTAATATTGAAGGTGTGCACACCGTACAAACATTGAAAATTGAAATTAACGAAGACATGGAAATTAGCAACCAATTGAAACGATTTTGGGAAATCGAAGAGTTAGAAAACAGCAAAATGTGGACACAAGAAGAGACAGAATGTGAGGAACACTATAAACGTAACGTAGTTAGAAAACCAGATGGTCGATATCAAGTCCGATTACCCTTCAAAAGCGAAGAACATAAAAATCTATTAGGACATTCTAAACAAGGGGCAACAGCGAGCTTATTATCTTTGGAGCGACGTTTCAGTAAAAATAACGATCTACGAACAGAATATTCGGCTTGTATACAAGATTATATCGATCTTGGCCAAATGACTGAAAACCTTAGCATCGAAGAAGGTCAAACTGGTACACAGGCTTTCCTACCTCACCATGCAGTTTACAAGGAAAGCACGACCACCAAGCTACGTGTTGTATTTGATGCGTCGCGAAAAACAAGCACAGGCATTGCGCTTAACGATACTCTCATGACCGGGCCAACCATACAAGACACGATGACTTCGTTGGTCATTCGATGGCGACTCTATCAGTTTGCAATAGTTGCCGACATTGCTAAAATGTATAGACAGGTTGACGTGCATCCGGAAGACGCTTCATATCAGAAAATTGTCTGGAGACAACATCCGAACCATCCCATCAAAGAATACAGCCTTAATACGGTAACCTTTGGAACGACGTCTGCACCATTTTTAGCAATCAGGACTCTCCATCAACTAGCGAAGGAAGAAGTTAAAGTTTTTCCTAAAGCCAGCATGGCTCTTTTAAATGAATTCTATGTCGACGATTTACTGTCGGGAGAGCACAGCGTAGAAGAATGTATCAACAAAGGAAACGAATTAATAGAACTTCTAAGATCCGGTGGATTCACACTACGGAAATGGATTTCAAATGAGAAACAAATTCTACAAGGTCTTAAAACAAAAGAAATAGAGATGCAAGGGAAATTGAATTTAGACGCGGAAAGTGGACACAAATCACTCGGGATATTATGGTATCCTTCGAACGATTACTTTACATATAAAGTCAAATCAGAAACATTACAAGAGTCATATACAAAAAGAATGGTACTATCACAAATAGCAAGACTCTACGACCCACTAGGCTGGTTAGCACCTATTCTTATATTAGCTAAAATTCTACTTCAAACCTTATGGCTACATGGACAAGACTGGGACGAACCCTTATCTGATGCGACAAATACCGAATGGACTACTTTCCAAATGCAATTGAACGAAATAGAAAAAATAAAAATCCCGAGATGGGTAGCGTATAAACCAGAAACCAACATAGAAATCCACGGGTTTTGTGACGCTTCACAACGAGCATATGCGTCAGTACTCTATTTGGTGACGCGTTCGCAAGCAGGAACTAGCGCCTATCTCATTATGGCTAAAACTAAGGTTGCTCCAACAAAACCAACTACTATTCCACGTCTGGAATTATGTGGAGCTGTTTTATTAGCACGGGTCTTAAAAGAAGTGAAACGATCTTTGAAATCAGATAAAATACCTACATGGTTATGGACTGATTCTGAAATAGTTTTAGCCTGGATCAAAGGACACCCGACACGCTGGAAATCATTTGTTGCAAATCGCACCTCGTACATCATTGAATCAACTGGTGGCATGTCATGGCGGTACGTTCCATCCAAAGAAAATCCAGCCGACTTAGCATCAAGGGGAATCAAACCACAAGATCTAGTGAACAATGAGTTGTGGTGGCATGGGCCCAACTGGTTGAAGAAATGTCCTGATGCATGGCCTAAAACAAAGGAAGTACAAGTAATCGATTTGGAAAGGAAGATCCAAAAAACAGTTAGCGTTGGATTAGTCGTGAGAACTCTACTTGACGAATTGGTTGAAAAATATTCGTCATTACATAAATTGATTAGGATTACTTCGTATTGCTTTCGTTTTCTTCGATTGAAAACAAAACAAGGAAAAAATGAACCATATTTAACTACAATAGAACTAAAACATTCCTTTGATTTCTGGACAAAATATGCTCAAAGGAAAGAATTCTCACATGAAATATGCTGCTTACAGAATGGCAAACCAATTGACAAGAAGAGCAAACTATTAAATTTGAACCCATTTATAGACGGTCATGGCATACTGAGAGTAGGAGGCCGCCTACACAACGCAAGGATACATTTTGACGAAAAACATCCTATAATCATACCAAAGAATGGAAAATTTACTCAGTTATTATTACACCAAACCCACAAGGCAACATTACATGGGCAAACACAGCTCATGTTGAACACACTTCGAAAAAGATTCTGGATGATCGACGGAAGAAATGGCATTAAGCACTTCATACATCGATGCATTCGCTGCTTTCGAACCAAGGCAAAGGGTTCAACTCAGCTTATGGGGAGTTTACCAACAGCTAGAGTAAACATTTCTCGACCGTTCACCCATACGGGTATCGATTTTTGTGGCCCTTTTGATATAAAGGACAGGCGAGGCAGAGGATGCAAAATATCTAAGGGCTACGTCGCAATATTCATCTGCTTAACCACCAAAGCTATACACATTGAAGTCGTCAGTGACCTTTCAACCCAGGCATTCTTAGCTGCGGTTTGTCGATTCATGGGAAGACGCGGATTCAGCACACATTTTTTCTCGGATTGTGGGACGAACTTTGTAGGAGCAAATGCTGTGTTAAAGAAGACAGAAGAAATCAACCGATACGCTGCAAAGATCTTCACCAATGACGGAGTTCAATGGCACTTCAACCCTCCAGCATCGCCACATTTCGGTGGTCTTTGGGAAGCTGGTGTCAAGTCTATTAAATCGTACTTACGCCGCATTGTAGGAAGCACCCCCCTAACGTACGAAGAATTGTCCACTGTGCTAATCCGAATTGAAGCTTGTTTGAATTCTCGCCCTTTGTGCCCCCTGACTGATGATCCTTCTGACACCACGGCGTTAACACCAGCCCACTTCCTTATTGGAGATACGATGTTAGCACCACCCGAATTAGACCTATTTGATACGAATATCAATCGACTGGACAGATGGCAATTAACACAAAAACTAACACAAGACTTTTGGAAAAGGTGGCAAAGGGAATATTTAAACAGACTACAACGAAGACCAAAATGGCTAAACAAAGAGACAAACATCAAAATCGGTGACTTGTGCCTATTAAAAGACGACAAATTACCATCATATCGATGGGCGTTAGCTAGGATAACTGAAATCCATCCTGGAAAAGACTCATTAGTACGAGTAGTAACAGTACAATCACGCGGAAAATTGTACAAACGAGCAATATCAAACATCGCACTTTTACCAACTCAAGAAATAACGAATTGATATTATGTGATATCGCCAAATCCCAACTCCAATCTTGTCCTACCCACCCAAACCTGACCAATCGATAATGAAAATGAATATTAATTAACATAAACATTGAACGACATCAAAGTGAACATTGAATTACATTAAAAAAAAAAGTGAACATTAAACAATTTAGGAACAAACATTGAGCATTACATTCACTCTAGTATTTAATGATGACTTCAGTAGCCAACGACAATCACCTCCGACCCGCCACATACAATGGAAGAACAACCGCACAAACCGCAAGACAACGACCTCGGAAGAAGATAATTCGAAAGCCTCTCGGTAATATGATATACCAAATTCTGTATTCATTAACTATCTTTATAGTACATAAACTACTCATGATGTACTGAGACGTTCCACATCTCATCGGGGGGGAGTATGTTCGGGCCACGCCGGTGTTTCAGAATTTACGAAATAAAGGCCTAAATAATCGTCACCCAGCGAACTTGCAATTTGTGAAAATCAATCGAATTCTACGTATCGTCAAAATAGGATTGTACAAAACGTAAATAATGAAATTGACAGTAGAAAATATGTATGTTAAGATTGTATTCAAAATTCGAAAGCACCATTCTCGACCAAGTTCATAGTACTAAAAAGTAACGTTAAAAATTGATAAGCAATTTACCGTATTTTTTTCACTCTCTATCGTGGTATCAAACAGAACGAATGAATCTGAACTGGTCGTGCTCGTTAACGTACAATTTTGATAACTTGAACTCGTGTAATAAAACTTATTAAAATCTTGGTGTTGTATATTCGAATAGTTGAAATAAATAGATTTCAAATTGAAAGCGAAGTGTTTCTAATTGATAAAACTGGTGTTTCTAATTGATTGAACTGATCGTGCTCGTTAACGTGCAATAATATAATTTGATAATTTGAACTCGTGTAATAGAAATTGTTAAAATCTTAGTGTTGTACATTCGAATAGTCGAAATACATATATTTCAAGATGAAAGCGGAGCGTTGCTATTTGAGTGAACAACAGTAATAAAGTAAAGTGTAAAGTACTGCGTACTTTACTTCCTCAATCTAGCTTGGGAAATACGGACTAGTTGGTGAATCGTTATGCATGAATTTGTGGGGATATTCGCGAAAGCTACCATGCTCAATAAAAAACTGAGAAAAATAGTACTTCGTTTCGACATGTTTCTTCTCTAATTAGGATATTATGTTCAAAATTGGGCTATGAATCCAACTTCCTTTTTCCGAAGCACAGCATCAAACCTGCCATTCAATAACTGAGATCTGTCGCTCTTCCTTCTTAACCATGTTTTCTGGCGTCAGATTGCTGACCCTTCCATCAAAGAGATCCTATCAATTGTAGCTTCTTATCTCTAAAATAGCTCGCTTTTATATTACGAATATAACTTGAGTCTCTATTTTTCGAAGAGCATTTTGGATGTGCTCCCAGCTGGCCGATTTGGAAGCATTTCGAATATCAAGTGTATCCATAGCACAATGTCTTTTGCGTCCTATCTCTATCTCATGCCTAGTGATGGGCGTTTCTGTTATTTTCAAAAAACGAAAACGAACTGTTTTTTTTTCAAAAACAACTGTTTTTTAAAACTGTTTGAAAAAAACAGTTTGAATTAACGAGAGAAACAAATTTTATGCTGTATGACAATTAGAGTTGGGTCGTACTAGGATTTTCACATACTAGGTATATCTATTACGAGTACGAAAAAATTCCTGTTCCAAATACCTATTTGAAGTATGTACATGTATACATAAAATGCATACGATTTGCAGTAATGTAATGAAATGGACTAATATACCCTCCTCCACCCTCGAGACACAACGTTCCCAAGCTAGAATGGTGATAGTGCAAGATTACCTTCAAAGAATACCGAGTCATTAGTCTGTGCATCTTGTCCGTAACTTTCCAATTATCGGTCATTTATTTGGCAAGTCTTTCTCCAATCTAGGGGCTATCTAAAAGAAAACAATCAAATTCAATCTATTGAATTTGTTTTTCATTTTATTATATGCAGAAAACACCTTCTGTATCCGTTCAAATGTCCAAAGTAAAAAAAATACTAAAATAGGACCAACTAATCCTGTTGTCATCTATATGACTTTTCATTGACTTTTTCTGGCTAATCTAAAACAGTCGGATTTCCACTTCACCTCAATGGAGCATGAAGTTTGGCGAAAATTTTATTAAGAAATGATAAAAATAAATTTTCGTTTATTAAACATGCACCTGCTAGGGGGCCAACCTCTTCCGTAAGTCTGGACATGAGACCAAGGGGCACCATACCTCCCGCGGTTTCGTTAATTTTACAACCCCGGTAGGGTTGGAGACACCCTCATGGCGACCTCCAGTCACGAGACCTCCCGGAGACGCCAACTGGTGATCCAAATAGGATCTCAACCTTACCCTCCTTGGCCCTTTTAGTGCTACTTTTAGTTCGTTCAGTGGATTTCATTTTGCCGTATCTTCGAAACTAGGCTGCTTTTTCCCAGACTTGTATGAACATTTCACGCAAAACAACTCAGAATGGTCCCCGAATTCATGCTAGACCAAAAAAAAAAATTTGGAAAAAATTTTCGTTTTTCCCTAATTCCCCTATAAAAAAATTGTTTGCCCTTAAAATATCACTATTGTACTCCCCGACCACTTTCAATCATCGAAAGCGCCGTAAAGTTAGTTTTTGCCAAACTATGGCCAAAAAACCCTTTACTCCCCTACAAAACCGAAATTTTTGTATCACAGCAATAGGTATTGGCCCATTATGTCCCAAACCACTCTAACCCAAAATTGGCCGATTTTGTCCGATTCCAGCTCCTTTTGCCCTAAAAACTTTTTCAATATTAAATAAAATACTTGCAAGTACGAAAATATTGTTTTCCGCAGCTAAACAGTTTTCCACTGCCAAACAGTTCGTTTTAAAAAACGAAAAACGGTTCGTTTAAAAAAAAGAAAAACCATGAAAAACGATTCGTTTTTAAAAACGAAAAACGATTCGTTTGAAAAAAAACAGTTCGTTTGAAAAAAACGACAAACGTTTCGTTTGAAAAAAACAGTTCGTTTGAAAAAAACAGTTCGTTCGAAAAAAACGAAAAACGTTTCGTTTGAAAACAACAGTTCGTTTGATTCGTTTGAAAAAGACGACAAAAGTTTCGTTTGGAAAAAACAGTTCGTTTTAAAAAACGATTCGTTTGAAAAAAACGACAAACGTTTCGTTTGAAAAAAACAATTCGGTTGAAAAAAACGATTCGTTTGAGAAAAACGAAAAACGATTCGTTTGAAAAAAAACAGTTCGTTTTAAAAAAACGATTCGTTTTAGAAAAACGATTGGCTTTAGAAAAACTATTCGTTGTAGAATAGTTGGAATAATTGGTTTTAGAAATACTATTTGTTGTAGAAAAATGGTTCGTTTTAGAAATGCTGTTCGTTTTAGAAAAAAAAAATTCGTTTTAGAAAAACTGTTTGTCGCTATTTGGAAAAACTGTTCGTTCGTTTTTTGCAGCCAAACGTTTTTTCCAAACTGTTTGGCGTTTTTGAGCCCATCACTACTCATGCCTGCGATGGCATCAAATGCAATTCTAACAACTTCTTTAGCTGCCAATTTTCTAAATTCATATGGGCAGTCAGGGTGGTAACTCTTTCGATTCACAACTGAAAGTAGTCTTTCATAGACGCTGCACTCTAAAATCTTATCCATCGTGTCCAGTGCACATATTGGGCTATAAGATGATTGTTCGCTAGGAGATTTGCCGCTTTTTGGTATAAGCAGAAGTCTTTGCTGCTTCCATTGCCTTTGGAATATTTTGCCATCCAGTTATTTCTAAAAGACTTTCACGAATATCTCCAGTCTATTTTTATTGCTTCTTCAAGAGCAATGTTGGAAATATCTTTAACTCTAACTTTTCAGCTTTTTTACGCTCGCCCTATACAAGCACTGCTTTTTCTTCGGCCGTAGCTGAAGCTATGTTGCCGAATGCAGTCAGCATTGAGTTAGGTGAAAAAGGCGTCAATGTTACGCAACATACTTGGGTATGTTATCTCGGGTGGTCTATCTCTCCTTAGTTTTGTCACAAACATTCTATGCGCAGAACTCCGCCAGCTGATATCAATTCTCTATGTAGGCGGCATATACTCTCCTTTCTGAAGATTTTGGTAGCAATTTTTAAGGCGTGTGCAGAAATTTTTGATATTATTGGCCCTTTCCACACTAGTATTCTTGATGCAGTCCTCAAACCGGTTAGACAACAATCACAATTTCCACACTTGGTTTGCAGCAGCAATGGAACCGCTCATATACCGATTATGCATATCAATGTGTGCGTGTTCTTGTATTTTCATTTCGATTTGAGCATTTGCACCGTGAACTATGTTTATAGTTGTGTTAGTGAGTTGCGACCCGATTAATAAGTTTCAAACGTCATGCAAATTTCTCTCTTCTCCTCCGTAGAGAATTCCCCTTGATTATTTTGCCTCCTGCCCGAAAAACCGGTTTGAGGACTGCATCAAGAATACTAGTGTGGAAAGGCCGATTGAAAAGTTAATCGAACTCAGGTCTTTCTCTTTATCGCTGTACTTTCCGTTGAGCTTCTAAGCATTTCAAACGTATTTAGCTAATATGTTGATCCCACCAATAAGACAGTTCACCTTGTTATTACACATGCTTCTTTAATCATCTGCCAGAGATCGCTTGACATTTACTTTGTATGTAGGAGTAGGAGATCACAACAGTATGTTGATCGAAAGACATGGTTTAACATTGGATTTCATTTACTTTTGTCGTTGTGACAGGTGATTGTATGTCAAGCATTATAAGCTGATGACCACTATTCATATAATACTCACTAGGCCTACACTTGGTGATTGGGCTTTGGCTGACGAACGAAATGTCAATTTTGTTTTCTGTATTTTCTACCTATCTTCCTCTTTAGCATCTTTGTTCATAGTGCAGCAACCCGTAAGGTTAATAAGATCCTCCATTGTGTTTGCCATCTTTAAAAATATGGTTCGTTGTAAAATATTGGTTTTCTTCTATTCTATTCCCTTGAGGTCAAAAATTAGAATTGGATGATGGTTAACATGTCTTCTTACCAGAACAGCTGTGCTTCCATTCCTGCCGTTCAACTATCGTTTCGTCCGTGGTAGTGAGGAATACGGAACTGATTACCCGGTTTCAAAAAAAGTAAAACAGGTAAAACTCCTGATTAGAACTTTCAAGTTCTTACTATTTAGCACTGCCGTCACTTTGGATCACTTCTCAAATTTCCCCTATTGGAATAAAAATGGTTCCTTAGCAAATTAAACAACATAAGTAAACCTTTCTTTTATTCTGCCACTCCAACTTCCAATCACTTCAACGTTTTTCTCTCTATCCAACAACTTTCGCCACCAGCTGGCAGATCCGTTCTTTGACGGCTGAAATCCAACTGTCCGTTTATTAATCCAATCATCTACAAAGACGGTTGAAAAATAAAAACTCAGCTATAGCAATCGTCTTGGTGGACAATTGGCTTTTTACTGCCGTCACCAACGGTATAAAATCAATTGCCAGGCACTCGTTTGCATGCATATTTCCGCTAGATCAGATGGTAACAGGACGCTTCATAAGGCAATAGCTGGTTTCGGTAATTAAAGCTTAACTAATGCAGCTTGAATTCAATCGTGTGTGCAATTACAACACTAAATTAAAGCGGTGGTAATCAGCTGCACTACACTTACTAGCCAGACATCTGTTCACTTAATTGTCTACCGACTATGTTAATCATATGTGTCGTTAAATTTAGTCAAATCATTCAGCAACTTAACAAACAAAAGTATTCTAAATACAAAATAATCATATAACCAAAATTGACAGTTAAAATTTTCACTTTATTTAAGCACCATTTTGTCGCGTCCAATGCTGCCGTTCATGTGGCAGATCGAATCGGTATTGCTTTTTCCTAATGAAAACGCATCTCGTTTTTATTACTAATTTTCGAAGAAAAGTAGTATTAAACTCGTTTCGCCGAAAATTCATATTTCTTTATATATATATATATATATATATCATCAAAGGGAGATAATCTCTGGAGTGGCCGATCCGATTGAGCTCAAACTTTCGGAGAACGTAGATGTATTTAGTAGGTAGGTCCACAACTTGCTAAAATTCAGATATCTTAAACCTTTTGGCGGCGGCGAGCGTTTTAGTGAATTTTGAGGTACTCCTATATTTCCAAGCAGCGTAAATTTCTGTTCAAAAAAGGTATTGGAAATGAAAACTTATTATGTTTTAAGCTTGTTTATGGTAAAGAATTGGAAATTTTGAGCCGTGTGTAGGTGCAGCGTGCCTAAAAGTAGGCAAGGATTTTTTTTCAAATTTTGATTTTTCATTACTTCTGACGAAAACATTGGATCATCGTGAAATTTGCAGAGCGTATTGATGTTGACTAAAGTTTAATACACATGGATTTCTAAGGTAGTGCTGGTAACACTGTAGCTGCGGCAGGCTCTTGAAAAAAAATCCTTCAAATCATTGAACCTCCTGAAAATTTTTTGATTTTGGCAAAAAATTCAAATCATTGATAAATTTCAACGTTTGTGCATCATGTCAATTTAACATTTTTAAAATTCCGGTTTGCACAAGAACGGCAACCCATCACTAAATTATCTCTATTTTCAGCACTCGAAAGTTCTGTTCACGAGAACTGACGACCGGATTATCCGATCATAATGAAATTCACAGGACATATTGGTATTAATTAGGACCAGGTCTGATAGAAGTAATTTTGAAATGTGGGCAACCCTGTGGTAGTGGTGCCATCTTGAAAAATCACTGAGAAAAAAACAGGTTTTTGGCCTATCACTTCCGATTCAGCCATCAGATTTAAACAAAATTCACACTGTATTTGGACCTTACTTAACATAACATTTGATGAAAATTTGGCTGAAAAATTAGAATAGGGTTGCCAGCTATGGTGATTTTTGTCTCCTAAGTATTGCAAATTTGCTCAGCAAAATAAAGCTTTTTTCCCTATAACTTCTGGTGCAGTCATGATATCAAAATGAAGTTTATGCAGTAAATAGATTTTAATGTGAGCCAAATGTCATAGGAATGTCGTACAAAAATCGTGAAAGGACTGCCAGCTATGACCATTTTTGTAATTTTTGGAATTTCTTTACTGCGCGATTATGTCATTAGATTTGCAAATGGGAACGATCCTGCAATGAAAATTAACAGCAAATATTAACAATTTAAAAATTTGAATAGTTTTGAGGGTGGTAACCCTAAAAATTTTTTCACCCGTATAACTTCTAGCGCAGTGATTCAATGGAAACGAAATTTATTGGTTGGGTTTAGTTTAACGTGAAGCAGATTTGGTATATATTTTGCTCTGCTGCTGACACAGGGTAACCAGCTTTAGCCATTTTTGTAACTATTGCATCAACAGATGCTTCAAATTACATACTCATATGCAAAAAATTTGCAATAAAACTAAGAAACCAATTTTTAAATTTTCCGAGTTTTGAACATTTTTTGGATGGCAGCTTCAAACAACGTTAACCGCTAAAGCTTTCGACGAAATCCTCCGATGAGAACGAAATTCAAAGGATAAGTTGATTTAAGTATGAGCTTGTGAAGGTTAACTGATAGCTGCTTCGTTGGGAAAATGTTGCCAGCACTGAACATTTTCATCATTTTTGTTATAGCTGAGTTCTGTTGCTTTGAACAAGGAATGGTTGATATGATTCTACAAAAAAGTGTATTACGTCTTTCCACATTTTTTTGTCACTCAAAGACAATTTCTTCGAAAATTAGTTTTCTAGCGGTTCAGGTGCGCTAGAGTTTTTTTTTAAATAGTATATTGTTGGTTAGGCTTAATGCTTAATTATCCATGCATTTAGGTAGCCCTGATCTGGGTATAATATCATACAGAAACAGGCTATTGAATTGACAGAAAAGCCGAGGTGGTGACTTTTGTGGCTGTGGTTTTTTAGGTCAGTGGTGACTTTAGTGGTTGTAAATGGGTGGAAACTTATTTTCAACGTAAAATTTATTACAGGAAATAGCTTACTAGACCTAACACTCTACTGAATGATTTTGAGCAAAAATTTGCATATCTATCCCATCTTTTTTCATAAATATTGTATCTTAATACCAGCGTTGTCATCTTATCTTAGTGTCAATCTCTCCAATCGTTCACAAAATTATTCAACACAATATTAAGTTCATATGCACGTTGCATATCAATCATTCTATTTACTGTTTGAGTGACATGAAATTCACAAATTCTTATCCGGCCCGACATTATTGCACAAAACTCTTTACATCGTACCATGTGTAACCGCACGATAATAAATCCATCTATTCTTGTAATCCTCACTCCAGTCAGCTAAACTCATCCAAACTAGTAGCAGCAAGCCACTCTTTCTCTACATATTTTCGTGTTTGCTCTATTCCATTCGAGACCATTCGCATCATTAATCATGTACCTGCTAAAGCGACAAAATCACTTTGATGTGACAATGGCCACCGTACTAGCTGAAACCATGTGAAACGTATCGATATTATTTTGCAGACGTGTAGATTGCTACGTTGACTAGTATCACCTCTGTTGTCTAGCAATACGAAAAAGGATATGTCACGTTTGTCACGTCTGAGTATATGTTTCATTCGAAAGATAGGTCTACAGGGTATCCAAAAGCATTCCGTAATACATATATTCCCTCGTACATGCATTAATATTAACAACATTCTGGACTGTTGCGAAAACACTATTTTATAACCAGAAATGCTGTTCTAAGGTGGCATCGCCTCTGCAAATCGATTTTTCAGACGTTAGATTATGGTGAGGTCAGCAAAATTCGTCAACCTGATCGAGGTGAGAATAGTATCCGCATGACGTCATTTATTATTTGGCTCATCCTATAGAAATATCGGAAAATAGCATCTGGTTTCAGACAGGAAATATTGAATGGAATAGATATGAGAGATAAGTATAAGATTCAAAATATGAATTCATTTTCAGCACCGATGACAAAACAGAATTGATGGTGGGTTATGGTGAACAGGTCATTTATCGAGATGTTTGTTTTTCACAAGCATATCGGTCATTTGTCAGCTTATTGTTGGTTTACGTGAATCAGGTGTAATGTAATATTATGTGATAAAAAAAAATTGGTATTTTTCATACAACTTTTTTAAAGATGAAATCATTTATTTTGGTGTATCGTTTATTGGTGGGAAATAGAATGCAAATAATTTGAAATCTATGTAAACGTAAAAAAGGCCCAAAAGTTTGAATCTATATGTAAATTTACGATGTAAATTTAGAGCGCCCTAGTTATGGTGGGGCCTGATCCCGGAGATAAAAAAATAAAAAACGACATCTTCGTTTTTCACAACTTTATATTGAACGAATTTTACTTTAAATTTATCTCACAAGTTCAATGTTTAATTGGGCAGAGTTTACCCTTACACGATTGCAATCAGACTCGCTGGGATGAGCTACGTATAATCTATTTATGCATTAATTTCTGCTGACCTAGGCGTCTGCAGTTTCGTGGGAACGCTTAAGTGATCTAGCATATCAGTTAAGCTGATGATGCAGATCCCACGAGAATAGACAATTGTTTATTGTCCGTTTGCTTGTTGCAGGTGTTTTGTTACGCTCTGCAACAAGGTGTCGTATTTGTTTAATATGTCTGACATGAAATTATACGTAACTCCCTATGTGGGCTATTATTAATGCAAAAAACTATTTGGTATAAATTGTAAGACGAATTTAGCGAGTCAGAGTTCGAGTCTAGCAATCGAACAGCGAAAACGTCCGTCAGTGACGATACTGTGATTGTGTTTTAAAGTGTTTTATATGTATTTATTTTATATATAATAATAATTGAGGATTTTTCTATAACGAACCCATCACCTGGATTGGCCGGAGGCTTGTGTAGGCTTATGTGTGCTATGAGTGAAATTAAGGAAATAGTTCCCATCATTAAGGAGCGTTGCTCGATTAGAGAGAGGTTAGTAATAATTTTGACGTCCCATGTCAAATCAATGAAAAACTAAATAGACTCTTAGAAAAGCTTGAAAAAACCCAATATAAACAAGCTAGGCAACGTCGTGTCAACGAAAAGTTATCCAAAAAGAATGATGAGCTACTTAAAAAAATAAGTGGCAAATTTTTTCAAAAACTAATCCACTTCTCCCAAACTTCAGAGATGGCCTCCCCCTCTAATGCTGAAGCAGCTAGAACTTCAGAAAGCAGGAGAAAAAGCAAAAGAAGTCCCTCTAAACTTATTGAATCTTCCTCCCGAGGGATGAAAAAAATATTTATAACATCCAGGCCACCTGTCAGGTTGAGGCAAACAAACCTAGACTCTTTCAAAGATAATGCTCCAATTGCCAATAATTTGGTCACTAGACCTAACTCAAATCCTCCGCTTCCAAACTTAAATCTACTAGCTCTGCTAACATGAAGACCTCAGCCTCCACTGATCATATGGGACAAATTCTTGCCAACATGGAGGGCCACCTTCATTTAACGATGAAGGATATGATGACGAAAATGGTACACAGCTTATTTCCTACCCAAGATCTCCCAAAAAAGGCCGCTTCTTCAAACAAATAAATGAACCGTGAAACTACCACGGACGAAACGATAGTTGAACGGCAAGAGTAGACGCACAGCTGTTCTCGTAAAAAGACATGTTAACCATCATCCAATTCTATTTGTTGACCTCAAGGGAATGGAAATTTCAGCCATTCAAGCTCAGACGAGCTTTTTTCACCTCAGAGTAATATCCGCTTTCGAAAACAGACCCCCAAATTCTCAAAACTTCGAGGAAGACCTTCACAAAATCTTCAAACATAATGGCTCAATCTTCTTTGCAGGTGATCTTTGCGCTCGCAACCGCTGCTGAGGCTCTATGAGAAATAATCAAGCAGGTAGATACCTGTAGAGGTTCCCCACAGAAAGTTTTTCCAGCCTTCCCATTCCAGAAGAACCTACGCACTTTGGTCCCATTTGCAGTCATGTAATATACATAGAAATATCGTAAAATAAAAGCCAGAGCATTATCATAAACGTTCTAGACCATGAGGCATGTTTCGGATAGAGAGTGTCATTCTAGATGCTCTTATAACAAAAAAATATTCTGAACTGACTGGTAAGTCCTCCACATATCCTTGGTCAGTGGAAATATTCTTCAGTCACTCGTTACATGCAGTAACCTGTAGAGCTTCTCACTAACAAAATCTCCGATATCAAAGATAACTACACGCTCAAAACTCCCTTGAAGACTAATCAAGACTCCCATGAGCTTCCGCATTCTCTCCAAATTTTGAAAAGACGGAAAAATCTAATCCGGAGATAAGCCAGGTCAACCGGTGATCCCAGACTAAAAGAAGAAGTTCGATTTCGCAGATCGATTAGCTTATGTAATCTTTGTTCAGATCTCGTAGATCAAAAATGAGCTGTGGGAGAATTTCATACGCAGCCTTGATCCTGAAAGTGGTTCATTATGGAGGCTGTCCAAATGTTTTCGAATGAAAAACAGGCCGATTACGTCACCCATTCATGCAGCTACCGGATTAAAATTTAGTAAGCCAGACAAAGTAGAGGTCTTTGCTGACACTCTAGAGCTCCAATTTCAGGAGAACAATGACTCAGATGGCAATCTTGAAGAAGGAATATTGTATTGAGCACCTAATACTAGGTAATTTTCTAATAGTAGGTGCTTTTTTTTGCTCCGATATAAACCAGAATAGAGCTATGCCGCAAAAAAACCGATTTAGTACAAAACAGCAGTGCATTCGCTTGGATTGATATAGGTTGCTGTATTCGCTGTGGTAGCACAAAATAGCTGAAAGTAAAGGGAGAAAACAACGAGTATACTACAATCGATAGAAAATAGAAAAAGAACTTGCAAAAAATTACCTCCTTTAATTTTCTACACATTTTGTGGGCTGTTTCTAATTTGCTAACTACCAAAACATTCAACATAACCTTGATAAAACCAAAGCCACCTCATGGCAAAAAAGACAACTTCTCATGAGCTTTTCTTTTCTCTATCAGCACGTTCTATAGTTCTGCACGTGAACTACATGTGAGGAATGGGATTTGTTTACTAGTGAATTCACTGGTCCAGGAGTGTTGTTATTTCCAATGCGTCTTTTCTGTTCTCTGCTGGATAGAGGAGCAAAAAAACGCGCCTACTATAAGCGCACTCTACTTTCTTCTGAAATCATCCCGTCTGAGTAACAAACAGAGCGCTACTCTACAAGCAAGTTCTAAGACCTCAGCTGCTCTACGGCTTTGTAGTCTTACAAACATGTTGAAACATCGCACTTTGTAGTCCTTTCGTACGTAAAAAACTCCGACTTAAACAAAGAACTTAAAATTGAGGCAATAGCACTGAAAGAAAAATCTTGGTAAAATCAACAATTTTCCTCAGTTGTTTTTGCGTCAACTACGGGATATAGTTAAAACAACCACAAAAAAAATAGTTGATTCCTTTTATGCACCATGACGCGTGGTTGATAAACAACGTCCGTGGTGCAAAAAAAGTAAGCAACCACAAACAATGGTATTCCAACAATATACATAGTACGATATAGTAAATGATTATAGTATGTAGTGTGGAATTATGTTTGTTGAATTCAACTATTGTAGAATGGTTCGCTTACTATGAAAATTGTTGATAAAATGAATGAAAAAAAAATGAATTTGGTTGGTGCCTTGGTTGCATTGACAGCGACATTGTCGCTGCATTGTAATTTACCAAATTCGCGGCATTCACGCCTCCCCCTGTGGCGCCGCTGCCGCAATGCCGCTGTTATGTGTTTACAGCATCAACTGCAGAAAAAGCGTCATACAACGTAATATAAAGGCTTCACAGCATAACATGAATATGAATTATATCGAACAGCAAACCGAACACAATTTTGTCATGTAGCATATGAAACTTCTATGATAGAATAGGAGCATGAGTATGAGGAGTATGGAAAATCAACAGTTTTCCTTGGTTGTTTTTGCATCAACTAGGGCTATAGTTAAAACAACCATAAGAAATAAACAATTTCGTTCGGAGCATGAAAAACGTCCAAATGTTGAAACCATTCTACTTTGCGTATAATAATTCCAAAGACGTTGCTCACTGAATTACGTTTGTTGAAATCAACTATTGCAAAGTAGTTTAAGTACCATAAAAACTGTTGATAATTCGAATCGTTGAAGTTTTGAGTGTATTGATGAATATTTTTCTATTGATCAACTGTTTTTCGTGGTTATGAAACAATTAAAACAATTGATTTTATGAACGTTCCGATATTTTTTGTATAAACAGAGCCAACTACTTTTATATCGTTAAATTAACTATATTAACATAGTAAAAATAACTATTTTCCTTAGTTCGTTTAACGATTTTGAATGAATCGTTGCAATACTATTAAAAATAGTTGAATCAACCAAGAGTTTTTCTTTCAGTGAGAAAAATACTTACGTAATAGTACTCTGATAATCCTGAAAACCTGAAATGCTTATCCAAATTTCACCTATTCAAGCCTGAGACAAGTCACATAGTGACAAGCGCCATTTTCTAACACAAAATAATATAAAAATACAATATCGCCAGTTTTTCAGTCTGAGCGCATTACTGTAAGAGTGCAACATCCGCACCAGCTCCAGAATAATCATAGTCCAATGGAGAAGTAAATCAGATTTTCAAACAGTATTAAACGCTTAAGCTCACTAATCTAAATCACACAAGCTGAATAATGAAAAAAGCAAGCTCACATAAATGTAAGCCACGCTTACATCAAAATTTTTGGATCAGCAACATAATTTTTTTTAAGTATTTTTCTGCATCTATAGCTAATTTAATATTTTGAGTAGTTTTCTGAATTGTACTTTAACCATGCTTCTTTAATTATTTTATTTGTCTTGCAGAACCATCACCTCTCTACGATAACAATCATTATCACGAGGAATGTCTTCGGTGCAACTCATGTGGTCTGAATTTAACCGGCCCGAATCAGAAACGTGCACGAAGGTTCAAGGTAAGTTGGATCTGGTTTGAAATCGAAACTCTGCCACAAAACCGGAATATTTGAATTTCTCTCTAAAAACACTAAATAGCATGCACAATTTTCCTTACCTTCTTGAACTATTCGAATGAAAAATTACAATTTCAGAACCATATTCTCTGCGATCTGCATTTCGCGGACGTTGCCCTAATGGAGTGTTCCGATTTTATGCAACAGCTCAGAAGCTTCAAGCCACAATCACTAGGCTGTGCCGTAGCCCGACGTAAAAGTTCGACAACATTGATTTTTCCATTACCACCGCAAGCATGTTCGGGTAAGTAAATATTCTTGTTTCTGATATGATTTGCAACAAAGGAAACTGAGAGTCAGAAAATTAAGGAAAACAAAAGGTATTTTTAAAGGATCTGCGTAAATGGAAATATTCTTGGAATAAAGTCTAAGACTATAATGACACAAACCCTTTGTCATGGTTCTTTCTATTGTATATTTCTAATGGTCATGGTGTTTCGATGCGGAGAGAATCAGAACAGCAGTCATACATTGTCTGTCAAAAATAGCACGAAAGGTAAAGAGATCCAAGAAATATTCCTCTCGGAAAAGCAATATGCGAAGAGCCACATCTGAGCTGAAGACATTTATACTCATAAATTGTGAGGTCAACATATTTTAAGTTATTCCAACCAGCTGCTCCATTCATTAAAAACGGATTTAAAATTTTTTCGGAGCAATATTACTCGAGAATAAAACGCGTTCGCAATAATAATGACTCCAAAACTCTCTAAAAGTAGAACTTTTCTTTGTAATTTCGCGATCAAAGAAAAAAACGCTTTCTGTCTTCTCAATGAACATAATTTAACTTGCCTAAAAACCCCACCACCATCGCTTTGTCGAAAAATTTAATAATGAGCTTGAATTCCTTTGACAATATCCGTCAACTGTGAGCCCATTATAAACTGAATAGATCTTTCGAAAAATATATGTAGTTTCATAATACATAACTGGAACTTTCGGATAGTTCTTTTTCAGTTGTAGGAAAGGCGCTTAGTTATAGACATAAAGTATAGACAGAGACGTGGTATAGTGAACATTTCGTCACAAGCTCAGAGCTGAAGGTTGAAAGAAATTATTTTCTTTGAGTAAATCATACTTTGAAAAGGTACAATGAGGAAAAAGTCATGTTTGAATAGATGGTCGTGTCATTGATGGAAGGATCGGGTCAAAGTTAACATCCAGATGATGAATGTGTTTTTTAATTTTATAGGTGAAAGAAGATTTGACGAAAAAAACTGTTGCAGTGAATAGAGTGTTTTGAAGTATCGGCTTTTATTTTTGGCTTCACGTTTAAAATGAAATTGATTTTCATAGTGAATTGAGAATTGTAAGGAATTTTCGCTTCAAAGCATCTTTTAACGTAAAAATTTCATATTCAATTTTTTTTTCTAATGGGCTTAAAGTAGTTGGAGTCTCAGTAAAATGCATTACTTTTTTCGAAAGTTTAAGTTACGAAAGTGCAATGTGACCAAGAAAAAAGTCTGCAAAAACAGACATAACGATAATATTTTCCAAAATGCTCACATGGTATAGTTTTCCAAAAAAAAAATTAATATATTTATTTTCCCCCAAAAAAGCCAAATCATTTAAACTGCGCGAGTCTCAGTGGTCTTAGAGCCTTGACAGACGACACAATTTAATTATCATTTGAGCCCAATGATCATTATCCATTACGTGTGTTATGGTTAATCATCATTTATAACATCATCAATGAGGTTCTACAAATTATCATTTGGAAGCTAATGCTCATTTGCTCTTATCGATTGTCGCACCATCTACGGAGAAGATTATGAAATTTACTGGGGAAATTCGGGAAATTTCATTTGAAATAATGTAGTTTCTAACTGTCAAAAACATAAACATATTATTTCGAATATATTACAATATGGCATTCAAATGTTTAATTTTTTGCACATATCTTCGTATTCTCTTCTTCAATACCTGAACATTTTATATTTTTTTCCTTATCGTGATTAAACTTTTTTTTTGTGTAAAATTTCCATAATTTTACACAAAGGCTCATTCGCAGTAAAACTTGTACTAATTTCTGATTTTTTTATGTGTTTCGATAAACAATAACTGTCAAAATAATACCATTTAAATTCAAACAACCTACAGCTGTTAAACAACCTCATTCAAATAACCGTGTGTCACTCTCCAAACAAATTATCATTAGCGTTCAATGATCATTGTGCTAATGATCATTAACTTGTGTCGTCTGTCTTTAGTCTTATGCAAAATGCGACAAAACACATTTAGTATTTCTGAGAGGTTGCAAAAAAGTCACTGAGGAAAAGAATATTATTAACGGCGCTAGCATAAAATAGCATTTAATAATTATTTAGTTTCCAAAATAAAGCGGTCAAGGTGGCAGCAGCTAAGGGCTGTATATTCTGTATATTGTTTCAAGAAATCAATCCCACAGCTCGTTAGGGTTTAAAGACATTTTGGCATCTGGAACTCTTTTTTGTTAAATAGCAAGAAGGGAGAAGTAATAAATGCTTAAGTTTGGTAACTGTGCAAGCCATAGTAGACCACTCGTCAGAGAGATCAAGTTTCTCGAAATTTCTCTTCAAACCTCCACTGCATTGCAAACTGTGTTTTTTGGTACCAGACGTCCCCGAATAATTTTTTTCCACCAATCGCATTCGCTTTGAGCTACATACAGTGAAATTCACGGGATCGCCACATAGTCTTCAAAATTTACGATCACTATAACATTATTACACTATTACTTCAACAACTTTGGGACCTTTCTCGTCAACACACTGCTAATTAAAGAGACTGCAATGTTTTAATTGATAATTTCGAAGCTACGCTCAGCGGAAATTTTGCTTATTTGTAGCCCTACTGAGGTCGTTACTGAAGAAAGTTGGACCAAATGACATTGCTGCTAATCGTTGACAGAATCCGTTGGCGATTGGCGTACCTTTCTGGGGTCGATTATTGGGACATAATTATTTTGAAGGGATGAAAATCGAATAAAAATGGAGAATCTTCTTCAAACTATCATCGGACATCGGCAAGCGATTCAAGCTTCGGTTCATGCAACGAGGTTTTTGTAGATAGCAAAAAAAAAGAATTAAAATGTTCGAAACAACATTACATTTCACACTACACGTCGTAACGCAAATTCCAAAAAAAAAATTGCAGTCGCATTACTCAATTCCCGACTTTTTTAAAGTCGATTGCGAAATATGTCAACTGCCGTGCAAGTCATCCAGCAAACTATCAACAGTGCTTCCTTTAGAGATATAAAATAAAACTAGCCAATTAAGTAATCATTTACTGAAACATACAGAAACTATTCACCCACTTCACTATTTAGGACCCTTACTCAAGAAAAAAAACTTATTTTCCTTCTCGGCAGCATACGAAATAAGACATTATAGAAAAAGAGAGAGAGAGACAGAGGGAGAGAGAAATGAAACCGCAAATAATCGATTTTCAACCAGTCAACGAAAGATTGTGTGCGATCCACATTCGAGCAAAGTTTTTTACCGTTTGGTTCATAAACCTTCATGACCCCACTAAAGATAATGATGAAGCAGTGAAAGATAATTGTCTATAGCCTTCTGGAAAGGATATATGATTATCTGTCATAAAATGAGGTGAAAATCCTGCTGGGTGGCTTCAACGCAAAGGTTGGAATGGAGGAAACACATCGGGGAACCACCGACCAAATTAGTCTTCACGATCTTTTCAACGACAATGGACAACGACTTGTCGACTTTGCGAGCAGCAGAAACCTCATTGTAAGTTCCACGTGCTTTGCGCATCGCGACATTCACAAAATGACATGGGCATCCCCGGACGGCCGCACCTTTAATCAGATCGATCATATTCTGATTCAGAAAAGGTGGGCCTGCAGTATTTTAGATGTGCGAACCTTCCGTGAGGCCAACTGCAACTCTGACTACTACTTATTCAAGACTCGATATTGATGTCGAATATCATTGTCGTATGAAGCCAGAGCAAGTTCAAGACGCAAGTTCGATGTCGACAAGTCTCGAAACAAGACGGTAGAAGCCGAGTATCGATCTGCTCTGGAAATTGAACTAGCTTCCACGCCTAATAACACGTCTATCAACGAAGTCTGGAGTACCATCAAACACGCCCGGCAACGCAGACATGAATGATTCGACGAGGAGTGTCAAGCCGTGTTAAACGAAAAATATTCGGCTTATAAAATCCACATTGAACGACCGACAAGAGCCAAGAAAGAAAAGTATGATGATCTTCGGAGAGTAGTTAATGGCATAATTAGACGTAAGAAACGAAAGCATTTTGACAACATGCTGAACAACATGAATTACAACTTTATGGCTAACAACACTCGACAAGCGTACAAAACAGTGAGGTACTTAAAACAAGGCTTTAAACCACGCACTAGCCTATGTAGGGCTGCCGATGGAAGCATCATAAGCGGCTCAGAACAGGTGAAAGAGAGATGGGCGTCCTGTTTCCAGCAATTACTGATAAATGAAGGCCGACAGGTCATGGGCCGCTTGACATTCAACAATACACTGGGCATCGATAGAATCCCCGCGGAGCTCCTGAAGACTGGTGGGATTTCCGTTTGGAGGGTAATCCATGGATTGGTGACAGGCATCTGGCAACAAGAAACGATACCGGATTAGTGCCGAAAAAGTGTTATAAATCCCATTCACAAGAAAGGAGATAAATTACTGTGCGAAAACTACAGGGGCATATCACTACTTTGTATGTTTTTGTACAAGCTTTTGACAAAGATTTTAGGATTTCCCATCACGCTGAGATAATTCTTGATGAATATCAAGGCGGTTTCAGACGTGAAAGATCGACAACTGACCAAATATACACGGTCAAACAAATTTTGGAAAAATTTTGGGAATTGATGTTCAACAAATATTCGTCGGCTTTAAGCAAGCGTACGACAGGATCAACCGAACTGCTTTATCAAAAATAGTACGATTGGGGAAAATGACCATTTCCAACTCCTCATTACAGGTGCTGAATCAGAATAATATGACCAACTCATTTTCGACGAATACAGGGCTAAAACAAGAGGATGGGTTAGCTCCTGTACTCTTTAACTTAGCACTTGAGTATGTCATCAGAAAAATCCCCATTGACACGAGAGGAACTCTTTTATTTAAGTTGACACAGCTAGTAACTTACGCTGATGACATCAATATTATGTCACGTTTGTTCAACGACGCTAGGGAAGTATTTGTAACTCTAGACAAAACCGCTAAAGAAGTTGGTCTTCAAACTAATGAACAAAAAACAAAAATTATGACCCAATCAAGGAAAAGAACGCCAGTAGAACAAAACACAACGATAGGGGACTATAACCTTGAAAAAGTAGACAACTTCGTGTCAGTGCTGCCACTTTGGATACCTTCGTATCATTTTGGATACGAATCGAATTTGAAAAATCTGGATGATACTGTGATACGTTGTCCCCAAAATGGATACTTTTCTCAATTTTAATTTACCTGCGCGAAAACGTGTGTTCATAACAATCACTTTTTTCAATTTCCATTACATTATATTTCAAATAGAAAAGTTTGATTGCACGATTTTATCATACTGTTATATAAATAGAAGTAGCAGCATTATCTTTCGAAAAAGTTTGACGTTCTATTCAAAATGGGTATAAGCATGATGTGACTCAAGAAACGGACAAGAAAGAAAATAGTTCAGGAACAATAAAAAATGTACAATAATTTATAATATATAATAATTTACAATGTACAATAATTTATATAGAGCTGAGTAGGTGAATTCTTCTAACCCGCAAAACACATAGGCCGCTGTTGAAACATATTTTATTCTAATATTGAATGCATTTCCCGTCTTATCTAAGAGTTATGCAGCAATCTTTGAGGAATTTCGAATGATTTCGTTGCAAAATTGCAAAATCCTTTCCAAAATCTTAAGCAGGACAAATTTAAGACTTATTGGACGATAGTCCTTTGGCTTAACATTAAAAACTTTCCCTGCTTTATGGAACATACGATAAGCGCAGGCAAGCGTTATAAATCTCTCTGAGCCATAGTAGCGATACTTCCATGGTCGGCTGGATATCAACAGCAAGGACGCCATCAGGGGCCGGGGATTTAAACGGCTCAAACGAGTTAATAGCCCTCCTCAGTTGCGAATTAGATATTCTGAATGATGGTGTTGAGCTCCTAGCTTGCTCCATTTGTGCGTCCAAAAGAACGTTTGGAGTACCTGCGCTCGAGCTAGTCTAAATGCCCTCAGGGTTCATGATGCACCACATAGTCTTCGGTGTCGTGCTTAAAACCTCACGAAGGTGATTTGCCTCGCTGATACTTTTTGCCTTGCGTACGGCATATTTAAAAGCCCTCAGCTTCGTTTTATACAGCGACTAGTCATTCGATTTTTCGAGCTATTGAAATCTTTCCTACACTCTGTTCGCTGGGTGCTGATCTCCATGATCTCCGGCCTGCCACGTTGAACGATATGAACCTATTATCGGAGAATGAACACTCTTGTAAAACCCTCCAGTCACGGAAAAGATGCGAGTGCCGCCCACTTCACAAGGTAACGTCAAGAACCTCTTTACGGTATGAGTAAAAGAAGGTCGGTTCGCTCCTAGTATTGGCGATGAAAAGGTGGTGGGCAATGATGAAATCAAAAAGTTCCTCACCTCGTTCATTTGAGTAAGAGCTACCCTCTACTTCATTATGAGCATTAGAGTCAGCCCTCAGAAAAAGAGGTTCACCAATTTTCATGGCTTTAGCCACAACACCCTTGACAATCTCACATAGATGGCTAGAGACATGATCATATGCCATGTAGTAGGAAACAAACCAGCATGTTATCCTGCAACAGCCATGTTATCCTTGTCACAGAAATTGTGTAGTAAAAGGACGTTAGTGGTTTTCTTGACAGAAATACAGACACGTGGCTTGTGTAAGCCGTCGGGTACTATCAGTCTGCATCCATTGGTACGTTACCCAGAAACCGGTTGTTGGCAACCCATGGTTCTTGGATTAGAATTAGCTCTTCCTCTGTCCTAGACAAGCGGAGAAGCAGGGCAGCTGATGCTGCTTTGGTATGGTGTGGAGATCTGCAGTACCTTCCCCATCATTCATTGTTGATTAGGGTTAGGTCGAGGTCCTGCCCCTCGGACATAGAAGCTGCCCAAGCCCGTTCCTCTGCGTCCAGAGTCATGAGGTCCAGGCAGCTACCCAACTCGGAGGTAGTTTCGACGCTGACCCCATCGGCATAGAGGATTCTGCATCCGATTCTTCCTCAAACGTTGCCCTCAGACAAGCGACAGTTCCCTCTTCAAGTAGTTTCTCGGTCATTTGAGCCACCTATTTTGAGTCAGGCTTTAAATTTATCGGATCGTTGGCCTGTCCCTTCAACAGATCCGTAGAGCCAATTTCTCGACTCCGTATCTGATAACGCTCTTACAGGGCATCTAAAACCGGCAGTGCTTCTTCATTTATAATGAAAAGGGCCTTCCTTCCGTCGATTATCTACTGTTAGCAGAAAATTTGAAACAAAAATATTTTTAGCTTCTGCCGAGTTTTATGCATTTGATTTATTAAAAGCTGAATGTGATTTTTTGATTAAGATTTTGATATTTTTTAAAAATATATGTTCGATTTTACAATATGCTGTGGCATGAATCGCCGATTTATGTCAAATGTCGAAAATGACATTTTATATATCTGACAAAAATGGCTGTACAGAGCCATGCAGAGCTATTATACCAAGATATCAATTTGATACGCATTGCTAAAATTGTGGATACGATGGATACGTTTTTCTTACTAATTTTGTAGAATTTGGATACGATATGAAAGCTCTGAAGCGGCAGCACTGCTTCGTGTACCTAGGGACGAGTCTCTTGAAGGCTGGGAATGAGTATGACAAAATCAAACGAAGGATTCAATTAGCCAATAACACATTTTTTTCGGTGCTTCCCACTTTGAAATCTCGATGCGTACACAGGAGTACGAAGCTTCGCATCTACAAAACAATTGTCAGACCTGTGCTATGCTACGGAAGCGAAACCTGGTTACTGACCCAGGCGTCTGCAAAAGCCTTGAACACGTTCGAAATAGGGCATTGGGAAGAAACCTCGGTCCAATACGGGAAGAAGATGGATGGCGAATCGGATACAAAAATGAGCTGTATACCATATATAACGAGCCGAAAGTCTCTCCCGAATCGAATCATCAAGCGGTCTCTCAAGCGGCGAGCGAGCGGAGCCAGGCCAGTCGGTAAGCCACGCAAACGCTGGGAGGATTCGATAGATGCTGACAGCAGGCCGCTTTTGGAAGTACCGAACTGGAGGACGCGATCACTGAACCGAGCCGTATGGAGGCGGAGCATTAAGGAGGCTAAGGCTCAATTTGGGCTGCAGGGTCACGATGATAATGCTGATCAAAAAGCCTGTCAAATTCTCGCTTGATGTTCAAACCCCGTTTATAGGAAGTAACAAATTTTTCAAAAGTGGCTGTTGAAAATAATTTCAAATATGAAAGCTTTTATCAAGGATCTTAGCTTTTCTGCCACATAATTTGACACCATAAATTGAAAAAATTCATTTAATCCAACTAAAATAAAATGAAGGATATAATATTATTAATACTTATTGGTTGGTACTAGTCTTCATTTATATCACCATATCTCTATAATCGAGCTCTAAAATTTTACCTTGAAAAATAATCAGAAAAAATGTATTCTTTTGACGTAATTTCGAATAAATTCATGGACAATTTATTATTTGTTTAGCTTCGTTAGTAAAAAGTTTTTCAAACTCAGCAAAAATTAAACATACTATTCATCTACAACGATTCACCAAAAAATGCTACAAATTTCAATTTCCAGCCCTAAAGCTATCAATTATCCAAAGTGAATGATAACAACCAAAAAAACAACTGAAAAATGAATCAAAAGCGAAAAAATAACGGTAACATAACTTATCCAATGCTATTTTTTCGTAGCGTTACTTTTTCAGATTTTGAGAGTCTTACTTACATTCTCGTACAAATAAAATTCAAAAGTCGCACGATGAACAGTTAAACAAACAAAACCTATGCATAGAAAAATCAAATAGAAAATCTACCACAAAATAAACACTCTTAATTTGATTGAAAAGAATAGCTAACTTAATTCCGTATTGACGATGGATGGAAAGATTTTTCATTCGAAGTTACCATGATAGCAACGTATGGTAGCCTAGGTAATAAAAAGGGATATCAGTATATTGTGCGAGTATGTATTAGTATCAATATAATTGATTGAAGTTGTCATCATTCAAAACTATTCGAGACTATGTACCGAATATCAATAAGATAGAAATTTAATTACCTTGATTTGTTTAACTGAAATTGAAAGCACTTTTCTTTTATGAAGGTAAATAAAGCCCGTGTAATGCAAATGAAAAAAACAACTTGCGAGTAATGGCAATTAATTTTTATTTGACGATATGGGAGGTTTCGCGAAAGCTAAAAATATTGAATAATGGTGTAATATTATCATTGAAACTTCGTTAAGCTAAAAAAAACAATTTGCGCCCATTGTGGGCTACAGGGAAATCTATTGATGGACTTTTATCCAGATGGATAGACTGACTGAACGGAAACCACACACATTGCGACAGGCAAGGCGGACTTAGCATTTTAAAAGATAATTAAAAAAAGTTTAACATCGAGATTCTCTTTCAAATACATCGATTTATCGCCGCATGAAAAACAAAAGAACAGTTAAGTGGAATAATGTTATATCTCTTAAGTTATTAATAGTTCTCATTCGAATAAAATGGTCCCTTTGATCAAAAAATAATTTTTGCTATGTTTTCATCGCTGATACAATTAAAATGCGTTAAAGGATAATTAAATAAGAAACAATTTAAATTAAATTTGATTAAACAAAGTAGGGCGTTGCAAAAAAAATGTAATATAATGTAATTGTAGAAGAATTTTACCTTTAATAACATCGTAATATCGTATAGAAATCTTTGACGTATTGGGCGCAAATGAAACTGAGAAATCTCGTAGACTTGATACTTTGCAACTTAACCTTACTGGTGAAGTGTATCTCATGTGCCTATGAAAAATTTCAAAGACTCTGTGTTTCATAAAATGACAAGTCTCAAAAAATTAAATTATTCAGATATATGCTTTAATGCTGTTGAGAAAATCTACACTTTTATTTTACTATGTCATTTTTTATCATAATTTTAACGGATTTGATACACAATTTAATTTATTTAGGCTTTTGGATATACGTTTGTACTCTGGATGACATTTTGACTGTTTTTAGTCTTTTCAAAGCATATATCGCGAAGAGAACAAACGTTCTTTCGGTAATGGTTACTAGTTCACTTTTACAAACATGGCAGTAACTAATAACATGGTTAACAAACTGGCAGTATTTGAAACCTTTGGTGTAGTTCCCATATTTCGTACAGAAGCAGACAACTCCACTTAGTAATCGTTTATTTAAAGGTAGTTTTTGGCAAGAACAATAGGAAAACTTTGCTGAATAAGCTTTAAAACAAGGATGTTTTGATCAATTTTTGGCAAAATCTAGAATATCTGTGCAATGCTATAATTCTTATAGCATGTTATAGAGAGCACCGCTCTGCCTTCACAACATCCATTTCCACTTTCATTTCAAAATTCACTTTTTATTGTTGACATCGTGGAGTACTAAGTGGAGTTCAAGTAGGAATATCAATAATACTCTTCTTTTTGAACAAAATATAAGTTCAGTGAAAACTGCAAGATTTTAAGTTTCAAGACCACCATTCTAGGAATAAAGCTACATGAATGCATGCAACAAATAGAATCTTGAAGGCACTCCGCACATGGGTCGTTAGCCATGCGATGCGTGCGAGATGCGTTTGACACTTGTGAAGCTTGCGAGAAAACGATTGTCGTCATCCTCATTTCATGACCGCACACGGGTCGTCTTGAAAAGTCAGTATGCTTCGTAAAATCATACAATTCGAGGCATTTATTCACATCCCCCACGAATTGTACGTTGCCGTCATCTATTGCATTTGCAAAAACGACTAGTCATTCGGCTTGAGGCCTGCAATGCACAACGCTTGAAACGGACTCAAAATGAAATGACTACGCTTCTGGCTCTTTATGATTGATTAACGCTCCGTTAGTGGTCACCCATTGATTTACCTAGGTTGTGACGATATCGCATCCACGACAATAGCTCAACGACCCGTGTGCGGATTGCCTAAAGCTATATTGTCTTGGTGGTCAACTTTAAACTAAAGTTTTATCAACCAGAACAATCGATCTAAGGTGGCATCCAATTGATTTCGATTAAGAACTTGCTCAAAGTAGCAAACTGATAGTCTATAAAGTATCAGCACAAATTACAGGAAAAATTGCAGCGTTTCTTTGGCCAAAAAATCCAAGTCTACTTATCAGTATATTCCGCTAAAATGCTCAATTTATGGAATGAGAAAGTTGTACATTGATTGCACCCAACTCAGACTTATTTAGGCTATAAATATTTTGTGCAAGCAAACTTAGTATGAATTTCTTGCCTACGTTTTTCATTTAATACGTCAAAATTAAAAAAATTAAAACTTCAATTAAAATGTTCTCAAATCTGCTGAGTTTATGGCTCATTTACTTTGCAGTACTAAGGTGAATAACATATGCATGTCCATGATCTCTTCATTTACACATGTAGTTGTAGTTTACATATAGTAGCATTTAGATACTTTTGAGCAACTTGCTTTTATGTGGAACCATTGGAAACAATTTTTACCCCTAAACTGCAAGATATTTTTACAAATTCCACAAAACACACTAAGTTGTTAACGACATGATATCCTCTACAATTAGCACATTTTTCAAAGATTGATGTGAGATTCAGTTGCTCATGAAATTCATTTTGGATATAACCACACAGACGTTTAGAAAGTTGCGTCTACTTAAAAACAGTGGCATTCTAATTATCTAAACTTTCTTGTGATGGCTTCAATTAATATTTTTCTGGAAAATAAGATGCTAAAACTGAAAAGAGTGTACAGTTATTCTGGCTTAAGAGAATAAATAATGCTCTTAACTAGCTTAATTGAAAGTATTCAAATTTAAATGTTTTATTGACTTTTTCAATGGCTCCGTTTGATGGTGGGTACTTGTTTATGCTACTAGTAAAACATATACAACGTAAACTTGCTTTTTCTTTTATGAATCACAGTTTGACGAAAATTTGACATGCAGCGCTTTTCAGTTTTGGAAAAAAAATCAGGCAACAGAAATTACTCCATTTTTTTTCTGTGAGAATAAAAAGTATGTTTTTTATAAAAAAAAAAATAAATGTTATTCAGCATGTTTATTCAACATGTGTTGCGCAAACACAAGTGAACATAAGTGTCCATACAGCGCATAAGCGAACGTATGTCAAGTCGTATCTCATCATCACTTTACGTACGGACAGCTCATAGCAACAATTGAGCAAAAGGTTGCTTAATAAGCATGCCACTTTTCTGGCTGTTCGGAAAGTTATGTTTGGGTGCAACATATGCTTTGCATGGTTAACCTCGGCGCATATGCGCACGTACGTACGCAGACTCATCACTGGTTGGACCTATTATTGACACTCTTATTAATGTTCATTTTGGTAAACCATGATTTCTTTGAATGACTTTCACCCTGGAATGGTACGGTAAATTTTTGGATGATTTTAGGTACATGATTTTACTAAAAAGAAGGCAAAAATAGTATTATGTCCATTTTTTTATTTTATCATTAAACATAAAAAGATTATAATAGCTTCTAGCCTCATGGCAGTCAGAATGGCCAACTGGCTGATGCGCGACGAAATATAGACCGCATGTGAGTAAAAGTTACTCATCGGTACCATTCTAGGGTTAATGTAGCTGTTGACATCTGTGTGTAATTTTTGGTGTCATCATCTGACACTTTTTGGTACATTTTCGGATTGAAAATCTTACTGAAATGATATCGTAAAAGTAAATAAAAAAGTTAAGTCAGATAAATACATAAAACAAAACAAGGCAAACAATGGAAAAACTCAATTTTCCTGAGCGATTTTATGCACATTGAATTTAATTTTCACACGTCTTTAAAGCTATTGATTACAATAGCGCCAAAATATTGACTTTGGACTTAAGTTGCTTAATATACCAACAAATTGACGACTCATTTTTCGACTGATTTTTAAGTTAAATGTTGGGTACTTTAAAGTAGATCATATACAGGATTAAATTTTTGTGGTTTTGTTTTTTAAGGCTTTCGTTGTTATTTTTTTACATTTTTCTCCACATTTTTTCAATATCTTTTCCATACTTTTATTGAAGTTTTTTTTTTCTCCATAGAATTCTTGAAGTATTCAGTCTTAAACAAATTCATTTCGTGTAAAGGAGAAGAAAAATTAAATAAATTAATACCGCTTGAAATACGCATGGAGAAAGTTCAAACTCTTATTCCGCCCAAAAAAATATAAACTTAACAGTACTGCGATTTGAAATTTGACTTTAGAAATCAATGAAATTTCAACAGGCACACAAATAGTTGATGTAAAACACTTGTGAGTCGAGAGAGCTTTCCACTACCTTATGAAGTCATTCTCTGAATCAGATGAGCCTTTAAACACTGTTTTAAAACAGTTTCAAACAAAAAGCAAATTGGGAATAGTAATTGCTCAGAATAAAATATTTTGCTGAACTTAAATTCACAATCAGAGATTTAATATGAAAACGTGAAAGATTGGTAGTATAACTTTTATAAAGATAATTCAAATTTGATTTCATCTCCTTTCCCTCTATAAACGTAAGAAAATCGATAAAAATATGGCTCTAAGCTACCAAGCTACTCAACTAAACTTTAATTTGTCTAAAGATTCCTCTTTTACTTCACTGCAAATACTAATAACTCTAAAAAAAACGGCATTTGCTATACCTAGTATATTAAACAAGACCAAATATTAAATTGAACCTCGTCTTTTTTGCATCAAATCAATTAATTATTTGCAATCATTATTTTCTAATTTGCGACTGGTCCATCAACAATACCACATCAAATCTTCCAAATCATAAATTCAAACACCAATCACGATTATCATAATAATCAAATTGACACAGCGTGTTCGTGCAATTACAGTTAAGATGACTCTTAACGATATTCAATTTGCACACACTGCTTCGGAACCACACTCTATCCTTTACTACATGCCTCGACCAAACTAGGACAAAACATTACAGCTCTTCTTGGAACAGGCTCGGTCCATAAATCTTATGATTGATTTTTTATTTCCTTTTGTCTTTTCATTTCCTTTCTTCCGCTCTATTGTTTTGTTTTTGGCTTCGAGCTCAGTCTAATGATCAGGCGAATGTGAATGAAAATGTTAAGCTCCGTTTGAATTGCTGGCACGATGACTATGGACAAGAATGAATAGTCTAACTTAGTATGGAACGAACAAGCCATATATCTTTTGCGGCTGTCGTACTTTTGTACTGTTTCGAATAGAAATTAAGAAGAGTTTTAGTGGATGATGCTATTAAGCCGAATCGAAAGGAAATAGAAACATAAGAAAAGTTTCGTGATATGATGTCCTAATATCGTAATGATATTTGCAGGATGAATTTACACTTTTTTCTTATGACAATCACGTAGATGGTTGATTTAGGATGTTAAGATGTGGAAGTTATTTTCATAAGTCTCATTATGACCGGATTCCTTTGAGTTTTGTTAGAATGGAAACGGTAATTACAAGATGTAATAGATCCAAATACGTTGAATATTTTGCAAATGTGTAAATTATTGGTATAAAATCACATAACATAAAAACCCATACAGGACACATAAGGATTAATTCGTTTTTTTTTTAAACTTAAACTAAGAACATCCTCAAACATGACGCAAATCCCTTGAAGACTATTGGAATCATTTCAATAAACAAAAGAAAAAAAGAAGGAGAAAATAATCAGCGGTATGAATGCCCATTGATAAATTATTAGAAACGGAAACAATAAAAATGAAAGTTGATTGAAAAGTTATGACCGATACGTTACTAAATGGTCGATTAGAACGCTCAAAGGTAAAGTATATTGGAAATTATTCAGAAAAACTGCATCTTCATATTGAATGTAAATGTATTTACCCAAGTGGATTTTGACAAATCATAAAACTAAATGAAAATCAATCAATAAATACAAACTCAGAATTTATCTAATATTGAATACTCTGTTGAACGACTACTATGAAATGTTTTGAATAAAATATGTTAGCTCAGCTCAGAAATCATTTGATTTGATTTTTTTCTAAAAACCAAAAAGTTATCAAGATGATTGATGGTTTGAAAAATTTTTTTCACGTGCCTTACGTAGTAGCTATAAAGTTGCTCGTATATTAATGAAAAACACAAGACTTACTTCGTGTAAATACTAATGTGTCTTATAAATTTCGTCATCATCAGATGATCATCTCGGAAGTCAACGTGACTTGGAAGTTGAACAAATTCTTAGCCTACTTTTAGGCAACCAGCATCTGTATCAGGTCAACAATTTTCAAAGCTTTATTACATCCAGCTCAAAAGCTTTCGATTTAAGTAGGTATACTTGGTTTTTTTTTTTTCAAATATCCAATCTTCGCAAAAAAATTACTGCGATGCTCACCGATGCCAAAAAAATTAATATGAAGAGAAAAAAATTACTTTTCTTCCAAAACTAGTAATTAGATAACAGTATGCTTTGTTGAGCTGATACATTTCTCAAGGAATATCTTCTTCTCGAGAAGAATAAAAAAAACCGTGGATGAAATCATACCTTTTCTATTCTAAGTAACACATTTTTATAAATGATCCCCTATTAAGGAAAACCTGCGTTATATTCACTTGATCTATTTTAAATTTTTTGATCTCTTATTTCGTTTGCTGCTTTTTTCGGGTAATATGCTAAAAACAATCGTGTTGTTTCTTTACTTTGACTGTTGTCCAAATTTAGCTTATGGTTTTAAAATTCAAGAATATTTTTGCTAATGTATTTCCTCTTTGCTTCTTTGACAAGACTGCCTGTACTACATGACTTAGTACTTCTGTCCAACTTTTCAAGGTGGAGTCTGAGCTCAGCACTCGAACAGTGAAAAGCTGATTGCTTAGGAACTTATAAGCAGATTACGAGTCAGATAGTCATCGAATCACGAGTACAACTAGCGGATCCGTAGAAAAATAAGCGAGGAAACTGGCTCAGGATCAATAGTTAGACTCTCCGGACTCTCATTTCTAACCGGGAAAATGCTAATTTCATACGCAATGAAATCAATAATAAATTGAATAAACTTTTGGATAAGCTTCGTAATACTAGAGCCGAGCTTGGGAAGCAGCTTCAAACCTCATCCTGAGAAGGTGCTTTTTCTTTCTTTAATGCTGAAAAAGCCAGCACTTTAAGCGCTGAGGATGCTTCCGGTTCGGAAGAAACCTTCTCAGACATGTCAGTCATTCTATGGAACCAAGAATTGTCTGCTGAAGCGCCCATATTAAATCCCAAGTCGCCTCAGCCCAAAACTTTTAAAAAAGTGTGCGCCTAAAGTAGTAAAGTCATTGAGGAGCGATGAATTTCCTTCACATTATTCCAGTAAGCAGTCCAGGAGAAACATACATCCAACTCTTCGGCTCTGTCACAAGCCTCAGCAATTCAACTTTACCCCCAGACCTCTGCTCAACAAGAGAAACAAGTAACACTCCTGAAAGCAGTCTCAACCGTTTTTCGACGGTTCAAACAATGGACAAGGCTAACACGAGTACTGAAGCAACGCAATACTGAGTTTGTTTCAGTTATAAAGGTATATTTAGGCATTCAAATTAGGCCGAAATCGCCAAACGTCCATAGAAATATTACAATGATCTTCAATGAATTAAAGGTACAGCACCATGCGTACTACCAACTTGAAGTGAAGCAACTCAACATTACTATTCGAGGGCTTTACGGGTTCACAACAAAAAAAAATCAAATTAGACTTGAAAATGCAAGGTTTCAATCTAATTGAAGTTTTTTACCTTAAAACTCGAAAGGACCCCGCCAAACATATCAAAGCTCATCTCCCAAGAGTGAAAAAATGCATCTACAATATTCAGAATATCTGCCGTTTAGTGTGCTAAGTCCAAGCTCAGAAACTAAGAGCTAACCAAAGCCGATACCACAATTGCTAACAATGCAACCACTCCTGCACAATAACAGCACAATCGTGAACTGTGACGGTCCTCACTTTCTTCACGGTCTTCACGGCCTGCGTGAAGTATGGTGGTCTTCATGACGATAGTCTTCACCAGCACAACCATTATAATGAGCTCCCAGAACAAAGCCCAAAATATGTCAACTGTGGTGGCGTGCATCTTGTAAGCTATAGGGGCTGTCACCTTCGCGCAAGAAGATTGAGACAACCTGGCCACTCCTCAATCACCAACCACTTGTAAATACATACTTTAAACTTCACCTAATCATAAGGCCCCAAATTTCCCAGAACAAATGGCACAATTGCTGGCTATCATGCAAATTCATCTTCATTTGATGATGAAGGACATGATGGTATAGATGGTACAACGCATGTTCCCTTTTAAGTCTTTTCCACCATCCTTTCCTCAACCTCACAATAAATGAACAGAGACAACCGCATATCTGTACTCACTTGGAATGCGAGTTCCTCTCTACCCAAAAAAGGTGGGCTGATGCAATTCCTTTTCAGATTGACATCTTGGTCATACAAGAGAGCTTCCTGAAACTGGGTAGATGACCCCAAACCTCCAACTGTCATTTGCACAGAAATGATAGACTAATAAATAGAGGAGAAGGTACAGTAAGGAGGAATAACAATAACATAACACCACGTTTTAAACATCCTAAGTCTTACGGGCACTGAAGCCAAAACAATTAAAGTGCAAACAAGCTTTCTGAGTTTGCCTGCCGTATAGACCACCTAGCCCACGATTCTTGATGAAAGATCACCGCGCACTCTTTGACTTTGAAGGCCCCACTTTTCTAAGAGGAGACTTAAATGTACACAATCGCTACCACGGGCCCTTTAAAAACAATCATTTTGGAAAAGAGCTGCACAAATTTATATTAAGGATCCCATCCTGCATCCAGATCCCTGATGAGCCCATTCATTTTTGCCCGAAACCACAGCCATATTTTGGATATTGGGATATCTCGCAATATTCCGCAAAACAAACAGATTATTGTTCTTGACAAACTCTCTTCGGACCACAAACCAGTTCTTTTTCAAATTGATGGCGTCTTCATTGCCACTTCCATGGGAAAAATTCATCAACTGATTGGCCAGCATTCCGTGGCATCATGGCTAATGATAGTAGCTTCAAACCACCCGTAACTGGTAGTGAGCTAGACGAGTCAATAGTTGACCAGGAGTGTTGACCAAACGCAAGATATGTGCATCTACAAATTGATCCCTACAAGCTCCTTAGCTCCGAAAATTCACTGAAGAAATCTGCACAATAAATCGATCGATTACTTGAATCCAGCTTAATGTGAAGCTGTATAGTATTTTTACCTTCGAACAACAAAAGCTTTTTCTCAATATCCACTCCATTTCTACAGGTTTTTCGAATTTGCTTTCTTGTTTCCGCTCAGCTTCTCCAAAATTGTTCGGCTTTACTTCTTCAAATAATTCGCAGCATTTAAACGTGACGCAGCTTCACAACGTCATTATTTCACATGCTTGGATTCTCTCGAAACATTTTACTTCATTTTAAAATATTCAACTTCTGCTTCTGAGATTTTGAAAACACCACTGAAAAGCACTCTGATCATGCAAGTTTTTCATTTTTTTTTGTTTTTTAAGCAATAAGCTAACGAGTAATAAGTTTTATATATTACTTATTCTGTAAAATTCCTCATCATACAAAGACGGAAATTACGTATAATTTTTATTTTTTCTCTACCTATATTACCTATATTACGCCTAAATTACCTATATTTTAACACTAAAAATATGTTCGCGGGAACGCATACGCGACATTCAGATCAAAATGATATTTCTATAATATATTAGCACTAACTAGGAAATTCAATAATCGAGCGTCCGGACCCCGTCCCAGATCAATTCTACAAAGTAGGTCCGAGACTTATTTCGACGTCTAGAGTAGATCCGGTCAACTATGAGTGCGTTTATGCCGTAGCCAAATTAGTAAGCTCTGCTTATTTAGCAGCGGTATAAACCACTTTTAAATTAGCCGAGCCTGCTATTTTGGCTACGCTACTTTAGCGCTGCTAAAATTTAGCGCGGTTATAAGTGTGAAGGTAGCAGTGGTATAAACACTATAACAGTCATAAATAGGATTTCTAGTTTCGAGTGACATTCGCAATCTGGAAGCCTTGGTGCAAGGGTGTTTTTGTTCTTAGTTTTGAGCTCCTTTCAGATATTACGCCATTTTTGCTTTGGTTAATAAGCTGTACGGTGTAAACGCTACTACTATAGCAGCGCCAGTTTGGCAGCGCTATTTTAGCTACGGCATAACCAAGGCCTATGACTACTTCTTAAGGTATGTATCCATATGTATCATTTTCGCGTATCGTATCACCGTTGCGTATCAGTGGAAACGACAAACGTATCTTCGTTGCGTATCAAAATTTGATACAAAGAAACGCAACGAACTCGATCGGTCATTTGGCGGTTTCTTGCCGTCGCATCAAAGGAATGAAACGATACGCTCTCGAATCATATTTGGACAACTTGCGTTGCACAAGTCGCGTTGCATGATTTGACATTTGAGTCGTTAACTTGTCAATATTGTAGTGCAGTGCATAGATAATGGAGTGGAATAAAGAAAACATTCTTCAATTTATTAAAGTATATCGACGATATCACATTTTGTGCAAGGAATGATACGATACTAAGTGGAGTCATGTGTGGACACGTTGCGTTGTACACTATACATTCGTGAATAAAAGTGTTGCAGCTGCGTATCGAGCTTTTTGCAACGGATCGTATTGATGATACATGGAATATTGAGTAGTGTGGACACCGTATCCGTTTAGTGAATGATACGCAGCATGGATACGATACGGAAGAAATGCAACATATGGATACCTACCTTAACACATCATTCAAACTCAATGAAGTAGACTTGCAGTGCTAGTCCGACTCCTATCTTCTGTCTGCAACACTAACGGATTAATCATCGGATTTTTTTTCAAATTATGTATATCTCTCTCTCTCTCTCTCTCTCTCTCTAAATATTTTATCGCTGCTATCAAAAGAGAAAGTAATAAATAAGGCCAGATTATTTTAAGCCAAAGTTACTGGCAACTTAAAGTTGTTTAGTCCGGAAGTGAAATAATGGTAGCTTCTCTTGAAAAGCTTCGAGACCAATCAACTTTTCAATCAATTTTTATTGCTTAAACTTCTCAGCATAACTTGCTCACTCTAATAAAATACAAATCAAATTTGCTCTTCAAATTTCTGTTTCATCTGTTTTCCTGGAATTCATTTATGATTCTATTTGGATAAGCAAATTCTATCCGAATAATCATATAATTTCATTCAAGTTACTCCAAATGCCTAGTTGCTCCGAATATTTACCATTCACAAAATTGAAGCTAAAAAAATAGCAGCAAATAAATACTTGCAATTTTGTTTGAGCATCCACTTTGACCGTACCATCCATTTATCCTACATCGCATCGTTATCCTTCAAACTCTTCGCATTCCATAAATTTGGTGCTTAACTTGAAAAATTGAATTATGAATCAATTTGTAATTCCATTAAAGATAAATCCATAGGGCATATTGTTTCCTCATCGGACACTGGCTTTGGTATTTTTCTTTCACCAGCTATAGCACGGGATAGACAGTACTCCGTCTTTTCCCACTACAAGTATTGATGATACTGAAAATCTGTAGCTCGAAAGCTAAACAAAAATATTCGATCGTGGAAGAGAAAGTAAAAACAACACAAAGGATAAAAGCTGTGAGATACATTTTGCTAACCCCTCGAACTGTTATCCTTTTGTTCTACGGATTTCTTAAACTCGAGTTCGTTAGGTGCCTCCGTTTTTACAACGATGGAAATAACTTCAACGAGACAGGAAACGTAAAAACGTTTTTCTTGGATTGACCGAAAATATTTTCAAAGCGCTTTCTTGGAAATGCTAGAGAATATCAAAAAGATTAAAGTCAAAGTATTGCGTGGAGCTGGGTAGTTATTTATTTTTTTGGCAACGAAAAATTATGAAATTTTTATCTGCGGCTTTGAAAACTTCGAGACAAATTTGTTTAAAATTTTGTGACGGACAGAAAGTTTTAAGAAATTCAAGAATCTGTGTCTTTGTGTTGTTTCGTTTGGAGTTTTTTTTTCATTTATTGCCATCTATCGCCTGCCTGTTATCGTTTAGGCCACTTATCCTTTTACGACTATGGACGAATCTAATTCCGTTGATGGCATGAACGTAAATATTAAAATAATGCTAAATATTTTAACACTGGTCTTCACATCTGCCACGTAAATGCACAAAGTCTGTATCCCAAGATAGATGAATTCCGCCATATATTCGGTGGTTCTAGCATTGACATAATTCTAGTCTCCGAAACATGGTTTCGATATGGTGTCTCTTATTCTGTATACGATTTAGAAGGCTACAAACTTTTTCGCGTTGACAGGCATAATAGAGTAGGTGGAGGTGTTGCAGTTTATGTGCGGCACGGAGTTTTATCTAGATATGTCGCTATCTCACAGCCTGATGATTCGGTTGAATTTTGCTTCATCGAAATCGTTTCAAATTCGAAAAAGTGACTCATTGGTGTAGTCTATCGACCTTCCAATAACATTGATCTGCAACCGTTGTACTTAATGCTTGAGGGACTAATTATATCGTTTAGCGAAATTATTATTGGCGGTGATTTGAATTGTAATGTGCTAAATTCTGAAGGTTCACGATCATTCCTCGATAGTATTCAGTCATATAACTTGTTTTTAGTAAATGATTTATCTCCTACACACTTTAACAGATCTAGTAGTACTCTGCTTGATATTTTTCTTGTTAGTTCCATGCAAAATATTCTTCGTTATAGTCAGCTGCCAGTTCCTGCGTTTTCGAAGCACGACTTAATTTTCATGACAGTCTATAATGCAGCTGAATGCGGTAACACCTCATACACATATCGAGACTTTACCAACATCAATTTCAGGGTCTTGAAGAGGATGTACTAAAAATACAATGGCATCAAACCTACCACCTCCCATCTATAGAGGATCAGGTAGAGTTCCTGCAGAGCAATATCCTGCACTTGTATAATGCCCACGTTTCCTTGAAAACTCGAACATTAAAAAACACGCGTAATCCTTGGTTCACTTCTCAGCTACAACATCTTATTGACCAGCGCGCGTGATAAAAACTATTTGAGATAGAAACGTTTCAAACTTCTTTCATTGTATGAAATTTTTCGTCAATCTCGTAATAAAGTCACCACTGAAATAAGAAAGGCGAAGCAAAGGTATTTCACCAGAAGGCTTGAAAATAAATTGCCCCCTCTCAGACACTCTGGAGAAATTTAAAAGAATTAGGTATCGATAGAAAGAGTATACCCAATACAGCTGTGCCTGATTTGAATGCGCTTAATTTAGCATTTCTGCAATCTCAGTCACACCCCTCTTGCTTGAACACTTTGCCAAAGGTCTCTCTGACTAATGGTGTTTCAAGCGACGCCGCTTTTTATTTTACTGGAATTACGGGCAACGATGTGTGCGAAGCTAATGCTGGCACAAAATCGGGCTGGATGAACTCCATCCACTTTTCATGAAAATACTCCTTCCGCATGTATTACCTTTCGTCACACACATTTTCAATACCATTACCCTCGCTATGGAAAGTGGGTAAAGTAATTCCAGTGGAGAAGGCAGCCTCTGGTGGTTTGTCAATAGCATATAGACCAATAACGACACTGTCTTATCTCTCAAAAGTACTTGAGAAAATTCTGCATAAGCACTAACCTGAGGAACCGCAATCTCTTGAGCTACAATCAATCAGGCTTTAGACCAAAGCACAGCTGTACATCTGCTTTACTTAAAGTAACTGATGATATACGTGTGTCATTGACGAATGATCTCGTAACATATCTCGTATTGCTCGATTTCTCAAAAACCTAAAACCTTTGACTCAGTGAATCATTCATTGCTTATATCTAAATTGCAACGCAATTTTAATTTTTCATCAAGTGCAGCTAGGCTTATTAACTCTTATCTATCTGGTAGAAAGCAAGCTGTCTTTGTCGGCAATAGCTCTTCTAGCTTCGAATGTGTTCTGACAGGAGTTCCACCAGGCTCTATTTTAGGCCCTTTACTATTCTGCATGTTTATAAATGACCTTCCACAAGTCGTTGATAATGCTAATGTCCAAGCTAAATAGTGATCTGCGGCGTATCTTTCAATGGTCTCAAAATAACTTGCTGAAGCTTAATCCGCAGAAGTCCAACTGCATTGTTATTTATAAAAGCGAGCTTGATCTGAGCTACTTTCCTAAAATTTATCTAAATAATGCGTGCATTGATTTTGTCAGAAAAGCCAAAAATCTCGGAATTTTGTTTAACAGCACATTAACCTGGGATGATCATATATATATACAGTTGTTGGAAAAGTCTACGGATGCCTTAGAAACTTGTCCACGTCTAGACACCTTGTTCCACAGCATGTAAAATTAAAACTGGTGAAAAGCTTAGTGATTCCAATTATTGCTTATGGATGCGAAATTTCCTGTAAACATAGTGCTGAAGCTAAACGTAAATTAACTGTCGCATTTAATGGTCTCATTCGTTATGTTTTTAGCCTGGGTCGTTACAGTCATGTGTCACCCTTTTGTAAAAATATTCTAGGCAGTGATCTCTACACATGTGTCGATCTTCGCTGCTTAAACTTCTTGCAAAATTTAGTTGTAAGGAACGAACCTTCTTATTTAGTAGATAAACTTAAATTCACTAGATCGTCACGTTCAATTGCTCTAATCACTCCTTGGTATAATAGCGCTGTAACGGAAAGGCAATATTTCGTTCATGCTACAAGACTTTGGAATTCCTTGCCTATCGGTATTAAGCGGCTTTTATTTGGCAACAACTTCTCCAAAATCTTAATTGATTATTTAAGTGCTGACTAAGCTACTAAATTCTAGGTCACATGCGCGTGCTTGAATGTGGTATTTCTTTATTTCTTGCTTTTCTTGGATTATTTATTTTAATTTTCATACTTTTTCATCTTTTTTTTTCATTTTCTGTCTAGAAGCTTGGAAGTTTTATTTAAATTGCGTAAAAGTATACGTTTTGATGGCTTTATTACTATTTTTAGTATTGTTAATAATGATTCTTTGCATCAAAAAACTGTAAATTTATTGTAAAGAACATGTGAATTCAATAAAATACAAATACTTCTTTTTACAGAAAGATAATGTAATTATTTTGGGTATTTTGGATTAAACATCTACTCAGATTGCCCTCTGGTGTCTTTAATTGTAAGCATTCACTTTCGATTACCCAAAACGCTGAACATGAAATACAATTGACTGTCATGACTAGCGAAGTTGGCTCCCCAAGCACACTAACTTATGTTTGACCTATGGAACTACCTCCACTTTTAACTTTTCTATTACAAGAGTTCTTTCAGTATCAAATTATCTCAAAAGGATATTGGTAGCATATTGACTTTCTGTTTTACTTCGATTTTATCTTTTATTATTAAATGCCCAGTTAAATGACAGTGCTAGTAAGCAAAAGTATCAAAAATAGAAAATGAAATAAGCACGTCTAAGTGCTTTTCACTGTCTAATCGGACTCGATAGACACCAGGTCACCGAAAGAATCGTTTTAGATGTCCATTTTCATGAAAATAAATTTTGAATATTAAACAAAATACCAGAACTGACAGATGAGCTAGGAAGTGCGTTAACTGGAATCCCACGAGTAATGCTGTCATTGTCCTTTTTGTCGTTCTGAAATCGACAAGAACGAGATGAAAATTAAAACTGAAAAAAAACTGAACACGACAATGAATTTCTCGTGAAATATTTCGTCCTTCCCTAGTACTGTTTTCGAAATTCATTCCACATTTTCCGTTTTTCGTCTCTCAAGGCACGATTTTCTTGTTGAAAGCAAAGGAAATCGAAATTCAAAGAATTATCTTTTACTAGTATGGGAAAGTGACATGAAAGTGAAATTCGTCAATCGATTTGCCGAAGTCACGTTTCAGGTGAATATGGCTCACAGAAATAGAGTCTTAATTAATTAAATTACCTCGAAATGTATTTTCACTAATTAAGTTAATGATTTTAAATTGAAATATCAATTGAAGCAGCACATAACGGCAGGTAATTAGTGTTTATTCGGTTTTCATTAATAGTGATAACTTATTCGTTTCAAGCTACAAGTGAATTGCTAATTATAAGAAGATATTTAAATGGAAATGAGTTATTTGTAGATTAAAATTTAGATGAAAAAGTTTTTGCGATTCGCAGAAATATCAGAATAATTGGTTAACGCGCATATTATACGAACAAGTTGCATATTTATTTATTCAATTACTTTCAAACACCACGTAAAAACTATTGTATTTATTGTCTGATTATTGAAACACCCAAACAAAAGCTGCTGGTTCTTCAAAATTATTAATTATTTAAAAATTGAAAGTTTATTTTCTTTTGATATACATATTTTTGTGTTCGTCCTTTTGATTTGACTGTGGTTTTTCAACTGTGAAAGTTAATATACACAATTAATTGCAAATCCAAAGCCTTAAAAAGGCTTTGATTTAATTGGTACAAAAATATTGCGAAAGAATCATTAATACTTTTATATACTTTTTCGAATATTGATATATAGCAACAAGATATAATCCGTGTTAAACGAAATAAACATAATTTTTTTTAAAATATAGCTACAGATCAATATTGAAAAATGTATAGTCTGATACAGTCCAGTTGGAAACAAGTGTGTTAATATCTAGGTTCCCTGTTTGCGGCGGTTTAATATTTTAAAATTTCATCGGAAAAAAAAATGTTAATGTAAAATAATAGGCCTGTTCCCAAAATCTCGAGTGAAAGCTCTTAAATACAAGCTTACTTTTGTGGGGGGAGAAAATTTGGCAAAATCTAGCATAACTTATTGGCAAAACAAGAAGAAGAGCTCAAATTGATCTGCCCTTTCATTACTGCGCTTCACTCAATCTCACACAAACAACGTCAAATTAATCAGCGGTGGGACTAGTTAACAGCTAGAACCACTTCGCCAGAAATCGCCATGAGAACAATACTCAGGTAAATTCTGGTAAGAGGAGAAGCTGTGAGAACAGCAACAATAACGCAATTTTCGGTTGGGGTGAATATAGGGAACACATTTGAGATGATTTTGGGTGACCCGAAACTAAGTTAGAGAACAGACATAAGTTGAAAATATGAAAAGCGACAGTTTATTTTTTTACAATATCAATGGTTTTAACCATTTTAATACAAACCATATCAAAATGAAAGGATAACGTATCAGCGTCTCAATCAATTGGAAAACTTAAATATCGTACAAAATTTGTACCCTTGTACCGAAATAGAAGCCCTGGTCATACCAATGATGATGGCGTTGAACGTGAAGAGTTAGGCACTCCGCACACAGGTCGTTAGCCATGCGATACGTGAGAGATGCGTTTGACACTTGTGAAGCTCGCGAGAAAACGAGTGTTGGCATCGTCGTATCATGTCCGCACACGGGTCGTCAGGAAAACGTCAGTATGCGTCGTAAAATCATACAATTCGGGGCATTTTCCCACCTCCCCCACGAATTGTACGTTGCCGTCATCCATCGCGCTTGCAAAAACCACTAGTCATTTGACTTGAGGCCTGCAAAGCACAACGCTTGAGACGCACTCAACGTGAACCGACTACGCTTCTCGCTCTTCACGATAGGCTAACGCTCCGTTAGCGGTCGCCCATTGATTTACATAGGTTGTAACGACCAAGCGTAGAAATATCGCATCTACGACGATAGCTCAATGACCCGTGTGCGGATTGCCTAAGACTGTGTTGTTAATAGATTTTTTTTTCTAATTTATGACATTCCAAATGTCTTCAATATCCAACTTTTCTTCAGTTTTTTCTCTACCTTTAATGCCGTAGTTGCTTGGCGTTTGTAATAAAGCGATCCCCCTATAAATATTGCGTCAGTTGGCAGATACTTCATTCATAATCCATGCTTGCTATAGACTTTAAAAAAAATATATGCCCAACCAATTCACTGTCTGCATCCTCCAAAATGTTTCAAAAGATACCATTTGACATGCGGCCTATTTATGGATGCGGTCAGTTATAGATGTGAACCGTCGGTGGATATGAACTTACCTCAACATTAAAATCGAAATCTTTATTTTTCCAAATAATAATAGACATCATACAATCAAAAGAGACTAACATTTCCAAAAAAAAAACACTATACTAATTTTTTCAAAGAAAAATCTGTCTCCTAAGAAGATTCATTGATGTTATGTTATACGCTAAATAAAAGGATGTTGCCATCTTTCGTATTTAGTCTTCACCAGCTTGGCTTATCTATATTCACCAGCTTGGGTCATCCTAATTTTTTAAGTGCCTTCATAAAGGTTTAATGTTTTTTTTTTATGTTTGGCTTTAACATTAATTGAACTCATTCAGTAAACCATAATCAATTTCAACCAAAATTTCCATTTTGAATTTTCAAACAAAATTTTTTTGGCGAACATTCCCGTGAAATTTAAAGTAATGTGATTTTTACCTAAAATTTGGATTCTGTGAATTTTGACCTGAAATTTGGATTTTCGAAATTAGCTCAAAATTTTCTGCGAAATTTAGCTTCTGCAAGCTTTCATCCGAAATTCAGTATTGGCGAAATTTTCTGAGTCTTAACATAAGTTTTTCCTGAAATTCAGACTTTGTTGAATTTACTTCATAATTTACTGAAATTTTTTAGCACGAAATTCAGATCCTGAGAATTTTTTACCGAAAATTTAGTTTCTACGATATTTTCACCAAAATTCGATCGCTTGATTTGATCTAGCTCTTTGAATTTTCATTCAAAATTTGAGCTCTGCGAATTTTTTTATTCTTAGGACCTTCACCTGAAATTCGTACTTTGCGAACTTACATACATCCGAAATTCGGCACGTACAAATTTTTCCCTGAAGTTTCGCACCAAATAATTATTTTTTAATGTTTATTTAAAATTCAAACTCTGTCAGCTGTCACGCCAAATTCAAACCATATTCAAACAATCAGACTTTCTCTCCAAAATTTGAGTTCTGCAATATTCATCCAAAATTCAAGCTATGAATTTTCGTCCGAAATTTCAATGAAAATTTGAACAAGGCAAGTTTTTGACTAAATTTCAAAATCTGTGACATTTGACTAACAGCTCCAGCTACAACTTTCAAATGTGGACTGCAAAGTTTTGCCTAAATTTTGAACTCTGCCAACTCACATCCGTAGTTCGAGAAAAAATAACTAAAATTTGAACTTTGCTAATTTTCACCCAAAATTGGGACTGACTAAAACTCCTCAAAAAATTTGGACTGTCAATTTTCATCTGAAGTTTAGACTAAACCACTTTTCATTTAAAATCTGAGCTCCGTAAAATGTTCCCAGAAACTTGAACTATGTGGATTTTCACTCAAAATTTAGACTCTGGGAATTATCGCTCAAAATTTGGACTAAAAACACTTTGAGAATGAAAATATTTGGACCCTATGAGCTATTCCTTCAAATTTAAGGTATGAATTTGCAACCAAATTTGGATTATGCTGTTTTCTACTTAATATATTTCATAAATTTCCTCTCAAATTTCAAAATATCCGTATATATTCCTATTTTGATCTGAAATTCAATCTACGAATTGTCACTCGGAATTCTGAATGCGGAGTTTCACCCAAAAATTGGACTCCAACGATTTTCAATCAAAATTTACCCCTTTTAAAAGTATCTCAAATACTAAATAATATTCATTTTTTGGAAATTCATCTGGATTCAACAACTCCAAATTGGGACTTTTTAGCGTATTTTGAAAATTTATGCCATTCTATACTTTTTAGCTCACGTTTTTTTAGACACAGCCTGTCGGTCTTAAATAGATTATTTATTATTTTTTAACTAACAATGTCAATATAGGGCCATTCCACGGAAAATCGACCAACGGTCTTTTATCACTATCGTCAGATTTCAATGAAATTTTCACTGTGAATATAAGTAGTTGAGCTATGTGCACAAATAAATTCATTTTGGTAAATATGGTACATTTGCGGAAATATGGCCTCTTAAAGTTTTTGAGAAACGTCGGTTCGTGTTGCAGTCAAAAAATTGCATAAAATCTTCTACTTTACGTAGAGCCTTCAAATATAGCTTGTTGGAAAGGAAAAGGTGTAGATATTCTAGAAAAAATAGTGCAAGAAACATCCTGGCCAAAAAGGATAAAAAGGATCATTACAGTGTCCTTTATCATTGAATATTTAAAAATGCGCACCTTCGATTTTCTTCATTTTTTTATATATTGTAAACAGTTATATAAACTACAAATGTGCGAAATTTCAAAGTGGAGCTCGTAAAAGTACAGTCGTGAGAAATTTTTAAAGGTCTGGAATGCTGTAACCTCTGAAGAAAATTTATAGAAAATGGTATCGAAACAAGGTAAAACTTACAAAATATGGTACGAAACAATTTTATGTTTTCAAAATAGATTTAAAAAACTGTTTTGCAATGTTGGTTTAAGCCCGCAGAAGATTCTTATCCAGTTTCTAACGTAGAACGATCTGTATAATTCCATTGCTTATAACTAATACCACTCACGCAATATTCATCAAATTTTTTTCACATGTACTTAGAACAACGGCTGATTTAGGGCAATCCTGGCAGTTACCAAAATACCAATCTGTTTGTAGAGGAGAGCATATCATCAGAGATAAAAAGTTCTTATAATTAGCCAAGCTTATATCGGAATCCTTCGTAAGAAAATTTATTTTTGATCCTTTAATCACTAATTTATGTATTGAAAACAGTTATGTAAGCTACAAATGTGCTAAATTTCAAAGTGGAGCAACATTTGTAAGAAATTTTTAAAGGAACAAAATACTGTAACCGCCAAAGAAAATGGTACCGACACAAAGTGAAACTTACAATATGTATATGTATGAAATAACTTGAAGATCGCTCTATGTTTTTTTTTTTGCAAAATCAAGGTCTTAGATTCTTCAGTTATGGGTAATTATTGTTTATGATTTTATTTTTTAAAAGGAATATTACTTCAATTTTTTCTGTAACTAAAAGACCTAGCACTAGAAAATAAATTTTTTACAATAATTGAGAACATTTATTTGTAAGCAATCATAAAACAAAAATAAAGAAAGAAGATTCCTTTTCATTTACTAGCTGCATGAACAATTAGGATTATTTTGGGTTTCTTCCACATATTATACTGTACATATATTTTTAATTACTTCCTTTGTTTGTCTATATTGTATATTTTTACAACTTCAAATTAGGGTTAATTGCCTGTAGTTTATTTTGATTCCAAGAAGATGCTTTCAGGGTATAGATCAGAGGTAGTTAAAGTTGACATGTAGACAAAACATTTTGCAAAATGGACATTCTATGAAAAAAGTTAAAAAAAACTTTACTAGCGTACTGTACAAAAATGTACTTAAAATAAAACAGAAACTACCTACAGAAGAAACAAAAAACAAATATCAAAGAAGAACTTTCAAAAGCTGCAGAAAAGGAAACAAAGTGTTTATTTTTATCACTTTTGCCGACGAATTCGTCACGTGCCAAAGTAGTGTCCGAATTTCCTGACGCAACTTCATGTATGATTAAAAAAAATTAGATGAGGCTATACTTCCCCGAAAATCCCTGGTGTCATAAATTCATTCTACTGCAGCAATGCAAACAGCAGACTGCCTAAATATTTCAATTTAGCGGAAGCATCGGGAACACATTCTGCCTGTGTATGTGTTATACATCAAAACGTTAAATTAATGATTAAAGAATCAAAAATAAATTTTCTAACAAAGGGTTCCGATATAAGCTTGGCTAATAATAAGAACTTTTTATCTCTGATGATATGCTCTCCTCCACAAACAGATTGTTACTTTGCTAGCTGCCAGGATTGCCCTGGATCAGCCGTTATTCTAAGTACATGTGAAAAAAGTTTAATGAAAATTGCGTGAGTGGTATTAGTTACAAGCAATGGAATTATACAGATCGTTCTACGTTAGAAACTGGATAAGAATCTTCTGCGGGCTTGAAACAACATTTACAGTTTTTAAATTTATTTTGAAAACATAAAATTGTTTTGTACCATATTTTGTAAGTTTTACCTTGTTTCGGTACCATTTTCTATAAATTTTCTTCAGCGGTTACAGTATTCCAGACCTTTAAAAATTTCTCACGACTGTACTTTTACGAGCTCCACTTTGAAATTTCGCACATTTGTAGTTCATATAACTTTTTATCCTTTTTGGCCAGGATGTTTCTTGCACTATTTTTTCTAGAATATCTACACCTTTTCCTTTCCAACAAGCTATATTTGAAGGCTCTACGTAAAGTAGAAGATTTGATACAATTTTTTGAATGGCACACGAACCGACGTTTCTCAAAAATTTCAAGAGGCCTAATATCCGCACATATACCATATTTTCCAAAAATATTTCATTTTCGATAATTAGCTCACCAGACCTTCTGGATACCAAAATATTGTCAAATTTCAAGGAGGTGAGTTCAAAAATTATCTGAAAATTGGTCAATTTTCAATGGAATTACCCATTAAATTCAAAGTACTTGTTAAAGTTTCGACGCTTATTAAACTCATTCAATTTTTTACAAATGGTTTAATTGCATAAACTTTCATGTATAAAAGCCTGTTTATGTTGGGCTTCCAACTTAAAGAAAAATCCCACCAAATTTCGGACTTTAAACACATTCTGCCCAGTTAAAGGATAACAAAAGATTTTGCAAGTTTTCAAACTTATAGATAATCAAGCGAATTACCGGATTTGAATTTATTTGAAGGCCTGTCAATTCGCAGCTTTCTCTCATAATTTGGCAATTTATGAAATTTTGACAAATTTTTGGTCTACAAACCTAGAGCAGCTGTTAATACCTATAATATATTCGAGCAGTTTTCCGTTATGATTGATCAAGCGATTTGGACTATCTATATATCACTATAGCCATTCCACGTCATGATAATTTCGAGTAACTATTACACTCAATCTTCATCGGTATTTTCGAGCTTAATGGAGATTTTGAAGAGTTTCCGCACTACATTGAAAAATTCAAGCAGTCGTAAAAAATGTTAAGGGCAAAAAAGTAAACATTTCTCACTGTCTATTAAACATGTTTTAAAAACAACCATTTTTAATGATTTTTTCGCTCTTTAAAGCACTTTTCATTTGATTTGTTTCCACCATCTCAAAAATTTCAGATCGTTTCTGATCTCTCAAATGCAGACAGAATGCAGAAAGTTTTTGAAGTTTCAGTTTTTAAAAATTTGTTGGTCAGTTTTTGTATTCTATAAAAAAAATACATTTTTTCACGCTATGATAAAACTTGGAAATATTTTTTCCACTCTATGAACATCCTAACAGGTTTTACACTCTACCAAAGATGTTGTACAGTTTCCGCACTCTCAAAAACATTGCACAAGAGTTTTCAATATCTTGAACAAATCAGCTTTCGTTTTTTTGGCCATTTTTGAACTTTGTAAAATGCTAAGATGCCTTTAGAACTACTCGGTTTCAGTTTTCGATCTCTAGATAGTTTTCTGCAATTTTTTAGAGTTTTCGGGCTGCATAAAAATTTTACAACACTTTCGACTCTATTTAGTTAAATATATCAAATTATGAGTTTTTTAGACAATTTTGTAACTGGACACTTGTTAGGCAATTTTTGTCACTTTCCGGGCTCAATAATTCCATAAAACATTTAGACAGCTTTGCGATTCTACAAAAAATTTACACAGTTTCTAAACCTTCATTCTAGTATGAAGATTCTTTGCAGAAAAATTGAACTCAACCCTTCAAATGACAACATTAAAATAAAGGGCACTGAAAAATGGAACAACACTTTTTAAATTTCCTGAAAACCAAACTTAACAAGACATTTATTGACCTCCGTCAATATCATTTTGACGGAAGTCGATAAATATCTTGTTAAGTTTGGTTTTCAGGAAATTTGAAATTGTTTAAACTATTTTCCTGATACAAACCGCATAGTGCTTGAAACTGTGAAGTTCGCACCCACAAATCGTGATGACAGTTTCACTCTGGCAAAAATTTTAAACTTTTAGTCTCATTCTGATACACCGTATATTACAAAACCTGGTAAAAAAAAATGGAGAGTGTACACATCGCCATCTTTTTTTTTTGGCACGAAAAAATTATTTTTTCCTCAAAGCTTCGTATTAGTTTGGTGTAAACATTATATAAATATCTGCTTTCAATTTTACCTCTAGCAAAATTTGTCGAAATACACACCAGGCTTTATTAATTAGTGTTTGGACTCAACGAAAGTCTTATAACAAATTTTGGGCGCTCTAAATGTTTCAAAGAATTTTTGTTTTGAGAAAAATCTGTAGACAGCTTTGAAACTTTACACAATTTCTTTACAACTGTTAGGCGCTTATCGGGCTTTATTCTAATTTTCAATAGTTTTCGCCGTCTATTCAATTTCAGATGGTTTATGAATGCTTTAAAAAAATTTATAGAGCTTTCGCAATTTGTAAAGTCTGTAGATGTTCACTGAATTTAGCGGACTAAGCGCTTAGCTGTAGCACCTGGAGAAACTAAAAAACTAGGAAATAAGAACTATGAACATGAACAAAATAATGATCAAACATTTTCTTCACTTCAAAACGCCACCTCTTAAATTATTTTTTGGATTTTTTACTATTCACATTAATTTGCTTTGTGAATCTTCATTGAAAGCACTCTATTCACAATTTTCATGGCTTCATTTAGTGTCTCCAACTGTGATAAGGGATGCTCCAGTAAAATTTGACCCATTTAGATTTGTGAATATTTCCGTGAGATCTTTAATGCATATGGTTACCTTCTTTATAAAAGACAGAAAATTATATTAGTATTCATTCATCTAAGGGCCCTTTAACTCGCAACATGGAGTCAAAACAGGAGAGAATACGACAGGAAATTATAATCAAATATGTGGAAATCCAGAAATTCTAAATTTCACTTTTAGCGACACCAACGTTTACAAATGTTGTTTAAAAATGTAGTTTCTGTATAACTTTAGGAGGTAAGCTATAATAAATAAATAACTTCATTTTCTCAAACTCACAAGGGGTCATTTTATGTGCTTTAGTAAAATGGTCAAATTTTACTGGGTCTATCCTTATTTGAGATTTCCAATTTATATTCTCTCTAAAAACCAACCATACAACCAACTCTAGTCCATTTCATTCGTTAAAATAGCTTCCGTTCCATCCATAATTATTCCATTTCCAAACGAATTATCGACGAAATCCTGCCAGCGAAAAGAACTAAGAACAAACAACCAAACAAAATAACCGCTTTGACATTAATCTCATGCAAAATGACCAGATTAAAAATCTGTTGACAGATTCAATGCAGACTTTACATTACATCCTTCTCTCATTCGCCGCATTTTCATATGAAAATGAGTTTTTTTTTCCCGCACATCGAGTAAAATTCACAGTCAATGTCATATTCCTCGTATCCATATTCTACGAAATCACATAAAAACAGAGGTTATTTTTAATTACGGCCAGTAGCGGTTAACCATATTTCGTTTAATGTATGCGACATCACGAATGTAATTTGCCTTCATTGTATCTGGTTGTGGTCAGAGAATTAGTGTTACGATGAGCGAAGTTTTTTGTGCTTTTAGCAAACTGCTTTATAATGCAAGGAATTTTTAGGAATGGTGATTTCAGTGGATGATGCTGAGAGTAATAAAAATATTATATATATGAAAATTTTCATTTCGTTTATTTAATTTGTATTAATTGTTTGCTGTACGGTAAAACTAGATAAACTAGATAGTTGTAAATAAACAATTTTCGGAGAGCATATATGCTCCGCCCACACTGGGCGCGTAATTATCTTAGTGATTTTTGAAAGTTTTCACCGAGGTTTCTTTGAGGAAATGTAATAAATAAAAAAATGGTTACTCAGAACTGGTTGTTTTAAATATTTTGGAAACATGTGTATGCTATATTGCATCCATGCATGTTAACTCTGTTGCTAGAATATATCGCCCGAACAAATATTTACAATCACTACTTTTAATAAGTACTTATACTTCCTTCATAAATCAGATTTTTATTTTTTATTTTAATTTAAGCCTGTAACAGTCAGAGCGGTCACACCTAACTGCAACTCCAGCACAATATGTTCGATTTTATCTCGACATCGCCGAACAAAAAATTCTGGCACAACAGCACTCGTTATAATCTGGCGCCACTAGTTTTAATGGCAATTTAAAACGGATGCCTATCATATAAAAGCCTCAAATCTAATCGACACGTCATCCTAATCCAATCGCCTTCTCCCCACCTACGACCAAAAAGGCTGTCAATGCATATTCGACTAGGAAGTGGTGGGTAGTAGCTTATTTTGATTTCAATCTCCGTTTCGTCTCCTGCCGAAGCCTTGATTTAGATGAGACTTGGAGGACACGAAACTGATATTTCGTTCAGTTGTTTATCCAAGACATATCCCTGCTAAGTTTAATCCCCGGCCATCATTTTATATGACCTCAAACCCTTCAACCGCAACTCGCCGTTCATTCTGACTCACAGTCTACAAACGCTTTTTCTTTGTATTTATCCTCAAACATCTTTCCAGGGTGAGATGGTGGTATGTTTACGGGTTTCATTCTAATCCTTATGCTTCGGATACTTTTTAATGGTCCACGTTCTTCGACACGCCACTTCTTCTTCATCTTAATGGAGGCGTATAAATCACAACCGGAGAGTGTTTCAAGATTTCAACATAACCGCATTGTGCTTAGCTTAGTTTTTGTTCGACGTAATACTTGTGCGTTTTGTCTGGAGCTTGGCGAAAAGTTACGGTTTCTAAATGGAGAGCGGCGAAGGATCAGGACGAGGTCAGATCATAATGACGATTCATCGGAACGAAGGATGACGAAAGTTGGCTTTCATTAGCATGATGAAAATGAGGTGGAGCTAATCCTCGGGGATTTTAATGGATGGACAATGTAACGCTGCTGTTGCTATTGCATAAGGGTAAAGCAAGGGCGAAATAATGTAAAAGACAAGCGAGAGTACGCTATAAAGTTTTTGCAGTGTTGCAATGAATTTTCTTATTTTGAAAATACAAAAGTAATTAGAGCAGATCTCGCTATGGTGTGCGGAGAAAAGTTTAGAGGTTAAACATTGTAGTTGAGACTTGGAAATTGAAAATGAAATTTGACCTGTTGATTATTAGTATAGCTGTGGCAAATTAGTTTGAAAGGAAACAGCTTTGAAAGGGGTTGATGCACTTAAACTTGCTGTGAATTTTCTAATAAAATAGCTTTGAAATTAATTTGCTTTGCTGAGTAAGACATTTGAACTTAGCTAGGGTCAGTGAAAATAGTTTTGCCAGCATTGTGATACATTTTGTCACACTGTTGAGATATTTTTAATCAATTATATTATTTGAACAAAAACAAGTAAATGTACTAAGGTAAGGTTTTCATTTAAATGTGAATATATTTTGTTTGTATTTTGTGAACCAAAAGAATAACATAAAACGCTTTCATTATCCAAAAAATAAAATTTAAAAATAAAATGTTTGAATCTCCATTAAGTTTGAACTGAAAGTTTGACTTAAAGGCAATAGTCAATTCGTAATCAGAATTTTAATTTTTATTATTATTCTCAAAAACTTTATTTTTACAATGGTTTGAAATAGTAACCGTGCTTCTGTTTTAGAGACGATTCTTAGCATGTGGGTAGAAAACCATGACAAAAATATATTTTTTAACGACAATGCCATACTAAAATCATACAAATCGAGAATCTGTGGAAATCTATTGAGCTCTTACTAGTAAATTGCACGTGTATAATTCTCAACAGTTCGTGTTAGAAGAATTAATTTTTTGTAATAAAATATCCACTGCACTCAAAAGGCTAAAATTTAGAAATCGACATAATAGGTCTGTTCCCGCACTTTCAGTCACTGAATTTTCCTGAATTTTACTGAATCATGTGGTGGGGAAATTCATGAAAAGTACGGGAACACTCTCATTGCATTTCCTTAAAATTGACAGCCAAAAGTGTCAGTTTTCGGTTTTTGGGAGAACAATATTGATTATCAAGTCATTCTAAGTTGTGATAAAATCAAGTCATATCAAGTCATTCTAAGTTGTGACAAAAATATTCGACCTTCAACATTATGCAAAAAATATTTTGCTTGCCGCGCACATTTGAAAATATTTACTCGCGCCACATCGTTTGACACTTTTCAGTATTTTTCAGTAGCTCAGACCCTACTGAAATTTATTGAAAGAGGGGAAATTTTCAGTTTTTAGTAAAACGGCGTACGGGAATGGCTTCATTGAAATTAATTGCAATTAATCGCAATTAATTATAGTACGGGAACATACCTAATATTATTTTGCTTTTCAAACATCTTTTATTCCATATGATTTCTTGCGCCATCGCATATATTAATGAATGAGTTTACTCCAAAACTTCGTAAGAACTTTCGCGCTAACCCAACGCGTAACATTTACAACAACCTGCTTGATTCAGGCGTAAATTATGAAAACGTTTTAAGCCTGGAGATTGAGGTAAACGTATTTTATCTTCTTTCTTCCTTCCATTTGATCACATTATTCGCCTTATCAAAACTTGGTTGGCCTTATCAAAACATGGTTCGTTACAGTGGCCTTCATATGACTGTAGTTGGAAATGACGATGACATTATTTCAGTTGCTGTAAATAATTATGCCCACAAAATCAAAAGCGGATTTGTTTCTTGTAAAACCTCGCAAACTTAGGTTCGCTTAGTTTAATAAAAACAAGTTGGACAGTTGGAGTTGGACTATATGGACAGTTTCCCAAGAGTTTTTTCTTTGATTCTTCTGTACTTCTTTTAATTTGTTAAACATGCAGTATATATCATAATCCTAATAATTTTGTCTCCGTTCTAAAATTTATCGTGGTCTGATTTTTTTTACCTCTATCATTCCTTTTGTATTTATCAATGAACGTTTTGTTTAAATTAAAAATTTTTTAATGTAAATATTATAATAATTTATTGGTGGTGCTTCAAATATCTTTATAAGAATCTCGAAGATTTTTTCTTTAAAAGTTATAACTAATTAAATTACTTCGTTGTCTGATTTTTTGATGCACAATAACCTCTTGTGACGAAATTTTCCCAAAGTCAATTGCGTTGTCAAAGAAAACACCACATGCTGGTTTCCAGCTACCTCCTGGATCTATCCAGGTTCAAATCATCATTCCGGTTTTGGTTTACCACACTCTCTCATAGTGAAATATTTCTAAATGTTTACATGATGTAGTTTTTAGTACTGTTAGAGTTGGGTCTCTCTTGAAGAATTTATGTCTCATTATTCGACCACCTTCTAAGACATACAATTTTGAATTTTAGATAACATTTTTAGTCATTCTTTTAGGCAATAATTTGTTTAAAATATTATGCTAAATATGGAGAGATTTGAAAACTGTTATCAATTTAACAACACTACTTTTTACGAGCTGAAAACCCATTACTAAATCAATTTTGAATTGATAATATTTTTTTAGCTGGGGACGAATGTTTGTGTAAAAATGCCATATTGTTTGCACAAAAAATATGATTATGGAACGCTTTTCCCAAATTCATTCAACATAAACTTCAGGAAAGCATTTTTAGCGAAATTTTCTCTAAAAACTGTCACGAAAATTCATAAATATTTGTGATTTTTCTATGACCAAAAAGTAAGGCACGTTTTCCGATATTTTATATCATCTTGAATTTTTGAATTTTATGACGGAAATTCTCACATCTTCTTTGTTTTCTATTTTAAAGTTCTTACATTTTCCATATTTGATTTGAGGCAATGAAAAAAATTTTAAATAAATTTAATCAGTTTGAATAGCTATTTTCTATACTTAATTGCTCACAAATAGTTTGAACGCTAACACCTTTACTATATAATTCCTGAATTTTTGCCGGTGTGGTGTAAATATTCCCAATAAAAATTGACGTCAAATAGTAGCTTTGTGTCTAATAAGTCATGAGCCTAAATTTGGGGAAAAAATCTTTGAGGCTATCGCTACAAACTACTAAAATTCTTCAAAGTAGGACCCTTGGGCGGTACTACACATTTTTGGTTTCCATGTTTGGAAAGCGTCTTTGTAGATGATAGCTTTAATGTCCTTTAAGTAGTGCGTCGAAGCCCATTTCACCTCCACTGCGGATGGTGGTAACTCTTAAGAACTATTTTCAACGTTTTCAAAAAGTCCGCCGGGTCCAAGTAAGGGCTGAAAATGCAGCTTACGAAAATGTTTCAATGCCGTTTTACGCCAGATAATTATGGATGTCGAAACAGATGCGACTCAGTGCATTGTCATAGTGTAGTTTTCAACTGGCGACGATGTCTGCCTCACTCGATTGATTCTTTATTTCAGTTTTTTCAGGACTTCCACGTAGAATGTGCCATTGGCAGTCGGTTTCTCAGGCATAAATTCCCAGTAAATAAGTCTTTTACCGTCAAAAAAGGCAATGAAAATCGCTTTTGCCTCGAGTTACTCATTCGAGTCATTTTTGAAGTAGTGATGCTGTTGTTTCCTATTCGGAACTTTGACCGGGATCGTATTCAAAAATATAAATTTCGTTGCATTACACTATCCAAACACTGCTGGAAATTTTGAATACTCTTCGACAGATCTTCACCAACAAGTGCTTGCCTTTAGTCGTCAGCCAACACTTTCGGGACGAGCTTCACACAGATTTTTCTCACCTGAAAATCCTCGACAACGATGCTGCGAGCAATCATTTTGTCGATCCTGATGTCGTCTGTAACCATTCAAATACTTAGCCGTTGGTCTTAGTTCAAAAGATCTCGCACACGTTGCACATTTGATTCATTAATGCTTGTGGATGGGCGTCCGGTGCGATTTTCATCTTTCAAATTCTCCCGTCCGTCCTTAAAGTATGTGTCACCTTGCAGCAGCAGATTCTGACAGGTTTTTCCTCCCCAAACACTTGACAGATCATGGCCGACGTCTCTATAGCCAAATAGTGAAATATTTACTGCCATTATGGAGCTTGATAGTAACAAGGGCCCTGGACCTGACCTCCACCCTCTTACTTTTCTGATCAAGTGTGTAAAACAACTGATCTTTTCATACTATATTCAATAATTCTCTCTCCTCTGGACTATTTCCTTCGTATTGGAAATTTTCTTATATTACACCAATTTATAAAAGTGGCGATAGACGTTTTATTTAAAATTATAGAAACATCGCCATTCTATCTGCTATTCCCAAACTTTTTGAAAAAATCATCTACTGCAAACTTTCGCCTCTAGTCGATGCTTGGCTGAACGACCAGCAGCATGGATTTAGAAAAAGTCGTTCTACTACAACTAATCTTATGGTGCTTGTTTCTGATGTTTTGTGCAAAATGGAGAAAGGTGATCAAGTTGACGCAGTCTATACAGACTTCAGCAAAGCATTCGACCAAGTTGATCACTCCATTTCGATCCTCAAGCTGAAACAATTCGGAATTGCAGGATCTTTACTAAAGTGGCTTGGCTTCTACCTCCACGACCGCTTGCAATTCGTGAAATTCCAAGCTCTTATTTCTAAGAAAGTAGACGTTAAATCCCGTGTACCTCAAGGAAGTCATCTTGGGCCTCTTCTTTTTAATATTTTTATATCTGACATATTGGAGTTTTTATCTGACATTCCCCATTTACTATATGCGGACAACCTTAAAATCTACCATGTCATCAGGACACCATCTGACTCTACACAAGACCAGAAAACAAGTTAGTTGACATTGATATTGCATTATTTGTTACATAAGATATTTACATTTAAATAATATTAGTAATAATTTTCAATATTATATTTTGACATTTTGAATTTCAAATAATCATATTTCGAGCAATTATCGAGAGAAATTTTATTCGTCGAAAGGATAATAAACGTAACAATGAATTGCAACTAACTGTAAGAATTACAGCAAGCTTGTATTATAATGCTTGGTGTTATATCTTACAGTGAGCAGCGGTTCGTGAAAACAAAAGTAAGCAAGGTAAGGACATCGAATTTTATTTTCAGGGTGTTTTGAATGTTTGGATTTAGAGGGTGAAGTTAGTAAACATTTTTTTCTTGAGTGTTGCATGCGAGTTTGGAGGGATATTGAGAGAGTTGATAGTTAATAAATGATATTTAATGAATGAATCAAATTTATTTTATTTATTTGAAAAATGGAAAAAACCAAAAACATTTGGCAAGTGGTAACAAATTTCTTATATCTAAACTTATTGTTTAATCAATACTAGAATCATTTTCTACTATTACTAGCTTCATTTTCACATTTATAAATGAACATAAAATTAATTAAGAACAATTACACTAAATTTAAAAAAATAACAAATATAATGATTCATGTTTTGCCTAGTATGATATGTTTTTTGTACAAATTAAAAATAATTTGAAAATCGCGTAATAGATGAAACCCCAGTAATACATTTTTCCCAGTTTATAAACTATAAAACACACCTAAACTCTTCTGTGCCTTATAAATTTCCATTGAATTTGATGAAAAAAAAACTCTGGAATTTAAGTTGAAGCTCTAAATTTCATAACATGTTTTGAAATTTATTCTTAGGCTGCAAATCGCACCTTTCAAAAACACAATCCACTCACTCTATCGTAGAGTGTCAACTCTAAACCATATGCAAGGATTACATCGACCTGAAATCGAAATTGCCATCTTTACATATTTGCAGTTGATCCCAGTTATTACCACTTTGGCGCCTATCACATGACAAATACCGCAAAATGTAGGTCGACAGTGACTGCATGCAAAGCAATTTGTGCAACCGCAAATAGTCAAAGGCTTAAGACTTCATTCCAGATATTAAGAGTAGAAGCAAAGGCAGTTGAGGTGTTCCATATGTCTATACTACTTTTATGTTCTTGACTTTAAGACAACATGTTCTGAAAGCTAACATCGTTTTTACTCAAAGTCGAAGTTTGGGTGTCGCTTTGCAACGGCACGAAATGCATAGTCGAGTATGTCAAATGCAAATGAAAGTATTGCATTTTATCGACACACAAACAGGATGCTGTCACTTTCAAGCCAACACACATTTGAGTAAAAATCAAATTAAAATATCCTGCTCTACTTTTGACCTAGAGATCAAAACAGCAAAATATCGGTAAGGTAGTAAGCTGACAAATCCACATCATATTGAACCAGCAAGTCATCTTCAAACCAAATCGTTTATCCATACTAAAGTGTCTGACATAGATTTCCTGTTACTATGATGGATATGTTCGTCGTCCGTCCATTGTCCAGCCTAATTTTTTCGTTCACTAAACGAAAAGTGCAATGTTGCATGAGTGCACTGTTTCGCATGGATGAATACAATTTCAAACTAACATACGACTGGATAGCGCCCAACGATGGTGTCATCGTTCAACAAAAACTCGAAGCGAACTAAAACTAGTGGAAATGACCTCGAATAGAACTAGTGGAATTAAATAGGAAGAAAACTCCGGCAACTTGGTAAAGGGAACGTATGGGGCTGTGACACCAAAGTATAACAAAAACTGTCAGGTTACGTAACAAATTCCCTCCATCACATGAACTTGTGTTCATCGTCGGTTAAATCGAGCGTGCGAAAATCCAGCAACTAGAACGTGAAACTATTTACTGGTTGTATTGTTTCTGTGTGGAATGAAGTTCTGTCTTGTGTTGCCTTGTGTTGTCTTGTGTTTTGAGTGTCATTATTTGCAATTATTTTAACATTACATAACAACTAAAGTTAGTTAGATCCAAAGCTTAACATATCACATTGACTACATCGTCAAACATATCTTTGTGTGAAAATAAGCTCCTTTTAAAGTAGCAGAAATATTATACATCACCCAGGCAACATCAAGCCATCAATTCCATCAATAACCAACAATAACACAAATAATTGAAGTCTGGAATATCATCCAAATTATGTTTTCTCTCACAACACCCTCTCACCATTCACCATCTCGACTCAATAACATTCAGGCTGTGGCAGCGCCCCATTCCTCACGAACGAACATAAAACTTCTACCAACCTTTGGCATTTCATGTGTTTTTGTCTTTTCATTCAATATCTGCCATTTTTCGATGTTTTGTCTTTGTTACGTTATCCGCTGCGATTCGTTTTACTGTCACCATTCCACACAACAAGATCATGAACATGTGTGCATCAGATTGCTATTTTTTCCATGCTCTCCTTGCATCCTGCTTGTCTTCATCTACCGGAATATTGGTAAACTGATAAGCTTACCTCGAAGCAGGATGAGATAGAAATGCTTTCGGTTCGTTCTGCTGGTGGTGTTTGATGCTTGCATGGTGTTTCAGGATAAAAACATCGAAAATAAAACAAACATAACATGAGACCATCGTCATGGGAGAAACACGTCGATATATGATAGATGTTCTTTTTGTGATAATATTACAGTCAAATGTACATAACTGTATATGTATGTATGCAGGTTTTCGGTTCGACAGTTCGAGGAAGGTTATTGTGTTTTGTTTTTCGGTTTTTGCTAACCCAACCTCTCGTTACCGGAAAAATGTATTTCATTACCCTGGAGATATGGAAAGTATGGCATGTGTATTCCTCTTATGAGTTGTCGAACAGGAGTCGGAGTCAATCGTAAAGTGCTCTTGCATACATGCTTGCGATGGAAGGTGGTTAAGATGAACGTACGTTGAGGATTTAACCATTACCATATAGATTTACGAAAATGCTTCGAAATGTGGATGTAATGAATAGCAAACAACTGGAAGCCTGCAAGAATGTAAACATAATGAATGGAAAGTACCCAAAATACTTTTAACAATCTTCCCTTTGAACTTAGTTTTCTATGAATATGAATGTAGAATGCATTGCTAAGTGGTGAAATATTTGATATAACTATGGGCTTGAAGAACGATCATTGTGCGCAAATATGTCAGATTGTACAAAAATATAATGCAAGGAATATTGAGAAATCATTCAATTATTAAAAGGAATAAGCTGTAAATTTTCGGTTGTTTAGAACTTTAAACCAACCAAAAAACCAAAAATCAAACAGTTACTGCAATACAATTTTATCTATCAAAAAATTAAAAGCAAATTATTTATCAAAGTATCGTATAAACTCTTGTGAAATGGAAGAAAGAATAGCTTCTCCCAATAAAATTTGTATGCGCCCAACGTGGGCAAAGATGCTTCGAAAACTGATTTATTAAAACTCAAAATGGGTTAATCGAGTAAAAAATTGTTAGAAAACGTCTTCTAACGAAATTATAGATTCATAAAAAAACTCATTCAAGAGATTTTAATAGTCATTAAACCATATTTGACTTTCAACTTTGGTGTTTTATGATGTAGCCGAAAGAAATTTTTCAATTTATTAGCCTGATCTAGAAGCAAATGAATCATTTATTCCCGTATTGCTACAGTGCTATATATTTTCTCTTTATTTTTAGTGGCGTCTTTGAATGTGGCGTTTGCAAAATAGTTACTTGGTGAATGCGTTTCTACAATTTTACCCATAATATACTTTTCGGAGCAGTTTCCTATATTTCAATTCTTATAAATGAATTCATTTAATAAATCTAAAATCATATTTTCAACTACAATCAATGAAAAGTTTTGGCTTGTTTAGGCACACTACTGCCTACAACTATTTCAATTTGAACATACACTGTATCAAAAAATTGCACGTACACCACCTTATCATTAATTAAAACTCATTTATTTTTATATAAGCAAAATTTTCTTTATTTTTATTAATTTTATAAGTCCTACACAACTGAAACTATCTAAAACAAAACAGTATTCCGTAATATTATTGCTAATTTTTAAAATTAAGCTATAACTTATTTCAAAAAATTGCACGTACATCAAACATTTCCACACACATTCAGAAAATAATTACTTTTTCTACTTCTAATAGCGTGTGTGGTGTTCTTTTGCTGAATTTACATCCTTTAAGCAATTGTTCATTGAATGAGCAAGTTTTCTAGTAATTTCAGGTGTTATTTTTCCCACTTTTTTAACATAGCGTCCTTCAGGTCAGCTCAATTTATGATATGATGTCCTCGCACTTTTTTTTCGAAAACATCCCAAAGATATTCGATGGAATTAAGGTCTGGTAATTGGGGTGGCTGAGGAAGCACAGATTTCACGTTATGCAGTAACCACTCTTTTACTAGATACGAGAAATGTTTTGGACCATTGTCATGTACTAGTGAAATTTCGTCACTAATTCCAATTTTTGATGCACTGGCTCTTAAATTAAGCTTTATTATTTCTAAGTACTGATGCTCGTCCAAAGTGTTTTCCACAAATACTAAATTTCCAACGCCATCTGCTTCCATCATTCTCTAATCCATAACATTTCCACCTCCGTGTTTCACAGTGGGTCCCAAATTTTTTGACTGCAGCGCTGAATTCATTCTGTGCCGAACGATTATACTTACTTTCATCTAGAAAAATGACGGTTTCCCAAATTTGGTCTGACTTTTTTACATATTCTCTGGCATACCCAAAGCATCGGGCAACATTTTTCCTCGAAAAAAACGGTTGTTTTCTTGCAATGCATCCCTTGTAACAGTTTTTATTCAGAAAATATCGCACTGTTTGGGCATTCAACGATACTCTGTCGTTTCTTTTAACGTCTGGAGCTGTTTTGGGAGCTCTTGTTTTCGGATCCTTCTTAATAATTCTCTCAATTTTCTCTCCAAATGATCAACTAAAATTTTCTTCCGACCCCTTCCTTGGGCAATTTCAAAACTTTTGTTGTTTGTAAACATTTTTATAACCGTTTGCATGGCCGAACGTAATGTGCCAATGATCCTTGATATTTCAGCATAACTTTCACCTTCCTCCTTAAAACTAACGATTCATTTCTTCACTTCAACAGGAACAATGCGGTGTGATTCGCCTATTTTAGAATTTTTTTTTAAAAAAGAAATACTGCACGGGTCTATTGAGCACTAACAACTACTACCTTCAATAAATGAGGATCGTGTGTAAATCTGCACTAGAAACTAAGTACCATTACTTTTCTTTTGCATGAGATCATAAGTTAATCTTGTGTGTATGTGCAATGTTTTGATGCACGTGCAATTTTTTTAAGTACATTTTTGCTGTACTGTGACAGTAAAAGTTAATATAACAAAATACTGTTTTGCTTTAAAAAGCTTTAAATGTATAGAATTTATAAATACCTAAAGAATGAAAAACGTTTTTTTTTTTGTTTAATAAATAGAAGGGTTTTTATTGGAGCTAGGGTACTGTACGTGCAATTCGTTGATATAGTGTATGATCTGCACTGTGAGCCACGTGTCATATTGCACTCTTTTGATCACTAGGATAAAAGTTCATTTTCATATCAATTCACTAGACTTTTAGGGTAACATTTGAAACGAGCTTGTTTGATAAAATGTTTGTTCAACTGTCAAATACTTACTGTAGGGACTTTGTTACCTTCTAAAAACACAATACTTCCAAACATTTAAATTATTGCATCATAAATGCTTCACAATGCTATTAAAAAATATTTACATATGTATATGGTCCGGCCGTGCCAAAATAATTATCATTGCAAAAATAACACCCAAAAAAAACAAAAAGAATTATTGCTAAGCAGTTAATTTGTTAACTGGGTATAACGAAATATTTCGTCATACCAAGAAGTCATCTGCAATGGGCATGACGACATTTTTTGTCATGAAATATTTTTGATCGTAAATAGGCGTGATGAAATTTTTTAAATGTAACCGTAAAGTGAGGTCACGATATGGCATACTTGGAATTGGTTCGTGTATGTGCATGTACTAAAGCCGTCAAATTGGATGTTGGTGCAAAACAGTCCATAGTATGAATTATGGAAAGAAGTGTAAATGCAGCAATTGTTCGTAATTTTGCACTGACTTTCATTGTATTTCTTTAAACCAGCACATGTGAATAGACATATAAACATTATTGAAATAAAAGCAGTTTGCAAAATAATCAGTTATTGAGTCTTGAATTATATATGTACTACTAGTATATGCTGCTAAAAGCAGAGTACCGGGGTAATAAAGTTAAAAAGGGACTTTTGATTATCCTAGAAAACAGATTATTTAGGGATGGCTTGTATGTGTCATCAGAGGTGGGTGTTGGCATGTGCTTGTCGTGATTTTTTTTTCTTAGTTGGTGAATGTTTATGACTTAATGATTTGAAAAATAAATTCAAGGTTCTATACATACCAGATAAGGAAATATCCATAGATGAGTCTCTTTTGCTACAAAAAGGAGGACTATCTTGGAAACAGTGCATTTGGACAAAGTGAGTCTAATACTAATTTTCTTCGAAAATCAGGAGACTATGATTTGTACCATTTTTCACGTGATTATTTCAAGGTTGCTTGATTAAACATTCATCAAAAATGTCACAGTTCTTATTTTAAAAGCGGTAATATGTTCTGGGAATTTCGTAAGGATCTAAACATTCCATCAGAAGTTATCACAATCCAAATTTTGAAAAATATTATTTACCCACTTTAACATACTCACAGCCCACCAAGGATTAAAAACTTTCAAAACGGTATCATAAACAAGCTGAAATCATTATTAGTTATCATTTGGCATACTTTTTTTTCCAAATTTATATTTCCATAGAAACACATAAGTACCTTATAATTCACTAAAATCACCAAAGGGTTAATATTATCTTAATTTCATCTTGATTCCGACCAACTTCTAGTACTTCTACATCAATATGTCGTGATAATTTCAGCTCGAACGAATAACGCAACCATGAGTGATACTCACTGAATCTTTATGTTAATATATTGCATTACTTCGCACTGCGAAGAAAAAAGCCCCATGGTGAAACGACTTGAGCAAAAGTTTATTCCCCATTTAACAGGTTAACTAATACACCTAAATTCCTTCTACATATGTCTACTTCATCAATCTTTAGTTTGCGATAAACTGCATATAAAAAGCAAGATTGAGATCGAAATAATATAATTTAAGTGGGTAACCGACCGATGTTGATCTCAATAATGTTTCAATCCGGGTATGAATATGCGGCTATGGAGAGCAAATTACCAAGCAAATACATTGGTCATATGGCGGCCGACTAACAGTGCTCTTAATTATGCATCATTACGTTCACGCATACAACCAGCCAATAAAACAACGGCTGAGTAGCTGCATCATTCCTAGTAAGCTTATCTAGCAAGTACAAATGGGAATCAAGTAAAGCCATGGCCGAAATACAGGTCAAAATAAAAGTGGCTGGGTCTAGCTACAGCCTACGCTACACAAAGTGTCTCATATAGCCTCGGTCCTATACTTGGTTTCAATAGTAGCTATCCCGTTAGGAGTTTATAGCAGTATTAGAATGGTATCGTGGAAAAAAGTATGAAGGAGAGAAAACAATAGATAAAAATAAAATAAAATAGATAAATTCATTTTTGGACCTTTCCCTTCATATATTATGCTTTCAACGCCTGATTGATTTTGCATGTAGTAGGGATATAGTCATAAGTTTGACATGCTTCCCACATCGACGCATCCACAAAAGAACATGGGCATCACCAAATGGCAATACCTTCAACCAAATTGACCATGTCCTTATTCAGCGGAGATGGGTTTCCTGCATACTTGACGTTCCGACGTTTCGAGGAGCAAATTGTGACCCGGACCACTACCTGGTCAAATCCAAATATCGATGTCGCATATCAAAGGCGTATGGGACGAAGACCAGTCCCCTTCGTAAGTTTGACATCGAAAAGCTCCAAATGGCGCCAGTAACAGAAAACTTTTCAAAAACTCTTGAGACTAAGCTAACCCCCATCCTACAAAATTACACAGTGAGGTCGGTTGACGAGGTCTGGATGGAGATGAAGACAGCAATCAAAGCCACTGCAGAACAAGTGGTTGGGTATGAAACTCGGCGCAAAAGAAACAGCAGGTTTGACAACGAATGCCAGGATGCGTTGAACAAGAAAAATCAGGCATATAAACAGTTCCTTGAAAGGAACACCAGGACGAAGAGAGAAAAATATGAAAACCTCCGACGATTAGCAAATAAGATCATTAAATGTAAGAAACCAAAATATTATGACGAGCAATTAAACAGCATTGACGAAAATCTGGCGAGCAATAAAACTAGGCAAGCTTACAAGGTAGTAAAATGTTTAAGACGAAGATATCAGCCCAAGACGACACTCTGTAAAGACGAAATCGGTAATATCATCGCCGAAGATAGCCAGATTAAGGAGAGGTGGGCCTGATATTTCAAAGAACTCCTTAATCTGCACAAGGATCAATAATATCAGAACCGATAGAAGTCTCTGGCGGCATATCGCTACTTTGTACGCCGTATAAGATACTGACGAAAATATTAAAAAATAAAATAAATGTATACGCTAAAAATGTCTTTTGGGAGTACCAAGGAAGCTTTAGGTCTGGTAGATCAACTACGGATCAGCTCTTCACAGTCAAACAAGTGTTCGAAAAATGCTGGGAATTTAACATCGACGTCCTCCAGATTTTCGTGAATTTTAAACAAGCATAGGACAGTATTGACCGAAACGTACTGTACAAAATAATGCTATACTTCGGCATCCCGGCAAAAATAGTCCGGCTGACCAAAATGACGATGACGTCGACAGCATCACAAGTCAGAATCAACAGCAGTCTGACTGACGCCTTTGACACAAATGTCGGACTAAAGCAAGACGATGGGTTAGCCCCTCTGCTGCTCAACCTAGCACTTGAGTACGTGATAAGGAAGATTCCTGTCGACACAGGGGGTACGCTTCTGTATAAGTCGAACCAATTAGTGGCCTACACGGATGAAATTAACACCTTGTCACGTTCCTTCACATCCGCCAAAGAACTCCTGTTGAAACTTGACCAGGAAGCCAAAAAAGTAGGCCTGAAGATCAATCAGACGAAAACAAAAATCATGACGCAAACAAGAAAGAAGACCTCCATTAGACGAAATATAATTCTAGACGAATATAATTTAGAGAATGTGGACGAATTTATATACTTAGGCTCGAAATTGACAACGAAAGGCAGTGAAACTGATGAAATTAAACGGAGAATACAGCTCGCTAATAAAACTTTCTACTCCGTTCTGGCCCTACTGAAAACCAGCTGCATACACAGGAAGACGAAGCTACAAGTCTACAAATCAATAATCAGACCTGTGTTGTGCTACGGATGTGAAACTTGGACCCTTACCCAAGCATCCGCAAATATGTTGAAGGCCTTCGAAAGACGGGTCCTCAGGCGTATAATTGGAGCTAAACAAGAGTGCGGCCAATGGCGGATAAGGTACAACCGCGAGTTGTACGAGGTTTTTGATGAGCCAGAGGTTGCTACAGTAATCAAACTGCGGAAGCTGCAATGGGCTAGTCACGTGCAACGAATGGACGAACATCGAGGACCTAAGAAGGTATTCGACGGAAGGGCCGAGGGTCAAAGACCAGTGGCAAAACCCAGAAAACGCTGTTCTGACTCTATCGACGAAGACTGGGCGAAGCTGCTCGGTTTTCAAAATTGGAGGTTGTGGTCATTAGACCGAGACAACTGGAGGCGTCACCTGCGAGAAGCCAAGGCCCCAGAGGGGTGTAGTGCTACGACGACGACGATCATGCATTTACGTGGAAAAAATAGTCATGTGAGTTATGGTGGGGCCCGAAGTGTAAAATTAGTTGGAGAATCTAACGAAGACGTGAGAGCAAGAGTCGAGTTGCCTGTAAATGAATATCTTCGGTGTTGTGTGATGTTTTGCGTCAGCCGGCCGGAGTTTTACCATAGTTCCCGAAAGTCGGTTTGGCTAATCTTCCTAGGATTTTCATGAAGAGAATCACCCGGAAGACGTAGGTTTTGGCTGGATTCGAGATCGTAGTCCAAGAAGAATTAAGGGCAGTGCTCTGCCTACGATGTTATTGGGGCAAAGTCAAAAGTACTGGGGAGAATTATTTCTTCAAGACGAGAAAGTGTGTCGGCAACAACGTTGTTACAAGCAAAGACATGTCGAATGTCAGAAATGAGCTCACTTACATAACTACGATATCGAAGTTGACGAGGTATAGCCTCTTCTGGCTTTTGCTTGTGATCGGTGTATAGTGTGAGCCTTTGGACCTCCAAAATGTGTCTGAAGTAATAAATGTATGCACTATACTTTCTTTGTGCGTCGCTTAGTTTGTCCGAGTAAAAACCAAAGGGTTGCCAAGAGCATTAACATTTTTGCTGCAGAGCAATCGAGTTCAGAAAGGACAATAGAGTGGCTTCTGTTAAGCCAGTCTTGACTTGGTTGAAAACTTTGCTAGCTTCAGTTGACCAGTTGATTATTTTAGCCAACATTTTACTTGAAGCCGCAAAGATAAGCGTTGAGTTGTTCCTGCATCGCAGCTTTGTGAGACGATAGAGACGATAGTGACGATAGAAATTGGCCATCCCTAAAAATCTCCTTAGGTATTAAACCGTCTTGTAGAGTTAAGCTGAAGGGATTGCCTAAACTCGATCTAGGGAGAGCTTAATGCTTTCCGAAGAAACCTCATGACCTAAACATTTAACTGAATATCGAATGAAATGGCATTTCTCCAAGTTAATTTTGAGACCAGAGTTTGAAAATCAAATCGTTTGAAAATTTGTATTAAATGAACAAAGTGCTTCTCTGCGGAAATCGAAGCTCCCAAAATGTCGTCGAGGTAAATGAAACAGAATTTCAATTCATGTAGGAATTCGTGGATAAGTTTGATTTCCTTGTTCAAAGTTGCTTTTTAAGCCTTTCTTAACTATAGCTAATTCGAAGAATAAAAAATAGAAGCAGAAAAAGGTTCTGTGAATATTTATTAAGCACTTTCAAATTCATTGTACTCGTAATAATGTTTTATTTTCACAATTTTGACATTTTTTTACTTAGCCTATTTGTGTGTTGAAATTTTAATGTGTGCTGAAGAGTAAAGTGTTTGTATAGAGTTGTGGATTGTATATGAAAAGATGTGTATTTCTGAAAGTATATCCACAACGACAAACAATTTTTTTATAGCCCCAAGCAATTTGGAATTACTCTGTTTGGACAGTGAAATCATTTGGATTTAATTTGCAAACAGGGAATTTGATTAAGGATCAAAAAGACGATTCATAGCCAACAATTAGTAGCACGATTGCTCCTCAAGTGTAAATACGAGTCGAATTGACCAGCCACCACAGGGTGCTCATCGAATCTATTTGAACTTCGGTTTTGCAAAATCTGAAACAATGATTTCTTGGAATAGAACGATATAGCCTCCATTCAACACATATGTTCGGGAACCTCATCTCTGGGAGGAAATTGAAAAACATTTCATGACATCCACTCGAATATTTCATTATCAGCACAACACCAGACATTCAACTTTAAAACATACACCAAAGCCACCTGCCTGCCATTCAAACCTTCGACCAGCATTTAACCAAACGTCCAGGTCGAAACTAAATTGAACGGAACAGGACAGGACAGGACAGGGCAGGGCAGGTCGGAAGGGTGAAAGGTCAAGACTAAACAACAACCGAATAAACAACTCAAACTTCCGACACATCTTCCTGCATGAAGTCTCGATTTCCTGTGTGCCACGAACATTATTATTTCTCAAGACTATTCCTGTGCTACGCTACTTATTACCAGATGTGTTGGGCTTTCATGCTCTCCTCATTTCATTTCGATTCTCGTCGCTCGCTCGTCTTCAACACATTTCTACTTCTCTAGGTTCTAGGCCTGATATACAAGCTACAAGCTATTACAAAACTAGAGCTTCCTCGTGCGTATGATGACGGCCAGGCTTCGTACGACCTCTGCTCCAGCAAAATTTAATCGGGAAAAAAAGAGACGACAGCCAAGAAGAACGGTTGAGCTTGAAATTCAACAAGAGGCATGCGAACCTGATTTAAGGAAAGTTTTGTGAGGGAGGAAACGTTTTGCGAAACACATAAATTGGTAAACAGTAAACAGGAACATGGCAAATAAACATGATAAACAAACCAGAACGGATATTATTGATGCTATTGGACTTAAATGCCCGGCGGCTTCTGTTGACCGGCCGGATTTTTTTTTGCGAACGAGAAACATCAGTTCAATAAACGTATATTACCGGAAATTCACGCAAGTTGATGATGTACGACGGAGGTAGAGGAAACTCGGCAGAGAGCAGCGAAACTGAAGGATAGGAATTATGTAATATTATTTTCTTGCTACGTCAATTTGTTTGGCGATGTAGATTCGTCGTATTTATATTGTTTGTCGCTTGGAAGGAAGTAGCTCATGCTGAACTAAATGCTGCGAATGGAGTTTAGTTTTCGAGTTTGCATGTTTGTATGTGCTGTAAACAAATTAAGATGCGTGTTTTGGTTAGCACTTCAGAATCTTATTGAAATTCAGTTTACGCCTGAATTTTTCAGTAAAACTGTGGACACTCATTCAAATAATACTGTCGTTTCCTGAATCACCACTAAGCACGATATTTTGAAGTAATAGTTTGCACTTTAGACTAATTTCCTAACAATTAGAACTGTTTAGCATTTCTCATGATCAAGGTAAGTCAATCCGTAAAAAGTAAGTCATCAATAATGTTTTGATAATGTTATTTCGTTGTTTTCTCCCAAAAACTCAAAAACTTCTCTACAAACTGAATAAATTGATTTTAATCACAAAAGTTTAATTCTTTAAATGCAGGGTCCGATGGCAATAAACATATTTGCAAGGCCATAAATTGAACTTAAGCTAGTTTAGGCAGAGTGGCTGTCAAACGGGAAATCTTGTCAAATTACCCACAAAAGCATGGTATGGCCCGTTGTGATAACACAGATACACTCTCTCTCAGCAATTGGGGAATGAAAAAATGGGAATGATCCTGCAATGACAATTAACAACAAATATTTACGTTTCAAAAATTCAAAAAGTTTGGACGTTAGTAAATCTAAAATTATATTCACTCCTATAACTTACAGCGCAGCCATTCAATCGAAACGAAATTCATAGGGTGGGTTTATTTAAGGGGTTACATGGGTTTGGAATGATGAAAAAATCGATTTTTTTTTCTTTGTTTTTTTCTTAAAGAACAACTCATTGAAAGTACTCTCTGAAAATTTGAAGTCGATCCGAGCTATATATTAGAAGGGAGAGCGATTTCCCCACTTTGATCTATCCCACCTGTGTAAGTAATATTTCTCATTTCACGCAACTTCTTTCACTTTCTTTTCTATCGAGGAGGGAAAATAATAATGGTAGGGTAATGAAATACTGAATTTAGATATATTATTCTGTACAGGCTTTGGACATAACCAATGAAGAAGGGCAATTATTGTATGGGCCTGGTATCGATGATTCTATGTAAGTTCAAAAAAAAAAATTGTTTTATTCTTACTTTAAACTTTAAACGCGTTTTTCTCGAAACGGTATATTTCAAGTCGGTGCCAACGATAACTCTAAAACTAACGCACCAATCTTAACCAAATTTTGCACACTTCTTTTAAATAGTATTTTCTTGTACTTGAACGAAGGATATTGTGTTTCGTTCATTGAAATTTAATACACATGGCATTATTTATTGAATTTTTGGGTCAAAAATTAAATTTTTTACTCGCGACGTTGCCAAAAGTTCAGATTTATAGTTTTGCAAATCCTTCGTTCAAGTACAAGTCAAACTCATACTCTACCAGAAACAATTTGATTTTTTTGTTTCAGATGAATCCAGCTCAAGATATCGTTGGCACCGCATTTTTCGAGCCTTATCGTAAAATAGCTGCCAGAGGGCGTATTATCAATATTTTTGTCTAAAATTTTTTTTACATATAGTTCAAGAGTTACTTTAGTTGTTAACAATAATTTATAATAATTTAATACATAATTTTTTATTTTTGAAACATTTAAAAATGGCGTTTTTTTTATTCTCTGAAACCCATGTAACCCCTTAACACAACGTGAAGCAGCTATGGTGCTAGCACATGATTGCCAGCACCAGACAATTTCGTAAATATTGCACCAACATATGCTTCCATTTTGTTTTCATAAGCAATAGAATAAGCAACCGATATTTAAATTTTCCGAGTTTGGAAATTTTTCGGATGGCATAGTTTAATCGCTGAAACTTTCGATGATATCCTTCGATGAAAACGAAATTCAAAGGATAGGTAGATTAAGCACAAGCATGCAAAAACCAAAAAACAGCCTAGGACATGCAATGTTATAAAGAAAACAACATACAATGGTCCGGTAATGCTTCCACGCATTACGCGAAATGCTTACCGAATATATCCGTAAGCATTATTTTTCCCGTTGGGTTGTTAACACGTTGAGTTTGAGCTAATTTAGCATGTGTGCATGCATATCTAGCTACTATACAGCATAAAGTTGCTCAGTTGAATTTTTTTCTTAAATAAATACTTGGCTAGAATATACCATATATTTCAGTGGCGTGGCGTGATAGTTTACCTTAGGGAAGCAATTAGTTCATTTCGATGACTGACTTTGGCTATGTTTTCTTCAAATTTGTTACGTATTAATGGAACCTCTCTTGTTAGCTACTTTTAACATTGCAAATACAAAAGCTTCCATGAATTACGAGCATGGACGTGAGAGTACTTATACTGTATTGTTATCAGTACTAATTCGCATGCTACCAATATATAATTATTTTTTCATTAAATATATATTTGCAAAAATTAAATATTGGCAAACATATAAATTAGCGATGTTGCAACAGCAAGCTATGTAAATAAAGCATTTGCAAATATAGCTACGGCAACAATAACAACCACAGTGATTATGCAAATTAAATGTTTATACGCATAAAGAAAATTTCAACATTCTAGTACTTATCAAAAATAACAGTAAAGTAACAACATTCCCATAACGAATAACATATATATTTATATTTTAAAAAAAAATCTAGTAAATTTAAAATAAATGAAGTGACAGCTGAAAAAAAAATCTATTATAAATCAAATTTGATGAGAAAATTCATGCATACTTCTATTTTAAATTTAATGCAATTTGCCTTTGTTTTTTTTGCAAACTCATCTATGACGTCTTGATAAAAACTTTACTCGCTCAAACATTATTTTAAGAAAACCTATTCTATGGAAAGTATTGCCAAGTCACTTAGTAACTGTTCATCTGTCCTATTCCTGAGATAAGTTTTAATCCTTTTTAAGCAAGAAAAACTGTGCTCTACGGGCGCTCTTGTAACATTCTCTTTTGCATTCATTACTTGCAATGTTAGAACTAAAAAAACTGATTTATAAAATTGTTTTAAACTATTTTCTGATTTATTGTTGATAGAATATTCAAAAATATTTTTTCTGTGAATTTGCATTAGAGTAAAAAACAATGAGTTCCTTTTTATCCGCAAAAGATCGAGATCCAAAAGGAAATTTAAAAAGGTCACTAATTATGCAATTATAATCCATGCTATTTACGGAACAAATAAATACATTAACCTTTTGATTGCACTCTCACTATTTTAAGTATAAAATTAAAAAATCATGTGATTCCAGAAAGTAATTCTACGCACTCAATTCTAAACAATTCAAATCAATTTAATTACAACAATACTCTAAACTGTTGGTGAAATAATTACCTTCACCAATTAAAAATACCTTCACCAAATTTATATATAAAATATAGCACAAATTTCACTACCGAACTACATTCAAGCGGTCTCTGGCAACCCTTAAAACATCTCGTAGTTCAAATTCATTCAAAAATTCACATAGTGTGTAGGTACTAAAGCAAACATTCTCATTCAAAAAAAAAAAAATACGCACAAGCAAATTATATGGGGAACGTCACAATAAGTTCCACAGCAACCATACGTACGCGGCTTCTCTCTCAGTTTCTCGCTTGAGACGAGAATTTCCCCTAAGAAGCAATTTCTGCATTGCTTCCAAACAGCCAGTACAAGCATATTTTTTTGAATGACGTCACAATGCAGTCTACATGAAGTGAAATTAATGCTCGTAGAAGCAATTTTTTAGTTGCTTCCACCCGTCTTGTTCTCTCAATATTTTCATTCGGTGGTGTTACCACCTTAGCCGTGCAAGATGTTCACTATGAGTTTTTGGGAAAATTTATTTAGAAAATTCCTGTCCATGATTTTTCTCGCGATTTTTAAATAAATTAATTTAAAATATATATCAGTAAAATGTAAGGGAAGCAATGCTTCCCTTGCTTCCATGAACGCCACGCCACTGATATATTTCAGAAAAAATCCACTAGAATAGATGAGAGAGGAAAAGCTATGGAAAAAAACATTTTTAATTTGATACAATTTTAGGTATATACATATTTTCTCACGACTAATATGGATATACAAATTTAGCAAAATGTGTTGTTTAAGGCAACGTAGCACCTCCAAATTTTTAAAAAATCGATTTTTGTTTTTTGATTGAATATGTTAGAATGAAAGTTTTAAAACATGATTTTAATAATATAAAATTGAAATTCTAAAACAAAAAAATTTTATGAGTATATATAGCGAAGCACCCCAAGATCATTTTTTCTATGATTTTCGTTCACTTCGATATATCGCTACATCGACTTAAGCCAAAGTGTAGACAAAGATAAATGAGTCATCTCCTTGAAAAGAAGCAAAAAATAAGCTAGCCTTGGCAAAAAAATAAAAAAATAGCTGTAAAAGATGTTTCTAAAAAAAGTGTAGAATCTCCAAAATAAGGTCCGAAAAAAGTTCACCTGACACCAAAATTAATGAAAAATTTAGCCACGTATTATGGCCTAACTATACGACGAAATCCTGATTCAGTTGAAAATATGCGCAAGGAAATTTGGGCAGCATATTACCACAAAATTTCAACTGATGAGAACCCTCAACACTGTTATTGTCCTGTTGGAGAAACGACTTGGTGTAACTGGCGCAAGGCGGAGGCAGCGGGTGATAATGCATTAAACAATTTCAAGCATCCTCCACCTTTAGATGATGAGGTACAAGACATTTTAAAGCCTATTTATGATGACTTATCATCAGAAGATTTATTAAAGCGTTGCTTGGCCAATTTTGCGCAGAATAATAACGAAAGCTATAATTCTTGTGTTTGGAATTTGGCCCCCCCAAAAATACTTTTTGTGGGAAAAACGTACTAAATATGGCTGCAAATATTTCTGTATGTACATTTAATGAAGGATTTATGGCTATCTTGAAAATAATGCAAGTCATGGGAATTATAATTGGCCAATGTGCGCTGGAACATGCAGAGCATAGAGATGCTGCAAGAATTAACCAGGCGGAAAAACACTCGACTGAGGCATCTAAAGAGGCCAGAACTGCTCGAAGGGAGCAAAAATCTTTAGAAGAGGAGGAGTATGAGCAAGAAAAAGGTGTATTGTATGGTCCAAGCATCGCAGATTAATTTTCGATAAGATTTATTGCAAAAAATATTGAATTTTAACTTTAAACGCGATTTTCTCGAAACAACGTTTTTCAAGTTGGCGTGCATGATTAAGAAAAACAATATTATCCAATCGTTTTGAAATTTTAACACGTTAATTTGCACATGTTAATGCTCAGAATGAACTACGGATGAAAAAATCGGCATTAAACTTTTTTAGTTATAGCCGATTTTTGGGGAAAAAAAAGCTCGATTTTCGAAAAAACGCCGCCATTTTGTTATTTTTCAACCAAATTTTTTTTTAGTTCATTCCAAGGCCGCTTTGATGTTGGTCAAAACCCCGTTTTTGTTTTTTTTTTTCAGACTTTCCTGAGGGCAGTTATCATGCACGCCAGGTTTTTTTGGTGTATTTTTCAAAAAATTGTAACAGGCGACAGGGGGCCACAAAACATTTTTAACAATTTTGTTTATGTAGTCTAAGACATATAAAGTATGTGTAAAAAGTTTCATTAAGATATGTCTTTTAATTCAATTAAAAACAAGCCTTTGAAAATAACATTTTTTTTTCAATTTGAAGGTGCTATGTCGCCTTAATGTCGATAACTGATTTACTTAGGCTTGAGCTATAGTTGTTGCTATCATCCAACAATATGTTTTATATTTGACATAATTTCTATCTGCAAAACTAAATATTTCTGAAACTATCAAAAGAACGATATTTAACCCAGCAATAGGCTAATAGTATACTAAATAGAAGCAACTTCTAGCTATGTCCATAGCTATTAAATTCTTTCAACAAAGCACAAATAATGAAGCATGCATGATCTTGTTTCGGGATACAAAAGTCTATAAGTACGAGAGAGAATAAAATGAAGACACTTAAGACACTCTTGAAATTAATACCAAAAGAATTCATTTGCTAATTATTATTTTTTCGTCGACCTTGAAGAATAGTTCTCTAGTCAACTTCTTTTTAAAAAATTACAGCTGCACCATAAACACTTGATCCCATTTTGCGTATTGTCTAAAATGAAATCACGATTATGGCTCTTTAATTATTTCACGCTTCTAATTTAAATAAATTATTATTTCGAAAATCAAAACTCATTCGCTACTCTACAAGACCATTTGGCCCTTTCAACAGCCGTGTCACCTCCATGTCTTTAAAAACAAGATTGGGAACTTGATGCAAGAAAACTTTGTGAAAGAGTGCAAAATAAAACCAGATTTCCATTAAAACTACCCTTGCCAGTGACCAAAAAAAACGTTTTACTTCATGTACACCCGAACGGTGTATTGTTGTTGCTTTTATGGTCGCAAAACTTTCAGCCTACGGGAAGCAGAGTTGTAGCGAAACGTGCCGTTTTTCGACAGATTGCTATACATAACAATAGTCGCATTGTAATACTGTGAATAATTCCAACCGAAAAGATGTTCACAGTAAAGTCAGATTGTTGTTCCCGCCGTGCTGAAAGTGCTTGCCACCGAGTCACTAAGTCCCGACGACGGCCGTTCCATGCGTCCTTGTTCAGATTACCCGAGGACATAATTAAAAGCCACCCGCGAAATTAACGACATGGCGTGATTGAAATTGACACCATGACACCATATAACTTCTCAAGCTTACTCTGTATCCCTCTTTCCTACTTTGGTCGACTTGTAAGTTTTTCGTCCCTGTCTTCTGCGATGGGGTTTTGTTCGTCATCGTCGTTTTTCGTTTTGTCTTCTTAACTTATTTCGTTTAATGCGAAAGTATCTATCTTCATTGATAGATAATTGAGGTTGACTGTTCAGCAGGATTATAGATGTAGCTCGCTAGGTTAATAGTGAATTATGAATGATTTATGGTTGAAGAAGTGGCAGGTGATAGAATTTCGGGAGGCTTATGTGATAGAAGAGGTTGTGCGTGAAGTGAGGTAAGTAGGTACGAACAATTTCGCAGTTGGAACAAACTAAGCTTCATGATTTATCAATGATGTGATATATGGATGTATTGCTTTGATGTGAAATCATAAGCAGATTATCGTTTTCCCTCTGACAATGAAGCGAAGAAGTAGAGACGAGTTAAGGGTATTAGAGATGAGATAGAGGTAATTTTGATCAGATAGCGCTAATTAGATTAGCGTCTTCAAATTTAATGCGACGGCTCACGCATAATTAATTGAATTTTATGTTCCCTTTCTCATACAATAACTTCAATAAGTTTTACGAGTGTAAGAGCATATAAAGTTAATAGCCTATAAAGAGTATTATTTTAGCTGTAATCAGCCTTTGTTATTCTCAAATGAATATGTTTTAATTACTCTAATCTCTCCTTAGTTTTGCGCAGCGTTGTAAATAATTAGCTTCGAATAATAATCTTTGACAGATGTAGATGTAATTGCTCCCATGAACTTTCACTAATTGAAAAATCCTACAATTTCCGTAACTTTGAATAATTACTCTTAGATCCACTCACATGTTGACTCTGACATTTTATGTCACGCATTGACTTTCGGACGTAACTATACCCTCCACCAAACTGTCCGTATTGTAAATCGCGTTTATCGCTAATAACAATTCTACGACCCATTAAATTCAATTACTTCTTCCTCATTGCTAGCATAATGATCCACAATATCCTGTCACCGTTCCGGATGCGTACGGAAGTATTATCTGTCTGGTGTCTTCCTTCTTTCACTGTAGCTAATGCTCTAACTCGCTAATGCCGAAGTTACTCACTTATTCACTAGATCGTAAGTATAGATATATAGTGTTCCCGCTTAGATACTTGCCCTCGATTCGTCAGTACTATTTTTCACTGTCTCTTGTGGCTATTAAATTTTTATGAGTTTTCACTAGTAAAATTCACTTTACTTCGAACCAGTTCCATACCTCTCTTCTCTTCTTCCCTTCTATCACAGCTTGTGCATGAGAGTTGATTATTATGTTAAATTGTTTGTACTACGTTTTCGCTTACGCTCTGTCAGCATAATTGAAATGGGATTTCTACGGGATGGAGAGGAAGTAGAAACGTTAGATAGTGTGATTCAACTGCGGAAGGAAGAAAACAATAAGTAAAATATTGTTATTTCTTTGTGATGGGAATACAAGCAAGATAGCGGAAATTGCTGAGTTGTTTGAAAATTTAATGCTAATCTTACGTAGGCGTTCTTGGGTCTCTATTGGGTGGATTTGATACACGAATGCACAGTGCAGTGTACATTGAATCCTCAAATTAAAGTTTTTTACGGTGATAGTTTTGTCTGTCTCGTCAGCGAACTGATTTTTGCTTACCCGAGGCAACAACAAAATTTGACCCAATTATTCTCACGCAGACTGATCAGTAGACGCGGCGAGCTCTAAAACAGCGAAGCATTGATTTTGTTTCCGCAATGTGAGTATATCTAGACATCCAAACAAAGCTTAAAACTCTTATGACCACAAATAGATTCCTAACATCTTAACAGAGCTGAAGGCACAATATCACACGTACTATGTTGCTGACGAGAAACAACTTAACGTTTTGATAAGATTCCGTTACGGATTAACTCCAAAAGAGGACAAACTCTACCTTTACAGACTGAAATTCAAGCCAATGTTTGCGGGCTCCAGCTAAATCGATAAAAACTCTCTTTGCAAGATAAGAAACGCACAACAGACCATCTGCCACCAAATGCACCTCGGCCTGAAACCCAGAGCTGGACAGAGTGAATGTCTCAATTGCTAACAGTTCGACCACTCTTTGAATGACTGCCACGCACAAGCTAAACGCTTACAATATACTCACAACTTCTGCACAAAACAGCCTGATAAAGGGCTGAAATGCGCCAATTACAAAGGCAAACACCCCGCTAGTTATGGGGGCTGCCCGAAAACTCGAAAAACATCACTCGGGTCAAGTAGTTTGAGCCAATTTTAACCTAGAATAACTTCACTTGATAATGAAGAATATGATGGCAAAAATGTTGCAGGGCATTTCTCCTGCTCAATGTTTCCCAATTGCTTCCTCGCAAACTTGCTCTAAATATATCTTAATAATCACGTCTCTATCTTTACCTGGTTTGCGAATTTCATAATATCGAAGAAAAAAAAGAGCTAAGTAAAGTAATTCCACGAAACCTTTTATTGAGTCTAAGCGTTAAAACTGATAGCTTCATTCTCAAATTTACAATCAATGTGAATATGAGTGTGGAATGATTAGTTCCATGACTCAGTTTACCGTGATTACCTCATGTACCTATTCAGAGCAAGGTAAACCAGGAACCATACGCACTACCCACTGGACTATACGAGAGAGTGCTGATACAATTAAGGGGCGATACTGTCAATCCTGCTATTGCCTCTTAATTGTATCAGAAACTTTCCTAAAAATGGGTAGCCAGCTACAAATTCTCCACTTGAATGAGTACAGAAATGATAGACTGTCAGCAATTCTCGCAAGGAGAATTTTTTTTTCACATCATGCATACTCCAACTTTTAAGGGTATGGAAGATTCTTCCATAAAAGTACTATCGAATATACTTATAGACTTCTCAGCACACCTGATTACGCTGATGATTTTCATACACTCTGCGACTATGATGGCCTATATTTCTAGCTATGGCGGCCTTATCGTTCACAATCGTTTTTGATAACCAGTGAAAAATACGCTTACAGCTAAAGAGCTATATTAGTTTATAGTAAGGACCCTATCCTGCTTATACATCTTGGACGAACCCACTCACATTCACAGACCTGGTCTGGACATCGGAATAGCCCATAACATAAACCAAAACATCTACTTCTAAATTCTTGACGAACTTTTGGGGACACGTTTGTTTCTTTTTATTATTAGTTTTGGTATAAAAGTCAACAAATGTCAATGTGCTCCTTGTACATAAAGTTAAAAAGTAATTTTAATTCTTCTAAGATCTCTTATGGGATGATAAATATGTTTTATTTCAAACCTAGGTCGTATCTGCTACTTTTATTTTGAAAGGAAAGTTATTCACTGACTTTTCAGCCAAGTCACTACGGCCCGCTTATGATATCGCAAAATCAATTTAGAATCTTCCCAGGAACACCATCCAGACCAAAGAGGATTGTACGTTCACAACCCCATTCCTGAGCAACCATAGCCCACACAAGCTCCCTAACTGCATCAAGATTCTCATTATGAGGAAAAATCCAATTAGGAGACGAGCTACGATTACTAGAAACCCTAGCCTTGAACAAGATGCGAATCTATAAGTCTCCAAATAAGCTAGTTCAAAAACGAATAATGGGAAAACTTTTTGGGAACGTCGAAGCTTTTTGACGACGATATTCACACAGAAAATCGAAACAAAGTAACGACATGAAATCTGCTACACTCTAATTTCCCGGATGAGAAATAATACCTCCAGGATATCTAGTAGTATCAAAGCATATCTAGTAGATCTTGTATTATCAAAAATCAAGAAGCTGCAATCCCGAAGACCTGACCAAAACACTGACCAATGCCACACTTATCCGCTAAACCCTGTGGTCCTGTCCTGTGGAATACTGTAGGTATTATAAACACTATTTTCTTCTGAAGAAATTTAGAAACTAGCCACAGTTATTGCCATTCTGAAGCCAGGTAAATACCTTATCTCCGTTCAAGATTGAAAACCTATTAGTATTCCTCTGCAATCGCTAGAAATCATTTTTCTCCCGCGCATTCAAGAAAAAGTCCTAAGTCACAATTGAGCTTCAACTAAACCACTGAAAATCCACTTCGAAAAGAAGTTCAACATTTCAGAATAGTTTTCAACACAAGACATAACTTAATTAAAGTATTTGATAAATTCTGTCACGCAGGACCTATAATCAAATTCAGGCTTTTTGGGGTCCTTCCACCAAGGAAAAACTTTTGACGTCAGAATTGATGATCTTATTTCTTGCAAACGCCAGATCAAAGCTGTTGTTCTTCAAGACATCCACTATCACCTAACCTATACAGTTTCTGCACTACAGATAATACGCGTTTAAACAGAGTCAATTTCTCTCTGTAAACCAATGTTGTACATTTTCTATACCTCCAAACAAATACAGTGAATCACATCAAACCTATCAATCCCCTTCTACAATATTCCAAAAGTTGGAAAATAGATTGAAATACCGACGAAAACTCAATCCATCTTGATCACACATACAGATCAAACAGTTTTCTTCAAACCTTACAAAGGACGAAAAGCCCATGGAATAACAAAGAACAGCCAAATATCTAAGACTTACTTTTGACGACAAATTGCAATGAACAACACTTATTACATTGAATAGTACTGGCTACTTCTGTCTTCAATAACTTTGGCCACTTCTTAGCACCTCTAGACTTAATATGAAAAATTGGGTGGTCCGTAAGCGTAACATAACGCACAAACAATAGCGTAACATAACGGACACACTACCAAAACCAACCTGAAAAGACTCGACCCCCTAATAGTTCGTTCAGAATGCTAAGAATTTGTAACTCGCATGCTCGCTTTACTTATCCAAGTCTAAAGCAACTCAGAAGACAGTGATGATGACCAAGATCCTGACCAATTTTTGACCCCAAAAATCCCGGGATTGATGGTTTCTATTCCCGGGATTTTCGGGACCAGAAATTGGCCGAGATTCCGGAGCCGGGAGTCAAGCATAATCGGCAATCAAATTACGGCAGGACTCGAAAAGTGAAAATAAAATCAATAGGCACGAAAAAGCAATAAACATGGAGGTTCACAGCAAGATGCGTAAAGAATAGAGCAAAACAAAACGATGCAACAGATAACAAGAGAATACAAAGGAGTTTGTAAATAAATAAGTATGGACTGTTTCGCATTTAGTGTATTCGTTACTTCGCATGATTTGAGGAAATTAATACTAGCGAATGCGTGCACAGATTTCCTCAAAAATCAAAAACAAGGTTGGGGCCTATGCAAGGAGGATAAAGGAAATAATAAAAAAAGAGATAAGACAGGCTAGAATCTCAGGTGAACGGTTCAGTTTGACGTTTGATGAATGGACTTCGACTGCAAATAGGCGCTTTATAAATATTGACATCCACTCAGTAAATTCTTACTGGAACTTGGGGTGACTCAGGATGTTTATGACAGCTGCAAACTGCCTAGATATATTAAAAGAACGTCTTGCTGAGTTTGATGTTTCTCCAGGAAAAGACATTGTTACCATCGTAATTGATGGACCAAACGAGATGCAAAAAGTAGACAAACTAGTTGATTCAGAGCAACATATTTGTTTGGCATATAGCATTCGCTTGGCAGTTTGCGATGTTCTCTATAATAGGAGTTTCATTCCATATGAAACAGCTGATAGTTTGGACGACGACTACGAAAATTTGGACGGTCCTGAATCAGCTTTCAACGTTGAACCCGATCGCATGGAAAACACACCAGATATGGCAAACGATTATGACATCAGTGCATACATAAAGAAAGTTCGTAAGCTAGTTTTATATTTAAAAAAAAATCTCCAACGAAAAATGATAACGTTCTTCAAAACTATGTAAAATCCGAGCAAGGCAAAGAACTGTCTCTTTTACTGGATTGCAAAATAAGGAGAAATCATCTCTTGAAAATGCTCGAACGGTTTTCCATTTTGAAAAGTAGTATACAGAAGGCATTAATAGACCTACAATATCCAGACCCAATAGAAGCAACTGAGTTTGATTTGATTCAGAATAATATTGAAGTTTTACTCCCTGTAAAATTGACTGTGAAGGCCTTAAGTCGCAGAGATGCAAATTTATACACTGCTAATGCTTTGTTAAAATTTTTATTTAGGCAGTTGGGAAAAAACGGTCCATTCTTTCCAACCCTATGAAAGTTGCAATAGTGGACCGAATAAAAGAGCGCCAGTGTACCGAGCTATCTGGTATGCTAAGCTATCTCCAAAATCCGCGTTGTGCCGGCGAAAATTTACCAAGTGCAATAGAATGTCGAAAATTCCGTAATCGCGGGATTGAAAAACTGTACCGGGATTGGAATTCTTAGTGATGATATTTAATACTCTGCCCCGATATATCCCAAATCGTTAGTTATTAAAATTTGAGCAAAAGTGCAGAAACCACACCAGATCCAGGTACTTAAGTTATCTCAACGGAGGAGAAAGTAAAATATGAAATGGCTGCATATATCACCGTTTTATGTCTGACTTGCTCACCACTTCATGTTTGAACGGTTTATCGATAGAGTCGCACCTGCCTGACTGATCGGTTTGTTTACTTTTGTTTTCTCTTTAAATCGTTGCGTTTTCCTACTTAATCTTAGGTGCGGTTTTTTGCAACCTAGCAGAGCAGGTTATCGTTGGGTTGCGAAAAAACGATCCCAAGCGGAAAAATTATGTTGTTCGAAAATGTTGTTGCATTAATTGAGCTTTCGCTTACGTTGGTTAATAAATTAGAATCATCATCATCGGGGCACTACAGCCAGAATTGAGCCTTAGCCTCCTTAATTCTTCGCCTCCATTCGTCTCGGTTCAGTGACCGCGTCCTCCAGTTCAGTGCTCCCAGAAGTGACCTGGTGTCAGCATTTATCGAATCCTCCCAGCGCTTGCGTGGCTTACCGACTGGCCTGGCTCCACTCGCTCGCTCCTTGAGAGACCGTTTGGGGATTCGATTGTCGCTCATTCGTTCGACGCGGCCAGCCCATTGTAGTTTTTGTAGTCGTATGACGGTAGAGACTTCCGGCTCGTCATATACGGTAAACAGCTCGTTGTTGCATCGGATTCGCCATCCATCTTCTTCCCGTATTAGACCGAGGATCCTTCGCAATACCCTTTTCTCGAACGTATTCAAGGCTTTTTCAGACGCCTGGGTCAGTATCCAGGTTTCGCTTCCGTAGCATAGCACAGGTCTGATAATTGTTTTATAGATACAAAGCTTCGTATTCCTGTGTACGCATCGAGATGTCTTATTGGCTAAAATATCTTATTGGCTAATTGAATCCGTCGTTTGATTTCGTCAAGCTCATTCCCGTCCTTTGAGAGGTTTGTCCCTAGGTACACGAAGTTATCGTTATGTTTTGTCTTATTGGCATCCTTTTCCTTGATTGAGTCATAACTTTTGTTTTTGGTTCGTTAATTTGAAGACCAACTTCCTTGGCGGTTTCGTCTAGAGCTACAAATACTTTCTTGGCGTCGTTGAACGAACGTGACATAATGTTGATGTCATCAGCGTAAGCTACTAGCTGTGTCGACTTAAATAATAGAGTTCCTCTCGTGTTCCTACTCAAGCGCTCCTCAAGTGTTCCTACTCAAGCGCTAAGTTAAAGAGTACCGGAGCTAATCCATCCCCTTGTTTTAGCCCTGTATTATTCATATTATTCTGAATCAGCACTTGTGACGTGGAGTCGGTCATGGTCATTTTCACCAGTCGTACCAATTTTGCTGGGATTCCGAACTGCAACATGATGTTTTTATAATGCAGTTCGGCTGATGCTGTCGTACGCTTGTTTGAAATCGACGAATATTTGATGGACATCCATGTTGAATTCCCAGCATTTTTCCAAAATTTGTTTGACCGTAAATATTTGGTCAGTTGTCGATCTTCCACGTTTGAAACCACCTTGATATTCACCAAGAATTTTCTCGGCGTTACATATAGAAAAAACCTGAATGAAATTTTATCTAGGTTTTAATCGGAATCAGACATGAAACTTGCATATGAAATAATCTACAATGCAATGTGCATTGAAACAATGAAAAACAGTCTGCACACTTCAATATTTGATGTTTAATAATTGACGATTGCGGAGTTCTACGCCAGTTCATTCAATTCAAATTTCCGGTTTTACAATAATCAACAGCATTGGTACGAAGCGTTTATAACACTCTCACTGTTATCAGCACACTCTACATGTAAGCCCATAAACAACCGCTGCGTAGCATATTCTGCTTCAGTGACGCGACATGTGCAGGATTTTGTTGTTGTATTCAATATACTTAACAAAATTTGAGCTTCTCGGGTGTGCTAAAACACGCACCTCTTATTACGTTAATTGATTTGAGACGTACAATAGTTTGTTTATATTTTTTTACAAAATGCCCAAAATTCAATTTTTTCCACATTTCAATACATTTTTTTGTTGAAAACACAATTACTTATTACTTACTATTGATCTTAAAATTGAAATTTCATCGCTCTCTTGTGTTTTTACTAATTTTATTCCAATTTGTGTACTTTCCATATGACGTATTGAATGGTACGAGTGAATCTAATTGTACTCACATATCAAGCCGTACTTAGGTTGCCATATCAAGCCGTACTTCAGAAGCCGAATTGTTTATTACTTTAATCTTAACTTTCAAACTATTCGTAGCACACCAACACTTATACCAAAAAATTGAAAAATGTTATTATTCTTACACAACTCTAAAAGGCTATAAAAAAGTTATACTTTAAACATAAATTCATATCAGACCCATTTTCAACCAATATATTTTATTAAATTCTCCCGAAATATCGTAGATACAAACAATTTCCATACACTCAATTGCATCCTATCAACCTACAATATCAAATTGAACTCAATCTACCTTCAAACCCATCTATTCATAGATGAATGCTCTAAGTGACTACCCAGAACTTTTCAATGCATCTATCATCGCTCTTTGCACTGCTCATAGTCGCGAGAAATATATGATACATACATTTTTTCCCCTGGGTGAACTATAAATTGCTACTGCCAATCTAACTTAGCGAAAGCAATTTTTCGTCGGTCCCACTTGTCTCACCATATCGCCGAAAATAGCAATTTCGACTTCACATGTGCATACATCTGCAAAGTATGTACGTACGTATGAATATGTCACACATGCTAATATAACCTGCATTGCAAAAATTCTCTTCATACATATTTCCAAAAATATATGAAATTGCATAAATTCAAGCTCATAGTACTTATTAAAGTTCCGTGCATAAAACTTTTTTCTGTTATGTATTTCGTAGTTCAGCAAACTCGCTCCCAACTGCTTGGAAACATTGCTGCTGCATGCAACATGCACCTTGTTTGTTTGCTTCAATCATGAATAAACGAAACTAGAACCGGGCAAAATGTAAATAAGACAAAGTATGAACGAATTTTTAAAGTGTACAAAATCCGAAACGGAACGGTACGTGTCGTATCTGTGATACTGAATATAGAATAGTAAGAATAGTAATGCTTCAGAATAGTAATGCAGAGGTATACTGCCCTGATTCGCATGAACGTTCTATCTACAATTTTGTCATTTTTGAGTTAGCAGCAGATTCAGAACCTGCATACTCTATTACATCATTCTGCAAAATTTGAAAAACCTATCTTTTGTGAAAGTATGTTAAAATCAATATTGAAAAACGCACTCTCCATATATCTCCAGTACAAATCAAAATACAAATCATTGAATATCTCGAAAGTACTAAAATATAGATAGAACGTTTATGCGAATCAGGGCAGTAAAAAGTAGGATACGTCCACATGTAGATAGTTTACATGAGGTTATCAAATATCTTTATTTAATAATCTCGATTCGAAAGTGCAATCTAAACTTAAATTGGTTTCTTTCTTCGAACTATTTTGCTGTGGTTGAAACGTTGTTGCTCTTCCAGTTCTAAACTTAATACATGCCAATGTATAATTTGTATATTTTGTTTTGCTCGTATACGATGAGTTAGAAAGCTTTGTGAATCGAAAAAGATAAGCTTTATGAAAAATATAGTTTAATAATAGAGAAAGATACTTTTAAAAGTGTGATATATTTGAGATGGGAGGATATTTCCCCAGGGAATGTATAATATATGTGAGCTAAAGTTTTGAGTGAAATATTGAAACAAAAGTTGTTCCGATAGCCAACACTATACCTATATTAAAATTTAGTACGTAAAATAGTGAACATCCCACAGATTCCAGTTTTTTATTCGCTACATATATTCATGTAAGCACGACTCATCTCATGCATTGAAGTGAATTTTTGATTTCTAATATAAATATTTTCAAATTTCATGCAAAATTCTGCAATGGTTTTTACTATTACCACTCAGCATTTCTTATTGAAATACAGAGAATAAGCAGCACTTTCCAACGATCATCTCTGCTTTGAAAACGTATGAAACGAAAGCTTACGTATGCTAGACTTCCGCATAGATACAAACATGAATTTGTAGGTAGAGTGAAACGTTATAGCGGAGCTAGATGTTATTTAGCATTGGTAAATTTTACAAAGCTTGCTATGTATAACCGTCGATAGCTCAGTTGGTAGAGCGGTGGACTGTAGAAGTTGAAATCTCGATTGTTCGAAGCTGAAATCCATAGGTCGCTGGTTCAAATCCGGCTCGACGGAAGGTATCTTTTTAGGAAAAATTTGATTGATAAGATGTGGTGATAAAACATGAGGAGTACAAAAATCTACCCAAGCAACTGAACACTGTTAATTAAAATCGCCTTGCTATTTTCGAACCACAGTAGTAGTCAATGATAATTTTTCTTTCCAAAAATAAATTACTTTTATTTTAATTGCTAGGAAATACAAACAGATTTATACCTACTAATTCGAAAAATCTAAAAATAAAATAACTTTTTTTTCTTATTGCAAAACTTTCATTTGCTGGAATGATTCATGAAATAATATTTAGCACTTTAATTGGTTCGAAAATGTTTAATTAACGAAGATATTAGTGTATATTCACCTAATTTTGTATTGTTTGCAGACTCTTATTTTATTACTTCTGGATGAATATGATTGTGGACTTTGTGAGATGTATAGTGAATCCAATCCCGGGATCCGAATCCCGGGATCCCGGGATCCCGAACAGTTTTTAGCCACTAAAATCCCGGATCTCAATTAGGATTGATGGTTTATAGTCCCGGGATTATAAATCATCAATCCCAGGATTATAAAACATCAATCCCGGGATTTTAGGGACTAAAAACTGTTCGGGATCCCGGGATTCTAATCCCGGGATTGGATTCCCTAGAGATGTATAACTTTTTGAAATTACAAAATGAATGTAAATTTCGCAATATCATCTCATTATGTCTGGTAATGATGGTCCGATTCAAATACGAGGACGGCTTGAAAAGTTTCTGCGTGAGGAATGAAATATGTATAATTACTTTTTGGTTCGAAATATGTTGTTTTTTTTTTATAAATTTTTTCTATTAGCTCAGAAAAGAAAGTCTACAAAATTATCATCCACGTTTCTAAAAGCTTCATTATTTGATGAAAAATTTTTGACGAAAAAAAAAATATTTTCTGTTTTAAATTTTTCAAATTTCTGAAAAGGTAATAGTCACTTGGAGTCAAATCTGGTGAATACGGTGGATGTTCAGTAATTTCCTGAATTTGGCCATTGTAAATACATTCGTGTGAAACAACACTATTGTAAACTTAAATTATAATAATAACTATAGCTAGCAATGCAATTGACATCTTATGACAATTATTGACTAAAAAACACTAAGAGTAGAATTAAAACTATAAATAAAAACTATATAAATAAAATAAAATTAAGTAGTTGAATACAAGTTGAATTCAACACTTTGAAAGTAGTCGTAGGCAATTCTTTTAATAAATGGTAATTCAATATTAAATATATCCGTAATCCCACAGCATGTTACCAACTCGTTTAAACCTTTTTATTGGCGAATTCTGACTATAATTCGTTTTACTTTTACTAATGGAAAATATTTCGAGTTGTTCTCATAGGAACTCTTAAAGATAAAGCTTTTAGAATATTGGGTGCATCTAAGTTATTATTTATCAAATTAAATAAAAGTAAAGCATCAGTGAAAAGTATCCTAGCCTCCAGTGTGGTTACGTTCAAAGTTTGCTGCTACTCCACAGTTGCTAATATTTTCAGAAGGAAAGTGCAGCTTATAGCCTATGTAGCGCAGAAATTTATGCCGAACTTTTTCAATATATGCAATGTGAGCTTTATAATATGGACTCCATATCACTGAAGCATAATCTAGTTTGCTTCTAATAAGTAAAAAGTATAAAGTTTTCAATTTATTTATTTTTGCAAACCTCTGCGTATTTATAATTAAGAATCCGAGTAATCTGATCACCTGTGTTGAAACTTCGTTAATGTGATTCGAGAAATTTAAGCTTGTATCAATATCTCTTGCAGATTCTACACAATTGAGCGGGACTGTGTTAATAGTATAACAATGGGAAAAATTCTGTTTTGTACGATTGAATCTTATATATTGACATTTCCTTACATTGACTTTTAATCCAATAATCATAAATACAATACAATGATCATAGAAATATAATCATAAAACCTGTCTAAGTTCGTTTGCAAAACGCTTATGTCTGACTGTGAAGCTATTGCTTTGAAGATTTTAAGGTTATCTGCAAATAGCAAATACTGGACATTGGTAAATATGTGCGACATATAGTTGAGGAATATCAACAACAACAAGTGACCTAAGTGCAAGCCTTTTGGTACTCCAGAAGTTGGAAAAATAGGATTTGAATAGGATAAGTGGTTATCAATTTCAATAATATCTGGCCGAATTCTTTATTTGCACTCAAATGAACCTGAAGAGATTAGTGATGGGAGTTTCTGTTATTTTCAAAAAACGAAAACGAAATGTTTATTTTAAAAAAAACAACTGTTTTTTAAAACTGTTTGAAAAAAAACAGTTTGAATTAACGAAAAGAAACAAATTTTATGCTGTACGACAATTACAGTTGGGTCGTACTAGGCTTTTCACATACTAGGTATAACTAGTACGAGTATGAAAAAATACCTGCTCCAAATACCTGTTTGAAGTATGTACATATATACACATAATGCATACGATTTGCAGTGATGTAATGAAACGGACTGATATGCCCTCTCCCACCCTCCAGACTAATGGTGGGCTCAAAAACGCCAAACAGTTTGAAAAAAACGTTTTATAAAAAAGATTCGTTTTAAAAAAACAGTTCGTTTTAGAAAAACGGTTCGCTTGAGAAAAACGAAAAACGATTCGTTTTAAAAATAAACAGTTCGTTTTAAAAAAAATAGTTCGTTTTAAAAAAACGATCCGTTTGAGAAAAACGGAAAACGATTCGTTTTAAAAAAACAGTTCGTTTAAAAAACAACAGTTCGTTTTAAAAAAAACGATACGTTTGAGAAAAACGAAATACGATTCGTTTTAAAAAAACAGTTCGTTTTAAAAAAACGATTCGTTTTAGAACAAGAAAAACCATTCGTTTTAGAAAAACGATTGGCTTTAGAAAAACTATTCGTTGTAGAATAGTTCGAATAATTGGTTTTAGAAATACTATTCGTTGTAGAAAAACGATTTATATATTTATATATAAATCATTTTTCTATATAAAATATATTTTTGTTAAATATTTTTTTTTTTTTAAAGTTAGGAAACTGTTTATCGCTATTTGGAAAAACTGTTCGTTCGTTTTTTGCAGCCAAACGTTTTTTTCAAACTGTTTGGCGTTTTTGAGCCCATCACTAGAAGAGATAACTCGAAGCTAGTAGTTATATAATTGTTATATAACAGAAGGCTAGTTACCGTAGACCTGCCCTTGCAAACTCCATGCTGATTCGGAATAATAAATGGTCTTAATATTGGTTTCATGTGATCAGTGATCAGGCTTTCGAAATTTTTTGGGATTGTGGTAAGAATACATATTGGGCGGAAGGTTTCAATATTACTTTTACCTCCTGATTTATGGATTGGAATGACGTAAGAAGACTTCTAAGTACTTCGAAAGCAGTCTATTAATAACGATTTATTGAAACTGAATATGAAGGACAAATATAAGCTATTGGTGCAGCTCTTGATGAAAATTGGTAGAATTCCGTCAAACGCTGAGCTCGTACTTGTATCAATGAATTAAGTTTTGTTTGAAGTACTTCTGTCTCTATATGATATTGATGTAAGATAACAGTCGAGTTTATTTTAGAGGGATTATATTGAGTTGGAATATTGACATCTTTCCGAAATGAATTCATAAAATCGAAATAATACTTGGGGTTATTGCGAATCTGAGACTCAATCTGACGCAGATAGTTATGATAATCTATTTTTAGTAATAATTTGCTTTGCGATCTTAAATGTGAAAATTTGTTGTTATTTTGAATATTTTGTAGTTGAAATGCGCAATTGTTTGCTTAGAAATAATTTCCATATATCAGTAAAAAAAACCAACTGGAGCAGCTGCAATGGTCTGTTTATGTGAATCACAGGAGCGAATTTTTCTATATGTTGATTTATGATATTTTCGAAGTCTATTAGACAATAGCTTTCCAATAAAACGCTTTGCTTTTCTTCTGCTATGTCTATTCGCTGCTAAATCTGGATAGACCGCGAAACAATCCCGCTCTGATAATATTGTGTACAAATTGCCAAATTAAAGGTATTTACGTTAGAAAATATCTTCCTGATAAAAATTTTGCTTTGATAGATTGAAAAAGGTAGTGTTTTTATCAAAAATATAATATATTTTTTTTTAATTATAATATATTTTTCTTTTTAGATCTTAGCCTACCAGTGTATTGTGTATAAATTATTTAAATGTTTGTGAACTGTAATGATAGTGGTACCCACATGTTTCAACAATATTATAAAATTTGTTGATCATTTGCTATAAATAAACACCTTTAAGCTCTTAATTGCCTTTTTAAGATAAGATCGAATGAAGTCTTCTCATAACTTGAATAATTTCATTGCGTGCTCAACCATCAAACTCAACCGTTTTTTAGCATAACTGCCCAAAAAATCGGCGCCCACTATGGGTCTATACGGCGAACAGTTTATTATAATAAATAATGATTATTTTCAAAATTCAAATTCTTCCAAAACTATTGAAGTGGAAATATAATTGGTAATATATTTCAATAGTTGAATTCAGATTGAAAATGCTGCAAACAATCCATCTTTTTCTTTATTGTGCCATGAAGTTGGATAAGACATCCGCAAAATATCTTGTGCTGAAAAATTCAACTCCAGCATATTAAGAAATTCCATATTGCTTGCTGACATGACATCACCACATTTTTTCAATACTTTATTAACCACAAACCACTTCAAACGCACGTTTAACCCACTTTCATCAATCTCAGACGAAAATAAATAAAATTTCCTGACTACGCAAAATTCCTTAATCCTTTTCTCAAATTCATCCAATCTATTTTGATTTTCATACAAATTTCCCTCAATATCTTTCACTTTCATCAATTCGAAATCGTAATAAATACATAAACGTCGTAAAACATTTTTGAAAGAAAATCCCTAAAATTACAATTTTCCCTCTTAATATTCAATCCGCACCATTGCCGCCTATTTTTGCGATGCTCTAGGCTGAAATTTTCAAGTCATTGCCTTGAAGTAACATCACATTTCGGCAAAAAGACCAGACCGACCATTTTGTGTTGCGCCAAAAACTAAATACTACCAGACTGAGTCCTGAACGCCAAAAAAACTGGTGAATCCTTTTTAGCCTCCGTACCGATAAGAATCCTTTGAAAATTAAATTTCCAATGGACAAGCTAAAGTGAAAGTGTGTGCAGTGAACCTTTAAGTCTTATTGTATGCAGATTTCGTAAAGGATTTCGTTATCATCGTCGGATATTCTCGCTATTCGGAATGACCTGCTGATCTTTGAAATATTCCTAGACCGTTTCGTTACGCTGAATAAAGCAAGCTCGGAAACCAATTGAGAGAAAAGTTTTGAAATAGCAGAAGCTGGGCTAAAAATTTTACTTCGAAATATGGACCGAGTGTTGGAAGTGAAAAATAAATTATTAAATTCCTTGCAGAGTAGAAGGATATAAGACTCGATTTAACGGGTTCTGAACAGAGAATAGAACACTCTAATATATTTTCAAAGATGTTAGAATAAAATTCAACAGCTGACATGCATGCATTTTAAAGCAACTCTATTTAAGATAATGTCCCCTCGGTTTCATGTTAGTCAATCCCCATCAATGACGATCACCGCCGTGCGAGTCAAAACATTTTATCGAAAATGAGACACAGCTCGTTAGTTTGCTGACATTTTGTTTCGGGATTATGCTTAATATTTAATCCTCAAGCCACCGGGGACAACATGAGACAGACGTTGAGCGTGGATCCTGAGTCGCGAAAGGATGAAACCCCTTTTTGACTTTCAATTAAGCCTGTGAGGTAGTGGGTTCGGCAGGAGTAATTGAATCAGTGACACGCTTTGAAAGAAACGAGACGATGAACAGTAAAGGTCCTGAGTTTCGAATGGAACCAGTACACTTCGAAGCCTCATCTGTGTTGATGTGCCGTAAATGAAGATGGGCATGCTGGTACTTTTTTGCTTGGCATGTAACTACTTGATAATAAATTCAGCTAACATCATCTAGCTCCAGTTTCCTGTTATTAATGATTCCTAATTTGCCGGGAGTGAGTATATTAGAGACTTTGTCTTTAAGTAGAACTGAAACAAAATTGCAATACTGTTTTTTCCACATGTAACGAACACATTAGCATAGTCCCGAAATAAGGTTCACAATGATGGTATGATAAAAGGATGCGACGGTTGGGATACAAATAAAATGTCAGGTTACTCATTAGGATGTAAAAGAACGCTTACGGAATATCCGTCATCTCTGTGTTTTGATTTCGTACCGGGATAGTATTTTGTGGGTTCATTACACATGATAACAGTGATCCATTATTCGGGTTGGAATCGACAGTCGAAGTGGTACCTGGAGCGAAGAAGCAGGACATGTACATTTATTAGCATCATTGAGGTGAATTTGGAATTTGATTGTTATGATGGCTGTGATGAAAGTGAATACGTTTGGTATTTGCGATGAATGATACTGTAATTTGATGAAGAAAATTTGGTATAATCAAGCGCTTCAAGCAAACGAATAAGATGATAGAGATTCTTGATGAGCAAATAGATAAGTATAGAGACAATTTACCAAAAGGAAGGTATTTTTGGCTGATTACTTGGTAAATGGTAGGAATTGCTTTGAGTGTGTGGCACTTTTATTTTTAGCTTGGGCCTCAGGTAATTAGATGATATGAAATTAGTGCCCCTGAACATATAGTTTATTTTGCTTGTTGATCCTGTAACTCAAAACTTCTTTATTATCTCAAGGCAATGAAACATTCCATCCAAACTTAAGATTTTCACATTAAGGAGACATAGCACCTTCAAATCGGGAAAAAATGTTATTTTCAAAGGTTAGTTTTTAATTGAATAAAAAGGCATATCTTAATGAAACTTTGTACATACACTTTATTTGCCTTATACTACATAAAAATAACTTGTTAAAAAGTTTTGTGGCCCTCTGTCGTCTGCTACAATTTTTTTGAAAAAACACCAAAAAAACCTGGCGTGCACGATAACTGCCCTCAGAAAAGGCTGGGGAAAAAACACAAACGGGGTTTTTATCAGCATCAAAGCGGCCTTAGAATGCACTAAAAAAAAAATTTGGTTGAAAAATAACAAAATGGCGGTGTTTTTTTCGAAAATCGAGGTTTTTCCCCCAGAAATCGGTTATAACTAAAAAAAATTTAATGCCGATTTTTTCATCTGTAGTTCATTCTGAGCATTAACATGTGCAGATTAACGTGTTGAAATTTAAGAACGATTGGATAAATACATTTTTCTTAACCATGCACGCCAACTTGAAAAAGATTGTTTCGAGAAAATCGCGTTTAAAGTTAAAATTCAATATTTTTTGTAATAAATCTTACCGAAATTTAATCTGCGTTGCCTGGACCATACAGTATATCTTCCTCTTGCTCATACTCCTCCTCTTCTATAAATTTTTGCTCCCTTCGAGCAGTTCTGGCCTCTTTAGATGTCTGAGTCGAGTGTTTTTCCGCCTGGTTGATTCTTGCAGCATCTCTATTTTCTGCATGTTCCAGCGCACGTTGGCCAATTGTAATTCCCATGACATACATTATTTTCATGATAGCCATAAATCCTTCATTGAATGTACATGCAGAAATATTTGCAGCCATATTTATAATATTTTTTCCACAAAAAGTATGTTTGGGGACCAATTTCCAAATACAAGAATTATAGCTTTCGTTATTATTCTGCGTAAAATTGCCCAAGCAGCGCTTTAATAAATCTTCTGATGAAAAGTCTTCATAAATAGGCTTTAACGTTTCTTGTACCTCATCATCTAAAGGTGGAGGATGCTTGAAATTTTTTGAAGCATTACCACCAGCTGCCTCCACCTTGCGCCAGTTACACCAAGTCTTTTCTCCAACAGGACAATAAGAGTGTTGAGGATTCTCATCAGTTGACATTTTTTGGTAATATGCTGCCCAAATTTCCTTGCGCATGTTTTCAACCGAAGTGGAATTTCGTCGTATAGCTAGACCATAATATGTTGATAAATTTTTCATTAATTTTAATGTCAGTTGAACTTTTTTCGGACCTTTTTTTGCAGTTTCAACACTTTTTTTAGAAGCATCTCTTTCAGCAAATTTTGTTTGTTTTTTTGTCACGGCTAACTTTTGTTTTGCTTCTTTTGAAGGAGTTGACTCACTTATCTTTCTCTACACTTTGGCCTAAGTCGATGTAGCGGTATAGCGAAGTGAACGAAAATCATAGATAAAAATGACCTTGGCGCGCTTCGCTATATATGCTCACAATTTTTTTTTTTTAGAATTTCAATTTTATTTTATTAAAATCATGTTTTTAAAACTTCATTGTAATATATTCAATCAAAAAAAAAATCGATTTATAAAAATTTGAAGATGCTATGTCCTCTTAATTTGATTTTTTTTATCTTTGGAAGATGACTTGATACCAAATCAATTTTGAGTATATAAGTCCTACCAATTGCATAATATGTTTAGTTATTTCACATTTCCTTTTTGTAGATACACCTTTTATTTTCGTTTACCGTGTGCAGCATTGGAAACTTTTATTCTGTAATCTAAATGAAGGAAATGCATTTCAGTCAATTTATTAATATTTGCACTAACTTGCACAAACAAACATTCGAAAATAAGAAAAAACTTTCATCCGAACACGGTTTCGGCTGTGGCCAAAGTGATGTTTCGGACCTGAGCTTCAGTTCAAAATAGTCTAAATGAGACTAATTGAGACCCCTACAAATAAATGCTGTGCTGTCGCAATACCTTTTCTCACCACTATTTTACAGCTATACCATCTTATTGTCTCACTAATTTTACCAAAAAAAAATTGATACTTCAAGACTTCAGGTCAAAGCTTCTTCCTACACACAAGTAGCTGATTGAACTGAAAGGATTGGTTCAGCATACATGAACACTTTTTGACGATTTGGACAAATTTAGAACGGAGTATCTAGTGCAGTGCACGAAATCTAGGTAGTAGCATTAGTGGTCGCTGATTCAATAATGATAATGGTAATAAAATAGTATAATTCAGATAAGGGTAATAAATCATAGTCATTGAGCGACAAATCATAGATGTTTTTTCTGTTATGAATACTTTTTATTTTGCTGTCCTGTGGGACAGATGTAACCGGATTATAGAAAATTATATTGCTATGAAAACCATTTACAGTCCATATTTCACCGACTTGTAGGATCATGGGTACTCACAGTGTTAGCGATTGGTGTCAGAAGTTGAATTTCAGAAGCGTGCAATACGTAAGGAAGCGACTGGTAGTGAGGTGCTAGTGCGACATTTTTTTCGGAGTTTTCAAGCAAAACCAATTGATATTGTTTAAAAGATTCTTTTGAACCGATTGGACAAATAAGAACGTTTGGCATCAATAGTCTACAGACGATGGTGACATCCGGTTTTAGTGTGAGCATTTTCTTCCCGAAGCAGTTTTATAGTGAGTTGAAATGTTTGTGAATTGAAAACTCAACATTCTCTGACTCATTTTGTACTGGTCTTTTCAATTTCTTGGCCTCTTTATCTCCTGTTAGGCTGTCATATTAGATATAGATATTCGTTGAGAATCCAAGTTTTCTTTAAATTGCTGCACATTCGGGCCAATTACAAGGTTTAGTAAGTACATGATTTGTCTAGTGTATTATATCTATCATTAAATATAGTTGTTGTAATTTAAGATGCAATCTCAACCACTTTTGTGTCTAGACTTTCGTTATTACTTTGAGTGTATGCTTCTAAAGTGCCTTGTAACAAATCGGTATTAGTTAATCTATCGTCTGCCCGTTAATTACTTTCTAGACTACTATACTGCCGTCCTTAACATAAACCTTCTATCTGACATTTTTTTCAACTTTGAGTTAACACCGGATACATACTCTATGACATCATTCTACAAAATATGAAAAACCTATCTGATGTGCAAGTATGCGAAAATCAGTAATGAAAAACGCCCTTTCTTTATATTTGCATGCTGTAGAAAAACACAAATCATTGAATGTCTCGAAAGTTACTAAAATGTAGATAGAAGTTTTATGCTAAGCCCGGCAGTATAGGTTTTTACTAGCTGCTTTCAAGCTACCAAAAACATTTTTCTTTGAAAATTTTAGTTACTAACAAATGAATACAACAACATACATACATATCGCGCACGTGCTATTTACGGTAGAAAAGAAATTTAATATTTTCAAAGTTTAACATTCTAGAAACAATTATTCGCATAATCCACTGATTTTCGATTTTCAATACCGCTCACACACTTCTATTGATAGTAGTTAAAAGTTCAAGCACTATCTATTAATGCTGCTTAAAAGAAACAGCACCAAAAAATTTCTTTCTTGGTGCCACTAAATTGCACAAATTTCAATTAAAATTATATTTCCGTTTTAGCTGAATGTTAAGGGGCCCGGTAGCTCTGCTTGCTAAGGCGTCAGGCCAAAAAGCGGCGTGCTACGGGGCGTGCGGGTTCGAATCCCGCCAGTGCCATGGCTGCAAGTGTGAATGCATGTGATTGTCTATGAGGGTGGCAAATGGGCCGAAACTGGTGGCCTAATGCTGGCTGCGTTCCCGGCAGCCCTCTTCACTAACCTAACCTAACCTAGCTGAATGTTACAACTAAGCTCAATATTCGGAAACAATTAAAAACGGAATAGTCGATAGAAAAGTATAATCAATAGAAAAGTTCGTGCACAACAAATAGTCACAACAAAGTACAATCAATAGAAAAGTTCGTGCACAACAAATAGTCACAACAACACAATTAAACTGCCACAAATCTCAATGAATGATATATGCATACACACCTGGACCATATAATAGGTGTGAACAATTTTTTTTTTAAACAAGCTTGGCTTTTTTATATTTCTTTACTATCTCTCAAAAATTAAGTTAGTTTTCAACATAAACACACTTCATCGTAATAACAAAAAACAAAAAGCTTCATAGACTCTTAAAAAAAACTTAAAATATAGTAAATTCATAAAATACGCCAATTTTCATATGGCCAGAATAATAGGTGTTCCCAACAATTAACATTGAAATTTCGATAGTTAGGGTCTTTTTTTATACTGAATTCGTCAGGACGCATCTAATACCCTGAATATCCGCAATTGTTCTTGATGACTTCTGCAATTCTTCCGGGCATAGACGATATCAACTTCCGACAAGTTTTTACAGGAATATTGTACCAAACTTTTTGAATATTCTCCCATGACTGCGCTTTGTTTTGGCAACCGTCTTTGAAACTTCTCGTTTAAGTTCACCCCAAAGGTTCTCAATAGGATTGAGGTCTGGGGATTGACTTGGCTACTCAATGACGTCCACCATATGCTCTTGGAACCATGTTTTCACCAATCGAGATGAGTGTTTAGGATCATTGTCCTGCTGCATTGTCCACAACAGCGGCATATTATCCTCGGCATATGGCAGCATTATCGTATCCAACAAATTCCTGTACACGAATCTATTCATTATGTCATCAATCGATGTATCGGGCCTACTCCTTGCCACGAAAAACAGCCCCATACCATTATGCTGCCACCTCCGTGCTTCACCGTTTTTTTTTTTTTTTGCAAACCTAACATTTAATTGTTTTCCTTCCGGTCTACGAACGTTTCTTGCCGCATCATTACCAAAAATGTATCTTTGTTTCATCGCTCCAGAGGATATTGCGCCATATTTTTTCACCCTGCGATCCGCACCAGGTTTTATGAATCAACGCAAAGTTTTCCCTCGTCTTCAAATTTGCAGTTCTAAGCAGCGGAGCTTTCCGGGCAATCCTACCGGGTAGTCTTGCACTTACTAATCGCCGCCGAACGGTTCGTGATGATACCAAATTCCCAATTTCGCTGGTAATTGGCCTGGATGATTTGAACGGGTCGCGTTTAGCAAATGTAACTATACGATTGTCGGTCACTGGTGAAGTTTTTTTTAGGCGCTCCACGGGTTTCAATGGATTTTTCCTGTTTCAGAGCATTCGTTACCAACTTTTCAGACCGTCCAATTGATGTAGCAATGAATTTGTAGATTTCTCCCTCTTTTCGGAGCTGACAAGCAAGTCTTCTCTCCTCTACACTGCAGTGAGGTCCACGGCCCATCTAATATTATCACAATGTTATAATTGTACCTTCATTTAGTTTAATATCCTCAAAATCTCACCTTCGGCAACTATATAACTATTTAAATTTATTCACTTTAAATTTTTACCAGCACACACCTATTATATTGTCCAGCTCAATTTTGAATACCGAACAAAGAAACAATCTGCAATATTTTCCAAGAAGTAGTTTTATTGCGGGGATTCCCCCATTTCATTCAAAAAGAGTGCTACTCACTTGCCGTAGTGGTTTTTTGATTGCAGAACATATTGTCTAATTTTTTCTCTACATTTTACAAATTTTGGGGGTTCACACCTATTATTTTGTCCGGGTGTGTATATAATATTTTTGTTTTATACAGGGGCCTTCATTTAACACACCGCGTAAAAATACACAATTACGAATTATGTAAACTTACTATTTTAAATGACTTTCCTAAATATCTTTATAAATTAAAGCCTATGTGTTGTTCTGATGTATGAGCTATATTATCGTAAAGTTTAATTAAAATCCATTCAGTGGTTTTTGCGTGAAAGAGTAACAAACATCCATAAATCCATACAAACTTTCGCGTTTATAATATTAAGTGGGGGGATGAGATGTTCATAAGAAACCAAAGTTTCAGAAGCCTTCGTTTTCTGATACGAACAACTGGTACCTTCGCCAAACGAGCACTTGTCATGCTGTGTATTGATCACTTTTTATCAGTGGATATTATATAGTAATTAGTTGCAAATTCGCTCACTTCTTATTGCTATAAATTCAAAAATAGTTTGAATTTTGAAGTGGTTAAACGTTTGAAATATTTTCGAAAGGATTTATCCAACAAAAAAAATATTTTTTGAAAATTTCAAGATGATGTAAGCCCTAAAATATGAAGCCATCTAGGGAATTCCTCCTATAAAGTCCAGTTTTACATGACAATGAGATATCTTTAAAAAAAATGTATTTTCCGATTTCGCTATACTTTCCTCGAGCGCTTATTCCTTTATCTACTAAACATTTCTCTTTAATAGTGACCAATTTGATTCGGTAATCACTCTTTTAGATGATTAGATTTTTACTAATGTATTTCTAAATAAATTTAAGCTCCTATGGTATTTTCGTTGCAACAATAGTGCATAAATTGAACGCCTTTCAACCACAGACACCTATTCTCTACACTTGAAAAGCTTGTTTCGAGGACGCAATTTTCGCCTGATGTTATTTCCCTGAATATAAAAAAATACAAATAATAGCTATAAGAACGCCTTTTTCTAAATTTGTTTCATTTCTCAATTATTTCCCGTGATGAATTTGACTCTCAGCTTCTGATCAAATAATATTCAATCAACTAACTTCTAAGGCCATTAATATAATTTTACCAGTATCATGTTTAATCAAATATTAAATCCACAAAAACTTTTCCCAACAAACTTATTAATCATCCATCCGTTCCACCTTCATATCACGCATAGCAATAACAAAACTCAATCATAATTTCCATTCACTTAATTCGATCATTTCGATTTTCTTCTATTCTTTTCATATATTGACCGGGATTCCGATTCAACTTGACCAAATCGAATCAATACCATCACGAAATGAACTAATACTTTATGAATGGCGGAAAAACTACCCAACACCGAACAAACAACAGATGAATTCTGCGAAGAATATCCGCACAATCTAATACCCACACCTGGCTATTGGATTGAATGTTCGCGTCAGAAAATCTCGATGCCAAATCCTCATACGATTTGGGATGATAGCGAATCCGAACATGAAGAGTTCACCGAGAAACCATTGCGTACGGGCAGCTCGTCAGATGCGTATTTGGAGCGTGGCTGTAGCGATCTGTACGAGGACGACGAGGACTCCGAGGCTATACCCAGGTAAGTTGATATCCTGCTTCGAATCTCATAATTTCATTGATATGCCGGGACGCGTGGGTGGCAGCGGTAAGTAATACTAAGTGTTTGAACGTCACCCATGCGAAAGTATCTTATCGTTACGTTCGCGCCAGAAGATACAGATAACATCATATTAGCGACTGTTGTAGTAATGTAGCTTAACTCGTGCCGTGTTGAAACTGATGCGGCAAGAAATTTGCCAGCACGATTCGATCCCTCGCGGCTTAACACGTTCTGCGAAGTCTGCAGAGGTGAATCTAAGTTATTTATAGTCAGCAAACAATATGATATAATCGTGTTCACCAGTTACAACAATAGCACCGTTTTGCCAGAGCTCGTTCTCTATAACCATATATAAATTGAAATAATGAGATTATATGCAGCGACATATTCCCTATTCCGCTATCCACCATCATTTTCTTCCTACTCTCTATTATACTATACATGCACCAAATCATATCAAACTGTCCTCGTGTCCTTTGCTACTCGACTCCGAAAACCGCAACAACTTGATGCTTTCGATGCAAGCACGCTTGCGACTTTTTACTATATAGATTCTTTGTTTTGAACAATTTTATACGAATACTCAAGTCCTAGGAAAAAGACGGCCATCGAGGAGCAGTGGGAACAACAGCAAGGATTCGAGCTAACATCAGTCGAACAGGAAACGTACGAGAAATATTTTTATGGAACCGAACATTGGAACTATTTTACGACCGATGAAGATTTGGGTCCAGTGATTTTATCGATAAAACAGGAAACGTTAAATGGACGCGATCAATTTAGAATATTAGTTAGAGCTATATCATATACAGTACATGGACTGATACCGGCTTCATGCGTTTTTGCAGATAGGTAAGTATGAATCTCAATTTACTTTTTATTAGTTTGATATTAAGTGATAACTGGTTTATTGTTGAGCTGTGTTTTTTAATTAATATAATTAGATTTTTAATATTTCTTTGATTGGATGAAAAATATAGGTTAAGTAGGGTGATTCACCTAAAGTTTATAATGTCAAGTTGGTAATACTTGTTCTTTGTAATAAAAAAGTGCTGGCACCTCAAATCTATCCATCTTATAATACTGATATTTGCCATGAAGCCGTATCTCACTTAAAAGTATTTTTATTATAAACTGTTTGAATCAGCTAGATTCGTTCCTTCTCCTGAAGTCAAGAAAAGACACTCGAGCGTCTGAAGGCAAAGTGAGAATCGGGGAGATCTCTAATAGAGCAATGCCCCACATCATCGTTTTCTATCCAAAGACTAAGTGAAGTTAGTCTATGGGCAGAGCTCATCGCCCGCCACACTCTGAATTTGAAAGTCGAGAGGAGAAAGATTGAGAAGCGCATCAAAGGCCGCACTCGGAGTAGTGCTCATGGTACGACAGGTACCCAGGCACACAGTCCTACTTGCGAACAAAAGCTCTCTTGCACAAGTAAGCTTCACTTCCACGTGATATTTCTAGAGAAGTTTTTCGTGCAAGATTTCTCCAAAATATTTTACTTCATCTGAAAGTTTAAGAATTACATACTTCATATTAGGAAGCACTAGTTTTTTCAGTTTTCTTTTCCTGGTAAGCGAAACAAGTTTTGTCTTACCAGGATTCACTGTTAGGCCGTGCCTCGAACACCAACTGTCGATTAGAACCAATGTGCGCTGTGTATTTCTAACATTCCACATTTAAATCTTTACTGACTGCTATTGTGTTCATGTCATCAACATATGCCTGCGCGTGCAGCCGTTCTCGTTGCAGTTCTTTTAGTAGGGAGTCAACCAGCATACTTCACATGAGCGGTGATACCCCCTTGAGGGCATCCATCAGTCGCCCCCGTTCTCATGTAGCAGTCGCATCAAGCTCCTGCCAGCAATAATCTCTGCGTCAGCATGGCTATGGCATATATCCACTTAACTAAGGGTACAGCCAAGTCGGAGCAAAGAGACCGTCGAGCAACGAAATCGTTATGAATCGATCTCGTCGCCACTACCACATTCCTGCTTTGGTCGATGGAAATATATTTTTTATTTATTTTATTTTATTTTATTTTATTTATCAACCAAGCAAGGTACAAGTAACATAAACAGTAAAAAAAAGCAAAGTTTTAATTTACGAGTACATAGAAACAAAACGAAAAATTAAATAAAATAATTAACAAAATAAATCAATAATAAATTAATAAATAACAAATAAATAAAACATTGTCATATAGCTTAGGATTAAGGGTTGCGGATGGCTTGGAAAAGGGAGGATTTGAAGGATAATTTTGAGACTGTTGGAGAATACAGATTACTTATGCTATTGAATATCTTGCAGCATCTATTTATCGGCTCATTAGCTGCGTAAGTAGTGGAGTGTGGATATTCCTTAAGTAAACGGGAGGACCTGGTATTTCTTACAGGGTTATTCAACACCATTTTGCTATTCAGGAATTCAACTTTGATGACGCCTCTAATGACGTCAAATGTGAAGCAGGCCGAAATCATCTTTCTTCTAGATGCAAGTGTTAATAAGTTTAGATGACCCAGTCGAAACTCATAAGGAGGAAGGGTATTAAAATCGTAAGGGCTGTATAGTTCTCTCAATGCGAAAAGTAAGAATTGCTTTTGTATGGACTCGAGTCTGCTACTGTGGGTTTCAAAAGCCGGATTCCAGCAAATGGAAGCATATTCGAGAATGGGGCGTACAAGAGAGGTATATAAGGATCTTGTGACCCACAGGTTACGAAATTCTTTGGCACGTCTTTTGATGAAGCCTAGCTGTTTGTTTGCACGGGAAAGTATTTTATCATAATGCAAGGTGAAGCGGAGTCGCTCATCCAAGACAACACCAAGGTCGACAACGTTATCAACTCGAGCTAACAAATTATTCCCGAGGAAGTATGTGTTATGTGAGACGGTGCATTTTCGGGAGAAACTTATAACTTGGCACTTAGCAATGTTGAGAGAGAGCTTGTTTTCATTGCACCAATGGTCAAGTGAATCAAGTTTGGATTGGAGAAAGAGTGCATCGGATTTAGATTTAATGATATGATAGACTTTGAGATCGTCGGCATAAAGTAGATGAGGTATATTTGCTAGGGCGTCAGATAGGTCAGAAATAAATATATTAAAGAGAAGTGGGCCAAGATGGCTACCTTGTGGTACACCAGAGGTAGCAGAGATATTTTTCGATAAGAGTCCTTGAAATTTTACCAGCTGAGTTCGATTTCCAAGGTAAGAAGTCAGCCAGCTAAGCAAAGATCCACCAAGTCCGAATTTCAGTAGCTTTAGAATTAAGGTAGGGTGGTCAACTGTGTCAAAAGCTTTACTAAAGTCTGTATAGACTGCGTCAATTTGGTATCCTTTCTCCATTTTACATAGGACTTCTGAGATTAGGACTGTCAAATTTGTGGTAGTTGAGCGACCTTTTCTAAAACCATGTTGTTGCTCGTTCAGACGGGAGTCAACAAGTGGAGAAAGTTTATCGTAGACAATCTTTTCAAAAAGTTTCGGAATAGAAGATAAGATGGCAATACCTCTATAATTTCCGATACAGCGTCTATCACCATTTTTGAATATGGGTGTGACATATGAAAGTTTCCAACGGGATGGGAAAACTCCAGACGAAAGTGATCTGTTGAAAAAGATATGAAAGGGAGTTATAAGCTGCTCTACACATTTGCGCAAGAAAGTTGGAGGAAGAAGATCTGGCCCTGGACCTTTGTTGCAATCGAGTTCCGAAATGGCTTTACGTATTTCGTCACGTGTAATTTCTAAGTGGCTGATAAAAGCTGTAGCAGTGGAATGAGAGGAAGGGAGATGTGAGTTTGATGAGTCAGGAGCAATAAAAATATTCTGGAAATTATCTGCGAATAAATCACAAATCTCATTAGGAGAGGAAGAAGTGATATCATTAAAGAACATCGACGATGGATAACCAGTAGTTTTTCGCTTCACATTTACAAAATCATAAAATTTTTTCGGGTCGCGGATTATATTTTCACCTGTTGCCTTAATGTAATTGTCATAAGCCTCGTGAGACTTCGCCAGAAATTGCTTAGCAGTTTCATTATATTCATCCTGAATAGCAGAACTAACGTCGATATTGTTTTTAATCCGTTTATAAAGTTTATTCCTTCGATTTCGCAAATGCCTAAGGTCCCTATCAAGCCATGGCTCAGACAGTTTCTTCTTTTTTTTTATCTTAGGTACATATCTTTCAACGGCGTCAAATATATTGTCATAAAAAATGGAAATGGCTTCCTCAAGATCTAACGTTGAAAGAGTATTCGGCCAATCTATAGAGTCAAGGTGATGGTGAATGCTTTCATAATTAGCATTAAGAAAGTCATATACAATTGAATTATTGTACGCTCTAAAATAAATAGAATCAGAAGTGGGAAGTTCAACTGATAGTGCAGTGTGGTGTAAACTATTTGAAAAAAGATGTTCTGCATCATCAGTTGGACTTACCACTACCTCGTCATAGGCGTTTGTAAATACAAGATCCAACCAATGACCGTTTTGGTTGGGAGTTGGAGAGACTTGCTGCAAATCGTTGCCATAAAAAGTACTCGCAAGGTTGAAGTCATTGGAATCTGAGAGGTTAACAGGGAGAAGAAATGCGTCGTTTTCATCGGGGATAAAACGTAAGTTGGGACGATTGAAATCCCCTAGGAATATTATTTTGTCTTTTTCATTCAGAGATGTTGTAATGGAAGATATTAATTCACAGAAATGGTTGTAAACTGATTCGTCCGATCTGGGTGGGATATAGGCCAAACTAATGTAAAGGAAATTGTTATTCAAAGAAACACGAATAACAAGGTGTTGGAACAATACATTGGGGGTGATGTCAATAATCTCACTTGAAATAGTGTTGCTAACCGCCAGTAAAACCCCACCGCCTCGCGATTGACCTGTGGAAGAATAGTCGCGATCATTTCTGTAAATTGTCCAATTGCTATCAAGGATCTCTTCATTCTTATGGGAGTCATTTAGCCAAGTTTCAGTGAAGGCGAGTAAATTAAAGTGGCAGGATTTTGCGTCAAGATATAATTTATTCAATTTGCCTCTCATACCACTGAACCGTTTGAGCGCGTTGCTTGACTCGATGATCTTGTCACTCTAAGACAACATCCACGGCATGAGCTTCCGCAGCTTCACATTGCTCCACAGAGAGCGCCTAGTCAAAGGCCCCTTCAATGTCCAGATTAAGCCAGTAACCTTCATTTGCTGTAAACACAAAACAGTGGCATTGTCGCAGCGGCGCCGCAGAGGGACGCGTGAATGCCGCAGTTGAATTTGGTGAACCACAATGCAGCGACAATGTTGCTGTCAATGCAACCAAGGCACCAACCAAATTCATTTTTTTTTCTTTTGTATTTCTAAATCCTGTTGTACGAGGATTAGGTTGGCTTATCACAATACATATCAGCCATCGCTTGTCTATTCCACCAGACCATTCAACCTAATTCAAGTAGACTTAATTGAAACTAGTGATGATGCCAACCTACGGTTGGTATCACCGCTAGCGGTGCGGCAAAATTAGAAATTTGGTAATTCTGCCGCTGCCGCAAATTCGGCCACAGGTATTGTGGGTATTACCATACAAAACAGTGCATTATAATTTTTTGACTGCGGTTTGCCGCAACGCACTGCGGCAAATCGCTGTATTGTGATTAACCTAATTCTTTCTGTTTTTTGTCGGCTCTTGAAAAGATCCAGTGCGGAGTGGGACCAATGATGGGCGTTTTAGGGCGCGATGGGCGCTTTATCTCTATACTCCCATACCCAGGAATCTATAAAAGCTTCAAACTTTTCTGTGCCCGTGATTCATATAGAGTCTCCATTGATTCGAAGAGTACAGCTAAATTTATGTGATCGGGGCTGGTAACTTTAAGCACTGCCAGAATTTCTGACAGGATCTTAACTCTTACACTTATGTGTACTTTATCATTATTATATGCGTGGCATTAAGAGTAACAGATGGTTGTTTAGGGAGGGAGAAATGGATTTCGTAACCGGCACCTGCTATCTCTGCTTTAGCTTCATAATCTATCTTTGAGACATTCGCATACCACATTTGTGCCTCTTTGTGCGAGGAAGTATATCATCCTCTCATTTGTTCGTTGATAGAATTGAGACCTTGAACCTTTTCCCGAAGCTTACTTTAGATCAAAAATTGATATTGAGGTGTTGTTATTTCACCTCAAGTGACGTTTTCGATCTGTTGCCTATTCTGAGAGTCACGTGAAGTGACGAGCGTCACGTAAATTAAGATTTTCAGTCACTTGATAATATCAAGTGACTGTGGTCAGAAATGATATAAATTTATATTTTGAATAAAAAGAAGAAGGATTTTCACGAAGTTTGCATCGTGAACCAAAAAAAAAGTAAACAAATCTTATTTTGAAGATAATGCGGTTAAACTCAACTACGTGCTCGCCATAGCCGTTTTCTAATCAGTTTTTGGCTCGTATGTTTGTTATTTTGTAGCTTTGTGTCAATTTTTGGGGAGTTTTATGTTTGATTGGTTGTTTTTGTTTCTGTCGCTTTGAAAATGCAGATGGCATTGATACATGTCAATCATTTCACGCCAATTTAGTATGAGCAGCTAATTTTTTCGAGCTAAAAAGAGACATTTGGTGTTTGAATTTGAAAATTGAATTGTGCAAATGTGTTTCCAATAAGAAAATCGATCGGAAATTGACCTGTAAAGTACCAGTTTTAAAAAATAAAGGGTTGCACTGAGATACTCGTGAAGTTAAATTTTTACAAGTCTCCATTATCTCGTCATTCTTTCGAGCGAAAATTTTAACAATGGAGAAAAACAGATGCACAGCTTATTCCTGACGGATAAAATGTGAAGGATATCAATTTTTGATCTATTTTCTAATTGGAAAGACAAGCGACAATTTGAATGCCTTATTGGACTGATGAAAAGTCATCCACAAAGCCTGAAACAGCACAGCGAACACATAAAAACCACTTCTTACTAATCACTATATTTATAATCTTGTATAGCAAGTTTAAGTATACCTGATACACTTGTAAACACCGTCCGTTTTTTATTTCCCAAATCATTTGCTTATCCCTGGAAATTTCCTGTTTGCGTTCGATTTTCCTTACTTTCTATTTGACTTTTATTTTTTTAATAATTCCACTCCCTCCAAAGTAACCCGAACTTGTGATATAAAGGTATGAAAAGTTTGTGCGCGCCAACGATGTGCAAGCCGTCCCCCATCTAAGTACTGACCAAGCCCAACACAGCTTAACTTCGGTGATCGGACAAGAAACGGTCGATGCCAGTGTGCTATGGACGTGGTGAACTTCGAGCGATGATAAATTTCAATGACATTATAAATTTCAAACGCTCAAGCGTTGCCATTCAAACACAAATTCATAGTCACCTCACCTAGAGTCATGTCACGTGACTCTCAGAATACCGATTCGTAAGTGACGTGACTTTCCAAGTGACGTGAGATCTCACGTGAGATGACTCTCAGAATAGGGCCCCTTAATTTTACTGATTTTTTACTGTAGGTATATTTTAGGCTGACAGCTTGTTTGGCCGCTTCTTTAATCTTGAAGAGCAGTGGTTCAAGGTTTAGAAGGGTCTCCATCCTTGGCCATTAGATGTTGGCTACTAATATTGGCCATTAAATGACATGCACTCGTTCATTTGTTTGTTCTATTTTGCAAAACATAGGTATTGTAAAATCTTCGGATACACGCACTAAGCAAAATCAGTGTCTTTCAAGCTTGTGCAAATTCTAGTAATTCTAGTGCAATTTGGTGTCTCAATGACGATCAGGCAGAATCGTATTACATATTTTTTGGGCATTTTCATCTACTCCATACCTATAGGTGGAAAAGAGTCTAGAAGAAGGGAAATCATTCAGAAGCCTTTGTTAGATTTATAGCATTTTCTCTTTATAGCTTCGAGAAGCATTGAAGCCATTTTAGTCACGGTTTTTTCAAAAGAATGTAAAATTAATTATTCGCGTACTACTTTTCTTACACTCCCCTTCTAAAGTACTTCTCGCTTTGCTAAATTGATTCCCAACCAATTTTTGAACTTTCCAGCATGCTAATCAGGCTGCAGTAAGACTACATCCTGGGTCTATTGTGCCCCCTCTTGACGAGACATTTTTTTATGTCCCTAATGGAGAGAAGATCAGAGACAAGAAACTCTAATCCTCATCTTGCTAGTACTGAGCAGTATTTCTCCACAGTATCTGCGCAAATTGCTCCGCTCCTTACTTATTCTGTGGAGATTCTTTTTGCCAGGAAGGTGACCTATAAATGCTTCATATAGGGCTCTTTTCCACTTTTGCAGAGAGCCCCTGAGTCTTTTACTCTTTTCTTATCGAAGCCAAGATATTTCCTCGAGTGTTTCCAACTCTCAAGATTAGACAGTAGCTTAAGATCCTTTTTCTGCTCCATTTTTTTGATTTATTTGTCCGCGTCTACCAAAGCTTCGGTATGGAGTAAAGCCTATGAAGGGCATTCTAGCTCCTTCTTTCGCCTTGATATCTTGGTTTCGCTGGTGCCTCTCTTGGCCGGGGATCCGTATTAACTCGAGGCTGTTCTGTGCCACTATTTTATGTAGAGACTCCATCATCTTTGAGATTCTAGCTGAATTTTTGTGATCGAGATTAATAGCCTTGATAACAGATAGGCTATCCGATAGGATCTTAACTCTGACCATTTTAGTCTGCACTATTTTCATTATTTGTGTGGCTATAAGTATGGCTGATAGTTGTGAATTGGTGGTCTCCTTTGGGAGAGGGGAATGCACTTCGTACTTGGCTTCTGTGATCCTTGTTTTTACACCACAATTCATTCTTGAGCCATCCATTTGTGCCCCTTTGTATGAGGTGGATGGACCATCCTCCCGTTTGTCCTTTGATTGTATTATGCCCGAGAGCCTCTTCCCGATGGTTGCTTTGGTTTTTATTTGATCACTGAAACTCGTCGATTCCATTCCATAATGTCTTTCAGGATTCTAACGTGGCTTTAGGTCTCCTGATTTGTACATGTACGCTAACAACCTGTTTTGCTGCTTCCTCCTGAATTTTGGTTCTAGTTTTAGAAAGGCCTCCATGTCTGCTGTTGACGTGTAGCTCATTGCTCCTGTCATCAGCAGGCAGACTATCCTTTCAAGCTTGTTGAGACTATTAACAGCAGTTTTTTTGTGTTGTTTTCTTCCAAAACACTGCAGCTCCATATAAGATGATAGGGCTCACCATTTGTTTGTTTGCCCAGATTGTCTGCCTTGGAGATAGTCCCCAATTGCATCCATCATTTGTTTTGTCACCCAGAGTGTGTTAATGGCTTTCTTTGTCGTTTTGTTTAGATGATCGTCCCACGTGAGTTTCTTATCTTAGTAGATTCCTAGATATTTTACCTCTTTTTACAGATATACGGCTGTGTCCCTAATTTTTAGGGCTTCTATCTCTATTTTTCTTTTCCTGGTAAATGGTACTATGCTATTCTTTTGAGAATTTATGAAGGGTTTTCCATTGTGGATGTCAAATTATCCGAATGTGAGCCTCATCTCATGTCATCTGCGTTTGGAAAGAGGTACTTCCTTACAGTTGAGGGTTCCAAGAAGATCGTCCCCACGGATATCTTCTCCTTTTTCTTGTCCTTATCGTTGCTGGTGCCAGCTTCGCAAATACACCTTGGTACCTCAGTTTAATCGCCCATTTCAAGGCCTCTCGAGGGACTTCTATCTTCTGAAGTACATGGTCCATTGAGTCGCTTCTTGCATTATCAAAGGCTCATTCTATGTCTAAAAGCACATAGTGCGATTTTCTTACCATCCAATGCTTTTTCTTTATTTGCACCATGTACCATCTATTATTTAACTTGCCCTTTAGGTAGGCAAATTGAAATTAGTGTAGAGGCATCTTCATTAAGCAGCTTCTTCATAGTCGTTGATATGAATGATGTGAGGCTGATTGGACTGAATGATTTTAGAAGGTCGGTCAATTTGTTGTCGCCCTTGGGGATGGCTCACGACAGAGCTGCTCCGCCGGAGGAGGTTGTTAAACTCACCGCGGAGACACTCAAGAGGAAGGAATTGCTGCTCGTGGGGGCGGATGCGAACGCGCACCACACAGTATGGGGCAGCAAGGATATTAACGATAGAGGTGAGTCTCTACTCAGTTTTATAATTAACCATAATCTAGTCGTAGCAAACCGAGGAAATGCCCCTACCTTTAGGGGACCTTGTAGTGAAAACGTGCTAGATATAACGCTGCACAATGACTCAAACGAGCAGTTAATAGAGAATTGGAGGGTCCTTGAAGGCCCATCATTTTCTGACCACTGCTACATCAGTTACTCTTTAAAATTCAATGTAGCTCGTAATTACCGACCGTTTCGCAATCCCAGGAATACCAACTGGCTAAACTTCGAACGGGAGGTGACTAACGGCTTAGGCCCTCCTCCGAGGATTGGCAGCGCAGCTGACTTGGAGGCCGCGGTTAACGTACTCACGAGTAAACTCGTTAAAGCTTTTGCACGGTCCTGTCCCCAAGTCCGCCCGAGGCGCAAACCCAAGCCACCCTGGTGGAACAGGGACCTGAGTTGTCGCAGACGGCAGGTTCGTGAACTGTTCAAGTTAGCCAAAGCAGCTGACTGCAGGGAATGCTGGGACGAATACAAGGACGTTCTTAAGCTTTATAAATCAGAAATTAGGAAAGCCAAATGGAGCTCTTGGAAAGAGCTGTGCGGTAGGATCGAGACCACATCGGAAACGGCGAGACTTAAAAAACTGCTGGCTAAACGCCCTGTCACGCCTAGCCTGGTATGTAAGCCGGATGGGGAGTGGACAAGCAACGGCTCGGAAACGCTGAGGGTCCTCGTAGACACTCACTTCCCGGGCTGTTTGGATGAATCCTCCCCCTTCACCGGTCAACAGGCGTCCGATCTACATGACACAGAAGGCATTGACGAAGTTGTCACCAAGCCGAGGCTTGTCTGGGCAATTGGCACCTTCAAGCCCTTCAAGTCCCCTGGTCCGGATGGGGTCCTACCGGCCATGCTCCAAAAATCAGGTGCGCTCACCGTTCCTTGGCTCACACAAATTTACAAAGGCTGTCTAGCACTAAGCCACGTGCCTGCAGCCTGGAGGAACGCTAAGGTTGTATTTATACCCAAGGCAGGTAAAGTCAATCATGCTTACCCGAAGGACTACAGGCCAATTAGCCTGACTTCCTTCCTCCTTAAAGTCCTCGAAAGATTACTAGATCTCCACATCAAGCAAAGACTTGGATCTCAAACTCTATCGAGAGCCCAAAACGCGTACATGAAAGGGAAGTCCGTTGAAACGGCTCTCCATAGAGTAGTCCTTGAAATAGAAAAGGCACTCAACTATAAAGAATACGCTCTGGGAGCCTTTCTAGACATTGAGGGCGCTTTCAATAATGTGCACACAACAGCCATTATGGAGAGCCTCCACGCAACTAACACCCACCCCGCTGTTCGCAGCTGGATAAGCAATATGCTTAAACAAAGGCATATAACGGCTGAGTGGGCGGGGTCACAAATCACCAGGCAGGTTCATAGAGGTACACCGCAGGGAGGAGTTCTATCCCCTCTCTTGTGGAACCTGGTCATAAATACAATTTTGGACAAGTTGAAGCGCAAAGGACTTACGGTTGTGGCCTATGCCGATGACATTGCTATTTTAGTCTCAGGCAAGTTTCCGCACTCCCTCGGCCAGCTCATCGAGTATGCTCTGGGGCTGGTTGAGGAATGGGCAAACACCGTGGGCCTCGGCATCAACTCCAATAAAACTGATCTCGTGCTTTTCACTAGGAAGTACAAAATCCCTGAATTGGCCCCAATCAGGTTGAGCGGCGCCAGTCTCAAGTCACATACTAAGTACTTGGGTCTTATTCTGGACAGCAAGCTCACCTGGAAGGCGAATTTAGAGGAGAGAGTTAAGCGGGCAAGCAATGCGATTTACGCCAGCAAGAGAGTACTGGGTAAAACGTGGGGCTTAAGCCCTGCTTTAACGCATTGGATTTATATGGCGATAGCCAGACCTATACTGGCCTACGGATGCTTGGTCTGGTGGCCAGCTGTAAATAAGGCTACCTTTGCCAGCATGACGAATAGAGTTCAGCGGTTGGCGGCTCTCTGTACCACAGGTGCCTTAGCCTCGACTCCTTCGTCTGCACTGAACGTCCTGCTTCATCTGCCTCCGCTTGATTTCTTCGTTAAGGGCGCAGCTGCAAAAGCTGCTGTCAGGCTTAGGGAATCGGGACACTTCGAGTCACGATCCTTCGGTCACAGCAGTATTGAGCGGGGGTACGCAGGTAGCACCGACTACTTGGTCCCCACTCTGTGCTTCGAGCGGGGATATCAAGCGATTGTGGGGGATGGGCTGGAGTGGAATCAGCAAAGGGGCGCAGCAGCTCTTAGCATCTACACTGACGGCTCTAAAACGGCTGCCGGAGTGGGTGCTGCAACATGTTCTGCAGATGCAACTATTGAAGCAGCTTTCAGGCTTCCTAACCACTGTAGTATTTTTCAGGCGGAGGTTTTTGCAATACGTAAAGCCGCAGACCTAGCACACGCCAGAGATACCACAAGTGAGGAAATCAACATCTTTACAGACAGTCAAGCAGCGGTCAAAGCTCTGATGTCTTACACATACAAATCGAAGTGTGTACTGGACTGTATTCAGGCCCTGAACAGACTGGGCAACCACAGTAGAGTCCGAATTTTCTGGGTTCCTGGTCACAAGGGCATTGAAGGAAATGAGAAGGCGGATGCACTAGCCAAGCACGGAGCTAGCCTTCCCCTGTCAGGATCGGTTGACATTTTAACTCCAATCCAAACGATCAAATACTCTATCGACTCCAATATGATGCAAGGTGCGATGCGCAGATGGCGTGCAACTCAGACCTGCAAGCAAACCAAAATCATGTGGGGGTCATACAATCACGCAGCGACCAAGTTCCTGCTCGATTTAACGCGGACTGACTGCAGGCGGCTGGTCGGTGTCATAACTGGCCACTGTCTTGTAGCAGCTCATGCCATGAAAATGGGGCTCCTAACCAGCGACACCTGTAGGAAGTGTCAAGAGGCGGGAGTCCCCGAAACAGTCCAACACCTTCTGTGCCACTGCCCGGCACTGGGGAAAACCAGGCAACGCTGCTTCGGTGAGCCCTGGCTGGTGGATCTATCACATGTGGCGGAGCAGAGGCTGAAGGACATACTGCAGTTCGCAAAAAAGTCCGGGGCCTTCGATGGCCGTTTGGACTGAACTTTCTCCGGGTCCATTTATCTGGTATCGCTACGGACCAAATGGGTCTATGTGTGGCCATGTGCCAGCCAGTTGAACCTAACCTAACCTAACCTGGGGATGAGCAGAACCCGCAGCAGTATCCACGATTTTGGTATGTAACTGAGTTCCAAGCTCGCTCCAAATATGTGCACTAGAATGGTATTTAGCTAATCCGTGACTATTTCTAGCAGACCTGCGTATATTCCATCTGGTCCTGAAAATTTATATGGTTTGAAGTAGTCTCTTGTCCATTCAACCTTCTCAAACGTGATGATTTGTTTAATCAGAGGTGAATCAGATGTCTACGTATATTCAAATTAGCTCAGGATATCGAGATAGAAAATATAACAAAATATGTAAAGATTATTCTAAAATATTGGTGTATTCTCAAATAAATAAACAAAAAATATAAAAACAAACAAAAATTTATAGCTAAATATATGTGCATGTATTAGAAGAAAATTTCGAAATGATGTTCATGTATCACACGTCTTCATTATCATCATCATGCACACATAAATATCGTGAATTAATGGCCAAAATTAATTATTGAAAATTCCTGTTTGATGAATTTTGTATGAAATCGAGGGTTTGCGATTTGATTTTAAAAAGAATTGTGTGCTTATTGCCCAAGCAAAACATGATTTGGCCTAGGATTCGTTATCCCTCCATGTGGAGTCCTAAGTAGTCCTTTATGCCCTCGGTCATCTTTTGGTAGCTCATTCTTCATAGAAATACCGATGTTATCGGTCAAATCAAGCATAAACGCTTCGAGGACCGTAGGAAGGTCTGGGCCGAAGAATTATCCTGTGAAAATTTGCCTAGCAAATGTGTGCATGATGATGATAATGAAGACGTGTGATACGTGAACATCATTTCGAAATTTTCTTCTAATACATGCACATTTATTTAGCTATAAATTTTTGTTTGTTTTTATATTTTTCCAATAATTTTCAGGTTTTTGTAATCGTCTGCTTTCACTTCTTCCTCAGCCTCACCACTGCTCCTAATCTAAGCAGCACTTCCAGTGTATTTCCAAAAGTAGTCGTTATCCCTCCATGTGGAGTCCTAAGTAGTCTTTTATGCCCTCGGTCATCTTTTGGTAGCCCATTCTTCATAGAAATACCGATGTTATCGGTCAAATCAAGCTTAAACGCTTCGAGGACCGTAGGAAGTTCTGGGCCGAAGAATTATCCTGTGCGATAGCAAGACAATCCTGGGTTCAGGCCGCGTCGCACCAGGCAGCTATTATGTTTAACTCGTAGTGTATGTGTTTGTACGTAAAGTTTGGGCGTTGGGTTCAAAGATTTTTAGAAAAGAGAAAAAGAGTGGTAGCACCCGGTGCATCTTTCCTCGTATATCTGACCGACCTCTTTGGTTGACTGAAAGGGTATATTCCGGTTCATCGAAGGAAGAAACATTGACTGAAGCATCACAGCGGGCCTCTTTTGTTCCTACGTTTGTCTGTCGGGAAGTCTCTGTCGATCGGCAGACACTTCAACCTACTTAAAAGTGACCTCGCTACAGCTTTGCTTCTCAAAGATCTTAGAAACTCATAGTTCTTTGAATATTTTACACAGGCTGTTGTTCAATTTAGTTTGATCTGATACTTCGAGGAGGTCTATCAAATACTTGTAACTTATTCGAAATATGTGTCAAGGTAGGACATCAAATATGTTTACTTATTTGCTTTTTAATATGACTTCTAATCCAAATTTTTTATTATTTATTTTGAATATGAAAAAAACATCTATAAGATAACAAACCTACTAACTTCAACATTTATACATGTTTGTTTTTACTACTATTCTTTTCTTCAATATATACTTTCAGATATAATCGCGAAGAAGTAGTTAGATCCTTAGGTAAAGAAGTTAATTTAAACCCACCATTAACCCTAGGACAATTACCAGACACACCGGAGGAACTTTTAAAATTAGATCAAGTAATATTCTTTTGAATTGTTTCAAAATCATTGAAACATATAATCTAAGTGGTGATATGTGTGCATGATGATGATAATGAAGACGTGTGATACGTGAATATCATTTTAAAAATTTTTTCTAATACATGCACATATTGTTAGCTATACATATTTGTTTGTTTTTTATGTTGTTTTGTTTATTTATTTGAGAACACACCAATATTTTAGAATAATCTTTACATATTTTGTTACATTTTCTATCTCGATTTCCTAGGTTAATTTGAATTCATTTTGATCTTTCGTTCTGGTCTGCTTATACTATTTTTACTGAATTTTTGGAATTTTATTTTTTATTTCATGTTTTGCTTGGGCAATACACAATTCTTTTTAAAATCAAATTACAAACCCTCGACTTCATACAAAATTCATCGAACATTAATTTCCAATAATTAATGTTGGTCATTAAATTTACATTAAATATTCAATCACTTCTATTTTAGTCATATGTATGCTTGTTTAAAAAATCTGAGTATGAGTTTGTGCCTGAATTTGAAATGTCTCAATAATAATTTTTACAATTCATATAATTCAATGAATTAGTTTGAATATTTCCCCTTGTCTGCAATAAATTCTGTACATACAAGAATTCTCGTACCAATGCATCATGAAGACCTCTGCACAACATCTAATATTTAATTCTTGGTAATTTCGTCACGTTTTCATCCGATATTTTTTTAAAAGCAACAAAAAGTATCTAAACATACAAAATCAAATCAAAGAAAAACAAAATCTAACTACCTACATCATAGTGTGCCTACATCTCTGCATAATGAACTTCTTTATCATTTTTGTTCTGTGGTTATGTGAAAGAATCAAATCGATTGACTGTTAAAGAATTTTCAGGTTTTTATAAAATCGGAGCTCAAAGTAGGTGTTATATACGTTAAAGAGAATCAATACACCGAAGAGCAAATTTTAGACAATAACGATAATTCACCATTGTTCGAAGAATTCCTACAGCTCTTAGGTGATAAAGTTCGATTACGTGGTTTCGATAAGTACAAAGGTGGCCTTGATACTGTTCATGATTTAACAGGTAAGTGATAATTTTTAATTATATTAAATTGAATTCTATCCAATTATGTTTGACCACATTGCATGAAATTGAATTTAGTTCTGTTAAAAATGATTAAAAATACGAACAAATTAATTAATTCAACGCGCCATGAATACTATAATGTGAATTATTTATCGTAATAAATATCGCAATGATCCGTAACTAGGCAAATCATATTTATAAATTCAGAAACAATAAATTGACCAAATTTATATACTAAATACAACTATATACCAAATTTAATAAAATTCACCAAACGTTTTTTTATATGTGTATTCATCATAACACTACGGGTTTTTTCATCCCGCGTAATAGCTTTAAAATAAATATTCGGACAATATACTAAAAAAAAATCTCCTTGTGTATAAATTGAAAAATTAATACTGTATTCATAATTAAATCATATACAAATATAAGAATATTAAAGAACAACAAACAAATTTGAATTATAAAATTTTTAAATATTATTTATTCGTAGGACTTTATTCAGTTTATACAAATTGGCGTAATATCGAGATCATGTTTCACGTTTCAACGCTACTACCCTATGAAAAACATGATCCGCAGAAATTACAACGTAAACGTCATATCGGTAACGATATCGTGTGTGTTGTATTTTTGGAAGCTGACAATACACCGTTTAGTCCTGCTTGTATAAAAAGTCATTTTCTACATACGTTTATATTGGTAAGTATTGTTGAATCATGTCTATGGTTGAATCTCTCTGTTCTGAGATTGTTGATAAAACGAAGTGGGTTGGTTTTTGTTTTGTTTTGGAAACATATACAAATTTAGTTATTGGTAAAAGTTTTATATATTATATATATTTGAAAATATTATTTTATTCTTACATTACATACTAGCAGCTCATTATCTCTTGGTTTCGCCGTTGTACTTTTCGCTTTCACTTGCTGATTTTGAAGAATATATTCTTTTTTCGACTGGGATGATTCCGCTCAATATAAAACTATTGTAATAATAAGTCATCTACGATTCACAGATGCGGATGTGGACAACCTTGAAAACATTCAAATTCATTCTTTGATTCAACTTGTTTGCGCAAATGCCCCTTCTGGCATTTGAAAAAATGGGTGATCCTCAGGTAGATATGAGCAAAGGCACTGCCTTGTTTTTCTTCCAAAGGAGGCGAAGAATTGTTTCCTTGTCTTCATCAAATCTACAACTCCGGCAGAGATTGTTATAATAGCCCAGTGAAATTCGACATAAAAACGGCGAAACTTCGGGGAAATTAGGGGAAAGCTGAATTTTGGAGTGAACCATGATACTGGCGTGTTGAACAAAATGTCAAAAGTCCCCATCGATCCCATACGGGGTCAATGTGACCCCGTGACCGTAACTTTTCGGAGCACACTTTTGTTTGCTCACATGTTTTTTTATGGGCCTTTTAAACATAGAAAACAAACTCACAAAGATTCCAAGTCGAAATAAAAATCGGATAATATCAACATGCCGTTGAGAAAGTGGATACTGTGAGTTACAAATGTTTAGACCAATATATCTCAAAAACGGTTATGGTTACAAGAAAAAGTTCTTGAATCTTTTGTATTAAAAATTTTTGAGCTACAAATTTGTCATACATTGTTTTTCTGTAAACGATACCGTTACTGAGATATTTAGGAAAGCTCACTTTTGGTGACCTTTGACCCCGTGTAAAAAGTAACGCAGCACTCGGATCACACACCAAAATTCAGCTTTCCCCTAATTTTTCCGAAGCACCATGTTAAACTTCCCCGGACTAAAGAGATACCCGTTTGCAGCGCATGTTCAATCAAGCAAATCGACCCCCTTTCTCATTCAAGCAGTTTTTCAGTGCGACCAATTTAATAATTTTTACATAATTGCCTTACGATCACAGAGCTTGATTTTTCCATAGTGTTTTCAATAGTGTCTTTCAAGTGTTTTTGTCTGCTGGTCAAATAAATGTGCCAGCAAAATGCACTGGAATTTGGATGTTCGTCTTATTCGCAATTTCTTTTAGTGTTTCTATATCCTAGCAACCGAAACAAGTACACGATCGAATGACTCGAAATCTGGTCAAGAAACCTCCGCCTTTGAGAACTATCTTCGAGGAGGTGTTGACTTCAGTAAGGAACTAAGTATATAGCCGCTTGGCTGTCAGTGAAAATACAAATATTCATGCCAGGTATTTGATTTTATAAGGCCCAATTTATGGTTTAGAGAATCGCCAACATTTCCACTTAAATGACACTGTCATGGTCTGGTAAACGGAAAAAAGCTTTAAATTTAGTTAAGTCGATAATATACCACACCTCACTTTGTAATTCAAATTAGAGGCACCAGTCTACATCTCCACAAAAAATGTTCCTAGCGATTTTCTCTTTGCCTGTCTCTCTTTCTTTCTGCTTGGTACCTGAGCTCCAGACGCGTGAATATTATAATCGATGTCTACTGGGTGTGACATGCCCTGCACCAAGATTTATCATAAACAATTCGAAGTCGCAGCCCAATGGCTCTTTGACAGCAGTTTAGAACATAAAATGCCTTGCGACCTATTACAAGATTGGACTTCATCATAAGTCCCAGATATTTTACTTTGTTTTTGAGGCTTATAGGAGTTAGTAGATTGAGGCTTGAAACTCTATACTTCCTCGTGAAGAGCGATTTTTCTATTTTGTTAGGATTTGCGCCTAGATCATAGTTTGGGTACATTGCAATAAAACATGTAAGGAGTTAATTAAGCCTTCCGATAAGGAAGAGATAAACTTCTTGATATAGCAATAGCAATGTCATCTATATACGCTATAAGATTACATCCAGTTTGATCATACCACCTTTTGAACTCATTAAATGAAAGGTTCTAAAGCAAAGAGGACTGAACACCGCCTTGTGGTGTGCCCAAATTTACCACTCATTTAATGGATGAGCTACCGAAAGACGAGTATAATAACGAGTATAAGACTGTCTAGCTGCAAATTGAAATCCAGATTTTGGCGAAAGTTCACAATCTCCTAAAGACGCTCATTATTGAACATTCTCTCGATATCCAGAAATGAAATTAGTGCGTACTCCTTGCAGGAAAGTACTTTTTCAGCCTACTTAACTAAGGTGTACAGTGCTGTTCCGGCAGATATGCCTCTCGTAAGTTATGCTGTTACTTCGAGATCATACATAGTAAGGTTTAATGCGTTGGCTATCAAATTTTCCACATTTCTCTCTAAAATCATCAAGAATTGCCTTCGAAATGAACAAAACTCTCGTTTTCTGAGTTGTACATGGTAGTGAATCAAGGCCTAGTGCTTTCTGATTTCTGTATCTCAGCCTGGTTACATGAATGGGCCAAAAGAATGAACGGCCGGTTTTTTCTGTGCGGTAGAAATGATAGGAATTAAACTTGTATGACTCTAACGTTAATGTCGGAGAAGTTTCCTCTATCAGGATCAGGAAAGTGAGTGTCCTTCACACTGAAAAAACACATAGCGCCAGACGTCATAGTTTATAGACTTCTGGTGCCATGTACATAGTCGATTTCAGGGTTGTGATAAAATATAGCACCAGACGCCATAGTATATGGCGAAAAGTACATAGGAGCAGACGCTATGCTTATAGCCCTCCACGCCATGTACTATAGTCCTCCACGCCATGTACTATAGTCCTCCACACCATGTACTATAATTTTCCACACCATGTAATATAATCCTCCACGCCATGTAATATAGTCCTACATGCCATGCACTATAGTTTGAATTTTTTCAAACGTAACTTATGAAAGAAAGAAATTGTCAGCTAAATGCTTGCTTAAGCTAATTCTTTAACTAACCTCCCAGATGTCCTTGGGTTAGGTTGCAAATTGAAAAGAATTATTTTATTACAGTAAAATATAAGCTCGACTTCAAAACAAAGCATTTACCTCAATTCATCCGAATCGGTATGACAACTGAAGCCATATTATGGTACTATGTAATATAGCGTGTGGGGCCATAATTTTTGCTCCATGTAATGATGGCGCTGGGAGCCATACTGCATAGCTCAGGGTAATATGTACATAGCGTATAGGACCATAAATGCTGCGCCATGTTACATATGACCACGCGCTTTGCAGATTCTGACATTATGGCGCCGGGAGTCATGTTGCATAGCTCAACGTACTATGTACATAGCGTATGAGACCATAAATAATGCGCTATGTTACATAGCTCTGGGCGCCATGTGGATTTTTTTTCAGTACAGGACCCTAATCGTCTCACAGTTGCTTTGAGTCCAACTTCCAATTAACCTTGTAGTTCAACAAATTGTTTAGCATTTCGGCAAGATTAAACTTCTCACCACATCAACTTTGAAGAGCTTCAATCTCAAAACTCCACTAGTGGAGCTTCAACTTTATTAAAATTTAGTTATTGGTAAATGTCTTGAAATGTTGAAGGTTAGTTTGAAAGACCTTCACCATTACTTATAACTTTGCTCTCTGATTCCTTGACGGACCCAATGGCCATCTCCTCCTCCTCACCTGATTTGAGGTCCAGGAGTTTAACGCAATGGCTTCACTCAGATTCGGAGCAGCACTTGGTTTATCCTGCGATGCAAGTGTACCTGAGTAAGATTCAGTTGTATCAGAAAGCTATTTTTTCATAGCTGTAGAGGCTGAACCATCCGGCGTGGAGGTTTTTAGGTCACCTCGTTCCACAATCATATGCTTGAAGTCGAACCATTAGCCGATCGTGTAGTCATGGGGCCTTAACTTTGAAACGGATTTCTCGTTTCAAAGTTAAGGAATAATACAACACTTTATTAAACTTTATAATAGGCGTTATTTAAGTTCACTCAAGAGATTATCATTGGAGATGGCTGTAGGATGACTCCGGCTTTGATCGGTTTTTATCGTAGTCCAACTAGACCTAGTATGTTATACATTTTCAGGTATTCATTTTTACATCACCGTCGTATTTCTGTGGCATACTATCCCACGCAATGATTCCACTGAAAATGGGGTTTGTATTGGCATCTCTTTGTCTTTGATCATCTGCCATGTAGCATGAATTCGACTTTCCGAGCCGATTCATAGTCACCTATATAAGTATTTGGTCTGGACCACCTGGTCTACGGTAACATATTATCTATAGTATTCATCTACCATCTTCTCAAAGTCATATTTCAAACTGGTTGCCAAAATACTAAATCTGAGGCTATTGAACTGAAGTAGCCGCTCCTTTCAAGCTTTCGACTTATTATTAACTTCAAAATGAGAAGGAAAAGAAGCAATATAAAGCAGATTTGAATTAGTTTGTCCAATTTAGATTGGATCACCCAGGAAATCAACTACTGAATTTCAAAAGACTTAAATTCATCGACAATAACAGTTTAAAATTATATCCCAAAATTTTGCGTTATCATTTTGATGTAGAAACGAGTATACCTAACAGTTTCTACTTAGGTTTGTTTGAACATTGTAGTTTCTGTGCTTTGCTTTATAAATCGAAGATCCAATGAAGTTCCAAATTTGTCCTCTCTTTGAAATTCCAAAAAAAAATTCTCAAAATTGTGTTTTGTCTTCAAATTAATATTTCTCCAACTTTTACGAGGCATACCTTAAAAAAGTGACAAAGCTAAATAATATGTTTGCACCACTCAGTGTTTTTGCGCAGCAAAAATAAATTGGCAATGGTTAGCCTGCGAACCACACGATTTGTATATTACTGTGTGGCTGTCACCACAATTGCCGCATTTTCTGCATTGATATTTTCTTATAAGTTGAACAATAAGAGATTTCGAAGTAGATAGTGAAGTAAATTGTGATCTAACCTATAAAATCCAGTTACCATTTATAAATGGAGTTTGGACTAGTAGGTTTTAGATGCAGCAAAAGTATAAAAAAAAATAGTTTCTTGTTATTTCTCTTTAAAAATTGAAGTGTTTACTTCTAACACATGCCTTACAATAATTCATGATTGATTGCTACGGGTTTTTTTTATATCTAATACTTATTTCAAAATCTTCTTTTTTCATTTTATTGTTATCACGATAAAATTCTCGCTCCTCATTTTCCCATTGAAAATTTTTATATATCATTATAATTGCATATTAAATTATATCATACTCTTTGAGTTAGTCTTAACACATTCATTTAATAAATATTAGGACTAATCTTTACAGCAACCTAAGCTCTCTAAAATTTGACTTATTTATTAATTCCTATTTTAAATTTTAGGTTCGCGTCTCAGCCCGTATTAAACGAAAACCTACACGTTATGAAGTTTCGGTTGTAACACGAGACGAAGTTGGTGCCTACAAACCATATTTATGGGAGCAATCAGTATTCGAAAAAGGACCCATGTTTCGGTAAATAAATACTATTGGGGCAAAATATTATTTTATGTCAAATTTGATTTCATGTAGTATTTCATAAAAATAATCGAGACATTAGTCAAAGAAAATTTCGAGACGTTGGGAAAACAACATTTTTCAGATACAAAGCAATGCTGAATACAAAAAAAAGATTTCATATTGCAGTAGTTTATTTCATATTAAACTAGTTGGTTTAGAGCAACATGAAAAGTAATTTTTAATATTAAATTGAAATATTGAAAGAATATCCTCAAGTAATTGAACTTTCTTTTGCATTTTCTCAACAAAATCAGCTAAACAACATTTTGTCAAAAATAAATTTCTGTTTCGGATACGTAAATTTCATAAACTCATCTAAAAAAACAATTTTCAATATTTTGTTCATAATTTCAGAGAATGGCTCTTAACGAAAATCGTTAATGGCGAACGTGCATCATATTCGGCACCGAAATTTGCCCGTATGCAAGAACGTACAAGGTCACAAATGCTTGAAGATCTTGTTATGAATTTATCGAATCATGCCGAAACTGGACAAATCCCTAAACCATACCGAAGGGGTTCATGGAGACCCATCGGTGAGGATCCTTGCATGTTGCGAGTGACAGTTAGTTGCTGTATGCGACTCTATATGCCGCATAGTATGTACTTGAACATGAACAATGAAGCAAAAACAATAAACAATAAGTCAATGAAATTTAATGACATAAAAATATTCTGAAGAGAAAAAGAAAACAAAATTTAACACAATTTTATTCGAAATTTCAAGAGAACAAGGAATATTCCAAAAGATATTTTAATTAATCATTTTGTTCAATTAAAAGAAATATTTTCTAGTCAGTTTATTTTGCTTAGTTTTTCAATTGAAATCCATTTAAATAGTGAATTTTCTAAATTCATAATTTGTTCAGCTTAAATGTTGATTTTACAAACAAAGTTCTTACGGATCTAACTGTCTATCTGTTTGACTCTAAAATCATTTAAATTTTATTCACCCAAACTTGACATCCCGTAGACCAATTTGTTTTTTGTAAGTCCAAGTGTCTTTCCCTTCCAATCAATTGCATAGAGATTTTGTTAGTCTAATTAGTTTAATTTGTTTTTGAAAAGTAAATAGAATATATTTAGGTTTTGGTATTTTTGAATTAAAGTTGTTAGTAGGATTGGAATAGGGAGTCTTAAAGGATTAGAATGATTAAAATGATGGGGCTCATGAGTAAAGACTATACTCTAGGTAAGATTTTTGACAAAAACAAATCCGACTAAAAAGATTAAAAGCATTAAATCTCATAGGTCAGATATGAAGTCTGTTTTTTCTCGAGATGTGTGAAAACCCTATCCATACTTTGCAAAATTTATGTATTGAGAATTATGTATTTAAAAATTATTTTCATAACGATTTCTGTATTTTTAAGTCCATAGCAATTGTCTGGATTTATGAAATCATCATACATTCACGATCGGTAACCTCCAATAAAAAAAACTGTCATGTTCAAGTAAATTATAAAAGCGGCACTAGATGCTTGCATATAGCTATTTTCAAATTTTCATCAACATCACCATGGATGCATACCAATCAGATACATCTGCTTCTACTCTCATGCATGGCTCAAAAGATAACATAACACGAAAGCTTCAACTTCTCTCGCTCATTCGCTTATATTCTTCTAAAACATTTCAACGAATTACTTCTTTAAGCGCTAGCACTATTTTTCACCCACATGCATTGATTCTTAGACGCTACTAACTCTGCCAAAAAAAATAACTAAGATCATAAATTAATAAAAATCTTCCATGATCTCAGAAATGCTTGACTAATATGATAAATTTTTATTTTAATAAATTATTGATATTTAAAAGCCGCTAATACTAACCTTTCTGCTATTATTAACTGATACTTCTAGCTGCTATAACAGTTGCCAGTATGTTTTTGCTAGTATAAAACTTTTTTTATTCATAATAACATTTTCATTTTAAATATTTTCACATAGTTTTACATTAACTCAAATCATTAAATATGACTTATTCTATCAAGTTCAATTGCTTTATAAAGCTTTCCCATATGTGTGTCGTCCACCTATCTCTCATTCTCTTGTGCAAGTCAAATAAATGTTCTTCAGTTTGCTTTTACTAATACATACTTCTATGTAACTCGCCAATATTTCACTTTTGACTAAATGCATACACTCATTAAAAAATAACTAAATAAATCAAATACTAAAATATTTCCCTGGATAAAAGATGTTGATGTCATCAATTTTCTTTGTGATGATGACTGACATAATTTTTTCTAGCTCTCAAAGCCAAATATTTTAATTTACAGATCAACTTTCCTTTAGAAGTTATGTATATATACTTTTATAAATATATATATATATACAATTTCTTGACAGATGTCGACATTTCATTGTAGTATCTATCAGCCTATCAGATAAATACGGAAGAGGAGGGCGAATTACCCTATAAATATCAATAACTGTCGAGAAATTAAAATAAATCTACCTTCTAAATAAAAAATTGAAAATGTCTAAACAAAAATCAAAATATTTGATGACTATCTTGTTTCGACTGAGAAATTTTAAAAGATGCAAATCGTTCTTAAAAATGAAAAATAAAAATTAATTAAAATAAATATGAGCATCATCATCACAAAAGAATATTCATCATATTGACAATTTGAGAACAAACTCTTTGATTTGAATTTCTTTTAATGTTCTTTAAATATTAATTCATTACTATTCAGGTCACATGAGGCCTTCATCACCGCTCTTAGATTCCGTACGTGATCAATTCGAAGATTACGATCAGCTGGCAAAAGATTTTACACGTGCATTTTTAAATCAGGAACCCAATATTTTACAAAATGCTCAACTATTCGATGTTGTGTTTTTGGTCGGACAATCGAAACAGAAAGCACGATTTATTGGTGTGAGAGCGATATTGGGTGTTAGGAGTCGAGTATTTCAGGTGAGTGCGATTTTGTTTTCGGTTCTAATTCTTATGTATGTCAATTGAAGTGTAAATGCAGGTTTTATACAATTTGAACTAAATATTGTGTCGATTGAATGTTAAATATTTAGGCCTTATATTAGACAGCAGTTTGGCTCCATTAACTTGAGCCAGAGGGTCAGGTACTTAGAGGTGATCCTTGACTTGAAGTTACTGTAGACCTACAATGTAGCAGAAAGAGCTCGGAAGGCTTTCAACGCACTTTACTGCTGTAAAAGAGCCATAGGAGCGAATTGGGGATTACAACGTCGTACTGTTGCTTGGCTTTACGCTGCTGTGATAGAGCTAATTCTATTGTTTGGGGTGGCGTTCTGGTGGCAGGGTGTTCTGGTAAGACTACCTGCAAACGGCGGCTTGAAAAAGTGCGGAGAATGGCTGCCCTACTTGTAACTGGTGCGCTCCGCACCACCCCTACTAAGGCACTATTCGTGTTACTTCATTGGCTGCCAATCAATCTACTTGTCTTACAGTAAGCTAATCTTGCTGCTGTGAGATTTAATTGTATCTCGGCATGGAATAGAACAGAATTCGGCCAAGCGAAGATTTTGGTCGAGGGTGTTCCCGCTCCAGCGGGTGTTTGGAGTTCGCAACTCGCATTCCTGGTAGGGATGAATGGCGTGATGGTATCACCCTCGAAACTGGGCTTATTCATGTGTGCACTGACAGCTCAAAGCTAAACAATGGAGTCGGAAGTGGTGTATACTCAGATGACCTGAATCTCAAGCTGTCCTTCCATCTACCAGACCATTGTAGTGTCTTTCAGGCGGTGGTTGCGGCTATTTTACAGGCAATCGACTGGCTTCTGCGCAATCGAATATTCGGGGTTAATATTGGCATTTTCACAGATAGCCAAGCGGCTATTAAATCCCTCTCTGGTCCTTGTACCGTTTCCATGATTGTTGCTGAATGCCGTGCATCTCTTAGGGAGATGTCGAGACATTCGGTTGTTCAATTGATTTGGGTACCTGGACATAGGGGTTTTCAGGGCAACTGTGAGGCCGATGAGCTAGCAAAGCTTGAAATCTTGTTACCGGAGATCTCCTGCTCCCTCTCAATAGGTATACCGATGACATCGGTCAAAACGGCCATCAGGCAAAAATATCTCGAGGATGCTAAGAGGCCCTGAGCCGATGAATCATCCTGTGCAAGGCAGTCCTGGGTATCCATAGATGCGCATCGCACCAGGCAGCTTTTAGGCTTAACTCGGAGCACCCTTCGCTGCACTGTGGGAATTCTTACGGGCCACTGCCTCATACGACGGCATGCACAACGATTGGGAGTGCAGTTTAACGATTTCTGTCGGAGTTGTGGCTCTGAGGATGAGTCCGACCTCCACCTCTTGTGTCAGTGCCCGGCGTTGGCAAGAAGAAGGTTGGTGACAATTGGTGCTCCCTTTCTTTCAAACCTGACCGAGTTGTCGCTAGTTAATCTTAAGGGGATAACGCGATTTATCAAGGGAAGCAGATAGTTTCCGGAGTTCAGTGAGTAGGAGAGCGTCACAAATTATTGTGGTATCACAACGGGCCTCTCTTGTACCTATGTGTGTCGGTCGACAGAACCCTGTGGACCGGCAGCCACTTTAACCTAACCTAACCTTGGCTTTATCTCAGGCAAACTATAAAGTGATCAGATATTCACTCTTACGTAGGCGATCGAAAAATGTCCAAAATTTAATATTCCGTTAAACCATCTATATGTAGACTTTAAGGTCACCTACGATAGCATAGCCAGGATAGAATTGCAAAAACCCATGAGGAAATTCAGCATCCCAAACTAGTTTATAAGACTATGCAGGTTGACTATGCAGGTTGCCCATGCCAAGCCAGCGAGCAAATAAAAATAGCTGGATTGCTTTTCAGACCAACTAACATCTTCAATGGACTCCGACAAGAAGATGGCCTGGCCTGTTTCGTATATGACAAACAGCGATTCCGAGGACGCTACAACCACGAGTTGCACGCGATCTACCTAGAACTAGACATAACTACAAAGATAAAGCTTGGTATACTCCAGTGGGCTGGACACATAGCTCGTATGAGTGAAAAGGAGCCTGCTTCGAAAGTCCTTTTTGGCAGATTTAATGGCAAACGACAGCGAGAGAGAGGAGGGATGGTATTGAACAGGTCATTTAAAGCTTTGGAGTGCCTAAGTGGATACTATCGACTCAAGATCGGTGAACGGACCAAAAAAGTGGTGCAGCACTAGGTGAACGGCTACACTACTATCAGAGCTTCGTACTTAGGGTTGAGTTTGATTGACTCAAGATCTTTAGATCCAGAGTCCTTAGCTTTCTTACTCCTGCAGTTTTTCACAATTTTTTAGAATGAAGAAAGTGATAGATACAGAGTTTCAATTTTTGGCCCACCTTTAGTTTGGCGCCTGGCTAAAACTCCTGCAGTTTGCAGATTACCTGCTTTTGGAAGTCGGCTGAGTACTGATCTTTACTTGCTGCCAGCCTGACTCTTTAACACCAACCCGTGTCATTTACTGTAGTTGGAAAGCACGAACTATAGTTTGCAGCAAGCCTTGCCTGCCTTAACTTCAGTCAATTTTCCACAGAAACGAATCTATCTCCTATACTGGCATTGATCACAACCCATATGGGTCTATTTTTTGCCTTTCATTAAACTTGGAGCAGTTTGCATTAGTTTAGGCTTTTCCATGTTTGCCTATTTTAAATCTTTTGTTCAGCTGACCTATGTTGTTTCTCAGCAGAAACTGCAGGGTCAGAAGGGAACAGGTGCTCCAAAACAAATTTTGCTGCAGATTGGAGGGACTTTTTGTCCTTGTATTTTATTTTCCTTCGGACTTTGAGGCTGATTATCTGATTCAACCCGAGAGGAGCTAATGGATGAAAGTTGAAACTTGAAAAAGAAACAGCACTGGAGTTAGGACTAATCGACAGGCTGGCCAAATTTATGGCCAACCAATCTGGCCATAAATGTACTTTCGAGATTTCTCTGTGCTAGGCTTGGTGGCCAAATCATCGGGACCAAATCTGCGTGAAATAGGGTTTTGAATCATTTGCTATATCTCCACAAGCTGCAACAGATTAACAGCTTCAGATCAACAATCCGAACTGCTGGCTCATTCGCAATTTCATGGCTTTCGCTACATCCAAAGGCATAGCCATATTACTCCGCCCACGATATTCGAAATATTGTAATCTGACGAGATTTATGTTATTCACTCAAAGCCGCAATATCAGTACGAATGAGCAGTTACCTGAGTTATCCTATGGTTACAAACGCAAGCAGGGAGGTGGGGCGAGAGTTCAGTAAATTCTTCTTGAAGACATATGCTCAGATCGGTGCTAATCTAGGAGGCCATCTTAACTGAATCTACACTGCCAGCTTAATCACAACGAGACCGAGAACTTACTTTGGGACCTGCAAGGGTTTCAACGTGGCGGAGATGATCGTATTAACCCAGAGCCGCTCACGAAGTTGCCTGGAGATGATTAGGTCCGGAATGCTAAGACCAGCGGCTCAAGTGCAAAACATCAAAATCGTGAAAACAAAGATGTCCGAATGAAACCTAGAAAATAAATCATTTTTGAGGGAACCATAACCCTTTTTGAGGGACACATATTCAGGCAAAAACTACGTCACTAAAACTTTTTGAGGATTATTAATATGCCTACGTTTAAAATGTATAGCATAATAATTTTTTGTCTTCACTATTTAATTAACTTTCAAATAAAATTTATATCCATAACAAACACTTCATTAATCCGACTACATATTTTTTTTAATTTTCCAGGAAATGCTCTATGGTATACAAACGGGATTCGGTTCACCGCAAGTTCCCGTTGCTGAAATATTTGCACGTCCAGCACCATCACTCGTTTCGCCACAAAATCAAAAACAAAAGAGCAATTATCTGACGGTTCCCGATATCGAACAAGCTCGTCCGAAAAGTGTTCCTTCGTCGCCAATGGTCAAACGGGCCTTTTCTCGTCTCGGCACCATAACAGCCGGCTGGGGTCGTTCAATACGAAAACAAAATACACAATTGAATGCTGATGATAAGAAACGGTGGGCTTCGTCACAGGATTGCTCGAGTAAGTGTATCAGGAAATGTATAGATAGATCATATTAGTAGTGAAGTAAAAGAGTAGTGGGAATCAATGGGTCTACCTATTTTGATGTACATATGAATATCTTCAACATTTTCAGATAAAGATGGCAAAGACAAAGATGGGAAGGACAAATCAGGCAATAGTCAGCTGGGTGTTCCACGACTATCGGTTTGCGCTGACGCGCAGAAAGTTGACCGCGCCAAACTGGCACAGACTGAATTTAATATTATCGAATTCGATCCAGAGACCTTTAGAGTACTTTTAGACTACCTGCACACGGGCACGTGTCCACTAACGTGTGTTTCGATACCAGGTGAGATCAGGAATAGAACTGAAATTGAGTGAATTTAACAATGCTTCCGTTTCAGGACTCCTTTGTGCCGCCGAACACTACGATCTCCCAGAGCTGCTTCAGGCCTGTTTCCATCATTGCAAACAGTTTCTTCGCATCGACGTCGTCTGTCCGATGCTCATCTCTCTCGAGAACTACTACTGGCGCTACACCTCTGCTTCCGAGCTGGTCAACATGATCCTGACGTTTGTGGAGAACAAAGCGCATGCCTTATTCAAATTAACCGAATTTCTTAATCTGAGCGAAAGCATGGTCCAGATGATAATGTGTCGCGACCTACAAATGCCCGAGATTCGTAAGTTCGAAGCAATGTTAGCATGGGCTCAGAACAAAGTTGATAAGATGAAAGTATCACCGAATACCGATACTCAACTCGAATTCCGGTGTATCATGGAGCGTTTAACTCGTGATTTGGATCTGTGCAGAATATCACCGAATGAACTGATCACAGTTGTTCTGCCATCGAAATCATTACGAAATGAACGCATCATGGAAACATTGATGGTTCAAGCCCATTTGGGTATGTATAGGATACAGGAATTGGATGAATACAAGAACAAATTGAAAACACAAGATTCGAAATGTAGCGAGGGGAGCGTTACAGTTCATCGATCCGATCTGTAACTAGTTGTGCTAGATTCGATCTCTTTAGGTTGTCTTAGTTTGATTTACGGCGGACCGTGATCAGATGACTCGAATCGAAGGGCACACATCCACATGTTACTCAGGGCTTTCAGTCCTCGCAAATATCCTTGTATCGTGGTTGTGTCCGTCCCGGGTCATTTGAAATCGATCGTCACGTTTTCAACATCCCTAAACAATTCCACTCCTCATTTCGAACCTATAGCAAATGTGTTTTCGTCTTTTCTTCATTCAAATTCTTTCGGGTTTCCTATACATTACCAAGACTACATTTTTTTGGTTGTTGAAATTGATCATCAGCTTCTGATCGGAGCGCGCCTTAAACTGTTCTATTCTAATCACTGTATATAGTTTGTAAATATCAGCGATTTGAGTAAATACATTTGAAGGCGTCTTCGGTCAATACGAAATTCTTATTGGACATTCTACTTAAGCCATTTGGATCGTCCTAACCCAATCGAATCTAAATGCACAATAATTTACCTTCGTCTTTTCTATATATCGATTATTATGGGGGTGAAATCGATTGTGGAGACATTTTTCACATACTCTAACTACAGATCTGGACGCAATAATAGTGTGTTTCACCAAACGAAAAAAGTTAAAATATAACAAGAGAAATTTGCTTCGAAAAGTACTTTCTGAAATCTCTCCAAAAATGTCTCCACATTCGATGACTCCCAAACAACTATTTAAGCTATTTGTATCGTAACAATTTAACTTAAAGACTTATTTGAATAGGACACTAAAAAACAAAAGTGCATGTTTCTAAATGAAAACTAAACTGTTATATGAACAAAACGGGACTTGTTGATGGCAATTATTGTAAATCTAGATATTTATTGAAAATAAACACAGAAAAAAATAACAAAAATATCAATAAACTTGCTTATTTAAAATCAAGGCCAACAAAGATTTGGGAAAAAAAACTAAATGGAAAACACTTGAAAATGGAAACCGAAAACGCTGCATATAACTGTACTAAAATTAATTTCCATAGCTAATACACAACTGTAAAAACAAAATCACATTTGTATATGAAAACTAACAGAATAGTCTCAGAAGAAGAAGAAAACAAAACAAAAACCTGAAATTAACACACTTGAAATATTGTGACTTCTAATTATGACTATTATTGTATACATAAAATTAGCTAAACAAATGAAAATAAATAACTAAGCTAAGTTAAAAAATGAATAATATATAATAATAATAATTTGACTATTGTATCTAACATTTTGACAGAAGATGCTTAACATATTGATCTAAAATAAAAATAAACTGTTTTGATACTGGAAAGAAATTTAAACATGTAAGAAAATTATAAATATAAAATATTTTCAAAACAAACAATAATAAAAATATTTTAAAATGTAAACCTAACTTCCCAAACAAAACGATCAAGCTATGAAATTTGATTTGGATTATTTTTAATTTAAAAAAACTTTTAATTTGAAAGATATCATTGGATGATTTGATCCAAGCAGATTTCCCATTGGATTTATTTGAAATTCAATTATATTACGTGTGACAGCTATTTTGTATTTAGTTGAAATTCACTTTCAATTTTACACCGGTTCTAATTTATTTATTGTTAACATCCGTTGCTCGTATAAATCTAAACGTTTTTTGTTTCACTATTTTTATGAGAAAAAATTATTGTGAAATGTTTGAGACGGATGAAAAAAAATAAATATTTCAACAGCATAACCAGAAACTAATTTTCTAGAGCGTGTTAAATGCATAAAATTGAATAGTTTAAAGAAGAAGAAAAACAGATGAATAAAATTGTTTTGTTTAAGAACTATGTAAGTTAATATGTATATCCTGATATGATGATTGTAGACAATGTTACGTTTTTATACTACACGAAATGATTGAAAAAAGAACTATATTAATGAAAAATTTAAGCTGATTAAGATAAAGATGATAAAAAGAAGCAAAAAAATAAATGATTATATTTCAAATAAAAGAAGATGTGAAGAGATGCTGATAATAAATGTTAAATGTCCTGTTAACAAACTGATGCGAGTGTTTTATATTTTGTGAATTAATGGGTTCGTTTTGGTTAGCTATAGCAGATTTCCCATAGACATGGAAAATATTTTTTTTTCTCCTTTCTTCCACTCTCTCCATCACTCAATCAATCAAAACTTGACGGTACGACTGGCACTGATCGAAAGAGTATGAGAGTGAGCGCGTTGGGAGGCTCGGCTGTTGCGCATATATGGGAGTTATACTCAAGGCTTGTCATACTCAAAGCTTACGAGAGTCTTGTAGATGTGCGCTATGTCTGATGGTGTAAAGTATTTCTTGCCTCTCTGAAGGAATCCTAATCATTTCATGGCATTTTTCGCAATTTTAAAAATATGGCTGGTCCAGCTTAGTTTGCTGGAGATGTTAAATTCTAATAGGTTCAGCAAAGGTGATTCGGAAATACTCACACCATCAACGGAAATAGTGTGGCTTGTAGGAGATGCGAATGTTTTATATTTTGTGAATTGCGAGTGTTTTGTATTTTGTGAATTGATGGGTTCGTTTTGGTTAGCAATAGCAGATTTCCCATAGGCATGGAAAATATTTTTTTCCCTCGTTTCTTCCACTCTCTCCATCACTCAATCAAAATGAACGGTCCGTGTGCATCAGATCTCCTCAATATTATTATATGGTGTTCACACTACACTCTAATCAGGTCGATTTAGGAGCTGTCAAGTTAATCAGGTGAAGCGGTGAAGCGTTCACATTAGCCGAAGTGATTTAGAATGAGGAGATTTAGAGAGAGAAATGTCATTCGAATTTATGTGTACAACAGTGGCGTGGCGTGACAATTTACCGAAGGGAAGCAATTGGTTGATGTCCATGGTTGATTACGCTTTCCGCAAATTCGTTACGTGTAATAGAACCTCTCTATAAAAGCACCCAGGAATTACTCACGGGGACGTGAGAGTAGACATTCTGTATTCTTATGAAAATGAAAGTTCACAGTCCTTCACACAATAAGAAACCATATCAATATTTATCAGTAAAATAATAACATTCCCAGAACTAGAAATATAATATTTTTGAAAGTGGCCAAACTTCGAAGAATTGAAAAGGTTTAAAAATATGAAACCTTGAGTTTATTTTAACGATTATGCTACCAAATATTTCGAAATAAGCACTTGCAAAGAATGGTACAACATTCTCATTGTTGTCAATTATGCACCTTGCTGTCTTACGTCGTTGTGCTGTTTTGCAAATCGACCATAATTCGTTCCCAACTTCCGTGAAACTGTTTCTTAAAGATTGTATTAGATCTGAATATGATACAGTATATTACTTTATTAGGACTGAAATAATCCGATTAGTATGTATTTAGAAACAATTTAGAAAAAACATTAAACAAAAAAATCAACTAAGAATCTTTAAGTAAAATAAAAAGCCCACTCTTACTATTAACGATCTCTCCATCTCAATTAGCACTATCATTTTCAGTTATATATTTTACGAGCTATTTGAATTGCTCCTTATTATAGAAATTTTTTTAAAAATAACCGACCATTAAAAGTCCAACGTTTTGGAGCTAATTTTGGAAGCATTTTTTGACATAAACACATTGTCACATTGTCAAGCACATAAACTCATTGTCTTTATTGAAAAACTAGTAGTAGGTTGGGATTACTATTACTATTTATTACTATTGAACGATTTAGATAAAATCAAATTTAGTCGATGTTCGAAGAAATGAATAATTTTTCCATGTTTATGCATTTTTTTGTACATGTTTGCAACCCAGTTATTTTGGCAGATATTACAGAGGCTCCTCGAGACTTTAAATTTTCGGACAGTATGCAAAACAAGGTTAAATGAACGGGACGCAGTTTGGTTATCAGAAACATCTGTGAGATTTATGAAAGTCTCTTTAACTGCACCGGAAGAAGTAATATAACCATAGGTTGTTGAAAGTTGTGATCGATATGATATATTGGCTGTTTTTTCTAATATTATTGCTATGAATTTGCTTTTCTAAATTTCATTACAAATATCTTTCAATATTTTTTTTTGAAAATCAACTTACGAGATCGTTTTGAATATAATTTGATGCTTCGGAAGAAACACTTGTTTCGTTCAAGTGAGCTGGCAATTATCGGTTACGCACTGTCAAAAGATTTATTGTCTTTAGGTGATTTACCCCTATTGCAAGAATACACATTTTCATTATGACTATGTAATGCTTCTTCTTCACATCCTAAATGACACACAATGTATATTAGAATCTTCATTGTTTCTTAATTTCTCCTAGCTGTGAGCAATATCACTGAATATTTATATTGACTACTCAGGAATTCTTCAAATCACCGGAATCAAACTTGGAAAATAAAAGGACTGAATTGAAATGATCAATGCTATTTCTTCCATGCCTGTTCACAGCTTTAACATTATTTGAATTACAAAATCCGATATTTCGCCAAATGTCTGAAACGCTTGAAAATAGCACACATGACCAGCAAAACTATTTTTGTTTAATATTACAACTGATAATCCGTTCCGAGTTTTTCATTTATTAATTTTGCGATCAAACTGTCGAGTAGGTATACCTCTTTGTTATAGAGACAATTTTCAAATTCGGTTTTGATCGGTCCTGGCTGATGATGTCCTATTTTTCAGCAAATTACCGAGATCCAATGAAATAAAATTTAAATAAGTTGACGAATTCTAAAATTTTGACCCACAGAACAAGTGAACACATTCACCTATTTCAATCTTTCACTATTTCAAATATCAATTAAAAGTATCATGCAATTTTACACAGTAATTTTACACATTCAATCCTGTACAATTATAGTCTACAATTTCACCTATTACTACCAAATCCTATAAGCTATAAGTGACTAAAAGTCTTCGCCAATTGAACATACAAAAATAGAACATACAAAAATATAATGTCATAATATAAATCATAAATTAAATACATAAAATAACAACTTATTGAATCCACTGCCTCTGGCAACGCTCTTCACATATCGTAACTCAAACTCGCTCACAGCAAGTATTCTTCATTCAGAAATATCTGTACAAGCAAAGTAAAATGATAGCAATAACAATTTACCCTGCTACTAGTGAGGGGAACGCAGGAATATGTTCCACCAATAGTCATGCGTTCGGAGCTCCGCTCTGACTCTCTCTCTCTTGAGAAGATAATTTCCCCTAAGAAGCAACATTTTCATTGCTTCCAAACAGATCATATGAAGACATTTTTTTTAATGACGTCACAGTCTAGTCTATATGTGGTCAAATAAATGGTCGTAGATGCAATTTTTACGTTGCTTCCAAGCCGTGGTTGTGCTTTCATTATTTTCATTCTGTGGCGTTACCAGATCAACTGTGTGAGATGTTCACAATTTGATTTGAGAAATTTTTTTTTATAAATGCTAATACGCGATTATTTCACGATTTCGAAAAAAAAACAATTTAAAATCTATGTCAGCCAAATGTAAGGGAAGCAGTGCTTCCCTTGCTTCCATGAACGCCACGCCACTGGTGTACAATTTTTTCGCGTGAAAATTGTTGAATATGTTGCAGGAACATGCAAGAACATTTTCTTTTCACTTTGTACAACTCAAATTTTCCTTTTTTGTTCAATATTTGCTATTTTAGAACGAAATTCGAATGGCATTTCATTCAAATCTACTGTGCCTCTCACGGATGGAATTCAGAATAATTCAGCTGATCGAAATTGCCTGATTTAGAGTGTAGTGTGAACGGCTTTTCCCAGACAATAAGATATTGGTATAAGGGAAAGCACTTCATTATACACTATCGTCTTCAGATGATATCGCCTATTTCTTGTCGTCAAGACTTATGCCCAGAGAAAAGTTTAGAAAAAACTCTGACTAGCGTCTTCGTTATCTTTGTGTACGGAATGATCTTAGACTTTCTGATTTTCTTATATCCTCAGGTAAGGTATTACAATAAGCCAAAGACTGTTGCACTGGATCCATTTTCAAACGATCTGCCATAGTTTTTTAATCGCAAGATTATTCACCGATCTTGTGGCTGTCTGAGTTATTTCTCCAACATTTCTTACAACATATGGCCATTTGAGTTTTTTGTTAAGTATCTTAAATATTTCCTTGCTCAAGACACATTATTTGTTGTATGCTTAGTAGTCCTGTTTCACGATACACATGTAAACTTGGAGTCAGAGTTGACATTTTGTATATAGTCTTGATAGCCTTAGTGATTAGTCTTCCGATCAGATCAATATTTTGTTTCGATGTTTGCTTCCACAAAATTGCTCCATAAGAGATGTTCGACAAAATAAAAGCATTGAAAATGTCAAGTTTGATGTTGAGAGATAAAAAATCATGTTTTTTTAGGATTCCTATAATAGGCGCTACTTTATGTCTGATGTTATTGATATGTTTTCTCATCTAAAGTTAATCCTAAGTATCTAATTGAGTTGGCTATTTCCAATTCTATTCCATTTATATGTACCCACGAATTAATTTGCTGCTGGTTTTTTTTTTGTTGGAATATTAAGTATTTAGTTTTTTGGATGTTTATAATTAATTTACTTTCTTCGAGCCAATTCCAATATTTTCCTAGGTCATCATTTATATTTTGCTGGAGAATGAGTTCATTTTTACCAGAATACAGCAGTGGCGTGTCATCAGCAAATAAAACTATTTTTCCCATCAGATAAATATCCTGTACGCTGTCAATGTACAGTAAAAACAGAAATGGCCCAAGTATTGATCCTTGAGGAACGCCGATGTTTATAGTGCATTCCTGACTTTTATGCATATTGTTGGTTGTAATAATACGCCTGTTGAAGAGATAATTCTTTATCAACAGCTTGAAGTTGTAATGGATTCCGTATATTTCGAGTCTTTGAAGGAGGATGTCATGGTTAATGGTGTCAAAGGCCTTTTTCAGATCCACGAAAATTGCCGCTACATAGTCGCCCCTATCCAATCCATTGTTGATAAAATGTACTGCATCTAACGTTGCTGCTAGTGTACTACTGTTTTCTTGAAATCCATAATATTTTACTTAGGACACTTGTGACAGCTATTGGGCGATAATTTGATGGATCTGCTGGATCACCACCTTTGAAGATTGGAGTGATTTTCGCTAGGTTAAGGCAATCGGGGAATGTGCCAGGTGCTAGGTGTCTATTTATTATTCTAGTTAGAAGCTCCAAAATATGATTTTTCAGCAATTTAATATCCTCCGATGCTATACTATCCAGACCAGGAGAAACCTTTGATTGAAGGTTGCCGATTATTTTAGATATTTCGACAGGATCAGTGGGACGTAAGTGAATTGAAGTGAACATATTAGGCTCAATATGAAAACTCGAGTGTGATGAAAGTTGCAGTTGCTCGGTGACTAGTGTTCCAATGGTAGCGAAGAAGTTGTTTAACTGCTGTGCTACTTCTTCGGGGTCTGTAATGAATGTTCAATTTATCAACAGTTCTTCTATGCACGTTATTGATTTGTTGTTTTACTGTTTAGACAAGAGCTCATTTACTAGTTGCCAATATCTGGAGGTATTTCCGGCTGAAGCTTCAAACTTATTCCTGTAGAAATGTTTTTTGGCCTCCATGATAGCTCGATTCGATTCCTTCTTCATAGTTAAATAGATCTGCTTTATGGACGTGGAGTTTGGATCTGCTTTGTGTTTTTGTAAGCAATTGGTTTTCGGTTTGATGCATCTATTACACCCTTATTGACCCAAGATTGTGCTCTTACCCGAACTTGTTTCGTGACTGTTGGTTTTGCCTCAGCTTCGGTTATCTTCTCAATCAGCTCATCAAAGTCGGAAGTTGGAGACCCTCGAAGACTATCTATGAAGCTCCTTAAGAAATCTTGTTGTGTATGCAGATGATTTTTACTGTGCATGCGTGGGCAAGCTGATTCCCAGCACATTTGGCACACACTTTCTTTGCCTGGCATGTTGACGATTTATGACCGAATCCTTGACATTTAAATCATCGCATTACGTTGTGGTCTTCAACAATGTAGTGGGAACCAAAATTGATATTAATGTATTGGTTCACCATTATTTCAAATACCTTCCCACCAACCTCCACAAAAGCTATCCATTTGCTTGTTTTTTTTTTACCTGCCTCATATGTACCAAAACATTCATTTATCGGCTATTCCTCTCGATTATTAACTGTCTCAGCAAAATCTTTGTTCAAATGGTTTGGAAGTTTCGTAGTGAGTGTCTTGACAATCGACCAGACCTCAACATGTTCAAGGAAATAAATCAGCTTTCTGGTAAATATGAATTCAGGAGATGAGAGATGTTTTGAAAAGCAGGTCATGGCGCCATATATATTACAGTAACTTAAAGCTGGGAATTTAAGTTAATAACAATTAATTGTAATAATTTAACAAACCATCCGATTAGTCGTTGTGGAGCGCCTCTAATAAATACATAATGCTGGGAAATAAGACTTTTGTTGAATAGAACAGACTGAAGCTTCAATGCTGAGAGGCAATCCCCCATTACCTGCTTGATTACTCCTTCAGTCTTAAATCGTAAAACACAAAATTCATGAAGATCGATTGGCGATCTCATCTGTTTTAATTTTTTACGAGCTTTTTTGGCTTTAAAGAATCTGTGAATTCCAATGTTGACTATTGAAAAGTATAAAAGGAAACGGATAGGACTTAAAGAAAAACTGTTAAATGTGACCATAAATCGTTTCCAGACTGTGGAAACTTTTTAAACAGAATACCAGCAGACCAAAACTCCGGTGCAAGAACGATGTCAAGTCCAGCATAAATGATCGCTTTGAAGGAAGCAATGTCTCTATCCAGAAAACTACCCGGGATACTAGCTCTGTTTCTCTGGGAATCACATTCAAGCCACATTCCTGGCTCTAAAGTGAAAGTATAAAAGCGAATCTACATTCTCGGCAAGATATGACAAGTATAGCCGAGTAGGAGATGGTTTCCTCGTTGTTTCTCGCCTGTTTTTGTCCATCCACACACATGCCAAAACCTGACGAGGGTGAAAATGTGGATGGTTTTCTTGCCGGTGCCCACCTGTTTTATGAGGGTTTTCTGAGGGTCACGTCTTAGATTTAGTGCTGGCTCCGATGATATTTGCAAACCGATATGGTTTGCCTATGAAATCACGGAAAAGATGCATCATAATGGACAAGATGAATGAGTACGAGTGGATATAAGGTACACTGTTTGAATATTTGTAAACATGTCTCTGAACCGTGAAAATGCGACTTATCTACACCATATGCATTTAAACCTCACACCCTTAAAATCTTCTCAAAGCGGAAAGGACAATTTTTAGGGCGCACTGAGATAGAAAAAAAAGGTCTATCTACTAAATAAACGGTTTTGGAATGAAGACTTTGAATACTCGTCGAGTGTTTTGGCAAGTAACTTCACAAGTGTCTTGACGAAACGTTCGCCGTATATGTATTGCGGGCACAAGATATCAAAAGGGCTATTCAAAATCTCTGGTCGTGTAGATACTTTTCTGAAATGGCTATAGCTATGTTATATAAGCAGCGAATTTGTAACCAGCATGATCAGAAGATTGTGTAACAATCAGGGGCGGCTCGTCGATGTACGCAAAGGAAGCAGTGCTTCCCTTGCTAAACCACAAAATTGATTAAATAATCAATACGTAACAATCAAAAAATTTACAATCAATAATTTACTACAAACTACAAACACTGCATACCATTCAATTCAAAATATACAGTTCATTGAGATATGCTACACACAACATTGAAGTGATCTTGCTTCAATGCTTTAACTCGTCGTTTTCGCATATATCTACTTAGACGCTTTGCCTAAATGATGCCCACAAAAATTTTACAATCAATGTACTCAAATAGTATCGTGGACGCTGGCTCAGTTCGCAGCGTCTTGGTGGATAGAAAAATTCAAAAAACCCTTGCCCCATCCACCCGCTGAACGACCCGAAAACCTTTGTTAATGAATGAACTTAATACGCTGCAAAAGTATCCGCGTCTCCTATTTGGCCTCATGATCTATCTGTAGATTCTCTTCTGCTCCTCTTCTTACGAGCCGTTCCCCTTAGAAATTGATGCATTTTCTGCTCTGTTCACCTGTACACATGTACGATGCAAGCCATTGTGATGTTCATGTGGGGAATAGAATAGTAGAAGTTACATTTTTCGTGTGCAGTTTTCCCCAGATCGGTTTTTTGTGTCTGCTTTGGGTTTGCTTTCGCAAAAGACGTAATTTTTCGGTTCTGGTGCTTTGGTGAAATGACCACTTGATTGCTTTGGACGCCTATGGTGACGCTGAAAATTCAGCCGCGTCGCTATTATGGTTGTTCCCCGTCACGATCTACGTTACGAGTTGTCTTACGAGTTGTTCCCCTTCTGATTCGATGCATTTTATGCTTTGTTTGCATGGTGTATGTACGGTGCAAGTGATTGTGATGTTGATATGGAAAATATGTAGGAGTTAAATTGTTTCGTGTACAATTTTCTCCAGATCGGTTTTTTTGGATCTGTTTTGGGTTTACTTTCGCAAAATGAGTTTCTCGGTTCAGGTGCTTTGGGTTAAATGACCACTTGATTGCTTTCGCCTATGTTGTTTCTATGTTGAATTTCTGAAGTGTTTTCTTTAGCATTTATAATTTATATTAGGTGCGTTTTTTTATGTCTTCTTCGCAAAAAAGGTGCGGTATAACAGGTGCGACTCTTTACTTGAATTATTTTGTATTGGCAGTATTGATACAGTCGGTTATATGAAAGGATAGTTTTTAAAGTAAATTATAACATAAAGCTCGTTAAAGTGAGAGCGTATTGAATAGATTATGTTTCGACAAGTTAATATTTACGCGTTTAATATGGATTTTAATGTGCAAAACCAAAATTGATGTGATTGTGCCATAGAGTATTTACTGCGGTAGTCTTTTTCATTGAGGATCTTATTGAGTCTTAGCAACCAAGCCCACTAATTTTGCTCAGTCAACTGTTTGTAAAATGTAACTATATTAGACACTTTTATTGCAAATTATATGTGGAATTTATTTTTATTGTGGCATTGGCTATTTAATTTAATTTGCTAAAAGATGCATTATATTCTCTACTTTGAGGTAAAAAAAAACTTTCACCATTTATTCAGCCTGTAATATGCTTTCAATTTAACTTTTTTTATAATTCAAAGAAAAGTTAAAAAAAATTAGTAATTTTTGTTGCTTTCAAATACTATACATCATTTGAGCCATTGTGAGATTTTCGATCTTAGTGAGTAGAAATATCACTGAAATAAGCTGTTGACAATCAATCATTAACTTTTAATACAAATATGGTCAGCATTGAAATACCTAATTAATTTTTTACACGGTATTTAAAAAAAATCGCATGTATAGTTTACTACGCGCTTCTTAAGTATGCTTATCTATATTAGGCGCGTTTTTTTGCTCCTCTATCCAGCGGAGAGTAGAATGAGAGTAGAGTAGACGCATTGAAAACAACAACAACACTCCTACACCAGTGAATTCACTGGTGTAGGAGTGTTGTTGTTTTCAATGCGTCTACTCTACTCTCATTCTACTCTCCGCTGGATAGAGGAGCAAAAAAACGCGCCTATTATATGCTTATATATTTTGCTTGTGCTGCCCTTAGTCTCAAAACCACGAGCTGCCACTGGTAACAATTTAGTGAAAATAGGAAGGCTTTGGCAGAGCATCTCAACTGAACCGAAGTCTAGCAGCGAAGTCTTCTAGACTGCTAAAGCCGTCAGAGGTCGTGTGCCTCGGCTCAGTTAGCCTTATGGATGGAGGCATTATTATCCCCGTAGGTTTTTTTTATCTTCTTTTTTATTTTGGTTTTCAGTTTCTCTTCTGCTAGCATACGTGTTTTTACCGTCTCGGCTGCATCTGGCTTAAAAGCTCGCGCTAGAGAGCTAATCCTGGTTCTTCACGGACAGAAGCCTCATTCGTTTTGACAATGCAGCTTATATGTGCTTCTGACGGATGAAATCATAGGCAGCTATCCATTTTCTTCGAGTATGTCCGGCCATATTTCATGACCCACCCCAGCTGCGGAGGCATTCCAGCACCCGTCGGGGCCTTCACGGACATTTTTAGAGCACCCTGCTCCAGGGGCAATCACTTTTTTTTGCGTTGCCCTTGTTAATAGTTTTAGCCATACAATCCTCGTGGTATTGCTCTCCACTGGACTCGGTTCAGTTGAGATACTACGCCAAGGCCTGCCTTGGCAGAACACAAAAACACAAAAACTACCATCTGTAAAATTGTCTAACGGTTATGGGGGTAGTAGAAATAGTCGCAGTTGAGTTTTGCTGGATATTTACCTTTGCAGATTTATAGGATTTAAAACCAAGTAAACTAAATACCTTCTAGTAAGTATTATTGTTGTTATTTAAATAGTAAGTACCTCTTTTTATTAAGATGCAATATTAGCAATCCTATCAGTCGAATTTCGAAGAATCTCAAAAACATACAGACGAATTATGGATGTGGCTTGATCTTCCGTTTCTGACAACAAACATGTTCAAATTCCATTTTCCGCTCACTTTTCATCTATGGAGAAATCGGTTCAAGTCTCCCCTCTCTCAATCTCTCTAGCGTTACAACTGCTACCTATGGAAGCCATTCATCTGCTTTTCGAAATTACAGGAAATTGACATAAAATTCTGGTAAAAACTTCTATCCACACAGATTTGTCGGGTCATATTCACTCGATATAAATTTTTAATCATCTAAAAAAGTAACAAATTATGCTAGAAAATATCAATTAAACACAACATCGCAAAATTCGATGTTTCTTAGACAACAACCATCCTCCACACTCCGAAAATTTTCGATACTACAAGTTATATTCCACATGAAGTGAACTCACCACAAACTACGCTCCATCCACGCACCCAAACCAACCATCATACGTGCACCGGAAAACATCGAAAGTACCTTTTTCCGAATTGGTGCATCCGTCAGTCAGCGATTACTCGCCACTGCGATTGGAGCCCATAGTAGCAAAGTGGTCGTCCCCCTTGTAGTTTCGTTGCATTGTAAATGCACTTGTGCACTCCTGTTGTATTATAACAACCTCGAACAAATATTGCATATTCCTTTGAATTTAATATTAAAAATCAATAGCGCGCGTTTTATCAGAATTATTTCACTTATTCAAGTTTCGTCCAATTTGAAAACACTACACAGCCTCGATCTGTTTTCAAACGGTTTTCTTCATTCTCCTTTGGGACGACGTGTGCAGCGTTAATCAACAGGCGCGTTTTTTTGCTCCTCTATCCAGCGGAGAGTAGAATGAGAGTAGAGTAGACGCATTGAAAACAACAATAACACTCCTACACCAGTGAATTCACTGGTGTAGGAGTGTTGTTGTTTTCAATGCGTCTACTCTACTCTCATTCTACTCTCCGCTGGATAGAGGAGCAAAAAAACGCGCCTAACATTACAGTGTGGACCGAATTCGATATATTTGAAGCTCCCCAAGTTGGGTTCGTGTTTGTGTGTGTATGTGTTAAGAGAATTTCAATCGTTTTCGGAGTGCAGCAAACAACTGATTGTCAATCGGTCTAGTCACTGTAGAGTGAAAGAGACAACCAGTAAGTTATTGCGACGCCATTGACGCAACCTAACCATCTGTCAAAGACCGAATCGATGATTTGTTGCGCTGTCAAACCGTTAAAGACTCGATGAAAACTTTTTCGATTTTCCGTGGAAATTTGCGAAAATTTCGCGGTTTGAAGGATTGTATTTAGTGGACAGGAGTGTTGAAAGTGTGGTGCTAAAGAATCGGTTTGTGGTTCGAAGTGTTTGCGAGTGAAAAGTGAGTTGGTTTGCTTGTTGTTTTGGATCGAGAAATTTTACAGAGAACGAGAGAGAGGAAGGTAGGCTAATGCGATTTGTAACGAATTTTAGTTCGTTTCGTCATAGCTTAAGTCATATTTTCTTTGCATTTTTAGGTAGTTTGAAGAGTTTCTAGAAAGATGCAGTAGTTGAAATTGTTATCAGATATGTTGATTGTTGGTAAAAGAGGGATATCGATGTAAATAACAAATCATAACCTCAAATTAGACGCTGGGAGACATCTATTCCAATTTGAAGTGGTCGCGATTTTAGAAAGCTTATTTCGAATGGCGAATTTGGCTAAGTTTTGATGCCTTATACAGCAATGGTTCAAACAGACTCGTGCTACTCCCACGTATCATCAAATTCGTGGTATGGATTTCGTGTTATAAGGCTGGTGTTTTTGCGGTTAAGCACATTCTGTTCGAGACTCCCGCCGAGTAGATATCCAAGTGTGTTTTGGTGGTTCTCTTGTAGTATAATCTCTGGAAACTATGATTATTAAGTTTGACGAGCGAGTCCTCTATCTATCCACTGATTCCGCGGGGCAAACGTACAACACCAACGCAACGCTCACATACTTCCGTTCGACATCCTACGTGCGACTATTTCCCGTGACACAATAGAATGTATAGTTGGACATTTCGTATCCAATCGCGACATTCATCGCTTCAAGTTATAAAGAAGCAACTTGAAAGCTCGCAACAGCCTCAACAGCACTTGATTCCTCGACAGTGTGAGCTTCATTCTAGTTCTTCAGAGTGTTCCCCGTAGGTGTCTTCTGTTAGTTATCTTCCTCGCGCTGCAGTTCTTTGGCCTCAACTCTGCATGTTTTCGTAACGAAATCTATTTTGCACCAATACGCTTACCGAAATCCTGTTTGCATTTTGGTCTTTTTTGAGTTATTTCGCAGAAAACTTCGATTTTATTTGCAAATTTCACCAGAGTGAATTTAAAGGAGGAAAAGAACAAAAAAAAATTCTCAAAAAAGACAAATCATTGTGTAAATTGTGTTTGATGTGAAATTGTTTGATGGTAGATGTTGTCTTATTCGCAAATTTTTTTTTTATCTTTTTCTTGTTTTTTTTTTTTGAATAAAGTGTGCATTTCTGGGATTCGCTAAACTTTTTGTGGATATTCTGTTTCTATCTTTAGTTGAACGTTCGAGCCTGTTTAGGGTCTTCAAGTTTTTTAAATTTAGTTTCGACAAAATTCTTTGCATTTGAGGTTCGGCTGTGATTGAAAGTAGACCATAGACTACATAGATTCGTTTTGAGGTTGAAATCCGTAAATAGCCTTATTAATCGGGTTTTTTTTATTCTAACCACAATTAACATGCAATATTCCCATTATTCTGTACGTTTTTGAGTTACATTCGAAATATTCCACCACAAGAGAATTCCCGATAATTGTTACGTGTTTCGCTCGCCTGAACCGCGAAAAAAAAACTCATGATAAGTCGTCGTGATTAGTATTCTTCTGTTCTAAAGCATATGCAGCCGATGCCCTCTTGATTTCATGGTCAACACTAGACACTCGTGCATAATTCTTCTTAATTCGTGAACTGAAATGTATCGTATACATTTTACTGCTGAGATCTAGTCAGAAGTTTCGTCAGTTCTACAACTACAATTTTATTAGTTTCCCTCCGCCACAGCTAAACCAATCAGACTTTTTGCACAAAAGCTTTCAATACATTACCGAATTGCCAATTTTTTAACGTCGCAATCGGTTGACGAACTATCTCTATCGACTCGCTTCTTGCTTTTGCATTCTAGTATAATTGCAGATTCATGCAAATTTTAGAATCGAATTTAAAATTGAGCTTAGCAAGGAAGAGTTGATGGAAAAAACGTCGTTTGGATGAAGTTAACGAGCAGATATGCTAATGAATGCGCTTTTACCGGTGGTTCTAACGGCAGTGAATGACTTTTTGTTGGACATTTGATGCTTCCAAGGGCAAATTGAGAAGTAGATACTACCAATGTGTCGAAAATGATTTGATTATTTCGTCAAAAAGATACTCATAAGATGAGAAGCAATCGAAAAAGGTATAGATTTTGATTGATAACTAAAACAAAATAGGTAATCTGAGGAAAGTAATCGACGAATGTTGAAAACACTGAAAAAGCAAGTGGACCTGACAAAAATTGACGAGAAAAAGGATTAGACTAGAGTAATCGTTTGTCACTAATAAGCTGGATGGTGTCAAAGAAGCAAAGATATCAGTTCTGATAGTTAAACGCCACGAAATCCAAGGAAAAATGCTCGCCAAAACATAACCGTCATATAAATTCTACCAAAATCACTTCAAACCTGCTCTAAACCATAGGCCATATCAAATATATATCTCTCTCAACCCAAACCTCATTAAATTAAACTATTTTCTCTATTCGCTTCCTAACAGATCTTCAAATGAAGTTTATTTTTGAAGGAGATTGCACAAATGTGAACTCTAAGAAACTAAAAATCGGCTCTGGAAATTGATTTTGAAAACGAGATCAAGAACTATTATCGCAAATTCGCCAATTTTCCACATAATTCTGCGAGAAAAAAAACTTATCTTTGAAAAAATGTCAATTAATATCCCAAAAATTGTAAATATCTCTGTATTTTATCTTTCAAATTGAAGAATCAACTAAATCTCCAAGTCTTCAAAACTTAAAGCAATCGAATTGAAAAATTCACCTGCCTTTTATATCCAAGCTGTTGGATAGTTTTCCCAACATCTCCCCACTACCTACTACTTACCCCCGTAAGAGTACCGAATATAATCCCTCCTCCCATTTAGATAGATTCTTGTTGTTTTTTGAAGGTGAAACTTACCGCCAAAAGTGGTCGATAATGCTCCTCCTCCTCCTGCTTCCATTTCATTACGACAAGTAATTTTCGTAGTGAACAAGATTTTTCATGTTCCTACATGAACAATGTTGTGGGTTTGAAGAACTTTGTTGTTTGATATAATGATTTAATTTCATTAACGACTGATGGTGTGGTTGAGGAATTTTTTTTAGAACAGAATGACTTTGAAGTTTAATATGCAGGCAGTTAATGTCGGTTTGGGCGAAATATTATTAATTTTTACATGAACGATTATTTTCTCATTCATTCACTATTTTCCGTTGCACAGATTGTACTTAAATAGAAAAATAGTATGGTGATTAAATTAAGACTACACGCAGTATTTTATTCAATACAATTTTGATATGAATGAAACTTGATGACTATATGTAAAAAGCTAATTGGACATAGAGATCACGAATTCGAATGAATTAGCATGTAGTTGCAGACTGTGAAAAAAGCGAAAAAAAAATAAGAAAACAATATAAATAATGTTAAAACTTTGCCATGGAATTTTACCATGCTATTAAGCTCCTAATACGAAAAGCAACTGAACTCAAAAGGAAGAATAAGCAAGAACTCGCAATGTTTACGGGAAAATAGTTGGCGCACCATTCAATATTTGTACGCTCTTGATGAGTGTGTAATGCGTAAAAATCTTAAGACCGGCGATGCATGTATGAATTTAGACCGTTTTTCAGAAGCTTATTTAAATTAGAAGGAATAAATCAATCGTTTTGAAAGTGTTCATGTTTATTCATTACATATTAAAATGCAAGAATCTGATTTTATTTAATTTTTTTGCTTCAAAATGGCCGCCGTAGTAATCAATCTCCTGAGACCCTCGCGGCGAAAGGCATCAATCGGCGGGATTTTTAGCATCAGTTACAGCAATTTGTAATCAAAAAAATGGGCTGGAGTGTGTTTCTGATTGTATAAATTTTCTGCTCAGCCCTCGTAAGAGCAGCCGAATTGCTCATGAAATACATTTTGCTGAAATATCTCAACCTAGAGTAGCTCATTAAACACAGCTAACTGCTTGAAATGTCTTTCAATCATCAACTAACAGATCATAAAACAAATCACACAACATATACATATTTGATTTCAATTTATTGCCAATGATAGCCTAGGTTAGGTTGAGGTTAGGTTGAAATGGCTGCCGATCTGCAGAGGCCTGACGCCCGATACACATAGACACAAGAGAGGCCCGTTGTGATGCCATGATAAATTAGTGACTCTCTCCTACTCGCTAAAATCGGGAAACCATCTGCTTCCTTTGACAAACCGGACTATCCCCTTTAAATTGACCAGGGATAGTTCCGTCAGGTTTGAGAGAAAGAGTGCACCAAGGGCTGCCAACCTTCTCCTTGCTAAAGCCGGGCACTGGCACATGAGATGGAGGACAGGTTCGTCCTCGTCCTCAGAGCCACAACTCCGACAGAAATCGTTAGACTCTACGCCCAATCGTTGCGCATGCCGCCCAATGAGGCAGTGGCCAGTTAGAACGCCGACAGTGCAACGCAGAGCGCTTCGAGTTAAGCCTAAAAGCTGCCTGGTGCGATGCGCATCCATGGATACCCAGGACTGCCTTGCTATCGCGCAGGATAATTCCTCTGCCCAGGACTTTCTAGCATCCTCAAGATATTTTTGCCTGATGGCCAATTTGACCGATGTCATCCATATTCCTATTGAAAAGGAGCAAGAGACCTCAGGTAGCAAAGTTCCAAGCCTTGCTAGCTCATCAGCCTCACAGTTGCCCTGAAAACCCGTATGTCCAGGTACCCAAATCAATTGAACAACCGAATGTCTCGACATCTCCCTAAGAGATGCACGGCATTCAGCAACAATCTTGGACATTGTACAAGGACCAGCAAGGGACTTAATAGCCGCTTGGCTATCTGTGAAAATACCAATATTGACCCCGAATATTCGATTACACAGAAGCCAGTCGACTGCCTGATAAATAGCCACCACCTCCGCCTGAAAGACACTACAGTGGTCTGGTAGACGGAGGGACAGCTGGAGTTTCAGCTCATCTGCACTCAAAAAAATTTTGGTTGAATTTTACCCTTATAATAGTAGGAAACTGGTTTCCTACTATTAAAGATGTAAATTTACAAAAGTGCGTGAAAGAATAAATTTTTTTACGACCAAATCGTGTAATGTTACCCTAAAAAATGATGTAATTTTATGGCTTTGGCGCAAAGGTGAATAGCAAACTATTAAATTTACACTCTTTTTGCTTCAATTTACAAAAAGCTGGTTATTATTCAGCTGATATGACGTAAAAGCAAAAAATGCACATCGAATGTGTAAAAAAATTTGTGATTCGTTATTTTAAACGAAAAAATGAATATATTTCCTATTATCAAAGTATTAATCATATACCCACTTTTTAGAGTGTGAGTATACACAACTCCCGACTCTATTGTTAAGCTTTGAGCCGACGGTGTACACATGGATAAGTCCACTTTCGAGGGTGACGCTAGTTTTGTAGTGGGCCGTGAGCGGATCGAAAAAAATAATAATTTAACACACCACTTGTATGCACAAAAAACACCGATCTTCAAATTGTAATTCTGACTTTATTTTATTACGTACGTACGTACAGCGATCTAATCTATTATCTTAATTGCGGGATTCAACTGGGGCGAGAAATTATGTTGTCGCGTACTTTATGCCTTTTGTCTGCTGAGTCAGCGTCTGGTTTCACATTATTGTGGAATTTCGCGTTGAAGATTCGCAGATCTTCCCATGCGGTATCAGATGTCCCAGACGCTGACTTGGGCACTATGCTTGAATGGAAATCTGAGCACTGTTGCATTGTTGTTGCAATTATTTTGGAATGTGGAGGTGTCGCATACATAACTTCTCCCCCCTCACAATTAGAATTCTCCTGAATTCTATTTTCAACATTAAATTTTATAATTCTATGTTTGCTTTTGAAATATAATAATGTCCCGGCTATGGTAAGTATTACAAAAAAGATTACAGCTAAATTAATTCCATATGACCATTGTTTGTGGGTTTGTAGTTCTTTGATTTTATTTATGTTATTTAGATTATCAATTATTACATCATCCAAAGTGATTTTGTCTACGAAATTATTTGTATCTTTACTTGATGGTATATAAAAACGATCTTCTATTTTTTCTTGGATATTTGAAAAATAATGGTCTAAAATTTTTATTGTACAATTATTGAAATGAATCAATATGTTTCCCGTAACTATTAGTTCATTTAAATCACAATTTTGACTCAGATTTAATTCTTTTGCATTTTTAATAATTACTGTTGCCATATCAAGTTGAATAATTTCGAAATTAGAATTTTTTATTAATTTACAGTTTTTGGAAAATATACAATGTTTACTTATGCTAAGTTCGTTTAAAGTCTTTAGTTTTTCATATTTATAGGAGATATTATTATACATGAATATTATTTCTTTCGGAAAATCAATTTCTTTGTTCTCTTTATTTGGAATTGGAATGATTGCTTTAAGCTGGACTGCTACGAATTCTCTAGGAATTTTGATGGCGAATATTAACATTTTATTTTCGGATTCAGCCAAACCTATTTTGACATATTGTAATTTTTGTACGTCAATATCAAATTGTACAATTTCATCATCCGTTAAAATACTGGGATGCAATATACCACTTCTTGCGGATGCTACATTGTCTTGCAAATGTTCGATTCTATTCTTCAACAGTTGAATTTTGAAAAACTGATCGTAGTAGAGATTATTATTAAATGTATTGTTTGATAGGTGATTTACTCTATTCAAAATAATTTGGCGGTCTCTCTTAATAACGTTTCTTAATTGTCTCATTGTGTCGCTTAAATTTCTGTTTATGTCTACTTGTTGGTTGAGTGTTGCGATAGCGTTATGATTATTTATGTCTATCGTTTTTAAATGTTCGTCGATGTCATGTCTGTCCTCTGCGTCCATGGTTCCGAAAAGCCACTTTTGAGTGTTGCCTACTATGTCAATTAATCCTCGCTTATGTCTGTCTTTTTTTGGTATTAGAGTCTTTACTTTATTTGTCAAGTGTCTTAGTTCCGTTTTTAGTAAATACTTGTGTTGTTCATCTAGACCGTCTATATTAATTTCAAAGTCCGTAATTATGTCCAAAATTTCTTGTGTATTAATCAAATGAATAATTATTCTCGTACTGGATACAATTTGGGTTGTGCTTATTTTAACTTCAGTAAACCCAGATTGTTCGTATATGTTATAGATATTTAGCATTCCGTGAACTGGTGTTATGGTCATCAAAAGGGTTATTATTGCAAAAAGCTGCGAGTAAAGTAAAATTTAAATGAGACTTAGTTATGAGTGCGAGCAAGGATTTAATTTAAAATTAGTATTATATGTTCAATTTCCCTTGAACTATTTCTAAGATCATTTTTTCTCTGAAATATGGTATATCTGATTGTGTAAATGTTGGGTTACAATTTCTTGTGAGGTATTCTGCTATCATACAGCAGAAAACTCCACAATCGCTCCCATTGCTTTGCCTTGGACACTCATTAGCATTTCCTTTAATAAATGCTACGGTATCGAACGGCATTTTCCTCTTATCTAAAGACTCGTCCTTTAAGTAATTCTCTAAAATATCAAGAAGTTGTGGATTGCTATTTCCTAAAGAATCGTAATATGTTATCGTTTTATTCCTAAAATCAATTACCGCAAGGCACCAATGTGTACCATTCACATGAACAGGAATTAATATAAGATCGTATGCAAAAATGTCTACATTTTTCGTCCACCTTTTCACTGTTTTATAGCCTAAACGTAATAAAGTTGGAACAAAGAAAGTGTTCATAGCAAAAACCTTTGGGTATTTATGAATTGAATTTATGTTTAGCTGGTGTTGGTTACGTTCTACTAAAAGATTTAAATAAAAGTTAATTATATTATCGTTTAACCATGATGTGCCTACTAGACTATTTATATCTTGACGTCTTATAGTTAAATTAAATTTGGATATTAGAATTTCCTCCTGTGACTCTCCATTTGTAGCCTTTCCAATCAATTCTTTTTCTTCTTCCGTAAAAGGGTCTATTGAGTTTCCGTTGTAATCTGTAAACTTACGTGCCTTCTTAATATTGACGGGGTGAACATTTTCTAGCTTTGACCTTCGGTATTTAGGCAATTGTTTGAGTCTCGTTGCCTTGTAATTTTTTATAAAGCCTGTTGTGCGTGTTTCCAAATATTCTTCTCGCTTAGCATTGTTTTTCTCTAGCATTTTGTTTTTAGTGTTTATTAAATTTTTCCTTATTTGTTCAAGATCTACTCTTCGATTCTGCACTTCGCTGGGTGTACATTTAATGGATGAATGGTATCTATGATTATAATTTCGTAATGCCTGCTGTAATATTCTTTTGGGTGCGAATTTTGTCTTTCCATAAGTAAGAATTCTAAATTTTTCAGCTATTGTGCTGTGTAATTTTTCTACGTCAGCTATGCCCGTGTGGCTGTGAGGCTTTGTAATGTGATGAATGATACCTTCATTTTGAAAATATTCTTTGATGCGAAGCGCATTAAACTCATTTCCTGAAACTATTTTTTGGGGTTTTCCAAATTTTGTAAAATGTTCTTCCAGAGTTTCTATTATTGTGACATGGTTTCTGTCAGGTAAATAGTATGCTGTGCCAAATTTTGAAAATGTATCGATGCAAGTGAGGAAACAGTATTTCATTATAAAATACATGTCGATATGAATTATTTGATTCACATCTGTGGCTGTTTCTGTTAGCTGGAATTTTGGTTTGATAGGTCGTCGTTCGTATTTGACTTCCTGGCACACGTCGCATTGATTTATAACTAGTTGTATTAATTCTTGCAGTTTCGGGTAGTAAACTTTGTTTTTCAGCATTTGGAAAGTTTCTTGTATGCCTGAGTGAAGACTTTCTCTGACATGGTACAGGGATATCTGTTTTATTGCCTCGACTTCTGTTTGAATGTCTTGTGCTCTGAATGAACACTTAATGAATTTAATTTGAGGGTCATTAGAGTACATTTCTCTTATTTTCTGTTGTACTACATTGTACTGTGTGTCTGGCAGCTCCGAATAAATTGCTGTGATTCCTTTCTTTATGTACCTTCGGAAAATCTCACCTAGATTAGGAAAGTCGTATTCTGCTATATAAATAATTCGTTTATTGTGAAGGACTTCAATTTCTTGTCTTTTATTGTTGGTTAAAATCAGTTGTGTTTTAAATTTGTTGACGATATCTTCTTTTATCGGTATGTGATCGAGCAACTCTTCATCGGCTGAATGTATTGTAGCCATTGTCGCATCCTCATCTTGGTTGAACATCACTTGCAGATCTGAATAGGAATTAGTGTATTTTTCATAGTCGGAAAACTCTTCCTGTTTGTCTTCTTCGTTTTTGACTCGACTCAGAAAATCGGCCACACGATTTTCCTTTCCCTTTAGATATTCGATTTCATATTGATAAGCGCTTAATTTTGCTAACCAACGCTGATGTCTGGGAGACAGATCTTTGCCTTTGTATTTTGCATTTAGATATTTGATTGGCTGGTGGTCTGTATATATTTTGAATTTTGTCCCATACAGGTAAGGCCTAAAATAATGTGTCGCCCATACGATCGCTAGAAACTCCTTGTCCGTAGCGGAGAAGTTCAATTCATGCTTTCGTAACGTCCTAGATGCAAAACAGATTGGGTGTCCGTTTTGTGAAAGGACGGCGCCTATCGCGTAATTAGACGCATCAGTTGTGAGTTGGAACGGTTTATTAAATTCAGGAAAACGCAAAATTGGGTGAGATATAATGAGAGTTTTAAGCTTTTCAAATGCATCAATGTAGTTGGGATCGTTACTATTTACTTTGATACCTTTCTGAAGATATTTGATCATTGGTTGGGCTACTTTGGCATAATCTTTGACAAACTTTCGATAATAGCCTGTCATACCTAAAAAACTTTTAATTTCTTTTTCGTTTTTCGGCAGCTTTAAATTTGAAATCACACTAACTTTTTCGGGGTTAGGCTTCAATCCATCTCTAGTGACAACGTGACCTAAAAAGCTCGTTTCTTTTTGCATGAAATTGCATTTATCGATTTGCACTTTGAGTCGATGTGACTCGAGGACTCTAAATATATCTTTTAATGATTTGATATGTTCCTGAAGTGAAGTGCTGAAAACAAGAATGTCGTCCAAATAGACAACGCAAGTTTGGTTTATGTAGTCTCTAAGAATGTCGTTCATGAGCCTTTGGAATGTCGCTGGGGCATTCTTCAGGCCGAAAGGCATTCTTATAAACTCATAAAGACCATGAGGGGTCACAAATGCTGTTTTAGGTCTGTCCTCTTTTCTAACAAGGATCTGGTGATACCCTTTCGCTAGATCCAGTGTGGAAAAATACTGGGCTTTGCCAAGTTTATCCAATATCGAATCTATGTTTGGAAGGGGGAATTTATCATCCACCGTGATGTCATTGAGTTTTCTATAGTCAATGACTATCCGAAACTTCTTTTCTTTAGAATTATCGCTTTTTTTAGGGACCACAATTAATGGACTTGCGTACTTTGAAAAGCTTTTCTGAATAATTCCTTGCTTTTCCATTTCCGCTATTTGCTTTCTCACTTCTTGTTCATGGCAAGGTGGAAAACGGTACAGTTTAGCGTTAATTTGCTGATCAGTGGTCGTTTTTATTTCGTGCACTATCGTTGTAGTGCTTGTCAATGTATCTCCTTCCTTAAAGAATGTATTTTCGAAACGTTTGACAAGTTTAATTATTTCTTTACGTTCTTCGGAGTTTAAATGATCTAATTTTAGTCTTTCAATATAGTCTTTTTCAATATGTTCAATTGCACAAGATTGTTTATTGGGATATGGATTATTCACAAAAGGAATGGACTCGCCATTGAGTATAATGACTTGTCGCTCCATATCTATTATTGTACTTAATCTATCTAACAAGTCAATACCAATGATAAATTGATATTTTCTATTTTTCAATTCCCGAACTTTCCATCTAATGTGGGCCTCGGGTGGAGACTTAAACTCTGCAGGTGCAGGAGTGTGTACTTCGAAATTTATCGAGTCTTTGCCAGTAATGGTGGTAAAATGCAATGGTTTAATTTTTTTCTTTGGGAAATCGTTTATGCTGCTGTCAATAATGCTGAACGACGAGCCTGTGTCGATCAGTGCCAAATATTCAGTTTTATTAATGCTAATTTTTATCAAAGGTAGATCATCCGAGGCTAGTTGTAAAAAAACTGTTGGCCATCGGTAGAGCTGATGTGATTTGATTCAGCTTGATCTCTGGGTTCTTTTCTTTGCGAAATGTTCTTTTCTTTATTTCCCTGACTACGTTTGGATTCAACATTGTCAATTTCCATAGGGGTCACCTCGTGTTCGTCCCTATGAAATCGCGAATTGAACCTGGAATTTTGGGAATTCTGTCTAAATTGCCTGGATCTATCAAAGCTATTAAAATGTTGGTAATTATTGTCATCAGCGTGATTTCGATAATTATTTCTTTTGGTTTGGTCGGATTTTTCGTTATTAAAGTATCGTGTCCTATATTGGTCAGAGTTGGTTTGGTTTCGTCTTCTATATTAGCAGGGGCGGATTTGCCACTAGGCCCAGTAGGCCCGGGCCTAGGGCGGCAAATTTCGGGGGCGGCAAATTGTCGATTTTTTTTTGGGCGGCCACTTTTCGATTTTTTTTGGGGCGGCAGTTTTTTTTCTGTCGTATATCTGAGTTAAATGAACACCTCAAGACAACCGAATTCTCTAAAAAAAAATCAATGCAGGCAAAAATTCACCTGTGATGATTTTTTTCGAACCTTAGCAAGTTTGACTTATAATAAATATCGAAATGCGATCACGGGAAAGGACCAAAGAAACTCAAAAATACCTAAAAAGTACCTATAAAGTATCTGAAAATACCTAAAAAGAGCCTGAAAAGATCCTAAAAAGAACCCAAATAATACCTCTTCAATTTAGGAAAAGCTTATGAGAGGTAAATATTTGCGTGCATTGATTTTTCAGAGAATTTTTATTATTATAGTACAGGGTATATCAACTACATGCGAATCTCTTTATTTTTGATGTGTTTTTTAAATTGTACTTCATTACTGAAATTAATTTCTACAAAAAATGTCTATAAAATGAAATCTAGAACATCATAGGACAAAATATTTCGGGCTCATTTTTTACTAATAACATATCGAACATTAATTTACAGTATTCGAGTTCATAGTTGATCTCTAGTCAAGTGCGGAAGCAAATTTTGAACGGAATAGTAAACTTACTTTTAAAAATATGAGCGAAGACGTTGGAATTATATGCAAAGGTGTATACGGTTTTGGACTGTTAAAAATTGGTATTTTTGGTTTCTTTTTTTTAGGTACTTTTAGGTACTTTACCGTGTGTGTATTTTAGGAATTATTTGTTATTTAAGTAATTATTTGCGCAATAATAGGGAATTTTTACGAACAAACCGGTGCCGGTTTTGCTCTGATGTTCCTTTTTTGTGAGCTAGGGCGCAACGACAACAGCGAAGTATTCTAGGGAATCGAAAAAAATCGCGCATTGTTACATATCATATAATTCACGAAAAGGGCGGCAAATATTTCTGAGGCCTAGGGCGGCGAAATGGTAAAATCCGCCCCTGTATATTGGTCAGGGTTGTTGTATCTGTTCTGTCTGTTATGTTCGTTGTGCTGGTTTTGTTCACTTTGTTCGTTGTGTCTGACAGGTCTGTTTTGTCTGTTTCGTTCAAATTCTTGACTATTCTGTCTATGATATTTAGTTTTATAGTTTTGAGAGAAATTATTTTGTTTTGAAAAATTCTGTAAATTTTGTTTTCTGTATTCTTTTCTTATGCAACTATTTTCAAATCTTCTACTACGCATTGTACTTAAAACACTTTCTAAATCACTGATATCAAAAATTTTATCTAATAGCACACCTTGAGTCATTTCTTTGACTGTGTTCACCAACAAGGATTCAACATTACTTAAATCTATGTGCATGTTATTAGAATAGTATATAATAAGTTCATCCGATTTACACTTTATTTTTTCTATTTCTACAGTTAATTCACTCACCGAATTAGCCTTCAGGTTGCTGATTCGTCTGTATATGTCTGCTGGCTCCGTATCGGGTTTGTATCGTCGTTTTAACACTGCCTTTATCTGCTCCCAATTGTCTGGTTCCTGCAGGTTTATCATAACATCTTTTGCTTCGCCTACGATTTTTTCATAAAAAATAATTCTTGTTGCCATTCGTTTCGTCTCGTCATCTTCGATGTTGCTGAGATAGAGTTCGGTGCTGCTGATGAATGCGTTGATCGATGTTTCTCCATTTCCTGTGAAATTGTTCATGCCCCGAATCTCCTTCATGATCCTGTCCTTAGGATCTGACCTTTGATTCCTCAAAGTCAGTTGCTGGATTGCTGCTGCCAGTTGCCCAATTTGGTTGTCTGTATTTTGGCTGGAAACCAACTGTTGAACCGCTTGTGCCAGTTGCGCAATTTGGTCGTCCTTTTCGTGCATTTTTGCCTCCATTTCGAGAATTTTCTGCTCCATTTTCGGCTCTGAAATAGAATTTCTATTTAGGTTGAAAAAATTTTCCCTTCTCACTTTTCTCTGCTCCTTATTATTTTCACTTTTTTCCGCCACTTTATTCTCCACTTTTAAGTTAGTTTTCACTTTTAGTTAAGTTAAATATTCAACTTTTATTAACTTTCACTTTTTAATTAGTTATTAATTTCCTTTATTTGGGTCACTAACCGGCCTCTGCTAGTGACTTGTAGGACTTTATTGGCTCGTCCTCCCAAATTATTTTGGAAATTCAATTTTAATTAATTAATTAATTAATTTGTTGCGCGGGAGTACCTTCGCGGCTTTCGCGTTTACCGACTGCGCCAGTTTTGTAGTGGGCCGTGAGCGGATCGAAAAAAAATAATAATTTAACACACCACTTGTATGCACAAAAAACACCGATCTTCAAATTGTAATTCTGACTTTATTTTATTACGTACGTACAGCGATCTAATCTATTATCTTAATTGCGGGATTCAACTGGGGCGAGAAATTATGTTGTCGCGTACTTTATGCCTTTTGTCTGCTGAGTCAGCGTCTGGTTTCACATTATTGTGGAATTTCGCGTTGAAGATTCGCAGATCTTCCCATGCGGTATCAGATGTCCCAGACGCTGACTTGGGCACTATGCTTGAATGGAAATCTGAGCACTGTTGCATTGTTGTTGCAATTATTTTGGAATGTGGAGGTGTCGCATACATAACTCGCTATCACGCCATTCATCCCTACCAGGAATGCGATTTGCGAACTCCAAATCTAGTAGGCATTGTGGAGCGATGGAGTGGAGTGGGAACTCCCTCGGCCAAAATCCTCGCATGGCCGACTTCTGTTATATTCCATGTCGAGATGCAATTCAGTCTCACAGCAGCAAGATTGACTTGCTGTAAGATAAAAAGATTGGTTGACAGCCAATTTAACAGCACGAAAAGTGCCTTGGTAGGGATGAATCGGAGCGCTCCAGTTACCAGCAGTGCAGCCATCCTCCGCACTTTTTCAAGCCGCCGTTTGCAGGTAGCCTTTAGAGCAGCCTGCCACCAGAACGCTACCCCAAACAATAGAATTGGGTCAACCACAGCAGTATAAAGCCAAGCAAGAATACGAGGCGGTAATCCCCAATTCGCTCCTATGGTTCTTTTACAGCAGTAAAGTGCATTGAAAGTCTTTCGTGCTCTTTCTGCTACATTGTATGTCCATAGTAACTTCGAGTCGAGGATAAGCCCGAAGTACTTGACCCTCTGGCTCAGTTCAATGGAGACCCCATTTAATTTGGATAACTCAAAAAAGGGAACTTTGTATTTCCTTGTAAACAGTACTAGCTCCGTTTTGCTAGCTCAATTAACTTATGCTTAATTACAAATAACTTAACCTAATTAGACCTGAATCTTATCCCGGGTCTTAAATCTAGCCCTGCCTGGTCGCGCATAAAATTAGAGCCACCTCTACTTCCCAGTGACCGAAATAGTCAACTCTGATGTTCGTCGGTCTGTCTAAAGAATCTTGTCACTAATTCCACTATCCGGTCCCTAAGTGGCTTTGGTCCCGAATACCGATACAAGAGAAGGTTCTTCGGTCACCTCTTAGATATTTTTCATTATAAATTCTCCTATAATCTCAAATTAGTGCTGTTGGTTTTTCTAATTGTACTACGAAATGTGTGTACTGAAACTTATACTGTATTCACCTGTTCTTGTTATTCAACTCTATGAATTGCTAAAAGCTACTTGATTAAAGAGCAAAATTTTTTCGAAAACAATTTGAATAAGCACAGAATTTAATTGACTTATTCGAATTTTTCTAACTTAAAAGATCAAAGATTTTAACTTGAAATCCAATTTTCCATTAAAATCTGGATATATTTCAATTTCTTGGCAGATTTTGTTTTTCTTTGGTCCACATATGTACCACTCGCTCTTATCATAATTTTAGATGTCTATAATATTCAGAGCTGTCATTCCACCGTTTAATTCATTCTTGCACTGTGAATATATTTGATAAACAATTGTCATGCAGGACAATGTATAGTAAGATCTGTTCCAGGATGTAGCAGCACTTCGCAAGCATTTCTAACCAGAGCATCGGCCGCGAAAATCTTTCCGCGAACGAATTATTAGACGTCGATGCTACCACTGTTCGAGTAAAAAAGACGGCCAAAAACTGTAATGAGTTCTAAACTCTTTTATATAAAAGCTATTGTGGTGCTTATCATCACCAAAATGTAACATGTAAGTCGAATGCAATTGATGTTCTACCTAGTGGTACACGAAACATGACGGATGGTACAATGGTTTAGTACCACTTCACCACCATAAAATATCAAACTTTGCTTTACAAATTTCTGGAAATTATTTTCCCTGTTAATTCTCAATTATCTTTTTGGCCCAGTCATTTTAGCATAAAAAAGGGGTCAACCTCGGAATGGGAGATAATAAGCAGAATTTTTGTATGTACCTTCATTTTGGAGTCCTCAAAGTTGCCTCAAAAGTCTCATAAAATCTCGTGTCTACGTCGAAAGTTATTCAAGGTCAAAGATGAGAAAAAAACAGTTTTTCGCGATTATCTTGGTTTCTATTGCTCCAATGATGTTAGCACATAGGATCGAAATTGTAGAGCATAAAATGTGCGACACATTTTATTTGCGCTTGACCGTTTTTCCGATAGAGAGCGGTAAGCGCCCAGCACTCAGCTATATGTACTGTAATGCAAGGTCAACCGTGAATACCTGTGAATACTACTTTCAGTTTTGAATTATTTGTGTTATTTATCAGTAAATACATTGTATTTAATAGCATTTTACCTATTTTTAAACAATGATTGTGCCAATTAGCCAAGAAAAATTTTTGTCAAATCGATGTAATAAAAAGAAACTTATTGGTATGCTCATTGAAAAGTTTGAGAGTGTAAATATCACAACAAAACAAGCGAAAGATAATGCTGTTATTTTAATTATAGAAACAGCCATCGAAGAATCCAAACATGAAAGAACTGCCATCATTATAGGAGATTAGATTTACTAGTTATTTTAATTGGACACACCCAATTACATCAAGAAGACATTTTCTTTAAAAAAGTTGGCAAAGGCAATGTCAAAACACAAATATATTCTTCAACAAGTTTTGACAAATATCCCATTTCTAAAAAACATGTTTTATTATTACATGTATTCAGTGGATGTGTTTAAAAAAGGAAAAAAAATCTTTCATAAAAGCACTTGAACAACTTGCCAATTTCGACGAATTAGCTCAATTTTTTCTAGAAGAAAAGTGCCTTGTCCAACAATTATACGATAATGGCATTCGGATCTTACTAGCGATATACAATGCTCCAAAATCTGAGGATAATATCGATCATCATCGATATTCTCAGCTGATTAAATCTACAAAACTTAATAAACCTGTCCAACTATCTTATCTTCCACCGACAAGTGCAGCGGCCCATCAGCATATAAACCGTGTCTATTACCAAGTTCAAAAATGGTTAGGGCATGATTTAGAACCCCAGGAATGGGGTTGGGTGCTCCAAAATGAGTTCCTGGAGCCAATGACAACAATATTACCACGAGCTTCCGATAAATTACTGAATACTCTATTTTGTAATTGTAAGAATGGATGTGGTGCACGGTGCCCATGTAGAAAATCGGGGCTGCAATGCACTTTAGCTTGTGGCCAGTGTAATGGGCAAGCTTGCTTAAGCTGTTTCATTGCAAAGTGACTGTGAGCAAGAGAGTGCTTTTGACCCTGAAATTCAGGAAGGTCTGGAAACACCAATTCAAGGCAACGAAGATGATAACAATGAGACAGAAATTCCCGAACGTCCAGGATGACGATGAAGAAGAAGAAAAGTAATACTTTTATTATTTAAATTATTAAAGATTGATAGATTAAAAACATGTAATATATATATATATATATATATATATATATATATATATATATATATATATATATATATATATATATATATAGAAATAAATTAAATATATGTAAAATGTTGTTAAATACAATGTATTTACTGATAAATAATACAAATAATTCAAAACTGAAGGTTTCACGGTTAACCTTGCATTACAGTACATATGGCTGAGTGCTGCGTGCTTACCGTCCTCTATCGGAAAAACGGTTGAGTGCATGAAAAAATGCTTCAAATAAAATTTGTCGCAAATTTTATGTTTTACAATTTCGATCCTATGTGTTAACTTCATTGGAGCAATAGAAACCAAGATAATTGCAAAAAACTGTTTTCTCTCACCTTTGACCTTGAATAACTTTCGACGCAGACACGAGATTTTATGAGACTTTTGAGGCATCTTTGAGGATCCCAAAATGAAGGCATAAACAAAAATTCAGCTTATTATCTCTCATTCCGAGGTTGATTGCTAAAATGACTGGGCTATTTGTGAATACCGGTTCGAAAGAGTTCAATTAAAATTTTCCAAGCTCAGCATGCTCAAATAATTATATAATTTGTCCGTTGGAAGGCCGCATTAACATTTTTCGCCCCTTATATATTCTCCGTACTAATCTTCGCAATATTTTGCCATTGGATCGTGTAATCACGAGTTTATTTATTTTATGTAATCTCTCCTTTTATTTCTATTAAAACAAGTTAAAGTGAGGAAAGTAAGGATGTAGAGATTGTTTATTTTTCAGGCTGAAAATTGCAGATGCATGTGATGGGTGTATGTCCTCAAACTGTGTGGGGAAAATATAATTATCTAGTAACATATAGATACAGTCTAAAAAATATCAAAAATATACTTCAATTGATTTCAATTCATTTCTTGTGTGTGATTGGGAAAAAATTTAATTCCAAATTTTAGTTTCCGAGGATATTATTACATCCCTAATTTCAAAATTGACTAATTCTAGAAATTTAGAAAAAAAAACTGATTTTGAAATTACATTGAAACATATTGTTTTCTGGCTGATTGCTTGATTCACTATTCATGTACGATATGCATGGTACATATTTTATCTCAATCTGGTGTTCCGTAATTTACGTCATAAGGGCCATTTGTTTTTTACGTCATGAGTTACGTCATGAGTATAACAAAAGACCAGTTGTTTATTTAGCGGTTCTCATATCGTATTATTTTTTCATTTACCAATTCATTAATGTTCCAGTACTATTCTTAGCATTATTTATGAGTTTTTTTCGCCTCCTTACTATATTTTAAAGTGCATTTTGATGCTTAAAATGTTTTTAAACGGAAACATCTCATTTTGCTGCTAGTTCTGAAATTATGGAATCATGATCATCATTTTCACCATCAAAGTATGATCAGTTATTCGAATGCAACTTCCGAGTCTTGTAAATTTAAATTTAATCGCCATCAGATTACCTCCAACACTCATCTGGGTTACATGAAAATTATGAGCTTTCTGGACATTCAGCACTAACCACAATCTTGATAAATAGCATAGACACTCTCTGATGATTTCATTGAATTTTTATAGACTGTGGTTAATAAATGATAGATTTAGATACTCGTGGGAGATACTATTCTCCTCACTTCTTTGTTACAAACAGATAAATAAATGTTCTCTGGAAGAGTAGAGTGGTTGGTGTCAAATATCCCGACATTTTTTTACAGACTTTATTTAAAACTTATGTTCACAATGTTTGAAATCACCTCCTTTACGAATAATATAAAGTACTAAAGAAAAGAAGGTGATTCATCACAACTTAGAAGGTAGTTGAAAGACGGTATTTTAAAGACATTTTGTTGATTTTTATTCAATATCTTTTGTAAGTTTAGGATCGACAAAATAAATGCACTTTCGATCAACGTGCTCTATTGAAGTCATCAATAAGTGCCTCGACTGAAACTAGTCGAAAATTCAAATAGTGGGCGTAAAATCAAAATTATTTCGAATGCAAATCCTTTCTAACGATGGTGCCTTTTTAATTTTAAGGCAATTTCAAATCGAAATACGAAAGAATCTAAAGTATATTCTTTTACGCGCAGAACTCAGTACTCTATCTTTAACATAATTATGCAACCAAATACAGCCATAAATAATCTAATATCCAAACAACTATTTAGATAATAGTTTCATTGTCTGCATATTCTATCGAGCATTCCAAATTTTCTAAATTTACTGCGACGCTCTCATCTAAATTCCACTATCTTATCACCGGAACACTTATCTGAAGAATATTGTCGACATGTCTACCATATACTGCACCACCTAACGAAGAAAATGCCCAACTATCATGTGGTGTACTAATTTACTGCAATTATGAGGTCATTGAAATTCACTTTACTATCTAATAGGAAAATGCAGGAGTTTAAAGTACAATTTCTCTGTTAATATCTACTGCCACAACAAACTAATGGCATTCCAGTCGTAGATATCACATGAAAATAGCATGAAAATAAGAGAAAATTGATAAATCATTTATTTTAGTTTTCGCAACGTTGAATCAGCTACAAAGATTTAATTGCCTGGGAAAGTACATACGGGCAATTGCTCATTATCAGACGTACAGAACACTTTTTTCGTACTGTATACAATTACCTATAATATGTGAATGTTCGTAGTTATATCAGTGGTAAACAAAGGGGTGTCGCACTGTGGAATCATGAACATGCTGATTAGCGGGAGTGAATCATTTGAAACTGAATTGTTTAGCATTGGAATGAAGTTGTTTGTGATACGTTTGGTAACGGAAACTCTGTGCTATTGTTCATTGTATAAATAAGGCTTGATTGACATTGGATTTGATATTTTTAGTTACACGATAGGGCCATGAATGATGGCAAATGAAAGGATAATTTTGAAGCTAGAAAGGATAATTTTGAAGCTTTCCTTAAATCTGTCTTCAATATCGTTCTGCTGAAGATAATTATTTTACTATTGGAAACCGAACGTAAATCTGCTTTAAAAAATACTTTTACAATAAAACACCAAAAACAGTACTGCAACGCTCTAAAAAAGCTTTTGTGTAATTTTTCATGTCCTGCATCCACAAAAGTTCAGATTCTTATGGTATATTACAGCTTACCTTGGGTACCTAATTCAGATGTTTTTAATTATGAACTAGCATTGTATTGGCAACAATTTAAGTATTGATACCAATTTAACAATCTCACTGCTACCACAAATCGCGCTCAGCTCCTCTTTCCGTTCATTCTCAATCTTCAAATTATTCACCTCAAGTAACGGATTCCACTCAAATATAATATCAGCTAATTTGTATTCAATACCGTCGAATAACTGCTACGCCCTAAAAAGTTTAAGTTTCTTCAAGAATACTTGGGTTATACGATGATTCACAGTGCAAATTGCTTTTTAATGTGGATAAAAATTACGTGGGGAAAACAAATGTTTTTGGTTTAAAATACCAAGGTGGAATTCGCCCAAAAAGCGGCTACAAGTATAGGGCAGGTATTTGATTAATGTCATCAAATATCAGGTCAGTCCATAAGTCCCCGCGTATTTTCCCTTAGTCATTTGTATGAGTCATATTTGTTCGAAAAGAGGTAGGTAAACTACCTTTTTTTTCCCTGAAACTATATACAGGTAGAGTTAGTCATTTTATAATCAGTTTTTGAGAAGATCGGATGTTAAGTGATAGTGAAAAAAATGGAAAATACTAACGAGTACAAAAGGCACATTTTATACTTTTTTTTTAAAAGTGGTAAAAATGCTACAGTAGCTGCAGCAGAGATAAATACGGTTCATGGTGAAAACACTATTAGTGTAAGAACTGCACAGGAGTGGTTTAGAAAATTTCGGGATGGATGCACTACAGCAGAAGATGCACCTCGCTCAGGACGTCCCACTGAATTTGACGACACGGTGTTAAAAAGCCTGGTGGAGGCAGAACCAACTTTAACCGTGGATATGATTGCAGATAGGTTAAAGTCTTCGCATGGAACCATTCATCGGCATTTGGTGCAGATACAAAAAGTATCTAAGCTTGGAAAATGGGTCCCACATCAGTTATCAACATCAAATCTCCAGCAAAGAGTGAACATTTGTTCCCATCTGTTACGTCACAATGAAACGGAACCTTTTCTCAATCGTATTGTAACAGGGGACGAAAAGTGGATAGTCTATAACAACGTCGTGCGGAAAAGACAATGGGTGGATGCAAATCAGACACCAGAACCAACTGCCAAAACAGGACTGCACCCACAAAAGATTCTTCTATCTGTTTGGTGGGATATGTCAGGAGTTGTCTATTTTGAATTGCTGCATCCTAATGAAACTATCACAGCGGATGTGTATTGTCGTCAACTCAGTAGTTTGAATGCAGAATTGATTAAAAAACGCCCTTCTTTAGTGAACAGGAGGAAGGTTCTTTTTCATCACGATAATGCCCGACCGCATACTGCAAAAGTCACCCTGGAAAAATTGAAGGAATTTGACTGGGAAATTATGCCTCATCCAGCATATTCTCCAGACATTGCTCCAAGCGATTTTCATTTGTTTAGAAGCCTGCAGTCATTTTTAGGTGGAAAAGTATTTCAAAACAAAGATGATGTCCAAATCAGCCTAACTACATTTTTTAATTCAAAAGATAAGAAATTTTATTCCGATGGAATTCAACAATTACCACAAAGGTGGGAAGAGATTGTAGATAATGGAGGAAAATATATAATCGATTGACACTAAAATTAATTGTGTTTTTTTATGTAATTAAAAGTACCTTAAAAAAACGCGGGGACTTATGGACTGACCTGATACTAACCGATTCAGTACTGACTACATTAAGTTTGCAACTGAAATTGTTTGTCACGAAATCTGTAACATCCTTGATTCTGTTACACTTTTTTAATATCTTAGGTCCTTAAGATAAGGATGGTCCTTATCACCTTTTTTGCATAACTTATCCACAAAAAATATCCCTAAACTACCTGTCGCCAAAAGATCCCTGTTCACGGATGATACCTATGCATTCCGCACATCCAGGTTGGCTACCATAAGGTCTACGCTACAATCCTCCACTATGACGCTTCTGGATTACTTCCGAAAATCAAAGTACAAACTAAACGCAGAAAAACTACTGGCGTTGTTCATGCCACGCAAAAAGCTACAAATCCCACACCATCCACAATTGAAGACTAAGAAATAGAATAACAGTGGACGCCAACTTTTAACGACAGTGTCAACGACTGAACGCGCTCCTTGCAACGGAACCTTGAAATCTTTATTAATCGTGAAGCTAAATTTTACACGTCTCCATTATCTGTTCATTCTTTCGAGCGAAAATTTAGAGATAAAATGTCAAGAATTTCAATTTTCGATTGATTTTCTTATTGAAAAGACATTTGCTCAATTCAATTTGCAAATTCAAACACCAAATGTCACTTTTTAGCTCGAAAGAATGAGCTGCACATACAAAATTGGCGTGAGATGATTGGAGACATGTGTCAAAGCCATCTGCTTTTCAATTCCGCAAGCAACTTATGACGGAAAAAAGCAACTTTTCACGATAAGAAGTGAGTACAACTCATACTTATTTTCAAATTTTCGCCGAAATAAATTTCTCGTGATATTTTGTATGAAAATTTCACGTGAAATCGAAGACAGTAGTAAGTTTTACAAAAAAAAAACCGCATATTAGCAGATTATTAAGCTGAAAAGAAGGCAAACTAAAAATATTCCAGGATCTAAGTCTGAGAAGAATCTTCAGAATTCCATGGTGTGTTTGGAACATGAATAGACATAAAGAACTAAAGGTACAGATAACAGACTATTGCATACCTGCCAACTCACTGAAACTCTTTGGCATAATAGAAATATATCCGAACAAAATCATAGATATTCCGAGATCCGATCTGGTAAACCAACTTAGCCTACAATCGCTGTCCACTCGTCATATTTTCCGCGAACAGTGTTTTCTGTACAAACTGCTCAGACCTATCTAATCATCCGATTTGCTATATCATCCGATTTGCTATTTGAAAACTCTCCCTTAGCATTCATTGTTCAGAAACTTTTGTAACTCCATTTGCGAAAATCTGGCTCCCTTGCTAATATTAATGAGAGTTTACAATTCTTTACAGCTCGGTCCTGTTGTTGCGTCTCTATCACTATTCATTCATCTTTTAAGATTTGTAATCAATATTTGTTTTGTCTATATAATGCAAATAAAATAAAAAACAAACTGCAACTGAGAGGCAGCTCTCAAAATTGATTGCTTTTTGGAAGTTCAACCTGTCGATTCAGTAATAAAAAGCTCTACTTCTGTCAATATTTTTTGTTGAAAGTCGGTTCCGTGACAGTTGACAAACAGCTGATTGCTTGCCCGAACTTGCTCTACAAAAAAAATAGAGCAGAAACCGTAATCTAAATCGCTCTAGATTCAACTTAGAGCTGGCTCAGAATACACAAATCAGAGATAATTCGGGTAATTTAGAGCAGCCGAATTGCTCATTAAACACATTTTTCTGAGATATCTCAATTTAGCTCAACCTAACTCATTAAACAGAGCTATTAGAGCCTTCTAAAAATCAAAACTATTGAAGTCTGTGTGCTAACTTTTATGCGTTTTTTTAAGACCTTAAATCTGTTCTTTTACTTTGGAAATTGTATGAAATTTCCAAGTTTTCAGCATACAGCTGCAAAACGTTTCACTTGTTCCCGGCTTTTGACTTTTGACATTGGTGACGCCATATCTGTAAAAAAAACGAAGAAGAAACGTTGAAAATTTGATGGTACACGAATCAGCGTACCCGACCTTTTGCACTTCATATCCGCCTTCTAAAAACTCGAGATGAGTTGCGCTATGTAAAAGCCTACCTAAAACTCGAGTTGAGTTGAAGTGGTTAAAAGCCTCTACTTAGTTTATCATAGTCAAAGATATATCTTTGATCATTGTACTATACTCAAATTTATTTTTCATCTGCTTTGTCAAAACGCGAGAACTACTTTTCATTTCCATTTCTAATCAAAAGTGACGTTTGAGCAATATGTCAGCTGTGTACGCACGTCCATTTTGCCTTAGCTACTTTCTTGCTATCCTCCCGACTGCGAGCAGCAAATTGCTGCTATGCTACTATTCCGGAATCTTGCACAGCCCGACCATAGCTTAAGTACCATATGTAGCTCGGAGAGTACGTGATTTGCGATACAATTTGCGATATTTCCCCACTGGTTGCGAAAAGTAGATAGCAATATCCAAGTCCAAGTTGAAAAAAGACAGAAAGTACCCCGCCAAGTGTAGTGAATTGAGAAATAGGAGGTTCGCTTGGTGGCGCCTCAACTGAACCCAAGTCCAGAAGAAGGCCTGCCAAGCAGGTAAAGGTGATGGCTGACCATCAACAGGGGCAAATCAACAAAAAAAAGAGAAGTTCCCCGGGAGCAGGGTACCCTAGAAATGGCCGTGAAGGCCCCTCGTCCGCATAAGCGGAGCACCCTTCAACCAACCCCGACGGATGCTGGTTTGCCGCTTTGGTAGCTCTATGCGGCTAGGGTGGGTCATGAAAATGGGGTGAACTTGCTCCCAGAAAACAAAGGGGGACACTACGTACTATTCATTCGTCATGAAATAATACTAGCCGCAATTTACAAAAGGAAAGGGGCTTTTGTCCGTTAAGGACCAGAAGCAGCTTTCAGGCATGGGCTGTAAGACAGACCCAGCCGAGACGTGATGAAGCACGTTGCTAGCATTCTGCTCGAAGGGGAACCGAAAAAAAAAACGCAAAAGTAAGTCAAAGATTATACTATTAAACTCAAAAAAATAAGGAAAATTTAAATTTTCGTCAGATTAAATGTTTATGAGATATTGTTTACTGAAATTTTTTAATACATGGCAAAAATGGACTTTGGTTCCTCGACTATTTCTAACAGCTAAAACAATTTAAATGCATTTGCAAACCGCACTGTACTTCAGCAAATCACTCATGCTGAAATATGCAAATACTTAAACGAATGCATAATTAAGCGATTGGTGACACTTCATCAGTGTGCAAGCTCATTCTCTACCCCTGTCAGCCTGCACACTCCTCACGTCCAGCAAAACTCCGTCCGTCCCGCCAAAGTTATAGCCAACTTTGATAATTGTGCTTAGAACATTTCCGTCATTTTAAACGCATCAGTCAACCAGCCAGTTCTTCTGTGTTCATATATAATTACGAGTACGCACCAAAACGTTGATTAGGTTATGTGTGGTAATTTTCGCAAACATTTCCTTCCTACACACACTCTGCTCCGCGTCAGTCGATTCTGTCTATTCAACCAATTCCGTATTTACTGCAGTTTGAATCGGAACGGCAGCTAGTGATGACACAACTGGAAGTTAGAAAAACAATATCGAGAACGTCGTTACATAAAAGTAGAATTATATCAGTTGGATATAAAAAGGCGGGAAAACTATTCAGCCAACACCGCTACAGCTATATATAGACAGTAGTTCGATTCTCGTGTAAAGAAGGTGTGGGCTAGAAGGCCAACCCACGGATTAAACAATAGTTTCGTGTTCTGCTTAGTATCGGTTTTGTTTAAGTGTTAATGTATGAGGAACGCTTCCAAACGAGCGTGTGTAGTCAATTTGAAATTTGGCGGGAACACTGTAGCCTACGCATCTATTCTCCCAATTGAAGCAATCGGAGCGCACTAGTTTCTGTTTCAATGACTGTTTTCTCGTTTTAAATTTCTGAAATATTTCAAATTATATTTAATTTACATAACGACATACTATATATATTTTGTGAGATAATAAACTGCAAGTTCTATTTGCTAAACGGATTTTTGCACCTGTAAAAGATATTTTTTAAACATTTAAGTTTGAAAGTGAATAATGTAATTATTAATATTTTATTTCAATATTTTTAAAGAATTGTTTATTACAGACAATATTGCGCACCTGTTAATGATACGTGTCGACAACCGATATAAATTTTCAACAATCGCTCCAGAAAACTCGAAGTGTAGTTAATAAATCGCAGCCCAGTAGGGCAGATAACCAGTGATTCCGGACAAAAAAAAGATAAAAAAAAATTAATTCGAACATGGTTTTGACACCGCGTAAACCGCGATGATTGTGATAGACTGTTAAATTAGTTTTGAAGGTTTACAAAAAATGAAACATAACATATTCGCACTTAAATATTAAACGAAAACCATAAAATATCCCGGCAACCAACTAATAAGTACTGACGTCATTTTCACTGAAATAAAATTATAACCATATTCCACGCGGCATATGTGTACCGTGAAACCATTAACCTCGGATCATAATACTTATTCTGTTGACTTAAGATTTTATCGAAATTATCGACAAGTGTAGAATTGTGGCGACGAAGAGAAAACATTCGGCCGGCGGAGACAACGCCACGATAAGAAATATATCATTTTTCGGTAAATAGACTACTGAAGTGAAGAAACTAGTGCACTTGATATTATTTTGATAATTTTTATTTTTTGAGAGAATTTTATTGCAAGTGTACGTAAAAAGGTGTGGTGAAATCGGTGACGTTTTCGAGTTTGTAATTTAAACTTTTGTGGTGATTTTGTGCGGCTCTGTTGACGCGAAACATCGAAAATCAACGAAAATGTTCAGTCCGGACTTCGAAAAACGTATTTTGAAGCATTGCAGTCCGGTGGCGAGAAGTTTGTATAACAGTTTCGAAGCAGCCAGCACATCGACAAGTTTTGATCGTTTTATACCATGCAGGTGAGTGTTTTTCTATTGTAGTGTGTTTATGTAAGTTTTTAATGACCAGTTTTTAATATTAGTATCAATCGCAATCAAAATTCAGCTGCTAAAGTTTGTTTTGATAATTTTATTCTAAAACAATTTTTTTAAACTTTATGTAATATATAATATATATTGAATAATAGTAATTCTCATTAAAACATATGATTAAAAATAAATGGCACCAAAATAGCGTTGAATAAAAATTTTATTTTTTTTTTTACTCAATCACCATTTTTGTTTTACCGTATGATTAACCATCCAAAAATTCAGCTTAGTTTCTTTTAATTCGGATAGTTGAGTTGGTGGAGCTTGAGATCTAATGCATCAGCTTCATAAGAAAGAGTGGGTAAACAGAAAAGTTATAAATGGATTTCGAAATCCCATCCAGACTTTATTTCCTGCTTTCACAATGTAACCCTTATAAAGTGAATAAAATATAAATTAAATTGTTTGTTGTATTTTTTGAGAATGGAAAACGAACATTTGTTCCAATCGCTGCTATGTTTTTCTGTCAAATAAATCATATTTTCTAGTGCCAGTTATAAAGTAATGGACTACTGTACTGAAGAAATCAAAGACTTTTGTTCTCCCATTGGATAGTCTAGTATGGTACTATGCCGAAATTCCTCCGCCTATACCAAATGTATGGAAAAAAGACTGACAGTTCCTAAACTTATAGTCTTGGTAAATGCGCTAACACTTGTCCGAACCATTTGGATATCTAAGACAAAAAAGCAGATTGGGAAAAGACATTATCATGCTACCAATCTTGGATTTAGAAAATGCTTATGAGGGAATTGATCTTCTATTACTTCTTAATATCCTTATCAATGTCAAGTTCCTATCAACCTCGCCTACCGGATGACATCATTTCTGGCGAAAAGAGGACTTTGTCTTGAAAATGAATCCATGCTGATAAATAATGGTTTATCACATGGAGATGTCCTTAGCTCTTTTACACACGTCAATTTCATATGAATATCTCTCGAAGACTAACAGAATTTCGATACGGTGATTTTTTTCAGCCAGCTCATGTCAAAATTTAGAAGTTGAGATAATGCTCATTAGATGGATGTATCTACATCATAAGTGTAGACATTTTTCCGACATAGGCGGCGGATTTAGACTCGTTTCACACGAGACACTCGGCGTCCGGCCACTGAATGCCCAGCCACAGTTTGAGTATAGAACTGTGGCTCTGTATGTAAGCTCTCATTTATTTCCATTTCCCAGCAGTGGCTAGAGATTTAGTGGCCGGACACCAAGTGTCTCCAAGTGATCCTCAAATAACCTGCTATATAAGGTATGTTTCTTAACTCAGATTGTGTCCCCTAGTTTTCTCCTAAATCTCTCCTCTCTTGCAAGAATTCACCCGAACTACTCGTGGGACAAGTAGTCCCAAAGCTGGTTGATTTAACGTTTTTTGTGTGAGAATGAAACAGAGTTATGAAGGCAGGCGTCAATTTTCACTCTTCTTGATTTGACAGTTTTTACTCGGAATCTATTCCTTTACTTTTCTGGTTTTTGGGGAAATTTTCTCCCACCAAAGATGTAAGTTTTGCCCTTAAAGATTCATCCCGAGCAGTTAAGGGGTTTATCTACTTATAATTCTATCGCGTGTCCTGGAAATTTAAACCGCAGGAGTCATCCTACATATAATACTAGAAAACATGGACATTGCGAAGTTTTCGTTGCCGTTTTTTTTTTGGATTCTTTGTTTGTGGTTCCAGGTAGGTTCCGCGACTTCCTATTCTAGGCAGACTCCAGAGAAGCAACAAAAGTCCATTGTGAAATCGGATTGCTTCATTTGATAAAATAGAGACCCAGTCCGAGTCTCTAATGAAGTGGGTGATTCTCTTCACGACCGCGGATGCTCCTTCGGTTACATTTGGAAAGAAGTGTTAGGCAAGGGACTTCTAATTTCTTCGAACAGGCCGGAAATTTGCGCAAGAGTTTAAGTACTGTTTTATCTTCCTCCTCGCATCTTCTATTCGATTCCTTTCTCCTTGGGATTTGATCTTCAAACTCTTGAATAATATATTGTTGGGCAATAATATAATCGACGTTCGATGGCACATGCATGCGCTTCACGAAAATTTTAGCATGGCCTAGGTTTTCCTTGTCCAGGAGTCCATTGAATGTAGTTTCACCGCAGCGCACCTCGCATCCTGCGAGACAACCAGATCGGTAGGAAGCCAATGAAACAACACCAAAAATACATTCGTTAATCTAACACTTTCTCTATCATTTGTAAGCAGATGTTTATTTCAAGGCTTGATTATAACGCCGAGTCAAACGAGATACTGCAACATGTTGCTGACAATCTAGGTTTTGTTCCGACACCTCTTGTGTGCCACAAACTTACCAGAGATGGGTAAATAAAAATTCCAAAATAAAGTTCTGCTTTGATCGTAATTCAAATGTCCCTTTAAAGTTTGGGGTGGTGAAGTACTCATTGTTATATCTTGCTCATCAAACAGTTTATTCGCTTGTGTTCTGTCCGCATAAAAAACGATTCTGATTCAATTTTTGTTTCCAGCGCCTATTTCACTTGTGCTAGTAGTGTCGACGTCTAAGACGGATACTACGAGACTCTTAGTGATACGATCAAATCTTCCTGCCTAAACTCCAAACTTTTACTTGGTGCAGACTTCAACCTTCCGAATGTTCATTGGCCGTCCTTTCACACATATAGCAACCACTTTCGTGCTTTTATAAACAACTGTATACTTCTTCAGTTGAATTCTGATTGGATCTTGGACCTTGTTTTCTCTAATATTCTCATCGATCAGCTTGAAATTTATAAATTTCTCTTTCCTGGATCCAGGAGTTGACTCGGGTGGTCCTCCTCTCTTTTTTACAATGACGAAGTGAACTTCCTTTTAAGCTCCTTCGATTGGGCCAATTTCCGGTTTTCCTTCTCTTATAACGACTCACTCAACTATTTCTACAGCATGTTTGGAGCTATTTTTCCTCTATTTATCCTCACTGCATACCCTTAACGACAAAATCAACCTCATTAGTTTAATAAATCCATCAACTCAAGCCTTCAGCTCAAAAATAAGTAAAGAAAAAAATCTGAGCGATCTGGTTCACCATTCAACTTAGAGCCTACACAGACGACACAAGTTTATGACAATTTCGAGCCCAATGAACATTATCTATGACTTGGGTCATGGTTAATGATCATTTATAACATCATCAATGAGGTGCTCCAAATGATCATTTGGAAGCTAATGCTCTTATCGATTGCCGCACTATCTAACGAGAAGATTATAAAATTTATTGGGGAAATATGTAGTCAAAAACCTAAATATATTATTTCGAAAGTACGATTTGTGCACTGGATAAAATGTGCGGAAAAGATAAGAAATTCAATAAATAGTTGATGACAACTATTGTAAATCATTGATTGTACTCATTTTCGATTTTTTTATGTGTTTCGATAAACAATAACTGTCAAAAGAATACCATTTAAATTCAAACAACCTGCAACTGTCAAACAACCTCATTCTAATAACCGTGTGTCACCCTCTAAACACATGATCATTAGCGTTCAATGATCATTGTATTAATGATAATTAACTTGTGTCGTCTTTCTAGCCTCTAAGATGCTTACAATAAACTGAGGTCTGCTACAAAAAGGCAAATTAAATGTGCCTAGAGTTCTTGTTTATTACAAATAGAATCCTCTCTGCATACAGGTAACTTTAAATTAATCAAGTCCCACTGTAAATCAATTAAGCCCCACAGCCATTCTTGTTCTTGCGTCTTACAGATGTTCTTCAAAAACTGTTAGCGCTTGCTCAACGAAAAGGGAAGGCATATTCCTATCCGCATTATGTGGGTGCCAGCGCATAGTGGGGTCAAAAGCAACGAAAAAGCCGATGAATTGGCGAGGAAAGGTTCAGCAGCTAGTAATAGCCCCTGCATCACTGTATTACAAATTGGTGACACCACAAGCAAACTAGATGCTTCTATATGGGCGATCCGAATGGGAAAACAGGATGAACTGCAGCGTGGTTAGGATATTATGGCCATCACCTGATCCAAGCAAAAGCAAGAAACTGCTTAAGCTCAGAAGAAACTGCTTGAGAACGACGGTCGGCTTGCTCACAGGGCACTGCCTTACTGCATTTTATGCGAATCAAATGGGACTGATATCCAGCAATTGATGCAAAAGGTGCGAGAAGAGGACACCATCGACCACACTCTCTGCGATTGTCCGGCCCTAAGTAATAAACGGCTCAAGATTTTTTGTTCTTACCACTTTCAAGAGCTAGCAGAGGTGGCTAGTACCGTCACGTTGAATAAGCTGATTCAGTTTGGCAAAGCGGTCTCTTGGCAGCAGTTTGAGCAAATGGGCCCAAACTGGCCGCGTACCCGGCAACCCTCTTTACTACTTAACCTAAGTCCCACTGTAAGCAACTATACACCACTGAGATCTCACCTGATAGTATCGAATTCGGTGACAAAATTATCACTAAAACATATTGCGATCTTCTTTCTCTACTCTTCTTCTCTTCTATTTCTAAATATATCTTGTAAATTTTATTCCAGTGGAACTTCATGGCATTCGATCACTTCCAATTGCTATTTTAACGATTGCAATAGTTCTGAAGACACGAAAACTATCGTCCAGTGCGGGTCTTCTTTCATAGTCCTTTTTTTTTTTTTGTTAAGGACGAGCCTACCTCTATCAATCATATTCAACAAAAATCTTATTTTCTGCATCCTGGACCGTAAAAACCAGCTCTTATACACCCAATTCCTAAATTAAGATCATTTTTTTGCTGCCAATTACAGTCTTATATCAGTTCCTCCAGCTTTCTCCAAAGTCTTGAGCGGCATATTCATGATATCATTGCCAACAAATATGGTTACTTAATTTTTCATGGGCAGCATGAATTCGGCAAAGGACAGTCTACGTCCACACATTTAGTATACTTCATAAATTACGCTGCGGTTGAGCGGTTCGAAGTACAAGCAATATATACTCACTTTTCAAAGGCATTCGACAATGTGATCTATAACATTCTCCTGCCGAAATTACTCCTCTTCTATTATGCTATGCCTAGAATCCTATCTGTATGATTGCTCTTGTTGTGTTCGATGAAAACCCTGCCTATATCTACTCCATTTAAACCCAAAACTGGAGTTTCACAAGTTTCTGTTCTGAGTCCTCTTGTTTTCTTATTTTATGTAAATGATCTGCTGCCACTTCTTTCGTCTAAATGTCTTTTTGAACTCCGATGACCTTAAACTTTTCGCTACAATAAAATCCATCGAGGACTGTGTCCACCTTCAATCCAACCAGCACACTTAAATAACAAGTGCTAAATATTCAAAAATGCCATGCAATGGTTTTTTTCCCAAAAAGACAATCCATTGGTGTATAGCTATTTAGTAATGCCCTCATACTGCATTCTTGAAGTCACTTTTGATGGCAAACTTCGATTTTACATTCACAATTTTGGTATCGTCAACTGTGCCTCTAAAATGTCCGTAAAATGTCCTCTAATATGTTGTTTGTGAAATAAAATAATATTATTTTCTGATCTACAGCCATACTTACAACCATCAAACTACTCCATTCAGCAAATGCTGTTGCTTTATACTAGTACATAGCCCGGAAGTTGCTCCTATATTCCTTTTTACAGCTATAAAATTCACCCAATTTCTTTCAGTTATATTTTCCTCCATAGAAGCCTGAAGTCCAAAGTACTTTGTATTATGGCTTATTAGAGTTCCGTTGAGCTTCGATAAGTCAAAGGAGAAAACCCTAAACTTCCTCGTCAAGAGCAAAAGCTCCGTTTTGGTACCCCACAAAACATTTTGTGGTTTTAGTATTATAACCCCCATAACACTAAAACCACACTTCTGCCACCATTGCAAAAGAGGCATGATTTAATCTCTCCGAAAGGGTCGAGACAAATTTCCCTGATATGGCAATAGCGATGTGATCTACATACACTATCACTTTACATCCAGTTTGACCAAGTTTCCTTAGAAGCGCATTAACTATAATATTCCAAAGCAAGGTAGATAGAACATCGCTCTGAGGAGAGTTCGTATTTACTACTCGCTTGATGGTTGAGCTACCCAATGACTAGTATATTATCCGATTACTAGTATAATTATTAGTATAATTATAAATGTGAATATTTATGAATTGACAGCTAAGTTTTGTAGAGCATTTACAATTGTCTGAGGATGCAATTTATTGAATGCTTCCTGTATGTCTAAAAATGCAGCCTGCTTGTACTCCTTGCAATCAAGTGATTTTTTAGCATGCCCTACTTGAGTGTGTAGCGCTTTTTTGAAAGATTTTTTCTTCTTATAAGCATGCTGTGATTTCGAAATCAGAGTAGAGTCCAAGGCATTAGTTATCCATCACCTCAGAATCCTCTCAAACATCCGACGCATGAAAGTTTAGTGCGCAGTCCCACTTCGTTTCTTCAGAAATCCCACACACTAGGACTACCTAGTAGGTTACACAAGCTTAGCTAATAGTAAAGCATTATCAATTTCTACAATATTCTAAAAAAAAATAAGACAAAAGAGGAGAACAGTGTTTTGTTCTGAATAGTGTCCATACTGGAGCGCCGATAAGTAGCTAAAAAATTAACAATTTCTTGTTTGTATCAAATGTAAATGAGTTTTAATTTCTTGTTAAATTGTTGTGCGAGCATATTTTTGACATAATGTATGCATTAGTTCACGCAGTTCGTAGGTCTCAGTGATATACCTCACTCATCTTATTTTTCCTCGCAAAGATTCAATTGTGTAACAGTTCTCGTACTTGTAATTGACTAATATGTCCTAGACCCTTGTGTGTGTGAGCTTTGTTCCCAAAATAGGTGTTTAGATGAACTACCTTTGCTCGTCTCGCTTGGGAAATTCCCTAGCAAAGTAGACGTTGGGCTCCAAACAGTAGAAAATGATCAACACTTCTTTGAATAGTGAAGCGATCTTTGTAACAAAGTTCTAATATTTTTCAAAATACATCAAATTCTGAAAGAAATCATGTACTTTCATAACCAACAATTCATAGCACATCGTGTAATCTCAAATACAAGAGCATTCGATAGATTTATTGGTGAGAAAAAATCCGCATATGATTCGATTTTATTGCTTTCTCACTCCCTTCTCACACTTCAAACCACAAATATCTCCTCAATCCTTTTTCCCTACCTATTCCAAAAAAAACTGTATTTCCCCAAATCCGTCAAAATTCATACGCATCATAATCCTCAATATATTCTAATTCATGCACATCTTTAATATAATCATCATTTTCAAATAGCATGCTCAAATTACATTTCTTTCGCCACTGGACCACCGTCAACTACAAATGCGCGCGAAATATTAATATGAACAATCAACCGACCAGTCAGTCAGCCAGCCAAACAGCGTACCAACATCCATCCCATCTCAACTGCCGCAGGAACTATGCTTCGATTCGCACAAACTCCAAAACTAGCCAAATTACATATATAAATCTGCGTGTATAATTTACAGTAGCCAAAAAGATACGTCCGATATGAAACGCTAATTACTTCGGACAACAGCATAACAACGCATTCTAAACACGGTCGAAAAAAATTTGACAGCTGAAATGTGAATCTTAAATGAGCACTATAAAACGGCCGTTGTCCATTATCCAGAGGGACTATTATATCTATGATAGAAAAGTAGGTAGCAAAAAAAGAAGCTAAACAGATAGATGACCAGAATGTCTGACCAAGCCTATAAGTCATAAAAATCAGATGTAATTCACATCAAAAATCTCCACCAGACTTCGACTAGAAAATGTATTCCCTTTTTCGCAACAGTCACAACGTATTACAATGCAGGCATCACTGTCTTGTTAAGAAATTAGTGGCGTTCCATAGAACTACCAATTTGGGCCTTTGTTGTTACTTTTCGCATCGGCAGAAAACGAAAAAGTTTTTTTCTGGGAGAAGTGCGTTTTAGTCAGACACTCAAAGGTCGTAGAATAGGTCATAGAAATTAATTTCACATGGTTGTCTTGTTTCCTCGTTAGCAATTAATTAGCCTCTGCGAAAAACTGGAAAAGTTAAAGCCTTGGACAAGGTTTTTAGCAGTTTGTATGATGTGCGTCTTCCGGTCCGAGATTGTATTCTATGTAGATCTAGATTTTGATGAGCTTTTTTTCGGGAAGAAGTTCCCATGATGTATTTGATGGCTGGGAGCGAAACACTTTGATATCTGCTTTCGTGCACAGGTGGATGAAAAATAGTCAGAATGACTCTGTTGCTCCGCATTTTTTTTTTAAAGGCTACAAAATAAGTTTTTCATGCGGCCTCGTAAAACTGAATTAACCCCACATGCTCTTGCAAAATACTTTGTATTTGCATCATAATGAATATGAGCTCTAGAAACATTATTCTCAAAATAAATCGATTCTCGCTACTAAGTTCAGCCACCTAATGTTAATTTTATCTACACATGTGTACTGACGTATGTTTTTTAGTCTCGGCATACATAATTCATGTTGTTATAAATTCACCTGCGCAACGCACCTGTACGTTCAAATAGGTAATTTAAACGAGAAAGAAAAATAAATTAAAACTATATTATCGCTTTGTAATAGTTTCATAAGAGCAGAACTCAGCTATAACCACAATGTGTGCTTTATAGGCGAGCTAGGGTAGACTAACATTAGAACTCATAAGTACCACAATCGGAATATACATTAAATGTCTGTATGGATATATGATTAAATGGGGCATTTAACTGGTTTTTGCGTTTCTAGTCATCAACGTAATGGAAAAGTAATGGCACTGCGAGTAGATATTGGTTTATATGGCTTTAATGGGATCAAATTCAAATTAGATAGAACCAATAAGGCACGGAATGATGAACTTTAAATTATTGTTTTGGTTGCTATCTGTCTGAATATCTTGTTTCAAGTCTCAGTGTGGCTATGAAAAAACAGATAGTTTATCCTCCAAATATCAAATTCGAAGAAGATATTGAATTAAATAAATCCATTCTTTGAAGATAAAATTTAACCCGTAAATTAACACGTTAGTTTTGATTCTAATCAAAAAATTAAGCAGTATCACTATTAACAACATAGTTTCTGCGAGATTCCAGAACTCTTGTATTTTAATACGAATATTTATTTCGAATTTACTGATGCTTTACGCTTCGAAATTTATTGAAGAACGTATGAACATTATACAAAAAACTTACTTTTTATATGCAAAAAACCACAATCAAAACGAATGTCCACGAGGAAAGCAAAGAAAGCAAAGAAGTCAATAAAGAGTTTTAAAAGGTGTCGCAATAGTTGTTATTTACTTACAATCTCAACCATTCAAAGAAACAAATGGAAAAAAACAGAAACAGTGATTGTGAAAAAAATGCACCTAAAACGCTTAGATATAAAATATAGTTCCTTTAAATAATACAAATGAGCTATAAAATATAGCTTTGTATTGAAAATGTTCATACGTTATGAAATTTTCTGCTATACTAATAGTTTTAACTCTAATCCACATATTCTATACACAAATACCCGAATCATATAAATATGCAACTGTAATATTCATTGTAGCTAGCTATATTACATCTACGCTGTTAAAAGCTTCAAAGTCTTGTGGATAGAGTACTGGCTCTTTAGCCGCTGGGTTCCTGTTTCGAATCCAGGCTCTGGCGAACATGAAATTTATTTCTTATCAAGTCCTATAATATATGGTGTTGAGGGCTATAATATATGACTTTCCAATATATAATATATATAATTTACTACAATGAATATAGCGTACACGCTAATTTTTTTGCTATGCATTATGTGAATTGTAGTCTCTGGCGCTATTTTCTCTCTCAGTGTGTATGCAACCTTTAATTTAACGGTTTAAAATATTTCGACTAGAAGATATCAAATGACTGTAACGACCAAAATTGTAAATAATCATTAATTAGACCAATAAATGCCATAGTTTACTTGCTGCTCATTCCGGCGCTTTGATAGCAGAAAATTTCACATCCATAAGTAATAGTAAGGATCAGTAATAATATTCACCAAAAGGCCTATTATCTATTTAGCCACGCATCGCTGGAAAATCTAGGAAAACTCGAGGGTAGTTCCGCAACACATCGTTCAAACTACTCATTTTACAACATTTTTATTATATAAAATAGTTTAAACTAAATTGTATCACACGAATGAGTGCATTTTGTTGCTGTACTGCTTTTATTATCAGTGTTCATCCAATACACAATAGTTCCTGTAAAAACGCAATGTCATTTTTTAATATCACTTTTATCTACAATAAATCCCTGTTTTTTGTGTTTTCCCGTCTTTCTAAAAATCCTCATACCTTACACTCATTTTCATAAGTGGTGATAAAGGACCAGTTGATAACAATCGAGAATAAAGGACCAGTTGACAACAATCGAGAAATCGCTTTTCTGTTATCTCCCAAAATCTTGGAGAAGCTAGTTTGTGACAAATTTACTCGTGCTGTCGACCCTCTTCTTAATGAGAAGTAGATTTCATAGATATAGATCGGCTTCCACTAATCTCATCTGATGTTCTCTGTGAAATGGAAAAAGGAAGCGAAATTGACCCAATCAATACGAACTTTTGTAAGGCTTTCGATCGGGTTGACCACCAAACTCTGGTACGAAATCTTCTTGACGTTGGTATGTCTGGGTTTCTTCTTAATATGATCTAGTCTTTGCGATCGAACTCAACTTGTAAAACTTTGGGTAGCACACTTATCTAAAAGAGTTTTCGCATTTTCTGGTGTACCATAAGGCCCTCATCTAGGCCCCTGCTATTTAGCATCTTTATTGGTGATGTGTCTGAGATAATACTTGGCACACCTCATCTCTTCTTTGCAGATGACTTAAAAATCTAGCACATCATAAACACGCAATCTGACGCAACCCTCCTTCAATTCATGCTTCAGTCTCGCGAAAAGTGAGAATAATCTGAATCTTAACATTAACAAGCGCCATGATAACTCTTGATATGGGCTACCAAGTCAGTATATGCGACTTTGATGCCGCCTCTACTGGAATATGATCGACCAAAACGCATTAGATAGAAAACTCTGCTCAAGGAATACAATCATCGCCTTACTTATGCATATAATGAGCGCATAAATAGGTGTTGTTGGATATTCAATTCTATAAGCAGCCACTATTCTTCGGGTATATCTGAATCCACTTTTAAAAATAATTTGTCCAAGGTCCTTTCAACATTATAATCTGCATCATTCCCATTAAAACTAGCCGAAAGTAAAATAAAATAAAGTAGCTAACACAAAATTTCTGGCGCATTTTTTATTAAATGTGTGTGCAGATTTAACACTATTTTGTATTTATACTAAAATAAACAAATAAACAAATTTAAGAGCACAGTTCAATTATTAATACAACGAAGTTTATTTAATGATAAGTTTGGTGTCCTCAGTGACACTTAATTGTTAGAGGTGAATGAAATAACTCTTTTAAGTGAGCCAGGCCAGTTACTACTCACTTTTTCTACATAGTTGGTATTTTAGAGTCATTCAAAAGAGATATTAGTAGGAAGCATTGCTGTCGTTTAGTCTCCTGTTACTCTGTTCGACTGGATGGAAATATATTTTAGCGATCTTCTAGGCTATCTAATTCACCTTATCACAAACGTAAAAACATTTGACCTCAAGTCCATCCAAATTTCTTTTGCGCTCTGTGTGAAAGTTAGTCCAAAACGCTCACCACATAACACAAGACCACCTGTTCATATATAGCCGGATCAAAGTAATTGAAAACCTGAGCTCTCCCAAGCTGTGCCATCAATCGCCGCACACGATCATTTGCCAATTCACCGCTCGTAGCTCTGTGCGGTGGTCATACAATTATTTACCAGCTAATCGCTGTTCACTGTGCGATAAGCAGCTTGCACTGCGAATAGAATCTCTCCTTAGCGACATAAAGTACTGAATAGAGATGTGCTTAACTGCTCTTTTTACTGAGCAGTGATCGTAGAGAGCAGTTTGAGCAAAGAGCAGTTTAGAGTAGCAGCTATTCAATCGCAACTGCGATTGCAGTTTCGTGCGTACGAAAAACCGCTCGCTACTTTTGATTGCTCATTGCCAGTGTTTGCTCGTTACCTTCTCATCGCCTTCGATTTGTGCTTGATACAGCGATTTCTAGCCTCAGATTGCAATCGCATTGTATGCTTACAATGTGACTGTATTTTTCCGTGGCGATGGATGCTAATGTTTAGAACAGATGTAGTATGTTTGGGAATACGTTGCCTGCATTAATTCGGCACTTGCTAGCAGAAGAATGTATTGCCAAGTGCTTGGTAAATCGTATAGTAGTTTTGTGGTTTTAAAAATGTCATACATTGGATGCAAGCAACGTCGTGAAATGTTATTATGCATGTACAGTATTATGCAGTATGTAATTTAATTTCGAAGATTTATTTTTCCTGGCTAATCTAAAACAATCGGTTTTCCACTTCGCCTCACCGAAGCATGAAGTTTGTCGAAAATTTTATTGAGAAATGATAACAAAATTTTTACGTGTACTAAACATGTACCCATAAGTCACAACCCCGGTAGGATTGGAGTGCAGTTACGAGCACCGCCGCAGAAGCCAACTGGCGAACCAAAAAGGATCTCAACGTTTTTAGTGCTACTTTCAGTTTTTCGGGCAGATTTGACTTTGACGTATCTTAGAAACTAGGCCGCTTTTTCCAAGATTTGTGTGGAAATTTCGCCCGAAACAACTCAGAAAGGTCCCCAAATTCATGGTAGACAAAAAATTTTTTTTGGAAATTATGAACGTTTTTGCCCAATTTCCCCTATCAAAAATTTTGTCGCCCTTAATATATCATTAATACACTCCCCGACCACTTTCAATCATCGAAAGCGCCATAAAGGCAGTTTTTTCCAAACTATGGCCAAAAAACCCCTTACTCCCCTACAAAACCGAAATTTTTGTATCACAGCAATAGGACTTGGCCCGTTATGTCCGAAACCACACTAAAGCCCTGAAATGTATTCGACGCGAAACGAAACGAAGTGTCAAATCCCATACAAAATCAGCCTGGCGCTGAATTTCGTTTCGTTTGGTTTTGCTCGTCAGTAATGTGTTCGAAGTCATATAACTGTCTTCGAAGACAACGAAGTGACTCGCTCTGAGATGGCGCTGCACTATGTATAAGTGAAATTTCGCGGCCATTTAATGACCCAGGTACCTTAAATTGATGCGAAACGTGTGACAGTTCATAATTTCATTCGAGTTTGCGGATATTTTATTGAAAAATGGATGAAAATGGATAGATGAACAGCGCATCCTTGCAACAGTAGTTTTTGTTTTGCCGATAATATCATTTTTGATGCCGTTTAGTTAAATTTATATGCACCGAATTCAAATGTAACGCACTTGTCAAATGTCAGCAATGGCAATTTATACTGCCCCCGGTGTCGGGGTGCGGAACTTTATTTCTCTCGATTCCGCACAGACGTTTTCGCTGTATTCCGTTCGTCGAATACATTACTAGGCTTAACCCAAAATTGGCCGATTTTGTCCGATATCAGCTACTTTTGCCGTATCTTCGAAACTATGCCGCTTTTTCCCAGATTGGTATGGAGATTTCGCCCAAAACAACTCAGAAAGTTCCCCAAATTCATGCTAGACCAAAAAAAAATTTTGGAAAATATGGACGTTTTTGCCCAATTTCCCCTAGCAAAAATTTTGTCGCCCTTAATATATCACTAATATACTCCCCGACCACTTTCAATCATCGAAAGCGCCATAAAGGCAGTTTTTGCCAAACTATGGCCAAAAAACCCCTTACTCCCCTACAAAACCGAAATTTTTGTATCACAGCAATAGGTCTTGGCCCGTTATGTCCGAAACCACTCTAACCCAAAATTGGCCGATTTTGTCCGATTTCAGCTACTTTTGCCGTATCTTCGAAACTATGCCGCTTTTTCCCAGATTGGTATGGAAATTTCGCCCGAAACAACTCAGAAAGTTCCCCAGATTCATGCTAGACCAAAAAATTTTTTTTGGAAAATATGGACGTTTTTGCCCAATTTCCCCTATCAAAAATTTTGTCGCCCTTAATATATCACTAATATACTCCCCGACCACTTTCAATCATCGAAAGCGCCATAAAGGCAGTTTTTGCCAAACTATGGCCAAAAAACCCCTTACTCCCCTACAAAACCGAAATTTTTGTATCACAGCAATAGGTCTTGGCCCGTTATGTCCCAAACCACTCTAACCCAAAATTGGCCGATTTCAGCTACTTTTGCCCTAAAAACTCTTTGAATAATTGAATAAAATACTTGCAAGTCCGAAAATACTCGCAAGGGTAGAAAGAAAAGAATCTGAATAGATGAGCATTTAAAATTTTCTGTATTGCAAAAGAGCAATGAGCAGTTGAACAGCTTGAGCAGAAAACAATCAAACTGCTCACTGCTCTTCATAAAACTATCTGCTCTGCAAAAGAGCAGTGAGCAATTGAACAGCATGAGCAGAGAGCAATCGCACTGCTCACTGCTCTTCATAAAACTATCTGCTCTGCAAAAGAGCAGTGAGCAATTGAACAGCATGAGCAGAGAGCAATCGCACTGCTCACTGCTCTTTTCAAAGAGCAGTGCGATTTGTAGCAGTGATCGCAGGAGCAGTCCCATCTCTAGTACTGAATATATGCGTATTCTGATGAAGCGACATAAAGCACTGAATATATGTGTATTCTGATGACGCAAAGACTAGTTTGAAATCAAAATATTAGCCGGACATTGAATCACAGCATCGATTCGATGAGTATGCTAACCATATAAGTGTAATATGCGGTGAATAGTATATTTAGATGATGGCTAAGTACTGAAATGTGCTGCCTCACATAGTTCAGTTGAGTCGGTGGCTCATTTTCATTGACTCGGTCCTATTTCCTCATCACTACTATTTGTAAAATTCATAACTTCATGAAATGACACTCTAAGCAAATTTATTGGAAATCTTCTTGTAAGTTTTCAAAAATTATTCTCTGAAGTTTGGTTTGCATCGAGAATCTCGTCAAAACAAGATGGTGTTAATGTGATGATTTCTGTTGTAATGTGAATTTGCAATCATATTCAGGATAAACGCAGTACTTATTATTGTCTAGTGAAATTATTTTGAAATGTTATTTGTTTTAAGAATTTAAAATAGATTATGTCTGCGTACTTTTTTCGTAGTGAAGAAGAAGAAGAAGAGTATCTTGAGTAGCTTGAGCAGTATTTAGTTTCCTGGGAACTATTGTTTCCTTACAGCTAGTTCTTTCAGCACTCTGATTCCCTTCCTTTGCGTGGGCAACTGCCAAACTCATCTCTCAGCCAAAGTTCAAGTTGTAGGCGTTCCGCAGTATGCAGTCAGCTTTCGTTGAGTATTTCTATTTAGGACGAGCTATGATGTTTTTCAGTTCGCTGGCAGGACACTTATTGATCTCCTGGTAAATTGGGAAATTAATTTCTTTTCCTGATTTAATCACAACCATTAAGATCGGTTTCTTCTAGACATCAGAAAGATGCCGTTACTAATGCATGTGATGGTAGTTAGTGTATTATCAGGGAGGTGTTCCAGCTATAAGTTCCCAATCGACTTAGGTGTAGGTGATTTTCGCGTATTGAGCCACTCACCAGTTGTCTGAACACTCCGAAGGTTGCTGTTCTGCTTCAAGAATCTCTAGTTGGCGTAGATGCAAGGATTCCTTCCTCGCTAACGTCATCTTCTGGAGAGTAGTTTTCTTGAAATCATGCCTTGCCAGCGCTGTCGAATTGAAGCCCATGTAGCTCACAAGCTAAGTTTTCGGCAAAAAATTTGGTAATGTGACAGTCATTGTCATTTCCAGGTTTCAGACTGTGATTGTCCTACTTCTAGATACAAAGCCGCGCGATCCGAAGCTAATAATATTTGCATACCAGTTTGATTACGTTCTAATGCTAAAATAACCAGTACTTCAGACTCTTCTCCTGGTCTAAAGAGATCTTTTGTGTCTTTTGGGAGTTTGCAAAGGCTATGTCCTTTGGTGAGAGTGTTGATTGCTCTATTAATGTCGCTATTGATGTCGTCACCTAAACAAAATATTTTTCATATTCTTCGGGTTTCTTGGACATTCCCATAACCGGCCACAATTCACGCATCTGGCAATCTCTTCGCGCTGTTTTGTGTATTTTGAGAAGTGACATTCTCATTCGCACTTTATTCATTTCGCGTAGGCATGTCAATTATAAGCTGCATGGCCGAACTACTGACAAGGATGGCCTCAACTTTTCAGATGAAATTACATATTGTGCAAATGTTATAGATTTCTGTTTCCGCTCTCAAAAGGTGGAAGACATTACCTGGTTTTAAGGTCCCATTCCTAGATTTGAGTAAGAAGTCTTCTATAAGGTAGGGGTCCTGAGCCTGGAGATCCTCCTTGAACTCTTCCGGTGTAAGGACATGGAGACACGGTATTTAAGATCCTTTCCTGCGGGCGAAAGTACGTGGCGTGCTTGTACCTTCTCGTCTGTGAGGAACTTCATTAATTTTCTGTGGTCGAACCGGACTAGCGGACATAGCATAAAGAATTAAAAAAACGTCTCTGATTACTTTTTGGAGTCTTTACTCAATGCCGGCTAGTCCGGTCCGGTCAAGATTTTTTTAATTCTATTTGTGTCGCACTCGGGAAACAACGATTTGGGTTTTGATTGATTTCCCGTTACTAGATTTACATATTTTTTCATTACTCAAACATATCTTTAGCGTAATTTTGATTCATGACGAATTTTCGCCCACGCGAAAATCAGCTAAAAATAATCAATCCTGTTCCATTTTGGAAAATTGTATGAATATTGATGTTGGCCGTATTCAAATCTATCCTATTGATTTACTTAGAGAATGCCTAAAAAAGTTCAGATTTTGATCAATTTAACATCGAATATCATTGTGCTGCAACATTCATTTAGATACGTATCAAATTCTAGTTTAAGGCAGCAGCCGTTCTCAAACATGATTTTTTCCAGTTATAGCTGTTGAATATATATTAAATATTTACATAAAAGTGGCTAATAGCTTTTAAATCTCGTATTATTGAGAGTAGTTTTTCATCGATAATTAATACAGCGAATTGAAAGCTATTTTGAACTTTTTAGTGAAAATTAGCATAAGAAATTGAAAGAAATGTTTTGTTATTATACGTGCTTGGCATTAGCATTGAAGTTAAACAAAAAAAAACAAATCAAACAATTTTGTAGCCGGCGATAAAGGGTAGCCTCTACTATTTTAGGGTTCATAAGATTCGACCATCACATTCCATAGCTTTTTATTTCGTGCTGCACTCTTGCCCTTAAGGACGCATTTCGATCAACACCTAGTGAATTCCTGGCTTCTCTTAGGATCAGGAGACTAAAATTTTCGTAGTTTGAGCAGTAGATATCACATAACTCAAATTATCGAAAATATTTAATAATGTTCATTCTTCTATATATTTAATCAACTTCTTCGCATGTTCGAGACAATCTCTAAAGCCACTAATTTCGGCACACTTAAAATCGCGGTATTTTTATTGAAGTCTCTGTTTTATTTATGATTGATTCTTCAAATTTTTTCACATTTAGCTCATATTATCACCTCAAATGATCTATATCTTTTCAGAGCTAACAACAACTGGCAAACATTTGCATCATCGAAATCATTTACGTCGAACAATAAATCAAATGAAAATTCACCACAAACCAATAAAAAACAACGTGATTGTGGTGAATCAATGCGTGATAGTTTAGCCTATTCATGCTTACTGAAAAATGAACTACTCAATGCTGAAATCGACGATGTGAAAACAGTTAGTGATGAAAGAAATGAAAATAATTATGTACCAAGTGCACGAAAAAATCTATTCAATTATCGTTCGCCAAATAAACAGGTAAGTGAAGAGAAGATGGTTAAAAAAATATTTATACATGATGTTTTATAAAATTTATTTACATTTAACATTTCATGAAGTAAAATCAAACATTCTGACCAATATGTTCGGGCCATCAGCTGTTGAAAAATTGATTCTATTCTTTCATTTATTTTTTTTTTAAATCTTTCATAACTGTGCAAAAATAACCAAAATCGAGCTCATGAAGGCAAGTATTTGCCTTCATTTCAGAAGGCAAATACTTGATTCTCAAAACCCAACAGCAACTTCCTATATTTACTTTGGTCAGTCATGAACGATATAAACCTGAATTTTACTGATAATCACAAATTTTATAAGATAAGTTTGAATTATTTACCCATATTTGCAAGAAAATTGTTAGGGTGCATGCACTGGTCGTTAACTTCATGCACGCAAAAGTGACGAAAATAGAGATTGTGTACTCAGTCGGTGGTGGGAAAATGAATTTAACTTAGTTATGAGAACCCATAGATATTTGATATTTATCAGATTTGCCACATCATATGATGATGGTTACTCGGGGAAAACATTCAATTCCGTTGACCCGAAAACTTATGTGTTTTATGTTGGTATTAAATATATCTAAAAAGATGCCTAAATATATGTGTTAAATGTGCAAAAAATTTAATATCTTTATAGCACTCATAGGCTACAAAAATAACTTCGTCCTTGACCCATTTGAGTCAGAGAGTGTTCTTCAGTTTTTTCTTCTATTCCAGTGGTATTTTCGATCTGGAATCGGTCCAAAGTCTAGTGGATACATCTCCCTTGTGCCACGGATGTGTCTCTTATTAACTTGAAATAAAACTATCTTTCCTTCCGGTCCCTTCTGCGCAACCCCCATGCCGATACGACTGTTATATTCAAAACGTGAACTACTTTATGCATGTTTCTTTTCGAAATGTTATTGCTTGAGCCTAAGATGCTCACTGTTGAGGGCAACCTCTGAGACTTTTAAAGCTCGCTTACACCTATAACCAAGTGAAGCGTTAACTTTTTCAATAATCCGCTGATTTAGTTCTGACGACGATATTGAAACATATTTTCCTTTAGGTATTCCCGTGCAGCCCTCTACTCTAAATTTACTTATTAACAGCCCTACTGAGCTAAAAATGTGCTTCATCACTACTGGAGCAAGCTGCGTGGAGAATGATATTTGAGACCATTTGCTGACACAGATTATTAAAGCGTTTATTTATCATTAAAGCTTTATCTGCTGAGCTCAATTCCTGAAGGCGTCATTATTTTGAAAGCATGAAAACAGAAATAGGAATACAGAATTCTTTTCAAACTGCAGTCTGTCATTGCCAAAGCAGCAGCATGATTTCGAATATGTAGATTTAGTAAGTACTTAACATCTTGGCGATTGTTCAATCGCTGCTTTTTTCGCAAGCTGCAATTTTCTAATGTTCTAATACATCTAGCTCGGCCACGAGTACCTCTTCCAAATGTGCAAGCCAATTCCAAGGCAAGAACAACATAGTTGCGTGGATGTTGAACCGTCACTGAAAAGCTTTCGGCATCGCATCACAGACCTGTTGTTTTCAATATACGAGCGCTAGAACCAGAATATTCTCAGGTCCAAACCATATTGGCTACTGAAATGAATTCATGGACAAAACAGAAGAAGACAAAGTGTGTCAGCCTACTTTCATTACTGCTTGAGTATTCGCCCTTCAAACCCGCTTAATCTGCTTTGTTGAAGCTGTATCTTGCCATATATGTATATACTCAAAATCCCCTCTATTCAATTTAGTGTGCTCTTTCTGAAGCTTTTCCTGCTCCTATTAAACCGATATTTTGTACTGAAAAATATTGGCTTCATGATCATTTTCTGATGCGGTTGATCAACTTACCAGATTTTTTCCAGTACTGATCATACCGTCTGACGTAAAGAAATTCTCAAAGAAGTACGCTACTTTCATAACATTTTTTCATTGCTGAGATACGTAATGCTTAATTCTTTTCAGCACTAGTCTTTTTTCCTCTGGTCCAGCAAAAACCATTGTAAAATATACTAGCTCTTGTAAATGGTTTTTAAGAGTAATGTCACCTTTTAAAAAAAAAAAAATTACAAAAAAATTTAATTTGAATACCAGTCCGGCAAAAACCTGTTTGCCAACTTTCGGGCCACTCCTTTGACCATGATGGGTTCTACATCATGCGTCGGAAAATGGCATAAATGGCCCAAATAGCTTTCGGTTTATCAGCAGACATCAAAAAGGTTACATGGACCCCCCCAAGAAATAATCGAGTTTCGCAAAGACTTTGACGGTTACACCACTGTTTTAAAAGTAAGCCTCGTCATTAAACACAATTTTTCAATAAAAATAAGCGTCGACACAAAGTTGCTCAATTCTTTTGAGGTAATTCTATCCATCATGATTTTTCAAACAAAGCTGAACATAAATGTCAAGAACTGTCAAAAACGACGACTTAAAAGTTACCCTTATTGGAAGAACTACATGGCTAAAAAAAACTATGGTCCCTATTCTTTTTTAATTGTTTCAAAGAAAAGGCCAGTTGGCGAGTCAGCTCGCTTTTCGTTTGGTTCAGGCATAGTTGTTTTATCGAATTGCTTCGATCACTTCTACCGTGATCGTCAGCGATGGCGCGACAGCCCAAATCGGGCCTTGGCCTCCAGTAACGTCCGCCTCCAATCGTCTCGATCCTGTGATCTGGTTCTCCAATTATTGAACCCCATTATTGACCTGCTGTCTGCGTCTATCGTGTCTTCCCAACGTTTCCTCGGCTTACCAACTAGACGCTTCCCTTGTGCTTTACCTTTCAACGTTCTTTTAGGTAGTCTATTGGCCTCCATCCTTTCGACGTGGTCGGCCCATTGTAATTTTCGTAATTTAATGCATGTGGATACAGGTGGGTCGTCATATATATGGTACAACTCATTGTTGTATCGCATTCTCCACTCTGTCCCTTCTTGTATGGGGCCAAAAATTCGTCGTAGCACTTTGCGCTCGAATACGTTCAGAGCCTTTTCGGAGTCCGTAGTCAAAGTGCAGGCTTCGCTTCCATAGAGAAGCACAGGTTTTATCAGTGTTTTGTATATGCGAAGCTTATTATTCCTCTGCACATTCGTAGACTTGATTATGGGGAGTATGAAATAGTACGCCTTGTTTGCTGCATTTATTCGCCGTAAAATTTCGTCCTTTTCACTGCCTGATTTATCAAGGTGGACTCCTAAGTAGATGAAGTTATCTACATTCTCGATGTCGTAGTCTCCTAAGATCAAGTTTTGTCTGAATGGCACCATTTTTCTTGTTTGGGTCATTAGTTTTGTTTTATCTACGTTGACCCGTAGATTTATTTTCTTAGCTTCTGACTCCGAGCAAATGTAATTTTATTCGTTCTCTTTTTTCATTTTAATTTTTCGATAACTTTTTTTTTTGTGTGAGCTGCGCACGGGAGTCTTACTATTTCTCTGCAAAGGTTTGATTAGAAGACAAACCCTGCGAAATTCTATTTAATATTGTCCTATTTTCATTTGTTGGCAACATATAATAATTTCGGGCATGACACATTCCTTGATTAAGGTTTTAATATATTTTCAATGTTCGCTATCTTAATCCTTTGCGAAGTTCTATGTAAATTTGCCGGCAACCATTGACGCTGCTTATAATGTCACAATTATACTCATATTGAGCTTGCTTTCGGCGTCTGCGTTTTGTGAGAAAACCAGTTCATCTACGCCAAAGATTCATTGCAGACTAGTCAGTTTTTGATGTAACTTCGGTCGTCGTGAGCAGGGAAAACTCGCATTGTACACGTTCAAATCTTGGAAAATTTGAACATTTTTAACTTATTTTCATTGTAGCATCTATTGCTACGAAAATAACACAATGCCTGGTGGCGTCAACCCTTCGCTAGCACCACAACTAAAAATATAAGAAGTCTCCAACATTTTGAGACCAAATTATCCTATCAATTTCTTTTTGACCTGTTGACTGAATTGAAAGCTATAAGCGTAGTAAGATTTTAAGGGTTATCGCCCGCAGATGTTTCAAAATTTGAGAAATTGCAAGATTTGTGAATTTCGTAATGATTGGATGGCTCTGCCGGAACCGCAATACAAAATTTTAAAAACTGCGACGCTAACGGGTTAAAGATAACTTAAGTTTAGTTTATCCCTGATATGTTTCGCATTGCACGAAAAATCACTGGAAGCAGCAGCAAAATCACTATGAGTAAAATCAAAACGACCGGAATGCTAACGAACAAAATCGAAAGTCACAGAGCTAGCGAAAGCTGTGATTCTGTCCTTTAATTTTTTCGCTGTGACTTTTTGTTGTGATTTCGATCGTTGGGATTTTGTTCGATGTTGTTTTCCGATACAGTCATCAGCACCGAAACTTAAGCCACTTTTGCACTGGGAAATGCTTTCATTAAATTTTATAGCTGGTCAGAAGATCTACTTCTGAGTACAAGAACTTGACTTACAAATATTTCAACCATATTCAATATGGAACGAAATCTACACATTTACTCTACTTGGCGAAAGTTGGCTTTTCATTAGATATTATGTTATACATCTAAGCTCCATATTTAGAAACTTCATGAAAATCTTATGTGAAAAACATCTATTTCTATTTATAGCTCATTGCATCGTAAAGATATTCTTATTATGTTTGACTGCTGAAAATAAAGTTATTGTTATCCTTCAATTTTGTACTATTGATTATGTTCTATTCACCATATCAATTTCCCAAATCATTGCAGTGATTAAAAATCACTGCTTAAAATCACAGTGATTTCAAAATCGCAATCACTGTTTTACTAATAATTGAAAAATTACATTTTTTAACACTACTAAAGCTACTGTCGTCTAAGTTTACCAAGAGTTTATAAGCTGAAATTTTCAAGAGAAGCGTGATAATTTCGACCTAGACGATATAAATCTCAATACTAAATGAATAAGTTTATCAATATAAAACTTTCAATAAACATATCAAAAAATCAGGATCATATTTATCCATCTCAAATTTATGACCTATTTCTACAACACAGCATGTATCACTCAATCCATTTTTTCATCTAACTGAACTATAAATCGTCACCCATTTGAACCCGAAGACATGATCACAAGGTCTAATTGGGCAAACTCTTCACAAGCTGCCTTTCTTCCTCTAATTAATTCTTCACTGCAACGAAATCTCCATCATCAACGAAACATATTCGGCCTGATCGAAATTTCCGACTTCCATCTCACTGCCTTCTTCCCCTAGTCAATTTTTTCAGACGATCATTGATCGCACACTATGTGTGACTCATATAGATATGCATATATGCATGTCAAATTTATTCTTGACACGCGCCAAAAGCCGCCCGAAAAAAAACTTTAAGACGCTCCCGGCGAGCAAGCAAATCATGTTTGTATCTTGAATCGTCTTTGAGTTGTTTTTTTTTTGTTTTGGGAAGAACATTGTTGCTGCTCTGAATCTGCCGCCTATCACAACGAACCGTTTCCAACGATCGTGATTGCAAGTGTGATTTAACTTTACCGGTACCATCAACTTCTTATGATATAGCTTTTGTCAAGCTGCTCCATGAGATCACGCCTAATGTGGTTTACTCGTTGAATTTTATTAGTTCTCCAAACTCTAAAAAAGTATTAAGTTTTATAGATCTTGTTGTTTCATGCCATGTTTGAATCGAGTCGTGTCGTCGAAGGTGCACACAGAAGGTGAATGCAAATCATCGGGTGCCAAAAGATCAATTGTATACAAATTACTTGGAAACGATCTGGTTGTCGCCGTCGTGGCTAATGATCGCAAGATAGACAAGGCCGAGAACAATGTGACTTTAAGATGGTTCTATAGAGATTTCGTATGGAAGAGATCGTGAAAATCGGATTGATTTGATTCACGGTATGATCACTTTATTTGACACGATCATTTTTCATCGAAAAAAAATCTGAAGTCGCATAGACTCGACACTGGACTAAACCAGTAGCCCAGATAAACACGAATCTACCGATCACGATCAGTTCTAGGACGTCACTGAGAATGTTTTGTCCAAAAAAAATTTTCAGATCAAATAAATGAATCAGTATTTACTCGTCTATTAGAATTTTTGAGCAAAAAATCATATTCTTAATAGATCTTGCACATAAACACGAAAGATCTTGCTCAAACACGAAAATCAAAATGTTCACCAGAGCCAGTACATCGTTTTTCTTCCTCTGCAACACGTTTGATGAATACACACCTTCTTGTATAGGTAGCGTTCATAAATTATTCATCATCGTGAGCTAATACAATCGATAAATAGATTTATTTTCACTCACAGAGTGTAGGATGTCATCTGAGATTCGCTCATAAAATCAGACGACGACTTAGATTTTCAGATGAGATTCAAATCCGCACGGATTTAATCAAATAGACTACTTTATATTCGCCTGATCATGATGGTATCGCGATCGGCTCAAGAACGCATCTTACGTGCACTCAATTCCAGTTTTATACCTACTGTCTGTCCTCTATCGCTCTACAATCTTCTTCATAGATATAGCCAATTCAGATAAACTGGTATTCTACAGGCTCATTAGAAGCACAACGACCGATCAATTCTAATCCGACCTGTTTTCGTGGACATCTTAAAATTAATCAAAACACACAATTAAGCACTATTTTCGTTTTTGTGTACCCTCCACAAGCGAAATGTACGAATTTCATGTTCTGTTGCAGAAAAGTAACTTTGCCAGATTTCGGTTACACATCAGTGGATATGACATTTTTATATGATAATTGTATAACTGGTTTGCAGAGTGCTATGTACACGATCGCACTATTCATTGTAATGCAGTGACAATCATTCCAAGAATTACAGGCAAATGGAAACACTTGGAAATGGGTTTATGTTTTCGAAATGAAAATTCCCCGCTGTGTTCGATAATTGGTTGTAAATAGACGGCACTCTGCAGTTTTCACAGTGCATCTCAAAGGCCGAACTAAATACATCACGGAATCTTAATCCGCAGAACCTGACTAGAGAGTTTAGTGCTGTTGCACATTACAATGTAAATCGACTGTGAAGATCGTTGAACTCTCCAGTCTACTATCTCTCATGCATTAAATGCAACTGCTTGGGCTGATGCATACGATCGTGCAAAACTAGCAGCAGCGCTAGATAGTTCCGTTAGCTTGTTAAGGTTGCAATTTGCTATCTTCTTTCATTCGGGTGAAAGAACTTTGAAGTTGAGTTTGCTAGTCAGCGTTGGATGTATAGTTGCATTAGACTGGTACTACTAGATGCAATTTCAGTTCCGGGTTGAGGCTTATGGAAATAGACTGAAATACTAGAAATGGAGAAGCCTATGGCGATCGTTTGACGATATTTTCACCGGACTACCATGTATCCTCAAAAAATTTCGAAGTTCGAAATTGCACACCCATTAAGAACCTTTAGATACCAACTCCATTTAAAACTCCACCTCCTCAATATAAGCCATAATCAAAAAGTTTGGTAAAATGAAAATTAAAACCTGAGCTTGTTGCTTCCAATTTTTTACAAGTCACACATCTGATTCAATGGTGCGCCAAAATGATCTTGCACAATTCTAGTTTCCTACGATCAGCAAGATTCGTTAAATGTTCCGAATTCGTTACACTAGATAGATTTCTGCCTTGGAAACCCCTTTGCTGCTTTTTGATCTAATTTCGACATTAAAACAATGATTTTGCTACTTTGATGCACCAAAGTGATCATATCTTCGTTGCTCAGTGTTAGAATTATTTTGACCAATCATCACAACATCTACCTCTTGCGCTTTTATAGCACCATTGAAACATGATTTCACTACTTCGATTCGTCCTGCTTCTAATTGAGTTTAAAGATCAAGCAAACCGATCGCGATAACCTGCTGACGATCGTCATCATCATGACCATTACGATCAACATGATCATGACGATGCAACGAAAATTACACCAAAAATCAATTTAAAGTGTGAAGTCGCACAGTTTGTTCCGTCTTTCGTAACGCTTCGAAATTCGTGTATTTGTTTTTATCTCATTTTCAAAAACGAACTCTTTGACCAAAAATGATGAAAGCATGAATATGTTTGAAAAAGTAGATCCAAACCTTTTAGGCATGCGTCGATTTTTTTGAAAAATCATCATCTGTACAACAACAACTTTCCGCGATCGTAAACTATGTAATGGAAACAATTCTTAAAAATTAGTTTTTTTTTCGAATAAAGTTCTCCAATAAATTTCAATTACCAACTCAAAAGAACAGAAGAAAAATAGATTTTGTTAAAAGTTCTGAGTGAAACCTTACCAAATTGAGTCCAGAATAAAAGTGCAGGAAACACGTTTGAAGCGTTTCAATTGAAAAATGTCCGACCCACGTTTAGATTTAATGAAGTAATTTAGACTCGTTTCTGCAGGAAATACGAAAATTGGATTTTTTTCGTTCTATTATGATTAGATGATAAATCGCATGTGATAAACTAGTTTTTAGATTCCCACGGAAAGTGATTAAATATTTAGAAACAAAGATGTGAATGGATTTTTAGAGTTCGCTTTAAGTGGAGCTCAGGTATAATTCGTCAAAAATTAAGTTTCACTACCAATTGAAAAATTGAAGACAAAATTCGAGTTCGTAGATGATGTACGGTGTTCACAAACTCATTTATTTACTTATTTATTTGCTTCAAATGTCATGTGATTTGTTAAGAAGCACACAACTAAAAATGCAACTCAAACAAATATTTTTATTACAAGACTACTTATTTTGCTTTACGAAAAGAAAATCATAGTCATAGCCTTGTAAAGGAGGTTGAAGTTGGCAGAAACTTCACTTACAATCAATGTTTGCGAGTGTGAAGCAATGAGCTCCACGACTCTTCTCCTGATTTGACTCGGGGCTAACTAGAATCCCGGTGTGTGATCACGGCTGGATTTGAACCAAGGTCCGTACATGTTGGCAATCAGTGATCTATCCACTCGGTCATACAAGCTTCTCAGTCATATATTTAAGTGCTCCTCATTGTCGTCTTTCATCAATGGGCCCTTCTCGCTCTGGAAATAGTTACATTTTTTTTTCATTTATAGAAGATGCTTTATTTTGTTTGAATGATGTTGTGTTTGATACGTAATGGCATTGATTGTACTGTAACCTACAATAAAAATTTTGTTAAAATCTGAATTCGTTTTTGCTTTAATTAAAAAAGATAAATGGGACGCTCTTAATGGAAAACCCTGTGCATTAAATTTCCATATGAAAATCATTCTACAATGAAACTAAATAACAAGTGTCTTACTCTCCATAATTTGGAAATTCTTACGATGGTAACCCTGGAAATCTGCCTACCCTATAACTTTCGATGCAGTCATCGGATTTACACACACATTTGTATTATACACACTCGGAACCTACCCATTTACTAATCTTTTTTTTAAATCGGTCTTTGTAGCAGTTTCTATGCGCTAATTACTAATGCTCGAAGAACATTAGTATTAAAATCGCTTCGCCGAAAATTAGTCATATATGTATATATATATATATATATATATATATATATATATATATATATATATATATATTATATATATATATATATCAGAAAAATGATTAAGGGAGATAATCTCTAGAGTGGCCGATCCGATTGAGCTGAAACTTTCGGAGGACATAGATGTATATAACAGGTAGGTCCATGACTTGCTATAATTCAGATATCTTAAACCTTTTAAGATATCTGAAGCATTTAAGTGAATTTTCAGGTACTCCTATATTTCCAAGCAGTGTAAATTTTTGTTTGAAAAAGTACTAGGAATGAAAACTTATTATGTTTTAAGTTTGCTTATGATAAAGAAGTGGAAATTTAAAGCCTTGTGTAGGCGCTGAGTGCCTAAAAGTAGGCAAGGATTTATTTCAAATTTCGATTTGTCATAACTTCTAAGAAAAACAATGGATCATCGTGAAGTTTTCAGAGCGTATTGATGTAGACTAGAATTTAACACACATGGACTTTCAAGACTGTGCGGGCAACTCTGTAGCTACAGCAGGCTCCTAAAAAAAAATCCGTCAAATCATCGACCTTCCTGAAAAATTTTTGATTTTTGAAAATGAATTCAAATTATTGATAAATTTTGACTTTTGTCCACCAAGTCAAATAAAATATTTCAAAATCCCGCGGTAAACAAGAACGGCCACCCGTGATCAAATTACCTCTATTTTCAGCACTCAAAATTTCTGTTCACGAGAACTGACGATTGGATAATGCGATCAATATGAAATTTACAGGACATGTTGGAATTAGCTAGGACCAGGTCTGATAGAAGTGATTTTGAAATACGGGCAACACTGTGGCAGTGGTTCCATTTGGAAAAATCGCTGAAAAAAAAGTGGGTTTTGGCCTATAGCTTCCGATTTAGCCACCAGATTTTAACAACATTCACGCAGTAGGTGAACCTTACTTTAAGATAAATTTCATAAAAATTTGGTTGAAAAATGTGTATAGGGACGCCAGCTACGGCAATTTTCGTCTCCTAAATATTGTAAATTTGCTCAGGAAAATAAAGGTTTTTTCCTTATAACGAAATTTATGTGATAAGCATTCATGTGATAAGCATTCATGTGATAAGCATTCATGTGATAAGCATATCTTGTTGCGTTTCAAATTCTGTAGGAATTTCGTTGAAAAACCGTGTAAGGGTTGCCAGCTATGATGAATTTCGTAATTTATTGACATTTCTTTACCGAGCGATGTTGTCATAAAATTTCCAAATGGGAATGATCCTGCAATGACAATTAACAACAAATATTTACGTTTTAAAAATTTAAAAAGTTTGGACGATGGTAACCCTAAAATTTAATTCACTCCTATAACTTACAGCGCAGCCATTCAATCGAAACGAAATTCATAGGCTGGGTTTAACACAACGTGAAGCAGCTATGGTGCTAGCACATGATTGCCAGCACCGGACAATTTCGTAAATATCACACCAACAGATGCTTCCATTTTCTATTCATAAGCAAACCATTTGCAATAAAATAAGCAAGCGATATTTAAATGTTCCGAGTTTTGGAAATTTTATTGTTTGTTACTTGAATCTATAACCAAGTTTATTAGCTTATTCATCTGCATCATCCCCCTTCTTTGGTAAGCATAATTTATGACAAACGACTTCGATTATATAAAAGCACTAAAAGATTATATAAAAGCAAAGCATCTAAGTTGTATATCTATATGCTTTTAGAATCGTCAAAAATTGGTGCAACTGCACCAAATTGTTTATATAATGTTATTTTATTTGAATAAAGCTCTTTGCCCTATAGCCTCCAGTACAGTCATGGTATCATAACGAAATTCATATGGCAAATTTAAATTATTGTAGACAATATTCAGTAGAAATCTAGTTTGAAAAACAATGATAGGGTTGCCAGGTATGATTGTTTTTGTATTTTTTGACATAGCTTTTAGTAAGCGATTTTATCATAAAGTTTTCAAATCGTAGTGGTCTTGTAGTGAAAATACACACCAAATACTAAGATCTAGAAAGTTTGAAAGCTCTTGCGAATGGTAACCCTAAATTTCTTTTTATCCCTATAACTTCCAATGCAGTAATCGGATCAATACGAAATTCGCAGAGCAGGTTGACTTCAACATGAGGCAGATATGAATTATTTTTGGCTTCAGTGCTAGCAAAGGACTGCTAGCACGAGGTGTTTTTGTTATTTTCGTACCAATAAATGCTTGCATTAAGTATTCACATCGCGAATATACAATATATAACAATATATATGACAATACATACAATATATAATATATAAGACAATAACAACAATATAACAACAATATATAACAATCCACTCAAAATCTGCACAAATCCTCTATTGTTCTTCGAACATTAGTATTTCTAGTGGTTCTGATGCGCTAGGGCTTTTTTTTTGTTTTTATTAATGCTTGACAAGTTAATTCTATTTTGCATTGACCTCCAATAGTTCATCTGAAAGTTTGCCTTTAAAACCTAGATTTAGTGAAATAAACACTATCATTTGAAACTTGATCCCTATGAATAGACTATTAAAGAGCGTTAAAAAAATTTAGTGCCTTGAGAGTCAGCGTGTGTGGTCTATTCGTTATTGGCGTACTAAACATTAGTATCCGAAGCATGCCAAATAAATGTATAACCTTTGTATAAAATTTGCGAATGTCGTAACAGGCTCAAATTTGGTTGTCAGATAGCGAGTTGATAAATTTAATTGCGATATAAATTTTTTCTACGGAATGCATTAAAATCTTTTATCTTTTAAAAGTTTGATTCATGAAAAGTTTGATTTGCCCAGGTTTTGATAAATTTCAGCCGATGACGTTAAAAATTATATTCAATGTAGCCTTAAATTAATTTTGATCATGTCACTCAAGACTCTTTGAATCATGTTTCCTCTGAGTTCGTTGTTCACATCAATTACATATTGGGATCAAGAGTCAAAAAAATTTACTTGCAGAGACTTGGCAGAACCACAAAACCATTAAAAGAATCCTCAACAGCTTCTTCAAATATATACTGAAATCCAAGTAGATTCATTTCCAATTAATTCTAATCCAAACATGATTTTAATCGTTTTAGTTTTTATTATTAATTTTTATTTATTTATTAATTTCAAATTTCATTCTGAACCTGAATTGATTAATAGCTGGCTGTTCCGCCCCGCTATTCATTTAAATTCAATCGCCTGGACTGGACATACAAATAAAAATCTCCACGAGAAAATCGTAAAACCTACAAACCACTCATATGTACTTCTGATTTCATCCATAACAGTTGCGTCACCAGAAAGCATGAACTTAAAAATGTTTATCATAGCCAAATACATTTCAATGATTCACACGAACCACTTTTTCCTATTAACTCCCTAATAGATTAACATCACATTCAAATAGCACTAAGGTGACCGTCATCTGTGTTCTCATTACGATCATCAGGTACACACCAAGTTTAAAACTCATAGTGACAAACCTGTTCATGTCAGTTGAATGGCCTAAAAATGATCAAGACTCAAAATCGCCAGCTGATGTCATAAAGAGGCAAGACCAAAATTCGCTTTCATATAAAATTCACACCTCACCATGCGTACCTAATAAGCGAAATATTCTAAACATACAACAGGTGTGGACCAGTCGCCTATCATCAGGCTTTAAAAAAATCAAAGCCACAAATTTACATAACTAGGCCTGACTCAAAAAAAATCTATTAATATGTGTTTTGACGGATTGAAAGCGATCAGCTGATTCTAAAACTAAATAATTTGTGTTAGATAATTCTTTCTCATTATGAAAAGCAGACAAACTGTAGTATTTCCACAGGTTGGCCACTGCCCTGTTTTACAATAGAAATGGTTTTGAATATTGAATGAGTATTAAATATTATTGTTAATATTCTGATATAACACGTGTTAGATTAAGACGCAGACATAATTTTATTCAGTACGGTTGAATATATATTGAATATGTGATTATAAGTGGATTTTATAGATTTTAGTAGATTACATTTGAATAATATATAATAATTTAATAATTTCCACGAAAAAATTTTCTTTTAACCGCTTTACTTGTATTCAGTTTATTCAATTTGATGATTGGTTGCCAAATGAAAAACAAAATCTTCTTTTCTTCTTCGTTTGATTTGAAAACAAACCATAAATCTCAAAGTCTTCTTTGTTGTCGCATTCACGACTAAAAATCAATTAGAAAAATAATACTACAAAGTTGTCTGATTCTGTTAGATATATAATAGATTATTGTCAATATTTTGCAAACAATCGGTTGCGTTCCTGGTTCTGAACTACCTGTATCAGCATATTTATCCTGTAGAAATTGGTCCAAAGTTCATCCTGTAACGATGTTGTTATCGTCAAATGAGCAAAATCATACTGCAAATGCATTTCACGTTAAAACAAAACGGTTCCCATAAATCAAATTGAAATCAAAAAGTACTGCGCTATAAACTGCTCAGTCAAAAGCTGCGAGCGAAGACTTTCACACAATGTTTAAAACTTCACCATTCAACTAGTAACAGTAAATCCTTTAAATATCTGATGGTCTGATATTAGAATTAGATCTAGTAGAAGTTTTTTAGAGGCGAAGAACTATGTATTTACACAGTATTTTTCTATTCCCGGTTCAACATTTGGTGACAACACTGCAGCCAGTGTACTTCATGGACATTTCTTCGGTGCGCTTACAGTATTAAATCAGAGTGCAGTAGGGTTGATGATAAAAATTATTCAGTGCGCTGAACAACTTTCATATATTCATATATTCATCTTAATGAAATATTGTCGAATCTATTCATTGATTCCTTATTTGTTCCTGCACTAATAGCCTTTTCAATTGTATTGTTCGGTATCTAGTATTGTCTTTTTCAGTGTTTACTACATCTGATAAACTAATTAGTACTGGGACTTGTATTTTTCTTAGCCTACCCAAAAGTATATGGGGAATTTCCCTTAATCAAAATTCTCTTCATTTTGCTCTTCCTACTCTTTATTTTGCCTTACTTACTCTTTATTTTGCTCTTTCTTCTCTTTATTTCGTTCTTTCTACTCTTTATTTTGCTCTTCCTACACTTTATTTTACTCTTCCTACTCTTTATTTTTCTCTTCCTACTATTTATTTCGCTCTTCCTTCTCCTTATTTAGGTCTTCCTTCTCCTTATTTTGCCCATTCTACTCTTTATTTCGCTCTTCCTACGCTTTATTTTGCTCTTCCTACTATTTATTTTACTCTTTCTACTCTTAATTTTGCTCTTCCTAATCTTTATTTTGTTCTTCCTGCTCTTTATTTTGCTCTTGCAGCTCTTTATTTTGCTCTTTCTTATTCATTTTCCTCTTTCTTATTTGTTTTGCTCCTCCTTATTTTGCTCTTCCTACTTTTTTTTGTTCTTTCTTCTCTTCATTTTCTTTTCGTTTTGCTCTAGTCATCTTTTTCTACCTTCTGCTGATCTTTCGCTGCTTATACTTATCTTTTATTACTTCTACTCTTCGTCCACCGCCTCTACTCTACTAATATTTAAATACTTATACGTATCGTCCACTGCTTTTACTCATATTCCACCTCTCTTTCTTCTTACCGATGCCTTTATATTTCTCATTCCATCCGTCTCTCTTCATATTTCATTTTCCATCCTCCTTTTATATTCCCGTTTCCCTCCTCACATAATATCGATTTTACCATATTTCATGCTTACAATTTTTCTTGCAATTTTTTTCACTTATATCTCTCTTCATATTTCTCTCTTGCTCATCTCATTCTCTGCCTCTTATCTTTCTCTTTCGCTTTTTTTCTTTCTTTCTCCTTCGCTTCTCTTCTCACTCACTCCTTCTATCGTGATTAATATTAATCGTCTTTTTCCAATGTTCTCTGCCTCTGTTCTTCATCTTCACTTTATTTTCCATCCTCTCTTTATTCTCTATCCTCTCTTTATTCTCCATCTTCTCTTTTATTATCCATCCTCTCTCTTCTCCAAACTCTCTATTCTGCATCCTCTCTATTCTGCATCCTCTCTCTCTATTCTGCATCCTCTCTCCCTCTCTATTCTCCATCCTCTCTCTATTCTCCATTCTCTCTTTCTTCTTCCCCTCTTTCTTCTCCATCCTACCTTTTTTCTTCCCCTCTTCTCCATCCTACTTTTCTTCTACATTCTCTCTTTCTTCTCCATCCTCTCTTTCCTCTCCATCCTCTTTTTTATCTCCATCCTCTCTTTCATCTCCATCCTCTTTCTTTTCCATCCTCTTTCTTTTCCATCCTCTTTCTTCCCCATCCTCTTTTTTCTCTATCTTCTCTTTCTTCTTCCTCTCCTCTCTTCATTATTTCCGCCTTCGCCACATATTTTTCTCCAGATGGAATGAAAAGGAAAATAGGACTGGGGCAAAAATCATGTGTGGTACCTCCCCTCTACAAATTTCGAATATGATAAATTTACTGCGGAAAAAAATATCTGGACCTTATTTGGGAAACGCGTCTATCTTCGCCAGAAAGATTCATTGTGCAGGATCTGCAAGATGATATTAATGGAAACTATTGTACTGTTACAAGTAGCCGCATATACCTAGCTTTTCGAATATAGGCCAGGAGTATATGTATTTAAGATCGATACAATCAGGTAAACTCGAATATCATGATAACATAGACCTATGACTAGTGCTGCCAGGCTCAGTGTGTTAAATTTCGGAATGGAACGTAAAAATAATCGGGACTTAGGGTGTCAAATCAGGACAGCTACAATGACAAAAATAGAAACAAAAAATGTTTGTGAATCATCATTTATTTCACCATTATTTAGTACAAGGAACGAAGCAAATGAACCTTAAACTAGACCAACTTTTTTTAGGATATGACAAAAGTCAAACATAACTGTTTTGACTAATTAAATCGAATTAAGGCCAGTGCAGTCCTTTATAATCAAAACGAATGAAATATTTTTGATAATTTGTTCACAGACGCTTATTTTGTCCAGGAATTTACGAGGCGCAATTTGCTTTTTTTTTTCGGCGGTGCTGCGGCGATCCATTGGGGCGGCCGCCATTTTGTTTTCTAATAATTTTTTCCAATGAAAATGTTAACTCTTCACTTCAATAAAGATGCATATAAAATTTCAAATCGATATCTTGAATAGTTTTTTGTTGGTAGCTGTTTAAAAAAAAAGTTCATTTGGAGCAGTTTAACAGTGGACTAACCCCTTAATGGAATGGTGTCGGCAGGTCTCGAGAGAAGAACGAGACTGCATGAATGAATGATATCTGTATCTCGCTAATTCAATATCCGCGAAGCTTCAAAATTTTATGCTGCCTATTTAGTTCGAGTTTGGTAAGAAAATATGAAAATAATAAAGCGAAAATATTTTTATGTGGTAGCCGCTTACAGATGAATTAGTTTTTCCTGTAAAAATTATCGATCAAGGAGGCTAGTAAGAAATCGGGACATTTGTCGTCCCGATCAAGGGTAAATCGGGACGTGTCACCAGACCCCTGAAAATCGGGACGTCCCGCGCAAATCGGGACACCTGGCAACTCTACCTATGACCATTCTTGCAAAGATACATTAATAACATCGGTTAAGGTACCAATTAGTTTTATACTTAGATCTTCTAAGCATTTTACTGATATCTCCACCTGTGTACACCTGTTTTGCTCTTTTGCCCGCAGTATACTAGAATATTGTTGTCAAATATGGTGCCCACATTTTCTGTACTTAATTGATGCGGTTGAATCTGTACAATGCAGGTTCACCCGCTCTCTGCTTTTCAAATTCAATTTGACTTACTGTGGGTATAGCGCGAGACTTACCATGCTGCAAATTCCATCCCTGAAATCTCGTAGGCTGTTCTTCGATGAATGCCTTCTATTTAAACTACACCATCGACTTGTCCCATCTGACCTCTGCAACCTGGTTTTCGTCCGTGTATTGGATCGGTCATGTAGATCAACTTTAACGTTTAATGTTCCATTTGCACGGGCTGATACATATTACTTTTCACCGCTGCTACGTTTACCTAGGCAGCATAACGAGCTCAGACTTGGTTCCCTGCCACCGACCTTGATGCTTTTCAAAAACATGTTAAAAGATAAAGTAATTACTTATTCTGTTTAATGCATGCTCATCTTAGCTAATTGCATATTTAAATTTTGGATTCTTATTTTCTATTGAATTATGATACTCTTGTTCGTTTTATATATATTTTTATTTTTATTTATCATTGTCTATTGCGTAATTGGACTTGATCTGTTGTTATAGACATTAAATCAATAAATAAATAAATCAATAAATAAATTACATAATAGTTCTCAAGCAACGCTGGAAAACCCCATTGAGGAAAAAAAAATGAAAGAACGGGTGCTTCCACGGATTCGCAGTATGAGTCACAGACTCCTACTTATGAGTCATTATCTTAAACAAAAGAACATACTTACAGTGCTTAGACACTTGATTCAATAAGTTCTGTTGGAGCGGTGAACCGGCTGAGAGAGGGATAGTCTTAGAGTTGAAGCAGGAAAGAAAGGGGTGCAAAATTATTCTGGGTCAGTTCGTCTCTCGTCAGTAATTGGGTTACGTTGCTAGTGATGCCAAATGGTTTTCTATATTCAGTGGTTGCGGGAAAAAAGCCACTGCTTAAATGCCATGTGTATCGGTCCACAGCACTCTTCAGTAAAAGCAGTGACTGTGTAAGGGTGAGATGCTTTCCTTGGAGGATTATTCAATTAACTTGTTCGTCTTCTTAAGAAAAAATGACGTTATGTTAAAGGTACTAAACGTCTTGGCGCCAACAAAACCTTCATATCCTGGTCCTTTTTTGTGTGTGTAGTGACTCCAAAAATTATTTATTACTAAACGCACCGGATCGCTTTTCCTTTTTAAGGCAGCCTCGTTGATAGAACCCTCTTATATTCTCTCTTTGAATACTCGGCTCTCAACGCGGCTCTTTCGTTATTAGTAATAATAGTAAAACAAATGTTCCTGAACAGATTTATTTCAGGGACAAATCTTAGTAATCTAACACTTACTAATAACTTTTTGTAGTAAACATAACCTCCTTGCCTTGTTAAATACTAATAAACTAATACTACCGGCGATATCACGCAGACGCGCAATACGCCCAGGTCTGCCGTTCTGCCACATAAGGAGCTAGGCATGAATGACTTCTTATATATTGAAGCTCGCTTCTTGGTTCCAACTGCCCTGGATTTAGTTTTTAGGATCAAGGTTTTACGTTTCTTTCGTGACAAAACAAGAATGGCAATTCATCAATTATACTGTTATAGGTTATAGTAGGGGAGCCCAAGCGGGGATTTCGCGCGTTACTCGAGCGCGTCAGAAAATCATATGGGGAGAAGCCTTGCACCCCTGTAATGTACCCTACCATATATGAACCCTTAATATAGTGGGGTGCGTTGAGAGCAGCCCGTCAGATTAGTAAAAAAAAATTGATCCTCTGAAAAACTCGAGCGCGTCAGATTAAGATAAGGTAAGTTAAGTACATCCAGAAAAGAGTATATTTCAATAATCTGACAATTTGAGCGTGACATAAGGAAATGGGCGAGTCACAAAGTTGTAAAAAAAAACCTCACCTCGAAATACTCGAGCGCGATTGAATTTTTTTTTATTTTGAAAGAAATCCTATCAGGATTATGAAAAACATATAATCTGACGGTTTTCATGAGGCGATGTAGCTAAAACCATCAATAAATGATGAAACGTATATATGCTGAGAACTGTGTATTCCCCACTCCGCGCCTCTCTTCCTTCTCACTCTTTCTCTATCTCTCAACCTCTCGCACCGTCCTCACACTACCGTCTGCCGCCATGATGACATCTTAGCTGATCACAATGACTTGTTCGTTTTTGTTGATGTGCGACGCTTTGGTTTATTTGTGTGTTTTAAAATAATTCAGTGAATTTAATGCAATAAGTTTCTTATGACGAGGAAGTATTAAAATACTTTTTTTAAAAATTTTTTTTTCTACTTTTATATCAATAAATGATTGAATTTATTGATATAAATGATTGAATTTATTGATATATATATATATATATATATATATATATATATATATATATATATATATATATATATATATATATATATATATATATATATATATATATATATATATATATATGTACATATTGTTTTTATTTCATCCAGTAATAAAAAGAAGAAACGAAAAAAAAATTTGTTTTTAAATTGTCAGATTAACAATATCCCTCCATATAATTGTCAGATTATCATTTAGGACAACTAACACATCAAGCTGAATCCTCTATATGAAAATCTGACTCGCTCGAGTATTTCAAGGTCACACGTTTTTTTTTACATTTTAAAAAATCAGTCATAACTTTCGGTCACGTCCAAATCGTCAGTCATTTAAATAGGACAATTTTTTTGGGTTCACTTAACATTCCCTCTGAATATCTGACACGCTCGAATAACTTTTTTTGTTTTTGTTTTTTTGCCCCTTTTTACGGCCACCCCCCTCTAGTTAATCGTCAGCATCCCGGGCTCCCCTACTATTATATGAAAATTAAAATATTATATTAGTACTCTTTCCGCAAGTTTTTTTTTTAATTCCTAATCATCCAATTATTGTGAACTCTAAAACTCTATTGTGAATCTACATATGAAGATTGTGAATGATTTTTTCTTGAAACTTAGAAATTTCTGTATTGGCAGAATCTGGCTTTATACAATCAATTTATAGTTTCATCAAACAATCAATATCAATCCTCAGACTTTCAGCCAATAAGTGACTAAAAACTCTTCGAACGCAATGTACACTTGCATATTTAATATTCAAGTAATGCACATTTTTCTTGGCATGCAACGCAAACAATGCCATTAATCGCGTTCATCGAATGCATGCATTCGCTTTCGTCTAAGCGTATCTAGGTTAGAGACAAAAGGTTTATTGTAACCGCCATCAAACTGAGCTCAGCGCGGTATCTAATGCAATTATGCATAAGATTTATATTCACCACAAACTGTCTACCTGCGTCTATTCGAAAAAAAAATGTGCATGCATAGCATAAATTCATATTGATTCAATGCACTATTGTCGCAATTCATGAATTTCACCTTCCCCTTATTCTGCCCATCTCATTGAACCAACGAAAATCATCAAATGAATAGCTGATCCCATGCTATTCAGTAACAGAGAAGATGATCCATCGACCAGATAATAATTGTGACGATTTTTCAATTGAAATTTTTACGTCTAAAAAAAGATTGCAGAAAAAAGCTTGTTTGACTGCCTTTGGTCGATTCGTTCTTTGCGATTTTTTTCTTGGTTGTCTTTCTACTGCAAATTCTTCTCATTTTTTAATGATCCTCATTGCATGCGTTGCCTGGCTACCTGGATAGAGGTGTTGATGACCACGATTTGAATTCGTTTTTTTTTTAAGTCAACTATTGGGGATCGACAAGTGTGAAGTTCTTGTTGGTACAATACTTGTCAAGTGATTGTTACCCACTTAAATTGTCGACGGGTACTGAAGAGATCTTATTTTTAGGCCAGATGGAATACCATGGTTGATATCAAATCGAGAAGAATTAGCTTGGCGAGGCAGGCTTTGGATAGAAAGTGGTTGGAAGTATTCTAGGGTGAGTTTGACCAATGTGTCCGATAATAGAACCAGATTTTGACCACTATAGAACCACGAAACATGTATCTAGATAAAAAAAAGTTTTTAACAAAGTCCACACCGAGCGAGAATGTAGTTATGTTCTTCATTTTCACTAGATGGCGTCCTAGTGAGAGAAGCATACAAATTTTCGTGCGTGATCTTGATACTGAATATTGAAAAAATTGCCGAAAACTTTGGAAAGAACTAGTAATTAGCTCTAACTCTTGCAAACATAAATTTGTAACACTGATAAGTTTCAAGAATTCCTCAGGGGTCCCTTAATGATCCTATGTTGTTTGCAAAGTAAATTAAAAATCGTTTCTCACCATCATGGCACACCATCCCCGAACTTGAAATCCATGCCTGGAATATTCTTCGTTAGCTCTGGCATTTCAAGCTCACTCCTGGACACTTGTAAGCACGATGATCAGTTTTTGCCATTTGGTAGAGTTAAATGAGTTTTTGCAATTTAAGCGCTTACTCCATTAGCACATCAGCTGTTGCATAAGCTACAACCTATCTATCTTGGTCATCACTTCACATCCACTCCTCGCGCTGTGTTATGACGATCATTAGAATCTATCTTTACTTAAGACTCGCGCTTGGAAACATTGGAAATCTATTCCTTTCTATGCACCGTGTATATTGTATGTACAATGAACTTTCAGGGCTTTCGCGTTTTTGCACCTCGATAAGACAAAGTGTTAGCAGACTCTTTGCTTTAGTTTCCATCTTCTTTTAAAATAATCGAGCGTTAGAAACATTCTGCACACTGTAGTATTATAAATCGAATGCTTTTGTTTTTGCACATGTGCATGGATCCCGGCGAGTTAAAATCTCTAGTTTTGCGAATTAAAACAGCTTAACACGATTTTACATAATGCTCTTTGAAGGTGGTTTCGTGTCTATAGAACGGCAGAATGGAGGTGAAATGGAAGAATGTGCTAAATAAAAAATAAAAAATGAGAAAAATCGTAAGCAATTTTTCGTTCAAAGCTATTTTCGTGAGTATCCTGTCTAACCTTGAAAGAGGTTAACGTCATGAAACATGCTCGTGTACAACCAGCTGAAATATAGTTGAAGCTATGGTCAATTTCGATCGGAACGGCTAGTGAAAGTGAAGATCATTACGAATTCGAAAATGAATTCTCATTAATCTATCGACATATATATAGCTTAAGGATTATCGTAAAATCAATGATATAATATCTTGCGAAACCTCTAAACCAAAATCTCAAAAACTGAAATTTTGATTTACAAAAAATTAATTAAATTTAATTGAATTAAAAATACACCATCGAAATATCTAACACTTAAAAAATCACTTCAGAACATAAACAACACCTAAAATAGCATCACCAATAACCTTCATAGCTAAATTGGTTCTGAATATTCACGATCGTTGCATTTAAAAAAAAATCAAACAGAATGGAATTAAATAAAACGTCATTTATCTAATGATGCTCATTCTTCAATATACTCATCTATTTTTGTATAAAACATGTCATCAGATGTTTCAATACAATACATATTTACTCATTAATATTTTTATTTTTTATTTTTATATAGATATATTAAGTGGATTTTCTTTTTTACCTCCTTTTTGAAAGCATCTTAGTCGATTCAAACAATTTTTGAAGTCCAATCGTGGCTTGCTTCCAAGCACATTTCGATCACCACCCGATCATAAAAGTTCAATAAGTGTCAATAGTATGCAAAGTGCAAGTTAAACATGTTTTTCATTTTCAAAATAAAATGCCAAAAAATATCGGAGGGGAAAGAATAAAAGTGCCAAATTTATGTCTAGCGTGGTCAGTTAGTTAGTCAAAACCGGTAGCCATACTGCTGAGATCTGAAGCGGATTAGCAAAAAACTCTAATGGAATCCACTTAGTTATCAGCGGACAGCATGTGGAGTGTAAATACATGAGAATGATAAATAATGACAAGAAGTTAGATAGGCGGCCAATACACGTACAATTTAGACGATTTTTTTTTCTCGTGCTACAGTATAATCAAGACTTAAATTATTGGAAATAGATTATCGAAAGAAGTCCATCGCAACTAGAAGAAGCATGGAAAAGAAGTGATTTTTCATTTAAAAAACCTTGTATATGTGGAATGGCATGTATTTTAATTTTTTAGTGGTCTTAGAAAGTCGGGTTTTTTTTTGCTTTATTCACGAACACACAAGCTTCAAGTCACATGAGTTCATCTACGCAGCTTCTGAAAGTATTCTTCCAGCCCACCTCAAGTGTTGAGCTCTTAATTCACAAAACTTGTTCCATCACTCCCTTTATCCAGCATTTAAATCTAAAAATTGGTGCACCACTGTCTTCGAATCATTAGTACCGCAGAAGCTATAAAATCAAAGAGCCTGTCTCCTAGAGTACTGCATTTGCTGCTGCCCAACTGGTGTCCGGGAAGATATTATCGCAATCGGTCTTTCCGATTCAGCGTACTGAATCAGGTTCTTCAGCTCTTGTATTGGTGGCGGGAGTAATGAGTCAAAAAGAAAGTAAACTGAAGTTACAATCACACGAGTGACGCCACTCTTATCCCGGTATTGCACAATTATATCCGACAGGTCTTGACTATATCTGCAATCCGTACACCTTCAGGCATAGAAGTGAATGTCTCCTCCGACAGATTGGTCATCTTACCTGATTCACACCGGAAAGCATCGATTCTATGTGCAGAGCCCTCTCCCCATAGCTATATCTAGTTGGCGATATCCAGTTGGCATGGCTTTACTCCCCGCTATCCGTTCAAGATATTTCTGCCTTGAACTGACAGCATCAGCATCATCAGGCAACCTTTCGTTTGCTTCCTGTCAGCGACTTTTCTTTGTTCATTTCAACCATTCAAATCTATCAGTGCCTGAAAGTATTTAGTTGTATTCTACGTATCAATGCCAAAAACGAGAATATTCTAAGCATCAAAATGAAATCACCACCACTTGGTAAAACAATTAAAACAATTCACGAGTACGGAAAGTGATAAACAAAATCGGCATCTTAGCTTGAATAATGGACTCGGATAGTCATAGGCATTTTTCACACATAAAAGGATCGTGGCTACAATTATTTATTATTACATTACCATAAAGCTCGGAAAAATTACAGCTTGCTGAAACAATTGCTAGAAAATATAAATAGTCATAGTACGTCCATAGTCAAGCGAAATTCAACCGAATGACACACATAAGCACAATAGATTGAATTATTTTCCCCATTGTAACTCCGCAGATATCACTCTCCCTCGGCCAATTTAATTACAATAATATTGGTTTGCTTTAATAAACTTCCCTAGCCCCTTTAAAGCGATGGATGCCAAACCATTCTTCTCCTTGCCAAAGCTGGTCACTGGCACTAACGGACAGATTCCTCTTTATCCTCTGAGCCACAGCCTCAACAGATATCGCTGAACACAACGCCCAACTGTTGCGCGAGTCATACTTTGAGACAATGGACCGTAAGAGCGGCCAGAACACAACGGAACTTGCTGCGGGTCAAACATTCATAGAGGGAGGCCCAGGATTGTTTTGCGATTGCATAGGATGATTCTTCAACCCAGAACTCCTGAGCGTTGTCAAAGTATTTCTTTAAACTCCTGAATGCCAGTCGGAAGAATGCCTTCGGACCCGGTGACTCAAACGGCTCGAGGAAGCTTTTGGCCCCATCTTAATTAGGAACTCTTAATTCCCAAAGACGGCGATAGGCTGATGCACTGCGTATGTTGGGAAACTATGATTCCGTCGGGAAGTGCGAGTTCATAAGGGCAAATGCCATCAGAGTTCTAGATGCACTAAGCTTAAGCAGAACAAATGACCAGTCATTAGAATTTTTTGCAAAATTGAACACTATTCGCCACTCTCTCCGCAAAGTTGTCATATCCACAGAACACCCTGGAGGCTTTGAATTCCTTTTGCTTTTTGGCGGATTACGCGGTGCCGTTGTTGCAGTTTTGAAAGTGCTGGCAAGGCTGACAGATCCTTTTGACAATCGATGCTCTACAGAAAAAGATCAAGTGAGGATCAGATCGGGAATCGGCACTTCGTCCAGTTCTTTCTTCCTATTACTCACACTAAAGGCTATGCACCTATGGTCAGATCCGTGTGTTATCCACTGATAAATACATGAATCACTTTTTTTGATAACTCAAGCACCTATTTAGAGCTTAGTGGACGCGATCCTTTGTCCGAACCGGGATTCGAACCAAGGACCCCACACACAAGAAGTCAGTGCTCTAGCCACTAGGTAAAAATCCCCTTTCAAATACAGGTGAGGAAGATAGGTTCATTGCCGGCATAGGTCATAAGCTAAGATGAAGTCAAAAATTGTCTTATTGCCACTACTTGAGCATTATATGTGTTTATATATATATATATATATATATATATATATATATATATATATATATATATATATATATATATATATATATATATATATATATATATATATATATATATATATATATATATATATATATATAAATATATATATATATATATATATATATATATATAAATATATATATATATATATAAATATATATATATATATATATATATATATATATATTTGAGCGACTATAAAATGAGCATTAGAGCCAGCTCCTAGAATAAGACGCTTGCGAACCACTGCACCCTATACATTCTTGACAATGATCTTGTGTCACATAGCAGAAAATAAACCAGCCTGTCCTCCGATCGATTTCCGTAGCACAAAAATCGTGAAGGACAAGGGTTCTTAGCAGAATTCTAATTTCTTCTGGGTATTGACTATTATCAGCAGGTATCCTTTGGTGCGAAACCCGCAAACCAGATTGATTCTTGATTTGTTTGGAACAATTTAGGGACAGGGTAACTGTTGCTGCTTTGGACTGGTGGAAATTATTTTGAAGTACCTTCACTATAACCAATAAGATTCAAGTCAAGGTCCTTCTTCTTCCAAGACAATAGCTGTATTCCTTCCTCTGTTTGCAAAGTGATGAAATCCAAACAGCTTCTTTTTCGAATGTTGTCCCAACACTGACCCCATCAGCAAAAATTGACTTCGCATCTGACTCTGCCTGAGCCGTAACTCCTAAAGAATTCATCGACTCCTCGCTGAAATGTTTCTCCGTTAGATCCTTCTGCATCGAGCAGTCCGGAATCTGTTGATCCAGAGTCCTATACCTTCCACATTCATTACTGCCTCTTCATTTAGTGTAAAGAGGAGATCTCAACGGGTACGCAAACTTTGGCAACCTTCTCATCTTTAAGAGCCGGAGAATCTCTAGAATTTCCCCTGATTCGGCAGAGTACCCATATCCTGCTTCTAGACGAACTGGGGATTTATTGGCCACCACCTTTGATTTGGCCCCAGGGCAAAGCTCCCCCAGCCGAAGGAGCAGCCGAGCGTTGATCCGCAACCAGCCTGTCTCCTTTACACCAACTCGCGTCTCTTACCAGAGGTAGAGGTTACGAGTTGGCTCTCTGCAGCTGGCAGCAGACCCGTGACATAGCCTGACTTTTCTTGAGCCAGTTTTCCGAAGAAATGACTTCGTCTGTTTTGCTAGCATCAACCACCGCTCAGATGAGGGCAGATTTGGGCATTTGTCTTGAATGGTCGTACTAGCCCTGAAGTAGCAGCCATGAGTTTAAGCTTCTTAGAAATTTGTCTGCTCTGATTCTTATGCTCAGTCGACATTTGTCGTTCTTGAGCAGAATCTGCAGGTTTTTGTCTTTTGTCGGGCATTTTCTCGGGAGATTTTTTTCAGTTTCCTCATAACTGTGAACTTTTAGATCCCTAAGCCCGAGCGAATTCGTTGAGTGTTTTAAAAAAAATTATAGCAATTCTATAGCAAAATAAGGAGAATTGTGGGGAAAATCAGGAAAATTAAATCAGACCTACCGAAAAATTCGGACATTTTTTGGCAGAATGGTTTTTAGTCTATTGTTTCTTTGAAAGGTCTCCTCTAATTTGACTGCCTCATTTTAGCTCATTTATCGAATTTTTTGAATGATGTATCTGCTTCAATATTTGACATATTTTGACATATTTTAGAAATTCTACATTTTTTGTGTGTATTATATTAATTATATTAATATCTGTGATTTTATTCAGTTTGCTATATTTAATCTAACTTGATCGCAATTTTTATCACCCTCGCGCAATTGTTAAATGTCTGCTGTAATTTTTCTGTTATATTTCTTCTTCAAAATTATTTTAAAATAAACAAATATGAAAGAAGTCTCTACCAAGTCTTAATAGACACTGACACAAAAGCCAGATTATCCACGAAATATCGATATCTGTCAATAAATTAAATCATATCTAGCTTCTGAAAAAAGTTTGGTATTTCAAATAAAAGCTAAGGGAAACAGATTAGGCTAATTCAATTCGATTATAAACCTCAGTCTCAGCAAGAGTTGTAGTGAAGCTACTTTAATTTTACTGAAAATGGCCGAATTGCCTGAATAAAAATATAAAACTGGCACATTTGAAATCAGAAAGACTAGTTTGCAAAAAAACCCCTCAAAATCTGTTGAAAATTTCCAAGATATCCATTAAGCTTACGCAAGGACAATTTTTTTTCAAAATATTCATGCCGGTCAAAGCATAAAATTCTATAAATTTTAGCTTATGTACTTGCTATCATTGGATTTTCCACCTCAAAAATGACTCAGCACAATTTTGAGACAGTGATTAGCTTTGAAAGTTTTTATTTTAAAATAATCGTCCACGGCCACTTGATGCGACACCTTCATGGGCGTGTCAAATTTGAACATAATCTCAAATTAAACAGTAGTTTCTTGCAATAATCGTGCTGTCGACATGTTTTCAAGAGAAATCCGGTTCATTGCACCACATCCATATTATTGTCCCAACACCCACAGGGTCCAATTATTCACAGAGATGATTTAACTGAATACCGTAGGTAGACAAAAACCGCAAAAAGTAAATTTCAATTTTATTTTCGCGTGAAAATAATTGATTTGAAGCTATCAACTGTGCGCAAAAAAGTTCTTAATTTGTACACTCGTTCGACTGACAATAAATTCGAAAATAATCTTCTCCTCACGATAAGTCGTAAATAGTCACCATTGCATGCACTTTTAAAAATAGAAAAAAAGGCACAAAAAGTAATAATGGCTATCATTATTCATTATAGGTTTCTTCTTTTTATTTTTACATTCAACACGCTATCAGCTTGTGTTCTTACAGTTTTTGTAAATGTTATTTTCATTTTTTTTTGTAATATATTGCGATTGTGCATATTCATAGATGCTACAAATGTTGCAAATAAATATAACAGAACCTAGATTTAACAGAACCTAAATTTCTTTCAAATATTAAATAAGCTCATTTAATTTTTCTCTTTTATTTTCTTAAAAATCTCCCTGCAAATTCATCAATCAAAGTTTCGCATATGTATGTTGACAAATCAACAGCTAGTCAGATATTATGAGATATGTTCAGTCGATAAGCACTTTAAATGGATAATTAATCATTTTCGTGGATGATTAAAGAAACCGCCGTGTAAAAACATGGATCAAGGCATCCATCGATATGACAAAACAGACTCCTAACTTAGTAAGCAAAATAAAAGATAATTGTTTGGCTCATTAGAAAAATACTCACAGAGGTCAGGGGAGTTACAAAGGGAGATGATAGTGATAATTTTAATGATTTTAATGTTTTTTGTCTGAAAAACTCAAAAGTACTTAAAGTCATGTATAGTTTGCTAAACAAAAAATGTTAAACCTTCAGCACAAAAATGAATTTACCAAAAACAATCTCCATTCACTCCATGTTTCATAAAAATCTCCCATAACCCTTGAAAATAGTAATCACTTGCATAAGCTGCCATACATTTCAACCCAACCAATTCTTCTTCATTACGATATCATATAGCCCCGTGCGTCAATAAATTAGTGGTCAGAAATGAAACCACAACAATTAACCATTAAATACTCGAAATTTATCCTCATTTTCCATAAAATTGTGCAATTGATCGTAAATGGCAGCGATCTTTAAGATTTATGATCAAGATCGAAAACCATAAGCACCAGATCAGGGAAACATAAAAGCAAAAAAAAAAACGTTTCTTTCCATTTTTCACTGTCTGTAATTATTCTAAAATCTTAAAATGTACTTTGGCTTTTTTTACTCAGTTAAAGTGGATTAGAATCGTTTTTATAATGCTACTTTCATAACTGATAATTGTAATTGCCTGCCCAAGAAGATATTGGAAATAGAAAAAAACATCGAGAGGAATAGAAGTAGAGAAGATGAAGAAAAAGATCGTGAGAAAAGATTACATGCGTTTTTCAGATAATCTAATAGAATTATGATGATTTGAATTTTTTCCGAAGAAGATTTGATTTGTTGTACTGAAAAGGTGAGCATTTATGAGCATTAAAGCGATTAAATGAAAGATAAAAAAAAATTTGGATAGACCAATGCAATATGAGATTTTGTTGGATCTGCACAAATTTGTTACTTTCAAATTTGTATCGGCAAAAAACCCATATGCCATGCTTTGATTCGCATGAGAAGATTTTACCCGATCAGACTATTCCTTTTTCCCCTCGAAATAATGTAACAAAAATGTTGAAGGCAATGTAATACATCCAAAAAATTATTGTTCTGTGCTTGAACACGGTATCTTCATTTCCCATTCAAGTTCGAAAGCAATTTACCAAATAAACTGAATGTTTTGCAAACTACGCCGAACTCATTCCGTAAACTGCATGTGTTCGCTGATGCTATCATTAGTGCATTACCCTCTCTGAGGCAACAGGGCTAGAGGTTCCTTTACCTTTTGGGACACCATAAAATTAGTCATTTCATTTAAATTTGTTGTGAAATTGAGTATGATTCGGTCCAATGTATATACTTGGTAATGCAAACAGTGTGTCAATGAAATATATATTAGATTGAATATAAGATAGTTTTGATTGCTGGCGGCTTTAAATGCAAAACTGCAATGTTTCTTGTTTTAGAATTTTGAGGATGTGATGAGACTTGAATATCAGAATGTCTAATACAATTGAAACGGCCAAATAAGGCTAAATGACTCCATGCACAAGGCAGATTATAATTTAAAGCATACATTTTTTTCAAGAAAATTGTTTGAAGTTTGATCTCTGTATTGACTGGCCGTACATTAATGCGGTAATTTAATTTCCAAAATTAAGCTACAAATAAGAGATATATTTAATTGAAAATATCGACTTTATTCGTTCTTGTCAATGGTAAACTCTCAATAGCCCTGTTCCAAATATCACTTTGTCGCAATGAAAAATACGCCTTCCTTCAAAAATATAATGTCTCTCTTTCGACCATTTCGCAACTCACTCACACTGTCAAGTCGTTTTCAATGTCTTGCCGAAAGACATGCATAGAATATATTTGGTTCCTTTTGTAGACTGTGCAATATCCTTAAATAAGATAGAGGATAGATAAATCAGATCAAGTTAAAGGGCGCTCTGATTCAGGTCATTTCTCTTCGCCAGAGCCGGGCACTGGCACATGAGATGAAAGAGAATTGCTCTACATCATCCGAGCCACAACTCCCAACCGGTGCGTTTGCTGTCCTGTGAGGCAATGACTCATCAGGAACCCCAATCACACCACGAAGAGCATCATGGGTTAAATTTAACAGCAGCCTGGTGCAATCTTTGACCCTGATGGCCTAGGCTATCGCATTGGATGATTCTCAAACCAGAACTTCTTAACTCCCTCTAGGTATTTTTGGCTAATGGCTTGTTTCACCGATCACTTGGGTGTACCTATGGAAAAATGCCTTAAGGCTTCTGGCAGCTCGTCGGTCATAGTGTTGCCTCAAATACCGCTATGTCTATGTACTCAATTTAATTGCACTGCCGAATTGCTCGACATCTCTCTAAGAGGTGTGCACGGCATTCAGCAAAAATTTCTAGACAGCGTACAAGGACCATAGCAAGTGAATTTATAGCTACTTGGCTATCTGTGAAAATATAAATATTGACTCTAAATATACGATTACACGAATCCAATCGATAACCTAAATGACAACCGCCACCCCCCGTCTGAAAGACACTATAATGGTCCAAGCGTCGAAAGGACAAACTTAAATTCAGCTCATCTGAGCATATATCGCTATGCTCAATATTGAGCTATCAGTATACACAAAAATAAGCCCACTCTTGGGGTTCATACCATCATTCCCATCCCTACGGGAAATGCGAGTTGCAAACTCGAAATATAGTAGATTGTCTGAAGCTTTGTAGTCAGGATCCGAAACTCCGGAGCGAAAACTCCCTCGGATAAGATTCCAGCATAACCAAACTCAGTTCTAGTCGATGCCAAGATACAACGCATGCAGTCTCTCGTCAGCCAAATTAGTTTGCTGGAGGATTAGTTTAAACAACAACATGAAAGGTGGAAAGGTTCAGGGGGACTATGTCATCAAAAGTGCAGCCAATATTCGCAATCTTTACAACAGGTAGGCGGTCTTAAGAGCAACCTGCCATCAAACCTATAGCATTTATGAAAGTTGGAGAGATCCCTGGGCATACTCGACTGAACCGAATTTCTAAAAGTGGAAAAAAAGAATTGATGACTCCTGACTCCAAGATGCCCTAGAAACGGCCGTGAAGTTTCAAAATCCGCATTAGCAGAGCACCCTTTTATCCTCACCCGACGAGTGCTGACTTGCAACTTTGAAGAGAAAGTGGATAAGATCCTAGAAGAAGGAGAGGACGTGCTGCTCAACCGTTGAATCAAGACCCTCTAACAAATACAGAGGAAGGAGCTTCTGCCTATAAGAGACGGCAGAGCTAGAAAAACAACTCCTGAAAAATTCACAAACACTAGTAGATAAAGGCTTTCATTTGCAGCGGCGGGAAGTAGATATCAGCAGGCCCCAGATAGTGTGGGGTCTATACCGTCCTGTGACCCGACTTTAAAAAACATACTGACCGATAGTCTCTCTCTAAAATAGGCCAGCTAGGCCAACCAATATCGGAAAAGAAGAGTCTTGAAGAGCTATAGCCAAATAATTAGGCCCACGAATTCACCTTTAGGTAATCATTATCATTTTCTTCTTTAATAAGAAATTCATCATTACAAAAATAGTCTATACCATGTATATGGTGCTTCTATTATATCAGAGGTAATAATACTAATGCAAATAATCTACTCTTTTCTAGCATTCTTTAAATAACTCCAATCTTGTAAGTAATGCTACTGATGACTACATCAGTATCATCGGGTTAAAGTTTAAAAAGTATAAAGTTTCAAGAGATAAAACACCTAATTAGGTAAACACACATGGAGCTCAACACCCTCCTTTGTAAACGTAAGCTTGATGAGTAAAATGCGGTTTCGTAATCTTGGCAGTAAAATAAAAATCCAGAAAAGCGCAAGCGAATAGAACACTAGTCCGCGGGTTGGCTGTCCATGCTACGGGCTAAAACCTTATCCCACAAGCATTCGGTCTCGTTTCTTAGCCGCAGACTTATCTAGAATTAATGTAATTATTGATCCGAAACTTGGCCGTTGTAGGAACGGCAAGAACCGCAATTTTTCCCCCAACCAAAAAACTGGCACGCGTCCTATTCCCCAACGGGATTTGGTCCTCACCAGATTTGACTATGCCAGCCAATCAGGTGGCGGCATTAATGTCGTACAGTGTCGTGTCAAAAATATTTTTTTGTAAAAACTTATTTGAATATAAATATTATGAATTTAAAAATAAAGAAATAAGAATAAAAAAATGCTTGGCAGCAAAACACCTTTCGACTCTTTCGCATGCTACAATACCCTGCCCCATAACGTAATGGCAGTACAAGCACAGCGATATAAAATCACGGAACAATGCGCGACTGCAAATCTCAACTCGCTTCTATGGCTCTTCAGCAGCTGTAAAATGCACCGAAAGCCTGCCGTGCTCTTTCTGCGCTGTTGTCGTTTCAAAATAGCTTCGAATGAAGGATCTACCCCAAATATTTGATCCTTTCGGTAATTCAAATCGAGAAACTAGGTACTTTCTTTCTTGACTCAGTAATACCCTCTATGTTGCTACAGATGGCTCTGTACGAAGTTCTCTTCGCTTCGCGGCATACTCAAAAACCTTCAGTTACATTTTGTAGATTGACCATTCACTAGATCCTTTTGCATTGTTGAAGTTTTTTCTGCACTCTCACCGCAGGGTGGTGATTTATATATTCCACTATTGGGGCTTTGAATTCCCTTTGGCTTTAGGTCGGCTGTACGCTAGCTGCAGTGTTGATATTGCTAGCAAGAGTGTTGGTTCAGATTCTGGTAACAATCAATGCTCCACAGAGAAAGTTCCGGCGAAGATCAGACCAGAAATTGGAACTTCGACCAGTCCGTTCTTTTCTTATTAACAAACGTTACCTTCTCAGCTCAGCTTCGGCCACCCAATTTAAAAGATATATACCTGTGATCAGAGAGCGAACACAGATAGGAGTGCTCATTTACACTGTTACCCTTTTTTCTTCACTGTGTCTACGGACTCAAAATGAGCTGCTTTCAAAGTCTTCTTCGCTTTGAAAAAGAAACATATTCCGTTTAACAAAATTAGGTGACTATGTGGAGTACAATTTATATACAGTGGCTCACAGCTTATTTGATACAGTGCTTCTTTAAAAAATTAAGTTGCAATAACTCAAAACATAATAACAATATCAAAAAAATTTGAACACCATTTTGAAGAAAAATGTTTGTTGTTTAATAAACAAGTTTATATTTGTTACAAAGTTGCTGTTTTACATCTTAAAAAACAAAAAACTAAAAGTAATAGCAAATTTCATGTCACAGCTTATTTGATACAGTTTGATTAAACATTAAAATTGTTGTGAATTATGAGGTTTCCAGTTGATTTCAATACTTCGTGTGATAGCCCTTAGCCTTAAGCAGAGTCTGGAGCCTATTCGGCTTTGAGTCAACGAGTTTTTTTGTGATGTCAGGAGTAATTTTTGGCCATTCCTCTAGCAGTGCTTTCTTCAGGTCTTGTTTATTAGAAATCTTGTGTTTTCTAATGTTGTTATCCAACAAAGTCCACAGATTCTCAATGACGTTCATATCTGGTGACTGTGCCGGCAGAGACATCAAATGAGGGCAATCCCAAATTGGCCAGGACTGCACAATTCCCGACTTGTGCTTTGGATCATTGTCTTGGTACAACCAAAATTGGTTGCTAACACCCAGTTTTTCAGTGCTTCGCAGCAAATTGTTTTTGAGTACATCAAGGTACTTTGTTTTGTCCATTGTTTCCTCAATAAACTTTAAATTTCTGACTCCGTCTGCGGACATGCAGGCCCAAACTATCACTTTACCACCACCATGCTTCACAGTAGCTTGGAGGTTTTCCTGGTTTAGCTCAGTGTTTGGCTTGTGCCAGACATATGACATTCCGTCGGAGCCAAAAATGTTAAACTTGGACTCGTCCGCAAAAATAACCGTATTCCAGAACGCGGATGGCTTTCCCACATGCTCTTTGGCAAAGGCAGATCGGCTTCTTGTATTTTTTTTGGAAATGAATGGCTTCCTACGAGCTACTCGCCCGTTGAAATCATGGTCGCGAAGCACTCGTCGGACGGTTTCAGCCCTACATGACTTCCTTAATTCACGATGAACCTCAGTAACCAATTTTGGAGCGGACATTTTTGTGTTTGCTTGCACTTTCCTTACAATGTATCGTTCGTCGGATACGGTGAAAATTTTGTTTGGCGCATTTCTCCTCTTATTTTCTACCCGATTTTCGTGTACGAAGCGCTCAATTATGTGCTGCACTGTAGAGACACTGAAATTCACACTTTCAGCAATTTTTCGAACATTTTGTCCTTTTTTAAAGTGGTTTAACACCAATACGCGCTGTTCAATTGTGGTGAAATGACCCATTTTACAATTTTGGTTCATTTTGGCACTTCAGCTTACAAGATCTTGCTAAAAATTACTTAAACCAATGTCTAAACACAATCAAAAATTCAAGAAATAAAAACCAGACAGATTAACGGCGCGACAAATAGAAGTTTATTCGCATTGAAGTGTCTGTATCAAATAAGCTGTGAGCTGCAATTTTTCTGCGCCAGTGGTATTTCTCTTTTACCGGACGCCGAGGAATATTGCTGGAACATTTTTTGTTTGCATTGTATTCATTGTATCATGAAAATTTATTCATTTATTGTCAATTCAAATAATCGTCTCAAATGGCAATTCAAATGATTTTTAAAATATGCAATCTTGGTTTCTACGTGTCTTACTGCGAAATTCTATAAAACTCAAAGCTCACAGTCACTCCTCTTCTCCCAGAACGTTTATTGCTAAAGCAATGATTACATTCTACATTAAATTCCCATATTCACGATGATGATGGCAATGAAATATGACAGGGCAAGCAAACGAGCACAACGGTCGGGCTAAAGTGCCGGCTTGATCGATTGACTAATTAAATAAGAAATGAAAATTTGAGCGCAAATACAACGTTTAGACGAAACAAAAAAATAAGAGACTAAAAAGAATTAAGTCAACAGGGCTGAGTTGATGCATTAGCAAGATTATAGAATATTTATTGAATTATGATGGTTTCGAATTAACTATAATTGAATTAAGAATGAGTATGAAGAAAGTTAAAAGGAATGAAAACACTAAGAATATAATATGTGCTGTGTGTAAGATTTCGTGATTCATCCAATTATTCGATTAATTCAATCGAAATTGAGTTTTTTAGTGTGCAAGTTGGTTGCGTTTGCCAATGACTATTCCAATAAATTAATCACAGATATCTCAAAACAATTTAATGAAGTCGACAGAATGAGTTCGGTTGATATGGAACACTGTAGAGATTTTTGTCTAATATGTCTGATACTTCAATGAATCCAAATATCTATGTACCTTACATAAATAAAACAAGTCTTTCATGTATATAACAGGATTTTGATAATTTTACTTTGGTTTTTTTGAAATTGGGCATTTCGTTAGTTAAAAGTACAAAGAATTCTGAAAATTCTAAAATTGCCATATTTGGCATTGGCAGTGATGAGGCAAATAACTTCCCCGGGTGCCGTATACCACGTTTGCGGGTATGGCATTAACATCTTCCTTCAATGCGGTGCACAGGCCCAAAATTACGAGAGAATGCGTTTTCGTTCACTCGAGTGGTGGCGGATTTGATCGTTCGATCCCATCGCTTATCGATTTCGTTGGCGTTGGTAAGGGATGTTTTGTAGATGATTTTCCCAGAGCTCATGGCAGCTTAATACAGATCTGGCTCTCAAACTGGTGTTCGAGATCGGTAGTGGTCCGTGCTGGAACTCCAAAACCGCAAATCCCTTTATTGATTAGCACTTAGCCTGTCCCACTCCAGAACATCACCGTAACATCGGTGATGTTCTGGAGTAGGACAGCCTCGGGGCCAACAAATAAACCTGTCGATGATGCGTTGTTTGGTGATACTGGTCCAATGATATCAACGTTGACGTGTTCGAATTTGGCGTCACGTGGCGTTCGACCTTATTTCGTTGGAAAGTAATGCAACTTCTGAAAAGGTTGCTGATGTGGACAATCACAACTGGCCAGAAAAAGCGTTCGTTGATGAGTTTGCAGAAATTAAACATGCCAAAGAAAGATTTGAGTTGTAAGACAGTCCTGGACTGCAGTATTGCTGAATTTTCAAATTATTTTTTTTGTCCAAACTAGCACTTGTCGATGTTAATTGCGAGGATATATTTCTTAGACGATCGAAAACTTGCGAAAACTTGATGATAGGTTGTCTTTATCAGAAAAAACTGAAAGTTATAGCGCGCAAAAAGCTTCAGAGAGCGCGTAAAATGAGTGTGCAAACTGCAGTAACACGTTCCACCCAAATATCAACAGTTTTTGGCGAACTAGTTTGTGGTTCCACCTTGTCGTAATGAATTAACCACTTCAATACCGTGGACAAAAACTGAACATTTATTGATGATAGATTCGTTCAAACTGTCCAGCTACCATCAGTTGATATCCGAATTGATGATTTGTTTACTTGGTAGGTGCTCAAAAAACACACCTTTCAAAACCCACCAAACTAAGAGCTAGTGTGCTCTTTACAGCTATAGGAGCAACTTGGAGGATTAAATCTCGTATCGTCTCCTGGATTTACACTATTAAAACCAAATCAAATCTGCTATACGGACCATTCGTTTGTTATCCAGCCTTACTGAAGCCCGTAAATCAAAAGGTGATAGAGAAGATGCGTAGGCTGGCAACCTTATTAATTACGGGGGCACTCCGTACCACCCCAACGAAAGCACACCTGGTGCTGCTTTATTGGCTTCCTACTGATCTGCGGTAGGACTACATTGTGGTGACCACTGGACAAGAGCAGACCTGGGTCATACTACAATAGTGGTGTTCCAGCGGACATCCACTATACTTTTGCCCAACGATCTCTGACTCAAGGTTTTGAAGCTCAGATTCTGAGCAGAGAAGAATGGACTAAGGAATTATCCCTAGAAAGTAATGCTGTAAAGATATACACCGTTGGCTCCAAATTAAACGACAGAGTAAGATGTGGCATGTTTTCTACTGACATAAACTTGAATCATTGCAGTGTCTTTCAAGCGGAGATTTTGGATATTCTCGAAGATTCTATATAACCGATATTCGGAGTGAATATCTGCACTTTCACTGAAAGCCAAGTATCTATGCAGTCTCTTGCTGGCGTTTACACCTCCTTATGGCTAGTGCTCGAATGCCGGACGTCTCTTAACATGTCGAGACTTTAGACGATGCAACTATTTTGGGGGCCAAGACACAGGGACATTAAAGGAAACTACGAAGAACTGGCAAGAGCTGGCACGCTTTTGCTGGATGTGTCCTGTAGTTTTCCGATTGACATTCCGATGGCTTCATTCAAATTGGCCATCAGACGACAACAACACCTGAATGACGCTGTTAAGTCTTGGGTGGAAGAACCTTTACGGGCGATCGCAAGGCAATTGTGGGGAACTTTTGACTTCGGTCGCATCAATGAACTACTCAACTTGCGAAGGGGGTCCCTTCGCTGGACATTGTTTGTTTGGAAGTCATGCAGCGTGGCTGGGTATCCCTTACAACGACTTTTTCCGGAGCTGTTGAAGCGATGAAGAAAAAGAAACAGTTCTTTAACTCTAGTGAAAATGCCCGGCCCTTGCCAGTCCCCCAGCTCTTACTTAATCGCAAATCTAACCGAGGTAGCGTCGGCAGACCTGAAGAGAACCACCCAGTTCATCAAGGACTCGGAGTACTTCCCGACTTATTAAAGTTTGTACACCATACGAATGCGGTTTCATAATGGGTTCTTGGTTATCTTCGATGAGGTCTATCTGGAGAAGGCAGCTGCCATACATACCTGTAGGTAACCTTTCCCTAAAGAAGGTCTGCTTTGAGGCTACTTATGAGAACCAGCTTCGTTAGGAGGTAATGAACGGTTCAGTGATGGATAGTTAACGTTTCTGCAGTATCTTATGTCATGTAACGTGGATTTGATGTAAGTAACAAACTGATTTGGTCGTCATCAACTTCAGTAGATCAATGAGTGTCGTTGAAGAGCATCAGCAAATTTTTTTGATCCATTCTTGGTACATACGTCTTTGTAGAGCATCGCCAACGTAAATTTCACAACTTTTCACACGTTCTTCCTTAAAAACAAAATTCTTATTTTGATCTTCTATTCAAAACTGTAAAAAAAATGTCCAAAACGTCAGTTTACCGCTCAATATTTTTTTATTAGAGCATAAACTGTAACTTGGCGTAGTAAAAGCATAAATGTGAATGACTGTAGCACTTACAAACTAACATTGCGTTGTTGCCAAAATGTGCCATGTATTTTCCTATAACCCAATAAAACCTCGCTGTAGATCCTGGTTGCAGGTTTTTATTGGAATAAAGAATAATAAAATACATAATACTAAAATACTAAAATCGAACTAACGTTAAGTGTTGCATGGGAACAGAGAGAAAAAAAAATCTATATAAGATTACTTGCAACAAAAATGATTTGCTCGATAATAGCCCATAAGATCAAAACATCCAATGCTTCCATGTTAAATTGGCGCCAAATTAATTTGCAAAGAACGCAATTAATGCATAAATAGAATTCATATCTTGCAAAATTTTAACGCTCCACTAACCATATTCCCAAACATTTTCCTGAAAAATGCTTTTATAGACGCAAAAGCAAGCATCAGTCTACCATTAATGACCGTCAGAAAACTGATAACTGCATCCATTAATAATAACCAATGGATGCAAAGATCAAAACTCCTACTTTTCACTGCCAATCACAATTTGAATATCTCTGAGCTACCCATGCTGCTCGCTACTGCTGCATTATCAGACGTGACTGATAACCTTTTGTGCATTGCATTCAATATGCTATTTATGCGTTTTTTCTACGCTCGATTTGAGACTGCTCATAAAACTCCTCGTTAGTACATTTTTGTGCATGTGCGTAGGATTTCTAAAAATTGATATCGAGGTCACGTAAATGGGTTTTTTAATAGCTCGATCGTAACTAGCAACATGATAACACAGCAAAAATATACATTTGAATAACGAAATGCGCTCTACTGCACTCATTTTTGAAATTGGTGCGCCAAATCAGCATTATTCCCAATAATTCGAGCTTCCCTTTCGTCTTTTGCTTCAACTTTTTTGCTGGTTAGATATTTTCTACAATCAATTCAAGTTTCACCCGGAATGCACTTTAGCTTAAGTAGTCAGCCAACCAGCCTGTGGGTCAAGAATTGCATATTCGATTGATTCTCGACGACAGGAAGACGATTCTTTCACGAAATTGGATGCATTTGAATGAAAGACGAGAAGTCCGGTCTGCTGTGTATGACAACGCTATTGTTATCATTTGCATTGTGAATGTTCTTCACGTCTGGGTTTATTGTATGCATCTATTCAATTACGGATGTCAAAGATACTCGCGAACATTTTCGATACAAGACAAGATTGCACAACAAACAAACGCTCAAATGACACTCAAATGATCAAAGGCTCATTGGTCATAAAAAGAGCAGACAATGCACACTCATCACTAGTACTGAGGGTCATCAAGAGTGTCATCGTCATAATCGAATTAGCATAATTGCATTTTTAGTAGTAGCCACAGTGGTCAGTATGGAACCAAATCTGCAACGGGTATTGCATTTAAGACTCGCCAGCAGACTGATAATTGCATTTGATAGCGAAACGAATGCAAGTATGTCGAACCTTTTCGGTCTTTGATGACCTCGTTGTGTGCACTTTGTGTCGAGTGTGCATGGTATTGTTGAGCTATTGAATGGTGCAATTATCTTACGACCCAAACGGTACGTAGTGAATAGAATTTGCAATGCAATATAAATTCTGCAATGAACTATGCTATAACGGGCAGTGATATTAATGCGAGACTTTGAGGTGAAATTGTTCGTTGATTCCAATGAAAAGAGAAAGAATGTTAAAACTATCGAAGAAATAAATGCTTGGCAACTATTCTTTTTAAATTCAAGATTATTTTTCTTTTGTTTTTTTTGATAGAAAGTTGACTGTACTGTTTACGCTTCATCCATATATTTTTGTTATATTTTCAAAACTAATTTCTTTTTAACTAGTCAGTTAAACCAATTCACATTAACCGTCTTAGCTGAATTTCAAGAACAAGCAATTAACATTCCATTACCAACAGATGATACCACAAAAAGTCTGAAAGTCCAAAAGACAAAAACAACACATACTTGTCTGCAATTACTTCCTCGGTTACTTCCAAATGAGCGCTGCTTGACTTGCATTGCTTCTTTAATTAACAACGACTTGCCTATCTTCTATTCTACAAAAATAAGAATAGCACTGACTCATGTCGAGTTCTCACTATTGTTTAGATCGATGACCGGAAAGTGAGTTAGTTTAAAATACACAAACGGTTGGATATTTCCGGTTAATTGTCGGTTCTCTGCATTTAATTTTCATTTACTTTCATAGATAACATTCGCGAAAACCATACTTTACTTCAACAAATATTGTACATATATACCATCGTCAAGCCATAAATTTTGAAAAGTAAATTGCACTCATTTCGATGTTCGTAAAAAATCGAATGATCTAAAACTTACATCCGTACGTTAAGCTATTATACATAGCATGGCTTCCATGTCAACGACTTTTAATTCTTCCGTCAAAATCATCATAACTACTCATTTACCATCGTTCAACTACTATTATCAGCCCATACTCAAAATTGACTCATTATATTGCTCATAATAAATCATGTTTGTGATGATTAAGTTCAGTTATTTGACAAATTATTTTACTAATTAATACTTTTACATTCCCCTTTTAAAACCATTGCGATAAGAAAGTAAAATACGCAAATGTGATTTGTTTTTTTTTTCTGTTGATTTTCGGTCATGAATTATCAACGACTGTGGTGACATGTGATGCGTATTATAAGCTGATCTAGACAAAATATTGATTAAAAATTTGCATGCACGCAATGAAAGCAAGAATAATTTTTTCATGTGCTCTGAAGTGAAAATTTATTCATCGGTTTTTTGTAGATTTGAATAATCAAGTGTTTGCAGTAAGGCTGTAGAAGAATATTATCTGAAATAATAACAAAGTACGTGCAATCAGCATAAAAAAAATCCTCCACCACAATGGTTCCACCTATAAACTTCAGAAACGATGTCTCTCAAATGCAAGATATTCATCTGCTTTTGATGAAATGGTACTATTGGTCCTTATATTCCTAATAACCGTCTAAAACAAAGCACTCCCAGGTGTTTGTGTTACGACTAGTGATGCGCAAAATGGCTCCTTAAAGTGAGCCAGCTCCGTACAACTCTCTCATTTTACTGAGCTGCTTTTTAAGTCATTCAAAAGAAAATTTCAAGCAATTTTTTTCATGCTTGCAAAAGTGTAAACTCAACGACTGTTTTTTGTTGTTTTAATAATAATAAACCAACATCTTATAAAAATATAAAAAAAATTAAATTAAAAAAAATAAAGTAAGAATTAAAAATCAATCGGACTGTTAACATAATCATCTATGAAAATCTTTGTATCTCATAAATTATAGTGTAAAAATAACACTTGTGATGTTCGTTTTGACGATAAGCGAGATCTCTTTTCAGTAAGTACGTATCCACTTTTTGAAAACACTCCTTAGCAGGGGACTGAAGTGGCCACAATAGCCATCCGTTGAAAACCCCGTAAACAGGTTTCATTCAACATCCCGTAAACAGGTTTCTGATGCTAAAAATCTATATATATAAAACAAAATCGGGTTAGTTACACCATTTATAGCTCAAGAACGGCTGGACCGATTTTTACTATCTTCGATTTGTTGGATTTGTATAGGTCCCGAATAGCTATTGCAACATCGGAAAAAATTGAATTCATATACAACGCCATGGAGCTAGCTGTGCAGAGGTGCACCGCACACTGGCCTGAATCCCGATTCTAGCTGAACAAAATTATTTTATGGGCTTAACAAGGGCTTATAATAATTTAAAAGCTTATAATAATTTAAAGCTTATAATAATTTCAAAAAAATAAACGAGATAGAAAGTATGTGTTCTAGTTCTTAAAACAGAATTTTTTATTTTCTAGTAAAATCAATTATTATTATTACATATATTACAAAAAATCAGAATCATTTTCCGATTCGCTCGGAGAATCCTTCTCCGCTTCGCTATCATTCATATCCTCTTCCATTGAATCCGTGATCAGCTCCGTTGCATCACGACTCAGCTCCTTCAACGGGACCTTCTTGAAAGTTCTAAGGCCTTAAATAACAGGATCCGATGAGACCAAAAGCATGTGAACTAAGTCTTCACAGGTTTTTATATATCAGGACTTTCTCGTATGCTGAGCTCTAAATCGCCTGATGTCTGTATTCATTGTATATGTGTAATGTACGTCCTCTGAAAACTGCTCCATTGAAACAAGAGCATGTTTGATGGCTAAAAAGCAATGCAAAAAGATTTTATGTACGTTGGGAGGCATCCTGTACCAGCCATATAGCCACGAACAGCTTGGCAGTATCATAAGCAAATGTGTTGAACTTTTTTCTTTCATTGTATTTCCGCTTGAAATTACCTGCAACAATAAGAGAGAACGAATAAGAAAAAGTGCTTGCCATAGTGAATAATTTGAGGAAGTTGTTTCATAAATACCTGAAGAATAGTTCCAAATCTAGATATTAGTCGCATATCAATTCCTGTAGCTGCGCGGCTTCATCTGCATGCTTAAAAAATCGGTGGGTCAAGTTCCCGAAGTTGGACGTCCCACTTCCTTGAACCACTTTGTCATGTTTTATGCCTATAGAGTCCCATAAAGCCATCTGGATATTTTGTTTCATCCTTCTCATAAGAGGTAGCCCCTCGCATAGTTGGCTTTCTGAATTCCAATTTATAAGCTATATGCAGGATGCATTCTAGGAATTTTATCCATGCATGTGGAGTACTGAGCCCATATTGCAAGTTTTTCGTCTCAATCGGTCGATTTTTAATATTTTCTAATGCATTCATTTCAGTAGGCTTACAGCCACACAAAAAGCATGATTGACTCGAGGTTTCGGTAAGAGCATTTATTATTTTTGTATCGAGCATTGTCAATAACATTTTAAAATAAATCTTGACATTTTCACAAATAAATAACAAAATATATATATAAAAGAAACTTTTAGTGCTAATTACTTTTTAATGCCATTTAATGATATTAATGATTTTTTCCCCCTAACTACCTATCTTGCTGTTATAACATCAAGACCGGTAGTTGCGAATATAGAAAAAATAATACTTATTTTGAAAAAACATCATTAAAAATAATTAACAATAAAAAGTAATTAGCATTAAATGGTTCCTTTAAGTTCTTTAAGGTATAGAGTATAAATAGAAGGTGAGGGTCCGTTTAGGATTTAAGCTGAAAATTTAAATTTTGTAATTCGAACCCCAGCATTTTTGTTATATCTCAATTTATGGTTCATTATGGCCCTCCATTTTCGAATATGTTATCAATTATACCATAATAAAGAAATTCTCAGAATTTGAAGTCAATGAAATCTAATGAAAAAAGTTGTAAGTTAAAATGTGCAGAATTTTCAAAATCATACTCTTGAATTCTTATGCTATGACCTTACCTTTTTCAATTGAGCGTTTTCAGTGCTTCAAACTTTTTTTTTTTTTTGAAAAGTGTCCAAACAAGTTAGATTAACACTCAAACGAAAATAACCATTCCGAATACTGAGCAGTTAATACAAAGGAAGGTCACATTAATGTACCGCGAGAGCGTCGACCGTTTTCACAGTGACTTCTTACACACTATTGTTCGCTATAATAACAATTTTTTTGTGGAATTAAGTTTACTGAAACCTTAAGAAAAATTCCCTATACCGGAAAACTTCACATTTTAGCATTGATTTTTTGACTTTTGTCCGGCTAGAATCGGGATTCAGTCCAGTGTGTGCGGCGATGTTCCAGTGTTATTTACAATTCCGCGAGTCGGAAGATCTTATCTTTCACCACGAAGTCGTAATGCAATTTGACTTCAAAATATTGCGAATCAATCCACTGGAGATGAACAAGAAATCGCACGAGAAGAGCTCCGCGTAAGTACGCAACGAGAAAATAAAATCGTAAACATACTCTCCGTAAGCATTCCGTTTAATGCATGGAAGCATTACAGGCCCATGCCCGGTTCATTTCTTTTTACCATTAGATGTCCTAGGCTGGCAAAAGGTATCTTTCAGCTGTATAGCTTTATAAAAAGAACTTTTTGTACATTGTATTCTTGCATTCCCGTCATCTATGGGGAATGCGTATTGGCAACGAGTGTCAAATTCATCTATGGCAACGAGTGTCAAATTTTGACATGCCATCTGATCCGTGGGCAATTCCATGGCATGCCATATCATTTCGAAAATGCCTCTGAATGGAAAGGACGTGTGCATCATCTGAGCATTGAATATTCTTGAAAAGTGGGGAGCGAAGCAATCTGCTGTTGATGAGAACTCCTCGTGTAGGATAAATCTATTTTTTCCCATCATTCATCGCTATTTCCCATCATTTCATATTCTTGAAATTATTTTGATCACTCAACGAGATCTTACAATCCCTGTAAATCGAAAATTTCTACTTTAGCTTATAAGAAACAGAGCATGATCACGGTTCAGCACCATTTTTAAAATCAATCATGGCCAAGCAAATGGCATACCATATGGAGAGAGACAGTAAGTCAAACGGCTAAATTGGCAATGAAAAATCGTCGAGCTCATCGTACAGGTTAACAACGTGATAATCTTCGTCGCGCAAGAAAAAATGTTTTTTTTATATTACAAGGTGCTTCAATGAAGGTAAACGACCCAAGTGCAATCCACCCAGAAAATAATTAAGCAGAAAGAAGTGCAATACGATTCGTTTCAGTAAAGCAAATGCCTTGCTACCACGTGAATTACATTAATTCCACTGTAATTAAAATACTGTTCCTTTTGATTTTTGTACATTTATTAAGCTTAATTTATTTTGATCTTAATAAAAAACTGAATTTCATTCAGCTAATAAGTTAAAACAACATTTATTGATTCTGAGGCGGTACGAAGTTCGCCGGATCAGCTAGTATAGGTGAATTGGGAAAGATATGGAATTTGGAAAGTTTTACATTGGCTGTTAAGACAACACATTAAATATATATGTGTTCTTCTTTTTTCCGAAAAGCACGTATTTTACAGGAATGTCGATAATTTGAAGGCTTTCACTTTCAGTGCTTGCCGTACCCCGAAACTCTTATATCTACACTTAAATCATAGACCGGCGAAACATAACTTTTTTTCCCCAAAAATTATAAAAAACTTCCCGAAATGTTTTATACTTTTCATTCGTTACATCATGATTTCTATAATACTCTACACTCTTGGTTTTTGCATAGAATTTTTTTTTTGCTAACGCACTTCAACGTAACTCTTCAACAGGAATAATAAATCATAAAAAATATTGAATATAAATTTTCATCTTAATTTACGTTGACATTATTCAAACATGTTTGCTCATCGTGGGTTCTTTCAGAAAACCTGCATACTTATCAGACTATTGCACTCAATAACCTCCTGTCATTCGTTTAAAATATCACCTAAATTTTCTTCAATGCGGTATAGTATTTTTCGTTTAGACATTGTTATGACCAGTCAACTCAACCACCCACATTCTCAATAAATATTTAAATGATACAATAAATTTTCGTCTTGAATATCATCTTCATTGAACGTATAGATTCGAAACAAAGAAAAAAGCTACGATGTAAATATGAAGAATAATATTGGATGTTTATTTTAAAATTATACCCGCAGATCGTAAAGTAGGAAGTGGTTTGACATTAACTTATATATTGTATGAGCTATCAAAAATTCGCAAAATAATTACGAAAAATGTCAAAAACTAGTATTATATATCAAAAGAACTTGAAATTAAAGTATAATTCTCCTATGTCTTACCTAAAAACAAAATACGAAAACACCTGCGATAATTACGAGTGTGTCTTAGATGCACATCTTATCACATCTTCTTTTCACTTAGAAAAATCAACTATGCCCTTCAATCAAATCGCAACCTTGAAAAATGATCCCCCCAAGAGTTCAACTGCCTTTTCCAAACCATGTTTTGTGCATTATAAATCGACTTGTTGCAACTTGTTTCTCCGAATGTTCATTTTGTATCGTACGTCAAAAGAACTAATCTGTCTATCACTGCGATTCATGCGCGTCGACAAGAGAAAACATAAAAATTTCTTGTCATACACCGGCCCAATCACATAAAAAAATCATCTTTTCACTCGTAACACACAACAACACGATTCCAAAAGCTTCGTAACTCTTTAGATTATTGTTCTGAGCCAGCAGTTACTTAGCTGATAGAAGAACATATCGTAATGTTGTATGAAAAAAAAAAAAAACAATTAAATTTTCGAGTTCTTTGCCATGTTCAACTGCAAGAACATTAAACATTTTTTAATAACTCAGTAACTTTCATGTATTCTCAGAAGTTAGGGTTTTTTGTCTATGTTAAAAATTAACTTCTCATTTGGAAAGTCTAGACGAAATAAAACGTCAGGTACTAACCCCAAAATGGTGACTATGACAAATTCTAACTTGAAGTGGTGATACAGCAAAAAGCTACCGAATCATTAAATTCGTATTACTTCAACTGCAAAAATATAAAAAAAAAATCGTCAAGAGTCTCGAGATAGACTACTGTTTGCTGCTACAGTATTCATATGTGAAACAGAAAAGCAACTGCCGAAATTGTTACTTGCACCGTAACTACTTGTCTCCATTTGAAAATAATGAAGAAAAAATTCAATTGTCAAAACAACCAAAAACAAATACAACAAATTGAATACAATTTCTATCCATGCTCTCCATGTCATCCATTTTATCTATATCCATAACACAATATTAAAAAGCATGTTTTACTATAAATAACATGCATTCAATGTATTTCTTCTATTTTATCTTCGAAACACTATACCGAGTTCAACTAATATATTGTATAAAAAAGAACAAGGCATAGATATTCATCTTCGGAACATTATAAACAATCATCCCACACCGAACTCCAGACATTGTGAAATATTTGAACGAGAAAGAAATTCAAAAGAACAGAAGACATTGTCGTACTATTTTTTTTATGATTGTTGTTTGTTTCGTAAACTTGAACGTTATTCTTCGAAAAACTCAAATAAAGAGATATTATACAGTCAAAAAACTTATTGCCAATAAAAAGAGAAAAAATGTCTAAAACCCTTTATCGCCAAAAGCTATTCACTCTCAACTAGTATTTTTACTGGCGTCGGTTGGACAATGCTTTACAATATAAAAGAATCGTTCTTCAAAAGATACCATTTTATGTATCGATTAGATTGTATGAATTTTGTATGTTAACTGTCAACTATTCTGAAATATTGTTTACCAATTAGAGTTCTTTAAGTATACATATACGTGAAAAAACTAATAATTTTTATTTTGATTTTCTCTTTTTAGGATGAACATTGTGTTTCCCTGTCACCAGTTAGTATAAAAAGTCAAAAACTGCTTCGATCACCGCGAAAAGCAACACGAAAGATCTCAAGAATTCCATTTAAGGTAAGGTAATTTTAAATGATTATTTATATTTTTTGTTCGATGTGACAATTAAGAAACACAAAACTGCGTATCATTGCTCCAAGCATCCCATTTTGAAAAAATTATGTTCTATTAAATTCTTAACTAAGGCCTTTCCTACCTATTTATCATCGTCCGATTAAGAAGGGCCTACTTTGACCATTTTTCAACTTATGCTAGAAGTGTATTTTCTGAACTTAAAATAGCAGAAGCGCTACGCTAATTTGCCATACTCTAAATAAATGTTGTTCCATAAAGGTCCTTAACCGAAACTACATAGCTGAGTGAAGAGAACAAACGGTCTATATAGATACTTGGGAGTATTTCGATAGCCTTTTACTGCAAAAACTCCCAATATGAATTGTTCATTTTCCTAGAAGATACCTCCATAATCTGAGCTCAGTGCAGCGCTGCACTCAAAATACTGTTTAAGATCAAAAGAGGATATCACATAAATCACTGGAGCGTGAAGCTTAGATCGCTTTCGCGTACATCAGCTCGGGTAATGCATGGCCTTAGCAAAGGCATCCATAAGATCGTTCTGGCGACTATGCTTACAAACGAAGCCAGCGCCTCTACGGGAGAAGCCAACCGATCTTAAATAGGAACTTTAAATATCTATTACGCGTCAGTACCAGCTGAAAAACAGATACGGACGATGGTAGCAGAGCGAAACGAAACAGGCGCGTCCATTAAAAAATTTAGCTTTCGATGGTCAAAATTACTGCTCCTTCCACGGCAAACGTTCTTGGACGAATCGATAGAGCGACTAACTCTGTGCATTCAAGTAATTTATGTGAGAGAAAGGATAAAGGGGATAACAATAGCTCCAAGCATCTTCTGGAGGCAACAAAAGGTCGACGACTGGAAGGTGTGAAATTTTTTTTTTGGGGAACAAGAAACACATCAGCTTAACCCATCAGCGCAAACCTCCTGGAAGAGGGATGTTATAAAGCGCGAGCAAATCGCCGAGGAGCAAATGCTGATTAAATGGGAGCGGATCCTCCGTAAGATGCTGCAGGCTACCATTGTCCAGAAGAAGAAACCCAAAAGGTAGAAGAACGGTTAGAAGAAACAACGACCAAAAAAAGGAGGCTCTGATGGTGAAACAAGCTCTAGGTGAAATCTATACAGAGGTCACAGAAGCGATTCGCAAAGGTGTTCAGCTGTGCCAGAAGGCGGGGAAAGGCGGTAAGCTTCTATCGGTGTATATGCTATGACCACACCAGGAGCAACTGTACATGCCCAGACCGTACTGACTGCTACTGGAAATGTCATCGTACGAAAAATTGTTTTGCTGTCACAAGTGTATGCTTTGCGTCAAAAAGCATGGCGTGAATAGCGCAAAATACATCACAGGCTTCAGTACTTGCAAGGTGTTCAAGGCCGCACTTGACGCCAAGAATAGGCAGCAGGGGAGAAAATCAGGGCAATCGCAGTATTGCATATCAGCTGATGACGACCTCCTCACGTAGCTCGCCTTCGGAAACGAGGCTCAGATCATCCTGATAGTGAACCTTAAAAGAGAAAAAAAAACGCGTCTACTTGGTTTTCGGATGCCACAGAGCAGCGCAGTTATCCATGGCGGCTATAGCGACAGCCACTTAGTCGTGTGCTGTTACATTTCTCCGAATGACCCAATGCAGGAATTTGGAGATAAGCTCAGCGCACTGGAGGATCCTCTCCGTAAAGTCGACGGCGACTTCAATGCTAGGAGTTTGGAGTGGGACATGCCCACTGAACACTCTCACAGGCAGTGTATAGTACAGATGGTGTCCAGTTTAAACCTGTTGATGCTAAACACGGGCTATACGCCAACATACCGGAGGCTCGGCTTTCGTGAATCAATTTATGATTTCAGTACGGCCTCGGAAAGTGAGAGTGATTGGAGGGTGATGGAGTTCTGCACAGCTAGTGACCACAATTACATCACCTTCCACATCGCTGAGAGCAGATATAGGCAACATGAAATAGGAACTTTGAAATAGCAAAACAGGCCTATTCCTTTCAGTATCGTTTGAGAAAACAATTGACGTGACTTCTACAAGAATAAAAGTTAACCCTTACTGCGAAACAAAGCTTATCTACGAGTACCATATAGTTATGGTAATTAATTGATTCTAACACCGCCTCTGAGACGGACTCCTACTTCTTCAACAATAGTTGGCACAAAGAGAGGTTCAAATTTAATAGCAAACAGTCTCTTCTCAATTTTCAAAGACCTGTTTTTTATTCATTCTTAACACAAATTCGTCGCTCTAGTACGCTCTATATGGCAGAGGTATCAATAAAGCGCTCTCCATGCATTCGACGAACTTTTGGCTGCTATTTCAAATAAAATAAATATTGACCTATCGGAAAATATGACACCTGCTCATTCATTAAGGCTCAATATCACGGTTATTTTGCCCAGTTGCATTATTCGTTTAGTCAACTGTTGCTTTGCGCAGGCTTCGTCGACGAACTCAATTTTAATCATTAATCCAGATTTTTTTTTGTCATAAAGTTTTTCAAATGAGTGGCCTTTTTTTGTATAGAAAGTCGTCATTTACTCATATTTTAACGTATACCCAACTTTCAAAAATAAAGACAGATAAGCCAAATAATCTTCTAAGCTCGTCATAGCTTTGTTCAGGTCCTGAACTGCATCGGCTGTGTATTGAAGGACTTTAAATTGAAGTAAGCCGCTGGAACAGGGAGATCCACACTAGATTTGGTGTGGAAAACGGGTTCGAAGATAAAGCCGATGATAAAGAGCATCATCCTTCTTGAATTCTCCCCAATCACGCGAACGTAGATGTTTACAAAAAGTAAAAACCCGTGGAATTTATCAAAAAATTGCAATCGAATTATAGGCTATCAGCAAAAATTGACTCATTGAGCCAGTGACAAACCCTGATTGCGATAACTTATTTTCCAAATGTTTTACTTCACAAAGGAGTGTACCTATAAGTGTAAGTGCAGAAAAAGTAATAAGGCTTACCAAATATTGTTCAGCTTGCCATAGTCGTGACAACCATTACTAGTCGTTTTCGAATACAGAAACTTTCTAAAATTAGCCGATTAATTCTAACAGTAAATAACTTTTCCCAAAAAAAAAAATTTACTACACTAGAAAAAAATCTATCACCACGAGCCCAACTTGAACATCCCAACTTTCTGAAATGATATTTTGGTGTGATAATTTATCCTCTGAGGTGATCTAAAAATAGTATATCATCTAAAGCAGCCTAAAAATATAGATATCAGATATAATTTACTCACGAATTTTTATTCAAATCGAAATTATATTAACGTTTTCAACCAATTTCTCTTTCTAGGTTTTAGATGCACCTGAACTACAGGATGATTTCTATTTAAATCTAGTCGACTGGTCATCACAAAATGTTTTATCCGTAGGACTCGGTAGCTGCGTATATTTATGGAGTGCCTGTACAAGTCAGGTAAGCTATTATCAACTAAATCCCAGTAGTTGAAATGAAATTTAATGAAGAAAATGTTTTCGAAATCGTTCCGAAGTAAATTTCAAATCCAAGCAACAACACAAAACAGCCACTCTACTCTTCGGTATTGTCATTACACAACATGACTTTCGTTCTTTTCTAGTTCCTCCCTCAATGCTAAATCAAACGTTGCGAGAACCCCAGTATACAATCACAACCTTTGAACAGTTCTATTGCTTCACTTCCAGAAGCTCGAAGCTGATTTTTTTTTATTTCAATGTTGAAAGATATTCGCCTCTAAAAAATTTGGTTGCGGAAATTGATTTTTCACTACCACACCTCCTTCATTATCTACATAAAATTCATTTCAACAACTCGATTGTCCAGCTAACTAAACGCTGAAACATATACATAAGTTCACAGCTTCAAATAATTGCTACTTCCCAAAACGGCCACTAGTATTATTACAACGTGATACATACTGCCAATTTTGGGTAGCGACCGCATCCATCTTCACTAGATTTGGCTCTATTCCGACCGGGAAAATAAGAAAAAATCGAATGAAAAAGCCCGAAATTTGAACGATTAAATTTAATTGGTAATTAGACTACAAAAATCGAAAAATCTTTCTTTGAAATACACGAATCTTCGCAGTATTTTATTAAGAGATGAAGTCGATTTGTGTCGGTTTTTTTTTGTATTTTCATTTAGCAGCACTTGAGTTCTTAGTCTTTCTTTCCGAAATCTTTGGTATAATCTGAAGTAACTTCGTAGTCTTATTTGGCACCATCCGTCGGTTTTTAAGTCTATCTGAAATTCTTCAAAAGTTCTATTAGATACCGAACCAAAAAGAATGAAGCAAAAGAAACTCACTCTATGCATTCTAGAGAATAGAAAAAACGACAAAGGAAAAGGGAAATGATCGACAATTCGATTTTATGTTCTGTTTCTGTAAAAAAAAATCTCGAATTACTAGAAACTAGCCAAATTGTAGTTGAGATTGTCCATCTGTTTTTCTCTTTGTAAATTTTATTTCGATTTCAGACATTTCGTTCGATCGATTTAGGTTTTTTATCTAAGTTTTTTTGCTACAGCATCTAAGTAATTTTCGAAATCGATTGTACATTTCCAACGATGACGTTAGACTTTACATTTCTCAACGACTTTGGACTATCTTTCCTATCCACATGTCCTTTTGGCCTTGAAAGTTGCCAGTAATTTTCGCAAAAAAGTTGACTAGTCGATGCTTGTGCGAAATTAGAACAGATCAAACTGATCGAAAGAACAGATTTCAAGAGACCATTATCAATTAATTGGCTATTTAACACTGTGAGAATCCGCTACTGTGCAATTATATGTGAAAGAATTTCAAATGTATAGAGGCAATAGAATGATTTACGCTTGGTCGAAACGTAGAATCTGAGATTGTTAGTAGTTCGAAGTAGAATAATGAAAGATATACATTTTTTGCTACCTGACTAAGTTTGGAAGCCGTTGTCTATACTATCTACTGACTCAATTTAAGCTTAGATGCTGGGAACTATTTCGCCTATTGTTTTTACGATAGCTCAGACATAAAGTCCTAAGCTGCTTTTTTTAGCTCATGAATATTCATGACCTTAGAACCAAAATTAATATTTCTATTGATTTAATTGTTGTAGGTGCGCCAAAGACTTGAAATTTACCAAATCATTGGAAATATTAATTTCGATCTATTAAATAATCGTGAAAAATCGTCAATTATGCACTTCATTTCATTGGACTTGGCCTAAGAATAATTACTGTTATTTGTACCACTATCCAGCTCTGTTGTTTTTGTTTCTAAATATTACAAAAAGAATAGTTTATCAAAAATTCGAAGATTAATGTCGTTTATATTATTTTGATTGCTAATAGCAATACGTATTAATCAACATTAATTTTTAGGTGACAAGATTGTGTGATTTAAGTGTCGATTCGAATACAGTCACGTCAGTATCGTGGAATGAAAGAGGCAATCTTGTAGCAGTAGGTACACATCAAGGATATGTTTCCATTTGGGATGTAGCAGCTAATAAACTGGTAATGATATTTATTTATATGTATTTATACGATATATATTCCTTCTTTAAGATATTAAAATTTCATTGTTATAAAACTAATTTAACTCTACGACCATTAGCCAGCCTAAGCTGTGCTTAAGGTCAATATTCTGAATGTGGCTCATTAAAACATACTTAGATGGTGAGAAAGTGTTAAGTGGCGTATCGCAATGACATATAAAACTTTAATTGAAGAAACCAATGCAAATAAATATTAACTTCACCACTATATAAACAACTTCGGCCTCTAGTCTAGCGAGATTTTTCCAGCCTGATGACGCTATGTCGATTAAGTGCTTACCGTCCAAAAATAAATAAAATCCGCTCAACGATTCTATTTTGCATTATGCCGACTTACCTAACTCTTTCAGAATCATAATGATTGAAACCTACTCATACGAACATTTAATTGAGTACACATTTCCATGACCATTAATTTTTCGCATCCGGTCAAACACTTTCTCATCTGTGTGAACTGCCATTTGGCTTCTGCTTATCTTCGACAGAATATTACCGGCCGTTTAAATACAGCTTCACATCGAATTCATTTCCCTTTTATAGTTAGCTAAAAGCAATCACACATACCTCTTAATATTGTTTGTTCTTTGCACACTTTTTGATCTTGTGAGTTAGCTTCTTAAATTATGCCACGTAGAATGGCTTTAAATCCAACGACGGTTTTAGTCGGTAAAGTAAACCATGAAGATATAATGGTGTTTTAAGTCATGGTTTCTCGGCGTCTTCGTTGATAGATAGTTTAGATAGTTTATCATACTGAGAAATAATTCTGATTTTGTATGGTCATTGCAAATGTACACAACTTACACGAATGTACATATGGCAATCCGACAAGCAGCAATAAGAAATTATTTCCAATCATTTGTAGGTATAGGCAAAGTATGCATTAAATGTGTACGATTTGTACTTAAATTTTACTACTGACCATTCCCTAAACCTACTTTCGTTCTAACAGGACGAGTCTGTATAGCATTCTTTTTCTGTTTTCATCCACAATACTGTCTCTACATATGCCAGCATCGCCTCCACTATCGTCTCCAAAATCGCAGGACCGATTGCATAGAAGCAAAGGCACCTGAAGAAAGTCTGCCATGCATCATTAATTTCCTTAGTGTCGTATTTGCAGTACTTTGTCCTTACTTTCTGCATTCTATGAAGGTGTTTCCTTAAGTAGCCGTTTTCTGATGGAAATCGACTCTGATAAAAATGTATTTATTTATTTTATTTTATAACTAAACCAAGGTTTTATAGCGCGAATCAGGCTAGTCGCCTATGCTCCCGTTATTCTCGTAACCCAACGTTCCTCCCAGAGCTCAAGCGTTCCCTCGTGCTTGAGCGGTAACTTTCTTCGACTGAAATTACTCCTGCTATGACCAGCACAATACCGTGCTTTCCCGATACAGTAGCGTTCTGCTGCGTTGAAGGATCTAAGATGGTGGTTTAGAAATTTTATATTACACCATACACCAGCATTGAATGAGACGCTGCCATAAGTAGTTTGCGTTTACTTGCACTAAGACCACGGATGTTCGCCATGAGTCTTCTCAGTGAGATTATAAACCCTATTGTCCTATCGCATGCTTTTCGGATATGCTCTCCATAAGTCGGCTTCGAGCCAGGAGTCACTCCGAGATATTTATCTGATTTTTAGTTTTCAGTCGTCACGAGTATGACAGCTGGTATCCTTCTTTTCGCTAGCCTGACAATCTCCGTTTTCGTGATCGCTTATTATTTGATTTAATTTGAGCTGAACAAAGTGAAGATTGCTGGATGTCACATCTTTCGGTATCTCAAAACGCAGAATATCGTCATATGCAACTTGCTGCAGATCTGGTCCGAAAATGGGCCTTTGTGTTGCTCTGGCAGTAATATTTTTCCGGCATTAATATTTTTCCGGTCAGTTCCTTGGTGTTCGTATCGTATATCATGTCTAACAAATAGTCTACTAACTAAACATGCCGCTTGATGGGTTCTCTAGCATATATTTCTATCTCGCGCTATTAAAAACGTTCCAAATATCCAGCGTCACTAAAAACACAATTAGTCTGGCCTGATGACATGCGGCCTCGGCGCGCTCTACTACTCCGATTACTTCGTAGATGCCACTTATTATTGAGTTGCAACCAAGGAACCTACGTTGAGTTTTCTAAAGGCTGCATGCCCTGCGCATTGCTGGCCGTAATCGTGGCTTCAGTAGCCCTTCAAGGAGTTTTCTCGTCGTATCAAGTATACAAAGAGATCTGTTCGTTAATAATGTGTAAGGGCCGCTCTTTCCCTTTGTGATAAAAACGTGATGGAAAGATACTCGCCAACAAATATGCATTATAAATTCTTAGCTGCGTTGACGGGTGATTCTCCTCCACCACTCTCAGCGCTTCCGCTGGAGTGCTGTCGGTCAGAGATCACACTGCAAAGTTCTTCTTGAGTGAATAAAAGAATATATTCCTGAGCGACTATAGAGTGTTTTAACTCTCACTTGATTCGCCAGGAGTAACGGGTCTACGATATGCTTCAGAGTATCGACTGCTATGACCAAACCAGGGCTCATATGACCAAACCCACCAGATACTAGTTTTTAGGATCCCGGCTCACTTCATCGCAAACACTTGACACATTTGCTTTTTCCTCTACTCTATAGCCTTTTTAGCTCTTTTCGCCCTTGTGTGTCCTGCCGCTGTTTAGGATACTTCTGGGCTACCGATAAATCGCTGAGCTGTACGCCTGCACGCTAGAGCTCTTCGTCTCAGTTCCGCTATCTCTTCGATCCACCATCTGACAAGATGGTCTCTGGTGTGGCATCGAGACGTCGTACGCTGGCTCAATTACAACCATGGTGAAGTTCACCAATGTATCTATCTCTGCTTGATATATCGGTAACCCTCCCCGTGCAATGCTATCAAGTGACTCCAAAAAGCTCTCTTCTGTCTAATTTAGAAATATTCCAGCCAAGTATTTTTGCACTAAAGCTTCGCGGGATTTGGCTTTCCACCGACAGCAAGAAGATTGTATGGCTATGATCACTTCCAGAGTAGTCCTCCATTGCTCTTCAGTGACTGGTCAGCACCGACAATGCTTCCGACGCTAGATTTATGTTATAAATAAACTCACCGAACCATAGTCTGCGATACGTAAGTGATGAACCATGTTTAGAACAACAATGTTCAATCTAGCCACCATATCCATAGCTAATTTCCCACATGCTCTGAGTTGCATTCCCCAGTTCGATGCTCTCGAAAGCTCTCCAGCCACCACCAGAGCACGCAAGAGCCATTGAAGAGTATCTTCTAGTGCTTCCATTTTCCGGTCAATTTCTCTGATTGAGTCGTTTGGTGAGAACTAGCAGCTAGCAGCAACATCCATTGCCTAAACTACACCGATCGATTCGAACCATTCAAGCGTCTGCAGTCCATATAGCTGCATAGCCTAAAGAGTATGTATACCAGGTGTCTGGGCTCTCCTTCGATATGGTTCGCTATTGCGATTTAGGCTCTAGATTCACACAAACTAATTGTGGGCAAATCTTCCGCAGTTCGACAACTCTGCGTATTCCCTTGGAGAACCCTCATCTATGAAACTTTTTCTTCTACGCTTCGAGCCCTTCTCTGAACGCTTTTGACGTGATTATGTGATTGATGTCACCTATTATGCATGGCTCAGCGGTGCGCACATTTTAAATATAGCCCCTTTGAGCGCATCTTGAACGGTTTCTGCTCCGAACTGGACCTTTGCAGTCGCGTTTGTACTTGTAGGAGAGGACCACTTCGAGTCACCTCTTGACACTGACAAGCACCGAGCCAATTCTTACTCGCCCATTATTAATCAGCTTCATAGCTTTTGTGTCGTCTAATTCGACTGCGGCTTTCCTCTGTTCACTTGCATTTGAAGGAAGCATCGCGATTTTTAAAACCTTGATTTCTCTCTCCCGGAGCGCTACCGCCAGAGACCCTATAATCGCACATGTACTACCTTTGCAGAAAATAATTTCTGTACCAGTGAATCCACTGCAACTGGAGTGTTGTTGTTTCCAATGTGTTTGTTCTGTTCTGTATTGGATATAGGAGTAAAAACACGCCTATTTTCAACTACCCAGGTTTTCGATTCTGCTTTAAGTTCCTAATTATAAATTGCATCGCAGAGTAAACTTTTTACCGTCCTTTACCATCAATGCTTCACGTAATATTCATTCAGTACAAGTGTAAATCCACCAAGAGTAGCACAAACTACTATATTATTGAATGATTCAATACGGGTACGTTGCACATGCACCTACTAATTGAACCTGCAAATAAAACAGAAGAAAATCAGATACCTTCACGGCAATTATTTTGAAAAAATAGCATTAAACCATGAAAGCCCAGATAAAATTGACATTTCATCTGACGACCACCTATTGGATCATTTTTTTCTGGTTCGACAAATCAATAACAACAAAAAAGTTTCGCAAATATTTATTCATAATTTACCTGAAAATAACCGAACAGTCTTATACACATTTCTCTGATATCTACTTATTTATTTTATTTCTTTTTCGCTTGGCTTAGTAGATAAGTAAAATATAAACTGCCGCGATGAATTCAACATCTAAGTGATACAGCATCATCCAAGTGTGTACAAATATTATTAGTAATCTTCGTTTTCACGGTTCCTGCTAGCTTCTGTCAACAGAAATATTTCAACGATAGTTGCAATTGAAAGAAATAAATGGTCAATATTTGCAATTGTTTTTGATGCTTCTGTAGATACTGACAGTCATAACTACTTCGAGTGCGGACTGATATGACAATGAAGAGTGAGAAAAGAAGGAGGTGCCTTAGCATAAATATTACTTATTGTTTGCGATTAAAAAAAAAAGAATATTTGGCAGCTAAATTTAGATAAATTCAATTTTGGCATTCTCTATTTGAAGTCCGAATCGAACTTAGTATTAGTCAATTGTTTTAAAGGTTTTGCCCAAAAAGTGAATAAATTCCATCATTGTTTCAATATTTGTTTGGCTTTAATTGTCATGAAAAAAGGATACGTTTTTGAAATGACAGTGACTAAATGTCACAATGTGACTAAAGTAGAGTGTTTTGTTAGTGAAATGACAGGTTGAACTTCTGACAAGCAAGCAATTTTGAGAATTTCCTCTCAATCGCTCTAACTTGCTCACATTTTTTTGCCTCTCAAGAGCACTAACTTGCTCGACTTTTTGACAGCCGCTCTATTTTCACTTGCCTTGAGATGCTCTGCTCTTTTTTCGGAGTCATTAAACACAGCTATAACTATACAATGTCTTTAAGATGTACGGACCATCATGCTACGTCATCATTGTAGCTCCTGTCCTTTCTGTGCATGCCACCTATCAATGTACATATAGAACACTATAGACACAGGGATTTCATATACAGATTTATCTCTAAAATAACCATAAAAATTTTGCTTAATAACATGAATGTGCTCTCAATATAATAATAAATCATAACAATCATTTGCATTTATGTATTCTTCACTACCGTTGTGTTGGAAATCTTAAAAAATTTGTCCGATTTGCTAATATTTTCGATGACCAGGAAATAATCGCATTAATGTCCACTGACCCAATGAAATTGCCGCATGCCGCATATTTCCAATCAGTTTTTAATATACCGACACGAAACATTTCATGGGGTTGTTTCAATTCAATTCTATGGAAAGGACCTCATGAAAGATGAAACGAGTCCTTTCATCTTCCCAACTGACCGGACATTGCAGATTTGGCACAAAAGCTTCACAACTGCAAAATATCAAGTGCAAGCTGGATTTCCACGAGGGAGTTCTTTAGGACCTGTACCTTATACAATATTTACTTCTGATCTTCCAGCAAGTGACGCAACAACTACTGCAACTTTCGGAAGCGATATCGCTATTCTATGCACCAATTCAGATCTAGACTTGATATCCCGAATCTTGCAAGCGCACATCTCACGTATTGGCAAATGACTGAAATGGAAACGAACGAACTTGTCTTTAAATAAGGAACAATGGGCCAATACCTCACAGTAGCGAAGTATAATACCTCCAAATGCTTCTTGACAGGAGGCTCACCTGAACAAATGAGTAGTTGAAGCATTTATAAGCTTCAAATGGATGCTCAATAGTCAGCACTCTCACTCGACTCCAGTATTTATTTATAAATCTGTTTTGAAGCCGATTTCGATTTACGTCTTACAAATCTGAGGAGCAGCTCGCTCGTCAAACATAATATACATTAGCGGAGCCCTGTGGTATTTTCGCATCTCTTGTCCCCAAAAAGACTTGCAAATCGTACTCATTGCAGAAGAAATCAAAAGCCACAATGAAAATTTATTACATCTCTTGCTCATAATAGCCACATTCTGATCTTACAAAACAACAGGTATATAATGTGAAGGACTTTAGGCCAATTAGCTTAATATCTTTTCTGCACAAACACCAGAGACGCTGGAGAATTTGCATGTCAAGAGCTCAATTTATATCGCGAGAATCTGTGTTAATCGACACGTTTATCTTGCGCGCTGGTTAGTTGAGACGGCGTTACATAAACTATAGAAACATCCTTACACCAAAAGGAATTCACGTTCACTGCTCGTAGACATCGAGGGGGCTTGCGACAATGCCACCATCGCGAGTATCATTGATACCTCGGTTCGATATGAGCTGGATGAAAGTCGGACGATCTGGGCATCAGACTTGCTTAAAAATAGGCAAATTGAGGCCACCTTTTTGTGGACCAAAATGGAGAGAATGGTGGGATCACCTCAAGGTGGGATTACCTCAAGGAGGGATCATATCGCCCCTTTTCGATATCCTGACAGTCAACGAAATACTGGAAAATTTAAGGGCATGAGGCGATGGGATATGACGATGGCATCATGGCACTTGTGAGGAGTGCGTTCCCGCAAACTTTGTCGGACCTTACGCAATTGGTACTGAACCAGATCCAAATCTGGGCGAGAAAAACCGGTCTTAGAGCAAACCTAACAAAAACCGAACTTATATTCGTCACAAAGATACACAAGGTTCCGGCTATTGCCACACCTACCCTCAACGGAATAACATTCGAATTTGTTGATAGTGTTAAATGTTTGGGCCTTATACTACACTGGAAACTGAACTGGGGGACTTATGTGAAGTCTGGCATAGGTAAAGCTCGCGCAGCACTTTTATTGTGCCGATCTGCCTACTCCAATACCTGGGGTTTCAAACCCCCAGCGGCTTACTACATATGCACATATTTAGTGAGGCCAATTTTGGAAAACAGGTTGGACTATATGCAACTCAGGTCATTATGGCCATCAGTCAATTCAAGCAAAAGCAAGAAACTGCTCAAGCTCAGCAGAGACAGCTTGAGAGCGACGGTCGGCTTGCTCACAGGGCACTGCCTTACTGCATCTCATGCGAATACAAGAAAGCTAATTTATGCTGGAGGTGTGAGGTGGAAAAACACATCATCGGAGCATAATCTCTGCCATTGTTCGGCCCTAAAGAATAAACGGCTCCAGAATTTAAGTTTTTGCAACTTTCAACTGCTAGCAGAAGTGGTTATTATCATCGTTACGTTGAGTTAGCTTATTCAATTTAGCAGAGTGTGCACCTGCCAGCTCTAACTAGCCAGAGGAGGGTGGCAAATGGGCCCAAATTGGAGGCCTAATGCAAGCCACAATGTTTTAATTTTCATTCTCATTCTCTCTTTTTTCGTACATTGAACTTAATACCATTAGCATCATTAATATAAATTTTACTCTAATAATCTGTGAATAAATTAGTTGCATCCAAAATGAAGAGTTTATAGTATCTGTTTTAGTATGTAAGATTTGTCGACTAGCCGAAGCTTCTTGTACGAAGGTATCAGTTAGTGAAATGTTAGTTAAAAAAAATATTTTCGACTGCCCGTATATCTAGAGGGCTTTGATATTATAAGCTTATAATTTGCATCTTCTTCTTTGATTTCAGATCAATAACTTAATCGGTCACTCAGCCCGCGTCGGAGCCTTAGCATGGAACGGCGATGTTCTATCAAGCGGATCGCGAGATCGTCTTATCATGCAACGCGATACCCGGACACCACCACAACAAATCGAACGTCGTCTGGCCGGACATCGTCAAGAAGTCTGCGGCTTAAAATGGTCGCCAGATAACCAGTACCTGGCTAGTGGTGGCAACGACAATCGTCTCTACGTGTGGAATCAGCATTCCCTCAATCCAGTCCAATCTTACTCCGAACATATGGCAGCCGTGAAGGCTATTGCCTGGTCACCGCACCATCACGGGCTCCTTGCCAGCGGTGGTGGAACTGCCGATCGATGCATTCGTTTCTGGAACACACTTACGGGCCAACCGATGCAATGTGTCGATACTGGGTCCCAAGTGTGCAATCTTGCCTGGTCGAAACACTCCTCCGAACTGGTCTCAACACACGGCTACTCACAGAATCAAATTCTCGTCTGGAAGTATCCGTCATTAACGCAGGTCGCCAAATTGACAGGGCATTCCTATAGAGTTCTGTATCTTGCACTCAGTCCTGATGGCGAAGCAATTGTCACAGGAGCTGGTGATGAAACCCTACGATTCTGGAATGTATTCAGCAAGGCCAGGAGTCAGAAGGAGAATAAAAGTGTTTTGAATCTGTTCACGAATATCAGATAAATTTTTTTGGCAGGCTATTGGAGTCTGTATCGATTGTGTATAGAACGATCTAGTTAGCGCAATATTAATATGATTTTCTTTTAGGACTTTTTTTTCGCTATAGTCAAGATTTATATTTCGTAATGTTTGTGCTTTGATTTTGAACTTGTATTTTTGCTCTGGATGACACCATATATCGTGTCATTAAGTTTCAATTTTATTTTTCGAGCTTATTATCGCAGCGTGAATTGCAACGCCTGGGAATTAGACAGTCTATCCTAATTGGCATTTTAAGGCCATAATATTATTTCAAGGCTAAACCTGATTTTTTTGCAAATCTATTAACGCGAGTGAGTTTTAAATGTATATTTTTGGATTCAATATTTTTACAGTTGAAACGAATGTTTACTTTTTTCAATGATCTTTGTATTCTGAATTATGTTTTGATAATTTTGATAAAGATTTCTTTTTTAAAAAGTAATTTCTGTGAGAATTCTGAAATGTTTAAATCTAATGACGATCAATGTTGCATTTACACTTGCTCTTTTTTGAATGAAAGAAATCCAACTGTTTAGGAATATAGATCTGAATAAAATTTGAATGATTGTTCGAAATTATATAGAAGATAATATAGTCAATCAGTATGAATTTAAAGAGAAAATTTCAGGCCGAAAATTAGCAACAGTTTAAATTTTTATAAGAAGTGTGAAATATCATTTATTTTCTGTTGTTTTCCTAATGACTTTGAAGTTAGCAAAATTTACTATACATAAATTATTTCTGCACTTTAATTGTATAGAGTACAAACATATGTGAACATATGTTTTGAATAAAACTGAACTAAATACAAGATTTGCGTATCATAATTTATTGGTATATTTCAAGCATAATTCAACTAATTTGTTCGTAGTTTTATATGTTTCATAAAGTTGTTGATATAATTATCAAAACGAATGAAATCTTTTTATAGATATCTGACTCATGGAATTTATCCTGCGATAGATAAACAAAAAACCTAACTAACTCAAACATTAATCAATCAATCGTGCAGTAAAAAAATAAAAATTAATGTCATATCTATTATTACCTCAAATCCTTCTAACTCCAATTGAAATCTTTCAGTCTAATCAAAATTCAAAAATAATCACACCGTCTATTTACGACATTGCATTCGTATTAGCTTGAATAATTTCGAGTGTTCACTAAATTCACAGTCGATAATATAATTTCTATAAAACTTACAAGTTCACCTACAATCTCGAATCAAATATATAAAATAGATACTAAAATATCGGTTTGTATTACCGGAAATCGAAAAAAAAATTAACTAAATGCTTAGCTACAAGTATGCCTGTTGAATATAATCAGCAACAATAATTATTGAATATAAATAAATAAATTACACTAGCTATAAGCAAAAATGGATTTCATTTGATTTTTTTCGCGTGTGCTTTTTGTGATGTTTTACTATTAGATTTATATGATTCATATGAAAAATTGTAAATTATCTTCGGCTTAGATTTTTACGTATCGCTAAAGCTTAGCTTTAAGTTCTCATAAGTTATAAAATCTATCGATAAACGGACAAGCTACAATCTTAATTATTCATATTTTGATTTAGATATCGTAATTCTTACTGCAAAATACTTTTTTTTTACGAAAATACTTGGAAGCTGGGTCTGATGACTGGTAAATTCTAAATATTTTCGTTCATATTATCTGAAGGCTACTTGAGTGTCCGAAACTGGATTTCCTTGTTGTTATAATAGCAAGGTGTTGTTTGAATGTAGTAAGGAAATTTTAAAAAAATCAATGCAAGTGTATGTTAAGACTACGAAAATTAGGCACTGGGCACTTTTTTCAACTGAAACTTGCATAACAAGCCCAATTCTAAACTCGGACCCTCGACTACCCTTCAAATATAATCATGATATCAATGTCTTTGCTCGACATGTCCAGGAACTAGCGTATGTACGGCAAAAACTAATCTCCAAGCATCTGGAGCAAAGACATTGATAAAGCCATTATTTTTTTTTAATTCAATAGCGCATTTAAGATAAATTCATTCTGCGAAGACGCTTGTTTGGAATTGATTTTTCTTGAATCATTTGTGCACAGTCGATTTGTTACTAAAAACTAGAACTACTAGGTTCACTTGATCGAAAGTAATCGCGAAACGTTTCATTATACCTATTTGAATTCCTTCAAATAATACATAATTATTTTTATGATTGACATTTTTAATGTTTTTCGTAGCTTAAGATCGATGATGATAAAAACAGCCTTAAAACATGATTATAAAAATTAAGTTAATTGCTTCAAATAAAATGAATTTTAATATACTTGTGTTAAAATAAAATAGTTCGAATTTCATGTTTATCGACTGTAAATAAATAAACAAATAAATAATAAACTTAAGGAAATGTTGCAAATAAAGTGAAAAAACTACTGGATAGAGTATAAAGAATTTTTTTATTTACTTTAAGAGTAAAAAAAAATATGGATTGTAAATGCTCACGCCTTTGAGGTTTGAAGGTTTAAGATAACTGCATTCGAGAATTACATTTATGGTTGATTGTCTGCTGTGGAACATACAAAGGAATTCTTGTAAAAGATTTCACACTGTATCAAGCATTTAAGAGGTATGTACGGTGGGGGCCTCCTTTTCCTAAGAGGTCTCTTGTTCGTTTGGAGTCTCCTTTTCTTTTGAAATCTTTGGTTTTCCCGTTTCATCATGTTTCCATTTTATATATTTTTTTTTAAAGATTGTCAATAGAAAAAAAAATTACAAATTAATCTGAATTGGCTAGTATGTTTTATTCAAAAATTACTTTACACCTACATGATTATTGTTCGTGTTTATTAAAATTTGCGATATTTTAGGAAAATGTTTAGACTATTCAATTTTGAAATGATTTGATGTAGGGTTAAATACACAACAGCTACATAATAAAATATAATGGTAGATTTTATGAGTTGCCATGAGGAACTGTGCAGAGAGAGGTTAAAAGGAACGAATGTGAAAATACGAATGTCGTAGCTTAAGGAAAACTTAAGCAGTGTAGGCCCAGTAGTAAAAACTGCCGATGTTTGGAATAAGTTTGGCTGCAAAATAGTAAATGTAAACAGTTTATATAATTTATTATTAGATATATGGGTAGATTATACGCATGAAACAAAAAGTTAAGAAATAATAATGATAATATAACAAACACCGTGGAAAAAAGAGGAGCTTCAGTAATGTTTTTCGTTAACAAAAAAAATACAAGCATCTTAAACTTGCGTGGAGGTGTTTTCGAACATGAAATAATTAAAAGATTTGGATATCTTTCTTAACAAGCAACGCACGGAAATAACGTGCTATCGATTCGTACTGAATTCAATTCATTTGATGGATTGGAGCCCCAGCTTATTAGAGATAAATTTGAGAAACCTGCAAGTGATCAATCATGTCATCTGTCTGAAAAAAACCCACCAGTGCTACCACTCTGAGAAAAAAATAGAGTATCAAAAATTCGCAAAATGCATGTCGAAATCAAAGCAGCATATCAAACACACAATATGCTCTTATACAAACACTCCTTCATAAAACTAAGTGAACTAAAATAGTTGATTAACGTAGACTTTCGCTGAAAAGTATGTACTCACTTAGTCAACTTGCTATTTCAAACGACTGGAAGTTGGTAGAAAATAGAAATAAACATTCCGTGATTAACGTTTCAATAACGTGAAACTAGTCCAATTGCTTCAAGAACGCAATAAAATTAAAAGCGAAACAGAAGAAAACCCACGAAAAAAAAGTTAGAAATGAAAAGTCGAGAAATATTAATAAAAAAAAAAAAACAAAGTAGAACCAAAAGAAATGAAAGCGAAAAGCGCACGCATTGCTAAAACCACATGATTTTTCAATTTATTGTAAAACTGTTTTCAGTTTTTATGAATTTCTTTTCTTGGAGGGTCCGCCTGTCCTCTGGTGTCTCCTTTTACATTTGGTGTCTTTCGCTTTTTTGTCTCTCTTTCTCTTTAGTGTCTCTCTTTCCCTTTAGTGTCTGCCTTTCAATTTGGTTTCTTTCGTTCGGGTTTTCCCCTGTCACTATGCGATAAAAAGGAGTTGTACTACGCGACAGACGAACGCCTGCCAATAAGTTCGTATTATATATACTCAGCAATATAGACAATTGACTCCGTTCCATCGCTACTGGCACTTCTGCTAGGATATTGACAGAACCAGAGACCTTTTGGTTTTACATTACACAGCACAGCACTACACAGTTTCCCGTGGGCAAGCACAAAGGAACCTCCCCGGCAAACTGTGAGAGCGTTTTCTAATCTCACGTGATTTATAAGAGCAGCATTTATGGGCGATTACATAGTTCTTTGAGCTATAAAATATAGATACAACTCCCAGACTCCCATGAAACATAGTCTTAGCTCCAATAGCTTTCTTATAATGCTAAAATAAACATAACAATAGCTTTCTTATATGCTTGTCTCACTTGATTACCGTTCCCAAATTATTTTTTCTTTCTTTTTATCTTTAACTGTAGACAAAAACGGGTAAACTCGACTTGATGCACCACAGCCGGGAAATTCTACCACCAGAGGGCGAATAGGTGATAGCAGGGGTCGAAAATTGAAGAAAAAAAGACAAAATTATAAAAACAAATACTCGAGAAGATAATACAATTAAGAAAAACAAACAAACAAAAACACCCCCAAAAGCAAACACACAACCACAAAAACACAAACATACTAGCCAGATATGTATCGGAAAAATTAATCTAACGGTTGTGTTGTGCATCAAGTCGAGCTTTACCCACTAAAACTATACACCCCAGTTTCGCTATATTATTAATTCACCAATATGCGTACTATTTCATCATAGGTAACTCTCGTGTGAACATATTGTGTACAGTTGTTTTCTTAGCCAGCTGGCGGTGTTCTAGCCAAGTGCTTATCAACTTAAGCTCCCTTAGTTTGGCTTTTCCTAAGACAGCCAGCACTATCTGTAGCTACTGTGGCCACTAATATCAATCTAAATATAATAATTCCATGAGCCCTGCTGATCAAGCCGGGCCTTCCGAAGATCAAGTCCCATGCAACCATGCAACGCATAAAACAACATAGCCGGAAAAGTGTGTATGCATGTCTCTAGGTTTCGTCTTTATGCGTTCGAACAGTGAGGCTAAGTTGGCGACAAGGTGGCTACTTTGCATATTCTCTTAGAAGACCCTATTGGTGCAGCGTTTTCTCCTGACCCCAGAACGTTTTGATTTGCCGTTGCGGAACAAGCAAAATGGTTTGGCAAAGCATCCATTCGTGATGTGGCAAGTCTATCTACACTTCCAGCAGTCACTGCTAAGATTTGGTGCTCTGCAAACTTTTTTTTTATATGGTCAAAACTCATGAACTTGGAACAACTCATCAGTTTGGATCCAGTGGCAAATTTACCAGCAGAATGAGGATGCTAGAGCCTATGGCGGTAAATTTTAGGGGCGCAAATTTTAGAAGCGGCAAATCAGCAAAAAACGAAGCGACGGGAATACTTTTGAATTTAGAGAAACTGGAAACGGCGGTAATGGTTGTTGTGTGGAATGTGTTTTTGGGAAGAATAAACAAAGTGAATGATCAAATTCAGGCTCCTACCAATCGCCAATCTTTACGCATCTCTAAGCAAGTTTTTTTGTAGCTGAACCCGAAAATTTTAAGCATTTCGAAGAAAACGCGATGGAATTAAGCGTGTCAACGCAGTATCCAAGAGACATGGGGAAAAAGACAACCGAAAATGAAAAAATTGTATGATGAAACACCCTCTCAGGGTAAACATATTTCCCATCCTCATTGATAGACTCGTATCCGAATAAAAAAACGGCCGGAGGCCTACAACAGGTTAAATTAGGTTAAAGCAGAATTTGCAAAACGATTATCCAAACTTGGATATAGCAGTTCGCATGGCTTTATGTACACCAGCGACAAATTGTTCGGGTGAGAGAAGCTTTTTGCTTAAAACGGGTGAAAAATTATTTAATATCTACCTTAATTAAGCCAAGAAAAGCTAAACGCCTTTTGTGCATAGAGTCAGAACTAATGAACAAGACAATTGATGATTTTCCGAATAGAAAATTACGCAAAAAGACATTGTAAAATTTCCATTACTTAATTGAATTTCATCGTCATCATCAGCTGGATTGTTACCAGATAATTGAAAGTATTTTTGTTCAACTGTAAGCGCAATAAACATAATTAATTACGTTTACCGAATGTTCATTCTTGTGCAATCTTAACTAAATCGTAAATTAAAATATTATTTATGCAATTCAATTCACCACTATAAAGCAATATTGACGTACCTGTGCTCCTACTTCACCTGAACTTATGTCCCCGTGGATCTGTTGAATACTTCTTTCTTTCTCCCCGTCCCAAGGGGTTCGTATTGGTTTCGATACACAGCAAAACAAAATTTTGAGTGACATACAATTCAAACACTGTCTGTTCTCTTCTCAGATCACTTTTAGCGTCGTTTAGACTTTAAGATTCTCTGTAAATGAACTTACTTCAGTTGTTTCCAACGACGTGGTAGTAATTAATTGATTCTAATAGCATATTATTGCATTAAACATTAGATTCTATTTTAGAATAAAATATATTATTTTATGTTTTATTAAAGACATGCACTAAGTACTACATATGGCAGAAACTCGTATAATTTCTTGTTTGGTTTCCTTTTTTTACATAATAGTTTTCATTCAATAAATAAGTAGCAGATTTGATTTTAGCTCATTACTTTTACCACATGCAAGCTTTGGTGAGATTAAGGAATGTTTCTTCGGATAAAACTAATTTTCCAAAGCATACAATTTAATCTAATCGTACTAATTGCACAGTTGAAGAAATAAAGTACATTTTTTAATCATAAAGCTCATTGAACCAAATAATAGAAACATTCCGACATGAAATAGATGTTCAATTCCGCTGATATGTGAACAATACGTATTCTAAGTAGAGCTCCCATAGCAAAACAATCTCTCTATTCCTCACTATTTACACCGTCACTATCCCCAATATCCATCATTTTCAATATTTCAGTACGGTCAATTCAACACAATCACTCTCTCACTCACCTCATTTCCATCGGTTCCAACAACATTCATTTCCCATGAGCTCCAGCAGAATTGCACACAAAAAATGTTGGAGCCATCCGTAAACCAGGCGACCATTACTTTTCAGCATTCTTCAGCGTCCAAGACCAACTCAACGTCGAATTGCTTCACTTCAAGCACTTCGACTTTGAATTCGAAACATTCCAAGTCATGCTCGTATATATTCCACCCGAGATTGGGCTTCGGAATGTTTTTTGTCGTGGGGTAGCCAACCAACCGCCTCACATTCCAGAGCTTGGGTCGTCGTTATAATCGGAAGTAAAATTCAGGCAAACTAGGGGCGGATCAATCCGGATGATGGTATCGAATGAGATTTACGAGTTTATCTGTGTTGTGAGTCCTAATCAATCATTGCTCAGTAACAATAACCCTGTTTAGCAATTTATTCATCTTGTTTCTCCATCAAAGTTCTCTAAAAGTTTCCAATTTCGAAAGATTTAAGCAATATACCCCTGTAATGGCAATCAAATAAATCATAAAAATGGCCGACCACCTGACAAATTCGGAAATTAGTAGTCATTTCTATGTTTAAATTTAAATAATTTATTAAAAAAGATACCTTAATAAACCTATTAAAACCCCATAATATTTCGGATCGATACGATTTCCAGTATCAGCCACACCAACCGCAACATACCATTCTTTCGTCTTCACCCATGTCGTACAAAACACATGCCGGCATCCGACAAGTACACCGGAACGAGAAAATCTCGAGGCTTCCCCAGATTCTTCGCCTGCTATTTCCACTTTCGAGTTCCCTCTTCGAATGGAAACGTACTCGCACAGAGAGCACAAAGCAAGTTACCATGACTGCACCAACTACACCTTCTGGGGCCCTCCTCCTCAGCCGTGCGTGTGTATGTGATGTAACAAAGCAGTAAAATGCTGGGTGCCTGGTTCTTTGTCGATTTTCGATACACGGTTACAACCAACGCAACATCGACGATTGACGAATATGGTGCACGGTTTCTTGGCAATTGCTCCAGACTGCAAACTGTTTGTCAATAACATGCTTGCTGCCATCATTCGTTCATTGATATGCCACACAGAACTTCCGAATTACGTCCGTCACTGTTCCAAGAAAGTTATGGTGCACCGAAGCTAACAAAAAAGTTTCCTCGATTACAGACTCGAATACAAGTCAGCGGACTTCCGACGAAGATAAGACGCTCTCAGTTGGGATCCCCGCAAGCTATCTTGGAGCTCGTTGATGGCAAAAGCGATGAGTTCATTATATCAATCCGCCCCTCGATTTACCGACTGGTTGGCGCTGGTCATTTGGGGCTCGTTACGTTGACTTTTATGAGACAGCTCCGACAATTTCGGGTCATAAATCAATTCATGAAAATTACCAGGCCCGCAGACCGGTCAGACACACGATAGACGACGTCGTGACGTACCGGTCTGGCTGCTGGCAGCATGTCTGTCTACTCGGGTGGGCAAAGTTCAGATACAGATTGAGAGACTTCCTCAAGAATCCGGCCAAGGTACTTGTCTCAACTCGACAGTCTACGTACGCATAGCGAACATTCGACGGCGTGATGCAACAGCAATGGAACAAGAATTCAAGCGGAGAGCGTGTTGCTGCCTGGCTGCTGCCGAAGAATAATCAAAGTGCTGGTTGTTTGCGCGGGAAATCTGACAGATACACACGTGAGTGGGTGCGACCATGGGTGCGACGCGTGAAAGTGAAAGTCCAATGTGAAATTAAATGGTACAGCACATCAGTGTGATGAATTTTATATGGACAAGTGAAATGGTAAAACTGTGAATTAAATATTTACAAAATAATATTTCATGCTTTTTAGAATTTCAGCAAAACATGAGATATTTATGCAACAAAGTGCCGGTTGTTCGATGGGCAGAAAGCAATCGACAATTCTGTCTATTCCACAGTGTGTACTTCTTATCTGAGATGTTAAATCAATGAAATATATTTATACGAAAATCGCACTACTGAGTTGCAAAAAAAGGATATTTTTGACAAAAATGTGAAAATATTTCAATTTTCTTGCAAGGAAGTAAGTGAAACTGTCTGCGGCACTTCGTTTTTCCAAAATCCGGAGACGACTACATGTAAGTAAAATTGTCAATATCTATTTTTTTTTAACAAAAAGCTCAGGTTAATTACACATTGTTGTATTTTCATTGGTGTTTCCTCGGACTATGCGCTGATGCTCAAACAAAGGATTGTTCAGCGTGCAGCTTCGTTGTTTGGTTCGCAAGGTTGATGCTGACTGAACCTGAAGGGACACCAAAATATATCATTTTATTTGATGCAATTGAGTTACCTGCCTAGACAAAGAAACATCTGTTTTTGGGGGAAGCTTTGAATCATTTTGACAATGTTAGATGAGAAGTTTTGGTGCATTAGAGTCAAATGTTAGAGCAGAGTCAAATGTTAACAACACACACATCACAGAAACATGCTGCAGCAAATTAGAGAAGGCCAGAGGTAGTTAAATGTCGACCTCTGAAACCAAATTGGACAGATGGTATAATTTGTGTTTGCGATAGGAGACTGGATTTTTCTGGAAATTCCTCTTTTTACGATGTCCGGCGGATTTGATCGAAGGGGCATTTCACGTGAAGCGGACAACGAAAAAAAGTCGAGGCTCTGGATTTCGTTCATATTTTGCATAATGGTACTTCTAGAGGATATGAACCTGGATACACAATTTTTGTTATATGAGGATTAGTTACCGAGCTATGGGCTTCTGAATAATTGACGAAATTGATGAAAGGTTTTTTGGAAGCCGATTCTGAGATTCAAAAAAAAATAAAAATCTAAAAATCATTAAATATACTGATTGGTGTAGAAAATTAACTGTAATTTTTAATTTCGGAAATTAGATTTAAAAAGCAAATTTTTCTTCTTGTGTAAAACCGGAAGTAAACATTTCAACTCGTTATCTGAATAGTTTGTCAAGCTCCCGGTACCACGCTTCATATGACTTGAATGTTCGAAATTCACCTACCTCTTAAACTACTGGCCATCCCATTCCAAAACTTTTATCATAAAATAAGAGTACTTTAAGCTTTGTTTTGTTATAAAAAATAAACAAAATTAACTTGGTCCAAACTATTCAAATAATGAGTTGAAATGTTTACTTCCGGTTTTACACAGAAAGAAAAATTTGTTTTTCAAATTTAATTTCGGAATTAAAAAACAGTTAATTTTCTATACGAATGTGTATATTTAATATTTTTTAGATATTTTTTTTAATCTCAGAATCGGCTTCGAAAAAAAACCTTTCATCAATTTCGTCAATTATTCAGAAGCCCATAGCTCGCTAACTAAACCTCATATAAAAAAAATGTGTATCCAAATAATGGAGACTTGTTAAAATTTATCTTCACGCTGAAGTCAATACCAGCCTTTTGGAAGAAACTCTTTGGTCTTCTTGATTAAGCTAAATGGGTTCATAGCTGTGATTGCCATGCTGTCCTTCAAGCAGAAGTCGAAGGCATCATGTACAGCCACATTAGGCTTATTAAAATTTATATGGATTGGGGCTTGTCAGCGGCTATGTTGTCATATGAAATTTTGGGATTAATATTGTTCTAAATTTTATTCTAATAAAAATTGTTATTACTAATTTGGGTGAACATCTTGCACCGCCGATAGTTCGCTGGATGTCCGTTATTTCCTTATTTCATGCAGAAAGCTGGACTACGCACTCTCCTGACTGGTACGTCTCATTACACTTGATTCAGCGCTATTTCTTCCCGAAGTTCATGGCAACATGACCGTACGTTTAACATCTGAAGCACTATTTAATGGCTCGAAGACGCAGTTTCTCGAAGTGTATCTTTTGCTTGAGGAGTTGAAGCTGCTAGAAAGCTGCATTCATAAATTTACAACCAATGTGAATTTAAGTGTGGAGCGATTAGTTCTACGACTCAATTTAGTTTCATAACTGACTTTAGTTCCACTATTTACTTTAGTTCAGTTTAGAGCTCAGATTCACCTTGACTTTATCTGCAGAAAATGAATGATGAAGCATTCATTCCCTCATTTTTTATCTGCTCGGTTTCAGCTATTTCGCTTTGATTATTCTTTATATCCGCGATCTCTCTATCTCGTTGATTTATTCGCTGATGCTTCTTTCTAAATGGTCCTGATTTTTTTATATTTACTGATTACGTTGGGTTGCTTGTTTGATCTTCGTGCCTATTTTTGTATATTGATATATCTTGTATAGATTCCTCTTCCTGGACGACACTTCGAGCTCGGGAACCAGTTTGATCTTCGGTGTTTTTTTTCTTTTACTGCAATATATCTAGGGTTTCATGCGCAGTCCTTGAGAACACAACTAACACCCTTAGCCGTATAGTGAAACTTGTCTAATAAGCGATGAGAATATTCAATTAGAATTAAAATCAAATTGCATTTCATTTGCCATTGGGAAATTAATATAATATACGTGTATCAGCGATATTTCTACTGTGTTAAACATATTCAAATGACTTAATTGGATTGACAGTGGACTTTATCATTGATAAATGTTCTTTGGTGTGTAGAATCACTCCGAAAATAGCTCAGAATCCTAAATTATTATCATTAATTTGTTGTAAATAAATGAATAAAAAGATTATAATGATTGATGAAAATATTGATAAAAAGTTAAGCTAATAATAATTTATTTACATAAAAATACTGTGCTAGCTTTGTAAGCATAGTTACCTTATATATTATTCACAGTCACAAATCAAAAATTTCCTTTCCGAATTGAATCCCTAGTTCACTTTGCTCTCCCCTATCAGCTTTCAGCTGTTTCATCATTCAATTCTATGCATGAACACATCACGTTCATTCAACTCTTGGGAATATGTTTCTATGCTGCTTACCAGCATGTTTTTGCGTTTTCTGTTTGAAACAGTCATTTTCTTGCACTTTCGGAAATTAACAAACCTAAAAATCGTTTTCCCTAAGATTCACTTTCGTTTCAGCATCATCTCTCCCACCAAAACATTTGGCATAGAATATTCTATTCTTTGCGCAATTCAACAGTTTCCCAGTCTTTTCATCACCAGACGCCCACCGTGTTCCAGTAAGTTTCCGCATACCATCCATCGACCGGTTGCTATCGTCGTGCTCGTAGATAGCCACATTCTTTCCCCCATATGACCAAAAGAATCTCAACCATTTCCCTACCTCCACCGGCTCAGTCGACTCTACATAAGAATGTCTGGGTACTTTTTCCTCGGTTATTTCGATTGCGGAGGTGGTGGCGATGACGATAGCGAATCCATTGGTATGGCAAAATTTGCTTCTTCTCCTTTTACATCACGCTGAGCCGTGGAATGTGAGCAATTCGATGAGCTTCGATGGCTAAAGCAAACTGGGCTCCTAGTAACTCGGATTTTTCATTTACATAGTTTCGAATCGAAATCGCGCGACGTTCGGACCGGGAATCCTTCCTGCCTTTCCTTTTCCTTACAGGCAGACTTATATTGTGCTTCCTGTCGAATGATGATAGTGCAGCATAGCATAAATCGACTTGGACTTTCCACATCAGAAAGAATAGAAGCCAAACTAGTTTAGGGTGGCAGATGAATAGTGTTGACAATGGAGTGGTGTGGTTTAAGGGTGGAAGACGTGGATGAAAAGGTATATGTGAACGGGCTCGTGCTATGCTGCCCTACTAAGCATAAAGGTTCTATCTATATTTTAGCACTTTCGAGATATTCAATGATTTGTGTTTATCTAAATGCTGCAGACACCTGCATACGTAATGAAAGTTTAAATATAGATACAAATACGTTTACTTGAGACACATCTCACTCAAGTAGCATTCCCGTTGAAAATAGTTGTGGAAGATAGGTTTTATGTATATAGGACTTTTTTGTAGTAGCATCAAACAAAAAACTGACCTCATTACTAAGCATAAAGGTTCTATCTACTGCAGATGTTTAGTAGTGCGACGTGTTTTGTAGATGGGGAGATTTTTCGCTATTGATTTGAACATACTTCCCCAAAAGATAGGTTTGTCATATTTTGTAGAATGATGTAATTGAGTTTGTAGTTCTTGAATCCGGTGTGAACTCAAAATGACAAAAATGTAGATAGAACCTTTATGGTTAGTAGGGCAGCATGGGTGTTTGATTCTTCTGTCTCAAGAATGTATGAATGCAAGTGCAGATTCGCAGTCCGTTTGCTAGCTTTCCAAACAGTAAACGTATGAACATGCCTCAAGAAAGATTCAATGAAGTTGATGGGTATGACTGTGAGAGCTTATCTCTTTTTACACTGTACGTTACTAATCACCTATATTCTTATGTATCTCGCGAAATTGTATAATAGGATTTTTTTAATATTTTAAAATTTTTGAAGAAATTTCTCGAAGAATAAGAAAATTTGTCCAATGAATAGAAATGAAACATAGAAATGAAACAATTTATGGCATCCGGTCTGCAAAAAAATTGAATTATCGATTCTTGCTCGATTAGCTTTGATGTTGGTTTGATTTTAACTATACTGCGAAATAGTTTAATGCTTTCGATAATACTATGGTAGGTATAGAATGTTTCACCTGTAGATTTCATCATTTTAAAATAATTAAATATTCATGGCAATCGAAAGGCTGTTAACCTGGAAAATAATTATTTTGTGTTCTTTGCACTGTAAAATATTTTCATACTTTGTCTTATCATTATTGAAATATCTTACATAGCCAAAGAATCAAATCTAAGCTACGATAAAAACCTTACACCTCGGCTGCTAGTTAAATGGTAACGGTAAATTTGCTATATTCAAAACTCTGTTAGAGCCTACTTTGGTGACACAGCCCACTTTAATATTAAAGCGAAATTGCTATAAACATCAAAATGTAGGTAGAGCACTTCGGGATTTTTTAATCAACTTTTACATAAGTTTTAAATGATTGACTCCTTAAAACGGAACTAGACGTTAATATTATAGAAGATTATGGAATAGTACAAGATCTATTCATTAGGAAAAGACTAAGAGTACAGGGAGAGAACAGATCTACTATTTCTGGAAAACATATTAATCAAATGTTCTATAAAATATCGTTAAATTTATCATTGATTTAGACCAACAAAAAAATGAAACCAGCCGTGATCACTCTATTAATCGTGAGGTGTAAAGGTTAATTGGCCTGAGATCTGTTCGACATAATATTGTTGCATCTACAGGGTACGTTCCAGAAGTAAAGCTGCCAATTTTTCCCATCCGCGACTAGACACTGCAGCGCCCTCTTGCATGCCGGGCTAGTTGGAGAGAGCGTTAGCTTCCTAGCGTATCCATTTTCAACGTGCAACGTTACTTATCAAATTTTGTGTTCATCTCTGGAGGTCCGCCTCCAAAAAAATTGTTTAACTCGGCAGGCCTTCGGGAGGGACAGCTCGTCTAAATCACAAGTTCTTCGATGACGCGAGTTGTTCAAGGAAAGCAGGAAAGATGTCGCCGGCAAACTACACAGTGGATGTGCATCAGCCTCCCAAATCGACGTGTGTATGATTCCTCGGAATCTCCCCAACGGTTGAACTTTCAATGGGTAGCAACAACTCTGCAGATGATGAAATTGCATTGTAACCGAAGATCTAAACATAAAAAAGGTGTGCGATAGACTGAACCCAAAAGTATTTCACCGACGAACAAAAGAATATGCGAGTTCTCCCGTGCTAAGAACTCTTAGAAATGTATGAAAAGGATTCTAATTTTAAAAATATCCCATTCCCCCAGACTTATTTTTGTTTCCTCGGTTAAAAGGTGATCTGAAGGTGAAGGATTGAGTCACGATTGAAAACATCCAAGCTCATTTCACATAGGCTCTAAAGCACATCTCAGAAAATGCCTTCCACGATGCCGGTTCTGGAAACACCGCCTACACAGGAGAATACTATTTTAAAGATTTTTGAATAAACCTACGAATATGTCCAATAAATGATTTTTTTATGAATTTGGTCGGATTACTATGAAATGGAACGCACTCTGTATATAAACATAAATCGTATTTACCATCAACATAATCGTAATGCCAGAAATATAGAGAAACATCGAGAAGGATCGACTCGAACTATCACGATACAAATCATTCTAATGTATTTTGCCGTAATAATAGAACGAAAAATCCCATGTACAAGCGCCGATAAGAAACTCCTAGTAGCCAATATATACAAAATATAAGGAAGAACAAATGACCGTAAGATGATTGAGCACCAGAACTGCTTAAAAGCAATAGCATGCAATCGACCATTCTGGAAAATCTCGGAGCCATGCCAAAGTCAGTAAGTGAGAGGCGATCATTCAAGTTTGTTTGTCTGTGAAATCTTAAGTGATTTTTTAATGAACAAAATTGTGTTTAGTGTCAATAAAAAAGCTGATTTATATAAAAAATTAGTAGTAAGCTCAGAGTCCGGACCGCATCGATCCGGAAATTTTCGAATTCATAAACGAAGTGACCAGCCAAGCATACGTTCAGGAAAAACCAAGTAGCATTGGAAAAATCTAACTATGGATTTGCTGCTGAAGATGGCCTCCAATAAGAGATAACAAGTTGACGAAAGTAAACAGCAAGCCATGAAATTGGACCGGAAATTCGAACAACAAACTGTAGACATCTAGAATCGAGTGGAGCAGAAACTCAATCAGCAAGCTCGGGATATTAAAAGAAATCTAGAACATAAGATTAGAAAAGATGAATAGTTGATGGAAGCTAAGCAACAGTTCCAAGAGTAGTTCGACAAACAAGATCAAAAACTGGTAGTGCTTGAAGAAGAAATGGATCTGCTAAAATTGGATTTGTAGCGCGTGAAAGCCGAATCAAGCTGCTCAAGCTGCTAATGAACTGCTCTAGCTGAATCAAGCAGCGGTAAAGCACTCAAAACATCCATTTTCAATGGAGACATTTTTTAGACCTTCTATAAGAAGCAGTGTGAGGCTGTTGCAGAATTTAGTGCAATCGAGAACCTGCATTCACACTGATGGCCCTATTAAAGAGCAACAAAAAGTACTTCAAACCATTCCAGTGGACAATTTCTCTAGCTTTTTTGCTACAGCAAAGATCACTTAACGAAGCTCATCGTTCACAATTCAGAGTACGTGTACAGAAGCCAGGAAAAACCTTACAACAGCTGAGTTCAGTTAAAATGTTTGTGCTACCCTGCGTCGGATTCGGATCCAGAACATTAAGATGAAACAGTGAAGGATGCTTTCATCCAGGGAGTATGTGTTGAACAAATTAAAATCGTTTGGTTGGCAAATGGACGCGGGAGGACTATTTGGTCTACTCTCTGGTCCACGAATCGAGTGAAGCGGGCGTTGTAAAGTACGCAAGGAGTGCGTTTGCCAAAGAGTCATTATTGCCTGGGATTCAATGAGTGGTGGAGCTGACAGGAATAAGTGCATCGAAGAACCATTGCCAGCAAAATCATTTCCACCAGCTAGAACTGCGTAAAAATGGAGATCCGAGTCTTGACTGCCGCAAGAAAGATGAGCCGAAGTACTGCCAAAAATGCTCAGGAAGATACAATCAAAGTAGGGAGTCTAATCGGTCGAATATAGGCACTGTTTCTTGGAGAATGGCAAGAAAGCCAATAGGAAACAGGTTTAAAGATCAAAAGTTTGCCTACAAAACCAATGACCCTAACACGATCAGCACTGCCAGGGAATATTTTCATGGGAATGATTTAAATATGCAACGGAAAGTCAATAACAAAGTTTCTGCCATCACCATCGACATAGCAGCTTCAGTGTCGATACTAAGAGCCGAATTGGTGAATTCCTGGAGGCTTGGCTACGTTGCGCGGTATATGCTTCGGACCGCTAGTGCTTTTACTACTTCGTGGCTGAATCCTTCAGCAGATATAGCTCGGAGATTTGATACATCAAATCATGGTAGCGAATATAACGGATGAGTGTATACTTGGGGCGGATTTTTTGAGTCATTATGATTTCTGTTCAAAAATCAAAATGGAGAAACAGAAGCCTCACTAGCCCGTCGACTAGAATGGAACCTTTGGTATCGAACAAAAGCAAAATAAACCACTTGTACGTAGCCATAAAAGGGGTGCATTTTACTGAAACAAAGATAAATACAATCAAAGCCATTCAAATGAAAAGTCTCTGAGGGTGACATCAAGTACAATTGAAAAAAGAAAAAGTTTGCATCTAAGTCTGAGCAGAAAAAAGTATTAGATGCAATTGCTCGAAAAAAACTACATTATACTAGAATCTCGTTTCGGAGCTACGGGAATTTGACTGACATCCAGGAAAACAATTCGATATGTCTCTACAATACTTATCGACGAAAAGGCCCAGTCCAAAGGTGCAACCGAAATTAAAAAGATCGTATCGCGTAATCAAATGGCTCAACGATGTTGTCTATCGGGGGTGTGTTCAATGTGCATGCTATAGCTGCTCCAAAAGCATAGCATAGCATCATTTTAGCAAGTGTCAAAATTCGCAGTAGCTAGGTGAAGCAGCTATGGATATTGGACAGCCAAGAGCTGCTACGAAGGTCAGCCTTTACACACGAAATTCAAAAATAATTTTGTTTCAATTTTTTTATTGTAATTTTTGCATTTTCGTGGATCAGCTCAATACTTCCATTGCACTTTGGAAACTGTATGAAATTTAAGAGTTTTCAACATACAGCTGCACAATCCATTAAAATTTTCCTAACATATTTAAGACGTATCACTTATTTCCGGCTTTTGACGCCATATATGAGAAAAAGGGCAAAAAATAATCGTTGAAAATTTGATAATACAGGAATCAGAGCACCCGGCCTTTTACGCTTCATGCTCGCCTTCTAAAAACTCAATATGAGCTGCGCTATGTACAAGCTAACTTAAAACTCGAGTTGAGTTGAAGTGTTTAAAAGCCCGTATTTAATTTATGCTGTCACTATTTTCAAACTTATTCCTCATCTCCTGTGTCACAAAAGCGCAAAAACTTATTTTCATTTCAATTTCGAATTGAAAATTACGTTCAAACTGCATGTCAGTTGTGTACGCACGGCCATTTTGCCGTAGCTACTTTCTAGCTATCCTCCAGACTACGAGCAGCGAATAGCTGCTACCTTAGCAGCTATTCCGGAATCTTGGACAGCCCGACTGTCAAATAGCAAGCATCAGAAAGTAGCTATTTCGTGACATTGGACAGCCAGAGCTGCTAAATTAGCAGCTAATAGCAGCTATAGCATGCACATTGAACACACCCCGGATACAGCAGCATTGCAAACACCATTCGAAGATGATCGCTGTAAATGAAGATCCACGTGTTGTGTACCATGCAGGCAACGCTATTGTTGACGAATCTGTTGGGGATGAACAGGTGTAAGAAGTGGGCATTGTTGCATGAACATCAACACAAATCGTATACCCTACCAATGCCAGAAATATCAAGAAACCACGAGAAGTATCGACTCGAACCATCGCGATCTGTAAGATGAGAAAAACCTAATAGCCAAGACAAGCAGTAAATGAGGGCTTCCAAATTCCTATATGACGAGAAAAGCATGTTATTGGCTATTCTGGAAATTCCTGGAAGAGTGTGTTTGTGTGTCCTTATCCAAAGAATCTGATTTACTTATGAATATTTTATAATGTATGTTTATATTGCTCCATGCTAAATAAAGATTCAGTCACTAAAACATCACAGTTAAAAATAACTTTAAATAAGACAGTCAATGTTATACATAATTCATAAATGAGTGATAAAAGTACTAAGCTCCCAACAATAACTAAAAGAATTACCTTCCCCAAAATGATAATATTTAACAATGATTTTATTTGATAAGTAATAAAATTTATTAAAAATATACTTATTGAAATGGTTACACTTTCCGCGAAGCCTTATCGTATTACCAATGCTTGTAAAATTAACAACATTCATTTTGCATTTCACTGAATTGCTTTCATGTTGTATGGCTCAACAGTTTTAGGAAAATCAACGCTCAAATCTGCTATCACATAGGCAGTTGCTGCAAATAAAGCTGTACATTTATCCAGACTTTTTGAGTTTTCGACAAGCATACTATCGCCGGCTGAGTGATGGAACCTAAAAAATAATACGTAATAAAAGTTTGTTGCAAACAGTAATAAAAATTTGTTGTTGTTGAAAAATAAAGACGATGCGTTCATGAAACTTACCAAAAATAACGATCGTTTTTATTGAGCAAAGATGCCGATGGAAAACCACGATCTGTCCATAGTGAAATATCTGGTCCGCCATCAGTTGGTGTTTGGAATTCCGTTGCATTCAATGGCGACATCAATCTGAAATTAAATGAATTTATAAAATGAAGATCATTCTACTTTTAAATCAGCGAAAAATGGATTATTGTTATTGTTGCGGAAACACTAAAACTAAGCAATTCATTTAAACTTACTTTAAAATCTCTCTGAATAAACATTCAGCATCTTTTGATCCACTAAAATCCATCCCTAACGGTTCGAATGTCCCAATATCGGATTCAATGAAGAAATTGAATTCCTCCTTCTCGTTTGGAGCATGCTGTTTTTCATATGCCTTAGCTCCCAAATATCCAAATTCCTCTCCCGTCCAGAGAATTGTACGAATGGTACGTTTTGGTCGTAAGCCTATTGCTTTCAAATATTGAACAGCTTTCCATGAAATGAAAGCACCACCACCATCGTCCATTGCACCCACACCGACATCCCAACTATCTAAATGTCCTGAGACTACGACAACCGATCTGGAATTGTGAAAGATTTAGATGATTCTTCACCCTATTTCTTTCGGTGAATTAAAAAAAATGGAATCTAAGTTTAAATTGTTAATGATTTCAAATGATTAACTTAGAAACTTAAAAAACTTAATTAATGGTAAATTCGTAACAATTGAAGACACTCACTTATTTGAACTCGATGTTCCTGTCAATTCGCCGATTGTATTTTGTGACATTACAGGTTCTAGGTTACGATCAGCCATTTCCATACGAATTGTAATCTTATACCCTAAAAGAATATACAAAAATTAGTTTATGGAAGAATGAACGTCAATAACAAATCAAACATAGTCAAAGGGCCAAATAAAAATATCACATACCATTTCTATACATTCTAAGCAGCATCATGGCATCTTCAACAGTTATACTAGCTGTTGGAATTTTCTTAACGTCAGCTTTATAATTATTGCCGCCAGTATGTAGTGATCCAATCGAAACGGGAGTTGTTGAACGAATCAACGATGCAACAGCTCCTTTTCGTGATGCAGCACTAGCACCATTGGCACGATATTGAACAGTTTCTCCATAGCTTACCCATGGTGGAGCGAAAACAACGATTTTGCCTTTTACCTAAAAATTGAGGTGATCAATGAGGAAATTACTGCTTCATTCAAGATTATTATCGGTAATACTGTGAAAAGATACTTACAATATCGTCTGGAATCTTATTGAGTTCATCAAAACTTTCAACAGCTACTACCTCTGCTATTATTCCGCCACGGGGTGTACCAACTGAACGACCTAGGCCTAGGATTTTGATTTCTGCTTGCCGGGGTGTAACCATTTCGGCATGTTCGTAGCCTCTGAATGTGAATAGTTTTGGTGTTAGAAATTAGAACATCAATAATTTTCAGTAAATTTTAATTAAAAAAAGTTAATTAAAGTTAATTAACAACGGTTAAAAATATTGATTGTTTATTTCATATTTATTGGTAATTGAATAAATAACCTTTTTATACAATGAAAAACTAACAATCTAGTTAAGAGGGAACTATTAATGCAGATGCAAGAATATTAGTTCGATTTTTTTGTTGAAAGAGCTCCTTAAAGCACAACACAAATATGACTTATAGATAGTTAACATATTTTGACAAAAGAGCTTGAAGAATTGACAGAAGAAATAATTAATCTCCTCTAATCCTTGGAGCAGGTTCACCCCATTTTCAAGAACCCACTCGGCCGCGTGTAACTAGTAAAGCGAATTGCATAGCTTACATCAGATCGGATTGTAAACATCCCAATTACTTCATCTTGCAAACATAGAGGAATACTATAAGATATCACAAATTTTTCATTGAATTTCCTTTACGAAATTCTACTACACATAAGCTGGTCACAGAAAGTCAAATCAAAATAATACGATAAAGATAATGATAATAAGAAATAAAATCCTTTTTGAAGTTAAAATACACAAATCTTCTAGACATTTACTAATTTTATATCTTCGTTAAACACCAATATGGACCCGCGTGGGGTCCCATTTAGTAATATCACATTGATTACTGAAATAAGCCACCGCCCTAGCCAACTACCTTACTAGCCCAAGAAAACAAAGACTGTAATCTGTATTTACTTTTACATCATTCCAGCTATTTTCTTCTATCAGCAAAAGATATGAATATGTTGTGTTGAATATGTTGTGCAAAATGTCATCTTTATAGATATGAAAAAGACTAGGGCTTACTTAGTGCAGTCTCTTGTGGAATTCCGTATTCAAAGCTAAGCGCTTTGCTTTGCTTTCCAGTAACTCGAACTGATTGATTACGATGCCGCAAATAGTTTTCAATCTATATAATCGACTTTGAATAGAAATTATATTTGCAAAGATTGTGAACAATCGTTTTGTGTGGGATGAAATCAAGTGCTTTTGCTAGATCCTAAATACAAATTTTTGATGGAAGCGATCTTATTAGCACGTCAGAGTTACGATTATTGGCCAGAGTATTATAACTTCGATGACAAGACATAGCAGTGATTGAATTAATTGCGGAAAGTTTATACAAGAAGTTCTATGTAAATTATTAAGATTATTACCAATAAGCGCGTTGAACTATAAAGATTTTTGTTACAATAATATATCTATAAAGTTTTTTGTTTCAAATATTTTTTATTTCACGAAACACTTTGGAAATATTTATTGCAGTCTTAGAATGGTTTTGAAAAATTAAAATTGTTTAAGACCAGCTTACTTGTATGTGATAATGTATGTGATTCATTTGGCATCACTAGCAATTGTTGCCCGTCTTCTTATGAGCTATGATCATTCAGCTTTTTAAAGATTCTGTTTGTTCTGTTGATAAATTAATAGTGCTTTTATGCAAGTTTTGAGGCATTTTTATCGCAGTGAATTCAGAGAAATTCAAATAATATGGAATGGAATATTTTTTCCAAAGCATGACGTTTGAAAAACAAGTAACAAAGGAAATATTGAATTCACATTAATAATAATAGCAATCTAAAAATAAGGTCTAATTAGTTTTTTATATTATTCTATTAAATTGTTAGCTAAATATGATATAGTAAGATGATTTCCCGAAATTGACTACGTGGTTTAGTCATCTCAAATATTATATTCGTGATTTAAGCATTTGATTGCATATTTCTAGTACTCAACTACATATTATTCTTGGTTGCTTGTTATCTTGGAATAAACTTGGAATTAAAAAGTTGTTATTCTACTGATATTATGCTTAAAAATCTGATGAAGATAATTCACTCCTTTGGAAAACACCAAAGCAGCTGACGCTGACCCTTTTTCCAATATTGTCATCAAAAATTTACCGAAGAAGAGTGCTTTTCACGTTCATTTTAATGACTATTATCCTATAGATTAGAAAATGAAAGTTATTCTACCCATAAAAAAGCAAGAAATCTCTGAAACTGCAAGCATTTATCTATCATCAGTCTTCTTTCCACATTAAGCAAGATTTTTAAGAAAATCTTACTGTTACGAGTAAAAACGATTCGGCAAACAGCAGACATAATGCCAAATTTTCAAACTGGGTTTGGACAAAATTTTTCAACAATCCATCAGCTCCACAGAGTGTCTCAATACAAGATCACTATTTGAAGAAAATTCGGCAGGGCTAGTCAGTCTAAGTATTGGAGAAGCAGTTGAATTGAGGTGACATTACGGTACATATTACTTGCAAAGTAATGAAATTTGCTTTAATAAATACATTTTCATTAATTCATTTCTTTCTAATAGTAAGTTCACGGTGAATATTAACAACACCTTTTTGCCCTTGTATCTCTGCTGGCGCACTTCTACTCTGCTTTTATCCCTTTTGACGCACAATGTGAGGCAGCCATGTATGACACTTGTCTGCATACAAGAGAACTCTGCCCCATAAGATCCCGAGCACCTTGCAGAATAAGCTTAAACAAGTGGACCTATATAGCTATAGATGAAAAACCACAATAAATGCGGCAAAAAAACACAGCTATCTTTTCACTAACCGAAGAAAACCCATTCATCTTTCGAATAGCTTTACTAATTACTTAGGACAAAATATTAAATGGGACACTAAAAATCGAATGCCTTTGATGAAAGATTTGAGTTTTTAAAGAATCATTACGAAAAAACATTTTTTAGAGTTTTCAATTTGTTGGAGGTTCTAATAACGAAATTTAATTTTAAATTCAAAATCCGATTTTTAAAAGCAATTAAATTTCATTTGCTTCACATAAACATATCAATATGTTAACGGTGGTTTAGCCTCTATTTTATTGTCCTCCTGGTTAACCCAATTATTTATTCTACGAATTCAAGTTGCCATCATTTTCATGGAGAGCAAAATACTCTCTAGAAGAAGGCAAAATATTTCCAAAATATTGAAATCTACCAATAAAACCAGGCGTATCTAGCTTTAAATTTAAAAATACTCTTAAAAATGAAAACTATTTCAACAAATTCGCAAAGGCTACTCAATATTTGCTTTGCTCGTCGTTTTGTACAAGTTGATTGAACTTTATTCATTTCACATAATGCTAGCCCTGTGATTCATGATATCAAAATAATGATATTGTTAAATTGAGCTTTTAAGCTGCTTTGCTCTGATGAATATCATTCAAAATCAAAATAGCTGACTGGTTGACTAATATTCTTGACTGGAATATGTTTTGTGACTTCATCGCTCTTGATAAGATTCTCATTAGCACAAATCGGCACAAATTGTTGCATTGTTCTCTTTACTAATTCCACTCTAACGTTTATCTAAACGCAAAATGCACAGCAAGCTATAAACAACATAAAAGCAATTTAAGATATAGAAAAGAAAACTCCACTTTTGTTTATTTTCCCATCTCGAGACCAGCGGCAGATTAAGTAAATCTAGTTTTCATTTGATTGATGTATTGATCAACAAAGAATGTGACCTCATTCAAATTGATTAGGTTTGATAAATAAATAGTTATCACCAAATACACAAAAATGTATGGGTTTAAAAATGATTACACTTTTGTTATGAAATAAATAGAAGGAATATAGTAACTCTTACTATAATTCAAAAGAAATACATCAGGGCTTGCTACGTAAATTGAATCATTGAAGAAATATTTTTTTCTCACCTGACCCAATGCTCCACCATTGCATCCTCCGTATGCACATTCTCCAGACCAGTCTTTTTGAACTTTCCAACCATATAGTCGATGGAATCTTCCAAACTTTTTGACCCAGCCAAACGGGCTCCAAACTTATCGGTCATCTTTTGCAAGCTGAAAATACACGATTCATTTAATTATTTGTTACTATTATATTTAAGAGTATCTGTATCTTAACTTACGCATCATATGTATCTCCCGCATAGGGTCCGTTAACAATTTTGTTCACAATCTTATTGACGGTCGCCTGATATCCTTTGATTTCTTTGACAAGTTCAAGTGGTAAATGGCACTGATCACGATAAACAAATTGATCCACTTGATTATCAATTACAGAGCTCCGACACACGTGAGCTATTATTGTAAAAATCAATATGATCTTTGATAGATTTACGCCCGGCATTTTATTAATGAGTCTAGAAACGAACGTCATAATAATATGAAAACCAATTAAATAAAAATTCACGTTCGAATGGATGCACTATTGAGTAAAATGGAATCTAATACATACCTGCTTATCAATTCAATCTTGAAGGAGTCTAATAGTCCTCAAAACCTCGGAAGAAAACCAACTGTGGCTTAATACTCAAAGCCAGCTGATTGCTTTTTGTTTTAATCATATGTTAACAGAAGAATTTCAGGGGAAACTGATTTGTTTGGGGCACAAAAGTCGTTCACCAAAAGCAGCCGGATGCTTGAAGCTATCTGACTCCACGAGCTGACACACATAGAATATTGGATGCCGGTTCGCAACCGCGTTCACGAGTGGCCGTTTGTTATGATGATTGCAAAGCAGCTCTTGCTGATTAGGGTGGGAGGCCATGAAAGTTACCAGTTTTTTTTTAGCTTGCGCACGCCATCCCACTCGGAAATTCGAGAGCTGCTTACCGATCATGGATCAAGTACCTTACCGATGTAAGCAATGAATTAAGATTTTATGATACGAGTACAGAGATGAAATAGTTATGTGTGCTAATGAAGTAATTTATTTTTATCTATTTTTATCAATGCTGGGTCTATAGGAAACCTATTTTTTCATGAAAATTAACATACATTGATGCCTATTGCCAGACAGAATAATATTGTTGTGATCTATCGTTAAACACCTTTTGTGGGTTCGATATTCTTCACATTCGTGAAATAAAACAGTTTCTTTTATAAAACACTAATTACACTTTTATTAAAAACACTATTACTTATTTACACTTTATATTCGCACTACTATAATCTCGCGTTATAATTTAACACTTTTTCAATTTAATTATCGCACTACAATTACTCGCACTTTATCGCTTTTAATTAATCGCGCCCGGATACACTAAACTGCTGTATCGCACCTTTACGCTGTCTTCGCTATCTATTAACTGATCGCCAGCTCCTCTCGCGGCGGTATTTATAGTCATATCTGATCATTATTCTACATCTGGGACTTTCTAGAGCTGTGTCTTGGGTTCTAGATCCGTCTTCGAAATTACTAATGGGAAATTCCGTCGCCATGTGACATGGGAAATGGGTCCGTGTATTAGGTTCTCGAAGTTTCTCAAACTGCCTTCTAGAGAGTTATTTAAAGATCTTGACTGTGTGGAAGATGAGTCATGGGAATTTCCGTTGCCAGGCGAGATCTGACTCATGGGTTTGAGGCTCTGGAATGTTCCCTTTTTACGTTCTAGACTATTATTCTACGTTTTATCCATCGATTGTTATTGTGTATTGGCTATTTATAGATTGTTTACGATTTTGGGCTATTTATAGATTGTTTACGATTTTTGGCTATTTCCTAGCCGTTTTTAGCATTTTCTGGCGCCACTACAACTTGTTTGGCGGGCATGCAACAATATGTTATGAATACGAAAATACGTTATGGCGTAAGAGACTTGAACAGTAATGATTGGTTTCTTCGGGTTTACAAGTTCAAAACTTGATGAATTTATTTATTCGTATTTATTCGCATGGTTAGTTGTTATAAGTGCAGATTGTGTATAGTTTGTCTTTGTTTTGACTAGGCTATAATTTGGAGTAATTATTAGTGATTCAAGAGTTCTACGCAATTGTAAAAGATGCGATTTGTAGTCTGACGAACGAACGGAATCATTGCTTGACATCGTGTTGATGCTCTTCAACACGAAGGTCAATTTTTCCTACTCCGAGGACGATATGATCAAAGAATAGTGAAGAGCAAGAAGCAAAACCAGTTTTCTAATCTTTCGCGAAATAGCACCTCGGCGGTTTCCTCGTCATCAAAGGTGTTGATAAATGGTGGAACTTCGGTTTCACCACCACCGACATCATCGAAAAATATTGGCCATAGATATAAGAAGAATGGATACGAAATGGGCCGAGAGAAAAGAAGCAATTTTCGACCTCTGGTCGCAATGTGTTCGTGTAAAACAACAACAAATTTCATGCAGAAAAGTTGATGTGTTTGGAAATCTGTGTCCATCTATTAGTTTCCCCGTTATCCCAACCACCCCGTAGAATGTTTACATAGAGAGTCTACAGCGCTGAGGGGTGGTGCCTGCGGCATTGAGGGGAAAGCTGTTTTACAGAGAGTAAAATTGCATGTGTAGTAAAATTGCTTCATTCACGTACGGGTTCATGCATTGTGATTGCGTGTCCATTCTTTATATGTCTATGATATTGGCACACCGGGTTCTTCGACATTTAACCCGGTGTGCCAATATGAGAATTTGGAGAATCGAGAAACAGGATTCGGTGCGCTTTGGCTTATCTGAAGTAAAATGTCTAACGGCTGCGTTAGATCCGAAGTCCAGTAAGTTCAGCCAAGGAGTTTAGCTGCTTAGTTAGTCCGAAGCTAAGTTCTACGTGTGGTCGAATAATGTCAAACATTTGATTTCGAAATCTGAGATTAGAAAGAGCAGCACAAATATGGTACCAGAGATATCAGGGACATGTATCGACGTGTACCACTTTAGTTGAATTAATCAATACTTTGAATCAGCACGTTGTCTCATACTTGCATGATCAGCTTTGGTCGGACCTGACTGGGTAAAACACTAATAGTTGCGTGTGCCTTGGATATCGAGACGGCTTTCGATACCTTTTGGCACAAAAGTTGTCTTTCAAACTATATAAGCTTAGGTTTCCGGAAAACGTAATAAAGCTTTCTTAGAAACACAATTGTATGTGAGCCTCGATGGAGCAAATTCTCTTTAAGAACCGGTGACATCAGGGGTGCCACAAGGTTCTGTTACTGGACTTATTTTGTATACTATATTAACCGCTGACCTCCCTATTCCAGCGGGTTATCCTCTAGTTAAATTCATACAATATGCACATGACACGCTCTTATACGCTTCGAGCCAATGCCCGCTCAGAGCTGCGCAGGATCTAAAAGATTACTTGGTCAGCTTTAGATTTTTTTTGAAGAATGGAGTATCAAACTAAATAGTGACAAAACAAAACTGTATGTGCTCAGCAGCCCTTCCAGTTCTGCATTACGTTATCTTTGAGTAGAATTGCATGAATTGCTGAAATGTAATCCATATGTCCAACATAGAATCAAAGTAGCCAAATCCGCGTTCAATTCACCTTAAAATAAGCATGATGATGAATTTCACCTAAAAGATGAGCCTGATGATAAAGACTAAAACCATTTGCTATAAAAAAAAACTCATTCGGCCAAACCGCATATATGTATCTCCATCCTGAATTACGTGTTATATATCTGCCATGGAAGAAGCGAAGATATTCGAACAGATAATTCTGCGCTTCTGCACTGGCAGGTTCTACAGCCCGGTAACTAACAAGAGGCCGAAGAACTCTCTCCTATATCAGGAGGCAGGACTTGAACCGCTCAGAGACCGGGTTGTAAAATTGACAAGATTTGACCGAATCGGACTGATTCGGTAAATCGGACGCATGAATGGCTGTAATGGGCCATTTATGCATCTGGCGAATATAGTAGGACAACTGCTCAGTTATATTGGCTTCCCGATGAATCGGAGATGATAGAGTAAGACCTGGGTTAAGTTTAGATCTAATTAGGCTAATCTATTTTTAGTTACTTATTAGCTAGATTTAGTTTAGTAAGTCAAGTTAGTTTTTAAGTGATAGACAAGACAACTCCAAGTAAATGTACTAGCTTAATATGTTTTTCAGTGCGGCAAACACCCGATGAAGGTATAAATTGAGCACATGGTTGATTATCTTACTGGAAACTAAAAAATGAAGTTTGAAAGCCATACGCTGTCTGAAAAGTTACTTATAAGCAATAATTATTCACAGTCGTAAATAACATATTATTCAATTTAACTGTACACATGTTAGTATATGAAGTTTGTTATGACAAAAAAAATATTTTTACTAGTATTTCTCCATACAATACAATGATCTATTTGATCATGCCGTATTTATTTTGATGGGTCTGGGGCACACTTTCGTTTTAATGAAATGCTGCAAACACTAGAAGATGGTGATGGCAAGGGCAATGATGTAGATCTTGGAGTAGTCATATCTGAAGGTCGACCTTTTGAACGAAGAGCATATTAATGACTATGCTATATCCATTTGAAAATAGATGGGCAGCAACGCTTTTGAATCAAGTTGGACGACTTTTAAGTCTTTACGATACACTTTATCAACTTTTGATTAATTCTGCAAAGTTTCATACGCATATCACATATTCCAACTACTCCGTATGTTGATTATAGTCGTTTATTATTGCTGGTTGAGAAGTATTTATGAATTTCTTTTTCTTGATGCATTAGCGTTAACAGGCTTGACAAAAATATGGATTTACAGCAGCTGCACACTTTTATTATCAAACCAGCGAAGCGTATATATTTTATGTACAGCTTATAAACGCATTTGAGATCGCATTTAACCATTCTCCTTTGCCGAAAGGTTCCAGTTGCGAATATTTCCATTTCTTTCAAAGCTACCATGAGGCTTATAGAGGTAAAGCAATTTTCAAAATATAATTTAAAATTTTGACGTTGGCGCATGGTTGAAGTCAAAAACAAAACTATATCAAATGAAATACCAGGTCCGTATAATGGACATATTCGATCACCAACGTATAATGGAAAATCGTCTATTATTCCTGAGGTTCTAGCTCTGGCGAACATTTTCATACCCCACTAAGAAGGGTTTGCTGGGTTGGACATTCAAAACTTATTTTGTTGTTCTATACAGTTCAATTCTCATTAAATTCTTCTATGCTACTTTTCATCTAGAATATAACGACTGTGCTAATATTAGTTTACTAACTTAAGATTGTCCAACAATAGAGGCAGAGTTGATGATTGTCATGGATAATAAAAATAACAGTCGATTTAAGGGCATCTCCTTCGGAAAAGTTCCCTCCCTTATAATTAATCCAAATATCTTGAAATATGTTTGTCCAATAACTGCAATATTTTGCCGCTTGAGCACTTAGTGGTTTCTTTTATGTTTTCACATACAGATCAATACAATCATCTTTGGGAACCTTCGACCCAAAATAAAATTTCATTTCTGCCGAAACCAGTAAAATATACCCACATTAATATTTAATTCATGAATTGTTTAGTCAATTTTTTTGAATGGATAAATCCCCCTTCAACACGAATCTGTATTATGCTACTGTGTATTTTACTTTCAACTTTATCAGTTTTTAAACAAGTTAATTTGAATATTTTAATTTTAAGTGGTGCTTTTGCTATTTGATTTATTTTTTATTGTATATTATTTTTAATCCTAAAGTCAATTCATCTATTTATTTTTTGACGGGTTACACCTTTTATAAGCCACAAAATTTCAAATCTAATAATTGCGTTGTTTCACAAGGATTCCGCTTGATGAAATCAAACGATTTCGCGGAAATATTTTTATTTATCGATTTCACTTTTGAAAGGAGATTATCGTATTAAACCTGGTGTTGTTATCAAACAAAATTTATTTAATTATTATACGTCTCTCTTGTTTGTCTCATAAATTTCAATATTTGAAAAATAAATTAGTAGATTTCACAATCAACAACACTAAGTATTCGTTACTCATTATTATTTGCAAAAATATATATTTACAACTGTAAATTTTGCTATTGATTTTTTCTTATAAATAATAATTTATTAAATACACTAAATCCACAGTAAACACACTTAAAACAAGAACAATACTCTTTTCAATTAAAACTACCGTCAATTTTGCTATAAAAACAAAAAATGCGCACGAATTAACTAGCATACGATGTTACAGTTTTTGGAATATCTACACTTAAATTTGCTATCACATAAGCAGTTGCTGCAAACATTGCCGCACATTTATCTAAACTTGTTGAATTCACAACTAACATAGTATCACCTTCAGTATGATGGAACCTGAAAGAAGATGAGAAAATCCAAATTAATTTAAACATTCACTCACTTTGAATAACAACATTAAGGAAGTGTTGTGTTAGTTTGTCGCAACTTACCAAAAATATCGATCATTTTTATTAATTAATGATGCTGACGGAAAGCCACGATTTGTCCATAGTGATATGTCTGGGCCACCATCGACAGGTTTACGGAATTCAGTTGCATTCAACGGTGTCATTAAGCTACAATTGAAATATAGAGAATTTCATTGATAATATTTTTCCAAATTAGCAAAATTACAATGGCATAATTTTAATCCAGAAATGGATATAAAAAAATCCAAATAGACTCTCACCTTAATATTTCTCGAAAAATACATTCAGCATCTCCAGATCCACTGAAATCCATTCCCAATGGATCAAACGTTCCAATATCAGATTCAATGAAGAAATTGAATTCTTCTTTTTCCTGTGCAGCATGATTTCTTTGATAAGCTTCAGCTCCCAAATAGCCAAATTCTTCGCCAGTCCATAGAATCGTTCGGATCGTACGTTTCGGACGTAGACCCATTGCTTTCAGATATTGAACAGCTTTCCATGAAATAAATGCACCACCGCCATCATCCATAGCTCCTACACCGACATCCCAACTGTCTAAATGCCCTGAGACTACAACGACCGATCTGAAATCCGATGGAATTTTTTTGTTGAGACATATTTGTAATAACTGTATTGAGAAAAATAATTTTATAGGATGCTAGTCAAAATTGGATGGTTTTTAATTGAATGGCTTGAGTGAAAAAGATGTTATTTAATAATCTAACTAATACATTATAATTATAAATAATATCAATTAGTATGCCTAGGTATGTCAAAAACATCATCACAAGGTTGTATTTATGGTCGAATTAGCTTGCAATGGCTCTGAGCGATATTTTGTAAATATTGCATCAATACTTTTCTATATTGGAAGCCTTACATTAGCTCTACTTCAAAAAGCTCTAACTAATTCAAATTCCGTAAAGTCTACCTAGAATCAAAAAATATTTTATTTATACATTTTTATGACTTCATTTAGCATTTTTCTATCATAATGTATTTTATTTTTTATCATTTAAAAAGTAGAAGTTGCTTCACTACGAATCAATTTGTGTATCATTAATTCTAACCAGTAGAAGACTTAATTGCATAAGAATATAAAGATCATATTTACTTAGAGTGTTAAACGACCAGTTTAGAATAAAAACAGGCATCATGCAAAATGTCGACAGAAACAAAACCTCTTGTGGATTAATATTTTGAGTAACTAGCAAAAAGACTAGTTTCACTCTGTATTATATTCTCCGAAAAATTCGACATTATAACTGTAATGGATAAATATTTGCAGAATAGATCTAAGTCGCAGTCATCACGTAATGTAAAAATTGATCTAGCCTGGTGATAAACAACTCAAAAACACAAGTATTAATCACTCTTTTTCTCCACCAAAGGAATTTTATAGCACTAAAAAGAAGTTGCAGGTGTAGCATTCTCATTGATTATTTCAATAATTAAATTTTAATATTTTTTTTTTTGGTTACTTAAAATAAAGAGGCAAAGAAAAGTTATTGATTTTAGATGCTTTGGAAAAAGCGAACGAAAGGACAGAATCTGAGGATCACTGAATCCTCCAACTTCTCAGTATCATAAAATTTTCATTTCATTTGAAGTTTCGCTCATGATTTTAACCGTTACCGATTAAAGCTTGCTGTAATTATTTCTTGCCTAAAAGAAGGGACACTAAAACTTTAGGCATTTGTAGCTGTTATCTCACTACTATCGTCTCACTACTATGGTCTCGACAGCTTCCCAACTGGCAGGGCATCTCAACTTAACCAAAATGCAACCAACATCCTTGTCAAAAATGTGACGGGCGGCCATCCTCTTAAATACTTGAAACCACTACAAATGGTGCTTGATGTGGGATCCTTAATTTGTTTCGGGTGATCACTTTCAAAAAGAAAAATAAATTTATTTATTGATGGCTCCCACAGCTTGACATTGTGCTTCCTTGAATCAGCTCCCTTGCTATTCTTATTTCCGCCATTCAATATAGCAGTTGAGTCTTACCAAAACATGCCATACATTAGTTCTATCTTTCCTAATCGCATTATCCTTTCCCAATCCCACTATTCTGTAAGAATACCACTGTTAGTAGCTTCCTTTGTACTGTCCCCTGAGCTTTTTGACTCTGGGTGCAACCTGGAAAAAAACTTTTATTTACTCGGTTCGGTGGCTTCCCTGTATTCTCAGTTCAAATCACCCAAAGGGCTCCTGACCCTTTTTTTGTGGAACCTACATCAACATTTTGACTTGCTCTTTACTTCGAACTTGGTAGTTTTCAGGGTTTGACTCAAACTGTTTTTGGATTACGTAGAGTTTGTCTAATGTTACCACAACGTCTCTGCAGTATGGTCAGCCTTAGAGGAATTGTCGAGTCCGTAAAAAGACCAAACTTTGCTGTTGGAATCCCTAGTCTCCAATTGAAAGCAGATCTGTGCGGGAGAAGAAGAACTCGGAAATTTTCAACAGCATTTGAAGTCACTCCATCGTAAACCTATTCATGGAACGTTTTGCTCCCTTTGTCTTTCCTCAACCACCGATCAAGCAGGAGCTTCCATCGTAGGACGTGGGCACTCTTCTATTTGTGTCAGCATATCGGCATTCTCGGCCTTACATACCTTTGAGAAACATATCTCTATCGGGATCCGGATAGAATAGTAGCATTGAAAATAACAACTCTTGTTCCAGTGATCTGACTGAGTCGGTTAATTTGCCCTAATCTGATCTTGATAGAGGTGCAAAAAAACCGTCTATTTTAGAATATTACACAGTGTGAGATAATAGGCGGGAGATAATCAAATATCACTTCTTTAGCACTCATAATACGTTTACAGAGCACAATTATGACAATATGACAGGCAAAATTTCATTGTTCATCTGTTTTACTCCTGGCAATGATTTATACATGATTTATAAATCATAATTAGTCAAAATTAACTATTAAATGCTCAGAATAAATGAAAGCTTTTAATTGGTTACTCTCTGAAAATTCAAATTTTAATAAAGCATCAGCTTCGCGCTTAAAAAGTCTTCAAGCAATAATGATGCTCAGACAGAAAACCGTATAAGATCGTTAAATTATTTTCTATAATAAATTTAATTAGGGCACTAAACAGTGTCTACCTCAGTCCGTTATCAGACTTGAAAAATAACCATAAGTTACGTTTTCACCTACATTCTACTAATCAGTTTGGTTGTGCAACAAGCAACCACTAATCGATGCTATTTAAAAGTAATTAAGATATTTAGTAATTTATTCAAAGCACTTATCTCCTGAATATAGTAATATACTCAAACTAATGTGCTATAATCTGAATTGCTTATATAGATATGTAAAAGTTTATGCAAATTAGCGCATTATTATTTTTCTTAAACTTATCTAAAGCTGATATATATTTTTTTTATTTTTAAAACACAGCTCTTATATTTCTTTAAAACATGAATAAACATTAGAAGAAAATTAAAAACATTTGAACGACATAAAAGAAAAAAATAACCCATAAAAGCTATTCAGTTTGATTATTTAACTCTTTCTATAATTTGTAATAAGTTGGCGGAAACTGATTTTTAATGGTTTCAAATTTATTTATTTTTAATGGTTTCAATGTTCGAATTTGGCACAGCTGTACTCGTAGATTTCAGGAAATGTTGTTTTTTAATAGCCGTATTTTCTTATCATTGGAATTTGGCCTTCATGCTAAATTTCATTTGTATCAATTCAACTGAAACATTTCTATCTTGATTTGACATAAATCTTACTACTTCCATGTTAACATTATTTAAAAATAATTTTCATCGTTAAAATAATTCAGTTGTGTCGACGTTATTAAATACTTTACTTCGTTATTAAATTTTAGTAAAACAACGCGTAAATTTCACTTATCTGAGTAAACTTATGTTGGTGGTTTAGTGTTAGGGTTAGAAATTGTATATGTTTGATTCTATTCCATCATGATATATGCATGTTATTGGATTTTAAATTCAAATTAGTTTGTATTTCCCTACGTTTAGTTTGAAAATGCATAATTCAAAAAAATCTATGATAGTAAAAAAGGGATCATGAAATTTGATGAGTATTATTTTATTTTTTGGAAAACTTGACGTACAGATAAATGTAAATGGTACTCACTTATTAGGATTTGATGTTCCTTTCAATTCGCCAATTGTATTTCTAGATATAACTGGTGGTAGATTACGATCATCCATTTCCAGGCGAATTGTTATTTTTTCACCTAAAATATTAATTCAAATTAGAAATAATCGAAAATAACATGCGGAAAAAATCAATTTTTTCAAAGCAATTTTTTCTCTTTAGTAGCTATAATAATATATTCATCTTTTTTGACGATAATCTGTAATCAGTGTTTATCAATATCACATATTGGCCGGATTCCGATAGATATTGAGGAAAAGAGCACATTACTCTCGGAATATCAATATCCCGGAAAACAATTGAAATATCCATCATATAAACTTAAAAATGGCATTTGAATTACTCTGAATTAAATTAATCTGATTTAATTTTTTGTAAGGTTTGTTGAAAAATATTTGTATTTAGGGATAAGTCAATCAATTAGAAAATCGCAATTGATCTGAATATCAAAAGTGTGGGAGATATTAAAATTAGTGAGACATTGATGGACAGCCTGGAAAAATAACTCGATGAAGAAAGCCCGTTTTGCAAGCTATAAATGATGTATGATGAAACATCCTGACGATCGTTGAAAAAGATGTTTCAGGATAAACTTTGAAGAAGCTAATCAAACCGCCTAAATGCATCAAATTTTCAATGGAACTCGAAAGCAAAAAAAGAATGATTTTATTGAGTTGTTTATATACCGAAAACGAAAACCTCTCCTCGGTGGCCAGATATAAAGATAAGCAAAGAGAAATAGATTTGGCGATAAAATAACTTGGAATTCTTTAAAAAAAGAGGGAAAATGCAGCAAGATCAGTTAACTACGCTGCTTACGCAAAAATACTAGGAAAGAGCTACAAGAGTTGCAATAATTTGTCAATTTTTAAAAACGTTAGGCAAGTTTTTGGTTACTTAGAACAAATTAGATTTTCCGCTAATTTAGGCTCAGGCGAAAAGATAAGAGCGATATTTAGTACTGGATTTCACACCGAGAAAGCGAAAAATATACTTGAACAAACAAAGGGCTTCTAGTTGGTGTTAGGTTGACTGAATTCAAGCGTAAGAAACGAACCTCGGAAAGGAAAAGAAACACTATTTAAGTGCAAAAAAGTCTTGGAGGAACAGTAGGAAAAGCAGCTGCTGTACCATGAAGGAAGTACAGCAGCTGCGAAAACTAGATGCTTACGGAAGCATAAAAATTTGGGAACCCCGGTGAACAGACCGCTAAACACTGGCCAGGGCAAGCAACTATGTATCGCGATTGTTGACGATGATTTGAACTTTGTAATTTATTAATAGCATTTAAACTAGAAGTAGTTAAAACGTAAATAATTTTTTTTAGATATATATAAGTAATAAATTATTTATATTTAGGAAAAAAGGCTTTAGTCAAATTCAGAATGTAAAGACGTGATTTATTGCTCTTTACTGCAACTCGTGGTTTTGACTTTGCGTCATAACAAAAATAAAAGTTTTTATTACACCAATGCAAAATGGAGGATAGTCAATCACAATTTACGTAATTGCGTGCTGTTTCAATTTTGATCAGGTGCTAATGAACCGATTGTATGGGGCGCACTGAAAATTCAATAAGTGCCAGCGTTGGTTTAGGAGATTTTCCAAAGGTAATGTTGGCCTGTTCAATAGTGATTCAAGAGAGTGTCCTGGTTAAAACAATCTCAAACTGAATTTTGATGAAAAAGTAAACACTTTTCAGGCTTCTTCGTCAACAGTACAGAAACACCAGTATGAAATCGGGAAGATTCACCGACAGGATATATGGATCCCACATCAATTGTAAGAGATGAATAAAGAACAACGGTGTACAAGTTGCACCTCTCTATTGTGTTGACAATGAAGTGATCCGTTTTCAACAAAAGCTGTTGCTGATTATGAGATGTCGGTCTTTTGTAACAATGGCTTTCTCCAAATTCACTGGCCGTACCCTCTCCTAAAACATCGCTCAGTTTAAAGAAGGTGAGACTGCGGTGGCATAATTCTTTTTGAGCTGCTTAAATAAGGAGTAACGATTACAGCTGAATTGTATTGCCAATAGATAGATTACATAGAAAATTGTTGACAGAACTGCCAGCTCTGATCAACAGAAGAGGAGTTATATTGCAACATGATAATCCCAGGCCCCATGTCGCAAGATTAACTGAAGAAAAAATTAGGCAGCTCTTTTGGGAAGTTTTATCACATCGCTCCCATTCTTCAGACAGTGCACAATCCGATTTCATTTATTTCGACCCATGGGACATTCTCTAAGGAATAAAAGTTTTATAAATGTCTATGATGTACGAGCTCACTTAGAATCATATTTTCCACTAAAGCCAACTAAATTTTATAAACGAGGAACTGAGACTATGTTAGTAATATGGCAAAATCTCCTAGATAACGTTGAAGATTATATTATAGACTATTATACAATAAAACATAAAATGAAATCAATTCGTTTGTTCGGTTGTCACTGAAATAATTGATTACTTTTGGGTACCTCTAATGTAAATAAGATCTGAAGGTCACATTAGAGTTTAGATTAATAGACACTGAAGAACAAAGCAGATTACCCTCGAAATAACGATATTTGCTAAGAAGTTGAAATGTAACTAGCTTCTAAATGAAAAGTTGTTTCTTAAATAAAAAATCTGGTTGTGAATTCAGGAAATATTGATAAGGCATTGATAGGTAAATTTGAACGCGAAACTTAAGTTAAGGTAGCCATTGATAAATATTTGAACAAGATATATATTTGTAAATATTGTTACAACTTGTCCTCTCACAACAAAACCTACTTAGTTTTATTCACATTCATCATTTCAGTATTTATGAACTATTTCAAAACAAAAATATCCTCCAAAAATGTACCATTCACACATTTCATGAAATAATTTTATTTCACTTACCTCTTCGATAAAATCTCAACAATAGCAGAGCATCTTCAACAGTAATACTGGCTGATGGAATTTTTTTCGCATCGTCATCATACTCCACTACCCCCGTATGTGGTGATGCAATCGAAAATGGAGCTGCTGAACGGATCAGTGCTGCAATAGCACCTTTTCGTGCAGCTGCACTTGCACCTTTTTCACGATATTGAACCGCTTTTCCGTAACCCATCCATGGTGGAACAAATATTACAATTTTTCCTCGGACCTGAAGTCATTTTAAAATGATTACAATTGATTTTATTATATTTTTTAATATTTCATTTTTTTTATTTTATTCATGTACTTATTCATTTTTAATGCGGTTTGAGTAAGGATTGGAGACTTACTATTTGATCTGGAATCATATTTAATTCATCAAAACTTTCAACTGCAATAGCTTCGGCTATAATTCCTCCCCTTGGTGTTCCAATTGTAAAGCCAAGTCCCAGAATCGGGATATCTTTTCGACGTGGTGTAATCAAAGCTGCGTGTTCGTAGCCTCTGGAAAGTTATGAAAATAAAATGGAAATGAAATAAATGCTTCAATTATATATTAGATGATGTCAAAAGATAAATATATTAGAAGATATAAATATTTTCGTTCCATTCTAGACAAAAAAAAGATAAAAGAAACTAATTTATTAATTAGCTCTAGGAGAATATCTTGAGATTTGACAACAAAATTGAAGAAAAAAAACGTCCTTATTTACCAACCCTTCTAGTTATATTAGTTATGTATAAATTATTTGAAGTAAGAAAATATAAAAGATGGAAAAAAATAAATTTATAAACCTGATTTATGGCAGAGTAATAGTATAGAAACAAAAAAAATCGCTATATTTTTTAATCGGATTAAATGAATGAATATTAAATAAAATAGAACAATGGACTCACTTTAATGCTTCCCGGGAAAATATTACGATTACGAAATAATTTTGTTGCTTTTTTTTCTTAAAGGTCCGATTTTGCTATGGATTGATTTTGAAAATTATGTTGGATACCAACCACTTTTAGCAAAATATTAATAAAAAATCAAAAGCTTCCTTCTTACCTAACCCAATTTGGTACCATCGCATCTTCTGTGTGAACATTTTCCAATCCAGTCCTTTCGAACTCTTTCACCATGTAATCGATAGAATCTTCTAAAACCTTGGATCCAGCCAGTCGATGCCCGAATTTATCCGTCATTTTTTCCAAACTAAATCAAAAAATACACTATAATTTTTCCACCACTAATAAATCGATATCTTCATTCACCTATCATACGTATCACCCGAAAATCGCCCGTTAACAATTTCATTCACGATTGCATTAACCGTTGCCTGATATCCTTTAATTTCTCGCTGCAATGCATTGGGTAATTGACACTCACCGCGATAATAATATTTTTCGATACGATTATCAATCACGGAGCTCCAGGACATATCCACCATCACTAGGGCAAATATCAGTAGCACTCTCAACAGATTTCGTTGCGACATTTTTAACACTGTTTTCGTATTTGGAAAATCTGGAAACATAAAATTTTTCGAGACCCGAGTTAGATTCACTAGTAGACTTTGATGTGACTTGTTTAACCGTTAACTATCGACTAACTTTCAGTTCCTTCTGAATTCAAGTAATATAGGCATAAGTCGATTCAGACCAGTGGGCTTGGCTGGGTGGCATGTTATCAGTAATTAGAATCTTTCGAATTTCAAATAAAATACAGTTCCGATTATGAATGGTATGAAATGGAATGGAGTGGAGGAATCTCCAACAGAATATCAGAGATGTCGGGCATAGTTCAGACAGCTGAGATTTTTTTTGTGGTGAAGAGATTGAAATGCGCCACGAAAAATAGATCGTAAAATTATCAGAATTTTGCATCAGCCTGAGGAACATGTGGAATGAAGTTGATAGTGTGATAATGGGAATCGTGCTGTGGAAGAGCTTTCACCGATTTAGAGGTAGATTACCATGTCATGTTGATAGGAGTCATGAAGGTTATGTTGAGAATTTTTTCCGGTCCGTCCATACGAATGCTCTGAGATATGAACGATGAAATATGTACACAATATGAAGAAAAATGTTCAGTGATTGTGGAGGAATGAAATGATTCGAAGCTGCTACTCATCGCTGATAACTGTTGGATCTATTTGACCTTGCCAGGTGCTAATCGCACTGACGTAGCGAGAGGAGGTGATTAAAAAAGTATATTTAGCAATTATCAACGATTTCGTCATTTTTTTGCTGCCCTTGTTTTTCGTCATTAATAATCATTATCAATATTATATTTAATTGTCAAAGAATACTTTTTACTAAGACTGATAATCAGAGAAAATTGCGATCAATGAGCTAGAAAAAATTATATACATCACACATTGTTATCATTTCACTGCTGGCTTTCAATCGTTAGAATGTCATTTATTTCCATTTGGAGCATTTGATTAGTTCGTGGCAAAATATATATTTTTTCTCGAGGAACTAGATAATTTTAAGATGTTTAAATATTTAGAAAACATGTTGATTATGTGGCGATATCGAACATAAATATTTTGGAGTAAAAATATAGGTTGCGAATATATTTAAATCACGAAACAAGGAATTGAACTTGAGAAACGTGCTGATATGATTTCAGTTTAACGTGTTATATACATGTATGCTTTGATTAGTTAATTAATTAAATAAAAACTCTTTTCGCAGGCTAAAAATAGAAATTTATGGCGAAAATGTCAAAAGCAGATTCAATTCAGCAGTCAGAAAAATAAGATGCCATGGAGTAGTAATAAAAATATAAAAGCTATACGGTAGTGATAGGAAAAAGGCGATAAAGCAAGAGCTATATTCAGAGTAATTGAGTTCCTTGAGCACCAATATTTTGGAAAGCAAATATCTTGTTGCAGTTGAAGACGATCATTTGGAGATTCAATTGGGCTAAGAGTCGGTTTACACGGGCGGTTTTTTGATGGACCCAGCACGAGCTTTTAGGAAAGGGAAGTGAAGGATGGAACGGAACAGCGAGCACGAATGGTCTAATCGATCATCGAGCACGGCAGCCATTTTTCTTGGTTCTTCTTCTTGAAAAAAGTCTGGGGCTCAGACATTTTTTGTTGGAAAATGTGATTTAGTCTGCTTTGAGACGTTCAGTAGAGCGCATCGATAAAGCTTGATCAAAATTGAAAGTGAAAATGTCGGACAAGTTTATGTGGAGCCAGGAATTAATAACTACGTTATTATTGGAGTACGAGTGCAAAGAAAGTTTATATAATTCTAAGCACAGACTATATAAACAGGAATATGCGGAAAAAAGTTTAGAGGACATTTACCTCAAACTGAAAAGTTTATATGGGACAATTAGTTTGTATGCAATCCGGAGCAAAATTCAAGTACGAAGAAGCCAATTTGCGAAGAAATTACGGCTGGTAGCAGCTTCCAAAAAAAGTGAATGTGGTCTGGAAGAGATTTGTCAGCCAAAACTGTGGTGTTTTGATCGGCTGAAATTTGTTAAAGCATCAGTGTCCAATTCAAACAAAGTAATTGTTTTTAATGAATTATAGCATAGATCAATTGCAGAATTCAATTTCTTCCACGCCTTAGGTAACAAAGTTGTTCTATTAATATATTAATTTAGTGTTCCTTTTTCTTGCCAATCTAATTTTCCCTCAATTACAAAATATTCCGCAAACTGTTGCCTTATTACTACAACCATCCGTCGGTCCCGCATTGAAGCGATTTTTCCTTTTTTTGTCTTGATTTATTGTTTTTTCCGTATCTGTAACATAGTTATTCTGATTATGATGCATTAAAAAAACTGTGTGCTAGCACAGTAAAACACCGATCGTCTAAACTTGCAGCAATCACCATCGTCCAGCAAACTTTGTGCTGGCAAAGCACAACACTGTTCGTCTAAACCGGCTCATAGCCATTAAACAGTTTTACCGATTGTGTTTTTTTGTGTTTTTGTGGCTATGTGTTTGTTTTTGAAGGTGTTTTTATTTGTTTATCTTCAGTGTGTTCTCTTTGCGTATATTTTTTTAACGGTTTTGTTAGTTATTTTTCAATTTTTTATCCCTCCTTCCATTAGAAGACGAGCAGGAATCAAAAATTGAAAAATAACTAGCAAAAATGTACAAAAAATACACGAAAAGACAATACACTGAAGATAAACAAATAAACAAACAAAAACAGCCCCAAAAACAAACACGCAACCACAAAAACATAAAAAAAACACAGTCGGTAAAATTATCTAACGGCTATGGGGGCCACGTAGTCGAGTTTTACCATTCAATTGTTCTGAATATTTTGAAATCATCAGCAGCCAGGAAACAGGAATGAATGATAGAAGAAAGGTTGCTGATCAACGCAAGGAATAAAATAAATCCAAAACTTGAGCCCCGGGGAACTTCAGAAACAGGACAAAATGAGGAATACACAGTTGGGACATATGTATGACCAGGAACATAGGATGAAAGTCAAGACAGAAGGAATCCAGATATGCCATAGCTTGCGAGATTTGCCTGTTAATATAAGACAGAGATAGCCAATTACGTGTAGGTTGTGATATTATAGGTAGAATATTTGCTCTTGGTGAGCCCCCGCTACTATTGAGCAAGAGACGAATGGAGGACACCCTATTATAAACAGCTTTTTCGAGAACTTTTGTCATCATCGAATCTACAACCAAACCAGGAGCCGGTCTTGGTCTCCCTCAAATCCACCAGTCCCGATTTTGAGCCGATTTCATCCAATTAGGCTCTCTTCAGCTCCAAGGATCTTAGTCAAACCATTTCTTCAGCGTAAAGAAGGTCTGCACTGGCAAGGCCATGGTCTTATGCAATAGAACATTTAAGGCTTGGGCTGAATTTGTTTCTTCCTAAATATTATTATCGGATACTATTATTGAACCAAACGTAGTTGAAGGATTGCACTACTTCAAATATATTTTCCACTAACTTGTTGGTTTGATCAACGCTAGGCAATCTTTCTACGGATGATGCCACTATATACTTACTTCGTATTTCCTTCATTTATATTTTGATAAGGACAAAGGGTTCTTATGTAGATCTTAAAACTAGATCTTAAAACTAGGTAAATATCATCTGTCAAACTCAATATCTGGCTGGACTTTGTCCCTCTCGTTGACGTGTTTGAGTCTCGGGTTGCGTTCTTCAACTCCCAAGTTGAAGAGTATGCAAGCCGAACCATACCCTTGTGGGAGCCTATCGAAGATATTAAATTATTTGAAAAATAATTCGGCTATTTTTACTTGCCTTGTTACGTTAGTTATGTTCAATCTGCACAATCGTGTCAGTTTATTTGGTAAACCGAATGGCTTTATACAGTTTTACTAAGGCTTTTCTGTTATAGGCGGCCTTTAAGTTTATAAATAGACAATGTAGTGAAATTTTGAATCTCTCGAATTTTTTATCGCCTGCTGAAGGGTGGAAATCCGATCAAATCAAAATGGAATGAAGCCACATTGATATTGACCGCAGATTGTTGCAGCATATGTAGCTATACGTTCTTGCAGGATAGAGAATCGTATCTTATAGGAAGTACAGATCAACGTTATACCTCCTCTTATACCTTTGAACTAACTCTTTAGTTACTGCTCGTTGTGACATCTCCTTTATTTATTTGATCATATTCAACAGATAAAAAATCCAATTACTGAATATAAAAAATATATAAAAAGACAGCATCAAGATGAAAAAGTACAAATAAAAGCTAAAAAGAAAAAAAGCTACATCGTGCTGTTCTTTAAAAAATTTTTTTTCATCTTTATCTGTAACAGAGCACAAAACTGTAAGTCGTTGTGTTGGATAAGTAAACGTAACAACGAGAAATAAAATGTCAGTGCACAGAAATGGCACGCTAAACACAAAAGAGGAACGAGTGTCATGAACTGTTTCAGGGATGGAAACGTCGCAGCTGAGATCAGATTCAACCATCTTAGAAAACAACTTAAAGAGAAGGCATTCACCTAGGAAAAGTCTCCGTGATGCGAAGGAAAGAAGATGTGTCAACAAAGGAAGATCATTGTAAGGACGGAAAGGAAGCTGAAATTGAAGATACGGATGAATTTGCGCTAAACAGATTCCAATGCGTTATTTAAATAGACGCAATGAGGACACCAAACTTGACAGCAATATTCAAGGAGACTACAAACAAGCTAAAGAAAGAGGTGTAAGTAGATGGAAGGATTAACCAAGATTTTGGGAGGTCTAACGATGAAACCTGATAATTTGTGGGCCCTGGAAGCTATGTATAAGATATGTATGCCCATTGTATTCAATTTTCGGATCAAATATTATGCCAAGACCTGTAAAATCATCCACAACATAAAAAGAAGAGCCGAAAATATCCTTAGATCATTTTGTATCACTCAGAACATTTTGAAATCATTGTCAGCATGCAAAAAAACAAGAAGTACGCGCTAAAGAAGGCTGATCATTTCTGAACAATAGAAAGAGAATAGAAGCAAGGATAGACCTTTGTGGAACACCTGAAGAAGCATAAAAGGGAATTGAAGAACAGGAATTGACAGTAACAATACAAGTACCATCAAGGATGTAAAAGGTAAACCAAAATAGGGGGATCCAGCTGTGTTATCATTCTTTAGCTTTTGAAGAACTAGGTTACGATTGACGGAATCGAAGTTTTTGGAAAGTCAATGCATAATACGATAGAGAGCTCAAGTGACTATATGTGCGCAGAGAAAAGTTGATCAAAGTAGATGTGCCTTGTCAAAACCGTGCTTCTCAGGAGCTATAGCAAGTTGGATAAAAGAGTAAATTCTCCTGTAGACCACTGTCTCAAAGGTATTGTTAAAATAATGAGAAAGGGAAATGGGACGATAGGTTGAGATGCATGTAAGATTACCAGCTTCATGTATTGGGAAGATGTTAACAACTTTCCAAAGAGAAGAAAAAGAGCCGGAAGTTCTACTTATAGAAAAAGATGGAAGAAGGGACGCACAGGGGCGATGAAAGTAATTTAACCAAGATATTTAGAACACCATATGAACGACTACTAATATTGACATAGATATCGTTCATCAGAAGTTCGATTTCTAACGAGTTTGTCTGCAACGAATGCAATTCAGAGGAACGCATGGAGGAGCTCTTGGGAAGGAGGAGGTATTGTAGTGAGAGGAAAGAGTACAAGTATTAGACAAAGAACTGACACACATCATGTGGAATACTTGTTGTGTTGGAATAGTTTTAGGGAACGAATGTAGGTTCAATGTAGGTGTGGATCGCCTGTATGACAGTATCTTTTGCCTTAGAGCCTATTTCTTTATACAAAAGTAAGTCAGTAATTCCATCAGTTCTTTTATTGGAAATACGTGCTGTGGCTACAAGAGTGGCTGCAACATAATTGCCAAACCAAGTAGCATCATTCAGGTTTTTAAGATGGTGAGTTGGAGTAAATTGAGGAATGAGGATCTAGAGGAAAATGTACAGTTTCAGAAAAGTATCCTCAATGTCACAAAAAAATCAGCTTTCCAAAAGCTACTGCGTACTGAAGATGGAAATTTGTTCGTCAAAGTGTCGTTGATAGAGATTTGAGCGGTAAGAAGAGGATAATGAAGATGAGGAGGCACATAGGAAATTAACAAAACTTAAGGAAAGAGATGACTTCGGAATATTGGACAAAGCAAAGTCCAGGATTCTATTCCTAGCATTAGAAATTTGTTGAATTGTAAGAAAAACAATGACGTCATTAATGAGAAACTACAAGTCGAGATGACAGCTTAGTAAGCCGTATTTCAGTGAGAGGATAATTAATTATGAAAAGAAACGACAGAAAGGGAAGGAAATTCATGATGGAAACGGGTAACTAAAAAAATATTTTTGGACAAAAAATTGGCATTCCAAACAAAGTTAGAGTAATTAAAGTCAGAACATATTACACCGCAGCCAAAGAGGAAGAATGTCCAGGTAGCTGAAAAGTTCTGCAAAGAATTAGTAATACCAGCTACTACAAATTCTTTGCAGAACAGAAACAGAAGAACTACAACGACCATATATACCGGTGGAATAATGAGAGTTTAAGCAGCAGCTAGTATAAGAACAGTAGAAATTGATTGAACTGTGGAATTTGCCACGAGCAACTAAAAGAATTGGTAAGGGCTAGTATAGCTATTAGTGCAGCAGAAACTAAACGAACTTCTCAGTTACCAAGACTAAAAGCATCACTAGTTAGATTACCACTTCTAGAGCCGTAGGCTCATTTAATTACAAAATCTGTTAAGACTAAAATAATTTTTTGATATTTTTTGATAAAAGAAACTGGAGAGTTGTGAAAACTACTGATACTATTGCAAATTTGGGAGTTGCTCAAACTACAAGAAGTAACTGCTAGAACTGGTGTTATTACTAAAGAAACCGAGTCTGTTGGAGTTGGTCTGTTGTAGTTAGATTTTAAACATTAGAGCGATTGAAACAGTTAAAGCTGCAAAATTGACACACACTGAAAATCACTAGCACCTCAGGCACTTAAATAGGCTTGAGATAGTGGTACTTGATCTTGAGATGGTAACTCGATCAGATACATAGGTACTTGAAACCAGGATACCAGAACGTGTGAATGAATGAATCAAAAAAATTAGTTGAGTAGCATTTTCATTTGAACCTAATGTGTAAAGTTGTGATTGAAACTGCTAGAAGCATAAGAATTGGTTGAACTATTGCATTGTAGGAATAAAAATTATTTTTATACCTGCAAGAGACGCTAAAAATACTCGAACTATTATCGCTGCAAAACCACCAGGAACTCTTCGAACTGCACGAACTGATAAATCAACAAGAACTGCTAGATCTTCAAGAGTTACTGGATACTACTCTACTAATCTTACAGAATTTTCTAAAAATTGAGGAGCTTTAAAAATTCAAATGTCCCAGAAACTAGTAGAATTGGTGGTTGGAACATTTATTTATTTTTTTCAAACAAAAACAACAGCAAATATAAAATGAAATCCCTTTTTGCCACATTTGCTTTCAAATCGTGTGACCAGTCCCCGATCGCTGCCATATTTCCATTCTGTGGCCCTGCAAATTTATCAGATCTCACATGTCTCGAACTATGTAGAAGGGCAGTTCCTCTTCACTAATGCTAGTACTGACGAACCCAGTTAAATGTTTATCAGATTCATTCAATTTCTCAGTCGTAAAAAATCGGATATGCACTTAAAATATGTGCATATGATAAAATTGATTTTGTGACAATAGACTGTCGCTAACGCTGACTGTCTCGATTAACCGCCGTTGGTGACTTCTTCTCTTTTCTGTTCCAGTTCAATGATTGACCAATTAATAGACTTACGTCCGTACGTACAGACACAGTATGTGGTGCAGTACGACCAATAGTCAGTAGTGATTTGTATGAAGCCAGTATGAAGAATATGAAGAACCAACTCGAGTACATAAGTCAGTTTTGAGGCATGTGGCCTGGCCGGTGGGGTTCAAAAACAATAATATCATACATTAGCACAACTAACTCATAGGAACTGACATACGAGTGTGCATGACTGTAGCCAACTCGGACTTATGCATATGGTGGCAGACGATTCGTTAAGTGATTCCATTCCTAACTAGAGTGTGTTTTAAGTTTTAACTGACTTGAACGATATAGAATTTCAGCTGAGTTGACCTTCGAAGCCAATTTAGACCGAGCATACATAAGCCCCGAATGGTGGTATACTCGCGTACTTGAAGGGGTATCAGTGAACATGCAGCCGAAACAACAGTAGCTGCCTACACTGGTGGTAGTTGTAATGGTGGTGGCGATTAATTTTTATCATCACCATATGAGCGTTAGTGATTCTTTGACTTTTTTTATTTGAATTGGTTCGGTTTAATTTTGTTTTGCATATCGCGTTGACGATTCGTGGTATATGCAAGTTAGTTGCTATCAATTAATTTAAATTTAGTGGTTGATGTGAGGAATGCTATTGAGTCTATAAAAGTTATGTTGAATTTCATGAACGCACATGTACTCATATAGCTAAGAGCATTGTTAGGTATATTTTTAAGAAATTGAATTTCAATAATTTTGAAAAAGATATTTTGATATTTTCGTTTTTGTTTTTTGCCATTATACTACTACAGTATCGTCAAGTAAAAATCCTCGCTACAGACTATTTGTAATAAGCATGAAAATATTGATTTTTATAATGATTACAGCAGTACAGAAGCAGTGATGTTAACACTAGACATGAGTCACCCTTAGAATTCTTCCTTACTAGCAATTTAGCTGTAGAGCAAGACGACAACGTTTCAGACAGGTAAGAGACAAGAGGTATTATACCTCGTGTTAGTGTCAAGCAATGCGGAACATATAGTAAAAAAGAGCAATGACCTCACAGGGGCCTCGTCACTTACAAATAACCTCCAAACTAGGAAAATAGATTGTAAAAAGAACCAATTACAGGCAGCCGAAGTGCACGAAAGTTTGAGCCAAAGGCCATGAAAACCTTAAAGGTTTACTTGGAACTCCAGGTAGAACGATGATGACTACATCGGGGACACACTGGAAGTGCTGTTTAAAACACACTTTTTAAGGCGGAAAATCAAACTTTAAATCACCAGAATTAAATGGAATCAGCCCGGCCTTGCTATAAAGGGCACAGGAAAACTTAATAAAATCCTGGTACACAATTTTAGAGTGAGTTGGAAACTCAGCTACAAACCAGATTCGCGGATGTTGTCAACTCCAAAGGTGACAGCAAACTATTAAACTATCAAAATCATACCAACTAATTAGCTTCACATACTTCATATAGGGAACTATAAAACAACTGATCAACCTATACAAAAGGAATTATTTTTTACTAAATCTGCACTACATAAACTTCGATTTGGCTACCAAAAGGACAAATCAACTTTATCAGCTGCGCATTTGTAGGCTGGTACACATAGTAAAAACGACATTGTATAGTATGAAAATCGAACTATGCGCCTTCATAGATATAGAACGAGCCTCTGATAATGCAAGGCATGACTCGTTGCGACTTGCGCTCCAGATATGGGAAACCAGGTTGAGAGGTAGCAAAATGAGCGACAAAAGTACTAAGGTACGGAGGTATATTCGTGGAGCTGGCAGAAGTAGGAGATGCCCGCAGGATGCGGTACTATAGCCCTTTCTTATGGTTTTTACTGGCAGATGAATATCCCAAGACCCTCTACAGCAAATTCTTAACCGCTCTTCGATACGCAAATCACAGCAGGATAATAATAAACTAACCAGAAGTGAATACATTGAAATACAGTGTAAAATGCCTTAAATGAAACAACAAAGTGGTGCAAGGAGGAAGGTATTCATGCATAAACCGCCAGAAAATCAACATTGTACCATTTCCCAGGAAAAAGAAAATCATGATAGGAGCACTAGCAATTAGGGGCACAGAAGTGCGTTTATAGGAAGAGGTTTAATATCTAGGTATCCACCAGAATAGGAACTCACCTGGGGCAGTTGTCTAAATGGTCAGTTATCTAATGGTATTGAAAGCCGCCAAAGCACTTTGAGCGACAGAGCAAAAACTTGAACGCGATTGGGACTACGTCTCTGGTCATAAAAACAAACTATTAGCAGGCTCAATAAGCTTCAAAGGATGGCTTGGAGGAGCAAAGAGCTATATTCCAACAGCAAGTATGGTAAATGCTGAACCAATAAATCTCAAAATTCAGAAGAAACCGGTAAAACAGTCTATAAGCCTACAACAGACCTGCAGATATAAATAAGGAGAGCCAAGTGGTCAGCTTAAAAACCTGGAAAACATCAGACCTGTAATCGAAATGTTGAGCTTCAGCGATCAAATAAAGGCTAGAGCAACTTTCAAGAAAAGGTTCAAGGTCACAAGCTCATCAAGGAAGAAATGGGAAAATGGCCCACCGCCTGTTTGCAACTACAATTATTATTAAAAAAAAAAATATTTTTATACAATTCAAATTGATACAATATCGATTTGAACTTAAGACTGTACATTTTTAAGACATCGCCAAATAAAGGGCCGACTTTCCGAACTCTCGCTTTTTATTTGATGAAAATATGAAGAGAATATTATTAAAAATATTTAAAAAGGAAGAGCGTAGGCTTAGAATGTCAATGAACACGAGAAGACAACGATCCCTTCGCGGGTACATGGTCGAAAGTGATAGTGAGACATGGCGGGTACATGGGTAATAGTGATAGTGAAACGTGGCGTCTAAACCCTGGTATTATGCACTGGACCTATACGGCGATAGCAAGGCCCTACCACTGCCTGGTCTGGTAGCCGGCAGTGGATAAAATTCAGCTATTAGCGGCGCTCTATATTACAGGTGCCTTAACTACGACTCTTTCGTTCGCGTCAAATGTCCTGCATAATCTTCCTTTGCTTGACTTATTTGTTAGAAGCACGGTTGCAAAAGCTGCTGTCACGCTTAAGAAATCGAGGCACTATAAGCCAAGATCATTTGGCGACAGCAGTATTGGGCTGGGGCACGCAAGATTCACGAACTACTTGATTTCCACTCTTTACTTCAAACAAAGATATCAAGCAATCGTAGGGAATGGGCAGGAACGGAATCAGCAAACGGGCACAACAGTCCTTAGCATTTACACCGATGGATCCAAAACAGCTGCAGAAGTAGATGCTGCAGCTTACTTCGCAGACCACGCTACAGAACATATTTTAGGCTTCTTAATCGCTGTAGTATTTTCCAGACAGAGGTCTTTGGGATACGGAAAGCCGCAGAAGTCGTATATGTCAAGAATATTGCAGATGCCAGGATCAACATTGTTACAGACAGTCAAACTGCAATAAAAGCACTATGGTGTCTCACACATATAAATCGAAGTGCTTATTCGATTGCAAGCTAGGCAATAACGAAAGGAATCTTCTAGGATCCCGGTCATAAAGGCATTGGTGGGAATGAGAAAGTGGATACGCTAGCGAAGCATGGGGCCAGTCTACCCGTAGCTGGATCGGTAGACTTCTCAATTCTTATCCAAATAGTCAATTGCTTGATTGATTCCAATATGATGCAGGTTGCGGTTCGCAGATGGCGAGAAACGTAAGGTAACCAAGATCATGTGGTGGTCGCAGCTACTAAATACCAACTTGAATTATTCCGGACTGATTGCGAATGAATGGTCGGTATAATTATTGGACACTGTCTTGTAGCAGCTCACTCTATGAAACTGCGACTCCTAACCAGTGATACCTGTAGGAAGTGCTAGGACCCGGGAGTCTCAGAGACAGCTCAGCATATCCTGTGTCACTATTCGGCACTGGGAAAAACTAGACGGTGAGCTGTGGCTGATGGACCTGACACACGTGATAGAGCAGAGGTTAAAGGATATACTCCAATTCGCAAAAAGTTCTGGGGCTTTTGGTGGACACTTGGACTAAACGTTTGAGTTCCACATCTTCTTATCTGCTATCGCTATGGACCAAAAGATCTATGCGTGAGCTTGTGTCAGCCAGGAAAACCTAACCTAACATAAGATACTCTTAGTCTTGTGGCAGCGACGGGCATTTTAGTGAATTTTCAGGTACCCCTATATTTCTATTTCTACGTATGCGAAATGCAAATTGATAATACTTAAGTGCAAACGATATGGAAATTCGATACTTTGTCTAACTTTTATGTTTGAAAGTTTAAAAATATCTTATCGCAAAAGAACGGTAGCTCTTTAGCAAATTGTCTATTTTTAAGCACCCGAAATTAGTGTTCGCGAGAATGATTCCATATTTTTTTGAATTGAATTGAAAAATATTTTATTTTAAATCAACCGTACATTCTTAGCCTAACTTAAGGGGACATTCGCCTTTGAAATTTTCAAAAAATCGAATTTGAGATTTTTACATATTTCGATTCTATATACTTTCAAAAGTTGCCTCCTAAAATTTCATCAAGAGATTCATAATAGAAAAAAAGCTACATCTAAAGCATAGTACTGAGTTCGACCTCACGTGAAATTTTCATACAAAATTTCACGTGAAATCTGTTTCGGCGAAAATTTAGCTTGAAAATAAGCAAGTTTGGTACTGTGTTCTTAGCATGAAAAGTTGCTTTGAAGTTGCTTTCGCTTCGAAAACATAGATGGCACTAAAACATGTTGTCAATCATTTCACGCCAATCTAGTTTGTGCAGTTCATTCTTTCGAGCTAAAAAGTGACATTAAGTGTTTGAATTTGAAAATTGAGCAGTGCAAATGACTTTCCAATAAGAAAGTCGATCGAAAATTGAAATTCTTGACATTTTATCCGTCAAGAATGAGCAGTGTCTCTGCTTTTCTCTGATGTCAAAATTTTCGCTCGAAAGAATGGCCAGATAATGGGGAAATGTCAAAATTTAGTTTCACGGTTAACTCAGTACCAGCCTTATGGTAAAAAAAAGTTTTCGACCTTTTATTCAATAAAATTATGGTGATAAAAACTTTAAACGCGTTTTTCTCGAAACTACCTTTTTCAAACTGGTAGGACATTGTTCTCCGAATCTACTCGACCGATTTTAAAAAACCAAAAAGCATTCGATTACTCATTGAAAATAGTAAACAATAAGCCTCTAAAAGTTTAAAAAATACTCCCGCCTTATTTTTACGGGGATGACTTACCCCAAAAAAATGCCGTTTTTTCGCATTTTTCAGAAATATACACACAAAAACTTCAAAATATGAAAAAGTATGAGTTTTAGACGCTTATTGTATAGTTTTGAGTCTCAAGAATAGAATCCATTTTGAATTTTTCACAATATGTCCTACCGTTTGAAAAGTAACTTTTGGATGACGCCCTCTACAGCAGCCAAGGGAAACTAAAAATGAACTATTCTTTAGAGACTGTTTAACAATGTCCAAAAGAATTTTTGTCAATAAATATAATAGTTTTTTCATAACATTTTTAAAAAGAGTTTTTTTTTCAATTTCAAAGGCGAATGTCCCCTTAAAGTTTAATTAACAAGAAAACTTACAATCTAGCCCCTATACTATTTTAGCCTGCTGGCTCTGGTTGGTTTTTTTTTCTTTTTTCTCGGCACAATTTTTATTTCCTTACACTCTAATGGTATTACCCAGCCTGTACACCAGCTGGGATTGCCCTTGCAATGCTTTTTTTTAAAACTACCTTACGCTAAAAGTACGATCTAACTTATACCTAATTATAACTAAGTTAGCCTAATTAGACCTAAATCTTAACCCAGGTCTTAAGTCTAACCCAAAATGTGTAGGTGAACAGCGCATCCGTGAGCCGCCGCTGCACTGCTATCTTCGCGGGGCTCATAAATGGCTCATTAGAACCACCTGTACGCCCTAGTGACTGAATCAGTTCGTTCTCATGTCCGTCTGTTTGTCTGTAGAATCGTGTCGTCAATTCCACAACACGGTCCCTAAGTGGGTTCAATCCTGACTCCTGATATAGGAGAAGGTTCTTCGGCCACTTTTTAGTTACCGGGTTGTAGAACCTGCCAGTGCAGAAGCGGAGGTTTCTTCTTTCGAACATCTTCGCTTCGGCCATGACAGTCTATGAGCAGGTAATCCAGGATGGGGATGCATAAGTCAGGATGGGTCGGATGAGGGTCTGATAGCAAATGGATTTAGCTTTGGTGGTCATGCCCATTTTTTTGGCGAAAAGAGGTCGGATGCGTTGAAATGCGGATTTGGCAGCTTTGATTTTTCGCCGCACAAAGGGATTAAACTTTAAAAATTCCTGGAAATCGATTCCGAGGTACTTTACAGATGAGCTAGGAGTAATCTTAGATGATCCGAACGAGACACCAAGTTTTTTGGCCTTGTTGCGGATAGTTTGGGATCCCCGATACTTGGAATAATTGTGAAATACACATAGCTGAGTCTTACTGCTGTTTGGGTTGATGCCCCATTCGTCAAATTAAAGACTTAGTTCTACCGAGTAGTACTCCAGGCTCTTCGCTGCTTTGAGCGGGTCTTGGCTCGACGCGAATAAGAGCGTGTCATCGGCATATTGGAGGATTTGAACTTGGGGTTAGCCCACTGGAATAGGTAGGTCAGCGGTGAATATGGTATAAAGAACTAGTCCAGTGACAGAAGCTTGTGGCACTCCTGATGACTGATACCATATAGATTTTAACGATATAAAAAGATTTCCTCTATTTTTCTTAAAAAATCAGTCTTTTTGATGGTTTCTATGCAAAAGAGCTTTTCTACACAAACTGTTTCAGTTACTTATTCGAAATTATATTATCTGCTTAACCTACCAAAGTAATATCATATATTTGAAAACACAACTGTTACTTCTGAGCGTCTTTGTCTCTTGCATAAAATAGCAGGAAAGCGTTTTATTTTCCAAGTGTTCCCCCACCAGATGATTTAGTTAGTTGCAGGAACCTGCAGTGCCTAAATTACGCCGACTAAATTACGCCTACTGCAACGCTTTTGCAATAAAATGTATAGCAGCACCTAGTAGGATCAATGCGCTAGAAAATAGTGAGTAACTCTACCCTTTCTACGCTTCTATCTACACTTTCAGAGAGGTTATATACTTTCACGTTGGAACCGGGAGTGCGGCTTTAATGCAAATCGAAGCAAAACCGAGTTACAACTGTTTCCAAGGAAATACAAAATTTATCGATTCGAGTGAAGTCTCCATTGACCTGTAACTACTATGGAACGAAAACAGAGCAGAAAGAATACTGCTGCAATCGAGCCACAGGAGCCAATTGGAGTTTGCTGCTCCATGTTGTCATATAGCTTTATACCGCAGCTGTTGAGCCCATACTACTCTATGAGGTAGCTTCCTCATGGCAAAATTCTCTTAAGGCTACCTTACAACGCCTGATTCAAAAGTAGCGAAAGTTTGCTTCATTTCTGGTGACAGGAACACTCTGGAACATCCTTACTCAGGTACTTTTTGTGTTCCTTCATTGGATAGCAAACAATCTACTAATCTTACAGCAATCTAATCTTGCTGGTCTAAGATTGCATTGCATTTCTGAGTAGACTAGAACAACGCTAGAACCTCATCTTAAAGGGTTTTCGCTTCAAAGGAGGTTAACTACATAGCTCCGGACGTTCTACTAGATTTGGTTTCGCATTCCCGGTACGGACGAATGGATCGACGGTCTTACCATCGAGAGTGAGCTTATCCATGTATACACCGATAGCTCCAAATTAATCAATAGAATCGGCAGTGATGTAAACTCGGATGAGCTAAATCTAAAGCTGTTCCTTTGTCTTCTTTCCTTTGTTGAAGAACCATCCTGTGCAACACAGTCCGGGGTTAGTGCCTCATAGTATGGACGTGCAACGGCTCTGCGCTGCGCTCAACGATTTCTGTCGGAGCTGTGGTAACGAGGACGGTGGAAATTATTGAGAGATAGCAAATCAAATGATATGATATGATATATGATTGTGAATTTTGAATAACATAAATATTCTTAAATCGAATAGCTATTTAATTTTAGCATCAGTTTTTTTTAACTAATTCCTATGTTTGGCTATAAAATTGAAGTTTCCTGACTTATTGGACTCTCGAATAAAGACAACTACGTCACAGCAGAAAATTAAACACTTAAATTAATTGGGCGTCCAACGTGGGTCACACTTCGAAAATTTTCTTGTCGATGCCTTCCAGACATTTTGGAAATGATTTTTCATCTTTGAAACAATTTTACACTTACTTTGTTCCGAGCTCGATATTACCGAAAAAACCTTGAAATATTTCACCCAACAATTATTCAGCCCAATTTGTTGGTATTTGTTGGTAAAATCTGTAATTATATTTTCCCAGCTTACGATGTTATTGTTTCTTTTTACACATTCTCTACTAATTTTCCAGATACTGCGCTGAATCTGCGCAATTCCTATGTTCGATTCAACTTTCAAGTATACCGAATATAATTAGATACGCCAGTCAAGCGAATAATATGCATAGTTTTCAAGAACATCCAAACCGACTTGAATTGGTTGGTTGGTATAGTGCTCGTAAGTATACCATACTACACGAGTAAGGCGAGTATCGAAGAAATCATAGCCAAGTTTGTTGTTTGGCTAGCTGGCCAGCATAGCTGTCTGACTATTTCTTAACTTTATTTTTAAGTTAAATCGTTCGACTACTCTCATCGATGCATCCACCACATACACCACATGCTCGTACTACGGCATTTGTATCTTGGACGTATGAACAGTCGTGTGTAAACATCTTATCTTCGAATGTAGAGCAGCAGAAAGATACTCTCCAACTACTAAAAATACAGTTAAGATACATTCATACGCTCGTAGTCGTATCCATATGTACAGCTAGGAAATGGCCATCGAAGTCGGTAGCGTACAGTACTGAGCAGATGTGGGGTAGTTAGGGATCTCGTACTTTACTGGGCATGATGATATAGGCCGGCAGCAACAACTAAAACGGACGGAGCTTTATCGAATTAACTCTTCTAACCATTCAGCGAATGAAAAAAGATATTCGTACGCGACGATGAGTAACAATCGGAATGTATAACTGCGAACACTATTGTTTTAATTCAAATGCTCTCGAAACGGTCGATTATTGTTTTTAATAGTCTCTCTACCGGTGCAGGGAGGGTAATTCGTAGAATAGTAGAAATCAATCTATTTCGGTGGCGAATCTGCAGAATATCTAGAACGCGACGGAGTATCTGTTTCTGCTTGAACCAGACGTGAACGACGAAAGTGATATAAATTTAACTTTCATCCATTTCCCCAGTGATGCCCGACTCGGTTTCGGAATCGGACTTGGATTGCGCCAATACTGTTGACTATGATGTTAATGCTAATGACTGACTGCCTCTGTGAACTCTAAATATAGGTACGTGGATGAATGTTTTCGAGGATGTTGCCGTCGCCGTTGCCGCCACCATCACCACTCTTGATGCTACTCAATCGTTGCCTGTGAACGCGGTTCTAAGTTGCTGTTGCTTCTGCCGTTGTTCTTGTTGTTGTTGACGATGTTGATGATGATTCGATTCTACAGATGATGGTGATGACTACCGCTCTCAGTTCAGTTGAGATTGAAAGTAAAAATAACATTTAAAGTCTATGGTCTACGGATTGGATGTATTTTGATTACATTAACGGATCAACTCGTATACGTACGTTGTCGAAGGAAGAAGTACAACACAGTTAGTACGCAAGTGACAGCGCTGTTACAGTTACTGCCGGGTGCAGATATACAGTTTTATCTAGTTCGAGTGAAATAAGTACGTTTACTGCGTGATTAGCGGAAATCTAGATAAAAGATTTAATCGCTGTCAAAGTTATTGTGTCCCTTACGAAGAGATGGTGAAATTTTTGTAAATTGTGATTGTGATTCTTGATGTGGGTTACGAGTGCTTTGAGTTTGCGCCATTACCCTTGCGGCGTCTATGTGTGGGGCTAAATCAGTAAGTATCAAACAAAAAATTTTCATTTAAAAACAAATTTCGTGCTCATGTACAACATATATATTTCATTGGTGGTAGTTCTTAACTGCCTATGTATTTTTACAACACCATATGCGATTTACTGATCTAACAAAATTCTAAACACCCATCTCTATCTAAGTTAATCCCCTCACCGTTTTCTTCCCAGATGATCCCATCTTTGACTCATCACCGTTCCTATTCCTACTACTCGGTATGTATTCGATTTAATCCCCATAGTCTACATGCATACTCACGTCGTAGTAGAGTAGACTGTGCGTTGATCAATGTTAACAGCATCTTAAAAATAACGAAATCTATTTTAAGACAAAATGTGAGTTTTGTGTATCGTTTGTTACACGGCGGCACCGTGCTGCAACGGCCCAACAACACATTGCATCAATTGAGGTTACATAGTTATAGACACGTATGTACAGTTCAATCTGTTCACTCGCAGGAGCTTCGTTCACCTCGAAACATCCATTAATTTCACAAGAAAGAAATCTTAGTCAGTTGGGGGAAGAATCTGGAATACACATTTGTTTGCAGTTTTCAACCAACATCACTAATTGAAAATATCCATGCGTTCGTGGTGCGTATGAAAACATGCACTCTAATAACATTTAGTTAACTGTACAACACAACTTCCATCCCTAAATAATGTAGCTCAATTTATTGCTCAAGATGATGTATAGTATTCGTAGTTGCGTGTATCTATAGATACCTACTCGTTGTTTTTCTTATGAATTGATTTCCGAGCGGGGAACTAACGTTCTGGCACTAGTGGAGTGTAGCGTCTTCCGATGCTTGGTAAGTTGCTGGTAGGGTACCATATGAGTGTACAAACAGATTCTTTATCAAATGTCGCTTTAATATCAGATACGGGCTGAGTTTGGCCTAAAGTTCGTAGCAGGGCCAGTTAAGTCAACCAGCTACGGATCTACGACCATTGCCGGAGTTAGAAGAGTCGTTATGTCAGTCGAATTAGATCAGACGGGCGCGGGCGGTTGGGTGGCGTATGTGCCGCACATTGCGGGAGAACAGTTGTCAACTATTGAACATCCCTTGTAGAAGTATGTACTTTTATCGTGAAATCAGCATAACTTGAACTTGAACGAAGGAACGAACACTGTACAGTCGTCACTTGAACGTGTTCAATGATAGTCACTTATGTGTAATGCCATCGCGTTTTTCTTTCACACAATCAGTTATCGTAATATACGTACATTCCTCGCGTAGTGAAGATTTCCTGCTTTAGTTTCGTATTTTGGCAGCAGAGGCTGCCAACCATGTTGGATTTGGCGAATTCGATTGGATTGCTGTGAGTAGATAGAAATATTGCCGATTTAATTTTTGAGGATCTATCATTTTATCAGATATCTATTTTCATTGCTTAGTTGAAATCTCAATTTTCGTTAGTAATTTCGGTGGGGTAATACATACATATATGCAAATTCCAACACCCCCGTTTCATTCTCTAGCTTCCGATGTCTATCGAGACAAACTTTTTATTTATTTTCAATCAAAAATTATGGAAATAAATAAATTACAGATGGCTTCGAACAATAATATAAGCGCTATGTAAAACACTTTTTCTAAAACTGTAATCGTTTTGAGTTATTTTAACCAAAACCACCTTCCTTAGGAATGGGGTTTCATTTCCTTTATTGATGGTGAAACTGCTAGGGAATAGCTTTGAACAAGCATTTAATGGAACAAACAAAAGCAGATTTAACCCTTTGGCGACAGCGGTTTTTTTTGTAATGAATTCATAGGGACCCCAATATTTTTATAGAAATAACATATTTAGAAAAAAAATAAGTAACAACAAATGAAAATTGAAATATATTGTTAGTTTTTTTCTAATTTAGAAATTTTAAACTCCATGTGGGCGGTAAGTGCCTAAAAGTAGGCAAAATATGTTTGCGAAATTTTGAATTCTGATAAATTCCCTCAGAACGAAATTGACAGGATACATTCATGAGAAAAAAACACGCATGTGTTGATTTAAGATAAATGTGCCGTTAACCCAAAAGCTACAACTGGCGTGCAAGCAGATATACTTCAAACCATCGAATTTCCATTAAAACTTTCTCTCTTTGGAAAAAATGTAAAAGGTTTATTAATTTTATGTTTTACTCATCTTGTCGAATTGAAGCTTTCTAAATTATTCAACCGTCGAGCGCTTCAACAAATTACTCATATTTCGAGCATCCTAAATTTCTGTTTGCGACAACTCACGACCGGATCATTAGATCAAACTGAAATTTACAGCATGTATTGATCTTAAGTAGGACTAATATGCTGGCAACTCTGTAGCAGTGATACCATCTTAAAAAAACGTAGTAAGTAAAATAAAAGTTATATGCCGTATAATTTTCGATCGAGTCCTCGTCAGGCGGTGACTCCACCAGAAAGAAAATATAACATGACATAAATTGTGATAGAAAATATATCTTGACAGAAACTCCACAGTGGACATTTTATGTTAAGACATTTCATTTCGGAGTCGTACTTCAGCTCGGCAAGAATCAATCCCAAAAAATGATATCTCTCAGATTTTTGATATATTTTAATTACAAATGGAATTGCATAAGAGGAAAAAAGCGGGCATTCCATTATTGATAACGTTTCATTCATTTGTCAATGTGTCAAATTGATGTCTTAATATTTCTGTCTTGACATAAATTTGGACATAAATGGCAAGACAGAAAAAGTATCATAATATTTGGTGTCTCCACGAGATATTTCGTAGAAAAAACATATGTTATGATAGGTGCGTTTTTTGCAAAAAAAAACGCACCTGATATAAATTATATCAGATCGAGATACCCACTTATGAAATGTAATTCACACAGCAGGTTGGTATTACCGCAAGACAAATTCCATAAAGTCTTGGCTATAAAAACCGGCAATTTCAGTCACTTTCTATTAATAAACTATCTTGTAATGGGAATAAGAAACAAATGTTTAAATTTTTTAAATTCTTAATAATAACTAACCCTAAAAATCTTTCTGCCCCATAACTTCTTATGCATTCCTTGGATTCAAGCGAAATTCACAACGTAGGTTGGTAGACTTTTGATTCTGATATTAAAAAGTGTTGCTAACTACGATACTAACAAAATGAAACATATTTTATAACGGAATTAATAGCAAATGTTTCAATTTCCAAAATTTTGAAAAAACCCCCAATATCTTTCTACCCTTATAGCTTCCCAAGCATTCATCGCATCAGAATGATATTCACAAAGTAGGTGTATCTCATTATAAGATAAGTATGATATACTTTTGTCGCGGTGCTAGCGAAGGGCTGCCAGCATCGGACATTTTCATCATTTTTGTATCAAGACATGCTATCATTTTCACATGATAAACACCATCTAGAGTCCTTACATTCAATCTATAAAATGAAATTCTCACCTATACCATCGTTGGAAAGGACAAACGAATGTCCTTACTCACTGCCTGAAATTGTCAAACTTATATGTTTTTAATGAAAATTAAGGATAATTTTATTTATGATTGGATGATAGTGGTAATTAGTTTCCATTCTAACAGACATGTCATTGCGTATATTAATTAACAATGTAGAAAAAATGTTAATACATCAATTAGCTAATGTATATGCTGCCAAACGTAGCATAGGACATTTCATTTAAATATTCTGCATTCGCAACAACAAACAAAATGTCGTTTTGAAAATTTTGTTTTTGAAGTGGTAGACAAATTACGCTCAGGTAATCCAAAAAAAAATGGAGCATGTTTGGATATGGATCCATATCAAATGCGACAGCAACTTGCTTAACCTTTTCGCTACCAGAGCATCAGAAGAAAAACCGCCACCACAACCCAGACGTCTTATTATTTAAATATGATACCAATTGTCATTTATTTTTGTAGAATGTATGTAAGTCAAATTAGCAATTTTGTAAACTGACATACATAAGCGACACTGGGCTATAGATAAATAATTCCTTTGGTAGCCCCGTCGTCACAAATGCAAAAAATGGTGCAAATAGTTATCATAAACTGATAATGAACACGTTCCACATATTTTTGACGCGGGCTTAAGTAAGAAATCGGGTCGTCACATATATGTGATGCTGGTAAAAAAAGGCTAAGCATTAAATGTTGATAAATTTACCATTGGTAAATGCTGAAATGCAATGAAATTGATTTAAAGTCTGGAAAATTGGATGAAATCAATTAAAAAGAGACATCGAAAGGAATATAATTAGTGAATTATTACTTGAGATGCAAAAATAGAAAAGGATTTTTTTCATTAAAATATGACTGGTAGTACGATAATCAAAAGAACAATTTCAATTATTTAAGATCTGGTGTGCCAAATCCATCAACGCCAAATCTAAATATCTTCGTGAACGCAATAAAGCTCTGCAGTTGCTGGGACTTAGAAAGCGCGCTAAACTAAAACATTCGCTGCTCAGCTAAAACAACATTTTCAGTAATGATGGCTACAACTAACTAACTCATACATTTGAAGCATTCTCTGGCCGAAAAACGACCAATAAATATGATAAAATTATTCTTTTGTCTAACAATTTTATATCACTTATTGGTGAGTCCAGAACTACTGAAAATGTCAAAACTGGGAAGTCTTGGGAAAATAAAGTTGTTGCTTTCGATGGCCAGTATTTTAAGTATTACAACAACTTCTCTTTCAATTTCTCATTCTTTTGATAAACATAAAATGACTTTCCCACTGCCAATAAATTGTAAAAGAAAAATAATTTAAATTTAAATGTTTTTGTTAATTGGTGGCTTTACAAGGGTTTCGAAAAGAATGTCGGGATAAAGTTTTGAATCGAAAATGTCGATGTCTAATGCACAAAATATTTCTATTTTATCTCTTCAGTTTCGTTAAAGCCACTTAAGAAACCAGCTTTTCCGGATAATCTTCTAGCAGTAACTTCTAGAAAGCCTTGAAATAACATGGAATATAAATACATATTTTCTTTCGTCAAAATCTTCCAGTGCTGGTCATAGAGATATCTACGAGGGGTGATCCAAAAGTAATGATTATGAATATAAACCAAGGTAATTTCACTTAAAAAAAATATTTATTTTTCAACTTAGTCTCCTAACAAGTTAATACATTTAGTCCGTTTTTTCCAAACCCAGCATACAATTAGAAAAAAATTCTTTGTCTCTACTCTCCCAAAACGCATCAACAGCCGTCACCATTTCACTATCATCTCCAAATTTCTTGCCCCGAAGGTGTTTCTTGAGCCGAGAAAAGAGGTAGAAGTCACTGGGAGCTAGATCTGGCGAATAAGGCGTATGTTCAAGTAGCTTGAATTCTGTTTCTTGAATTGCAGCCATCTCAACTGCAGCCTTATGAACCGGTGCGTTGTCTTGATCTTTTCTCCTTAATAGCCTCCCGCAATCTTCTTATTCGGTCTGCGTAGTAGAAGCTTGATATAATTGCCTCCTTTTCCAAATATTCCACCATAAGAATTCCTTCAGCGTCCCAAAAAAACTGATGCCATAACCTTCCCTGCCGAACTCGACACTTTGACTTTCTTGGGCGTCGGTAAAGAGAGTCGCGTCCAGGTCATCGATTGCTGTTTGATTTCTGGACCAAAATGGTGGATCCAAGTCTCGTCCATGGTTACGAAACTTGACAAAAAATTCTCTTGATCTGCCTGGAACTTTTCGAGATTCACCCTCGAAGTGTCGAATCGTTTCTTCTTTTGCTCGTCGGTTAACATTTTCGGCACTTAATGCGCATAGACATTCCTCATATGCAATTTGTTGCTAACGATTCTTCGAAAACTGCCATACGAGGTCCCTGTGACCTCAGCTTCATGCCAATACATCTTCGACTTTTTTCACGTTGTCTTCAGTGAGGGATGTAGATGGACGTTCTTGGCGGTGTTCATCTTCAGTAGATGTTATTTCCAGCTTAAACTCCTAGACTCAGCGTGTAACGGTGAAATATGGAGGAGCAAAGTCTCCTAATGTTTCCACCAAGTCGTTGTCTATGTCTTTGGTAGGCATTTTTTCAAACACAGGTACTTAATGACAGCTCTAATTTCGTTTTTCACCATTCTGATGTTATCTCTTCGACGGCTCGTACTCAAATGAATGTAAGTACCTCCCTGGAATTGTCGCCTATGTTTATTTATGCTGACTTATTGCGTATATGAGTTAGTAGAATTGTTTTTGTTGAATTTTAAGCGAACTGAAAATAGCCGATTATCACTACTTTAAGTAATTGCGTTAAAATCCTGTAAATTCAGCAGACTTTGAAAATCCACATTGAATATCAAAACGGATCGATTGAAGGCTCATTTGCTTTAAAAAGGGCAGCTCAGAAGCTCCTAGTGGAATGTTCGAGAGTTTCATCAGTGTATCCAGACTCTCCAGTCCTTTTTACTGGCATTTTTTTCCAAAAATCATATTCAAAGTGATTAATCTCCGCTCTCAATCGATCTTAGTTGAAGGAAGTGTCAAGGTCATACTTTGGCGTTGCTGTCACCGGAAATTTATATATCGACAAAGCTCAGTGGTGCTGCTACTCTACGGAGTTCTAGAAGATTCTGCAGATAGCAGTGGAGAAGACCTTGTTTCCGCTAGAGAAATGGCATTGACCAGGTCATTCGTAGCTGAGGAGTACCTAATTGGATGACATAGACGATAGCGACGGATTGAAAAAATTGTTGAAGGAGGGCGGACCGGACTCCGGTTTTAGTGCTGATGATGATGATGATGATTATCCCTGCGCTTAAAGTATATAGACATCAAGCCCACTACTATAAACAAGGAGTTCTTGGAGGTAGTTGTCTAGTTGCTTACTGTTTTAAGGACTATTCTACGTTGGACACCTTTACTTTGATTGTGGTTGGTTACGTTAGCCCATATTATAATGACATATAGCATGGTTGAATAGTGAATCTCTATTTAGTCTTGCTGGGCCGCTTGTGGCAGCCATATGTTTTTTTTAAACCAGATTACCTCTTCCGCAGCCTTATTTCTTGAATAACGGACCTGGTCGTGACACTAGCGCAATTTGGTCGATCCTTTAGTTTGCATTTGCTTGAAACCAGCCATCATGGAAATAATGGTTGATCTTCATTTCCTCATGATCGTAACGATTATTACATCATTATTGCTAGTAACTTTATTTAATTCATGTAGTAGGGCTCAGCGGCTGCTAAACTTTTTCAGCTTCTTACTTTTTCATCTTCCCTTACTCAATATAAATGTAAAGTCTTTGTGCAACATATAATTTTTAGCTGCCTTGCTGCCATCCTTTTGCATAAAACTATATATTACTATAATATATACACCCATACCTCGCTTTACGGCCTAGATACGTTCCGCGAAACTTGGCCGCAAAGCGAAAAGCCGTATAATGAATCAATTATTCTAATACAAATTCATACAAATTCAATGGGATCGGTTCCAAATTTGTTAAATATGTAACATGGTTTATCATTTAAAATGTATTTTATCTTTTTATTTCATTTAAATCAAAAATACAGACATAACAAGTACATACATTTGTACATAAAATAATAACAGACTCCAAAAACCAACAACAATCTATATACAAAAATGAAACAACTTCATGTTACATAAAATATGTGTATGTATACATACATAATTTTTATTAAAATGGCTTTAATCTGAAGACGATGAAAAAATGGTAACCTGCAGATCACTGTCGTCATCATTTTTCGCTGAGGATGGACCTGGCTTAAAAAAATTGTCCAACGTTGTTTGTCTTGCCTTTTTGTCTATTTCGTTCTTCACTGATTTATAACAGCTAATGGCTGAGTTAATGCCTTGAGAAACTTTAGCGTTACGTTTGACGTCAGGGTGTTTTCAAGGAGGATGTTTATTTCTTGTTCGAAATAGGAAAAAGCTTTCGACAATTTTTTTGATGTTAGCTGTTTGGATACACCAGGCTCTGTCTCTTCATCAAATGCCGGTTCTGCTTGCAACTGAATGAGTTCCTCATATGAAAGGGGTTCCCTATCAGCTTCAAGTAGATCAAGCACATCACGTTCGTTCGAATCTTCAAAGCCGAGATCATGTGCTAGATGCAAAATGTTTTGCCTAATTTCAGGAAGGAAATTAACTTCTGCATCAGTACTTTTTACAAATTCTGGCCATATTTTTTTCCAAACATGGTTCATTGTTGTTAATTTTAATTCCTTCCATGATTCACTGATGCTGTCAACAGCATCGTTGATGTTATAGTTTTTCCAAAATGTTTTAATTGAAGATTTACCATCGGTTTCCCTTATAAGTTGTCGGAAAGTTCGACGTAGGTAATATGGCTTAAAAGTGGCTATTACATTCTGATCCATTGGTTGGATCAGAGCTGTTATATTTTTCGGAAAGTACTTAATCATAACATCTTCAGATAGTTTGGATAAATTAGTAGGATGCCCTGGTGCATTATCCAAAATTAGCAAAGCCTTGTTGCTTAAGTTATTGTCTCGCAATATTTTTTCACTTCTGTACAAAAGTGATTTTTGAACCAATCTTCAAAAGTAGCTTCAAACATCCACGCTTTCTTGTTGGATCTCCATATGACGTAATTGATTTTTGTTTAGTCCATAACGCTCGTAAACAAGAGAAAATAGAAAAGAGTGTGCATCGAGATTGCGCTTGCGCAAGATTGGCAACATGTAGATATATCGACATCGAAAAAAAGTTTTTTTTGCCGTTATAGCGAAACATTTTAGGCCGTAAATCGAAAACGTGCCTTGATTGAAGAGGGCCGTTATAGCGAAATGCCGTATAAAGAGCGGCCGTATAGCGCGGTATCGGTGTAGTTAAAATATCCCACCAACAACACACTTTTTCCATACTTATGTGTCAAATTTCGTCATTTGAAAGCTTGATTTAAAACTGTATTGGTTTCATCTTCTTCAATTTCGTACATAAAAGAAGTATCCTTTAGCTAATCCTACATGTTATTAGAGTGGGATTACGAACACGGATGTTATATTTTTCAGCCATGAGTAAGCCCAACCTCTTCAAAGAGTTGAAATTATTGCGCACGTACTATCGGTTCACGCTACCACAATAATTTGCTTTCAGTTATTTCTGAATCATTCAGTAACCTCCAGCCATCAGACTTCTTAAAATCATCGTAATGCCTAAAATCGATTCCCCAAAATTCGATCTTTGATTAATATTTTGGAGTAGATTCAATATCAGCACGATTTAATTTAGTCGTGACACCAACCATCTGCATTTTCAAACAACCCCGTCTGTTTTTTCGTAGTCATTGAGTTTTTGTTAAATGCTCGTTATTTAGAAGTATCGGATGGACGTATATTCAGTTTAACGTATCTAAACCGATGATATACCTCAATAAAAGTGATTTATACCCAAATAATTGTCTTATTACTTTCAAGTTGCATGTAAAAAACCAAAAAAATAGAACAATACCTGCAATTAATGCAAACAACTTTACCACTCCAAACTCAAAGGTTTCGCATCACAGCTTCTACCATCATCCGTAGGGTATCTCATCAGTACGCCTGTGTACGACAGTAGCGAACATTCGACCTCTACACGCTTACGACGGTATAGATACTGACTTTGTACTTATCGTCCACCACCGTTATATCATCTGCTTTGCCGTTCACTGGCTTCATATTATGCCCCTTTGACGGGCTGGATATGGAATGGATGCTGTTGGTTGGCCTTTCCACAATGTATCCTGACTCAACCTGCCAAATGGTTGAACCACTAAAGAGCGTAGAATGGTGGTACATTATCCCGTTAGAGATGTAGTAGTATAAATCCGGTAGCTTCTCGCTGTATTCACAAAAGATACGCATCGACCGATATATTGTTATTATTGCAGGGGAAGTTTTCGTCGCTTTGCTCAGCTTTTCTATGAACTAACGTTAATTTCAGCTTTTCATATCGGTAACCCAGATTTGTGTCTACTGCTCTAAAGCTGAACGGAAAACTTATCGGCCTGGCGCGTTGCGGGGTTGTTTTTGTTCTGTTAGATGGACTTGGTGGTATTTTTAGATACTCACTCGCGAAGAAGAACGTATCGTAACCATATTGGCAGGAAACTGTCTTCGTCTTCGATAGAGCGCAATGTACAGATAGATTTCTTCTTCTGTATGCACTCAGCTCGCAGTGAGCCGAGCGTTCTCTACTACGGCTACTATCTTGTAACGACTCGAACTGAACGGAATTGGATTAAAAATAAACTGAAGGGGTGCTTGCGTTTTGCATTTTGGTTGACTCGGGCTGTTCTGGCGGTACGACTTGCTGCCAGTAGCTCTGGCTCATCGTGGTTTACTTTTAGAACGGACCAGAGTGCACATTGCCCGGTTTCGGCTTCCCATGTAATACCAACGACGAATGTATGTAGCTTATATGGCTGGCGGAGCGAGCGGGCCGCCAAACGTCGACTATCGTATCGAGCATGGATACGATTTTCCCTGCTCCGTAGTATCTACGGATATTTCGCAGACGGTAGACGATACCAGCGTACGTTCCAGTTGCGCGTTCAGAGACTGAGGGGGCATTCCAGGACATCGTCATAACTAGGATTCGCTCGACGCCGGGTCGCCAGGACTCGGCCACAGGTTCGGCACATTGTCGGCTGTATCTGCAGCATCCCTTCGTCGTGTCGGTCCAGAGTTACTCATACAAGCGTGAGCGTAGTATCTAAACGATTTTCCTACGCCCGTAGCCGTCGTCGGTTTGCTATTACTGGCTGGTTAACGATTGTTATTATTACGTACACTCATATTGGGGCAGTTATAAGTACATGAAGGGTCGACGAGACGTGGTCGTCGGGCGTTGGAGGAAAGCTCGGATTTCGCAACTACTGAACTTGTCGTTGCAGATGTGGTTTCAGTTTGTCTCGCCTCCGTGCAAATATAGTCTATCTCGCAAAAAGATTTTCTTTGAGTGATAGCTTCAGTTATGTGACTTTTTTCAAAAACGTACAGAATATCCACAGAATAAATCGAACGTGATTCAGAACTTATGGCGAATTCGAATCGTCTCCATCAAACATAAAAAAAGATACTTTCGATTGTTATGTGCGGTGTGGTGACTTAATCGCGTAAATCCTCGTGCGGCTCGTCGCGGAGGCAGCGCCAGTGACTGGCTACTAGGCTACAGTGTGTATTACAAATCCGCAAAGTGCAATTTCGCGCTTAGTTAGCTTTTTTCTCTCGCGATAGACAATAAAACTAGCGTGGTCGTGTGAACAGAAGAGTAATTGTGACGTGCAAAGAAAATTGGTTGAAATGCGCCCGCTAATATGTAATTGCTTATTTTGTGTGTGAATAGAGTGTCGTATACGCTAGATCCAGGGTGACCAGCATTGATCAGGTGACAGCAAAGTACCTTCTTATTGGAATCATGCCGTGATGATGGTAATTTGAACAATTTTTTGAATGAAGAGCTGAATATGTCTTATATGATATTGTCTGTTTGATGAAAAGCAGGTCATATTTATTGGCAAGCGTAGTATTTGTTTTCAAAAGTTGTTCGAAGTTGGCTTGGCTGGGGGTTGCGATTTTTTCAGATGATGCTACCAACGTGGGTGGTGAGATGAGAATGTAGTGCAAACAAATGTTGATATGCTGTTGATAATTTTCAAAAGTGGTGATTGTTCGAACAGAGATATGAGATAGTAAAAGATATCCTACTAGAAAGAAAGCAAAAATACATAATTTTGTATTCGCGTTTATTGACAGGCTTTAATATTTCATAAATTACAGGAATATAGTTAAGGCAAATGAAAGCGTTCAAGTGAAAGAAATAATTGTTTGAAGTAAAACAATAGTTTGATTTCATATTTTCATGAAATTCCAAACGTTTGTTGATTTTCACTCGTGTGATTTAAATCACAACAATCTCAAACTGAAAGGCGTAATTTAATTCATCGCATTGAATATTTAAAATTTTAATCACGTAATGAGCACATTCAAAAAAAATGTTTCTGAATTTTCGTAAAACTATGCAAATGAAAGTTCATTTATAACATGAAAATATCGGCAGAAATCCTATTTCGCATATAAATATTAAGAAAATGTCAATTTTTTATTAACGTATGATTCACTTTCAAATTATTGACTCATAGTTGTCAATTGTCTCATAGTTGTCAATTGTGTCATGAAAATTCAATTCGAGGGCAAACGTATATGTAACGTACTATCCATGTGTGTGTTTTTTGAGCAATTTACCAATGAAAACTCATTTGTTTTTATATATGTTCAAACCGCTGTCATTTTTGACAGTACTTCCAAATTTATGTTGGGTATTGTTTGACAAATCATGCTGAATAAGTCGCTATTTTGAAGTTCACAAGACAAAGAAGCAGAATGAATAGAAAAGAGACGCGAGAAACCAAATTAATAATTCACAGAACTCAAAAGTTATGTAAATACTGGAGGTGCAGGAAGTAGGGGTTGAAAATACAATTCCCAGCTCCCCGCTTGTTCTTTTAACCATTAGAATAGAGTCATCCGACCACCATTTATCTCTTTAATCTCTGAGGTGTAGCCCATCAAATTGTATTCCATCAGAATGAACAACAGGAGTATCCGATGGGTGGAAGTAAGGGAAGTAACAGAGGTAGAAAAGGCACAGGGAGGTCGGATGACTTCATTCTAATAGTTAAAAATTTGGGCAGAGCGATGGAGCTTCATTTTTAGATTTGAAAAATAAAAAAAAACATTTTCCATTTATTACCCCTACCACCTGCACCTCCACTTCTCCTCCTGAATCTTAAAAAACTTTTAGAGTTTTGGGCAAGGTCAACTACACTACTTCCACCCATTTTCATTTCCCCCGTTAGACGATCCCATCATCTAGACGTTTACCAAAAGTTATACAGTGAAACCAGTGAAGTTGACCACCTCCTGTGAAGTTGACCACCTGGCTAATTTAACCAGTTTTTCCTAGCTCAATTCGTTCCCAATATAAATACACCCTTACAAGCTGACCGACCACCTGTCTAACTTATAACTTGACCGTAAGTCTGTAAAGCGTCACATTTCATTCCACCTTTCTAAGTTGACCACTTTGGTTTTTCTATGAAAAATCTGTTTGGCTACTGAAATGAAAATGAAAATAATGAATATATATATAATTTCGCCACTGTGACATACATAGTGAATGTGTTTTTTTTTTAATTTTGGCTTTGCATTCTAGGTTGGAAGAAAATTATTTGTTGTGAAATGTATTTATGTCTAAGATTTTTTTTTCTAGCCGGGAAATGGCACAAAAAAGTCAAGTGTAGAACTAAATTTGCTTACGAAAAAGGAAATTTGAGATGAAGTCGACACAGGAAAAAGCCAGCGATTTTTGGCGGAAAAATATAAAACAGCGAAATCTACAGTCGTTAACATTATCAAGAATAAAGAATGGATTTTAACAGCATCTAACCAAAATGTAAATCTAGAAAGAACTCGGAAATTGAAGAAAACGCAGCTTGAGCCTGTCATGGAAAAAATTCTTGAATTTTTTAAGAAGTGCCGATCAAAAAATATCCCAGTGACTGGCCCATTACTTCAAGTGAAAGCATTGGTTGCGAAATAATATCCAGTTTAGAGCATTATCCGGTGAAAGTGCAAATGTTGACTATGAAGCAGCGGCGCATTGAATACTCTAATTACTTAACATTTTAAAGGAATATAATATTTTAAAGGAATAATTAATAGGCAGCTACCAACCAAAAGCTTTGTGACAAAAGACGAAAAGTGTAAAAGGAGCAAGATGGCCCAGGAAAGACTGAGCATTTTGCTGTGCTGTAGTGCAACAGGAGAGAAGCTAAAACCGCACGAATTTTTAAAACCAATTCCATTGAGGTGCAAAATCTGCCCGTACTTTAAAAATCGAACAAAAATTCATGGATGACAACCGCTATTTTTGAGGAATGGCTGCATAAAATAGATAAAGAAATGCAAAAACAAGAAAGAAAAATAATAATTTTATAGGACAATGCTACAAGTTATAAACTTGACACCTCTTTTTCGAATGTACACATAAAACTCTTGTCTCCAAATTTGACATCTGAGCTCCAGTCTTTGAACCAAGGCATTATCCAATATGCGAAGCTACATTATCGGAAAAATCTTTTGCTTCACTTAATTTCCATGATAGATACTGACTCCGGCTCAACTTACGAAATGGTGAGGAAAGTAACTGCTTTAGATGCGATCGGGTGGATTCATTCAGGTGACAAAAGATACAATAAGGAAATGTTTTCATCGAGCGGGTTTCAACTTAACGCCATCATTGTATGATGCGGACGAAGTAAATTTACAGCCAATTATTTCAGTCTTGCCTCAAATCATTCAAGATTATTTATTAGCCTCAAATAAATTTTGGTGGCAATCGTAAGGAAGAAATTTTAGAAGATGCTATGAGCATTTGAACCGACGAAGAAGAGGAAACTGCCGATCTTGAAATAGTTAGTTCGGTGATACCAGTACCTACCGCTTTATACGAAGGCAAAGCAAATAAGTTTATATGACTTCTGTGGCGGTAATAAATAATGTAATAGAATTCTTTAGGCGTATCATTTTGTTTCTTTTCATTAATCTCCAAGTTATTTTTATTGTTATGCAAATGCTCTATGAAAAGACAATAGTGTTTCATGAAAAACAAGCACCCCTCTTTAAACTGACCACCTGCGTATCTTGACCGATATCAACCCGAACCGTAGGTGGTCAACATAGAGAGGTTTCACTGTATATTTCAAAATCCAAAAGAATAATTGCACCGAAACTAAGTATATATGACTTTTGTGTTAATGTAACTTCAAAAGTATACACTTCCACCAGGAACATTTTAATTTTGAAACTATTACCTTCGAATGCAAATCATTCAATTACGAAATCATGCGTGCAAACATTTAGGGGTATTATTGCGCTGTTATAGTTCGCTGAGATACTTATTGACGGATTTCATTTGAAATGATTCGAACAAGCACTTTAATCCATTAACGCACTTCATACAAACTATAGCACCACAATAACGTTCGATTTCAAATGTCACTTAATTTCGTCTCACAAATGACTAGCGCAGGATACCGCCTAAATCCTAGTACACGCCATCAGAAAGGTTTTACGACCTACACCATTTGAAGGGTTTTAGGACAGACAAAAACCCAATTGCAAAATATTGAAATTTCCTTGAAAAAAGGAATTCCCAAACAATAAAAGGTTCAAACAAAATGACAACTGAAGCCATATTACATGGTTCATGGTACTATGTAATATAACGTGTGGGGTCATAATATCTGCGCCATGTAATTATGGCGCTGGGAGCCATACTACATAGCTCAGGGTACTATGTACATAGCGTGTGGGACTATAAATGCTGCACCATTTTACATAGGATCACGCGCTATGTAGATTCTGACATTATGGCGCTGGGCGCCTTATTGCATAACACAGAGTACTATGTACATAGCGTATGGGACCATAAATAATGCGCTATGTTGATTTTTTTCAGTGTAGTCGTCATTCACAAGTGCCCTTCAAAAATCGCTCTGCAGTGACTTTCAACCTTCTCTTTCTGTTGAATGTATTGTTGTTCGTGCGCCGCTAGCTCCCTATAAAATTATCATTTACATTTATATTCCTTCTAATTCTGCTGTTGCAGTTTATGATTTATTCTTTGTTCTTTGTTCAACTCTCCAGGTTGCTTCGTTTTTAATATGTGGGAACTTTAACTTGACAAATCTTGACACTTAAAAAATCATCCATACTTTCCTCTAACAATATTTCCTTTATTTCCACTTCCTTTCATTATGTTCTCCTGTCTCATTTGGACACTATACCTAACATTAACAATTAAATACTTGACTTTGTCTTATCAAACATTCTTTCTCATAATATTGCTGCTCGGACTGATAACATGGCCTACGTTCCAACCGATTTTCATGATCCTCTTTTTTTTCCATTGTAATTTATGTTGTCTATTTATCCAGTAAAGCTATCTCTCGGCCCTTAGACTTTAACTACCATACAGCAGATTTTAAAATCAAATCAACTCTTTTTGCGGCGGATCAACTGCTAACGAGCTCACAAATCAATTTCGTAATTTCCTGATCAACCTCATCTGTCGCTTCACTCCGTTTAGCTGTCTCTGCAAATTCAATGCTGGTCCTTGGTTTCTACATGATGTGGCGTCCGCCCTTAAGACAGAAGATGCAGCTTGAGCTGAGTCTCGAGCTTCGAGTTGTTATGATGTTGCCTCAAATTCTCAAAGCTACAATCAGCCCCCGCAATTACCGCCAAACAAGCTATGCAAGATTACTTCCTCTATTCTTTCTAACGAATAAAAATCCTTCTGATTTTACGTCTACTCTCTGAAAAATTTCCACTGTTTCTCCGATTCTATGTTCCTTAATAAAGTCACTGCTTCTAATCCACAAAAGATTTGCGCTCTTTCTGCAAAATACTTTTACTCTGGTAGAAGTTTGATGAACCTCATGCGATTCGAGATTCCGAATGAGGTTCGATAAATGATCCCGGCAAAAGCTATATAATGCACTTTGGCTGATATATTTAGATAATGCATACAATTAGGAATATTCTGAAATTTAACAGGAAATCTAAAGAGTCTTAATTTGATTGATCAGGTCAATCAGCAAAGTTCGAAATCTCAATGAAACAGAAAACAAATGTTGATTCGTCTAACTCTTTTTTTACTCAAACAATTTTTTACTCAAGCAATTTACTTTGTTTCATTTCAGATGACTGTTTTGCATCAAAACGATTTTTGCTTTAAACAGCCAAACTACACATAACATGGATTACATGGAATAATCAAAGTGATAATTTAAAAAAACCAAATAGCCAAAGAACAACCATATAATCTCTAGAGAGTGCCTTCTAAAACATACAGTCATAAGCAACTTTGTATACTAAGAATCCAAAAGATAGAATTCATACACACAAACTTCATAATTCTCGTCAATTCTTCAAGTGAAATCTAACTCTCGTATGATTTGTGCAAAACGAGTGCCATAAGCTGTAACTTAAAGCCAAAAATTGATTAACGAAACAATCAAACGCATTCATGTGATTCAAATGAAAATCATCAAAACCTTGGAACGAAATTGATCTCTTTCCATCATTACGTACTGATCTCATAACTCATCAAAACTATTTCTAGTGCATAAGTCACAATAACCCAGTTACAATCATGTCGGTCAACAAAGTTCATCAACGTGCGCCTCGTACCCCGGACAGCTACTTCAATGTCTCCGAATCGGTGACACTCCTGAACATCGTCAAATCAGACCGCATTCAAAATGCTTTCCAGTCAAACCGAAAGAATCATTCGTCCGTCTGGGAAATGGTTGCAACGATCCTGAATCGTTACAACGAGAAGAAACGGACAGCGAAACAATGCTGTAATCGCTACGAAAACCTCAAGAAGATCTACACTCAGCTGAAACGAAATCCGGAAAAACATGTGCGACGCAACTGGCCGTACATGGGACTGTTCAAGGAGATCGAGGATCAACGGGGCGAAAGCTGGGGAACGAATCAGAAACGAATCAAAACTGAATCGTACTATCAGCGGCGAAGAGCTCTGATGCTTATGAACAATAACAATATGAATCTGGTGGATGCCTTAACCAAGGAGCAACCCGAGATCAATGGCCAAGGACCGATTAATTTGAATGTTCATCATGCACTCGGAGTGGAAAACGGTGGAATTTTCACAAACGGAAATAACAGTATATCATTGATCAGAACAAGGCCGCCAAGCTATTTAAATCAAGCGCTGCAGCCGGTGGGGAACAATAACATGGAGAATAATAATGGTAAAGAGTGCGAGGACGAGGAAGATGACGACGATGACACAAAGGATGATCATTTCAATTTTAGCGATATTGCAATCAAGTAAGTCTCCACATTACTACCACTTTCAAAGTCTAGAATCTGAACAATTGTGTTTTGTAGAAAAGAGTATCCTGATCCTGATTACGATGAGGATAATGATAACTCATTCATGCACAACAACTACAATGGGTAAGTGAGGCCTGCCTATCAAACCAGACCTACCTATACCCACACACAATGAGACACATGTGAATGAAAACTACTTAGATTTCTTTTGGAATTTATTTTTAGTACTTCATCTGAAGCCTCAATATTCATTCAAAATCTTGGTTTCATATGTACATATCTTGGTAGATTCTTCAATTCAAAAGTATTCTTCTGTCGCTTGAGACCCACAATATGCGCATACGTATATGCATATATGAATATATTTCGACCCTCTTTTGAATAGCCAGTCTTTGTTTTCCCCTGGGTCGAGGACGATCATCAGGTTTTGAATTTCAAAGCAGTCATTGAAGATAGTACGGTTTACTGTGCTATAGCTCATTTCGAATCTTGGTAAGATTTTCATGACCAGTAGGCATGGAGGATTGGTAATAAAAAAGGCTAAATGTCAGTACACGTGTTTGTCTGGAGAGAAACATACAGATATCCAAGTGTAAAATAATTGATAGAAAAATTATTCATTTGCTGTCTATTTTCTAGAATGAATTATAAATTTTGGGACAAAAAATTTAAACCGCAATTATTAGTATCTGTCTTTCTGAGATTTTTTTTTTAAAAACCAATTACATACCAATATTGAAACCATATATTTCTAGTTCCTTTAATCAATGACCTTGCTACCAGTACTCACTCAAAATAATTGCAAATAAAATAGCCAAACAACATTATTTAAGAAAAACTACTTCCGATCCTGATAACTTAGCTTTGATCTTTCGTGATTTTAATTGAAAGCAGCCTATTACCTGTTTTTGAGTGTAGTGATATCATTTTATGATTTGTTATCATAATTACGGCTCACGTGGGATCAATCACATTATTTAAAAAAAGAAAACCTTGAATCCTCGCTTTGAGCATGAAATATGAAATTTTATTATCAAGACCCCCAAGCTTTTTTTTGATAAGACAGAAACTAAATTATGTTTTGTTGCTTTTTTTTGAATATTTTGCTTTGATAATTTTCGATGAATTTGGACGACTTATTTTTAGCTAGCAAATATGTTTTTCATTTCAATTTTTGTGTGATGCAATATCAGTTGAAAATTGAAGTCAATGGCTTTTAGAAAGATTACATCATTTATGTTTATGTTGGATTCGAGAATTGAATCAAATCTTTTGAACCGTGTAGTATCTTTCACTTTAATTGGAAAACCAATTTTTCTCTTTAGCAGTTAGGGTTATAGTATTGATTTCTCCGTAGATATCAGTATTTCAATAGCAATATATCATTTTCTTTAGTATCTATATGATTTCTGTTAGGCCGATTCCGAAGAATATAAGGGCAGCTCTTGCGCTTACAATTGGAAAAAATGAGTAGAAAAAAGTATCGTGTCATAAATCCAATTAAAAGAATACACTTACTAAATAAAATTCAGTTTGTTTGAAACGCAATTGAAAATAATAATTGAGCTCTCGCATGGAAAATAATATGTTTACACACAAATTGGGACCTTTCAGCAACTGTTTTGAAAACATCAAAAAATGGTCATTGACCTAATTGGTTTATTTTTGGATTCACTCGAATTCTCAAATAAAAAAACAGTCGCAATTTCAAGATTGCTTGATCAATTTTGTCGTTATACGTTGTTTTATTTTTGAGGAAAAAAAATCTATCAACATAAAATGTTGTCGAACCTGATTTACGCAGGGAATGGGGCTATCGCAATGAATAGGGACAGTAAAAAAATGATAGTTTTGTCTTATTATCATTGAGCATATAGCATATATTAGAACTAAACTCTTACCGTGTACGTATAACCAGTAAAAACGTGAAATCAAAAATGCCTGCTGTTCTAAGGTAATAAACTTTGAAAAAGAAATGTATTACGGCGTCTTTTTGGTATTACTGTACATAGACAACTACGCATCCTCAAATCTTCTCCTCCACCATCAATTGAATTCGGTGAAAAATTTCCCACTTTTTGATAATCAAGCTGTGATTTGGTAGCAGAATATTTTGCATCGACTCACTCCTCATCTCTTTTAAGTATCTGAAAGATCAAATTTTTCAATTTTTCCTAATTATTTATTCAAATCTCATATAACAGAACAATCCCATTATAAAATGAGATAGTATACAAAAAAAAATCATTAATTTAACGCAAAAAATTGTGCTAATCGCTCCAAAAATTGTGTTGATCGTTTAGTTCAATAAAGTTAAACTAAAACGATTTGCTGCTGTAGGCTCACACGAACTACCGACAATATTTTCGGAAATTTCTCTTCTTTTCCCTCTCTCTCTCTCTGAAAACTAATTTCTATCTCTTTGGGGAGATACTGTTATCGATTGCATTGCTAAATCAGGTGATAAATACGCCGTGAAAATCTTTTTCGCGATTTATACCTTGCATATTTTTTAAAGACACTGAAGCAATATATATAAGACACTACCATGAATAAGTACAAGAGCATGGCTTTCATCCGAGTCAGTTTTTGTCAACAAATTTTTTTCCATTTCACGAACTTGTTGATGAAGTTCAAGCCGGCAGTATAAACTTATCGAAGGTAATTGATCGTGAAGACCAGTGACTTCTCAATTCTAAACAATTTCACAATTAAAAAATGGATTGAAACTTATCTGTACACTTGTTATGCTCGATATGACCTGTTTACTTCCCAGGCTTTCAATCTCAAAACGAGCATCCTCCACGGTTCCATTCCGGGTCCTCTTCTTTTTTTGTTTTATGTAAATAACCATCCATCACCATTGCCTAGTGAATTTCCATTGTAATAACAACGAATCTGTTCTCAATAGATTTGTTCTTATTAGCACATATAAAACTCTGCCTATTGTGTTTGACTACTTTATTGGATAGTCCTCTGGTCTCAATCTTATATTAAACACCTAAAAGTTACGTTTACCAACAAATTTAAATTTGACTCTGACTCTGACAGTCAATCGTCCTCACAAATTGTCAGGCTTTTTTCAAGATATAAAATTAATAACAGCATGTTATTGAACTTGCAATCTGTATGTTCTTTGTTCGCTAAAATAAAATACCAAGCAAGCCAGAAAAAATTGCTACATTTTCTATCAATCAATGTGTGCGACTGAACTTGATTATTACAGTATATATTAATACGTTCATTTAAGCATTGACTATCCAAAGGGACACAATCATGATAAAATGATTTTGCCTGGATTGACCAATTATATATAGCCCAATCATCTTCTTGAGATATCTATGTTTTTAATCTGGTCAATAGCCTGACTCGTGGTCTAATTTCATATTAAAAGTGAATATCACGAATCTAACTCGTAGTCGACTTTTCGAGCTAAACATAAATATCACGAGCCGAACTGGTGGTCTTAATCTAATAAAACGCTCCGACACTCTATCTTCGCCGCTTCGGTTATTTTCCCGAACGTTCGGGAACATAGCTTAGGCCCAGTTTCTTCCGAGGTTATTGGGGCTTAAGCCTTTAAATAGAATTGTACAACTAAATATCATCAATTCATTTAATAAAAGAAGTACACACTGCTATTTGATCTGATATTTCTTTGATAAAATACTTCTTTAAAGGACTACTACTTCTTGCTACTACTTCTTGCATAAAAAAATATGCAAGTCTAGCGAACTTTTTAGATTAGTTTGTTGCATATTTATATTTAGCAAAAAAATATTCAAACGCAGCAGATTTTTATTCACATTTGTGCAGCACCTTGCAATTGCAGTCTCCAATCGGCGAGAAAGATGAAGCTCGTAATTTTCGTTTGAAACAGAAAAACCAATGAAAATTTGAAGTTCCATATATGTTTCCTCTAGGTCTAGATGAACTAAGAAGAACCCAAAAAATGTGAAATTTAAAGTTTTTCTCAGATTTAAAATAAATGTTATTTTTGTAAAAAAAAAATATTTCAACTTGCTAAAAAAAAGTTATTTAGAATTTTTTTCATGAATTTTTTTAGTTCAAATAGAAGAGAATGCAAAACTGAAGCTAACAAGCCTTGGTCGGTTTTGATTGGGTGTCTAGTTTTCTTGCAATCACGCCCGCCAATTAAGAAACATCGTAAAAACGAAAACTCGAGAAAACGCACTTCAAAGTTTACGATCAGAAAAAATGTTAATTTTCGATTATTTACGGTAATAATATGCTAATCAGCTATGCCTGTGCCATTAAGTAAACCTTCGACTTCCTCAAAAAACTCATTTTGATGCAGTTGTTCGAGTCTACGGACCGTGCGAGCTTCCTAGCTGGAAAGAGGCGTCCGCCAGTTTTGCCTCTCGATTCGTTGTTCGTCGACGCTATCCGCAAACTTCTTACATAGCTGGCCGATTTTTGAATAGAGCAGCTGCATGGTAGTCGTTAGAGAGCTTTTCTTAGATTAGACGAATATGTTTCTCCACATTTTTGTCAATCCATCGAGCAGGATGCCTGAAAGACGCAATAGAATTCGTGGCTTCCGCTTTGCACCATTCACACCAGCTTCCGGCCCCTGCTGGACAATTCTCGTGATGAGGAGATTTATCATTCGAACAATAATGATCCAGTGTTGCCATTACAACTTTTTTCATATCTTCGACAGAATTAACATTTCTTCTGATTGCCAAATCATAATAGATCGTCAACTTTTTAACGATGCTCTCCGTTAAGTGCTTTTTACCTCCGAGCCTCTCTACCTTCCTTTTACTTCGGAGTCGAGTGCCCACACGCTTTTGCTAATGCCCCACGCCCTCATTTTTAGTAACAGGGCAATCGTCACCGTATGAATTCATTTTGAGAATACCAGCAAATATACTCGTATATCCATTCCTCGCCATTCAATTCAAAATTTTCTAGTGGGTCAACGGAGATAGGTTTCACAAAATTTAAGCAAATTCTTCTTAAAATACAATTACAACTGTAGACAATTCGAGCACCAGCAGTTGCTTTAACTGAAATAGTGCCTTAAATATATTCAAGTGCTTTAAAGTATCTTCAAGAAAGTAGAAAAATATCTTTACATGATTATTCTGCATTATTTCATATCGCAGATACTGAAGAAGAAGAAGTAAGTAATTTAGAGCGGCAATAGCAAATTTTTGCACTCTTTTATGATATCATAAAACTTTTCGAAAAGAATCAAACAGAACTCCTTTCCAAAAGTATGAACCGACTTTGTAGCCAATTTTCCATTACTTCTAGTCCGTAGCATATGCCTAACTTCCTCTGTCAATGTTACAGTTTTTTATCTCAAATTTATTCTTTTCAAAAGGAGCTCTAAAATGATTTATTGAAGTAGTCTCTGCGTTCATAAATATGCTCAGTTGTTACAAATCCAATAAAAAATTACATAAATAAAAAGTAGTCTAAGGTTAGGTTAGGTTGTACTGGCTGGCACATGGCCACACATAGACCTACCGGTCCGTAGTGATACCAGATAAATGGACCTCGAGAAAGGAATTCAGTCTAGGCGGCCATCAAAGGCCCCGGACTTTTTCGCGAACTGAAGGATGTCCTTCAGCTTTTGCTCTGCCACGTGTGAGAGATCCACCAGCCAGGGCTCACCGAAGTATCGCAGTCTGGTTTTCCCCAGTGCCGGGCAGTGACACAGGAGATGCTGGATAGTTTCTGACACCCCCGGCTCTTGACACCTTCTACAGGTGTCGCTCGTTAGGAGTCCCATTTTCTTAGCATGTGCTGCTATAAGACAGTGACCAGTAATGATACCAACGAGTCGTTTGCAGTCAATCCGCACTAACTCGAGGAGGTACTTGGTCGATGCGAGATTGTATGACCCCCACATGATTTTGGTTACTCTGCAGGTCTGAGTTGCATCCCATCTGCGCGTCGCTCCCTGCATCATGTTGGAGTCGATTGAGTACTTAATCGCCTGGATAGGAGTAAGGATGTTAACCGCTTCCAAAAGGGGAAGACTAGCCCCATACTTGGCTAACGCATCCGCTTTTTCATTCCCATCAATACCCTTATGACCGGGAACCCAGAAGATTCTAACTCTTCTGCTGTTACCCAGTCTGTTTAGAGCCTGAATACAATCGAATACACACTTCGATTTGTATGTGTGAGACAGCAGTGCTTTTACCGCCGCTTGACTGTCCGTAAAGATGTTTAGTACTTTGCTAGTAGTATCTTTGGCGTCTATGAGGTCTGCGGCTTTACGTATCGCAAACACCTCCGCCTGGAAAATACTACTGTGATTCGGAAGCCTGAAAGCTGCTTCCATAGATGCATCTGCAGAATATACTGCAGCACCCACTCCTGCAGCTGTCTTCGAGCCGTCAGTGTAGATGCTAAGAGCTGCAGGACACATTTGTCGATTCCATTCCTGCCCATCTCCCACAGTCGCTCGATATCCCCGCTCAAAGCACAGAGTGGGAACCAGGTAGTCAGTGCTTCCTGCGTAACCCCGTTCAATACTGCTGTGGCCAAAGGATCCTGGCTCGAAGTGCCCTGATTCCCTAAGCCTGACAGCAGCCTTTGCGGCAGTGCCTCTAATAAAGAGATCAAGCGGGGGAAGATGAAGCAGGACGTTCAGAGCAGACGAAGGAGTCGAGGCTAAGGCACCTGTAGTGCAGAGAGCCGCCAGCCGCTGAACTCTATTCGCCATGGTAGCAAAGGTGCTTTTATTCACTGCTGGCCACCAGACCAAGCATCCGTAAACAAGGATCGGCCTAGCTATCGCCAAGTAGATCCAGTGCGTTAAAGCAGGGCTTAGACCCCACGTTTTACCCAGCACTCTCTTGCTGGCATAAATCGCGTTGCTTGCCCGCTTAACTCTTTCCTCTAAATTCGCCTTCCATGTGAGCTTGCTGTCCAGAATAAGACCCAAGTACTTAGTTTGTAACTTGAGACCTAACCTGGAGCCGCCCAGCATGATATGGTCTAAATCCGGGGTTTTATACTTCCTAGTGAAGAGCACAATATCCGTCTTGTTGGGGTTAATGCCAAGACCCACGGTATTCGCCCACTCCTCAACCAGCCCTAGAGAGTACTCGATGAGCTGACCAAGGGTATGTGGAAACCTACCCGAGACTAAAATTGCAATGTCGTCAGCGTAGGCCACAACCGTGAGTCCCTTGCTTTCCAACTTTTCCAGAATTGAGTTTGTTACAAGGTTCCACAAGAGAGGAGATAGAACCCCTCCCTGCGGAGTGCCTCTGCAGACTTTTCTTGTAATTTGCGCACCCGACCACTCCGCTGATATGAGCCTGTGGTTAAGCATGTTGCCTATGAAGCTACAAATAGCGGGGTGAGTGTTGAGTGCGTGGAGGCTCTCCATAATAGCTGTTGTGTGCACATTATTGAAGGCGCCTTCAATATCTAGAAAGGCTCCCAAGGCGTATTCTTTGTAATGGAGTGCCCTTTCAATTTTGAGGACTACCCTATGGAGAGCCGTTTCAACAGATTTTCCTTTCATATACGTATTTTGGGCTCTCGATAGAGTTTGAGTACCAAGTCTTTGTTTGATATGAAGATCAAGTAATCTTTCGAAAACTTTAAGGAGGAAGGAAGTCAGGCTAATTGGTCTGTAGTCCTTCGGATACGCATGGTTGACTTTACCTGCCTTGGGTATAAATACAACCTTAGCGGTCCTCCAGGCTACAGGTACATGGCTTAGCACTAGGCAACCTTTGTAAATTTGTGTTAGCCAGGAAACAGCAAGCATACCTGTTTTTTGAAGCATGACCGGCAGAATTCCATCCGGACCTGGAGACTTGAAGGGCTTGAAGGTGTCAATTGCCCAGACAAGCCTCTGCCTGGTGACAACTTCGCCAATGCCTTCGATGTCACGCAGATCAGACGCCTGCACACGAGTTAAAGGGGTGGAGTCATCCAAACAGCCCGGAAAGTGAGTGTCTACGAGTACCTTCAGCGTTTCCGAGCTGGTGCTCGTCCACTCCCCATCAGACCTGCATAACAGGCTAGGCGTGACAGGGCGTTTAGCCAGCAAGTTTCTTAGTCTTGCCGTCTCCGAGGTGGATTCAATCCTACCGCACAGCTCTTTCCAGGAGCTCCATTTGGCTTTCCTAATTTCCGTTTTGTAGAGCCTAAGTATGTCCTTGTATTCGTCCCAACATTCCCTACAGTCAGCTACTTTGGCCAACTTAAAGAGTTCTCGTACCTGTCTTCTGCGACAACCCAGGTCTCTGTTCCACCAGGGTGGCTTAGGTTTGCGCTTCGGACAGACTTTGGGACAGGATCGTTCAAAAGCTTTTACCAGTTTACCAGTAAGAGTGTTGACCGCAGATTCCAGGCCAGCTACAGAGCTTATCCTGGGAGGAGGGCCTAAGTCGTTGGTCACTTCCCGTTTGAAGTTCTCCCAGTTTGTTTTCCTGGGGTTGCGAAACGACCGAGAAATGCGAGTGAGGCTGAAATTTAAGCTGTAACTAATGTAACAGTGGTCAGAGAATGATGGACTTCCAAGAACCCTCCAATTCTCTACCAACTGTTCATAAGGATCATTGTGAAGAGTTATGTCTAGAACGTTAACACTTCGAGGTCCCCTATGAGTGGGGGTGTTTCCTCGATTTGCCACGACCAGATCATAATTAATAATAAAATTGAGTAAAGACTCACCTCTATCGTTAATATCGCTGCTGCCCCAGACAGTGTGATGCGCGTTGGCATCCGCTCCCACGAGTAGCAACTGGTGCTTTCTGAGCGCTTCCGCGGTGACTTTTTCGACCTCATCCGGCGGAGCGGGTCGATCGTGTGCCATGTAGGCGGATGCTAGGAGCACCTGCTCCTCCTCGTCCCCCTTGCATGCCACCACCGTCAAATCGTCTGTGCTGAAATTAGACAGAAGATAAGCGTGAATATCCTTCCTCACCAGCATAGCCGTTCTTATTCTTGCTACTGCGGTGGGGAAGAACAGATTGAAATCCTGTGACGCTAGTCCCGCAACCCGACCCCCCGCAGAGATCCAAGGTTCCTGAACCAGCGCCACATCAAACCTACCTTCGTCGAGTGTCTGCAGTAGTTCGGCCGAGGCCAACTTACTGCGGTGTAGATTGATCTGCAGCAGTTTGAGTGCTGGCCGCAGCATCCTCTTTGACCGGCGCCTCTTCTTTCTGGGGATCGGCCGCTGTACTTTGCAGGTCAACGGTGCCCAGATCCCTCTAAATCTCGCCAGCCTCCAGGGTGTTCTTATTTCCATCCTTCGGGTGGCGTTTCCTCAGGCGCAGGTAGACACTACCTACACCCCAAGCCATCTTGCCAAAGCGCGGATAAAGCAGGTCGTCAGCCTCCTTGTTTATTTGGAGGATGTACACCTGCCCTCCGTCCTGAGCAGCCGGTTTCCTAACATCCAAGATTTTCCAATCCTGTGTTGGAATGTCCGGGTTTTGCCGTTGTAGCAATTTCAGGGCCACATCTGGTTCCACTACCCGCGGTATTGTTACCTTCGCTTTTGGTAGTGTCGGAATGCTCCCTCTGTCAACAATCGCCAGCTGAGCTCCTTCCCATAGCCCCGGTAAGTCCGGGACTACAGTCGTACACCAGCGCAGCGACAGCTCATCGTTGCATTTGATGATCTTTACACCCTTGAACCAGCCCGCCCCGTCAAACGAAGGCATAGCCAGTTCAGGGTGCTTCTCCATTCGATCAATCATCGCGTTGAGCAGGCCTGACTCTACGATCTTCCACTTCTCAAGCGACAATTGACCCAACGGGTTGCTTCGATCTACCAAAGCCACGATGAGGTGCTGTTTAGCCACATCACTGGCCTTAATGACTTTCTTCGGCTTCGAGGTAGAGGGTTGTTGGACCCCTTGCCGACTGGTCTCGTTTTTAGGCCTCTTGGACGCCGGTTTTTCTTCCTCAGCGGACCTCTGCCTTTTATCTGCCAGCTTCTTTGAGAAGCTCTGCTCCACTTTGTTGTGGAAAACAGAGTCCTTAAGAGCCAGCCTTTCTTTGCCAGCGAAGTACTCGCGACCTTTTGCCACCGTCGTCCGAGCCCAGCACAACCGATCCTTCTCCTCCGCAGAGAGGGAAGGACTGTCGCCGAGCCTGTCGACAATGCGCAACGCCGCCTTATAATTCGCCAGCGCTTTCTTGCCCTCTTTGCTCGGCTTGGGCCTGTTCCTCTTCTGGGGGCCAGCACCTTCGCCTCGCTCAGGCGATTTGAGGAGTTCCTCCTCCGCTTCGGTCGAAACCATGCTCTCCGAGTCCGAGTCTGCGAGTACTCTGGCACCCGAACGCATTAGCTTCGCGCGACTTGAATGGCGGCCAGCGGAGGTGCTAGCTTCCTCAAGCGTTGTTTTTCGAAGTGGGGATCGTTGTAGCTTGGAGCTCCTTTTAAAAGGGTCCGCCACCGATTCCACCACCTCTGCGTTTATCGTAGGACCACTTGTAATTGGATCTGCTACGGTGGCCAAGTGGTCAACCTCCATAGCATTGCAGTCGATGGATAACGACGACCCGGGGCCTGCTCGCTCACCCCTGACGGCCGCCGGTACTGGGTATCCGACTCCCTGTACCGTAACTTTATCTCCTTTGTCTTCGTCCATATTTGGTTTTCTGTTCGGGGTCACCTTCCCCTAAGGTCACTTTAGCAAGGCAGCAACTCATCTGGCTGATGGGCCACTGCCCTGAGCCCCCTCACCGCGGCAAGGTCGGACCGTTGAGTCTAAGATAAATGTTGTTTTCAAAAAAAAAAAAAAAAAAATTCATAACAGTAGTTGCATTATGGAAGTTTAATATTATTTTAATATTTCTTCCGCTACAAATTGGTATTCACACACTTTCCTTATCACCACAAATGCTCAAAATCTTTTTTGTGTTAACCTTGTACCAAAAAATATTAACTATTATTTATATTTCATCTAATTCAGCAATTCGGAACTCTTTATGAACGGTCAAAATGATAACGAGCGCAATATCCTTCATCCAGATGTGATTGTCGATACGGATCATGTCACAGATACTTCCAGTGTTTCAATGCGTACAAAACGAAAACTCTCTACTACCTCAACGGATGCCGAAAGCACCAACTATGAACTGATTGAATATTTGAAAAAACGTGAAAAACGAGACGAAGAAATGTTTAAACGCATGGAAGAGAGAGAAGAACGTTTAATACGTTTACTAGAACGAACCGTTGTTGCCATAGAACATATAGCTAGTCAGAATAGTACATAGTATTGTTTATTAATCTCTTCATCATCTTCATCCGAATTAGTGATATAAGAAAGAAAGATTTTTTACTTTGTTTTCAGATATATTTTTACATTATTCGAAGAGAAAAAAATCGAAATCCTCAATAGCATGTACACAAAGTCATGAATACCAAAACAAAATACATACATTAGTATGTTTCATATGTAGTTATAAACAAATGCATGTATTTATGAGATTTTCCAAAATTTAAGTAAGGATTTTTTTATAGAATCGATCTAATGTTCGAAAAATTCCTTGTGTGGATGTATTAAAGCATAACAGTTAGGAAAATGAAACGAAAGAATTCATTCAGTGACAAAAACCATGATACGTTTAGGTTTAAGCAAATAAAATATGATTTTTTCTTGCTCAAGTGGCCAATTACTACGATGATGAATAAAAGCAATTTAGCATTAGTAATGTGAAATTTTAAAAATATTTTTTTTAAGTCTTCTCATTTTATACATTTTTTTTACAATGAAAAAGTAATTTCGTACATGAATCTATGTTCTGAATGTATACTTTTAAATAAACTAACTATAAGTTGAAACCTTAGGTATTTAAGTTAAAGCTGTAGGCTATTATAACGATGTTTATTTATTCTATCAATGTCTTCATTTTATCCATAAAAAAAACAATATTTTCATTTTTTTTAAGTAATTAGAAATCTCTGAGTGAAAAAGGATTTTGACCCATTTTACTGATTATTTCCAAATTATCAAAAATATTTACTGAGACTTTATTTTTTCTATTTATTTTGTAGAGTATTTGAATCGCAATATGTTTCATTTCATCTGGTTTTCATTTTTAAACCCATTAATTCTATTTTCATAACATCTTTTTGTCTTCAAGCTAGAAACAAAAAAAAACTCAAAAATGCTAAATAGATATATATTTATATAAACTAGTGCCATTTTTTGTACCAAAATGTTTGCCAAGAACAAAATAAATTAACTATTTTTTAAGAACCTAAATAAATATCTAAGTGCAAGAAAATACATGAATGTATGATAAATGTAAGTGAATAGAAAAGTGTTTAAGTTATATTCTTACAAAAAAAATGAAAATAAAAATGTGTTTTGTTATGTTATAGGGTTTAAAGAAAAGATAAATTGAATAAAATCAGAATGATAATATTTCGAATCGAATGTACTGTTGTTTATTATTTAGAAAAAATTACTATTGGCTGGGATTTTTATGTAAGGCGACACATTTTTTAAAATTATTTTTTTTTTTTTGTGAAATATTGGAATGGAAAAACTTTGAGAATTCAGAAATTGGTTAGAATTATGAAAATAGCAGTATTCTATGTAATGGTGAAATATTCTTTTGCAATAGTTTTATTTTGATATGAAAGAAATGAGACACTCCCTTTGGTTCGTTGTGTAGTACTTATCATATTAACACATGCATTTAAATTGTTGAAATTACTTCGAAAAAATCATAGTCCAGCAGAAACATATCACTAGGCTATAACGTAGGGGCAGATTAAAAATAAATTCAATGTAACCACTTATGTGTCTAATCACTCTAAACCATTCAAAATGTTAGATTTTAGATAATTGGCAACCGCTTGTATTTCATTTTGGCACTCTAAAACATATTTCACACAAACTACCTGTTTTTAAAATTTAATATTCAATAGTATGTCTTCGTGCTCGAGAAAATTATCAAATGCAGTCGAAACATACAACGCGCATTTGTCCCTGATGGAGAAAAGAGCACAGCCAAGCAGCTCTCATCTTGGTCTCACTAGTGTCGGATGGTGTGCAAGAAAGATGTTCTACACTCTTTATCACTTCTTCGCATTATCTACAGCAGTCGTTTTGTTCTTGGCCTATCCTGTTGGTACTTTTTGGAATATAGATGGCCTGTTAAAGCTGCACATAGGGCCCCTATACCACTTCTTCGAAGAGCCACTGCTTATGTTACTCTTTTTGTATCGAAGCTGGGGTTGTCTTTTGAGTATTTCAAACCCTCTATATTCAACCAGTCACTTTCGATCCATTTCTTGCTCCATGTTTTGATTTTTCTGTCCGTATTAGCCTTCGAAAAGCCCCAGAGCGGAGTGGGACCAAAGTAGGATAATTTAGTCCCTTCTTTGGCCTCGGTATCAGCTTCTTCGGTTCCTTAGTGTCCCTCACAGCCATGGATGCATATAATCTCGAGGCTATTCTGTGGTTCTATTTTATTAAGGGTTAAGTGTATTTTGCACCTAGTTCTTACGATCCCTGCTTCCACTCCAGAATTCATCTTCGAGCCGTCCGTATACTACATTTGTACCCCTTTTGGCGAGAGGAGTGGATCATTCTCCTATTTGTCTCTTGATGGTATTGTAACCTTGAACCTTTTCTTGAAGGTTGTTCTAGTCTTCATTTGATCATTGAAGTTCAGCATTTCCACTATGGGCCTGATATGCCTTTAGGATACTGAGAGGGCCCTCTGAGATGCGAAGTTTTTTTTCTCTTGAAGTTTGTTGAGTCTGTTAACTGCAGTTTTCCGTCTGATTTTCTTCCACTACACTGCTGAAGCATATAGGTATCACCATTAGTTTTCATGATAGGTATCACCATTAGTTTTCATGCCCAGAATCTCTTCCTTGGAGATAGTCCCTAATTGCGTCCAAGCATTTGTTTTGTCGCTCAAAGTTCTTTAGTGGTTTTCAGTGTCGTTTTTCTTAGAGCACTATCCCAGGTGAGTTTCCTATCCAAGTGGATTCCTAGATATCTAATTCCCTCCTGTAGATGCTCCCCTGTGTCCGTATTTTTTAGGACTTCTATCTCGATTTGTCTTTTCCTGGTAAATGTAATTATGTTGGTCTTCTGAGGATTTATGGATAGACCTTCCTCCGAGCACAATTGTACAGTTTCATTTAAGACCTTTTGCATTCTGGATCTCAAAGTATCCGAATATCTCTTATAATTACCGTGATATCATCCGCGTATCCGAGAGCGGTTAATCCCTTACTGTTGAAGGTCCCAAGAATGTCGTCAACCAGTACGAACCATATCACGGGAGATAATTCCTCTACCTGCGGACATCTCCTTCTAGTGGTTGCCCTTAGCTTTAGTACGATTGCCCTTAGCTAGTGCAATTTAATTATTATCCACTGATTTTTCTATTATTTGTATCAGTTTATGTGAGGCTGATAAAGTTGACCTCCTCTTTCCACTAAAAATGTGTGCTAGGATGGTTTTGAGTTTCCCTGTGGCTCTTTGTAGCAGAAACGAGATTAGCCTGTTTGGTCTTGGTGATTTAAAAGGTTTGAATGAGAACCAAGGTAGAACCGTTTAGATCACCAGTTTTTCGCTTACACCAAATGGATGCAATTTGAGAAGAAAGCTATGATTCACTTAAACAAAAAGTTTGGAGAAAATCGTATGAGCAGCATGAGCTTTAGCAACAAAATTTGCAAAGCGCAACAGATTTGCCGATAAATTCCTTCACAATAAGATGATTATCCTTTTGCATGATTTTGATATAAGTATTATTTAAGGATCTTCGACAAATATGAGAGGAGTGAACTTTTATAAATTACGCACCAAAAGAAAGTAAATTTCAATTGGGCTTGTATTATACACAATTAAATTGAGCGTAAGCGAGTAGATGTGGAGAACGTGGGGTTCAAAAGCATAAGAAAACCAATAATTTGAGAGGAATTTACTTTGAAACCACTTTTTAAAAGGTATAAGCTATTGTGCTTTCTTCGCAAACCTCCAGAAAAACCGAGGGAGTTCTTAGCATTTGCATATCATTCTTATCTGAATCCAATTAAGGATATCCGATTCGATCTATTTATTTCTAACAATTAATTATTCGAATACAGTAATCCCTTGACTTACGTCTCCCTTGTTATACGTTTTTTCGACTTACGTCGTTCATTATTTTGAGACCAAATCCTTGAAATTACGTCGTCCGTCCCTTGACTTACGTCGCCGTTTTCATAGAACAGATTTGTTTTATGTACAATTTGAGTTTTATATTTATAACAATCAAATGGATAGAACTAAAGCGAAAATTTTTTGCTGGGAAACCGTACCCGAAGAAAATGCGAAAAACGGTGACTATTGGCAAGAAACTAGAAATTTTAAAACGTTTCGATGAAGGTGAAAAATCGACAGTTATAGCAAGTGTTATGGGACTTCTCCCAATAACTGTTCGAACCATTATCAGCAATAGAAAAATAATAAGTGAAGCAACTAAAGCAGGAGCATCCACAAGTGGTACAATAATTACCAAAAAAGAGCCCCTGCATTGGGAAAAATGTTGATTATTTGGATCAAAGACCTAAATCATCAAAATATGCCAGTGATCACGTTAACTATTAAGGCGAAGGCAAAAAACTTATTCGAACAAGTAAACTTGAATCGAGGAGACACTTTCGTTGCCAGCAATGGATAGTTTGAAAATTTCAAGAAGAGAAGTAAAATTCACAATGTAAAAGTAACAGGTGAAGCGGCTAGTGCGGACTATGTCGCAGCGAAGATCTTTCCAAACACTTTACATGATATTATTGAAAATGGAGGATATTGCGCACAGCAGGTGTTTAATGTTGTCGAGAGAAGCCTGTATTGGAAACGCATGCCCTCAATAACATTTCAAAGAAGAGCTCTTGGCTTTAAGGCAGAAAAATCCAAGATTACTTTGCTTCTTGGAGGGAATGCATCAGGTGATTTGAAACTGAAACCTCTTGTTGTTTATCAATCAAAAAGGCCAAAAATATTCATAAATGAATGCAAGGAAAATCTACCGGTTATTTGGAGGTGCAACAAAAAGACCTGGGTTACTTCTAATATATTTCGTGATTGGTTTGATCAATGTTTCTGTCCGACAATATAGAAATATTTGGAAGCCAATAATCTTTTTCCTAACGCGTTACTAATCATATATATAAAAATGTTCAAAGAAAATGATGCCGAAAAATTAAGAAGTGCTGCAAACAAAGTCTACACTTCTGTCAACGAATACAAAGCAGTTGCTCGAAGAAAAAAAGAAACCAAACTTTGTCCCAAACGCGAATTTCGACCTTCTTCACCAGTAAACCAGTCAACCCACAAACAGTAGAAATAGAGGCTATTCATTCTGTAGATGATAACAATAAATATGTTGCTTTTTAGTGTTTTATGTCAAATATGAACATATTTGTACATATTTAAAGAAAGCCGTCTATTTTCTTCTTCGTAAGTTTTATAAATATGTATTCCGGTTGCTACTTGTTGCCTTCATTTATATTTGTAATTTGACGTGTAGTCGTGTACAGACACTTGATGAAGGGTGCAACTAACAGCCAAAATACGCAATTGTATACGAAAATAAAACTTCTGTAGACAAAAACCCACGACTTTCTTTAAAAAAATGAACTATGTACAAACTTAAAAAATAAATACATTCCTATTCAAAAATGAAAATTCATACATTTATCGCCTGAGGTTCCTTCTACCCTCGAATTACGTCGTTTTCGACTTACGTCGCACATTCTCGGAACCTAACTCCGACGTAAGTCGGGGGACTACTGTAGTTGAAAACGCTCCAAACCAATAATATAAGTTAATAAAATTATTGAAATAAAGTCGAAAATACACTCAATCATTGATGAACCGATGATTTCATTGGTTTAATTTCAATATTTATATTCAATATTTATAAATACCTTTTATAATTAGTTCATGTGATATGTTAATTTTATTTCATCGCACACCTCAAAAATATGAAATCTTAATGGTTCTAAATAGATTAAATCCAGGTCAAAGTTCAAAGATCACTGGCATCAAAATTGATATTTTTGGGACTAATTAAAGGAAAAAATGATAGCATTTGAAATTTATGTTTAGGATTATAATTCATAACGTAAACAAAATGTATTTGTTCTATTTTTTTCTTGTTTTGGTTATATATTTCATTTACTTATTTCTCATCTGGCGTTGCCAACTTTTCATTTGTATTTATTTTGATAGAAATAATCATTTTCCAAAATTAATTGAAAACTTTGTACCGAATGAATCATGTATTTCGGTTTGATTATAGATTAAATAAATGGAAGTTCAGTTTAAGTGCAGAATTATGATCTTGGTAATGATCTTAATTTCAGTATTGTTATTTATACTAATTTATTAGTTAGTTTATCGAGATTTTTTTATGTCTACGATTAACAAATCCAATCAATATTCTACACCGCCAAAAAATAATTTTCATTGAAAAGAACTAACCTCACTCAGTGTATATAAAAACTGATATTTTTCTGATTTCACTAAAATTGGTATTCGTTCACAATAGATTCACTCGCCAGATTATTTGCGCTTTAACTATTCACACTGTTTTAGAGAAACAAGTACATTCAGTGCAACGAAGTGTTTACGAATGTTTGATTAGTAAACCAAATGGAATTCTTCACTTATAGACTTTGAATGTTATACTTGGAGCTAATAATCCAAATAAAGTGTATCAGTTTTGAGCGGGAAAGTAATTATCTTTGGTTTGAGAATATGCATTTATTCAACGAATTTGAATTGAAATTCAGTCGATGTGATGTAGGAAGCTCTATTTAATATATATAAATAACATAGCAATTGTTGCAAAGCCACGGGTGCTATCAACAACAAGTTGGCCTAGATCGGTGTCCATTAATTTGGCGTTTTGATGGCAGTGAATGAACTTGTGGCCAAAATTGCACATGAGGCTATATAGATTAGATAGTTGTCCTTGAGTAAATGCTATTTATTATAGATTCAAAGTAACTTAAAAAGTGATGAGCAAATGAAGCTGATAATATTTGCATAGAATTGGTTTAAAATTTGTTTAAAATTACTATGAGGTAAAGCTTTTAAGATCGCATATGTATAAAAATGTGGATATTATGAATTAAAGTAAATATTCCCAGTAATATAAGAAATCATAGTATATTATGCTAAGCTTTTATTTCGATACTAGAGAAAGCCCAACTTGCGCTGCTACGCAATTCAAGAAAACAAATTTTCAGCTTTGAATTCTGTAAGTAGAATATTATTACGATACTTGGGGATACTTCGTCCAAGCTCCATTTCAAAGACGGAGTAAAGGTACCTTTAATTTTTCAAATCTCCACCAGCCCCATGCTGCCTCAAATCGCCATTCCACTTTTAGTCGATCTTTACACTGAAATAAAATACATACAGGTATATCCGAAAAATTCCGATAGCTATTTTTCAGATTTTCACTTTCATGCTAAAGTTCTTAGTCCTCTCGTTTTTAGGATATAAACTTTTGGTTTATTTGGCAATACGCTTCCTAGCCGAATCGAATGCAGAAACACGTGTTTGATTAAATTTTCATAAACAATTCCATAGTCTGTAGAAGTTTACTTTCCCTTAATATGTGGATCAACGCTATAACTGCCTCGTCCTTTTCTTCATATTATGGATAAAATAAACTCTCAGACAAGTACGTGACCTACAATCTGATTTTGAGTCTTGTAGCTTCATCCAATTGAGATACATTAAGTTTTTTTTATTATATCAGCAACATCTCTTTGGAAAGTGGGATTTCCAAAAATACTGAGCTACGATAGATGGCTGAACTGTTTTGAGCCTAGGGTATTGAAATGCTGAGAGAAATGTTTAAAAAAAATGTTTTTCTATATAATCTCTCTCTGTGCAATTTTTACATTTGCCATAAAGGGCGTTTAACCTATTGAAAAAATATTAGCCGTCTCTGCTATTGAAAAGCACGCCTACTGCTGCCTTCGTTTCTTCATCACTCAAAAATCTTCGACCCCGGCGGTATTTTTTTCAAATTAGAAAACAGGAAATAGTTGCTGGGGGCTAGATGTGGACTGTATGGTGGATGGTTGATTACGTCAAATCCTGTCTCAACCAGGGCAAACTTTACAGCTCGCGCAGTGTGCACGTGCCCAATGTCCTGAAAAAACCAGGACTTCTTACAACAGTCTGCCTCTAAGACTTCATGCACTTTTGTCAACAATGCGGCGTCATAGTACCCGTTCAGTTTAATTTATTTTCGTGACATTGAATTTCCACGGCGGCTTTTCTATCCACTGCATTGACTTCTGTTGTGAGTCTGGTTCGTAGTTCCGGATCCATGTTTGATTAACAGTGACAATGCGAGAAAAAATGTCGTCAGGATTATCGCCCCAGATGCGAAATTATGACCAGACGATGCTTGTTCAGAGGAGCGAGAATTTTTGGCACCCATCCTGCGCACACCTTTTCTTATGCAAGTACTTATGCATAATATGGTCGCCTCTTTCCTTGCTAATAACTATGGCTTCAGCTATCTGCCATAACTTGATTCGCCGACCAACTTGAACAAGTTTTTTTTTACTTTTTCAATATTTTTTTTCAGTAATGGCAGAATTTGGTCACGCTTACCAAGGAACATCTTCCAGCGACTCCCTACCATGCTTGAAATCTTGGCTCTAATATTTTATGGTGGCAAATGAAAGTCCACACTCCGCATAAACTTCAAATACTTCTGTCTCCTTTTTGAGGAATTTATGATTGCACTGTACTCCAGTTTTGTACAATGCGCGGATAGCTCAAGCATGGTGATGCTTACGGTTCAGTTAATAAAAGCGTAATGATGCTACTCGGTATGTATACTGCTGAGGGTATTCGCAATTAGGTACATGCAGCGAGAGGCATTAGTGACACTTAAAAGTATTTACGCTCAAAACTTTTCAGCCAGCCCCTCGTTCAATAAGGACAACAATGTTGCAGTTAAATCTCCGTTTTATCAGGTACGCGTCATCCGATTCAGCTGAACGTTTCAGGATACAATGGTGTATATATGGAATAGGTCCAGGTTTCACCTAATGTTAGGTATCGTTAGCTTTTTGACACCAAATTTTCAAAAACAAACCAAGTATGCGAAGTGAATGTTGAACGTTTTTCAAATATGCATAACAGTTTGAAAATATTTAACACTATGCTAGGTGCCCTCTAGGATTGGTGGAAAATTGAAAATATAAAATTCCAAGGCCAAGCGATGGGCGACACAATTACATGGTTGCGTCATATAAATAATATAAGGTTCAGGGTACCACTCATGATTGGAGATCTAAAAAGATATGAGTTTCTAACACTGGATGTAAAAATTACGATATTCAGTGCCTACATACATAATGCCAAAAAATTTCTATGGAGCTGTTTTATGGAGCCAAAAAATGTTTAAATGTGTCTTTAGACTGATTACAAAGACAATTAGAACCAGCTTTAAAATACCAATGTGAATACCTAGTTCAACGATATATTCAACATCAACTCTTTATTTAGTTGCAGAAACGTTGTTGCCAACACACACTTTAGACTTTAGTCAAATATCTTTGTCCCGAAGAATTTCAGCAGATCTAAATGAAATCCAGGCACACTTTCAGGAAATAACAAAATTACCACCAATGAACAGTATCCCAACCATATGATCTTACATCTTTTCAACATTCAGAAAGCAAGTATATCCATTGTAGCACAATATAGCTCAACCTAGTATTTCGTGATTCACAGAAGCATATATCAGCGAAATCTTTCTAACCTTCGATGAACAAAGCGATTACCACATGGGCTTGAGATTCCTAGCTTGGTATGTAAGATCACTTGGTGTGTAAGCAAAAAAGCTGCCACCTTTTCTACAGTTTTTGTAGGTTTTAAAATGGACATTATTAGTCCCTTAGCACAAATAAATAAATACACCACTATACTCTTTGGACTGAAGCAATTCCTGAACATTAGGATTTTTAGCTTAGCTTGAATTTTTAAAAACCAGGTTGAAGAGAAACCGTGGTCCAACTCGTATTTTGTTGGTAGAACTTATCACTAACTCGTAAAAACTTGTGTTGTATCAAGGCGGATAAAAATGCAATCATGTCCAATCTATAAGCATACGGTTTTTTTTTTTAGAAAGGTGTCATAGTAAACTTAAATTATCTATCATGGCTCACAACAACGCGTCCTTGATCTCGAATCCTAGGAAAATTCACTACATCATCGACGAAAATCTTATACCGAAAAGAGCTCACATCTTTCTAGTGATAGTTTCCAGAAAAATTTTAAGAAAATTAGCCAAACCGACTTTGTCTTCGAACTTCGGCAACCATGACAATATTCTAACCGGCTGATGCAACACACTATACTGAAGATATTCATCTTCTATAAAATCGAATTTTTCTATGATGATTTTGTCATGATGGTCTCTTCAAAAGGTCCAACTTGACTTAAGTAAACGCACAAACTCAAAATTCACGCAATTGATGTGGATTGTTTAATTTGCCCATAAAGTGTTTACTTAACTGAATGTGAAAGTACTGTAAAAGTAAATTTCGCAGTCCGATGTTCACCCATTTTTATTTTCAACAAATAAATGTCGCACACATGAGCCCGATTGGGATATGGTCAGAGCAGCACATTTTATACCCATTTTCAAGAATTTTTTTTATAGAAAACTGTTAATAGTAACTTGATTGGGATAATACCTACAGTAAAGAAAAACCTTTGAAGAGCATCCAAAAAAAATTTTATTGAAAAATATCGAAAATTAAGCTCGTGACATGAATTTGACATTTTCGTTCAGGACAAAGAGTTGATTTGCGGTGAGACACATAACTAATGACTGGATCATCGTAAACAAAAGAACCAAAAATATTTCGTTAGTTTATGAGTTTCTTGAGGTAACGCTGTCGAGTTTTTCCAAATATCTAGATTATTTATTTTTTTGGTATAAGTTTGAAGTCAAAAAAACGAAAAAAAACGGAAATTTTTTTTTCGAAATTTCTGTTTTCAGTTGTAAAAAATTCCATAAATAGAAAAAAAAGCAAGAAAAAAAAACATCTCGACAGCGTTACCTAGTAAATTGCCTACAGAAATAGTGTGCAAAATTTCAGAAAGATCGGTCGAGTAGTTTTCGAGTTACATGTCTCACCGACTTGAAGAATAAAATTCCTCAAAAAACGCGTTTTAAAATTTTAACTGTGCAACAAAAGTGCGTGAAAAATTACGAAACACGTGTACCGTAACTGCTCGATGAAATGAATGTATACTACTACAAGTCACATATATGTGTTTTTACACAAATATAGCACATACAGGTGTGGATAGGGTGGGAAGACTCTACTATTACGTATATGAGAGCTGCGCGCGGCTAATAAAGCGGGAAAGGAACGCTATAGCACGCGATTTGCGCGAAAATATGAATTTGAGTTATTTGTATTGTTAAGCCGATAATTTCGTTAATTTTGCTCGGATCGACCTGAAATTTTGTATGGACACTCCTGAGTCACTATACACTAGTCACTAAACAAAAAAAAATATCGATTTTCTGACCATACCCCCCTTAAGTCAGTTTAAGCTCACTTAATTCAATTATAGCTCAGGCTTAAAGTTTTAAGAGATATGCCAATTACTACTTACTGGATGTCAGAAACAAATCAGTCAATGTCTCAATTACCAGAATTAAGCCCTGCTACTCTTCCTGTTGTCTAAACTACCCCCATGCAGCGCACCATACTATGAAACCGTATTGCATAATGCTAAAAAAAACCGTATTATCAGAAATCGTATTACATATAACTAAGAAAGTTCCACCGAAAGTAACCAATTTTTACGGTTTGGAATTATTAACTTGTTAATGATTCTTTAAAAATAGAAACACAGCCCAGCAATACCAGATAAATCAATATCTCGTTCAATTCAGAAGCAACTCAAAGGTACGCTATCGCATAATTCGAGGTTACTAATGACTTCATCAATGAACATTAAAAAATCTTCGAAAATCAAAAGTCCACCGTTTTAACCGACAAACACTATCACCCTCTAATTAGAATCTCAATAAATTGAACTTTATTGATTTCAAGGTTTTGCCATTATTTTTACATAAAATCTCTTCCTCTTGAATTTCATTCACATTAACCTTGTGGTACAATTAATTAAACTACCCCGATAGTTATCTGTATTCCCAAAAACATGCAAAATTAAAAGTGATAGACGAGTTAGAGTAACCCACGTTGATTAGTACCGAATGGAAGATAATGAACTCTACTTTTTCTACAGTAAATCAAATACGCACCACATGTGCAAAACAGTGGCGGCGCTAGTACGAAAGTAAAATTAGTTACGTAAAGTGGCGATTGTATGACACGAGGCGTCATTAAAATAAATGCAGGATGACGTGAATGATGAATTTGAAAAGAAAATTATTTTGAAATTCGCCAGAATTTTATTAATCACATGCATGTTATCATTTTTTTTTGTCCAGAAACAAGTAGAAACACAAAATCATGATTTTTTACTAAGCCGAAACCTGTGGCGCAACTGATATTACACCGCTATATCTGAATTTATTAAGCCTACGAACAATTTCGCTGCTAAATTCGTCGTTTGCCACGCGTATTTCAGCTCGACTTTATTCTAATTGGCACAATCTGTTCTTTCAAAAATAGAACGAGAAATTTTCCGATGTATTCGTCTAATCGTCAAGGGTCAGATGGATCTCGGATGACCCATGAAAATATCACACTGGAAGTGATAGTGTGTGACTGGCTGGTTTTTATTCTCCGAATATATGTGTTTTTTTTTTACTGATTACTGATAAATAGAAAAATGAAATATTTTCGATCTCGTGTGTGCTATCAATGGACGCAAATGTGTCCTACGATGAATTTTCACTTTGATCGAATATTTTGATTAATGCGTCAAATGAGAAATTTTTCCGATGCGGAATGGTGGCATCGTGTGTCGAAATCAGGCGCCAAGCAGATTAGTGTCGAGATATGGCTCAGATGATGTGCTTGCAATCTCATTCAACCATTTTTTGTTACCAAATATCAATGAAGGAATCATCTTGTACAAAAAAAGTACACTTTAATAGTCTATCAAAATCTACATGGTATATCAACACTAGTATCCTTTATAATTTGTGCACAATTAGATATTAGAAACCCTCCAATAAAATTGACGTGACGTCAATAAAATTGAGTGTAAAAAGATGGTTAGTTGAAAGACCTTTCATGATTCGTATAAACCAAAATGCGGTCAAGACCCTTATTCTAACGTAAACACAGACACTAGATCACGCGAAACGATTTTTTGTGCTTCTTCTGTCTACACAATTTCCGTTCCATTGACATACACGCAGAATAGAGCAAAAACAACGCTTTCGCAGATAACTCAATTACGTTGTGGTTTACGCTAAACTCAAATGCGCGGAAAATTAATAAAACCTTAGAAGATATCGTCATTCTAGAAAAGTTTATTATTAACTCTCAATACATGAATATTTACTTTAATCAACAATAAAAAAAAAAACAAATTATTTCTTAAATTAAAGTCATCATGACTAAAGTACATCACTAATGTCTACTTTTTCTTCATTTTATTAAAAATTTTCTTAAAGCCTTTCATCGATTTCTTTTTCTTCGCAATTTTCTTAGTAATTATAGTAAACAATTCACGTCGGACTTCATACACATCGCGGTCTGGGTCACGTTCAGGTGCTTTGAAGAACCCTACACCTTCGTCCAGCCGTTTATCATGCGTGGCTAAAAAGAATGTTTCTGTGGGTAGCTTCACTTTAATCGAATCGTTCGGCTTTTTTGTTTTCACCCCAGAGACTATGCCACCATTTGCTGTTGTCTTTGCAGGTTTTCTAGCTCCATCGTCTTCTGAATCAGACGAATCATATTTAAATGGATTGGCCTTGGCCAAAGCGGACACAACACCTGATTGACTAGCGATCGGAATCTCAGTGTATTTTGGGGATTTGTTTTGATCCGACGTATCTTCCTCGGCACGACCGAACAACTTTAACAAACTGAATTTCTGCCCGCCACTGTCATCATGACTAAAGGCTTTCTTCAAATCGCCGCTAACTCGGTAGAATGTTTGAGTGGAAACTTGTGGAATTTCAGGTTTACTTATCGATTCATTTTGAACTTCACTTTCCGGTTCATTTTGAACTTTACTTTCCGGTTCATTTTGAACTTCACTTTCAGTAGGTTCATCTTCAGTCTTGGCAGGCGTCACATGCGTTTCTTCTTTGTAGGATTTAAGGAACTTTTTATGCTCTTCTTTCGTGGGATCGAAACGTGTTATCAAACCTGTTGTTACTTTCTTCTGAGGTGGTCTCACGCCGAATAATTTTTGTCCGACTACTTCTTCAAGAAGACTCAACTGCCATTCGCGTTCGTCATTTATGTCTGTCGATTCTTTTTGATTCTCGGAAACTGTTTTCGATGTTTCCTGTTTAGTGCCAGCTTCATCACCACTATCCTCCTCCAAGAATCTTGTGTCCATCGCGAAACGAGAATCAGATTTGAATTTTGATTGGAGTTTCATTAACTTTGCTCCTTTTTCACCTTGAAATTGTTCTTTAATTTCGAAATTTTTGCGATAGTCTTCTGGTGTCTCTTCATCGCCATTGTCTTCGTCGTCAAAGAGATTTCTTTTTTTCGCTCTATTAGATGATACATCTGGTGTTTGTTGCGGCGCTTCATAATCATCGGCATCGAAAACAATTTTCGACGACTTTTTGGCACCGTCCTAGAAAAATTTTTTCTTGTTAGTTGCATGATTTGATAAATATCGAATTTTCGAGCTTACAATATTTGTGAGAGCCTGTTTGATAGCCAACTTTTGCTTATCGTACTGATCTTTCATTTTATGTAGCGATTCCTTGCGTTTTTTCTCTGATTCCTGAGCACTGGCTTTGAGAACTCTGACTGTTGGTTCATTGCTTTTGGATATAACGTGAATCGGCTCGGAGGCAACGCGTTCGATTTTGATCTACAATAAAAAAAAAAACACATTTTTGCATGAGGTTTTGAAATTGCGTATATGTAGTCTAGAGGGTTGAGAACTAGCTTCTCGCGTATGGGGACTCCAACGATTGACGAAATTATTCTTCCTGAATATAGTTCTCACCGTTCTCAATTTGCTTTTATCCTGAATTGTTTTTTTTTTTTGCTTTTATAGTTAACTTAGGAGCAGTCAGTTCTGGGTTGTTCTTAATTTCTCTTACGATCCAACGTTCTTCGAATTCTGAAAATTTCTTTCGCTTGTTTAGTTTTGATTTATTTACCATAGAATTTGAAGTTTTAAATCGTTTGATTGCATCGTAAACTATATGGTGAATACGTTGTACTATGTTGCAATGTCTCGTACTGATAATCCATCCCAATACTGGTGACAGACTAGGAGATTCGGCGCGAAGTTCAAACTTTTACAAGATTTGCGTGACTGAATCTCGTCCCACACGAGTTTCAAAGGTGGATTCGTTCATGTATTCGGATCAAAGAAACTGCCAAATCTTGAAAAAATTTTGAATACAAATCAACCAAAAGCTTTATTGTACCTCTCAAATGGAATTAAAATATACCATGAATTTGGGTTTTATTTTTTTATGTTTTCATTTCAGCGTATGTCATTGACTGTTCTAATAATGAAGGCAGGGTACAATCGAATCTCGTTTCACAAATCTGATTGACCTTTTATCCTAGTGAGTTAAACAAAGGAAATTTAAACGCACAAAGCTAATTGGAGATTCGCGAAATCACATTTTTATTGCAGTCTGTCCCCATTATAAGACATTTGTTTACGTTTTTACGGTAACGTTAGCTACGAATATACGAAAAACTCATTCATACTCGTATACTCATTTACGAAAATTTACACGTAACTGACAAATAATATCAATCTATATATAAGAAAGTATGCATAAATAAAACTCATGTATAAATAAAAGATAATAATTTTTTGAATGGAAAATATTTTTTTATAATTTTCTTCCATTCTGTGTACTCAAAAGTGAAAATCGTCGGGACAAACTAAATTTGGATTACATGCGGTTTTCTGCAGCATTTTTACTTGGTGCATTTGCTGTTTCAAAAATATTTATTTTCATAAGAACTAAAATAGTTTATAACACATCGAATCTCAGGCTTTTGCCTGGTGTGCCTATCGATGAAGATTCGAAAAGCTCCAAGCACATTGGAGATTCGGAATTATGGTCTATTACCAGTATAAGCGATATTTATTTCGATGCACGTGTAAAATTCAATGAAAGTGTTGAAAATACACATACAGCCTTAAAATTTCGATTGGTATTTCATTGCATTTGCTATTTCAAAAACTCACATTTTATGGCAAGTTGACACCATAAAAAAGCTGATTGCGGTAATTTTGAAGAATTTGCAAATGCAAAGCACAGAATCTTGACCTAATAATGCGATGTTCTCTCTAACTACTCGATCCGCCAGCAACACACAGAATGTCCGAATTCGGATGCTGCGAGTTTTATAACTATATAAGTGGTGGTTACATGAGTAGCCTACCGAGTTGAGTGGTGGAGTAACCGCGTGCGATTAGTCGTCCCCCGGGAAGGCTGTATTTTTTTTTGCTTAAATTCCGTTGGCCCTCATTGCTACAACGTAACAACAATCATCGAATAAAGATCTAAATTACATAGAGTGGCTCAATAAAGATGTCGGACACAAACCTATTTACACATTCCAAGAGAGAAAAACAGAGCGAGAAAAAAAAATGATGTTTTACAAACTATATATTGTTTACTTATGAAAAATAGAAACATCAATAAAAAAACTTAATTTTAAGACTTAAAAAAATACAAAATATGAGAATGTAGCTAAAATCTGTCAAAAAAGATCTCGGACACTAATTTTTAGTTAATTTTAGCATATTATTAGAGAACTTTAAACTTTAGTTGACAGTCCTTTATTTTTCACGATAGATTTCTATCTACCGGGTAGGCTTTACGAGCTTTTTTAACGGAAGGAAGGATCAATTTTTGCCCATTCAGTCTGAAGTTCTGATTCCAAATCTTCCTTTGTTCTGATGGTACGATTTTTTAACTGGTTCTCCAAATGAGCCCATTAATGCTCAATAACGTTATCAGAAGATTGTCGTGGTGTTTCGAGCACATGCAGTCAATTATACAGCAGCCGCAAACACACATTAAGTACTTTGTGCTTTGGATCGTTATCCTGGTAGTATTGGAAGTTTTCTTTTATTCCCAATGTTTCAGCACTTTGTACCAAATTTTGTTTTCAAATGTTTTAATACTTTGTGTGATCCATAATTCCATGGATTACACAAATGTTACCTGGACCAGCAGTTGATATGCAGTTCCAAACTATCACCGAGTCACCTCCATATATCACAGTGCATCATACTGACGCTCTCAGTGTTCTTTGTAAGATTTTCTTTGTAAAATTTGCTTCCGTCCTTGAAAAGCACAGTGCTCCAAAACGAAAGATCTTTAATTTAATGATTTTTTTTTTTTTGCAAATTTGAATGTCTTTTTTCGATTACAGTTATTCACGAACGAGTTTTTACGGGCTACTATCGTGTAAATTTCTTTTTCTAAAAACGAATCTTATTGGTTCGAGATGCACACTTTTATGGAGATTATTTATTACTTCTTTGGTTAGTTTAAAAGCACTAATCGGGGGTTTTTCTTAACCTGTAGTACAATTCTTTCTTCTTCAAACTTTGAAAACACTCTGAATCTACCATCTTTTGGTTTATTTTCCAATGAATTTGTTTATTTAAAATATTTAAAACGTCTAATAATGTCAAGAACTGTGAGGTGTGACCTACTTACTGTTTTAATGTTTTATAATAAGTTCTCTTACTTCTAAAGAAGGTTGGCCACGTTGTTACCCCATTTTAAATCTTTAACACACAGCTTCACCCACGTAAAAAATGTTTGTTTGTTAAAATTGTTGGTTTAAAACTGTCAAGTAGACAAAATACGAGAAATCCTTGCATTAAACTAGAAAAGAAAAAGAGTTTTGCCATCTGTTCGAGTCCTTTTTTGAGATAGATTTTCGCTATTTTTTCACTTTTTCTATTTGGATAGAAATTGCATAGGCATGAAATTGAATTTCGTTATTGATGTTCCTATTTTTAATAAGCAAACAATATATAGTCGTTAAAACTTATTTTCTTTACTCTGAAGCGGACTCTTCGAATGTTTATTCTCTCTTGGATTGTGTAAGTCGGTATGTGACCGACTTCTTTATTGTACCACTGTATGTTAAGCGCTACGGTTTCCACAAGTTTTGCGTTTGAAAGTTTTATAAATTAAAATGCATCCCGTTTTTAATATAAATAGCTACACCTCCTCCAACTGAATCGTTTCTGTTAGTGCGTATAATATAGTAACGATTTACAAATCAAAAACAAATAAATATTATTGTTTTTTTTTTTAAAGTGAAGTAGTGAAGATTCATTAATTTTATTATACAAGCATTCTCGTTCCAGAGAATACTATGTAGCCCTTTAGCCATAGGAAAACTTAATCACTAATTCAGACAGCACAAGAAACGGGTCTTCATGAGAATTGCAACTTGCGAGTTTTGGTAAAAGCCCTTTAGCCAAATTCAGCATCTCGGCTGCTGAGAAGGGAGGTTTTGCTAGTTTAGAGAGTGTGAATGATAGAGCTCCGTTCACAGAGGCACTTATTTTTTTCACGAAGAACAGAGTTTTAGGAGCAGAGATTTTGACAGCTCCCGGAGAGAAGTATTATATGTACGTTTAGTGTTCTTTATAGCGACGAGTTTCATTTGGGACCGAAATTTTCTTAATGTCGTTCTAAACCAAGTTGTGAACTTGGGCTAGGTGTTTCGTTAATGTGCCATAGTCTATGCCTTGTTGAGAAGTTGATCGGCGCGGTCATGTGAGTAAAAATTCACTTTTTTGTCAATGAAATGCTTCCGAATGGGTTCGTAAGTCTCGAATGACGAGTGCAGTAGTTTTTTTTGCCAGTGTGAATATTGTATTTAGTAATTTTTAAATCCGCCAGTGTTGCGATTAATGACGCACTCTCTAAGCTTTGATGACACAATGCTCTCGGTGCATTTACTATTTGACAACTCTTTATCGGTAATGTTAGATGATGGTTGCTTTCGTTTTAAAAATTAATGCAATTAAGAAATATGTCTTTTCTCGAACTATGCAAAAGTAGAGCAATATTTTCCTGAATTTATCTAAGTTTTGCGTATATTCGTTGAATATGAAGGATTTTTTTTAAGATATATAAATTTTTTTGGAACGATAACAACTGAAAATTGGTTGGACAAAAATAAAAAAATCTGTGGCGTTGGCAGCAAAAGGAGAATGTTTCTTTCCATCGAATACTTGGAGAGAAAAATTTTGTTGATAGCTCTGCTGCTATTGAATGGACCACTAAAGTCCTTCCTGGAATATTGAAAAATCATTCGTCGAAAGACGCCTACATGGTGACGAGAGGAGTCTATTATTTAAAGCTCTACCTACTGTGACTATGGCAAAAACGGAAGAAAAAGTAAGCGGATGCAAAATCATTTGGGGATTTAAGACGCGGTACAATTCATTAACATTAGACGCGGTACAATTCATTAACAGCTCATTGGATAAAGGTAACTATGTAACAGCCATTTTTGTCGATCTCAAGAAAGCCTTTGACACTACTGACCACAGAATTTTGCTTAAACGTCTCGAAAAATATGGCATTAATAAAAAGTTTAACTCGATAATAAAGGATTATTTATTGGATAGGCGAATTGTGACAAAACAAATACAATGCATCAGTCAAGAACGTTTCATCAATATAGGCATACCGCAGGGAGCAATTTTTGGACCAGTATTTTCATTCTGTATGTGAATTGCATTCAACATCTCCACCTGTCTAGCAAATTAGTCCTTTTTGCTGATGACACACTTCTTTTATATTCTGAAAAGGATGAACCATCTCTTGAGTATAAAATTAACAGAGATCTAGAAACATATCAAATGTGGCTCAGGCATAGCAAACTGCTTATAAACGTTAACAACCAAGTACATCATTTTCCAGCAAAAAAATACGTATCCTATAAACCCATTTATTCAGATAAACGGAATTCGTCAAGAAAAAGCTGAATCAATGAAATATCTTGGCTTAATCCTAGATGAGAAAATGTCATGGTTACAACACATTAACCACGTCAGACATAAAGTCGGACCAATGATTGCAGTCTTAAGAAAATTTGAGCTCTTGGAAACCAGAACAAAATTAATAATGTTTAATGCTTATATACTTTCAACTATCACATACGGAACTATTTTATGGAGTCAGACATCAAAGCAAAACATCGAGTTAATTGGAAGACTTATTTCGAAAGCAATTAAAATTATATATAGAATGCCGACTCTAACACCAACAGTTACTGTGTACACTCGAACAGGATTACTAAATATTCAACAACTAATCAATTTTGAAAGGGGAAAATTAATTTTTAACATCCTGAACAACAATCTGAAGTGACTTAACACCCCCCGCACTGTGTTAGAGATAACTAACCGAGAAACCAGAACGGCTAGAAATCTATCTCTTGCAAATCCAAGAACAGATAGATTAAGGATGGATCCAGTACAGCAGACTATCGCATACTACAATTCATTACCGAACTCGGTCAAATTAGCAAAAAATATAATAGAGTTCAAGGTATACTTGAAATCTCACATAAAAAACACAAGCCCTGAATGAAGAAGATACCAGAGTTTTTTGTAGACTTTTCTCTGGACACATGTCAATGAGGACAAACATATAACTTAAGGTATGAAGCGTAATTAAAATTAATAACAATCGTATCTTCCCTTATACCAATTTTCAATTGTCTGGGAAGTACTAGGACGATATGTTTGATAATATGTTGATGCACACGGACCGCGCATACTGATTCAGTGATGGAGAGAGTGGAAGGAAGGAGGAAAAGAAAACAAAAAGAGATGCATATACGAACCGCTAATACGGTCAGATATATGTATCATTTGCTGTTTCAAAGTTCGTTAAAAGATCACATTTTTAGAGCGAGAAGAAATAATTTGAAAATTTACCAAAAAATGAACTTGTTTGATGCGTTTGTATCTGCGCAGACGATAAAAAGTTATTTCTGAAAAGCGGGATTTATCAAGGACAATAGTTTTCAGCCAGGAGAATTAGAAGAAACATTCGAGTGGCTTAAAGCAGATGTATTTGAGAAGTACGGTGATTTTAATACTGATTTTCAGTGATTCGGAATGATATCTAACGAAGATATCGTAAGAGAGATTGTAGATTCAGATGGAGGTAATTCAATGCAAGATGGTGCCCTTGATGAGTCTGACCATTTCTGCGCTGCTACATATTGTTTCTAGGTAAGAAACAATAAATGCTTTAAGGAAATTGAGGTATTATCTCAGTGATCAGTAACTGCCGTTAAAAACTCTGGATGAGTTAGAGGAATATTTTTGTAAAACTAAACCCATCTATTTTAAACAGAAATAATATTTGAAATGAGTTCATATTGCATTGTTTGTTGAACGTATAAATGATACAGATATTATATTATAATAGAGATGGGCCGTATTGAATCAACCTGATACTTTGTCACTGATACATGAATGTCACTGACACACAAAAATGATACCACCCAAATTTTTCCTATATTTTTTTAATAACTATTATCATATTGATTCAATGAGCAAATGCGAGGTACATTCATTTGCGTCTAGCCAAATCAAAGTCAAGTTACAAAATTTTTTTTATGTACATGCAATTCGTATGCCATGCATCTGTATAGTACCTGACCAGTACAGCGTACAGGCGTATGTTTTGGATTGGGCGATTGTATAAATGCTACTCTACTCACAATGTCGTTGTCCGTTCAAAATAGTATCAGTGACAAAAGTAGCAGTCTCAACTTATACCTGATACAGAAAATTCTTGTCACAACCCATCTTTTGGTATGGTACGCATATAGAGTACAGGCATACAATTCGAATTGATGGATCCATTTGATGGCACGGATGTATGCATGAAAAAAAGTCATAAAACGTATGAGTCATAGATACTTTTTATGACTGATACTTTTCATGACTTTTTATCGGTGACCAAAAGTATCAGTGACAAAAAGTGTCAAGTAAAACTATCATGGACAAAGAATTAAAAATATCGACTTGTACCTGATACGAAGTTTTTTGTCACAACCCACCTTTATATAAGATTATAATCATAATAAAATACATACATACACATAAAAAGATTTGAATGGTTTTTTGTTCATAAAGTGAATGGCTTTGTATGTATGTGTAGCGTGCTATTCTGGTACGTTCACTTTTTTCAATACCAATATTCCAGACAAAGTGTGTTCCGTTAATTAAAGAACGATTTAGGAGAAAGTTACACCCATTTCGATAATTAATCATTATAACAGCTATTAGTCGCGTTTTTTGCGGCTTTATCAAGAACTGGTTAGGAGAGTAGCATTGAAAACAACAACCCGATCCTGCACACTGCCTCTGAACATAGAGCATCGTATTGACATTTGTTTGGATGAAGTTTTAATATCATACAACGTCCAAAAGTCTTGAAAACCTATAATATGAAGCTAAAAAACAACAGATTTCACACTCGATAATTGCTGAAGCCAATCGATCTAAACGGTCAGGCTGTGTCGAGAGACGTCGATTATTCCATACATCGTGAATTGCTTGTTGTCATTATTCAATGTGTTTTGAAGAGTTTTTTTTTGCATGACGTAGGTATTTAAATAATAAGTAAATATACTCAAATTTTACGTTTAAGTTAAATAAATTGTAAGACAACTACGCGGACACTGCAAAAAGTTTAGCAAAGAGATTCATGACGTAATTCATAGTATCAATTGATGTTACGATTGATACACTCTTCCAATTAATAAATATTGTAAAAAATGTATAACTGTGTACATATAATATGCTCTATGATCGAAATGATCAAATAAAGTAGATGAGCAGATTAGATTCAGAATTAGTAAGCGATACGCCATTAGTCACTCCAAGCTACGTTCGTACTCGGCAACGACGAAGCCACAGCAATCGAGTTAGCCTGGTGCAGAAAGAAATGTTTATAATATGCACGAAGAAGGCTTCAGGTACCTCAAATAAAGCTGGAATTAATGTCAACACTGCTAAGACGTTGTTAAGAGTATGCCAGGAAACGAATCTGAATTGTCTGAACTGAAAAAACATATATCACGCACGGAACTTCTTACACCTGTCGCAGTATATAGTCGAACTCTGATGCAGATCGAGGCAAATCTAAAGCATAAAGGCTTCAATTTTAGCAAGTTCACTATAGACAGATGTCTTAGATCTCTTCAAAAAACGTCAGGTCTATGTTGAAGTGGATCCAGTTAATTCGGTGATACCTATAGAAACCTTTCAGTTCAGTTCCTGGGTACACGACAATTACGAACGTCTTAGTCGGGGTGTAATATGAGCACATGTCGCAGTGAAGCTCACTCGAAACAAGGAATATATGTAGCATTCAGAAATTTCATCAACATTTCTGAACGCTCAATTTGCGACGCACACTATAATTAAACTGTGCATCGCAAACGAGCTCTGAAACTATCAGAGAATTTGCTGTTGTCGGCTGATGAGATCAGGTCTCATGCGTCAACGTGGGGAGTCTCTGTGAAGTCGTGGCCGGGGCCGGAGGTCAAATTGAAGTGGGATCGGGACAAGTCAATCTAACGTCCAACACGTGTGAATGCCCGTTCTGTGAAAAATTCTGTAAAAATTAGCATTTAATGTGGCTATATGGATTGTACAAAGACGCAACTCTGCATGATATATATTCTCAGCTATGTACCTCGCTGCATATGCACGCATTAATGCTTCCATGACCGAAGATGAGGGATACAATCATCCACTGATCCTGCTAGTTTCGAGTTTTCTTGTTGGTGCATCTACAGCAGATTTAGTTGCACCTGCTGATGTAATTAAGACAAAATTTCAAGTAGCTGCAAGGGCTGGCCAAACGACTAATTCGGGAGCTGTCGATGCAGCCCGCAAAATCTACGCAGAAGAACGTCCTCGAGTTTTTGTTTCGGTGGAATGGAACGGCTGTGTTTATCGTTCATCGCCACAATTCGATTGGACCGTGATCGCCTGGCTCTGACGTGAAAGCTAAAACTGCAGCTAGTTTATCAAGGAAATTGACATCTTGCAATCCACGATGGTAAATGGAATTGCTCTGAAGATGCCGTCAAGTAAGAATTGAATTTAGATAAGCCAAGTGAAGATAAAATTTTAGAGGATTACGAAATATTGCCATTATTATTGTATGCTTAAATTATTATCAACAGTAATCTAACTTTTATTAAGCTGCTATATTATAACTCTTGTGTTTAAGCGAACTAATATATTCAAGCCAACGTTGATAACGGCTAAATTAATGTAGATGGAATAGATCTTAATAAAAAAATAAAAAATAAAACAGAAGAAGCCTGTAAAATGTTTGAACGGTATTCCATTTTATATGGTTGTGCGAAAAGGCAAGTTGAAATTTGGCCTAGTATGTATAACATGAGGCATCTGAACGCTATGAAAGCATTTAATTATTAATAATAAGACAGATCGTGGGTTAGTTTACGAGATTGGCGACCCATTAGAAAGAAGTATTTTCTTGTACTGCTACGTTACTCTATATGTATATATACCGACCGTTTCTTTAAATATCTAAGTTATACGTCAGCGAATTCTTATGGAATGATCCTCACATTTACACTAATCTCATGGGTGTTAGATGTGTCTTTGTGCGTCGTTTGTATTAGTTTATGTTTCTTCTCGTATTTCTGGGAGTTGGGTACAGCTAATTTTTTAATTTGCTGAATGAAATTGTTCCAAACATCACCAAGTTTCAACGGTGGTGGGAATACTGTTAAACTGCGAATACTAATCACATTTTGAACCGATTCGATCCAATTGGTATTTGAGAGAACAAATTTTAAGTGTAAAGTTTTTTTTTGCTTGACAATAAACAGAAGCTCAAGTCGATATTAATAATCCCTGTATAAGTCACCGCGGGACAATAGTTTATCGTGTCGCTTAACTCGATTAATATGCGCATACACTACTTAGCCATATAAAACTAAATTGGATTCTTCTATATCTAAGCTATCGGAGCGCGTACTTATTTCAATTTTAATATGTGATAAACTTAATAATCATCGATGAAAAGATGTTGGTGGCGGTTACCATTGAACTTTCCTGGAAGGTTTAATTGGCTTCAACTCACACCTAATGGCTGACAGTAAAACAAGTATGTTGCAGAAGGTAACTTGTTGAAAATAAATAAATGCAAGAACTTATACGCGAGCTCTAATATTTAGTTCCGGCTACAGCGAAAAAATTCCTCGCAAGTAATTTTGATACAGAAAGTGATTAACGTAAGGAATAAATAAACATAAACATTGTAACAGGTAGTGAATAAGCAAAGGAAATTATAACAAATTTCAGTTTAGAATAATAATGTATTGTAAGAGGCAAACTATTTGGCCTTTTTATTGGGCGAAAGCCTGGGAAGACTTTCATTTGCAGGGTTCGCGTAAGGCCTGGCTGGCCAATGATTAAGTAGAGTTTTTTTCTGTGATTTGCAGCATCTTTAAGGGGGGGGACATTGGCCATTTTTTTAGTTTCAGTTTTTGCTTTGTATAGTAGGCCAATGTCAGTGGGTGGAGGACCCCAGACCATCGGGGTCAGCATCGAGGTCAGGGCTCCGCCACCATAGGGGGCTCCGGGCTGTCTGCCTCATCCGGGTTCCCTTGAAAAGAGAGGCAGTGTTTTACCCCCTTTTCCATTTTAGATTTTCAATTTGTGGCTCCGTGCGTCGTCACGAGCACTGGATCTGCTTAGTCACCCCATGTTGCAGAGCCACGGGTGGTTTCCTTAACGGAACTATGCCCCCTTTTGTCCCTTGGTTATTTTTATATACCAGTTTGCGGCTACGATATTATGACGGATGAATAATACGTAGCATCCCGTTTTTCATGAGAGCTGACCAACCCCACTTATTTAAAGAACCCAGCCGCAGCGAGCTAACAAACCGGCACTCCAGCATCCGTCGGGGTTGGTTGAAGGGTACTCCGCTAATGCGGACGAGGGGATTTCACGGCCACTTCTAGGGTACCCTGCTCTCGGGGCAATACTTCTTTTTTTTAATTTGCCTCTTGGATGACATTAGTCATTCCCACTTTTGCTGGACCTTAGCGCTCTTGGTTATAGATTTCGGTCTGGTTCTAAGTTGTGCTAAGCCTACACCTCTCAATCGCATTCACGCTACATATACGCAGTCAATACAGTACATACAGTTCTCGAAAAAATACAACCCTTGTGTTGAATTACAAAGGGGGTTCGCCTTAGAAATTTGTTTGAATTTCTTGCTAAATTCAATAAGATATGATTATGTGGTAATAAATAACAATACACAAGACATAGGAAGTTGCCAATGAAGCAACACGAGCGCTTTAACCCGAGAGTATTTACCATAATATTTAGGCATCATATGGCTAAATCATATGGGAAATATATTTATATTTTATTTTAATTTAAACGTAAAATTGGGGTACATATACTTTATATTTAAAAACCTATTAAGTATATTATATATTTTAGCTTTTGAGTATCATGATCTTCTATGTAACTGAGTATTTTCTCTTATTTCGGCGAAATAAAATTTATTTTTTCATTTAAGGATTGGATTCTTTCATTCAGGAAATGCTGTTCATCCTATCTAGTTTACCTAAAACTATTTCTTATTTCCGGTTACCAATGACGATCTGCTTTATGCAAAACTCATTCCTACCGCGTCAAAAAAAAAATCGTGTACAACAATAACTAAAACACTAACCTTTCCATTTTGCACCGATGACAATGCATTTTTCTTCGCGACAAATATATCTGCATCATCCACTTTCTGCTGTTGCGGAGCTTTTTTGACCGAAGGTTTTTTACTGGTATCTTTTAAATCCGCCCTACCACCACCTTCATCTGTACTCGAATCTGAGCTGTCCGAGCTACTGCTACTTTCCTCTGCGAAAACTTTCTTTTGATTCGAAGATCTCATAGGCAGATTCGAGGCAGGACTAATTTTCACAACTGGACTTGCACCAGTTGATCCTTTCGCTTCGTATTTTGTGCGGTCAGTCGTTTTCGCCGAATCTCGCTCACCCCACTCGCGTTTCAGCCGATCCATAAAACTTTCCCGGGCCACATCGACTTTTAGATAGGCTCCATGAAAGGGTTGATTCGAAAAACGTTTTAGACCTTAGAATTGGAAGAAATTAACATTTATAGTATTATTGGACGGAAGCAAACGATTTACATTTGTTGATGTCGTTGTCGGTGGTCAACGAGAGTGTCACGAATGCGAAATAAGTTTGCGCCTCTCCGAGTCCTTTGGTCTTGATTTCTATTTTATCCACTTCACCGTATCCTGCAAACTCCTGACGAAGGGCATTTTCATCTACGGTACTCGGCAAATTGCCGACAAATACTCTTTTACTTGCCGTATGCATTGTGATAAATGTTTTTGCTTGGCGATAGTTTAGATATTCTAGTCAAAATTCGTTCTACTCAAAAGCACTGTTTGACTGTTTCAATTGATATCACAGCCACTAGTCTAACATCCAATATCAAAGTTATCCTTAAATTAGCATTACTAGCTTTTCCAATTTCGCACTATACCGCACATGTTCGAAACGTCAACGACGAACTTCAAAAACTGGTCGAAATCTATTGTGACAGCAGTAGACCAAAATCAATTGACTAGTCTAAAATTGCTCTTGGTTTTTTCACCACATGACTAGCCAGTACACACACCTTTACATTTGGATTGAACATTTTGAAAATATTTCATTTCGCAATTAGATTTTGTACGAAGTGATAGAATACTGCCAAAATTCGAACTATTGAGTAAATCTGTAATTTTGAATGAATTTCCCGTTATTCTCCTCCTCGTCGTTATCCCAGATTTCCACGTCATTTACACAGCCATTTTCTACCCATTTTCTACAATAAATTGTGAATTTTCGACTAAATTTTGAGACAGACATTAGATGATGTAATGTTTGTATTTTTGTGGCTGTGTTTTTAGGGTTGATTTTGTTTTTTTAAGTGTTATTGTCTTTTCGTGTAGTTTTTGTGTAGTTTTTTTGTGTGAATTTTTCAAATTTAGATTTTTTTTCAATTCACAATCTTTACGAGGAGTCAGCCCTGCAACGTCAACATAAATCACCACTTCTACCAACCACTCCGAATCAAATTGAAAATTGAAGCAACGTCCAGTCATTTCTTACACCAACAACTACACCGGCGGCGGCAACTGGAGCAACAACAACGACAATACCAAAACCAATACGAAACCACCATCACCAGCAGCAACCATCATCATCGACATCGTACGACGAGGCGAGTAGTGTAGTGAGGTAGTGAGCGATCGAAAAATTTCGACGACGGAGTGACGTGAAGTTTGCACACCGAGCAATACCCGGAACATTTCAAATCTTGTCTGTCGCTTTCGAGAAATTCAGTTGTAGTCGACGCGCGAAAAACACGAGAAAATTGTCGACAATTGTTAAACGGGACGTGAAGTTTTCTAATTGGAGTAGAGTTTGTGCCGGAGCTAGCACATTCGGTGAATTTCGAAACGGAAATTAAGTTAGGTAGTCGTGGTGTCGTAGTCGTTTGTCGCGAAAATGGCGGAGGGACAGGACGACGCGAGAAAGATTACCGTGACTGTAAAAACACCAAAGGAGAAGCGAACAATAGATGTGGACGAGGATGCTGAAATTAAAGATGTAAGTTTTCGACTAGCAGGACTCGCATCCCGGCGGGAATTAAGTGAGGAATTTGCGATCTCACAAAGGGGATTCTGCGTAGCATGGAAGTCTCTCGTGACTGTTGGACTGCAGATTGTTTTGGTTTGTATGACGATTGTAGGAACTACTGATCAAAATGATTGTGTTTTGGATATTCAGAGCTGCTAGGATAAGGCAAATTGGCTGTCGGAGCTAGTAAAGAGAAACTACCTCAGCTGCAATTTGCAAACATAGTGGTGTAATCCCAAGTTTGTTTCGAGATTCTTGACAGCTGTCGTTCGAATTTCGATCGGCAGCAAACATTGAATACCTAGCGACTTTTATCAATGTATCCTCGCAAATTCGCATGGTTTGTATTTCTAATAATTTGAAATACATAATTCGAAATCGTGGGTGTCATCATCTTCGCTGCGCCTGAGGTCTGCGAAAATCCAATTAGACTTCGATTACGTGTTCTTATCGTCCGTTGCATTCCAATAGGGCGACTGATTGGGCTGACTAATATAAACGTCAAACTGGCTGCCCCTCAAGTGTGCGTGCTGGATTATCATTGCGAGAAAGTATAATTTAAATATCGTGCGGACGACATAACTCTAGATTGGTTTGATTTCCCACAAAACTTTCAAATCGAGTCGTCTACGGACGGAGGCACTGAATGAGCATGAGGTGAAAATTGACTGTGACGTCAAGGCCATTAAATACAATTAGTTTACGCAACGATAACAGCTTTCGTGAAGATGATACCGTGATTATGACAGTTCTAACGTTTTGTTTGGCTACGAGATGAGAGATCTATTGTTTCAAGACTTGATATATTGCGCTAAGGGTGAATAACGGGGGATTCCTAGAAGCTACTGTTTTTTTGCTATCGAAAAATCACGGACTTTGAGGCCAGAGCAGTAAAAAAATATGCAGGTCACAGTTGTTACGCATTCGCTTGATTGTGTCGAACTAAAAAAAGTGCTGATTACGTGCAAAACACTGGTCAATGGCGAGGCTGTGACTGGTGAAGCAGTAGGTCTTGCAATTTCGAAAGCAAAGATTAGTTCAAGGTAGTCGATTTTTACTGAGTCATCGGTGTAAGCTTTGTTAACTGTTTTTGGAAATATATGCATACATATATATAAAAAAACATGGGTAATGGACATTGGGAGTAAAAAATAAGAGTGCTCTAAACTGAGCTATTCAGAATTTGGGTAAATTCGTTTGAGTTGAAATCAACCGCTAACCAGAATAATGCCAGAACATCAACTCGGCACATAACGCTGTAATTCCACACTAGCTGCACTAGCCTTAGGAGACTTATGTACAATCATCCCGGAGACTTCGGGTACATGGTCCAATTGACTCAGGAATTGCAGGCTATCTTTGGGCCACCCGGTACTGTATGAGATGTTGACCTCTTGACTCTGGAAACGAGAGGGAGCTGATAAACATATTGTATCCGAGGAGGAGGGCCTCAACTTGATCCAGTTAACAATTGTGAAAATACTTCAAGCTAACCTTCGCAATTCAAAAGCAGCATCAGCTGTCTTGTTCGCTTCTATAAAAAGTAGGGAAGTTAATTTCTATCCACGGATCATGGATTACCAGCAAACGGGTTTTGCGGGCTACACTTAAGGTCATCACTAATGCCCTTGTGTTTCACAATTACTGTGACAAGAAAAACAGCGTTATTGAAGCGAAAATTGAAAATTTCCTGCTACATGGCACACGATAATGACACTAGTGCTCCCTGCCAACTAGACAAGGATGTAGTGGTTGTAGTCACAAAGACTAGTGTGCTATTTGTTCTGGGAGCTGGCTCTAATGTTCATCATGAAGTTCGGGGCAGCTCCAACACAAACAGGCGAGGTGAGACACTTTTTGACTTCACCGCTAATGCTGGCAGCGAACTTGCTCACCTCAAATCGAACGCACGTTCTTGACGTTAACTTAGTCACTGGACGACCCTCGCATCTCTTCTATGACTGAAGAGTCTTGCAGGAGTGTTCGTTCTCTGATCGCAGGTGCAAATCTTTCGAAGTTGCTAGCTGTAGCTCTACTGAGCTGGCAGTCTTTATTAACAACAAGATGACGGAGTGGTAATTATTTCAGTACCTCTCCCCATACTGGAAATCTTTCTCGCGAGCATCGATTCCTACCATGAGTTGGATCAGGTGTTGACATCTCTACAAGGGCTCTCAAATCTGCAGCTAGGGAAGGGTATAACCCACTTATAGCCAGGGGGAATACCAAGCTACACGCTGGAATATGGAATTCATCACCCTGGAAAGAGTGCCGGGATTAGAAACAAATCTAAAAGATTTAGTGGATGGTCGTTATATTTAACGAAGCTGAAGGCTTTTAAGTACGCCGCAAGGCAAAATGTCCTCATGGAGATTTTTCTGTGGAAAGGTGGAGAATCTTAGTGACGCAAATCGCCTTCGAGTTACGTTGTGCATCATAAACCCTGTGGAGCTTGGACTAGCACATACTCTTTAACCGTCCTCATGGACTCGCATTTTCCGGTCAATCATTGTCCCTCTCTAGACGCGATGCATTAAACGAAGCAGATCCTTCAGCTTATTGCAGGCCGAAACTCCTTGAAACTCCTTGGAGCCGTTTAAATCTCCGGTCCTTGATTCCTATCGCTTTTAAGGAGTCCCCAGGTGTACTCCGATGGCTCATAACTAAACTGTAAAGTCAGCAGTGATGTATAATACTCAGATGGGCTGAATCTAACGCTGTTCCTTCGTCTTCCAGATCATTGTAATGCCTTTCAGGAGGAGGCTGTGGCTATTTTTTGGGGCAATCGACTAGCTTCTGTGTAATCGAATATTCGGAGTCAATATTGGCATTTTTTATAGATAAGCAAGAGTCTATTAACATTCTCCTAGCTGATCGTTGTAGTGTCCATGATTTTCGCTGAATGCTGTGCATCTCTTCGTTAGATGTCGAGGTCCTTTGTAGTGCAATTGACTCGGGTAAGGGAAATTCGGGGCAATTGTGAAGCCGATGAACTTTTCTTACTTCTAGGTATCGATTTCAACGGTCAAATTAGCCTTCCGGCAAAAATACCTTGAGGATGCTAGGAACTCCTACTATCAGGAATCACCCTGTGCGGTAGCACGACAGTTCTAGGTCTCCATGGACGCACTTCATACCAGGCAGTTGATAAGTTTGATTCGTACTCCTTTGCGTTGTGGAGAAACAGCTGTGCACTGTGTTCAACTATTTCTATCGAAGCTGTGGCTCAAAAGACGAAGGAAAATCCATCCTCCATCTTACATTGCCAGTGTCCGGCTCTGACGATAAGAAGGTTGACCACTTAATGTGCACCTTTCCTCTCAAGTCAGTATCCTATCCTTGGATAAAAAAAAAATATTGTGCAGTTGATCAAAGGAACCAGATGGTTTCCTGATTATTGGGGCTGAGGTGCAGATTTTTACTGTAATGTCTCAACAGGTCTATTTTATGTCTAGATGCGTCAGTTTAAAATTTCAGCGGACGCACTCCAAACTGGGGAGTTTCGAGTGTGGATTATTTGTTTCGAACGTAAGGAAGTGTATCAGATTCGTTCCAAGCTGGAAAGAACTGCGCCCGCTCGAATGAGAAGCCTTCTGCTTTGGCAGCAACGCTAGAGTGCAAGCAGCAAAGGTCGCTGGACGGTTAAACCTAAATGTCTTTTGAACCCATAGATCAGTCGTTGCTCTCGAGGGGTGGATTTCTACCTGTACGAGTTCCTAATGGGATAGAAATTTAGAAAATATTAGCAGAAAAGGTAAATTGGAAACACCGTTCTACCAGAATTAAATGATGAACACAATGATACCACACATTTTTTGAGTGCAGTTGGTTCGCAAATTTAAAAAGTGCATTCGAATCCACAATCACCATGGTATCGCCGGATTCAATCCTGGGGACGATGCTGCACAATCCGAGTACCTTTTAAAGATTTTTTTTATCGTTTCTACACAAATTCCATAAATAATAAATATTTACAATTTCACTTGCAGTTCAAACTCCTCGTTGCTGAAAAATTCGAAGTCGAACCCGAACTGCTTTGTTTAATTTTTGCCGGCAAAATTATGAAAGACACCGACACCCTCAAGTCACATAATATCAAAGACGGTTTAACCGTACATCTGGTCATTAAAACGCCACCACGTTCGCAAACTGCACCGCCACGTCCACAGGCCGACGTGCGCGCCACGCCGTACGGCCTGAATCAGTTGGGCGGCTTGGCTGGTTTAGATGCGCTCGGAATGGGATCTGGTAATTTTATGGAACTACAAGGACGCATGCAAAATGAACTCCTAAACAATAGCGATCTATTGCGAACAATGCTGGACAATCCGCTGGTCCAACAAATGATGAACAACCCGGAAATCATGAGACAGTTCCTTACATCGAATCCACAGATGCAGGAATTGATGCAACGCAATCCGGAAATCGCTCATATGATCAACAATCCAGAGCTGTTGCGAAACACTATGGAACTGGCCCGGAATCCGTCCATGTTGCAAGAATTGATGCGGTCGCACGATCGTGCAATGTCGAATCTGGAAAGTGTACCGGGCGGCTACAGTGCACTGCAACGCATCTATCGTGATATTCAGGAACCGATGTTGAATGCAGCAACAGAACCATTTAATAGGAACCCGTTTGCAGGACTGGTTGATAACAATACGACTGGTAAACGATCATTTTCATTAGCCATTTGGTTGTTTTATTATAAGTGCTTCGACAGGTACTAATCCTCAGCAGGGAACAGAAAATCGTGAGCCGTTGCCGAATCCATGGAGTGCAGGCCAGTCGGGTGGTGGCGGCGGATCTGGACAGGGTAGTGGTGGTGGTAATAATCGGTCAGCTCCTGGAATCATGAATACACCAGCTATGCAAAGTCTACTGACACAGATGGCCGATAATCCGGAATTGATGCAGAACATGATCAATGCACCGTACACGCGAAGTGTTATGGAGGCAATGGCAGCTGATCCAGCACTAGCGACAAATGTAAGTTAAATCAATGTTAAACACATAAGTTCTTTAATGTAGGGTAGTCCAATTGAATTGCAACTTTTGAGAACGCTGTTTTTTTTTGCTTACCAATCAAAAGAGAAAAAAATGTTGGGTAAAATTAATTTTTTTTTAAATAAATGCAAGTTTTCAATATGGTCGACTTTAGCGTGAACTATGGCTCGAAGTCGCATACTGCACGAATGTAACCCTGCGGAATCTGCATCTACCCACCAAAAAGGACTTTCTTAGGCGCATTAACTCTGGTATTTTAAGTGCTGACCTTGGCCTACAAAATACCTTATAGCGAGAAGTTGAGTGGGTTTGCGTCTGGTGATCGTTAATGCCACTGTGCGGGTGAAATGAAGTGTGGGTCGACGTTTTTCATCCATTCTTGGCTGCCGCATGCTTTGTGTTTGGTGCAGAGTCTTGTTGGCTTCAGAGCATCTCTCAAAGCTTTTTCACGATACACATTTGCATTGACTTTGTTGGCACGGCCCAAAACACCAATGGATAGCACCTTTTGACTGCCACGCCCGCTTAAACCATCACAAATCGTGGCTTCTGATGGCCCTTCGAATGTATAAATTTTGGTATGACTTCTTTGTTAAGTAAACTCGAACATTTTGTTTGTTTACGAATTGCTGAATTGGTGAAATATTTCTCGTCAGAGGAGACAATATAAGGCGATTGACCGCGTTTTTGAAAGCGCGACAGCTTCGCTATAGCGAGTCTGACATTTGCTGACCATCGGCGAGATCTTTTCCTTTTTGGAACTTGTATGGCATGACTTTGAGCTTGTTTGTGAGTATTTGTTGCATGGTTGTTTTCGATACGTGCAGTTCAGCAGCCATTGTTTTCGTTGAACTCGAGCCTTAAATTTCCGAAATACTTCTGGTGCAGCTTCAGTTTCTTCCGATCACCACCACAGCATTTTGCAACACTGCCAGTATCGTTATAACGTCCGTCAGGAAGATGTCTCTTTGTAGGCAGAAGAAAAGCTACGCAGAGTGGCCGCCAGAATAAAGAAACGAAAAGCCCCTTGCCCAGACAACATCCCAGCAAAAGTTCTGAAAGCAGTGGTGGAGAGATGCCCGTCAACATTGTTACGCATGTATAGTTCTCGTGTTTATTGTCTTTAATACATCATCAGCGTACAGATTCCTCTGCATGGTTGATACTGCGGGAGAAATAACAGGTTCCGCAGAAGCTACTCAACAATAATTGCTATCCGCGAAGTAACTAGCGCAAACCGTATGGTAACACTTGACGTCCGTCACGCTTTTAAAACGGCGAGATGGACTAAAACATTGGACTCCTTGCTACCCATGGAGCAAGATAACTTTAAAGATCGCAATTTTATATAATAAACGAATCAGGGAACTGCACAAAACTGTTACAGCTGGGGCAGCACAAGGTTCCGTTCTTGGGCCAGACCCATAGTTTGTTGCTGGTGATGGTCTCGTGCGCCTTGAAATGCCGGAAGGTGTGCTTTCGATGGGTTATGCCAATGATATGGCTACTGTCATCATATCTAAAATACTTCATTTAGTCAGTCAACACTTGTCACCTTTTCTCAACAAACGAACATGCAACTAAATTTGTGTACAACTAAGCAAAGCATTAAATGCTTACTCTGGAGTGCACCACGCATACGAAAAAATCTTTGAAAATATTAAACTTCTTAAATGAAGAGAATATTGATTTATTTCTTCTCAAACCGTGGTTGAAATTATCCAATCCTAATTATATTATAAAAAACGACAGAGTCATTGCAGTCGGAAAAGGTATTGCTATATTTTCATTAAGAAAGGTGTAAAATACAAAATACTGAAGTATTTGTAGATAAAAATCAAAGAAAATGTTGCGATTTCCATTGAAGAAATCAATATTGCAGTTGTTGTGATATATTTTTGCAGCAAACTGAACACATTAAGCTTAACTTATTCGGAGAACACATTTAACTACTGCTTAATCTTAAAACATAGACCACATGCTTAACTTACTTCACATACTTAAAGGCTCCACTTGTCTTCTTCTTGAAGGAAATCCATCAACTATTCACCTTATAATTTGTAGTGTCCACCCCATTCTATCTCAGCCGATTGTGGTTAATGACCTTTCGTCGATTCATCTGCCTGTCTACTTTGAAATAAATATGCACGTTACACTTGCAAACTGTTTCAGTTTCAATTTTTACACTTTTTTATATTCATATTCAACATTTGCCTGAAGCACGGGTACTTTCTCTTTTCGTGAAAAAATGCATACGTCGTCCCACTCTTAAAGCCTGGAAAAAGTTCTAACTTTCCTCGGAACTGTCATCCTATCAGTTTACAGTCTACATTACACAAACTTTCACCAACTAAATAGAATAGTTAAGCATATTCACAAAAACCTCCGTGAAAAAAATCAATTGGCCAAATTGCTGTGGATATAGAGAAAGCATTTTAAATTAATGAAATGTTCTACGCCTATCTACTTGTTCAAAACAGTTCAATTCTTTTTGTCTTCCAAGACTTTTACTGTGAAATAAAAATGTCACTCTGATGAGTACGATGTACCAGCTGGAGTTCCTCAAGTTCCTCCTTTTCAACAGTAGCTCTCATTTGTTAACAATTTCTGTACCAAATGGAAAATCAAAATTAATGTGGAAAAGACAGGCAATATTTTTCACCACTAAAAGAGCCTCAAAATACCTGCCTAATCCCAAGTAAATATTCTAGGATATACTACTTCCTGGAAAAGCGATATAAAGTATGTTGCTGTGCACCATGATAAGAAACTTCATTCACACATCGATTAAATTAAATCGAAAATGCTGTAAAGTATTTTGCACTCTGCTTATCTCTTATTAATAAGAAATTCAATCTGCCAACAACTAAAAAATTGTTAATCTATAAGAGCGTCATATATTACTGATACACTGTTTGTATTGATACCATGATATCCTCCATATCACCAGTGTATCACGCTGTTCTAGGCTAATACCAGCTCGGTAAAGCGGTACATACGTGGTATCTCTGCCGTTCAGATCATTGAAAAATGTAACTGACTGCTTTTATTTTGAAAGTACTTGTTTTATTTGTGTGGTTTTATTTTGAAAATACTTGATTTGATATGAATAAGAAAAAACGGACAATTTTATCCCGCAAATTTGACAGAAAATTCAGGATCGTTTTAATTTCGTTACATTTTTTATTCTTAGCTCAATTTGACAGCTTTCACTATTGACAGGTGATGCCACACAATGCCAGGCAGGCGCAGTGTATCTCCCTCCCAAGTTATCGATACCGTGGTATCCAAACCCTGGTATCAATACTAGCAGTGTATGAGTTGTCTTACAGCCTATGATCCTCTACTGTTGCTTTGTGTGGAACAGCTGTGCTAATTCGCACAAAAGATAATTACCAATTTTGCAAATTAAACACCTGAAAATTATTCTTAATTAACTCTCTGATTTTTCTACTATTGAGCTACACTACGCGTCAGAGCTTAAACAAATTTCAGAAAGAGCACAATATCTTTACCAAAAATTTCGCAACAACTGCAATGGATCCAACAATCCTCTGATTGCTTCCTTAACGTCGAACTGACAATTGCTCTGAAATGGCTTTGGATTAGTTATCTACATTTAAGCTAGGCATAAGTATATATATAATTTTCTTTTCTTTTAGTTAGGTTGATATAACTCAACATTAAGTTTTAATTTTTTTTTCATAAATTGCAATAACATTACGCTCAAATAAAACATTATATAATATTTATGAGTTATGCCCAACTTAGATGTAAAGGCTTGCCTAAATTCGAAAATTAACATATTCTACTTTACATTCTACTCCAACTCAATAAAAGTTATTATTGGAGGGCTCTAACAATAGTCACTTGTGGTTTGCCATTCAAATGCACCGCTATCACATTATTACAATTGACTTCCATCACGAATAAAAAAAAAACACAAATTTGAGATGCATATACTTCCATACTCTTGTAAATAAATTTATTGTTTACAAGAGTATAGCTGTCATTAGGTGAAATATAGACACAGTGTTAGACTAATGATACACTGTTGGTATTGATACCAAGGTGTGGATACCACGGTATCAATAACTTGGGAAGGTGATGCACTGCGCCTTATGTGGTGTTGTGTGAATCAAAAGTGAAACGAAATTCACACGAACCTGTATTTGTTGTCAAATTTGCTTGATAAAATTGTCCTTTTTTTCTAATTCATATCAAAACAATCGACACTTACAAAATAAAAGCAGCCAGTGACATTTGTCAATGATCTGTCTTGGAAAGTTTAATCGCTACACTCACGACTAGCTGGAAATTGTCTCTGCTGGCAGTAACATTTTCGATATACAGGGTAAAATTCTCACTGTATCAATACAGTCCGACGAAGTAGAAACCCCGTATGTACCGCTTTGCCGAGCTGGTATTAAACTAGAACTGGGTTTGGTGGTATGGACAATACCATGGTATCAATACCAAGCAGTGTATCAGTAGTCTTATCACCGGTTCGGAAGCTATAGCAGTTTTAAATTGGTTGCATTTCTATCCTCCTGTAGTTCCCTTCGTCTTCATTAATATATTTGATATTCCTCTCTTTGCAGCTCCTAAACTCTAGCCCGATCCTGGCTAATAATCCACAGCTACAAGAACAAATGCGAACAATGATGCCACAATTCCTACAACAGATGCAGAATCCCGACATGATGCAAGCCCTCAGTAATCCACAAGCCTTAAATGCCATCTTACAGATACAGCAAGGTATGGAACAGTTGCGACAAGCCGCCCCGGGTTTGGTTGGAACGATGGGTGTACCACCGGTGCCGCCAGGCTTCAATCCTACCGGAGGTTCAACAAATTCCACAACCGGCTCGTCCGCCACAAATACGACAACAACAGCAGGAGGCGGTGGCGCCATACCAGGTCAACCGGATCCGGCATTATTCAGTGAATTCATGGCGCGAATGATGAACGGTATGACGTTGGGAAATAACCCGAATTTGCCGCCCGAGGAACGGTATTCGTCACAATTAGAACAGCTCACTTCGATGGGATTCGTCAACCGGGAAGCTAATTTACAAGGTAGATTTTAATTTGGCTTTAGCTAGTTATTCAACTATTTATCTTTTTTTCTTGTATCCTTGCAGCTTTGATTGCAACATTCGGCGATATAAATGCAGCAGTTGAAAGGCTATTGGCGCTAAATCAATTATCTTTAAGCTAACGCGATTCCCGTTTCGAACTGGAAAAACATCAAGACAGAAGATAAATAATCCTTCTTAAAAAACAATCCAAACAAACATTCAAGGAAAAATTGCAAGCATTAAATCTACGATGTGGAACATAAAAAATAAAAAAAAACACCAAAAAACGTTTAGACAACAGTTTATCAATTGCTCTGTGTACACATATTGTGCTGAATAGGTTTATTTCCAAATTTTCTTTTCAAGACTATTATCAACTAAACATCAGACTATAAAAATATATTCAAACAACTAACTTGATGCATTGATCGATAGAAAATGAAAGAAGTATGAGATGTCATATATTAGAACCTTTATAAAATTAGGATTTTTGTTTTGATATTGTTTTTTTTGTCTGCTCTGCAACATTTAACCCGTTCGAGTTTTTACATACATCTACTTCAAAACTACATGAAATTTATATTGAGAGCTACAAAGCAAACATTATGATTGAAGCAAGCATGAAAAATAAATAGGGTTTTAGACGTAAATATAGCACAACACAACCGATCTTATCATATTAAAATTACGATAACTTGCTCTCCGTCTCCCCCACTCAACTCTGTGTAAAAATAGAAAGTTAGAATTTCTCTCGCATTTGCAGATTTAGATGTGCTATGTATGAAACTTTCCATATTCTTATGCGAAATGATTAAAAATCAAATTGTTTTGTGTCAATTGATATGAGTTTTATTTCATTAGACGATTTTTTCGAAATGTGAGTGTTGAAAAGCAGCAGTAAAGCAGTTGAAGATTAAAATATAATGTCCGAAAGTGCTAAGCAATTTAAATAGGACCATTGCATGAGAATCGTAATTGTAATTATTCAGCTAATTGTATATTATCATTTTATCAAACGGTTCTTTAAAGCTAGCTCAGAAATATAATTGCTAACGATATTGAAACAAACCATGCACATATAGCTCTGAGGCACTATTATATGCGTGATTTTGGCGAAGAACTGCAGAATCCAAACCAAGCGAGTTTTAAAAATTTTTCAATTTGATTGCTGTTTGCCTGAAAATTGCACTTAAAACTGATAAGTGTTTTTGCAACTTGATTTGATCAACCCTGGATTGAATATTGCATTTTTTAAACTTTCTATTCCATTTTGAAAACTCACTCATATTGAACTAATTTTTATCTTCTGCATTCGTTAACATAACTTAGTATACTATTGTTACGATTCAAACTAATGATGATGAAATTAAATTTTTTTTTATCTAGTTTTCATTCTATTTGCAGCTTCATTTAATTCAATTTAACTAATATTCATGTAATATCCATCCCGCTTAGATGTTTAAACGATATCTAGATATTACATAATATTTAGAATGGAGAAACAATATCTTATACATGCAACTGTTTTATTGACAAAAAAGAAAAAATAATGATTATAATTAAAGACAAATTATGTGAAAAAAGCTTATGTAATGTGAAATCAAATGGTGTAGAAATGTCGCTATATATTTTGGGAAATGGAAAGATGAATGGCTTATTATTATATAAATATAAGTACACATTAAAAAACTGATGCATATAAAAAATACTATGCATATATGTATGTGAAAAATGTTTTGAAACAATTGAAGAAATATTAAAAAAAAATTTGAAGTATGTGAGCTAGATCTATATATAATATAATACTTGTTTAAAGCGAATGAAGAAGTTTTAAAAGAAATAAAAACAAAACAAGAAAACATTGAGAGATTTTGATATATTTTGAAAGAATGGGATTATTTCTGTGTGAATGGCGAATGTGGTAAGTTGTCGATTTATGATCGATGTCTTTAACGTACGTATGAATTTAATGATCAAAAGTCGCAATGAAAAGCAAGTAAACCGGGCGTGTCGACTAAAATGGGGAAAAAATAACGAAGAGACGCGCCTGTCGAGCGATAACAGCAATAGGCGTGTTTTTTTGCTCCCCTATCTATAACAGAACAATGCTATCCACTGCAGACGCATTGGGAACAACAACAACTCCCCCTTTCAATAACAGGGGTTGTTGTTGCCAATGCATCTGCACTGGTTAGCATTGTTCTGTTATGGATAAGGGGAGCAAAAAATGCGCCTAATACTAGATAAAGAGAATTATGTTGGCGATCATATTTTTTATTTTACTTGAAATCTGTGGCAAATACCAAGCTCGCATCGAGTTGGTCGCCAAAGATGGATTTCAAATTTAAACGCGGATAATTCATTGTGGAAAGTGAACCAAATAATTCTTAAGTTGATGGGAAGATAATAATTGTGATGTGAAGGACGAAAAGCAAAGTACGCACTAGTCATGGTTGCCAAGTCCTGGAGCCACTCTATTAAACCTACTATTCAACTAGATGCACCTAATCAGTTTTTAAAAATGTGCAAAATTAGCTTTTTCTTACCACAGTGCTTACTTACATACCCCAGTGCTTACTTACATACCCCAGTGCTTACTTACATACCCCAGTGCTAACTTACGTATTCCAGTGCTTACTTACATATCGCAGTGCTTGCATCCCCTGGCCGCTTAATAGACAAACTCAACGGTGACGTCACACACCCAACATCGGACGAGATACACAAGTTGCGATACGATTCGTAAGCTTTTAGCTCTATGCACGTGCAATAAGTTCAGTTAACAAGTGAAGTGGCACGTGATCGTGTCGGTTTTCGTGCGGTTGAATTTACTTTTAATTAACAAGTTGAAAAAGTGAATTAATTAGATACATGTATTGAAAAGTAAGTTAAAGAAAAGTTAAAGAAAAAAAAATTCTGTTTGTGGATAAAGGGTCACTTTGTGCATCATAAATCAATGGATACCTGATGATGAATTATCACTAAGTAAGTTTATTACATTTTCAATTTAATCTTAAAAAACGGTTTGCTGCCTGCTATGTTCCGTAAATCGAGAATATAACAAAAGCAGCAGGAAGTAATACTAGATGAGCACAATGTGTCGACCATGACTTTTGTGGAGATTTCTATTGGGGAATAAAAGTCAATGAGGCAGTAAAATGTACGAAATGTGCTAAATTATCATTGCTTGAGAAAAACATGGGACCGGCATTTTATCTCAGCAGACGTGGTCCGGACGTTTGAATACGTTTCGGACCTACTTTGTGAATGGAAAAGTTCTCGAACGTGGTCCAGGCGAAATGTTTCATATTGAAACAATTAGCTTACCATCAAGACCGAATCAGGTAGGTTCTGGCGGTTTATTTCTTTAGAGTTACTACGTGCCCCCATGACTGTTAAACAATTTTACCGATAGATGTTTGCCTGATACGTTTGTATTTTTGAGGTTATGTGTTTATTTTGGAGAAAATTTTGTTTGTTTGCTTATTTATCATCATCGTGTCTTTTAGTTTAGTCTTTGTATGTTTTTGAGTATCTTTCTTCAATTTTTTGCCCCGGCTACCACCAGAGGACGAGCAGCGATCAAAAATTGAAAAATAACTAACAAGAATGTGCAAAAAATATACGAGAAGGCAACACACTGAAGATAAACAAACAAACAAGCAAAAAACACTCCCAATAACAAACACAAAACCACAAAAACACAAAAATACCTGCCAGAAATCAATCGATAAAATTGTCTAACGGCTATGGGGGACACGTAGTCGAGTTATGCCGAATCAGCATTTTATCTTCTTAAAAAATCGATAAAACGGCGGGCCCAATTCTGAGAGTCACCTCATGTGAGATTTCTGGTCACTTGCAAAGCCATGTCACAGCGAAGTTAGTTCCAGTGCTGCCATATTAGGGGATTTAACCCTAGATTTAGGGGTATTTTAAAAACTTTATGGGACAAACAGGTAAAAAAATATTCAGGGTTTTGTTTAGGGCATTCTGAAATGTTTCAATAAATATTAATCTGAGTGAAAAGTTTTCTGAATCAAAACTTAACGCACCTAGGAAAAAATCAGTCCCGAAAGATTAGGATCAGTGGCGTAACCTTAAAAAAGTTTGCTTCATGTGACGGCAGTCTTAAACATATAAAAATTTACATTTAAACAACCTGGTTTTTGAGAAGGTCGAAAAATTTCCCGGAAATGACGTCACTATGGCTATTGAGGGTATTTTAGGGATAAATAGGAATTGTCTAGGGGTAAGCCGCAGCATTTATCTGGCAGCACTGGTTAGTTTCTAGCCAGCGTGTGGACTCTACACTTTGCTCTGGGTGAGGTGACTATGAATTTATGTTTTAATGGCAACGCCTGATAATTAACTGAAAATTTATTCAGTTCAAAGGAAAGTCGTTGCAATTTTGAAAGTTCAAAGAAAAATCGAACGCAAACAGGGAATTCCCATAGCATTGAAAGGACAAGGAGCTGGAGATAAGTGAAACAAAACGATTTGAAATAGAGGAATGGGAAAATAAAATGTTGAGTGCGTAAGGCGATTTTTATGTATTCGTTGTGCGGTTTTGGGTTTTATTAGGAGTAGGATCATAAAAGTTGAAATATGGCTTTCAATAGCGTAGGAGCGCGATGGAATCGATGAAATAGGTTGACAGATTTAAATAACTGATAACACCGTCTTGTGCTGCACTGATTAGTTGCTCTGGCAGAGCAAATACTTTGCCTGTATTCAGGATTACTTTATCTAGAAACAATAAATTTGCTATTGCCTCTTCCATCGCGTAAAACCGTTGTAAGGCATTCGGGTCTCCTCCTGTGGCAGGTATTTCTATTTTACTGTGGGTAGTTTTCACCCTAATTTTTAATTTAAAATCTATTCATACCTAAAACATATTTTGTTGAATACACTTCTGCAGAATAATCATAGATACGGTGTCGAATTTCAAAAATAAATTCAATTTCAAATTATTTATATTTTGCCATACTGCTCCAGTTTTTATAGGTGGTCCGATATTGTTTAGTTTATCAGCAAATGCCTGTCATTGTACATTGATATTTTCCTTTCCTACTTTAAAATTTACACAAAATGCCTACCCGTTTGATAACTGTGGATTACACTCCATAAACCCAGTTAAACTAAAGACAGACGACACAAGTTAATTATCATTAACACAATGATCATTGAACGCTGATGATAATTTGTTTGGAGAGTGACACACGGTTATTTGAATGAGGTTGTTTAACAGCTGTAGGTTGTTTGAATTTAAATTGTATTATTTTGACAGTTATTGTTTATTGAAACACATCAAAAAATCAGAAATGAGTACAAGTTTTACTGCGAATGAGCCTTTGTGTGAAATTATGGAAATTTTACTCAAAAAAAAGTTTAAAAAGTTTTTGACAGTTAGAAACTACATTATTTCAAATGGAATTTCCTGAATTTCCCCAGCAAATTTCATAATCTTCCCCGTAGATGGTGCGACAATCGATAAGAGCAAATAAGCATTAGCTTCCAAATGATAATTCGTAGAACCTCATTGATGATGTTATAAATGATGATTAACCATGACACACGTAATGGATAATGATCATTGGGCTCAAAATGATAATTAACTTGTGTCGTCTGTCTAGGCTCTAAGGCACTTAAATTGAGTCACTTTTAATTTAGTAATTAAAACCACAGGTTAAATTATAAGTATTATGGACCTCATGACTCTCAGCTCGACTGAGTGAGTTGACTTCACTTGTGTAGGTAGAGTTTCATTTTGTATAACATAGTAGGCAAAATTGAATCGCTCATATGATTTTCTGGTTGAATTGAGAGTCAAGAACATCCAGCATTATTCAACTAAAATTACACAATTATTTTTAAAATAAGATTTACTTACTTTCTTTTCCATGCTCCACAATCTAAACTTTGTCAAAAATTTTTTTAGTTCTCTTCAAATTTTCACTTCTACCACTTCCGTCCGAACTCATTTGGTTTTATCGAGTGACTCTAAATCTCACCTCATTGACTCTCGTCTCGTCACTTGTAGTGATTCTCGGAATAGTCGATAGAACGAAAAAGTCAATTTAGGTGAGATAAAGCTAACTCATGTGACTCTCAGAAGTTGTTTTGTTCCCGACCGTTTATAAATCACTTTCGTGTGAATTCGTTCACTTACTTTGGCATTGTTCTTTACTAAGTTCACTATTCTCATAATTTTGTCGAAATATTTAGTCCGTACCCATCTAAAGTTCACGTTTTTGAAAAACGCATTTTGCTAAAATATGCCAAAAGTCAATTATTGTATTCGCAAACGCAAAAGAATCCAACTTCTGACACCAATTGTTATGTTTTTCCTAAAACATAGTTTTCGGGCTAGTGATTCTCTGTGTTGTTAAAGTGAAACAGTTTTTTTTTGCAATCTAAACACATTTTTACTTAACTAAAACTTGAAAAACGTTCACTTACATATAACTCTCACAGCTCAATATTTACAATAATTAACTATTCTTAGTTGTGTATCCTTTAAATCGCTTGTTCAGACTAACTACATAAATTTGTCAAGGGAATTCTTATAGGTACCCGTCAAATGTTTAGAATAGTACTGATAATAAACGAACACTATCATCTAGTTGATCATTCGCTGGGATATTCTGGCCGATCATTTCTTGGTTGTTCGTATAGATGGCTCCAAATACTTCTCCGTTATACAAATGTGACTTTGGAGCACGTTTGGAGGATGCAAAAATACTAGCACCCTCAATAACCATATTTTCTTAGCAAAAGTCTATATCAGAAACAAAATACTAAATTATATGCAAAAAAAAGAAGTGACGCTTTAGATGGTCTAGATATAATGGATGGTTATATTTTTACGCAAGTACTTTTTTCATATTTAAAAAACCAATATAAAGATTAAAATATATTCTAAAGTAGCCAAAAAGTTGGCAACGGTTATGATTTTTATTTCTCTTGTAAATATGAAACATATTTATAAAACTACAAAATTACTTAAGTGCGCACATGACCACATAATTTCTTCAAGCTATAGTAAAATCATCATTGTAATACAACCAAAATGCCGGGGCTGGCCCAATATCATTTTTCAGTGGAAGTATTCCATTTTCTGTTAATGTTTTATTTAAGTATAATCTGCCTGATGGTTTCCCCTAGAAATGAAATAACATTAAAAAACAAAAATAAATGAATCAAACACCTGAGAAACCTATAGCAACAGAGAATTCATCATTGAAAAGGACAATTTAAATTCAAATTGAATCAAACCCTTGAACATACGAGTACATATAGATAAAGGGAGTGTGTGAAAAGTAGATGGTACTTAAAAAATGTAACTTTGTAAGGAAAATAAAGCGCAAAAGAACTCAATAAACATAAAACAAAAGCTCTTAGGAGTTATTAATCAAATTACATCTTTAAAGTTCTTTCTCCATGTATAGCTTCCAGCATGATGATTGTATAAATTTCGATATTTCAGTTGAATATCAGCAATGGTGTCCTCGTCACAGACAACCATTTTATGAACTTTCGCTACGGAACAAAATATTCGTTTGGTGATCAAATACAATACAAAAAAAGATGAAAACCTTACCTGTAAGTGTATTGATAACACGAATTGGCCTCTCGAGTCGAGTTAGCCTGCCAACTTGATAATTCTCGTCTTCCCACCAGAATTTTTCTGCAAAAATTTCCATTTTTTAACTAAACCAAAAAAATTAATTAATTATTAATTAGACAATTAAAAAGCTCAACACGAATCAAAATTTCTATAAATAAATTTCTTATAAATAAATAATTATGGGAAACAATTAATAGCGAATAAAAGCTAATACCATCTTCTTCTGGTTTTTCAATCGCTGCTGGAAATATTGGAACTTTTTTGCCTGTAAATGTCGAAACCTGTAACTTAGGCATCCCAGTTTCATCAAAATATGAGCTTAGATCTTTCCCTCCGAATGCTAATAAGTATTTCATAGTCTATAGCAAAAATTGTTTTTTTTTAGCTATTTCCATTTAATCCTTTTTATAATGAAAAATTCACCGCACTCAGTGGTTTTGGTTTTTTTCGAATCATCGACGTCAAATCGAATACCACATTATTAACAATCACCCAGAAATCATCAGGACTATTATGAATCACAATTTCATCAGATGTATAAAATTTTAATTTGTTTTGCGTAGATTCTTGAAACGGTTCTTCTTCTTCTTCCTTGCATGAGGATGATGAAAATGAGCTTTCACTACCCGTTGCGGACATTTTGAGGTTAGGTTGGGGCTAGTTATTTATTACGTTTGTTGCAAAATAAAAAGTTTTTGATTATTTTTATGACATATCGTAGTTTAGATTTTGGAATTTAAGTTTCAAAGTACGTGTCAAAAAAACTCTCATTAAAACCGTCAATACAAAGGCCTAATATGCTGTTGTAGCGGAATAGTATTCCTCACATATGCACAATGTATGGAAAAAAGAGTGCCGGAATTAAGGTCTGCAAATATTTCTGGTCAAAGTTTCCAAGTGGATAAATACACTCCTTCAGTCGTAGCTGGTGATAAAAGCTTGATTATAAAAATCTCTCTTAAAAAATTTAGCAGAACTTGTTACTTCCCCTGCAAGTTTCTAAAGGCTCCTTTCTACTTATTAGAGCCTAAACAGGAAATCTATTAATTATTATAAAATTCATTACAACAGAATACAAATTCCATTTATGGGAATTAAATGAGAAATAAATTACAAAAAAAAAATTGATATTTTGCAAAAAGATAAAAGAAACATAACTCAAAAATCTAACGCTTAGGTCGAGTATATATAGTTTCAAACGTCTTTTAAATGTAAAGAACGATTGTGGCAAAGGACCAAGCCCAAAATCATTATGACGTCTAGAGATTCTGACAAGCGGAGAAGAGAAGTATAAATTTGTACGCGCGAAAAGAACATTGGAAATTTCCTCAGACCTACTGAAATCGCGAAATCGGATCGAATTGGTGAAGTCAGATAGAATTTCTCGCTGCGAATTTCTCGCTGCCTAAAACTCCTTTCATCGTCTCCAAGTTTTACTTTCATGATACTGATTTGGAGCTGAAAGAAAAATTGGAAACTAAATTTTTCACATCACCATCGATACTGCAACTACTAAGACGATCCTTAGAGTAGATGTAGTGAATGCTTAGAAACTGTGCAACATTGAAAGATACCTACTTAGAACGGCTACTGGTGAATTTAAGTCCGCTCGTGGCGATATCGTTCAGCAGGTACGTCTCGATTTTTTTTTCCTTCTTAGTACTTATATACTCTGTTTAATTTGAATTTGTTGTCTTTTTTTCTTTCTTTATTCAATTGTTTTTAAAGTATTGTACCTTATTTTCATTCTTTTTTTGTTTGTGTTTTTTCTTTTATATATAAGTTTATTCTTTGTCTAGTCTCTAATTGGATTTGAATCTGTTGATTTAGACAATAATAAATAAATAAATAATTAGTAGCGGATATAGTCGATGAATGCATATTCCTACTCGAAATGGCTCTGTTAAACCATCATGGTTTTAACTTGGACATGGATCAGGGAAGAATCAAATGGTGGTACATAAAAATACCGTTAGCATGCCATCGCCATTCAAAAAAGTACGTTTCGGAGCTGCGGCATCGGCTAGATTCTACCCACGATGCAAATAAGAAGCAATCATATCTGAACACTGACCAAATAAACGAGATTACATTGACTGGGTTCCAGAAAAAAATTCATGTAACTTGATAACCCTAGTCAGCAAAAATGTCAATGGAAATGGGAAGAGATTATCATGGGATCACGTGGCTTATACTGAAGATAGACTACAATTGAATCTGGTTTTGTGAATTTCCTATGAGCTTCGAGCTTTTAAATTTCAATTACTTGATACATTAGGGTAGAAGCTCAACGAGATTCGCAAAACGAGATCCGAGATTTACAATATGAGAAGGAAAAATTGTTATTTGAATAAAAATAAAAAACACAAATAAATTATCAAAATTCTACAAGGTCTATGTTGTCTTGATTTGTCATCATTCGTTTGCCTTTCTTTATACCTCCTTATGACCAACTGTCTCCGTGCGATGTCTTTTAGTCTTTTCAGATTTGAGGGTATTTTAAACATTTCAGAAATTTTACTCTTCCCTTCCTTAAGATATAAGCTTTTGGTTCTTTAGAGTCTCGCCAGTGCTCTTTTCCCCCCTAGTGTAGATGGCAAAAAAAAATCTGCTAACCAGATCCCCGGGTGACCTATCACCTCGGGGTATGTGAGGTTTGACTCACTAAAAAAAAGGACCATCTACAAGCCCACGAAGCTCCGAGTCGGGACCCGCCTAAGCACTGCTTCGACCCGGTCGTGCTGACTCACCCATCGGTAACCACGAACTTCAGAAACTACCACAGTTCATGGTTTGGTAAGGCCACCCTCCTCCCGCTTTATGCGCAGCATTTTCTCAACATATGTTGAGACTGCGCCAGTTCTCCTCGTTTCGCAGCTTTGCTTCCACGATCGTCTCAGGCGTTGCTAGGCCAATCGTGGACTCAATGATGTGCCTCAAACTTACGAAGCGACTGCACATAAAGAATGTGTGCTGAGCATCATCGAGCTCAGTCGCACAGTACCGGCAGTACGGTGTGACCACCTTACCCATTCTGTTCAGGTATTTCCTGAAGTAACCGTGCCCTGTCAAGAATTGACAAAGGTAAAAGTTTACCTCTCTGTGGCTCCGGTTAAGCCAAGGCTCAATGAGACCAATTAGCTTAGCCGTCCAGCGTCCTTTAGCACTTACACTCCAACGTTGTTGCCAAAGTTGAAGAGTAATCGTACGCGCGTGCGTTAGAGCCTCAGTTCTACCCAACTCTAAGCGAAAGAGGTACCCTTCATTGCGTTTTTGCGCTAGTAGGTCGATCGGGATTACTCCCGCTACCACCATCACAGCCTCTTCTGAGACCGTGCGGTAGCTACAGACGATACGCAGGGCACCCCTGCGGTGGACACTGGCAATGCGCTTCCGGAACTTCTCAGTTCTGAGTGCATCTCCCCAGATTTCGGCTCCATATAGCAAGATGTAATCGGTCGTTACCATCAGCAGCCTCCGTCGCGTCTCACTGGGTTCACCGACATTGGCCATTAGCCTACTCAGTGAAGTGGCGACTATTTGAGCCCTGTCACATGCCCTGCGGATATGATCCCAATACGTCAGCTTGGTGTCCAGGGTCATTCCCAGATACCTGACTGACTTGCTGGTCTGGAGCTCGACGGAGCCAACTGTCATGGGTATGACAGTTGGTATCCTCCGCTTCGTCAGCACAACAATCCCTGTTTTAGAGACTGCCAGCTGGAGGCCGTGTTGGGTCATCCACCGATCCATCCTCCTCATGACTTGGTTAAGTCTGAATTGAGCGAATTCGGCAGATCTGGAAGTGATTAGCGCTATTATGTTCCAGAGGTCAGGTAATAAGATCGACCCTTGTGCCGCACCTGAGATGACAGGCCTCCTTTTGACTGCTTCGTCGGTGTCGTAGAGCAACCAGCGGTCTCTGAGGTAGTCCCGCATCATGGCTAGCAAGTAGTCGGGGATACGGAACGTCTGCTCAAGGGCCCGCAAGATATCTGTCCACCTCGCCGAGTTGAAGGCATTTTGTACGTCCAGCGTTATTTTTATTAGTCATTATTATAAATAAGTCATGATAATATTCTGAGGAACTGTATGTTAAATTTCAAATCTCTAGCATCTTCCTTGTCTTTAATAAGCTGATCAATGCTGTAGTTGCCACGCTTCTTTCCCCAATCACCAGGCATGAGCTTAGTTATAGAAACAGTCACACCGCATTGTGGGCAGGGTTTCAAAAATAGCCGGAACAAGGAAGTTATTTTTGCTGAACCTGTATCTGATGAACGATGATTAAGGGAACGTCCTTTTTTATCTCCTTATTAAGTAAAAAGCATATTACGTACTTACTTAAATTTTTAGCTAAAATTTTTAGCTTAATACTTTTCACTGAATATGTTTACTTTTCACTATATAACACTTTCCAATTTTCGTGTTTTTTTTTTCAAACAATTTTTTGCTATTTTTTATTTTTCCATTTTCTATTTTGCTATTTTCCTCAAATAATATTTAGGTAACATAATAGCAGACAACGGTGAACAGCAGCAAATAGCAATAACAATACATTGAGGTCTTTGCGTATAGTTTCTCGTACGCAGGGCTTTTGCACATTCATGGCTCAGCTGACGGAGCTTCATGCGAAGCATTGAAACCTAGGAACTGATAGCTTAATTGAACAGGAATCATAGCGGGTGCAAAGCTAGCCTATCTCTAGCACATAAAAATCGTAGTGCCATAGCAATTTTGTTGTCCAAATAACATACTGTTTTTTTCTGTTATTTTTCTGCTGCTATTTGAAACTCCTATTTAGAAATAGCAATATCACCTGCTATTGCTATTTCAAAAGAGCAGTTTGGCCCATTACTGGTTTTAACTTAGCTTAGAATGGGTAGTGTAGCGTGCAAGCAATGATTGTAAATGAAATCTCTACCAACTTCAACCCCCCGTCCCGAAAATAGTTGTAGTGGGATATTTTAAAATTTTAAATGGTGTTTGAAATTCAATAAAAACATTTTTTCCCACTTTTAAACGATCTAAGTATGAAGATAATTTAAGCAGGAGATTTTAAAGTTTAATTAACACTGAAAAATTGATTTTAAAATTATTCAAATTTTTATTTGATTTCTTGATATATTAACTTTATATTAACTTGATATATTAACTTATTCTCATTAAATTCTAATTTCCAAATATTTATGCATTTATTATATTACCAAACTTATTGGATTCAATGTGATTTTATTAATTTATTTAAATTATTGTAACAATCGTTTCCTTTTCAAAACTCACCTAGCTCGTGCTTGGGTTGAATGTTTTGGAAAGCTAGGTCTTAATTAAAAAGTTTTAACTGCTACTTTTCATACCATTCATACTTGAAATTATATATTTCAGTAAACATTTTTTATACCTTGACGCAACTACCAATATATCAACAACTAATCAGAATATATTTCTGGTTCCTACCTAGAGTATCAACAATGATTAACCCAGCAACATTTCCCGACTTATTACGCTCAGCAAAAATGTTGTCGAAACATTTCTTGTGTGTAACTGCATGAATACACTCCTTCTTCACTCCATCTTCGTTTGATGCTTATACCAGAGCGTTACCTGCGTATTTGCACCTGAGTGAATTTGATTGAGAACGGTGTGCTGTATCGCTTGTATCTGTTCCTCGCATTGCTGTAGATACATTTCTCATGCATGTATCTTTCGGACTTGTTCAATAGCATTGGAAACGCCATAGAGGTTGGACTGATGCTCTCTGTTTCTCCATGGCCTGGCGGTTCAAGAAGGTCTCCTGCTTCTCGATCTCGATTCGCGTTCGGCTCAATTCGGCAGTAAGGTTGAAATGAAATTCAAAAATTCCAACGTCTTAGAAGACTTTAAGACTTCTTAACATCCGCAGACTGGTTTCACATCTTGCTCCGGGTGGCTGGTATATCGTCGCTGTTGCTCTTATTCGAAACGATTCGATTGAACGTTAAAAGCGTTAAACGTTGAAGTGTCACAAGCTGTTTTGTTCTCTGCGGTGTAGAGCTTGGTTTTTTTTTGACTGGATCGCGAGTTGCCATCGTGTCGAGTGGTGTGAAGGAAAAAAGTTATGTCGTAGTTCGTGTAGTGACAGTTTTCCAGTTCGATTCCATTCTTAGCGAAAGGTTGGTTGTATCGAATGATTTTGATTCGATCCGGAAAAATGTAGAGATCATAGTTTTAACATGTTCCCCCAAGTGTTTGAGAGCTTTTCGTGAAATAAGTACATTTTCTTACACATAAAATCCAGTGATCAGTGCTAAATTAAAACCTAGTGCATCGTTGAATCTACTAATTAGTGCAACTAAACTTTCAGTGGTAATCCAATAGTGCATCTAAAAAGCAAAGTGTGTATCTTTTAATATAATTGTGTATCACATATATTATCGCACATGTGTATCGATGGTACAAAGTGACAACTACATCCCACTGGATTATGTGTATTATGTACGAGAGTATTTGTTCCAGGCAAAGTAACTGAACAAAACGGATTAAAAGCTTGAGTCTTAAGATTCAAAAAGGTATGGAGTACAGTGAACGAAATGTATGCAAAATAAATTCTACTGTAGATGTATCTAAGTACTTGCTTAGCTTAGGCTGTGATCTAATGAAATACACCCAACGGGAATCGCGGTAATGTATGCTGGCGTAATGCTTGAATCAAACAATACTGGTAATGCACATTTCCGACTTCCAAAGCTATTTTCCAGCAATTATAAGATATACTCGTAAACTTGACTTGGAGCATGGAAAATGCTGCAAGGGAGAAAGCTCATATGTTATAAGTCCAAGACTGGCCAATGAAATTCACTCGCAGAAACAAGGGGAAAAGAACTTGCAAGCATACATCGGTTATGAGTAGTCTGCTATATAAAGCGGAAAGATGAAAATTTCGAAGCATTTCAAATCATCACGCACAGGTAAGTAAAATGTATGAAGACAATTCCTCCTAGTAGCAAAGAGCATGCGCTATTGGAATTTCTAATGAGCGTCAGCATGCAAAAACCACACATGCAGGGATACGATCGGCCGCCGGCCAAAGCTTTCATTCATATTGAGGCGCATAAATGCGAGAATACGATGTCGTACTTTCCAAAAAGCTCTTATACATAAAGCTATAGAGCTGAAAGCATGAGTTTCCCCTTGTATAAATCTTCCCAGCCTAGGACATGCAATGTTAAAAAGAAACAACGCGTAATGGTCCGGTAATGCTTACACGCATTACGCGTAATGCTTACCGAATATATCCGTAAGCATTATTTTTCCCGTTGGGCATTAACTAATCGCTCCTTTTTCTTTATCAATTCACTCTTAATGCACTGGGTTGCTCATTTTCCTTTGGTTTTAGCCCGATGCGGGTACTATAAGCTCCAGGTTGCTCCAGTCCACAGCAGCTCGAGCACTGAACATATGAGTATCTAATATTGCAAGATACGATACATACCTGGTGCAATGAGAGATCGAAAGAATGTTTTCTGCAAATCGAAGACTTTCCTTTCGTTGCTGATCTTTGTGGAATGGTCGAGTAGAATGGCTTACCTTCTGCAACGAAGCATAATTTTACGGTTTATTTAAATCTGGTTTTTGTGCCTGAGGAATTGTTCGCGAATCAAATGGATAGATAGAGACATAGGTGTATGTGGTAGTTTTTTTTGGCGTAATGGAATTTTTCGTGAAATTCGATATGGGAAGGTTTCGTGATGTGTAGTAGATGGCGATGAGTGTAAGAAAAAAATGATTGTTTTGGAAATAAGGTTTCTTTAACGTCACGGGAACTGATTGTTTCCTTTTCATTTTTTGACCTTACTGACCGATTGTTTCCATTCGAAAGGCACACATGAGAAATTAAAGATTGTTCTCATACTGTTTGAGTTTATTTAAGATGTACATAGGTAGTTATATATTTCTTGATCGTGTTTTAGATGAGAACACTCTGGTTGTGTTAGAAGTTGAAGTTAAACCAAACGGTCACATAAGCCATGAAATTTTTTAAATTTTTTGACTTTACTGCCATTGACTGAAATAAAAATTAGAAAATAACATTTCCTTAAAGTCTATGCCACAAAAGTTCTGAAACCAGACCGAATAATAGCCTAAAATCCATCATAGGATTTTAAGTGCAATATTGGAAATCGAAATTTATTATGAATTGCGAGCTAATTACCAGTTCTTGCTCAGAAACTCTATATGATACTGATATTCATCACTAAACGACAATTTTAGCGATACTGAAACTGGAAATAAATTAATAATAAAATTATTTGCCCAATCAGAATTTAAGCGCTACTGATTTTCAACCACTACAGTACTGTAATAATTATTCACTGGGGACCTAAGGAGGTTTGGAAAATCCAAATCGATGCAAGACTAAGGACAGACTAGCAGTTTGTGCGATTGAACGCGTCATATCAGAGATGTTATCTTAAAACTGTGATATCTTCAAAAGTACCAATAATTTTAAAACGATTATTAATATTCTACTCTATATTGACTATCAAAAAAACTGACAAAATTTTTGTTTGAATATATTAAGTATGAAGATTGCAGTTCTCGCTAGATTTTAGTACTTGAAATTGATATTGACCATGACTTACCAACATTAAGATATTTTTAACTCTTTGGCGGTGATAGGCATTTTAGTGAATTTTGATGTGCCCTTATATGCAAAGACATACTTTGTCAGAAGCAGGCATTGGAAATGAAAACTAATAATTGGTTTAGTTTCACGGTAAAGAATTGTAAATTTATAACTATTTGTGGGCGCTGAGTGCCTAGTAACGATAAGTAACGATTTTTTTCAGATTTCGATTTGCCATAACTTCTCACAGAAACATCACAAAATTTTCAGTGAATGTTGATGTTGACTAAAACTACACATGAATAAAACTTTACATAGGTGCTTGGAAACCCTGTAGCTACGGCAGGCACGCGAAACAAATCCTTCAAATCATTGATCCTCCTGAAAAATTACTGCTTATTGAAAAACATACATAAATTTTATCCTTTGTCGACCCTGTCAAATTAAAGTTTTCAAAACTTCGCGTTGCACAAAATCAGCAACCCATTAATTAATTCTATTTTGAGTACTCAAAACTTCTGTTCACGAGAGCTCACGATCGGATTATCAAATTAATATGAAATCCACACGATGTATTGGTCTTAAACTGAACCAATCCTGACCGAAGGGATTTAAAAATATGTGCATTCCTGTGGCAAGTGGTGTCATCTTTAAAAAGCACTGAGGAAAAAACCTGCTTCTTACTCTATAAGTTCCGATCCACTCACCATATTTAACGAAATTCACACTGTAGCTGGACATCACTCTAAGCTATGTTTGATAAAATTGCTGAAAAATTAGGTTACTCTTGAATCTTGCAAATAAAATATAAATAAAGCGTTTGCTTTTAGCAAATAAAAGGTTTTTATCCTACAGCTTCCGATGCAGTCCTGAAATCGAAACGAAATTCATATAGCTGATGGATCTTATAACGAGTCAGATTTGGTAGGAGTTCGGTTGATCAATTAGCTGGCAGCTATGACAGTTCTTGTATTTTTTGTCATTTCTTTAAATTTTCAAACGGAAATGATCTTTTAGTGATAATAAAAAACAATTATTTGGATTTGGAAAATTTGAACAGTTTTGCGGGTTGTAACCCCAAACTGGAAACTCACATCCCGGAATCGGCTAATTCGACATCAATTAATGACTAATTGTGGACGATCCACCAGCCGTCCGAACAATTGATTAAGGAAGTAAAAAATGAGGTCAAAAATGAGTGGGCGAAAGAAACATTCCGACCTTGTAAAGCCACAGTGAGTTATGAGATATCGCTTATCATGCACCAAAGAGTAGACAAGACTATTATCCTCATACTGCAGCATATTTTTTACCGCATGTCTCTTTCTCGAGGTAGTGCCTGAGGAATGGACAGAGGCTAGAGTGGTCTTTATTGCGAAACCTGGCTGGTTGAATCACCATAATGTGAAGGATTTTAGACCAATCAGCATAACATCTTTTCTGCTCAAGACACTAAAGAGGCTGGCAGATTTAAGCATCAAGAGTTCGATTGATGTGACGAGACTCTGCCTTAGTCAACACGCGTATCTAGCGGGTAGATCAGTGGAGACGGCGCTGCATAAAGTGATCGGAACAATAGAAACATCCTTTCAAGAAAAGGATTTCACGCTAGCAACATTCTTAGACGTCGAGGGGGCTTTCAACAATGAGTTGAGAATCTGGCTTTCTCAAAAACAACCAAAATGGGAGATTATGTTACCCCTTTTCTGAATGCTGACATTCAATGAGATTCTGAAGAATTCAAGGGTCACCGGCTTTGAGTTCGTAGCGTATGCTGACGACATTGTGGTACTTGTGAAAGGGGCTTTCCCCACAAATCTTGTCCCACCTTCGGCGCTGAACCAGATCCAAATTTGGGCCAGAAAAGCTGGCCTGAGAGAAAACCCGACAAAAACTGAACATGCACTCTTCTCAAGAAAACACAAAGTGCCATCTATCACCACACCTACCCTTAACGGAAGAACGTTAAAACTCGTGGAAAGTCTTAAATATTTGAGCATTATACTAGACAGGAAACTGATCTGTAAAGTATCGAACTGGTGCCGACATGCCTACTACAATACCTGGGACCTTAAACTGCAGGTGGTCTAATTCACATGTGTGGTGAGGTCGATTTTGGCTCATGGAACAATAATTTGCATAATTATTACGGGTACTTTAAGAACTGATGCCTCTGGATGATTCATTCTTAGAAGTGCTTGCTGAGCGGCAAAATTCCAGGCATTTGGTGCAACAAAAATCAAGGGGGTCACATCGGTATTCTTACAGAATGCCGAAGTAGGTATGACCAAAACAATAATTCTGGCAGTTTCCAGGTCAAGATTTCTACAAGAACAAACTGTAAAAACAAAATAGTCACCGGTCAAATCCAAGGACGATTTGGGCTTAATTGAAATCCGAATGAACAGGACGGACTGTAGGATGGTAGTTACGGCACTATGGCTATCACCAAATTCAAGCTAGAGCAGAAAACTGCTCAAGCTTAGCAGAAACTGCTTGAGAGCGACGGCTGGCCGCTCACAGGGCATTGCCCCAGCGCATTCCATGCGAATCGTATAGGACTGACATCCAACAACTTATGTGGGAGATGCGAGATGAAAGAAGACACCTTCGGGCACACTCTCAGCGAAGGTTCGGCCCTCAATAATAAACTCCACGAAGATACTAGGATCATAAACTTCTAAGGGTTAGCAGAAGTAGCTAGTATCGTTTCCCTGAGCCAGCTGATTCAGAGGTTAGAATCTCCGCCTTTGCCCTAAAGTGCAGTGAATGTAAACTCAATCCTTCAGGTTGGCGAACTAGCCGCCGCATTGCAAAAGAAATATTCTGGAATTACGCAAGGAAATATTTCAAAAAGAAAACACGCTTACGTTTCAATTCCACAATCTGGACAATCGCTTCTTATGAGTATGGCTTACCAATCAAAGCTTGCATATAAAGTATATTGAATGAAAAGTATTTGTTTCAGGTCTAGTTACCTTTGAATTACAATTTTTAATTTTTATTTCGACATGTCGGTGATTTATGGATGTCGTTGGCTTTATTCTGAACATTCTCGTTATCAAAAACCATTGGTTCTTAGTGATAAGTGACAATTCAGTGATCATAGCACAGCTTAGCAGAGTGACCACTTTGCAGCTCTAATTAGCCAACGGAGAGTGGCAAATGAGCCCAAACTATTGGCCCAATACAAGCCGTAACCCTCTTATAACACCTAACCTAATCCTAAACTTTTTTACCGCTGTAACTACCAATGCAGTCATCGGATCGAAACGAAATTCGCAGGGTTATGCATTAAACTCAAAACAGCGGCATTGCGGCAGCGGCGCCACAGGGGGAGGCGTGAATGCCGCAGTTGAATTTGGTGAATCACAATGCAGCGGCAATGTCGCTGTCAATGCAACCAAGGCACCAACCAAATTCATTTTTTTTTCTTTTGTATTGCTAAATCCTGTTGTGCGAGGATTAGGTTGGCTTATCACAATGCACATCAGCCATCGCTTGTCTATTCCACCAGACCATTCAACTTAATTCAAACAGAGTTAATTCAGCCTAGTGGTGATGCCAACCTATGGTAGGTATCACCGCTAGCGGTGCGGCAAATTAGAAATTTGGCAAATTCTGCCGCTGTGGCAAATTCGGCCGCAGCCATTGTGCGCGTTACCATACAAAACAGTGCATTCTAATTTTTTGACAGCACTTTGCCGCAGCCCACTGCGTTTGCCGCAGTGGAAAACGCTGTAAGTATTGTGATTAACCTATTAGTTGGCATCAAGGTGAAGGCACCAGACATTTTTGTTATTTCCCTGTCAACAGATGCTACCATTAAATATTCATACGGCATACATCTACAGTGAAAATAAGTAACCAATGTTTAAATTTTCCAAGTTTTGGGAATTTTTCGGATGGCAACTCTGAACATCGTTGTGTCCCTATAGCTTTCGATGAAGTCATCGGATGAAAACAAGATTCACTCACATTTTTTACCGCAAAAGTATACAGCGCATGTTTTTCCTTGCTATATTGGCTGTTGCTAGAGTATCATAAACAAGAATGTATCCAAACTTTATATGATTTGGATCGGAAGTCAATATCTGCACTAACGAGCTGCAAAACACCATCAACGAATCGCTTCATTACCACATGAAAGTGTTTAGTTCTTTACCAGACGTTTAAATTACTCTTATCGGAAAAGCAATATTATTTAGATTATTTACACATACCGCAAATCTACAATAACTATATCTACCACTTTTTGAAAAAGGGTTTCAGCAATGTTAAAATATATCTCAAAATGGGTGATATTATAATAATTGTGTAATTATTAGCCTTTTGGCTTGAATGTATGCAATTAACGAATCTTTGATTGTAAAGTGAATATATTTTCTATATTTTAAATATAATGCTGTTCAGTGTTTTTCGGTGTTTGAAGAATGAGGAAAATTACATTCTACCGATAGTATATGTAGCAACTAATTGATGTCGTTATGATTAATTGCTACGAGGCAGTTTCTAATCTTGTATGTAAATGATGTGCGATTCCATACAATTGGCACTGCTTAAGTATCCGACATTTCCTCTATGTGATCAATACTTTACAAATAATCTCCGAACATATTTTTAACTACATTCGATTATTATAGAATCCCAAAAAGAAACAAAACGAAATCAATTTACTAGGGAAAACGCTTTCTTTTGAATCCGTGATCAGAACAACTCTCGCTTTGGTTAATCATCACTTTATTGACAAATTTAGGCTTGCTAGGTATTTTAACAGGAAAACTAGTTTTATTAAAAATCGTGTGTCACTTTTGTGATAATAGAAGCCAAAATTTGTTGTGTAACCACTGTAGCTCCGATCGATGTGTGTCCACTACCTTACGAGATAGATCCAGGGTAGTGATGGGCGTTTCTGTTATTTTCAAAAAACGAAAACGAACTGTTTTTTTAAAGCTGTTTTTTAAAACTGTTTAGAAAAAAACAGTTTGAATTAACGAAAAGAAACAAATTTTATGCTGTACGACAATTATAGTTGGGTCGTACTAGGATTTTCACATACTAGGTATAACTAGTACGAGTACAAAAAAAATACTTGTTCCAAATACCTGTTTGAAGTATACATACAATCCATACGATTTGCAGTGATGCAATAAAACGGACTGATATGCCCTCCCCCACCCTCCAGACACAACGTTCTCAAGCTAGAATGGTGATGGTGCAAGATGCCCTTCAAAGAATACCGAGTCATTAGTCTGTGCAGCTTGTCCGTAACTTGCCAATGGTCGGTCATTTATTTGGCAAGTCTATCGCCAATTTAATATTAAGAAAACGATCAAATTCAATCAATTTAATTTGTTTTTCATTTTATTATATGCAAAAAACATCTCCTGTATTCGTTCAAATGACCAAAGTAAAAAAAATCACTAAGATACGACCAACTAATCCTGTTGTCATCTATATGACTTTTCATCGAGCGATCTCTGATACCAAACTTTTCCTGGGTAATCTAAAACAGTCGGATTTCCAATTCGCCTCACTGAAGCGTGAAGTTTGTCCAAAATTTTATTAAGAAATGGTAAAAATAAAATGTTTCGTTTATTAAATATGCACCCACTAGGGGGCCAACCTCTTCCGTAAGGCTGGACATGAGTCCAGGGGCACCTTACCTCCCGCGGTCTCGTAAATTTTATAATCTCGGTAGGGTTGGAGACACCCTCATGGCGACCTGCAGGAGACGCCAACTCGTGAGCCAAAAAGTATCTCAACCTTTTCCTCTTTGGCAGTTTTAGTGCTACTTTTAGTTTTTCCGCCGAATTTTATTTTGCAGTATCTTCGAAACTAGGCCGCTTTTTCCCACACTTGTATGGAAATTTCGCCCGAAACAACTCAGAAAGGTCCCCGAATTCATGCTATTTGGAAAAAATGGACGTTTTTGCCCAATTTCCCCTATGAAAAAAAATATTCGCCCGTAAAACATCACTATTGTACTCCCCGACCACTTTCAGTCATCGAAAGTGGCGTAAAGTTAGTTTTTGCCAAACTATGGCCAAAAAACCCCTTACTCCCCTACAAAACCGAAATTTTTGTAATAGGTCTTGGCCCGTTATGTCACGAAACACTCTAACCCAAAACTAGCCGATTTTGTCCGATTTCAGCTCCTTTTGCCCTAAAAACTTTTTGAATATTTAAATAAAATACTTGCAAGTACGAAAATGCAAGCAAGTACGAAAATATTGTTTACCGCAGCTAAACAGTTCGTTTCAACAAACGAAAAACGGTTCGTTAAAAAAAAAACGATTCGTTTTAGAAAAACGAAAAACGATTCGTTTTAAAAAAAACGATTCGTTTTAGAAAAACGATTCGTTTTATAAAAATGATTCGTTTTAAAAAAACAGTTCGTTTTAAAAAAACAGTTCGTTTTAGAAAAACGGTTCGTTTGAGAAAAACAAAAAACGATTCGTTTGAGAAAAACGATTCGTTTTTAAAAAAAAACAGTTCGTTTAAAAAAAAACGATTCGTTTTAGATAAAGTAAAACGATTCTTTTTAGAAAAACGATTGGATTTAGAAAAACTATTCGTTGTAGAATAGTTGGAATAATTGGTTTTAGAAATACTATTCGTTGCAGAAATATGGTTCGTTTTAGAAATGCTGTTCGTTTTAGAAAAAAAATTTCGTTTTAGAAAAATTGTGTGTCGCTATTTGGAAAAACTGTTTGTTCGTTTTTTGCAGCCAAACGTTTTTTTTTAAACTGTTTGGCGTTTTTGAGCCCATCATTAGACCAGAGATCCTGAGTTCAAAGCCAGCTGAACTGTATGAAAAAGATACTTAACAGAATTAATTAGTTGTGGAAAACGGACAGATTTAAAAAAAAACATCAAGTCAACGAAAAATAATGTACTTTGATTAATTTTTTTATTAATTTATTATTTTGTGAGTGAATATTGTACCAGTATCTTCAAACTGAATTACATTAAAACTTAACAACAACATTCGTTTCTGTTTCGGCACAGCACCAGTTTTGTAGAGAAATATCCATTTAGTTCCGTATCCAATACTGTAGTACAGTTTCAGTTAGTTAATTCAGCATACAAAATGTTCCGCTAGGTTTTTGCATACACCAATACTGGTCAAACCGATTTTATTTACCAGTATCGATGTGTTATGGGGATACCATCAATCAATTCAAACAAGCCACCTAAAATTCATCGAAATATTTTGATTAGATTTATATCAAAAGAACGCCACCAGATTGTTATTCTGAACCGCCTAATATTCTATCAGATAAGCTTTATTTTTAGTCAGTCGAATAAAACTATCATGAAACACCATTGTTTTTCATTTCCAATTTACTTAATTATCATATTGAACGCATCAAAGTATCAATAATTTATGGATACAAATCGAATGCGCATAATATCTTTGTCGAAACATACTTATTTATGCATACCATTGCTAACGAAATAGAAACTACTCTTCTATATTTCATTAGTAGCAATAATCTATTCTCTTAGCTATGAGCATCGTATCTAAATAAATAAAAGTTGTATCTGCAGATGATGCATATATTCCCCACATACATCAGATGTATATACATACATATATTACTTTTATGTAGCTGATGACATATCATCACTGATAGATACATATTTTTTCACACAACTTTATATCTATATATTCTTTCAGATGAATGAACTTTTCTAACTTTTTTTTGTTATGTTTTCAATATTTTTTTTACCGAATCGAAAGACGACCATTTTTATGACAATTTTCGAATTGATAGCGTTGAAAAACGCAAGTTCGAAATACATTTGTATCTGTGTGTGTCATCAAACAGGCGACGACATAAGAGCCTGACTCGAAATTTCAACGATCGTAGTCGATAAAAGAAAAAAATTGTCTTTTCGATAGCCTGAAGCTATTATCATAAATTTGATAGTGATCGAATAGAAAAAACGAAATACTACGTTTCGAGTATTGATTTTCGAGTGGATTAGGTTTCATTAGCGTACATATCACACAAATTTGAAAAGTTTGAAATTTGACTCTCAAGTGAATTTTGATAAAGTATCGAAGGAGAAACGAAAGAATGTATGACGTCATCAACTTCGAATGAAAAAGGTACCAGTAAACAAACTTTAAAATTAAATCAAATCGATAAGAAATCCCATCATTTCAATGATTGATATGGTAAAATAACCGATCGCCGAATCTTTCATCCTGTGCCGTCGCTTGAAGACAAATTATTTGAAATTCAAGCGCCAGTCATGAACAAACCAATTTTTTCGATTTCTACCTTTCTGCCTTCGAGCCAGTACAATGTATCTATCATAAATAGCTTTTCGCAAATCTGGTGATCATGAATGTCCCTCGGGCACAAAATGAGAAATTCGAGTTGAATGTGAATAATGATCGTGTGCTGAAAGATATATTAGTATTTTTTTTATGATTTGGATTTGTATATTTTTCTGTGAATTTCGCCTAAAAATTCATTAACAGTTAGTAGATTTTAATCCAGGAATGTGTAGATTTTAATAAAAATATTGAGACTTTAAAAATGGGTCCGCTTTTTTCGATTAGATGGCTTTAGCGATAAGTGGTGGGTGAACTATATAGCTCACAGATGACATATAATAAGGTTAGGTGTCTGTCAACATAACGCCATCGAAATACTAGCCAATTTGTGTCTGCATCAGAAAATTATTCTCGATTGCTCGATACGAGCCAAATTCAAGTCATTTGCGGGAGGCTTTAGTTTTCTGATTTAATATGAAGAAATTTGTTGCTGAAGCTCATCGAATGATCTCAAGCACTTATAGTGCCGTCGCTTTTAGTTAAAAAACATGTCACGAGTGGTTACAACGTTTCCAAAACTATCATTCTGACAGCATGGAGGTGAAAGAGAGAAGAATTTCGAAGATGCAGAGTTTGAAGCATTCCTTGATTAAGACTCGTACTAAGCGCAAGAAGAATTGCCAGGATTATTATGACTCACCAATTCATTTTTAAGTAACCTGATTCAGAACTAGGTAAATTGGATGCCATACGTGTTGAGGCCGAAAGATGTTGAACGGCGTTTGTTCGCTTGTGAACAGCTGCTTGGAAGGCAAAAACGGAAGAGACTCCTGAATCTTCTAGTAACCAGGGACATAAAGTATCTTTACGATACGATTTTACGATTTTACGGTCTTTACGATAATCCCAAGCGCAGAAAATCATGGAGAGTTCTCGGCAACGTTACAACGTCTATTTTTAACTCTTTTTGGACCAAGTTGTAAGCAATAGGATAGAAATTCTTTATTCAAATTGCAAAATAAAATATTATCACTTTAGCAATAGTTTACAAGAACAAAACAAATATTCACGACTTAAAGGTCATGCTCTGTGTTCGTGGTAGGACCAGTTTGTCGAAGTGTATTATAAGTCCGGCTGAAACAATCCCAAGCAATCGGTATCAAAAGCATTTGATACGTAGAACCGAGGCACTATAAAGTGATTTTTCAGCATAACAATGCGAGATTCAACCATATTCGGAAACATTAAAATGGGAAGTCCTACTCATACTATTTTTCAGACGTGACTTTCTTACTATCACTTGATACTGTCAATGGTATTTGACTTGGCTGATCAACACTTCAGTTCTTACGAAGAAGCCAAAAGTGAGATCGATTCGTGGATCACCTCAAAAGGTGGCTAGTTTTTTTGACGTGGGTTTTCATGCTGCCCAAAAGATAGGAAATGTGGTAGCCAGCGATGGACAATACTTTGAATCGGAAACTAATATATTTTTTTTTACCATAAAGCCTCGAATTTCTGAGACATAATGGCGGTTGTATACATAATAACAAATCACAAAGTCAGTACTTTGGGAGACATATGATTCAATACATTCTCTACAAAAACATCTGGTCTCTTGGTATCATCCGACAATTGAACTAAATATTGATTTATTCATAGGAACGGATCCGGTGGCTGACCGAATCCTTCTGTATTGATCGAAACAAGTAGTAAGTTGTCGGTGGGATGGATTTATCCATTGAAGATAATTCAATTGGTGTTTGACTTACGCCCCTCCATCAAACATTGTTATATTGGAGAATAATTCGGTAGTGTTTTGTCCCAATTTTCCCCTTTTTTATGGTTTAAGGTTACCGTACTGTATCTGCTAATTATCAATTTCCTTGTTTTTGAATAATTTCCATTACCTGACAACGATCTTCAAAGAGTTACATCTCCAATTCTTCATTTTCATTTATTTGTCTTTCTGGAGGCTTTTTATCTTCCACGTTAAAAACATCAGTTCTGGAACGTCAAAACCATTCTTTGCAAATTGAATTTAGTAGAGCATGATGTCCGTAAAATTTCACCAGAATACGATGTACTGCTAAAGCTGAAAGTCGGTGCTTTCACATGAAGTCGCCTGCTGAACACAGTTACAGTAAACATAGCGACAGGTTCGAAGCACACATCGCTCGGCGTAAATGCACCTTGTCACTTTGCACGTGAATTCAGTTTCCAAACTTTTTACGGGAATGAACCCGCAGCATTTTTACGTTGTTAAAGATTCTCAACGTTATTTTTCTGGTGGACGCCGTCGTGGGTGGCCGTATTAAGTAGAATTGATTTAAGATCTAGAGCAGGTTAACTAAAAATTATTTGTTTATGTATATACTTCATAAGTTGTACATTATCTACATAGAAAGATATAAAATTACAAAGATAAAGCTCAATAGACTCACCTAGCTTGTATGAACGAAAAAAACCTGCTCAGAAAACCCTTTGCGGCATACAACAGCGGGCGAGGCCTTATTTGCGCCGCAGAGATGGCGTTGACCGGGACGCTCCTAGCTTAGGCGTGGTTGATTGGATGATATGGGCTCGCGATCGGGGCCGGTGGAAGAATTTGTTGACAGAAGCTAGGACCGCACCACAGTTGCACCATCCATGAAGATGACGATACTTTAAATTAATATTTTGTTGAACAGTTCGTCTGTCATCGACATCGGCCTCAACATCGAGTACAATAAAGACAACGCGTGTATATCGACGCCATTTATAATTTTACTTTGCAGACACTAGTTTAAAATGAGTTTAGTTAGTGTATGTGCAGTCAAAAATCCTTCGCTCTATGTCTTGAAAAACTTGGGTTCGGTCAAGTTATTGATCTAATTTGAAGAACCGTGCTATTGAAGCAGTCATCAAAACAAATACGCGTAGCTCTAGGCATTTTCAGTGAAGTTGACGTTTAGAAGCTAGCTAAGATGGCGGATATACTATTAGAGCTATAGAAACCACTTAATTTATCCAAAGTGCGATAAGCAACGCCGAGTGCCACGTCACTACGTCATGGCCCAGCTAGTCAATCAACATAGCTGACTATAAACTCGTTTCTGAAGCAGATAAAGATTCGAAATTCAGAGGGACAAGAAACGACAGACTCTGTTACATCCACAAAAAAATTGCCAGTGAAGTAAGAAATTGTCGCTTACTTTGACAGTGGAAGTTTCTTAAATTTTGTGTTTAAGTATCATAAGAGCGCGATTGGCAATAGTGTTTTCTTAAAAACCGCTTCCCTAAAAACCGGGCTTGGGCCTGGCTTCGGTTGAATTAAAGCTCTAACTTCAAACCCCATCGTATTGGTCCAGGTAATAGAGACGCAAAGGCATATAAGTAGAGGCGCTATGATTGTTTTCATATCATAATACATTTTTTAATGCACCTCCTTTCTTCCACACTCTGCGTTCAAATTATATTCTCGTAATATATTTTCATTTTCACCCACAAACATGTATAGCTCTTAATTTGGAAAAAAATCATTCAAAAATATTTGTGACTCCCAACAATTAAACTAATTGATACGCCTTTGACGCTTACCATTCATAAAAATTAAAGAACGCTCATGACGAACTGGTGCCGTACACATACGCTCATGTAATGTACGTGTATACCGCCCACCCACTCCTTCTATATCTTTGGTCTAGATAGGTATGGGCCTAGCCATGGGCTGATTAGTTAACTCGGTTTAAAAATTAAAAAAATATTATCTATATTAAAAAATATTATATATTAAAAAATTAAAAAATTAAAAAAATTAGAAGCGGAGCTATGAGACGAAAATAGTAGGTATTCCTTGTGATTGTACTCTAAGATGGCCTGAACGACAAAGAGTTTGTATAGGACACACTTGATCGTTTTAATGTTTTCGAAAATTCCTGCAAATCAGATGCTTTTTTACGAAACGAATGCATAGTATCGGTTTGACTAGATTCACTATAGGAACTCGTTATTTTTCTATTGCAAAGAGATACGAAAAATGGGATATATCGCAATAATTGGTACGTTGTGGTGACTTCCGGTCGTTAAGACTTGCTTTCAGGTTTTTGAGAAGATGTTGAAAATTCGCTTGTTGTAGTAGTTTTTTTTTTATCGTAACTTTTCTTTGATCATACTCTAACTAACCTCAAACTATTTACGGACCCCCGTTTTATACTATATATTTTGAATTCTTATAGCTGCTGACTAAAATTTGATTTCTTTAAATTACAAATATTTATTTCCAACACAATAAATGTGCATGGGCGTGGAGGGATAAGTTCCGCAAACCAATTTACGCCTGATTTGACTCATCTACCAAATCAGACATAAGGTAAGTCATAGCTCGGTTTGTGGTTATGGTTGTATTTGAACTAAAGACCACACACGCTAATAGTCGGCGCTACTCAATAACACAGACTTCTTCAAAAATTAAATTATCGTTATAAATAAAAGTACATGATTTTCCTCTAAAATAAACTAAATAGCAGAAAAAATCATGGATATCAATCAACTGCCTTCCAACGTTTACTACCAATTAACACAAAAGATCTAAAATTTCCTTGACATCTGTTTAACATTTCCAGATAGATAGATGTGAGAATTGGTAAAACATTTTAGCAGATACGCTTTGAAAATTTATGACTCAAGTTGATTGACCAAATTGAGCAGAAGTGGAATAAGATCTTTGAATAGTGGAGATTTTATCAACATAAATTAATATTAATTGGGTGACTTTTTCGGAAACTGAGGAAAATTATGGAAAAATCTTCATATCTTTTGAAATACAAACACCTATTGAAAGAATCTTCTGTTCCGGTGAAAGTTATTTCTTTATAGTCATAAAGTCTGTAGGCATGCATCATTTAAATTATTTCTTACGTTATAGGGAACGACTGGCGTTTTACACTCACAATTCCATTGTTATAATTTCGAGCGTGGGCAAGTACGAAAAGAACATTATAAGTACAAACCTACCTCACTCAAGTCAGTTGTTCTCTGTGCGTGGGTTGAATTCAGATTGTAGCTATTATTTAAACGAACTGTGAATCACGTTACCTCGCCTCACGCATTTCAGCCAATATCGAACATCTGGAATAGGTGCGACATCGGTTTTACTTTCAATTAAGAATACAATTCATTAAAAAAGATTTAAAATGATGTTGCGAATCAGTGCTACCAAATGCGATGAAATTGAAGTACAGGTGGGAATGAAATTTCATTTTAATAATTTTTGTGTATTTTTTTTTTGGGAGCTTAAACTGATTCATATGTTGAGTGAAGAATTGTCAATAAATTTTCAAAAAAATTGAGTTAATATAAGTAAATTCAAATGAAGCCTTGAGTAAATTTCTGTTTAAAAGTAAGGAAAATTATGATAGTTTTCAGAAAAACCTCCTTAAAATCGGAAAACCCAATACAACATTTACTTTAAAATTTGATATACAATTTGCTACTTTTATTCGGCATCGTTAACACCTATACTAAAACCTCATTCTTATCAAAACCAACGTAAACTGCATATCTATCCACTCGACTCAGTTTATCAATGTATCAGAATCAAATCCAACAGCCAGACAGGAAAAGGTCGATACCTAAAAAATAAAAAATCCGGTTCAGATCCAAGACGTGATGCATTCACTGTATGGTAAATTAAATTGATTCATTTAAAATCCGATTGAAATGCTAATTCGAATGTTCTCCGGACACGATTGTGCTTCATTTAATTTTTATTGGGATTTTAACGTAGAATTTGATTCGAAATCCACGAGGCAGCTGGTGCGTTTGAAAATTGCCGCCTGGATCGAAGAAGAATGTTATGGTTTCGGTTGTATTGTTGTTTGCTTGAATGCTGTCCGTGTAAAGACTTATTTCACGGGTATACGATTTGAGAGGACTTAGTAAAAAATGTTGTAGGTTAAATTAACTTAACATGCTTAATTTAATATTCATTTAGTGGCAGATGCACTTATATTTATAGAACGACTGTTCATTTGCATGTTGATTGATTTAATAAAAAAATTGTTCCATTTTAGTCCACTTTTATTGTTGGATAGGTAAAAGGATCTTTGAGATAATAAGAATTTCTCGAATTGTCAAAACTCGTAAAAGTTAAGTTAAAATAGTAAGTAGCTATATTCATGAAAAAAAAATAAAGAAAAATTAAGTTTGAAGTAAGCGAACTTGTAACAAATCAGACTCTGCAATTGTTATGATCAAAAATATCCCAAACTATTTTTATTTAATATCTTTGATTTCAAAAAATTTATAATTTTAAAGTTTTATACAGTAATTAAACTTATAACATACGCAATTTTTTTTTTCATAAATTCAATATTTAACTTCAACAAATTTCTACACCACCTCATGTTCACTTCTTGAATGAATTTATTTAAATTCATTAATAAATTTTATTACTGAGCTTTAAATTACATATAAACGGTGCAAAAATTATTAAATGGAATACACAATTACAGAGATTATCTGATCTTTAATCTATGCTAACCAAAGCGAAAAATCGCTGATCAAAAGCAATGTCGAAAATCAATGATAAATTGTTTTCAATGGTTTCCGAAAATGCCACACATTAATTTAACTTTCAAAGTATCTACTAGCAATTAGAATATTTGCAATTAACGCAAGTAATGCCATTTTTCACACTTGTAAGTGGATTGATCTTTATAGCTAGCTTTTTATGGTCCTTGAATTTTATTACACATCGTAAACAATGTGCAATGCTATAAATCTCGTAGCTCATAACTGAGATCTCGCACTTACACACTAAATATCCAGAATGAAATAAAAACTCAAGGGTATTTTTTCAGTATATTGAATCCAGTTTGACGAGGATTAAGTTGGCTTATCACGATACATATTAGCTATCGCTTTCCGATACCATCATTTCGTAGGTAATTCAATAAAGTATTGGTGTCATCGATTGGGTGTATAGAGCTCTTAACAGACTACTCTTATTTCTTATCGTTTCCAAAATCAGATATTTTTTTTTTTACATTTTCTAGCCTGAAGATAACATTATTGAATAAAAAATGGTTTCAGAGGTCTGTATGGGCTCACTCTCAAAGAGGTCAAAATGAATGCCGAGAAACAAGTTTTCAACCCGACATAAGCTTGATGCCTCAAGAGCAAAGAGGCCCATCCAATCTTATCAAAGTGCTCCTTATGAGAGATGAAAAAAAAACATTTACAACATCCAGGCCATCTGCCATCAAGTTTGTCTCGTTGTAACCTAGAACCGGCCAAGTCCAATGCCTTAATTGCCAACAATTCAGTCACTCTTCTGATAACTGTCATGCACAGTCTAGGTGTGTGAAATGTGATGGCCTTTATAATCATAAATCTTGCACCAATTTTCCAGAGCAGAAGCCAAAGTGCATTAACTGTGGAGGTGAGCACACCGCAAGCTACAGAGGGTGCCCGAAAAATCTCAGAAATATTAAAAAAGTTTTCGCTCAGGTAGCCTGACCCAAATCCAACCCTCCACTGCAAAACACAAAAAATACGCACATACGCCTTCCAACCTGGAGTCCTCAGCCACCCTGATCAAATGGGCGAATTGCTTACCATCATGCAAAAGCAACTTTATTCAATGTTGAAGGATATGATGGCGAAAATAGTCCAGGGATTATTTCCTACTCAAAATCCCACAAAAAATTCCCTCTTCAACTAATAAAATGAACTACGCAAACCGCATTTTGATCCTTACTTGGAATGCCAACTCCATTCTACCCAAAAAAAGAGGAGCTAATACAATTTCCAACAGAGAGCAGAATTGATATCATGCTCAATCAGGAAACCTTTTTAAAACCGAGTAATCAGCTGCGTATCAATAACTACCATATTTACAGAAATGATAGGTTAAATGGCAGCAGCGGAGGCATAGCTATTCTCGCAAGGAGACACATTAACCATCATCCCATTCAAATCTCTGACCTCAATTGAATGGAAGTAACAACCATTCAAGTTCAAACGAGCTTCCTCCACTTCATTGTAATTTTCGCTTACAGATCTCCAAATGATCAAGACTGCAAGGAAGACCTTCACAAAATTTTCAGACACAATGGTTCAATCTTTCTTGAGATAAATCTTAGCGCGCACAATCGCTGCCGGGTCTCGGTGAGAGATAATAAAAATAAGCAGGTAAAGACCTATACAGATCCTACACAGAAACTGCATCCAGCCTTCTCATTCCCATTCACCGTCATGTAAAAGTCATGGGAGTAACGCAAAATATAAGTCAGAACTTTTATGTATATATATATATATATATATATATATATATATATATATATATATATATATATATATATATATATATATATACATATATATATATATATATATATATATATATATATATATATATATATATATATATATATATATATATATATATATATATATATATTCTACCACACGTGCTCCAACCTGTTTCGTGGGCAAAACCGCTTTGATCTCACCAACGCATTTAAATTCATAGAATGGAAAGGTTTTCAAGGCTACCACTTGCATGAATTTCAAGGTTTAGGAAAGTCAAACACTACAAAACTTTGAAAGCAGCATCTCCTGTAACATAAATAAAGAAAATGCTCAGTGTTTGCAGCACTTTACCAGTACTGCAACTATAAGTCTCCCACAACTGCCTCACGTTAAAATCAAATTACCAGATCAATATCGATTCGTCGAAAGTTACAGGTATAGAAAGATGTTTGGACCACCATCCGAAAAATTTCCAGAATTTAGGGAATTTAAACTTATTTTCCTTGTAGGTGTTCGCAATATGAATACTTAATGTAAGCATATATTGATCCAAAAATAGCAAATACGCCTTGCGCTTGCAATCCTTTGTTACCATCAAAGCCAAAAATATATCACATCTGCCTCACATTTAAATCAACCTACCCTGCGAATTTCGTTTCGATCCGATGACTACATTGAAAGTTATAGGAGTACAAAGAGATTTAGGGCTACCAGCCGCAAAAAATTTTAAAATTTTCGAAATCTTAATTTTTTTTGTTAATTGTGTCTACAAGATCATTACCGTTTTAAAATTTTGTGACAAAATCGCCTAAGATATGGCTGAAAAATGCAAAACCAACGATAGCTGGCCCACAAAGTTCCATTTACCATATGAATTTTGTTCTGATTTCATGACTCTACTGGAAGTGATGGGACAAAAACCTTTTCTTTCTGAGCAAATTTTCAAAATCCTTGATACCACAATTACCCTAGCTTCAAACTTCTACCACACGTGGTTTAGAGTAAGGTTGAGCCGCTGTCTGGATTTCATGAAAATCTGGTGACTGAATCAGAATTCATAGGGCAAGAAGCATTTTTTTTCCTGGCAATTTTTCAAGATGGCACTCTGGCACAGAGTTGTCCACATTTCTAAATCGCTTTTATCAGACCTGGTTCTACTTAAAACCAGTACATTCTGTGAATTTCGGATGTATCTGATTATTGGGTCGTTAGTTCCCGTCAGCAGAAGTTTCTGATGCTGTTTCAGAAGTTTTCAAAGAAATGCCAAAATATGATTTGATTTATGTATATAACACGGTGATTCTGAGAGCTTTGTTTTATATATAAATAAAATGCTAAATATAATGCATTCATTAATATTTAGGGAGTTGTCTTTTAGGAGCTTTTTTAGGCTAAAACCACAATTGAGACAAAAAAATATAGAAAGCACTAAATCGTAATGAACTGCCCACAAACCCCAGGATCAAGTGCTGATGTTAGGTCAGTACATATGGGCGCGTCGGTCGCATCGCTACCGCCGTTCGTTGATATTGTGGTTTCAGCCTGACTTTGCAGAGGCATCATCGTTACTCATTTCTGTTGAATGGCTTGATATTCGATATTATGATATTATACAACAATATAATTAACGATTTCAAAGTGTATTTATGCTACTCGTTATTTCAGAATCAAATGCAATTAATCAGTGAATAACGGTATAACAATCCCCATATGAATGTCTCCAGCACGCCCAAAAAGTGCCGCTTCTGTTCCCGAAGAGAAATCTCATAAATTAAATGCATCCAAATATGGGTCCACAGCTTGACATCCAACAGCAACCTTTCAGATGAACTCTATGTTGTTGCATTGCACTGTCATCATTACGCACTTTAAGTGCTTTCATATGGACATACATTGCATTTCTTCCATCTTCCGCCAAAACCACCAGTTAACTTCTTCACTTACCAACCAGTTTCGTGAGCTTGTGGTTTTTCTGGTTGAAAGTGGCCGGTCCATTGTAAAATCAACCGACTTGCAAAAAGAAAAAAAACTACCGAGTCATCATTATGATCACACAATCATCAGAGCATCATTCGAGCGATTCATTTGAATCACACATTCCTATTGGACTTAACTTATGTTGGAGGCATAAATCAGTCAAACCGGCAATTGAATTGACCTTCTTAGTATTCATCAAGTGTAAAGTGAATATATAGCTTTGGAAGAGCGGTGGAGCAGGATGTGAAGTGAAGAAAAAACACCGACTTTCAGGTATTCAGTTTGCAGATACTCTGCACAACAATCTGTTAGGGATTGGCTTTTTAGCGACGCGACGGTTAGGTGCGTGGTAAAAACAAGCTGTTTGTCGGTTTCAGACCGGTAAGGGTACATTTTTTTTCTCGCATGCAATAGTCAAATGGAACTGACTTTTTGCTAATTGTGGTGAGAGAAGAAAAACGGTTTTAAAATTACTTAATGGATTTGAAAAAATGGTTAGAGGAAAGTTAATTTGAAAGTGGACGTTGAAAGGCTTTCGTTTTGGTGGCTTTTTGCTACGGAAATAGAAATGTGCTCACAAATGGAAGGATGAAGTTAGTTGGTTCACGAAATTTATGAACGGTTTTTGGTTGAATGGTTGATAATTATGGAACAAACATCCAATTATAGAAATAGATGTTCGATCCTTAATGGATTTTTGTGGGCACTCTCTTATCTCGAATCTAAATTTTTGTCGAATTGCTTTCAATTATCAGATGATTTTGCTTTGTGGTAATGCACCTACAATTCATCTGTATTTTCCGATTTCCTTTCAAACAAATTCACGAAACTTATAAAACCGACTTCCACTAGATGTAATTTAGCTTTGAGCAACGGTTCCGTGGTCAAAGAATTGCCAAGAAAGATTTCCAACTTGCCGACAATTTTCAAATTCTTTTCGGACGAGTGGACAGAAAGCTTCGGAACAGTGTGAGTAACCTCTGGTCATCATTAAAATTATTTATTACATGTACGGGTTGAGTATGTTCAACGAACCAACTGACTGACCACCAGCACTAATTCAACCAATCAAATAAATATGTAACTCTGGACAACGACGCTGTTTCGACTGGAACGAAAAAGAATTCTTGTAAGACCAGCTTGACAAGATTTACGAATTATTCTAATGTGTAGGATTTCTTCGTTTATGACTTTTTTATTTGTTTCTTTTTCGAGAAGCAATGATCTCGTCAGCTTTCAAAGCTCAAAGACTAACCCTCCATCAGCGATGAAGAAAATTGAAATAAGTATTGAATTAGCCGGTATAACTTTTAACCGGCAAAACTGACCGCTGGCCGGTTTGATCAAATCCACGATGAAGTGAGATTTTTGTTGGACCATTTAACCAGATGAATGAGCTCCCTATTTTGGTGGAAGGTCGAGACACATTGTAGTCGATTGGTGGCAGGAGGAGACACTATAGATAGACGTTAGAGATTACTGGGTAATGTGATGGTAGTGACGGCGACGACGCCACGGCAGTTATGTTGAATTTGCTACGCTGCTGGTTGAGCTGGGTGGCGTGGGATGGGTCTCAAGGTAAGTTATGGGCTCAATAATTGAAGAAAAAAGATAGTTAAGTTAGAAAGATACAAAGTGGCGAGAACTTAGAACTGAATGAATTAAGAGTTAGGAAGTGATTCCACTTAGATATGTAATGGAATGCTGTGTTCGAGAGGGAACACGTTTTTAATTATAGTTCGTATGATGGTGGGTGATGATTTGAGTCGTTTTATTGTGTATTCAAATTAGGGGGCTATGCTCAGAGAGCTATGTCTAAAACAATGTTTTGGTTATGTTTATGAAGTAAGTGTGGTTTTTAATACGGAGTTAATTAGAGGTGTTTGAGCATTCGTAGATAACGAATATTTTATTGTATAACGTAATATTTTATTTTTGAATCATTTGCTTTCGAAAAAATTGGATCTCAGATAGCTATTATTTGGTTTGAATTACTATAAAAAGTGTTAAAAATGTCCGGATAATGGATATCGCCCTGGATACCTTGTTTTAAGTCTGCTGACCTTCATTGATATTGTGGGTACACTTACATAAATACACATCTGCCCAAATACAATCCACATACATCTCACACCAAAAATTAATTTAAGAAAAATGTAATTTTTGTTGTTAGAAAAAAATAAATTAGTATGCTGACTGGCAACGAATTAAGTTCAAAATTACCCTCCATTAGGGATATAACAAAAGTCCCATCAAGGAACATATCCAGGTTCAAAAGAAGCCTGGACATCCTAGAGGACAGAACGCAGAGGAGGCACAATAGACCAGGAGGTAATAAGAGGCGCGCATCTGCAGCGAATGACTGCCAAACAATCAATGTCCAGTAAAGACAGCAACCACTTCGCGAAAAGGCCCCTTTTTTAGTTAAAGGAGTTTCCTAGTGCGGCCAATATCAAAAAAGTTTCACAATTTTTTAGCGACCACAAAGGTAGATTCCGAAAAACGTATTTTGAGTATTTTTGTTTGATGACCAGCTTAGCTGATGCCATCGGAGGGCCAATCGAGAAAAGTGTTAATTCGTCAAAAATGCAATTCGTCCACTTCATAGTTTCCTTTAATATCAACCAAAGAGCTGGCTTATTAAAACCGCCTGTCATGATACCCAAATAGCTGCCCTATCAAAACTCGTTCAGAGACGTACGGTATTTGAGGGCTAGCTTCGAGGATGTGTCTATTAAGGGACTATATAGCCACTTGACTGTCCGTGAAAATACAAATATTCACTTCAAATATCTGATTATAGAAAAACCAACTGGAAGTTCCGAGAATCATAAGCACTTCATTTTGAAAATCCAGTTTGATCAAGCGCCCTTAAAAGCTAATTAGATAATTAGATTTCGAACCAAGGAAGATAGAAAATGGTCCTGGGGAGAGCGCGTATTTACCATTGTTTTGATGGTGGATGTTAATGGTTGATGTCAATGACGAATGTAATTCTTGATTTCAGTGTAGTTGTATTATTAGTTTGTTTAGCTAAGGTTTGACATCCTGATTTTGGAAACCATTCACAATCACCTGAACCTCACTCTTCCACAAATGCAGCTAGCGTGTACCTAATGTAGACAAGTGATTTTTAAACCTGCTTCACTAAAGTATGGAGTGCTGTATTGACAGATTTACCTCGCTCATAGGCATGCTGTAATTTCAAGATCAGAGTAGAGTTTAGGATGCCAGCTATGCCATACCTTACAGCCCAGCCTAAAATCTTCTATAGAAAGGAGGTTAGACAAATTGGTCTATAGTCAATCCTTTAGTTAAGCGGCGGTGCTGTCCTTGCCTTAGTTATGAACACTACTCTCACTTCGTGCCAGTTGGTAGAAATGTGTGAATGTATTAAGCAAGTACATGGCCATGAGCCAACTCATAACGCCCTCTAATGGCCGCAGAATATTAGCCGGAATGAAGACTGAATGGCCTATCTTATGTGTGCGGAATCGAGTTTGGTTGTACCAGAAATTTTTGATATGTTTCCTCACTTCTGGAAAAGTATGTCCATCAAAACCATAAGCGACTTACAGCTGCTCTGACTCCATGGGACCTTTGCATGCAACCCGGAACTGTAAACTTTAGGCTTGTAATTTTTTCGAAGGCAACTGGTTTCATTCGCGCTTTCAATATTTTCGCACTGAGATGTCCATGAAGCTCTTTTCGCCGTACTCATGGGCTCATGGCATTTTCGAATAGCCTTAGTTTAGCCTTTTAGAACGATCAACCGTTGACTAATTTAAAATTTTTTAACTTTTTCCCGCATTGATTTCCCGCTTCAATTAGAATACTTCAGCACTGGGGTTTAAACTTTTCTATGAATATAGTTGAGTCGCAGGACCTCGCAGTGGCAATATTGAATGCAGCAAGTAGAAACCATACTGCCTTATTTAGATATTTGCGATTAGTGAGCCCCGGAATGCGACCCAGCTCAGCTTAAAAAGCTAACCGGCCATTCTCATAATTTTTCTGCTTAAGTAAAGAGATTCTTCGGCGGTCGGTCGCCAGCCGAATAGGGGGAAAAACATGTAGTAGACGCAAATTTACACGTGCCGCAACTGTTCGGTCTGGTGAAAGTGTGATCCATAACCTCCTCGCGGTGGCCGCCGGTAACAATCCCCCGGAAGGCAGGATTGGCTAATTGGATCAGGCTAGTCCCTTCTAAGTAAGGTTGGTGAGAGATCTCTCTCCCGTAAAAATTTTTGGTTCTGCCGCACGCCCGTACAGCAGCCAGCTGTATGGGCTGTGTAAACGGAGGCCTCGCCCGTAACCGGCAGAGGGGCGCCCTTGTTTCTCTCCGCAGGGGTGATACGGGGGCCTGGGGATAGGTCTGGGCTGGTGACTGAGGTGAAGGTTCACCTGCGGGGTTCTGAATCCAACACTTCACTTTGCCCGGTTCTGGAACCTGGCGAACCGCGGTCTACAGAGTAGCGAACTGTTAGACTAGGGGAGACACCTTGGTTGCCTCGGCAGCAAGGAGCGCAGGTTCAGCGTACTGTGAAAGCCTACGGAACCCTCGGATGGTCGTGGGGGAGTCTGCCTCGCGATCCGAAGAGGGGGAAGGACGGTCGGAGCAATACGTTGTTCCTATGGGGGCGGGGTGTAGCGGGAGGCAAAATGCTGGCAATTGCCTCGGCTGTGGTCCGAGAACGCGAAACCCAAACCTGAAACATTGAATAAACAATATCTATGGATCCTACCAAAGACACAAATAAAAAAATCGAATTTCCCGCCAGTACTACTGGAGGGAAATCACCAGATAACGACCCCTTCAAAAGGAGTTCAAAGGTGACACGATCACCAACGTCGGGAAGCGAAACGGCTCAGGGTCAGACGATCGAAAGATTGCGGGCCCTGAAGCTAGATGGGGAACCCGCCGCGGGATCTACTGTGAGTCCGATGGACGTAGCGGTACCCGTCAGCAGAGCAGCTACTCAGCAGTCTGGCGGCGGGTCTGGAGATTCACTGGCCAGTACAACGGAAGCGGCGGTTGAGCCGGCTTCTAGCAGAGCTGTGACCAAGAACGGAGGCGGCAAGCTGAAAGGCTTGCAGGTCACCGGGAAGGAAGCGGCGGCTAAGCCACTCAGCAGAGCTGTAACCAAGACTGGAGGTGGTGCCTCCAAAGATCTGCAGTCTACTGTGAAGGTGGCGGCAGCTGATCCCACCAAAGGGAGGAAGCGGAATGCCCAACGCTTCAGAAGGAGAGAGGCAAAACGAGCGGCCAGTAGCACGGTGACACTGGAATCCAAAGGGAAACCCGAGGTTGCCCAAGTGAAACCTGCTGCAGCGGCTGCAAGTAAACGCCAACGCTCAGAGGAGTTAACCTCGCCGAGAGGTAAATCGACGAAGAGGCCACGACAGGAGACGGCAGTTCGTTCCTTTAGGGACGTAGCGGCCAGTCACCTTAAGCTGGCCGTCGTTGACAAGCAGGAACCCCTGGAATGGAGACTTGAAGATGACGTGGCCAAGGTGATTCTTAAACGGATCACCGAGGAACTCCTCAGGTTTGCCATGTCAACGGAAGAAGGGTCACCTCGCTTTGAAGGCTGTAACATTGTTCGCGGCCACATTGCGGTGACCTGTAGTGACGTCTTCTCGACGGAATGGCTTCGGTCTACCGTCCTGAAGATCTCTGCAGACCATCCAGGTCTGGACGTAGTGGAGGAGACATCCGTGCCCAAGCTAATTTCAGCGAAGGTGGCGGTGCCCCACTCGAACGCTTCGGAGGCTCTGTCTCTGCTAAAAAGACAGAACCCCGATCTGAAAGTTTCAGGCTGGAGATTATTCCAGGCTGTTAAACTAACTAACCAATCTGCGGAGCCTGACTTAACTGGTGCAGCTAAGTTAGTGCTTGTGCTGGGTATCGATCGGGAGTCCGCGGATCAAGTACGGGCCAACAACGGGTTGATTCACTTCGGTCTGAAGAGGATCACCTTGAAAGTTGGAGCGGAGAAGGTGACTGAGAGTAGCCGAAGTGCGAGTGGTCCAAGCAAATCTGCACCACAGTAGAGGGGCGACGGCCAATCTGCTTCGGCATCTCAGTCGGGGGCACGCTGACATCGCACTGATACAGGAGCCGCTTCTGTACAAGAATGTGGCTTGTGGATTCGGCACCAGCCTCAGTGTGTTCCAGCTAAAAGGAAGGGACAAGACAAGGACTTGTATTGTCGCCAAAAAAGAGGTGAAAGCAATCTTGATTCCGCAGCTCTGTGATGGGGATACAACCACAGTGTGTGTGGAGTGGGGGATCGCTGGTAGCGGCACGAAGCGGTGTCTGTTGTCGGCGGTCTATCTACCATACGACATAGATCCCATCACGCCCGGACTGAGAAGATTGGCAGTAGCGGCTATGACAACGGATGCTGTTATCGGCTGTGACGCAAATGCTCACCACGAAATATGGGGAAGCACCAACATAAACGAGAGAGGTAGGAGTTTGCTAGAATTTCTAACGTCAACCAACCTCAACATCCTCAACATGGGTAACAAACCTACATTTATAACTAAGAACAGGGCTGAGGTAATTGATATTACCCTGGCAACTCCAAGCATAATGAAAAGTGTCCACAGCTGGCAGGTTTATAACCTGCCATCGCTCTCGGACCACCAGTGGCTATGCTGGAATATCGGTTGTTCTGTTATTTCACCTAAAAAAGTACGGAACCCGAGAACAGCACAATGGGAAGTTTACTCAAGGAAAACAAATAGACACCTCAGAGCACTAGACGATCTGGAACTGACGAGTCCAGGACGGCTGAACGAGCAGATGAACCGATTAACGGGAATCTTAGTGTCAGATTTCAAAGACGTGTGTCCGGAAAAGCCCGTAAGGAAGAACGCTACCTTGTGGTGGAATGGCGAACTCACAGAGGCTAGAGGTCGCACACGAAGGGCGTTTAACACCGCAAGGCGTTCCGGAAACGTGGCTGACTGGGATCGTTACAAGCAAGAGCTGTCGCTTTTCAAAAAGAAGATTAGACAAGCCAAGCGCGACTCATGGAGGGAATTCTGTGAGAACATTGAAGGAGGTACAGAGGCTGCCAGAATCAGGAAGGTTCTAAGCGTAACCCCCGGCGTACCTACGCTTTTGCGAAGGGAAAACGGGGATTGGGTGGAGGACCCGAAAGAGTGCCTGGACTTGCTACTGGAAACTCACTTTCCAGAATCAGCCTGCGTGACACCGCGTAGTGACGTACTTCGTGGAACCCACCGGGCGTCTGAGCGGCTGATCAAGGAAGTAGTGGACGAGGTCAAGATTGAATGGGCTATTGGCACATTCCGACCTTACAAAGCTACAGGGATTGATGAGATATCACCTATCATGCTTCAAAAAGCAGATAAGGCCATCATTCCCATTCTGCAGCGTATTTTTACCGCATGCCTCCGCCTCGGGGTAGTACCCGAGCAATGGACAAAAGCTAGAGTGGTCTTCATTCCGAAACCTGGTAGGTTGAATCATCATTACGTGAAGGACTTTAGACCAATCAGCTTAACATCGTTTCTGCTCAAAACACTAGAGAGGCTTGTTGATCTGCACATCAAAAGCTCGATTGATGTCGCGAGAATCTGTGTTGATCAACACGCGTATCTAGCGGGCAGATCAGTAGATACGGCATTACACAAAGTTGTCCGTACAATAGAAAAATCCTTACGGCAGAAGGAATTCACGTTGGCAGCCTTCTTAGACATTGAGGGGGCCTTCAATAATGTCACTGTCGCGAGTATCATTGATGCCTTGGCTCGATATGGAGTGGATAAAACCCTGGCGACCTGGGCATCTGACTTGCTCAAGAGCAGGCGGATTGAGGCTACCTTTTTGGAGGCCAAAGCGGAAAGAACAGTCGGTACCGGAACACCACAAGGAGGGATTATATCTCCCCTTTTCTGGATCCTGACAGTCAACGAAATACTGGAGAAGTTAAGGGCCAGTGGCTTTGAGGTAGTGGCGTATGCCGATGACATTGTGGTACTTGTGAGGGGTGCGTTCCCGCAAACTTTGTCGGACCTTATGCAATCGGCGCTGGACCATATTCAAATCTGGGCCAGAAAAGTCGGTCTTAGGGCAAACCCGACAAAAACCGAACTTATGCTCTTCACAAAGAAACACAGGGTACCGGCTATTGCCACGCCTAACCTCAACGGAATAACATTGGAGCTTGCTGATAGTGTTAAATATTTGGGCCTTATACTAGACAGGAAACTGAACTGGGGGGCTAACGTGAAGCACAGAATTGGTAAGGCCCGCGCAGCACTTTTCGCTTGCCGGTCCGCCTACTCCAATACCTGGGGTCTTAAACCTAGGGCGGCCTATTACATATTCACATGTGTAGTCAGGCCGATTTTGGTGTATGGAGCGGTCGTGTGGTGGAAAGCAGCGGAGAGAAAAACTAATATCAAGGAGCTAACAACACTGCAAAGATTAGTTTGCATATGTATTACGGGCGCTTTAAGAACCGCCCCAACGGCTGGGTTGGAAATGATTTTGGGACTCATGCCCCTAGATCGATTCATCTTTAGAAGCGCAAGCTTAGCGGCGATACGCGCTAAAAGTTCTGGCATGTGGAACGATTCAGATCAGTGGGGCCACAGCGGTATTCTTATAGAATGCCGCAAAAGATTTGGACTCGTTGCAGAAGACACGGACCACATGAGCAAAATAATACATCTTGGCAGGAATTTCCAGGTCAAGATACCCACAAGAACAGACTGGAAGAAAAAGGAAGCTACCACCGATAGGGGCGCCTGGATTTACACGGACGGGTCAAAGACGGACACAGGAGTTGGCTCGGGCGTGTTTTCTACGGATTTGAGCCTTAACCTGTGGTGTAGACTGTCGGACCATGCTACCGTCTTTCAGTCTGAATTACATGCTATACGCATGGCAGTTGAGTCCATTAGCGGAATATCAACCAGACCAATGACCATTTGCGTCGACAGTAAAGCAGCCATTCTCGCTCTTGCGTCTTACAGATGTTCTTCAAAAACTGTTAACGCTTGCAGAGTGGCTCTCAATGAAAAGGCAAGGCATATTCCTATCCGGATTATGTGGGTGCCAGGGCATAGTGGGGTCATAGGCAACGAAAAAGCTGATGAATTGGCGAGGAAAGGTTCAGGAGCTAGCAACTGCCCCTGCATCACTGTACCTCGGTCAATCGCGGACGCCACAAACAAACTTGATGCCGCCATATGGGCCAAACTAAAGTCCGAATGGGAAAACAGGCTGGACTGCAGGGTGGCCAGGACATTATGGCCATCACCTGATCCAAGCAAAAGCAGGAAACTGCTCAAGCTCAGCAGGAACTGCTTGAGAACCACGGTCGGCTTGCTCACAGGGCACTGCCTTACCGCATCTCATGCGAAGAAAATGGGACTGACATCCAGCAGTTTATGCAAGAGGTGCGAGATGGAAGAGGACACCATCGAGCATACTCTCTGCGATTGTCCGGCCCTCAATAATAAACGCCTCAAAATTTTTGGTGCATACCACTTTCAAGGGTTGGCAGAGGTGGCTGGTACCGTCACGCTGAGTCAGCTGATCCAGTTTGGCGAAGCGGTCACTTGGCAGCTCTAAAAAGCCAGCGGAGGGTGGCAAATGGGCCCAAACTGGTGGCCTAATGCAAGCCGCGTTTCCCGGCAGCCCTCTTTACTAACCTAACCTAACCTAAAGAGATTCTTCAATAGGTTGCAATCTTCTTAATGTAAATGTCACGTACATGTAGTCTGAAAGTGAACTCTCCTGCAAAATACTCCAACTTGTTACAAGGTGCTTATAGTGCTCTAGATAAGGAGTGCTTTAGACAAGGTGTACTGATACAATGCTTCACTTGTATCGTTGGTATCCAAACTGTTCCATAGCTCATTATTTGCGTTCGCCTCTACATTTTCTATTAGCGGGCTCTGCCGTGTATATGCGGCTGCTGTCAACTTCTTAATAGTGTTATTAGCGAGTAGCAAGCTTCCATGGTGTTTGAATAGTCGTGATCCAGAGTAGTAACATTGTCCTTATCATTGAAATTTAAAGAACAAAGACATTTATAGGCTCCTTGATGAGGGTAGCGACTCTTTGTTTGCTCAAAGATTTAGATGGCACTTTTATCAATGTACCCATGGTTCTTCAGTTAGAACTATTTCCTCCGCTTATTTACACAGATGAAAGAGAAGAGCAACCGAAGCTATCTTGGATTGGTTAAAATTAAATTGAAGGATCTTTACTTTTTTCTATTGCGGTGCTGTCAAGATAATCGTCGGATCCCATGATCATCTACTCGTCACTCGACTTCAATAGATCAAGACAGTTACTTAGCTCCGAGGCTGTGACCGTACTTGCGTTGTCCTCCGATGGAGATGTTGCTCAGCAAGACGCAAATGCATTAGACAAAGCTCAGTAGATATATATGCCCTAGATCTATGGTTACTCGAAATCGGGTACTCTAGAACCGTTTTTAGTTTCATGCCTTACTAAATCTCCTCCAATTTTCTTACCGCCAGCCTGCACATGTCCGCAGAGCACTGATCCTGACAGGTTATCAGTTGGAAATGACTTCAATGCCACACGACATCGAGGCATCTCAGTGATGGCCCAGGATTCGCTATAAACAAGTCCTTAAAGGTTATTAATTTGTGATCGTGGTTCCCTTCTTGTCTGTAAATTAGCATAGACAACGTATATCGGGTCTAACACTTATCAACTATGAGCGGATGTATGATGACAATCAGTGCATACTTTCGAAACCACTTGTTAAAATAATTTTTTTTTTCAATTTGAATCATCCCACTAAAACCATTCAATTTAAGTTCATAAAGTTTGTTTTTGAGTGGATAATCCGAAAGCAGCTTGAATCGCCAAATATGTTCTGGAATCTCTCTAGAATCTGAAAGGTGCTCCTCTGAATCATATTAGCCGGTGTAGAGGTATAATAGGAGTGGGTGCCTGCATCGGAGGCAGCACTTGAGGTACCTGCAGTAAGTATCCGGGTCGGCTTGATTTCTGTTCCTCATCGACTCTGCTCAATGCTATTGAGGTTCTTCCTCTCCACAGCTTTCGGCTTTGTTGAATTGGCACAGACTACTTGCAGACTACTTGTTCAATGTCGTTCAACAGAGTTACGCGCAAAGTCCCTGTGGATGGCGGGGCAGGTTTTCTGGCTTTCTCTGCTCAGGTTATTTATTTATTTTTACATATAAATATATTATTAAATTTTTTTGTCATGTTGTTATATTTATTTAAAAAATTCGCTTATTACGAGCACTCTCACAAAAAGCAATGTACAATAACTTGCAACAATAGTTTCCAAAGACAAAGCTGGAGTCGAAATACTTACACGTCTCATTAGAAGCTTTTTTAATGTATGGGACAGGTTCATTGTAACCAAATGAGTTTGATAAAAATGAACGGGAAAGAAGCGAAATCTTGGGCAATTTGTGTTTAAGCAAAAATGAGTTAATATAAATTCAAAAAAGATACTTCTGACGAGAAACTTAGATTTCGAGACTATGTTATCTAGTTCCAAGTCTGACCGTAGCCTAAAGCTCGATCAAATTTATTGTTTTATTTATTTAAATTAATGTCGTCTACTTGAAAGAAAAGTTTGTGCTCAATCAGCCCTTGAGAGTCACTAGATCCCGACGATTGCTTATTGAATACCAACACAACAAAACATATGCAGCAAACGAGCCAATAAATAGGTGCTGCAGGCTTTTCAATAGCATGAGCGAGAACTTTTCCCCTACGATATCTAAGGCAACTTTTAAAAAAAATATTATGAAGACTCTCTCTTCATAGTCTCTCCTTTTCCCCCGCCATACTAATATACAGTGGCTCACAGCTTATTTGATACAGTGACCATTTAAAAATGCAAATCACTGTAACTTTGAAATAAAGAACCCTATCCAAAAAATTTAAACGTATTTGACTAGATGCATGTTCAACGAATACAATGCAAAGAAAAAATGTTCCAGCAATATTCCTCGGCGTCCGGTAAAAGAGAAATACCACTGGCGCAGAAAAATTGCAGCTCACAGCTTATTTGATACAGACACTTCAATGCGAATAAACTTCTATTTGTCGCGCCGTAAATCTGTCTTGTTTTTGTTTCTTGAATTTTTGATTGTGTTTAGACATTGGGTTCAGTAATTTTTAGCAAGATCTTGCAAGCTGAAGTGCCAAAATGAGCCAAAATTGTAAAATGGGTGATCGCACCACAATTGAACAGCGCGAATTGGTATTAAACCACTTTAAAAAAGGACAAAGTGTTCGAAAAATTGCTGAAAGTGTGAATTTGAGTGTCTCTACAGTGCAGCACATAATTGAGCGCTTCGTACACGAAAATCGGGTAGAAAATAAGAGGAGAAATGCGTCAAACAATATTTTCACCGTATCCGACTAACGATACATTGTAAGGAAAGTGAAAGCAAACACAAAGATTTCCGCTCCAAAATTTGGTTACTAAGGTTTATCGTGAATTAAGGAAGTCATATAGTGCTGAAACCGTCCGACGAGTGTTTCGCGACCATGATTTCAACGGGCGAGTAGCTCGTAGGAAGCCATTCATTTCCAAAAACAATACAATAAGCCGATTCGCCTTTGCCAAAGAGCATGTGGGAAAGCCATCCGCGTTCTGGAATACGGTTATTTTTGCGGACGAGTCCAAGTTTAACATTTTTGGCTCCGACGGAATGTCATATGGATTGCGCAAGGCAAACACTGAGCTAAACAAGGAGAACCTCAAAGCTACTGTGAAGCATGGTGGTGGTAATGTGATAGTTTGGGCCTGCATGTCCGCAGCCGGAGTCAGAAATTTAAAGTTTAGTGAGGAAACAATGGACCAAACAAAGTACCTTGATGTACTCAAAAACAATTTGCTGCAAACCACTGAAAAACTGGGTGTTAGCAACCAATTTCGGCTGTTCCAAGACAATTATCCAAAACACAAGTCGAGAATTGTGCAGTCCTGGCCAATTTGGGATTGCCCACATTTGATGGCTCCGCCGGCACAGTCACCAGATATGAACGTCATTGAGAATCTGTGGACTTTGCTGGATAACAACATTAGAAAACACAAGATTTCTAATAAACAAGACCTGAAGAAAGCACTGCTAGAAGAATAGCAAAAAATTACTCTTGACATCACAAAAAAACTCGTTGAATCAATGCCGAATAGGCTCCAGGCTATGCTTAAGGCTAAGGGCTATCATACGAAGTATTGACATCAACTGGGAACCTCATAATTCACAATAATTTTAATGTTTAATCAAACTGTATCAAATAAGCTGTGATATGAAATTTGTTATTACTTTTAGTTTTTTGTTTTTTAATATGTAAAACAACAACTTTGTAACAAATATAAACTTGTTTAATAAACAACAAACATTTTTCTTCAAAATGGTGTTCAAATTTGTTTGATATTGTTATTATGTTTTGAGGTATTGCAACTTAATTTTTTAAAGAAGCACTGTATCAAATAAGCTGTGAGCCACTGTATATATATGTATTGTAAATTTAAATTCACATAGCTATTTGTCATTTGTTGTTCATTTAGTAATTTGTCATTTAGCTATTACTTTATTTGTTATCTATTTGAAACTAATTTATTTTTGCGTTATTTATTAATCTTGTATTCATATATAGTTTTGTTTTTTACTTTGTTTCGTATATTATTTTATTTTATTTGGTTTCGTAATTTTATCCATGTACTATATTATTTATTCTTCTGTACATGTACACCTTGCTTGGTGAATAAATAAATAAATAAATTTCTGTAGACAACACAATGACCACAAAAAAACAACATAAACCTTTCATCTACTTCTCCGCCATTATTAGGGCACTTCAACATAGAAACAGTCCCATCCTTGACTTAAGAAGCAAAGGTTAAACTGGAGGAGTCAGATTTCTCTCCGATCAGTTTTGCTGTACAACCGTATTTCCAACAATATGGTGCTATGTTATCTATGCAGAGTAGGAAGTCCATTTGTGAGTTGGCATAAGATCTTATGGGAGCAAGTGCTCAAAGCTGAATCGATGCTAATCAGGAGCTGATCTCAACTAATCCTACACGGCAAATTTCATGGCTGCGAAGAGCATTTTTTTTTATACCCACTGCGGTTTTATTAGCATGCAGATGATAAAGTTAACCCGGAGGTACTCACAATCAGATTTCACGCACAATCAGATTTCACGCTGTCGCTAAGACAAGTAGATCCAGAATACCAAGATCACTAGCTCAGTACGAAGAGCATAATTAGGATCAGAGAATAGTCTGTGGTCGAAAGCTGTGTTGTGCCGAGCTTAGATCATTTGGTGTTATGCAGCATGAACCACTTGGAGTCAATTCAACTACATTCCAAAAAGCACGTAAAAAGTCATTACAATTACATGATATTCACCAATTTTCCCTGAAAATTTCAACACGATAAGATAACGCAATCTGCAAAAAAATGTGAATGATTTTAACTAATTTTCTTTGAAAATTCGTAAAAAAAATCTTATAAATGACGTACACACTCACATACATATCGTCGCTGTGAAATCAAACCGGCATATCTGCAAAAATTGGGTTTTTGAGTTTTTGGTATCAAAAAATTCCTTATTTTCCCCTCATTTTTATGTCGCACCGGCATATCGTAAAGTTGAATAAAAACCCGTCTAATGGTGTTTTGCCTCTTTGCATTCACGTGGAAATAGCCCACATGCGAAAACTTTAAAGCGCTCTAGTGAAGAATGTGTAATTTGCAGATATGCCGGTTTGATTTCACAGCGACGATATGTACAAAAAATAAGTAAATGTCAGCTATAAACACAAAATACATTTTTTTAGTTACTCTAAAGCTTGATCATATGATTATTTTTAAGTTTTTTACCAAATAGCTCGAGTGATAATTTACATATATGCAAGTGTTAATGCATTACTCAATCACGTGTCAAATTGATTTCCTCCAGCAACCCTAACTAGAAAATGTCGTGTCTAAAATATCAGACATTTTTCGTAGCATACCAAAACAAAAATATTTCTTTAGCACTATAAATCTACCAAACTCTCTATCTAGGCCAGACGCTTTCAATCGTTCACTAGTTCATCTTCAAAAATTCACATCTCACAACAATATTTTCCATGCACATTTATATCTATCGACAACAACGATGGTGCTCCCCAAGGAAACCATCTTGGTCCGATGTTGTTTTCAACGAATCTCTATGTACAATATTTTGCTCCAGATTTTTTTCTCCGATATTATTCACCACCATGCTTACTTCCATATCTGTACCATGCTGTTCATTTTGTGGTTTCAATGGATTTTTCATCCGTAAAAAGCTAAGATGTACAATCTGATGGAAGCACTGATGATTAATCAGCATGGATCATACTGAGATTAGCGGTATAGTAATGTTTGTTGTATTGTAATGCCACGTGTCACGATACAGATGTTATTTCGTCTTAAGTCGTTAATCTCGATTGAGATCATTCTGTATATGATTGGATTGAGATTTGGGTTCTACTACGATGCTGATGAGGATCAAAGTGAGATGCGTAGATGATTTTGTGTTTTGAGGGAAGTGGTTGGAAGCTGTGTGTGATTAGAAATGAAACGATAATTTTTCATGCGAATTATTGTGATGATGATTAAGATGGAATTTTGGATTGCTTTTTTTGGGAAAGAGTTCTTTAAATTCTTCGAATAGGGGATGAGTTTATGATGCCGGAAGTAATAAAATGTACACACTTTGGTTGTAGAAATTGGGAATCAAAGAAAAAAGTGAATTAAAATTTAAAGCGCAGTATATTTGTACAAAGTAATACATATATCCTGTTACTTAGATTACAAAACGTTACTCATATCATAGTTGAAATTCAATGTACGACTTATCATCATTTAGAAACGAAAGACATGTTTGATCATCATGAAAGGCGGTACGTATGTATGTGCGAGCATACCCATTGAAGTACTATACATGAATGTGATTCCGCTGCACAAACAATTCCGCCCATCAAAGTACATATCTCAATGATTTGTATCTTTTTTCACCAAACAGATAGCGATAGCGTTTCGCGTTCGACTAATAACCTCTGTCAATACAAGATTTCACTTACAGTTCCATTTACTCGGTACATTATCAATAGCATAGCCTCCCAAAATCCATTTTCTTCCGGAAAATTGTCGAAACACAGCAGGACCTAGAATCGAACTCTGAACGCCTCTTTGTGCTCGCAGTGTGTAGTTCGTATGGTACAAATCGTCGTTGAGCTCGACAGCTCGGTCATGTGAACTCAAAAACCTATTCATGTAGGGCACGCACTAGGGAATTACGGCCGTGTCTCTACATATAAATGTCTGCTTTTTAAAAAAATATCCAATAAATTTTCCTCCCTGGGAAGTTGGCGCATTGGGAATTGTTTGTAATTTATGACCATTTTGATGGGTCGCACTACGAATATAATAGATTTGGTGAGATTTTTATGTTGCTATGTAGCATCGTAGTAAAGGGAAAATTTGCTGTCACACTCTTGTATGAATAGCAGGGTGGAATGTGTGTTTTAAAAATTTCAAGAAAGTTGAGAATGATTGATTGGCAGAGACTTTGCTGGTGGTGTGAAAAATTGAGGAGCACAAAAATTTTGTTGTACTTTGTGTGAAACGCATTTATGAAATTTATTAAGAGCTACATTTGGGAATACTATTAAACTCTTAATATAGTAGATTAGGGTGCTATTCCAATGCTGTGTGCTTAAACTAAGTTAATTCTATCTGGCCAATCAACAAATCAAATTTGTCGCGAAACGTTTGTTGTTTATAAAAGTGCACAAAATCCTCGAGAGACATCGCAAATCATCGAAGCAGTTCCATTCGGTTCCATCTCTGGGGGTATTATTTTCAGGAATGTTTCTGTGGTGAGCATTTTTGGCGACCAGCTGACCACGCTTTCGCTTTGGTCACTCGGTTACGTTCTGTTCTTGCTACCTGTGCAGTTTACTGCGGCAATTATAGCTTGGTGGTGGTACGAGTAGCTTGCTAATCAACAATTTGGAATCCTTGGCTACGTCAACGCCCACGAATGTGAGGGTCATGATTGATTCAACCTCTAGCCTATTGAAAATGTTTGTATTTTCGTTGTTTGCGGGGACAATATTTAGTAGCGATACAGCTTCCTATAGCACTTGCCCTCTATCGTTCGTTTTCCTGCTTCACCAGTTCTCCGCCCAAAACGCTGAAGTTGCTGGGAATGATTTTCAGGTTGTGCCACTTTGCATTCATTGCCACGTTGTCCAACATCCGTTCATACTCCGCCATTGCCAGATTCGGTGCTGCATAACAATTTTAGTGAAGTGAAGTCGCAGGATAGAATCAATCTTACCACACACATATCCGTTTCCTGGTTGCTGCATTACATCCTGTAGCGCTCAATTGCCGCACTTCTACACTGCTGCTTTATCATTTGTATCCGCCACCCAAACGTAACGATGGAGATTTGAATTTGTTCGCATTTTATGGCAACGTTAACTTTGTGCTTGCAGGATTCGCTCGACTTTGAGAGCAAATCCTACGTTGCTCGACAATAACTGAGGTTCAGCTCTACGATCTTCGTTTACGTTTGGAACTCAACGCGTTCTTAAAAACTGGTACTCGTTATCAAAATCCTTGATTACCCTGAAGAATGGACAATTTGGGTCCTTGGTGCTATATTTGGTTACATGACACTCTTCTCTACATCTTCAACACAGCTTCCATCGATCCTGCGGTTTTTTACATTTTTATTCTCGCCCTATTCTCGAACAAGGTGACATTAACAAACCGGTTTGTTAATGTCACCATATTCTGTCACCCTTACATGTTACCCGGATTCTCAACCAATAGTGACAAGTGTATGAATTTTTTACTCACCATTTGGCGTGGGGAATTAGAAACAGCTGGCCAACTTGTCAAGACATGAAAATACTATAATAACCCTTTCTATTCATATACAATGTAGGTCATTTAATGCTGGTGCAACTATACCAACATGCGTACAATCAACTGCACCGATCATGCCCTCTATGTTAAAAGCATTATAAAATCTGTTAAAACAAAGAATTTTTCAGATAAAGCTTTTTAGTATACTCTTCATTTCTATGGATGCACATACCCCATCTTTAACCTTGTTTTCTCCATGCTGGTTTGTGCGAAATGGATGAAAGAGTCTTTTACCCGAAATATGAGCTTTGATATACTATCAAGAGCTCTAGAAACTGATGGTTGGCTCAAAGATATGGAGTAAAAATTTCCGATGCACTTCTGGTAAGATCCATGCGCATAAAAATAAAGACAAGCAAAAAAACGAATAGCAAACGGGAGGTTCGAATGTTGCATGTCGTGCGGTTCTAGTTCAGCGATTAAATCGATGCAAATTAACTTCGGCAGACAGAAGTTTTGAACAAAAAGGTTTTCCTGCATGTTAAACGGGTCTTTCTTTTCTCGCAATACCCTTAGCAGAGTATGTCTTTTCGCGTATTCTTCCTCCTCCAAGAATATTACTGCAAAAAACTCTTCTTCCATTTTTTAATTCAGCACTTCTATACACTCTACTCAAAGATTTTCTGTCCAAATAAGAAACGCGTGAGCAAAAACAAACTGATTTCATTAAAATTTTAGGTTTTTTCAGAACAGCTGATTTCGTTTCAATGCTTATTACCTCCTCAAGGGCAGGTAATAATTTTCGGTGACAATGAACAAACTGGTTACAAATGTAACCGTACGAGAATACCAAAAGTTTGTTATTGTCACCGAGGTGAGATTAGGGCTCACCAACCGACTCGGACTAAGCCTGCTGCGAAAGGCTTACCCGCCTGGTCAACAGCAAGATTTAAAAAGTTTGTTATTGTCACCGAGGTGATATTAGGGCTCACCAACCGACTCGGACTAAGCCTGCTGCGAAATGCTTACCCGCCTGGTCAACAGCAAGATTTAAAGTAGCCGTTTGAGTAAAGGACGTTCTAAGCCTCATGATGTAAGATTGCTCCACATTTGAGAGAGAGTATATTTCAATTTCTTGACAGATATCGAAATTTAGAGGAAAATCTACTTTCCCTTGTTCTAGTGTCTATTGGACTAATAGACGCTGAAGAAAATCCTCAAAATATTGACATTAGTTGACAGAAAAACTTCTCCGCTGAAACTGAATTTTTCATTCATTCACCAGTATTTCGTCAAAAAATGATGAAAAATTGATCAGGACTTATTTTTTCGTTACTTTAACTTAAGTCATTCTAATTTCATATTTTAGAATTTTAAAGATTTAGCATCGATCGCAACTTAGAGTTATTTTTAATAAATTTCATTACAAAATTTTAAATCATTTTGACTAGGAATTATTTGTCTATTTATATTTATTTTTTAATTTCAGACTCATATTCTCTCAAAATCAATCGTCCGTACTCTCTCAACACATCAGCACTGTAAAATTCGCAGCAATACTATGCAGACACAATCATCAAATCATGCCCATTCGATTCAAATCGAAATGATTTCGATCAAATGTCAATCAACATAAGCTCGAAACATTCAACATTACGATCATCAATCATCATTTTTACGGTAAGTGAAGTGGCTTTGCATTTATTAAGTTTCTTTCCAACAATAAATCCAATACATGTATATGTATGAAAGATTTACATAAAATAAGTGTAACGTAATTTACAAAAACAAAAAAAACATTGATAAATTTTAAAGCAGTGCATGTATAAGTAACTTGAGATTTGATCTCTGAATCATTGAAATTTTTTTTTTCATCATTGGACTGATTGCTGCAATTTTTATTGAGATAGGTCGACAAAAACTGCTAAATGGGTCACATGATTTTGACTTTTTTTTTTTGTTGAGCCGGAGATCATTGAGAGTTCGATGACCATTGACCTTGTTTGTGTGGAATGTACGAAAAAGTTTTGATTTCGGATAGTTTTTTACTTTCGCTACAATGAATATAGAAAATGTAGTAGGTTGTGCCTTGGAGGTAGTTTTTACAATGAAATAATTTCGGTGCCGATTACATATATGGTTCTTAAAATTATTGCAATCTATGTGAAATACTAACGATGATAGAGAACCAAAAATATAATTGAAATAAAATTAAATGCAATTGTGAATATAAAGTAAATTTTTTTACAATTTGAAATAGATTAAGTTGAGATTCTAGTTTAACAAATTCAAACTCATAATTTGGTTAGGTGTGTGGATGGACGAGTCAGTTGCTCAAATTTAGTGAGAACTAAAAACCATATTTTTTGATTCGGCGAAGAATAATCACTCTTGAAGAAGCAGAAATCAACACTAAAACTATCTACTAGAAGATAGAAACAAAATTGAGAAACTAAAAAGTCTTTCGGTGCAAACGAACATATAAAACTTATATGTTAGTTTGCACTTATATGTTCGTTTATACTACTGTGATAAAAAAATAAGGTAACATTTGAATTTAAACTTCGCGCGCTAACGGACTTGATAATATCTTTTTATTTTTACATTGGTAATACCGTGTTTGACATATCTGTCAAATTTTATGTCAATATTTGCATTTGTTTATTTACGCACGTGTTTGTATCCAGCAAAAAATGAATTTAGCGATTTTTACAATGTGTCATTTTGTTGATCAAAGAAGTTGCATTAAATTTTGTTTGTGGACTGAAATTTCTGCTGCAGAAGCGTTGAAAATGTTGCAATAGGCCTTTGGTGAGCAGGTTATGTCAAAAAAAGATTATAAGTGGTACAATGAATTCAAATAAGGCAAAGAAAGCGTTCAAGAGATAGATCGACCTGGACGACCATCTCAACTGATGAAGAACACGTCAGGGAAATCAAAGATTTAGTGCTCCAAAATCGTCGATTGACTATTAGAGACCTTGCTGATGCTATTAGCATTTCATTTTGATCAGTGCATTTTGGTTAATTTTTTGGGCCAGAAAATAATGAAATCTCGTTTGGTTCCGAAAACACTCAATTTTTTGGATAACTGAAGATGAGACTTGGATTTATGCGCATAATCCAAAAACAACCCTCCAAAAAGCAAGTCAAGACCGAAAAGACCGCGTCAAAGTCGTCAAAAATCAATTCCGGAAACCGACTTTATTAATTGTCTCGATGATTAGAAAAATCGTTGGCATAAGTGTATTGCAACGGGAGGAGAATACTTTGAAGACGATGATATAGATTTAGAAGAATAAATAAAGATTTTAAACATTATAAACATAGTCACCTTATTTTTTGATCACAGTAGTATATAACTGTGAAACTCAAGTCGAGTGTCAATAAAGAGTATGTAGATCTAATTTCGAAACAGCGACCGACTAAATCCACTTTGAAATAAAGGTCACTAGAAAAGTAGAGCGAGCACGATGATTGCGTGTAACTAGAGCGGGACGGGACGAGTAAAGGTCTCAAAATAAAAATAGCCCAAGGACACGCATATAGGACATGATTTTCGGAGAAATTCCTTTGCTAGAAAATGTTCTGTAGTTTCATTATGAGCTCTGAGGTCTTCCAGTTAGAGAGTAATTCTAAAGTAAATGCAGAAGTCGAAGTCTATGGAGGAGGGCTAAGTTTTTCTATAGCTGCGTAGAAAGAAGTTAGAAATAGTTAACCTAAAACCCTTTGCTGATGAGATTAGAGACATATAAGTGGTGCCTTTTTGACTTATTGTACGAAACTCTGCCCTTTAGAAGGTTGCAATTATTTTAAATTAGATGTAACTGGCAATTTGCGTTTGAAGAAAGAGAAAGATACAAAAAGTCACTTCGTGCTCTTGCAGTATAGGTGAGGCATTGCAATATAGGTAAGGCATGAAATTGAAAGAGAAAAGCTTTGGTTATAGAATTTAAGTCTTGAAAAACCAAATAGCTCAGGCGTCAAAAACGGTGACTGTGAGTGAATAGTTAACTGAAATTCGAGTTCGTCTAAGGTTGCATCAAAGCAAGTAAGGCCAGAGTAAATAACGAAAGTCGCGGACTTTAGGATAGCTTGAAAGCAATCAAGATGAATGCCTCACGCTTTTCAGCTCTGGAGGTTGGTTGATGAAATTTTAGGGAATAGTTTTTAATTTAACTGACCAAAATGATAGGGTTTCAGTTGGAACACTAAAGGTACGCTGCGGCTGGAAGCCGAAACTAAAAACTTAAACTGAATCTAACTCAATTTCAAAATGGACCTGAGTATTACCACACAGCTACTGAAAGAACTAAAACTGAAAGCTTTTGCTAAAACTGAAAGTTCTGTCAAACTGAGCTTTCAGATACTAAAAGTGAGGAATGTACATGTTCATTATTTTCAGTTTTAGTTTTGGTGTTTTGGAGTTTGTGTTGGCCTGTATTCTTTTAGTATATTTTTGACATTGAAGATTATTTTGAAGAAACATGTTCACTTTACAATCGCAAACACACAAAAAAATATTTTGATGCTCACTCTACAGGTTTTGTGTCTGTCATATACGTTTTAGTTTGAGCAACCAGCGGCAGCATTTCCTTGCTAAACTAAATCGAAAATGACGTCATTAAGCTTTGCTAACCTTAAAACCGAAATAAGTTTTAGTTTTAAGTTTCAGCTCCCAGCCGCAGCGTACCTTAAGCCAAACGTTTTTTAAATAGCTGCTACCACTCGACCGTTTTTCTATGCTTTATCTAACTTTGCAGCAATTCGTCGCTCCTCCACGCTTCAGAACAGCTCTTGTAGCAAGCTTAGTGGCCGAGCAGTCAACATGCAAAACTGCGGTCGAGCCCTTTGGCACATTGCACTCATTGTCGGCATTGCTGGCAACTACAACATATTGTGTACACTCAAAAAGCCAGTCATTGTAGCACTGTGGGATGGTGTACTGGATATACTGATGAAGCATTTTAGCATCAGCTCCAGGAGAGACTTGGATGATGAACATTCTTTACTTTTTATCTCTTCTCATGAGTTGGCAGTAGAAAAGCAGCCCATGCTGGAGATTCATTCCCTAAGTTGCTTTTAGGAAATATATGTTCGTAGGAAATGTGTTCTCGTTTGAGGAGCACTCTTGTCTTTTTATATTTTGTGGCGCACAACCACAACAAGATTGTCCTTCCTTTAACCAGCTCAAAAAATTTGCTAATGTGACTTAAAATTTTTGGGGCGTGGTGTATTCTTGTTGGAGTCGTCAATTCTAACATCGAAGTCAACGGCTTATACGGTAGTCCCGGAATAAGCAGCCACAACAGCCATACTAAAGCGTTTAGGCTCTTGATTCTGGCAGATTATTAGTGGGACCCTGCCAGGGGCGGATTTGACCATTTCGCCGCCCTAGGCCTTAGAAATATTTGCCGCCCTTTTCGTGAATTATATTATATGTAACAATGCGCGATTTTTTTTTCGATTCCCTAGAATACTTTGCGGTTTTTCGTTGCGCCCGAGCTCACAAAAAAACGAATATCAGAGCAAAACCGGCACCGGTTCGTTCGTGAAAATTCCTTATTATTGCGCCCTTACCAAACAAATAATTATTAAAATACACACACGGTAAAAATCCTAAAATTAATGTTCGATATGTTATTAGTTAAGGATGAATCCGAACTATTGTGACCTATGATGCTCTAGATCTCATTTGATAGAAATTTTTTTATAGAAATTAATTACAGTAATGAAGTACAATTTAAAAAACACGTCAAAAATAAAGAGATTCGCATTTAGCTGATATACCCCATACCATAATAATAAAAAAAAATTCTCTGAAAAATCAATGCACGCAAATATTTACCTCTGATAAGCTTTTCCTAAATTGAAGAGGTATTATTTGGGTTATTTTTAGGATCTTTTTAGGTCTTTTGAGGCTCTTTTTAGGTTTTTTCCAGATAATTTCTAGGTATTTTTGTGTTCCTTTGGTCCTTTACCGTGATCGCATTTCGATATTTATTATAAGTCAAACTTTTTAATCAGAGATGAATTCATCAGAGATGAATTTTCGCTTGCATTGAATTTTTAGAGAATTCGGTTGGCTTGAGGTGTTAGGCTCATTCAACTCAGATATATGTACATATACGACAGAAAAAAAACTGCCACCCCCCAAAAAAATCGAAAAGTGGCCGCCCTAAAAAAATAGAAAATTTGCCGCTCCCGAAATTTGCCGCCCTAGGCCCGGGCCTACCGGGCCTAGCGGCAAATCCGCCCCTGGACCCTGCCACTTTTTTATTCAATGTTTTAGCTTTCGAAGGCCTGAAACCTTTCCTTATATTAAACCTAGTGCTAGACGATAGGCGAAGAAACAGAAGTGTTAGCATTTTGAACGAAGTTAAGAGTGGTAAGTTTAGTTATAAGTAATTTCAGGGAGGTGAATTGATGCGACGTTGGAAACCATGTTAGATATCCAGGCTAAGAGGATGAGGGTGGTGAAGCAGGGCTTGCCCTTTTCTGCAACTTCAAGATTTTTTCATAGCAATGTACTGTCACTACTGGTTGCTGCCAATAACACAAGTGTCCACAGCTTCTTCGACGTCGTCATTTAAAAATTATCAGAAATAAAAACTTAAAAGAAATAAAAATTTTAATGGAATTTATTTAGGAAAAAGAACGAATCTGTTAAAACTTTCCAAGCTCGTGGTTCAAATCCTTTAAATGAGCATATAATAAATGTTGAAATAAAATAACAAAATGATTTTCGGGCCGTTGATCATCCGATATGCCAATTGCCTGGATCAGTTTCTGTTGCAACATTTTTATAGCCATGTGTCCAAGGGAATCGACTTGAAGAAATATTACTTATGGTCGGATAATAAGAAACTCAGAAAAATCACGAATTAGCTATAGGTTAAGGCCAACACAATACTGCAGCGTTCATTATTCCAGATAGAGATTAGATGTACCAGAAATGATTCGCGGAAAGGCAACATTGAATAGAGTACATCTACATTTAATAGAGTATAGTATGGTGACTAAGTTCAAAAAATCTGAAAAACACTTTTAAAACACTTCACGAACCTTTATCGGGAAAGTAGAGTGAGAATCAGATAAAGTTGCGTAGGCAGATAAATGTCCATTACAGACCTTAAAATACCGTAGTGACGCATAAAACATTTCAGCCATACTTCCAACATTAGTATTAGAACACTTAAAGCATGGAAGACTTTCGTCCCGAAAACTGACAGGCTCAAACATGAAAAAGGCTTGTAAACTTTGAAACAAACCACTCTGGTCATATCAACCTACTTTATACAAACCATCAATTAACAGGTAGATACAAAACTCAGTACAAAGTAGTAAAAATAACTGAGAAATCCGAATGGTTGGGACAAGTAGAGCATGAGAGATCAGTAGCTCTATTGGTTAAGGTGCCACTTCTAAGTAGCGATCTACCTCGAGTCTAGTCGTAAGCTCCCGGTTAGAAGCTTGGCGATTGAAACTAAACAAGAGGACAGTTTGCCCTCGAAATATCGATATCGGTCATAAAATTGAAATATATCTACATCGCTTCTAAAGAAAACTTTGGTCCTTAAATTAAAATATTTTGATCCTGATTGTATTTTTTTGTTATGTGTTGTCTGCAAAAAGTCGGTGAATAGACGTAAAAAGAGCGCTCCAACAACTGAGTGTAACCATTAATCTTTACCGGCGACTGACTATAGTCTTGAAAAATACTACCAATGCCAATGTTATAATGTCAAGAAAAAGACTACCTGCTTGCATTTCATGCAAGAAGCATGCAATTGAATCGATTCCATTGTTTTAAATACTTCTGTGAGTAATTTGTTTGTATGTATCTGTGATTCGTTTAAATTAATTTTAAGAGTAATAAATTCATTCTTACTCTAATGAGAACTGGCCTAGATTCAAATCTCAATAAGACATACGCTGAGATATCAGACACTCTGAGAACAATATCTCTAAAATCCTGACAAATCCCCATTCGCTGTTGATTTTCAGTACAAGTTCCCTATAAATAAGAAAGGCAAATTCAAAAGGCAATTTGAAAATGCTTGTTTTACTGAAGTGTTAGAAAATGAAAGAACCAACAATACTCGCACGTTAGACAGGTCTTAATATTTACACTTTCACCAGTCTTTTAATGTGTTAAACGTTTAACCAAAAATTGTTTGTATTATCTAAATTATTTGATGAAAAAAACTCGAAGTAAGTTTTGTTTTATTCGTGGCCAACGGAGTAAACATCTTCGTAGAAACGCCAAATACTTACAGTGATTTCTGAAGTAACGGACTTTATGTAGCTTGTTGCTGCTGAAACCGAAATTATCATTAGGCCACCACTTTGGGGCCATTTGCCACTCTCCGGTGGGTAGTTAGAGCTGCCAAGTTACCACTCCACTAAATTTAATCAGTTGGCTCAGCGGAGCGGTACTTAACACTTCTGCTAACTCTTGGAAGTGATATGATCCTAGAATCTTGACGTGATTTTTATTAAGATCCGGACATCGTACGATGCCCTCTTTCATCTTGCATCTCTTGCATATGTTTACGGGCGTGCATTTCATATAAGCACAAAAGCACTGTACAAGTGGAAGTAGCTTGCAGCTAATCAGCACAAGTGCACGATGGTGCTGACAAGTGAACAGCCACGCTTCACAGCCAAACCCATAGTTGAGTTTTCATTATGCAAGGGAGCTGCCAGTAGAAATACTTGTACGTGTATAAATATCTATCTTTGATGTAAAATCTAAGTGTTATTTTTGTATATTAGTGTCTCAGATAGGAAATTTTATAAATTATAATATTCTTGATTATAAATAAAAAAGTTGCACATTTTTTTCTCGAGATTTAGAATTTCTATAGGACGATTCTACATTAAGTACCAAAATTTGGACAATGTTTGCCAAAAAATTATCTGAGCAGGCAAAATGAAACCAGAGCAAGCAAAATGATACCAGAGGTGGATTTAACTCAAAAAAAGAGAATACTTTCCATCACTTTAATCACAAGTATTATGATAAATTTATTTGGCTGAATGGCTGTAAGCGGTTTTTTTTTATCTACCGTGTATTATATCCGCCAGTATAAAAAATGTGTGGAATGACACTGAATATGTAGATTTCTCCAATACCGATGGACAATGAAGAAGAGGGCAGATTACCCTCGAAATATCAATATCTGGCAAGAAATTAAAATACATGGAAAATCGACCGAGCTGCTGTACAGACTAGGTAATACCATTAGCGTGTAAGAAATAAAAATTGTGTCAAAGAAATATAAAGAAAAATAAAACCAAAAGAGCCAGCAGGCAAAAATGTGAAGCCGCTAGACTTTAAATTTTCTTTGTTTATTAAACTTTAAGTTAGACTAACATATAATAAAAAATATTTTCAATTGATCCTGATTTTTTGTTTGACTGTAATGTTTACTTCTAAGAGTATGTGACTGCCTACCCTGCGTGAAGAGCTTATGCACGCCACTGCATATGTTGCTGGATATCGGTCCAATTCGATTCTGATGAGATGCGGTAAGGCAATGTCATGTGAGCAGGCCAACTGTCGCTCTCAAGCAGTTTCTGCTGAACTTAATCAGTTTTCTACTCTTGTTTAAATCGGGTGATGGTCATAGTGTCCTAGTTACCCTACAGTCCGTCCTGTTTATCAATTCGGCCATCAGTTTAACTCATATGGCCGTACCTAGTTTGCTTGTGGTGTCAGCAAGTGACCGCGGTACGGTAATACAGGGGTCGTTTCTAGCTCCTAAATCTCTCATATCTAAAGCATGATGAGTCGAAAAGATTAGAGAAAATTAATGAAATTAGCTCAAAAAAGTACATCTCATGATCAGTGCAAAAAATTATTGACAACATAATTTTTAGCGAATATCTTTAATAGGCTTTAACTTTAGAAATTATTAAATGGTCAAGACTTCATGTATGTTTCGAGGTATCTTTAAAAATTTAAACTCTTAAGTAAATTTCCACGACCTTCTAGCACTTGTACGTCACTCACAACACTTACCTTACGAAAATCAACAAACATTTCTTTTCTCACGGTTATTAAACTGCTACCACCCTTACTCATTTGCTCGGCGACACCAACAACCACTTGTAGTCACGCTATTGCCCATTCATTTCAAACAATTTGTCTCCCGAGAGAAAACAAAATACACATTCATCTGATTTCCAAATCACCGAACCACGTCATCCAGCGACGAGAACGACAAAAGGTCGCCAGGAACGATGAAAAAATAACTCTGCACAACCTTCGACGGCCAGACTGAAAAAGATACGGAGTACAAAAGGAAATACAGGGAAGGTTTGACGAAACATGGCATAATGGCACCTCTAAGTAACTTCCAACTGTGTATTATCGGATATGGCCGTGATATGATATGGTTGCGTTCTGTGTCTAGTGTCTGTCTGAACCGTTTTTACCTACTTAAGTAAAGAAGGAAGTGGTCGAGGATACAAATCGATTATAGACATAAAGACGAGATTTTTTTTGAATAGTTGCTGAGATCATTGAGTTTCTCTAGTGGTGACCTCGAAGGTGTTAAAAGAATTTCTGGTGAGACCGATATAGAAAAGAATGCAGGAGACAGGTGAATGTGATTATTTTTTCACGGAAACCCAATGTGTGAGGGAAGTGCTAATTAAGGAAGCTGAGAAGTGGATGTTGAATAAGTCTAAGATGAAGACTTTAAAAAAATCTGTCATACACTGTTGATACTCATTTTTGAAACATGTGGCGTTTGAAGTATTTCGGACAAGAGCTAATTTGTGGATACAGAAATATACTTTTAGATCTTTCCCTTCTACCAAAGCTTCAAGAATCTCATTCATTATCTGATGAAATATCACAAGAATTCCTGTACTTTTTTGTTTTCTGAATCGAGTTCCGATAGTTTTTTTTTATAATCCTCTAGACGTCTTTCTTGTAACCCGCATTCTTGCTATAATATGTATTCATACCTTTATCTCTTGTACTTATCAATGTTCTTCAATGGACTACATATTTTTCCATGTGAATTTATGTCTGTATTCCAGTTTCAACGCTTGCCATCGGTTCAATTATTTCTGCTTATCGCTATAGTCATTTCACAGTTCTCAAAGTGGAAGTGTTATTTTAGTCCCTGCATAAACACTGACCGACCCTTCATGATGAACGGGCGTCATACCTGTCCCGGCAGACCGGCACAGATTATTTTTTTCTTCTTCACTGACCGAAATGTTGATTTGAATGTAGGTACACATAAGTATTTACTTTTAATATTGATCGTGTCTTGTGCACACGATGCCTTGCAATGGTCAAATATTCACCTTGACACCATCTTTACCTTCTTGGCCTCGATATATGCACCGGGGAATGTTATCTGTATTTCTGGTTCCAAAACAGAACCTGAGAGCCATTAGAGATCCAATGCCGTGTTTTACTTGTTGTTCGATGCAGGGCACTTGTTTCACCGAAAGAATTTACCACGATCCGTTGGCTCTCGGCAAGACGTCCGTTTCAGAAGATAAGTCCCCAGCATACATTCATCGTCTCGAAATAACAACATTTAAACATAAAAATTGCAAAGAAACATCGAACCGGTCGATCGACCCACCGTTGTTCGTTCAATACCTACATAATGTTGGGGCTAAGGAATTTTAGAGATGTACAAAAAAAAAACTGAAGAGCATATAGATGAGTCTATACGATCAACAGTATTTGTACATATCTGCAGTGAGCGTGCAGATACTTATTAGGTTCCGCCAAATAACAGCTATCGTCCCCCAGTATCCAACTTGACAAGAGAACACATCGGAAACTGGTTTCGACTCTTCTTAGCTCATGAATGCCTGTTTGGGATGGATTGTATCGATGGATACCTACATAGATGCTTTCTGGAGATTGCGAGGAAGACGAAGAGGTCGCCAGCGAGGAGTTTGTCTTACTTTCATGTTGATTCGGTTACTTATGTATGTAGAAAAGAAGCTTGAAGTTGTTTGCCGTTGTGAATGTCGCGTTTTTGAATGCTGTTCTTGGTGCCAGCAACATTGTTGCAAAACTACTTTTTTGCAGCGTGTCATCTTTGGGTCGGGTAAGAGGCTTAAAAACGGTCGGAGAGGTTTAATGGAATTCGAAAGCCATTCAGGAATTTTCAGATGGATTGGATATTATTTGACCAAAATATTGAGACAAGTGGTGGGTAAAATGATTGAAGAATATATTTTTGAGATCAGAAAGCTAAATTTCAAGGAAGTTTAATACATGACTCAAAGCATCAGAAGAGTTATTGAACTATTTTTGATGGGACAATATATTTCCGGTTTGTTTTTCTATGATAATGCCAAAGCTCAAGGGATTGCCCTTTGAAGCGAATGCTTAGCGATGGCGGTAGGGAGACACATATGGGAGAAGCCGATATCAATTATTCCATTATTCTTTTAAGTGCCACATTTATTTCTTATTTTCTAAAGCGCTAGTGTTATGCCTAGTCGCTACTAAAGCTTTAATGTGGCACTTAATTAATGGAGCGCGGGTATTATGCCTAGTTGCCGACTGTTAAGATAACACAAGACGAACAAATACAGCCATGGGCACGGCGGGATTCGAACCCGCGGGCAGTAGATCCCTGCTTCGGATTGACGCTTTAGTGAGCTAAGCTACCGACCCCCCAAATTATGAAGGATTCAATTCCATACTGAAAGCTTTTTATGGACTTCTTCGAAAATGGACCGTTAACCCAAATGACTAATGAATATAAGTGCTCTTTGTGGAAAATTTAAGGTATTGGAACTTAGTGTTTATCGAAACAAATTTCTATCGCTTACATTTCTTTCGTTTCATCCGTACCACCAAAAGATGCTTCCTTGATTTTTGACAGTACACTTTGATTGCAACTCAATTTTTTCTCGATTCCTCCGATTATTTCCTTAAAGCAACAGAGTCGCCAGATAATGAAACATCTTTTATTTGTTCATTTTTCGCCTGGTACGTTGAATAAATCTTTGGTTGTAATACTTTGCAGCAACCATGTTTTAGTACAGCTCCAACTCTTAGGTCAACCCTGGCTTAATTTCTCTGAGAGAGCGCTCCTGGACCCTGCTATACTATAACCACTAACGTTTGTCTATCGCAGCGCAGCTAATCTGCGCTAATCTGTGAGTCACCTGATGTGGGGATAAGTTTTCCGTCCTTTGTTGTTCAGGAATCTAAGAATATCCATACCATGATTCAGATGTCTGTTGATTTGGCGTTATATAATAAAGGGTTATTTTCCGGGACTTCAGCCTCTACAAACCACTATGGAGAAGTTTTTGTGTATTCTTACATGAAATTTTTTGTCCTGTAGGAAAGATTCGGTGAGGTAGATAAGTCAAATTAGTAATTGGAAGGCGTGCAGTTTCAATATGAGTCCTGCATGCCAGACTTTGGCAAAAGTTTTGGTTCCGTCAAACTTAACTAAACTGTTGTGTTTTTGGTTCATTTCTGTTCAGATGTATTGGACCATCCTTTGCTAGCTGGAGCTCAGTAGAATGAAGGGGCTTGAAGCAAAAAAGCTCTTCTCCATGAATGTTGTTTTCGTTTGCCTTAAGCGAAAAAGTATAATTCATTCTACTACCTTGTCGATGGAAGGAAGTATCCTAGTTGGCCTTCAATTTTGTGAAAACGCGAGATTTTAAGCAAAAGTATGATAGAAGCTTTTTTCAATGTTTCTAGATACTTCCTCAAACACAAAACAGTATTTATGCTATCTGTTAGTGTCTTTAATATGTTGTCAGGTAAATGTATAATTCATATTTCCTACTGCAAGTGACTGTCTATTATGTTCATTATTGTGTCTATTAAGTGTGCCCATTAAATGTGTCCACCAAGACTTTCACCTCATCTGAACTCATCAATTGCAATGCCTCTGCCTTTAAAAAGTCCGAGTAGAGAATCCTTCTGGCTGCGCTCCTGAGTCACAATCTTGTTAGATCAGGTCATCGTCTGATGCGATACATTGCTGGAACTGCAGCTCCATAACATTGGCAAAGGTTTCAGTTTTATTATCAAGACCATGTATCAGGCCTTGAGAAGCATGAATGAATAGTACTTTTTTGGTATTCCTCGACCTGAAATACTTCGATAATCGCCAGAAGATGTTTTCATAAGGCTCGATGCTCTGCATCAGGTTCTCTCACTGCTGATTTTGATGGTCTTAGAGTTTTCTGCGATGGAAGTTTGTAAGCCAGTTTGCTTCCCGTTTTAGTCTAGGGTTTTTTGTTTCTCTAGCTCTTCCTGTTTCTCCAGCTCTTCCTCGGACTTGACTGTACTTGGGCTGTTTTTCGGGCAGAATGCTTCGATGGATTAAAACTCTGTCGTTTGAGGTCCTCTTTCACTTCTTCTGGCATGATGCCATGATCTCCCCTGATTAAAATGATCAAGCTCTTGTCTTGTGGGAGACAGTAAGTGTGGTATTCTACTTTAGATTGATGAAAACTTTCGTGATTTTCCAATGATCTGCTATAGTTGCAGGAACGATATGGATACCCTAAAAAACCCGTTTCTCCTTCTGAAAAGATGAAACTGTTGCATTTGCTACCTCTTTCGCTTATTTGGAATTATGCTTTTGTTTCTGACTAGTTTGGTTTTTGACGACTATTCCGCTGCAGCTGATTATTCCGCTCCATTAAATTAGCGTCGATACATCTTTGTCCAGAAAGGTTGTTTTGTATTATCATTATCTTCAGTTGGTCGCAAATATCGTATATTTTTTGTCAGTTCTTTAAGACTGTTTTTAACATGTCTCCGGTCTTCAAGATGACTTTCTAAAGTCTAAATCAGGCTGTGGTTGTCCTTCTCATAGTCAGTTATGTTCGATTTGACATAAAGATCTTGTGTTTCAGCTAATCAAATTTGGGGCACCAGAGGAAGTTTATAGTACAGCTGAATAGAACTTTTTTAACGACAAATAAGAGGAGGGTCACTTGAGCTTATTTACAAAGCCAATTGATAACATCAGGAAAGACATGAGGTTTTGTTATTCAACTAGTCTTATACATTTATATATATATATATATATATATATATATATATATATATATATATGTATATATATATATATATATATATATATATATATATATATATATATATATATATATATATATATATATATATGTATATATATATATATATATATATATATATATATATATATATATATCTTCCTATTCAAGCTGGCTGACCACAGGCTAGTGCTAGTACTAGCGGAGTAAGCAAGCTAGTGGGGGTAAGAGCACAAGCACCAGTAATTCTCAACCTTCTCCAGCATCTTGATCATTTTGCTTTGGAAATTCGAGCCACAACAAAACTCGAGCACCAAAAAAACATAAAGGAAGTCACAGTTTTGAATCCTTTCCAACGTACTGGATACCGTCGGAAATTGACTTTAATCCGTATGTTGTTATATCTGCATTTAGTTTCTAACCAAAACGATGGGCTTGTCTACCATAGTTAAATCTATTTCTTACCAGGCCCTGATCCAGCTAATTCAAACATATCGTCGCTGTGAAATCAAACCGGCATATCTGCAAAAATTGAGTTTTTGAGTTTTTGGTATCAAAAAATTCCTTATTTCCCCCTCTATTTTTATGTCGCACCGGCATATCGTAAAGTTGAATAAAAACCCGTCTAATGGTGTTTTGCCGCTTTGCATTCACGTGGAAATAGCCCACATGCGAAAACTTTAAAGCGCTCTAGTGAAGAATGTGTATTTTGCAGATATGCCGGTTTGATTTCACAGCGACGATATGTAGAATCTGGTCATCACCACAATCATCATAGAATGTGTCTTTATACTCAAGTGCGTGAACTGCGATGAAATACATATTTGAAGCTAAACGGGCAGTGTGCTCTGATATGTTTTTATTTTGTTCTGATTTTGAGGAAGAAATTATGACGCGAAGATCAAACGTTAGTTAATAGAGAATGACTTCGGATCTTGTGAATCAGCTGAATTGGTAATACTGAAGGGTACTCCCGTCATACTTCTACAGCTACTGTATTATCCTATTCTACTTTGAAACATGTACGTTGCTGTATGGTGGTGGAAACGATACGAGAGAGTTAGTCGAGTATAAGCGGTTATTTCACAACACGATTAATCTTTTTGATTTAAGCTACATCAAACACTGCGTTAATTAGCTTTTAAGTAGTTATTAGCTTTTAGTTTTTAGCATAGATAAGTTCTTAGATTTGAATACTTAACAAGTTTTTAATGCAATTTACTTGTAGTCGATGGGTCTTTTTAGACTTGTATTCTTGATACAGTCCTATAACCGGTTTTCTGGGCAAGAGGCAGAAGAATCGAGGGGAAATCTCTACAAAAAGTGATGCACTTGGAGAGAATTTTTCCTCACGTTTGAAACTGATGCAAATCACTAACACAACTATAAACATAGTTCACGGGTCAGGAATTTTTCATGAAACACTCAAGTCGAAATGAGAAAACAACAACACGCACACATTCATATGCATAATCGGCATATGAACGCTTCCGTTGCTGATGCACACCAAGTGTGGAAATGTTGATTTTGTAAAACCAGTTTCAGGAATGCATGAAGAATACAAGTGTAAAAAGGCCCAATAATACCATAAATTATACCGTTACATTAACCAGTTTCGTACTTCATATACATATATATTTTAGCTGAAGAGAAATCTTCTTTCCTCTATAATTGTAAAATAGTATAAGCTGAAAAATCTATACTTACATAAAGTTAAATCTATCTATCTATCTATCTAATCATTTGAATTTTCTGTAAATTTATATTAGTAACCATCATAACTCTCTATTAAAAATATTATGCAAATCTAACAAAAATAAATAAGAAGTTCTAGTGAATTAATACTTGAAATACCCAGATTCCGCTGCACTGAGCAATGAGTCATGAATGTGCATCGTTCAGTCTACTTACAGCGTGGTTAAAATGCTTACAACGTAGCCTGGTTGCGCAGTTAAACTGCTCAAAATGAGTTTTTTTTTAAAAACAGCTACCAAAAAAAAAAACTATTCAAGATATCGATTTGAAATCTTATATACATCTTTATTGAGGTTAAAAGTCAACATTTTCATTGGGAAAAATTATTAGAAAACAAAATGGCGACCGCCCCAATGGATCGCCGCAGCACCGCCAAAAAAAAGCAAATTGTACCTCGTAAATTCCTGGACAAAATAAGTATCTCTGAACAAATTACTAAAAATATTTCATTAGCTTTGAGTATAAAGGGCTGCACGGGCCTAAATTTAGAGCGTTAGAGCGATTAATAAAATTTGGTATACTTTTGAACATTGGCTATCCAGTTTTTCGCGTTTTTTTAATCAAAAAAATAATTCCCAAATCGTCAAAATTTTTTTTTCTTCTAAATTTAGGTAGCTTAAGGTACAATAAATAGCTGCACAAAATTTGAAAGAAATCGGCCGAGTAGTTTTTTCGTGAATTTACGACGCGCGCCCAAAAAGTGTGTTTTTAGTAAAATGCGTTTAAAGTTCTTTTAGCTGAATTTTTGTAAATAAGTCAAACAATTTTCAACTAACACTTAGTCAGCGAATCCTGTACACGTATGTACACGTATTTTTGAGACCAAAATCTATCAAATTTAAAAAATAAATCGAAAATTTTTTTTAACAGTGGACTAATCTCTTAAGTGTGTTGTTCAGCGGGGAAAAAATAGAATACTAGTCCAAAATAACAGAAGTTAAGGCCATGCGTGCTCTACAGATTGCATATTAAATTCTTTGATGACTAAGTTGAATAATCATACCATTTTAATCATATTTTTATTTTTATAGTCATTTCGCTGACCACATGAGTATGTTTACGAAACTGCTGAAATGAAAAAGATGCGTTTTCAATCGTGATTTTAATGTCTGCCTAGGCCTATTATGTACGAAAGCTATTTTTGTGCGATGCCGGGCTGAATGTTTTTAGGCTAAACAAACTTTGAGCATAAAACTGAAGAGTGCACACCAATGATCAGTTGAGTTTAAGACATCGATTGTCAAATGAAAATATGCTTTTTGAGAAAAAATTAGGTCTTGCTGAGAGCCCACGTTGGGCGTTGTTTTTTTAAATGGAGTTAATAGACTCTAGGCGCGGGTATGTATAGGTACGTTAGATAATAATGATCTTACAACTGCAGCAACTAGACTCTGCTAAATCTGTCTACTTCATCTATCTGTAATTACAATAAAAATTATCCAATCCAATCTTCCATTCAAATTTATTTTATGAGCCCGCATTGATATAAAAAAATAAAATCTGCTTTCTCGTCCACGAACTCCACTCCCGTTTTGAACCAATCATTATTTTCAGTTCAATTTAATTAGCCGATCTCTGATTTCGATCCAGTAATTCTCACAATTACTTCATTGGATTGAATTATACCACGAACAAAGCTACATGCATACATGTGTATGACCGTATGCACAGTCATATTTATGTTCTGTGTACATTACTCATTTACCAGATCGGATAACATAATAAGACAAAATATAAATGTTATTTTAGAATGCGGCAAAAATAGCAGCTATATCCAACCAGATATTATCTATAGAACATTTTGAATTCATTCCAGCTTTTGCATTCACATACATACGTAGTATGTACATACGACCAAGTTGACTGTACAAACATCTCGGCCTTTGTTGATTCTTTTTGTATGAGGAACATGAAGAAATGTGTAATCACTATGTATACGTCTATATTCCATTTAAATTGCTGCACTACAACAGTGCGGCATCGATTTAAACTAAATCTACCACGTCTGAATAAGAATCGATAATTGTGTTTCCATAGTACCGTAGCCGGGTGTAAACATATCGAATTTAATTCGATAATAGTGTTTTTTTCCTATATTTTTTTAGTGTGTTTCATTTCGCTATTGCAGACATTATTGAAATGTACGATTGAACTGCAGAACATTTTGCAGATGTGCTCTGATACTACAGATTGAATCAGTTCCAGATTCGGATGAACTAAATTTCAGAATTGAATGAAAGATGTTTCATACGATTTTCAGTTTCTTTTTTTGTAAACTGTAGTTGATTTGTGATTTCCCGGGAAATAGTGAATTTTATCACATTTCATTGTAGTAGTTATTGAGACTGCATACGCATAAAGATAAAAATTGAGTGTGTGCATCGGATGTGCTAAATATCTACATATATGAACTGTGAAAGTATCTTTTATGTGCATAAATATTTCTATCAGTTTAAAAATATTAGTTCTGTATCAATCTGAACGTGTGCTTCCAACCGCAACGTTACATGTAAAGCATCGAAATCGCAAACTTTAACAATATTCTACCATATTTCGCTGCTAAAAATATCAAATTTTGCGGTAAAACAGCGGCAAACGAATATGATGTTGGTCACGTTTTCTGGCAAATGGTGCAGATATGAGATGAAATACAAGATGAAAATATCGTTTTCACTTACGAGGAAGTGATCATGTTTTATTTAATGTTTTACGTTGTGTAAATCTAAATGCATATCCAACTTCAGATACTTATGTATCAATACTTGAAATATCTGAACGAGAATTGTGTGGTGAAAACGAAGATAAAGTGCAGTGTAAAGTAAATTTTATTGTTAAGTGTTTCGATGAAAACGATTTTTATTGCAGTTTTGAGACTGTAGCTTGGGTATTGTGTTTCTTCTCGGGCAAATTGGTGAGTTATTTTTGGATTATGATGGCTTGCTACAAGCAATTATGCTGGTCTAGAATTTGGGGACATCGAGTTTTGAATGCAATGCACGTATGTACGTGCCCATAGTGCATTCCGCGCTGTTTTGTAATAGTCGATGAAACAGGCTATTTAAAGAAATAAGTTTGGGCACATGATTGAGTGTTTTGCGAAACTCTTTGAAATTTTGAAGGGAATATCGAAAGACATGACTCGGATTTGTGTTAAAATTCGAGCCAGGAGGAACCTAGATATGTTCAAGATCTAAAATTGACCAGTAGTGACTGCTGGTGGTGAATATTAGCCCCGAAATCTGGCAGCCAACTTCCATTGCAAAGGAAGGTTATGGACATTTATAATTTTTACCTTTTTTTCCGTAAATTCTATCACATTTTTCATGTTTATTCCTTTTGCTATCTCCACAAAAGAAAATACACTCCACTCACCTCAATCAAACTAGGCCACCTTCAATAATCAGACTCAATTTCAATCATAGAATTAATCAAAAACTTATTTTCTTCTCGTCATGAAACCAAATTGTGAATATCTGATTAGTGATAGTATTGAATTGGGTAACACTTTCTGGTCACGCTTTTCAACTTTCATGAAACCCAATCAATCGTTTAGTTTACTTTCGAGCGACTCCATTTATCGAATGCACTTCGAAATTTTCTAGTGCACGAATGCCATTAGTGTATCATGGCTGAATTTCATTTGAAAAGCAGAGATGCAATCATATCAGTGTTCATCATTATGATGGAAAAAACGATTTTCCCGCTTTCTCAACACTGACTGCATATAATTTATGTTTGTTTTCAGATTTCATAAATCTGATGATGGAGCAAGTAATTTATGTAGAGAAGCTGAAAGAAGATAGTTTCAATGATATTGCCCTCTAGCTGGATGAAACTGTTGAATAAATAGAATAATAAGGGTTTTATTCAAATTTGTTACTAAAGAAAGAGGGTAGAAATTTTTAGACCTGAAAATTATACAAATTTTTTTAAAACTATTTTTCCGATTACTTGAAATAACTTTCAAAGTTATATTTTTCATCCAAATAATCACCGCGGTTTTCACGGTTCACCGATATTTGTACTTTGAAGTTTGGATTCATGAAGCCTGCTTTTGTACTAGGTTTCTCACAAAAATATGTACATACACTCGGCAGAAAAAGTCTGCGTACACACTCAACACATCAAACATATCTATAAAAAACATAGTTTCTAACATATTATTCCGCAAATATTTTTTTTCCCTATTTTTCATTACTTCATTATCAACATAAAACAAAACAAAAATGAAAATTACTGCACTATTAAACAACGATAAAATTCGGAAACCAAAAATAGTCTGAAATTCCAGGAATAAAAAGTCTGCGTACAAAGCGTATAAAGAGAAGTCAAAGTCACTGAGTTGCAGTTAAATCAATAATAACAATAAAGTTTGTGTAGAAAAGTTGATTTACGTGTTTTTATCTAAGGTTTGCGTTAAAAATAATTTCTAAAAAACTTTAAGTAAGAGATGTTTAATAAAGGAAAGGAAATTGACTTTGGGGAAAGGGAAATTATCGTGGATTTGTGGAAAAAAGGTACGTCATATCGTGAAATAGGTGCAATAGTCAGCAGAAGTCATTCAACTGTCCAACGAGTCGTCAAAAACTTCAAAAACACAGGAGTTTTGGTTTCAAAACCCAGATCTGGCCGTCCTCCAAAGCTGAGCCCTCATGAAACTCGAAGTTTGCTCCGAACGATAAAGGCTAATCCTAGATTAACTGCAGCTGATATGGCAAAGGACATCAAAGCAAAGTACCGCAAGTCTATTTCTGATGATGGTGTTCGTAAAATTCTTAGGAAATATGGGTATCACGGACGCGTTGCCCGTAGAAAGCCATTTATAACAACAGTCAACAGACTCAAGCGGCTGGCGTTTGCTAAGGAGCACATAAATAAGCCTTGGAAACAAGTTATTTTCTCAGATGAAAGTAAATTTTGTATTTTTGGAATCAAAGGTCGGAAGATTGTATGGAGAAAAACTGGCGCGGCCTTCGACGTAAAAAATCTCTGTCCAACAGTAAAGCACGGTGGTGGCGGTGTTATGATATGGGGGTGTATGGCTAGTGGAGGAGTAGGAAAAATGGAGTTTATTGAAAGTATTATGAATAAAATAGACTACCTTAATATTCTCAAGCGCAATTTGAAGAAAAGTGCAGAGCATTTGGGCTTAAGCGACAACTTTTACTTCCAACACGACAACGACCCTAAGCACACTGCGGAGGTAGTAAGACTCTGGTTGCTGTATAATGCCCAAAATCAGCTTCGTACACCGCCCTAATCTCCTGACCTTAATCCAATAGAGCATTTGTGGCATCACTTGGAACAAAGGATTCGAGCGCACACAATAACGTCGAAGGTAATGCTCAAGGAAGTCCTGATCGAGGAGTGGAATTCAATAACCCCAGAGTTCACTAAGAAGCTGGTAGATTCCATGCAAAAACGGTTGTGGGAAGTAATAACGAGACGAGGATATCCCACAAGCTATTAACGAGGAAAAACAATTGTTTTATTTTCAAAAGAAATATTTGTACGCAGACTTTTTATTGCTATAATTCAGGATTTTTCTTCGTTTTTTAATTTTAATATTTTTATGGAGTTCAAAAATCATCATTTTTGTTTTGTTTTATGTTTGTAATAAAGCCATAAAAATAAAGAAAAAAAACTATTATGAAATAAATTACTTAAAACGATGTTTTTTATAGATATGTTGGATGTGTTGAGTGTGTACGCAGACTTTTTCTGCCAAGTGTATGTATATTGTCCTAATTTTTGGGTACAAATCGTTTCCGTTTTAACTAATCAAACAGGATTTCGGAGGATTTTTAATTTTCGAGGATTCAAATTATCGATTTGAAGGTGACATATGAAGCATAATGTCTTTTGTAACCCTTAACTAGATTTTATGGTTATTTTGAAGATTTTTGCTTAGCATTTCCAAGCAATATATTTAATTTAAAAAGAAATCTCAACAGTCTCCTTGCATTTGTTATTAAAAATCACAGTAAAACATGATTGTTTCGATCTGACTCAATTTGGTTGACAAAAAAATATTTTCACAGAACCTTACAAATGAATTTTTACAAATAGAAGACTGGAAAATTCATCAATTTGCTTTTATTACATCTTATTACCTCTTCCATCTAAACCAAATTAATCAATTTTCTATTGCCTTGAGTGCAGCTTTGCTGCTTGGCTTACTTCCTCACGCGATATGAAGCTTAATGAGAATTGCAACATTATTGAATTGAGTCAGTTAATGTTACCCTTCGCAAGCAAAGGACTACCAGCTCATACCAAAGCAGACCAAGACGATGATAGATGTAACCTTACATATTGGTGAACATAGGACCTATCTGAACATTTACTGAGCTATTAACGGAGCTCCCTGCCGATGCAATTATTTCAAAACACTCCTGCATACAAGAGATCGCTGTCGGTGCTTGTCATCAATTCCCTGTATTTAGGCTCTAAACTACAGCCACCAATATGCTCTTATTAGAATACTAACCTCCTGCTGACAGAACTAGATCTGATGGTTCTCTGCCACCTGTTTGATCGGTTGTTTTATAGTCCGAGGATAGAATTTTGCTTCGTTGGCTAAAACGTTACATAAGAGATGGATCCTTAATAATAAGTGCTAATAATCATTATTCTCGTCAAGTTTTTCCCATATCAGGCGTTCCGCAGGGCTCTCACCTAGGCCGACTTTTATTTTTGCTGTTCATTAAGGATATACGAGTGCATATGATTTTTCAAGATATTGAATTCCTATTACAGATGAATGCAAAATATTTAAGACAGTGCCTTCTATGGATGAAGTAATAACTCTTCAGTTAAATTTTTAGTAAATTTTTAAATAGTAAATTTTATAGCTTGAGTAGCCTAGTGGGTAGAGCACTGGCTTCTTGCGTGTGGGGTCCCTGGTTCGAATCCAGGTTCAGACGAGGGTCCGCGCACCAAGCTTTGAGTTCACCTAGCTCTGATTAGGTACCTGATTTAAATCAGGGGTAAAGTGAGTCGTGGAATTAATCACTCCACACTCGTATCCACAATGATTAAAAAAATTGTAATGAAGCTCTCTACCAGCTTCAACCCCTAGACCCGTACAAGGGTTGTCGTGGGATTGCTTTACTTTACTTTAAATTTTACACGCATAGTGTACAAAATTGTTTGCAGCTCAGTTTAGTCAAATGTCCATACATTATTTTCAAAAGATCAAGAGTCATGTTTCAGCACACATCTACCTCAATAGTGTGCCTTTTTCACAAGTCAGTATTGTTAGAGACCTAGGGGTCATGTTTGATATATCCTTAAGTTTTACGTTTCACATAAACTGTATTTCACTGCAAGCACGTCGAATGTTGGATTTTATTATTAGAAATACATGTAATTTTTATAATATCCATGCACTGAAATCGTTGTATTTGGCTTTTGTTCGAAGTAAACTGGAGTATTTCCAACCCTTGTTATAACACTCATCCGCTATAATTGACAAAGCTCAACACAAATTTCTACGATTTATAGCTTACAAGCTTTGCATTCCGTGTGAGAACATTGACTACTCTAGCACATTAACTCTGCTAAATATGAATACACTAGAAGTACGCAGAAATTATGTTGATGCCATGTCTTTATTTAAAATAGCTAATGTAATCAATGATGCATGCTATTTTACAAGGGCTTTCGTTTAGAATCCAGTTTTCGATGTGCAGAACAAATTATATGCAGCATTCACCTAAAGAACGATTCAAGACAACAATGTAAAAAAAAATCTTCTCATGTAGATTTATTTGATTTGGAGCAAATCATTTTAAAAAAATTTGGATTTAGTATGCATGACTAACTTGATCTGATTCTGATATTTCTTTTTTTCATCTTGGGTTTCATACAAATATGTATTCAGAACGCATATAATATAGCATTTCAGCGATCAAAAGCTGAGTTTATTGAAGTTAGTTTTAAATTTTATTGTTACTTGTCAGCTCCTATGGAATTATATTTTAAAGGACATCCGACCATTTATTCAAATAAATAAACTAGCAAAGGATATTGTGAGACTTTGTAATTCATGTGATAATACTTTCAGGGATAGTAAGGAAGAAAGTCCTGTTCTTCCAGAACAATGACTTTCTTCCTGTTGAATTCCTGATCAACTTCTCATACCTGCTGAGAGTACACTGCAGCCGTAATGGTTTGGTCAGGTTCCAACAGTTGATACTACACGATGTCTTTGTAAAAACACACACACACACAAAACATACACATAAAACTTCTTCTGGTGGTGAACGCTTTGCTTCGGGATAGTTCTAGAAGAATCATCTGGCGATGACCAATGATACGTGCATCTACTATTGTCGCTCATACTCCATTTTTCATCACAGGTAATCATTCGCCTCTTGGCCGTTGCGCAACAACGATGAAACATAGATTGCAACACGCTGCATGTTTTTGCTTTCGGTGAGGTCATGAAGAACCCAATGATTTAGCTGTCTTGACTCTTCGTTTTCACTGAGTTAATTATCGAACTATTTCCATTATCCCATGTTTTGGTAACGTACTCGGAAGAGTGGTTTCCAATAGGCTTCTTCCTAGCCTTCATTCCTTGCTTGTTCATGAGTAGCATGGATTTATAAAAGGCAGTTTTTACACCTCTAACCTTTTAACCTTCAATAACTTGGATGACTGTGCTTTAGACCAACAGAAGCAAGTTCATGTCGTATACTAAGATTTGGCAAAAGTTTTCGACTCTAGGCTGTTTATGTTGTATCTCTTGGTTCTTACACCACGTTTTTTTCGTAGCAGTGCTCTCTTGCTCTCTTTCTGGATTTCTTTAAGGTTCGACACTTAGTCGGCTGTAATTCCTGATATTCATCAATGAACTCCCTCTCTTCGTATATTCTGCTTGCCTTCTGTTTGTTGGTGACTCTAAGTAGTTCAGAGCAATTAAATGTGTTTGGTGCTCAATGAACTCTCCTACTCTCTCTTTCTCTTACTCTCTCTCTTACTCTCAATCTAAAATTTCGGTATTTTGACAGTTTTAGCAGATGCAAATACCTATTTTTATTTTATAAATTTTATTTCTTTTCTTTTAAATCATTAAAAACAAATCATGCTCGAAACCCATGACCCTATTCTTACACAGCCGACTCTCTGCCAACTAGGCTAGACAAGCCGTTGTTACGTAGCCTACTATAATGATATGTGTTGAGATTGTGTTGATAGAAGTTGGCGCCACGCTACATAGGAGTTGAGACCATGCTGCATAGCAAACAAAGTCCATAGTGTGTAGGAATTTGACTTTTAGCTATATTTTATAGCTCAAGGTTCTATTTACATAACGCTATGTTACATAGAATAATGTGCTATGCAGAATATGATATTATGGCGCTGGCAACTTCATTTTTGTGGCTCAGGGTACTATGTACACAGCGTGTGCGACCATAAGTGCTGTGCTATGTTACATAGAACTACGCACTATGTGGAGATTTTTCGGTGTAAATCTGATCAACAAATTGTGCACATAGCTCTCGTCTGTCCGGTTTCGTCCTCAGGTCTTTTGTTCGTTTTATAAACATTTTTATCTTTTCTATTTACAAGCTCATATCATCCTTTAAGACTGTTGTTAACTCGGGTCTTCGCACCTTGATTATTTAAATGATGCCGTTAAGTGCATTCTCTTAATTTGAGTAGATCGTTTGTAATGATTCGAAAATCCCTCTTTAAAATCATGACGAGTGTTGCTTGTCGAGTGTCTGTTTTATGCTATTTGATTTTTTTCAAGGCTATTATTACGTTAAGTTAATGGTTCGGAAAGATCGTCGTCAGTTTTCTCAATACCTTTCGCGAGAACAGACCTTGAGTTTTACTCGCCATTATTCCGTATCCCCAGAAGATACGACAAAATCCATGTTTGCCCCTTTCCATTAACATTAAAGCCATAATTGTCGAAGTTCGACATTAATTATGATTATTTGTCATTAAGCTTCTATTTATTTAATTATTTATTTATTAATAATAATATTCAACCCATGGAAAAATCCAAGTACTGAATGAATTCCAAAATTTACAGACGAATATATTTTTATTCATTAAAGTGCTGTCAATATAAGTTCAGTCTCAGAGAAAGGCATTGACAATAGATAGGCAAACTCGACTTTTTCTGCTATTATTTGTAAAGAATCATATTCCTATTGATGCTGGTCTAAATCAAAACTGACCAACAGGTATCGACATACAAGTGTATCTTCAGTGTCTAAATCAGGTTTAACCATGTGCTTGTGCTGCAAAATGGATGGGGAACTAGAAATGAAAAGCAACCGCAATATGATTACACAGTAAATGTGAGCCAAGATGGTTTCTCGTTAAAAGTAGATGATAAAATGGATGCATCGTACATGCTTCTCATTCTAAAATATCTGCAATGCCTTGCTAGCCAGTTTCTAACGAGTACGTAATTCTTTGCAGCTTTCTGCTTCTTGCATATTTCCGTACGTACACAACAAAAAGAGAAAAAAATCGCAAGTAAGATTCTTCTTGCTTGTAATGCTGCTCGATTATAAACAAACTTGGCTACTTATTAAGATTATGTGCACAGTAACGTTACTTTTAATCGTCTTACGATGTGGTTTAATTTTATTTCTTAGTACGAAGTTCCCTCCCAAGTCAGAGGTGAGATCGAAGAAAAGTATAAACGATTTCCAACTGCATTTGTTGCTCGTGTTCTTCTCAATCGCATCGAAGCAGTAGATATTACTCATTGTTGAAAAAAACTTACTATAAAACGAATCTAAATGCATTTTTCCCGGACCAATTCTTCTAGACTGCTTACGGTAAAATGTATGTTTTGTTGTTTTATATCGTATTCAGAGTAACAAAACATTCACTTTTTTCTTTTCAAGAGCACCTGGATTATGATGACGATGGTAGCAATGGATGGGAAGAAATTTAAGATGATGAGACTTACATAAGTGAATATTTTTCCCATCATTAGTCGTACTCTGCGACGAACGGGGCACAGGAACACGTTCGAGCAATAGATTCTCACAAGGTTTGCACTAGTCGACGATGCTATTTATCCTCTGTGGATGTTCTGAATGTTACAAAATGATGATGATGAGGCTATGTAGAAGATTTGAATGGAATTTTGATGGAGATCTTCTTTGGAGAATATATCTTGGTGTTCGGGAATAAGTTTGTTTTGATGGGAAATAATTTTGATGATACTATTTGAAAGGTCAAGGATAATTTATGAGCGAATGATTTATTAATAGTAAAATAGTTGGGTTTAAGGTTAGGTTAGGTTAGGTTAGTGAAGAGGGCTGCCGGGAACGTGGCCAGCATTAGGCCACGAGGTTTGGGCCCATTTGCCACCCTCATGGACAATCACACGCATTCACACTTACAGTCATGGCACTGGCGAGATTCGAACCCGCAAGCCCTGTAAGCACGCCGCTTTTCGGCCTGACGCCTTAGCGAGCAGAGCTACCGGGCCCCCTTGGGTTTAAGGTTATAACATGCAAATACTTTTCATAAGCTGATACACGTTTTTTATTCAATAATCGGAATGTGAATTCCATTTCTCCGTTAAAGCTCTTTGATTGATTCTGGCTTCCAAAAACAAAAACAAATGTTTAGTTCCTTTCTTGTTCTTCTTATCTTATATTTATGTTATATTTATGTTAAAAGTAAAATTTATTGATTTTCTCATGTATATTCACATACGGATTAGTACACACAATTTTTATTGTAAATCCATGTAGCAAATTACTAAATTTGAGGCTGCGTTTATGATGAAAGAATACCAAATTATTTTCACGTTAACTGCCCACTTTGTGAATTTCGCTTCGATCCGATGATTACTTTTGAAGTTATAGGGGTAGAAAGACTTTTAGGGCTACAAAAACCACTGAAAATTTCAACATTTTCGAAAATGAAGCATTGGTTGTTTATTTATTTATTTATTTATTGTCTACATCAACAGATTTACATCCAATTAAAAATACAACAATGCGTACATTAAAACTTGAGAAAACATGAGAAACTACGAAATAAATGTTTGGCAAAACTAAAAAAAAATTAATTCATTATTCTTGTTGAATGACAAAATTTTTACTCTTAATTTAAAAAAAAAGATGCAACAAGAGAAGAAAAGGACGAATCTTTAGAATATTGAGTTTTGTTTTGGCAAGCGTAAAAGAGTCTAATAAAAATAAGTATATTTTTGCGTAGACGGTATGTTGAAGGTTAAGGAATATATATTTACTCGTCGGAAATCACGTTCAGAAAACTGAATGCTTCGGATAGTAATCATAGAATTATATATTTTGAAAAGGAGATATTGACCAAGAGACACTCTTTTTGACCCGAGAGAAGGAATTTTTAGGATGGAGAGACGTTTACTATGCTCACAGTAGGGAATTATGAATCTGGAGAAAAACAAGCGAGTCAATCTGCATTGCATCAAATTCGAAAACAATATCCGAGGAACATAGGAAGTAATATCAAAAAAATCCACGAATGAAACCGCAAAATCGAGAGAACTTGAATTTGACATGTAGAATATGGATATTAAATTGAAGTTTTGTGTCAAATACTACACTTAGGTCCTTGAAATTGTCAACATGACTGAAGGAAGATGCAACTTACAAGTATAGGATGTTTGGAAACTTTTACAGCTATTTCGACAGAGTACCAGTTGCCCAGCGCGCACAAGTCTTTTTGCAACTGGGAGCAGTAATCCACTGATTTCATCCACTGACTTATAGGAGGAAATTGGAATTAAGAAGAGAAGCAGGATCGTTTGTAAATATGAGAAAAAGCAGATCGCCTAGAATCGAACCTTGCAGAACACCAAAAGTTCAAAAAAGGGGAGAAAAAACAAGATTTAACAATTACGAAGCAAGCACGTCCATACAGATAGGAGAGAAATCAGGAGCAAAGTGAAGCTTGACCCATATAGCTGACAATCAAAAAAATGTTGCCATATATTTGGATTTGAATTTGGAGGTAAACCAAGTTGTATGATTAGATTGCGTTAGCAACATAAGCGTTTAGATCTAAACACTTGCAATGAAACGACTCCTCACAGAAGCCTTTCACTACAAGATCATTAACATTTGAAAATTTAATGGTAGCATGTCTCATTAAAAAAAAATCAAATTACTATAGCTGGCAACCCTTACCTAATTTTTCTGCCAAAACTCTACAAAACTTGGCTTATGATAAACTTCATCTAAAGCGGTAATATCGTGTGAATCTGATGACCGCATTGAAAATTATAGGGAGGAAAGCTTTTATTATGTCGAGCAATTTTTTTAAGACAGCAACACTGCCGCAAAAATTTATCAATCGTACACATGTTTTCCTAAACAGCAAACATTTTCCAGGAGCTTCGATGGTTTGAAGGATTTGTGTTTACGTACCTGCCGTTGCTACAAGGTTGCTTGTACATTAAAGAAGCAAACGAATTTTTGATATGCATCAATGCGTCTGGTAAATTTGGTAATGATCTGATGAGTCTGCGTTCGAAATTTCGCAAATTTTCTATGACTATTTTTAGCTTCTTAGCGCCCGTATGGGGTTTAATATTTCCAAAGCATCATCATAACCGAACTACAAACATGACCGATTGCTAGTTTCTGTACTTATTTTTCCCAAATATTTCGTTTCCATAGAAATATAGGTTAAGGTTAAGGGGTTAGTCCACTGTTAAACTGCTCCAGCTACCATTCCTGGACAAAATAAGCATCTGTGAACAACCCACCAAAAATATTTCATTAGTTTTGAATATAAAGCCTTAAAGCGATTAAAAAAAAATTGGTATACTTTTGAACATTGGTTATCCAGTTTTTCGCGTTTTTTCAATCAAAAAAATGTTTCCCAAATCGTCAAATTTTTTTTTTGTTCTAAATTTAGGCCCGTGCAGTCTTTTATACTCAAAACTAATGAAATATTTTTGGTGGTTTGTTCACAGATGCTTATTTTGTCCAGGAATTTACGAGGCGCAATTTGCTTTTTTTTCGGCGGTGCTGCGGCGATCCATTGGGGCGGTCGCCATTTTGCTTTCTAATAATTTTTTCCAATGAAAATGTTAATTTTAAACTTCAATAAAGATGTATGTCAAGTTTCAAATCGATATCTTGAATAGTTTTTTTTGTAGCTGTTTAAAAAAAAGTTCATTTGGAGCAGTTTAACAGTGGACTAACCCCTTAAGGATATTTTCTTCTAAATAAAAAAGACCCCTACAACTCATGTAGATCTCGTATTTCGTGATAATTTTATCTGGATCAATGTACGTGATCTGTGATCCACTTTGCCCAAACATATAATTATTTGGGGAAAAGCAGTTCAAATTTTCTTAAAAAATCAGCTCGAATTAAATTGGCGCAATAATTTCCATTTCCATCTTTAGATCATGATATATATTAATATTTTCGTCAATAATCTTCATGAAATTCTAAAACTAATAGTCTGATGAATAGAACAAATTATTCACAAACACCTGCACTAATGTTTTCGAAAACATAATAATAATCATAACTCTGCAGCTCATAGTGCATCCCAAACTAAAAATCTGATAAAATCTAATCTATACAACCATCTTTCTGTCGCATGAAAACTATGCCTCCGAATTCGATATTTATTAACATCTGGAAACATTTATGCTTTTAATGACTGGCTATAACGATCAATATCTCGAATATATTGCAGCCTCTAGGTTCATTTGAAAATCCCAATTCAAGGGACTTAAATTCTGAGTGTCTAACCAAATGTTTAGATGTCTACGAACCGAACAGATGTCAAAATCTTTAATTTATTATAACACTTGAGGTGAAGTGATATGGTGAAATGCTCTTGTCTTAACACGAAACTCTTTTGTCGTTAATTTTAAATGCTTTTCGATGATGTAGGTAGTTTAGTTTGTTGGTAGTGTCGACAGGATGGATGGAAAGATAATGCCAGCTCGGAACTTTGATTTTGTTACGCTTGGTGAGTAAATGAGGGGACCTTAATTCGAATTGATAGAGAGATCATTAAATATTAAAAAGTTTAATTTATTATTTCAGAAAGAAAGTAGGCTCTCTAATGAAAGAATTTTCAATGTCACATGATCTGGAAAACTACGAGTTTTTGTAGTTGTAACATCTACCAAAAGTGTGCGAATCCTTAATAAAATTAAATATTTACTAGCCAACAAAAGACATAAAATACATGTTTCTCAAATAAAAGTCCACACTATTTGAGTTCGAGACCGAAAGTAAACAAACTGATCCCCTTCAGCAAATGTTCAAGGGGATTTTGTAGTTGATTTTTTCGCACAGTAAATTCTTTCGTCATTCAAATATCATTTGCTACAAAACCTCGAGAGAGAGAAAAACATTTATAACTGTTCATAGATTATATCTAGCTCAATTCAAGACTATTTATACGAGATCTTCAAATATTTTTAGGCTTTCTTTTGAAAACTCACGGACTTTCATAGCTGCACAGCATTAATTTCCAAAACCAAATGTAATATTTGGATACATCTATTCTGCTCAACCATAGCTATAAACAAAATTGAAGCATCTTATGAAAAATTCATGAATTCACAGACAAATAAAAACAAAAAGATAATCGAAAAAACAAAAGCTCACTAATGGTGACATTGACCGTTTTCTTATCTCATATTTTTCTCTCGATTATGAAAATTGTGTTATGCAAAGAAAAGTATTTTGCATATGTTTAGTATCGTTTTATTTTCTTGTGTCGTATCTATTAAATAACATTTCGTAGCAAAAGATGTAAAAGAATTAATGATGAACCTGTTTCAAGCTGGTAGAGCATGCGATTAAAGGTTTCGACTTTGCTTGTTGCCGTTGTTGGCGTCTGATCTGCTGGCTTATTGTTGGCTATTATGACTATACATCCAGGTGAATCTAAACAAGTTGTGCGCCACCGATTAAGATGAAAGACGAAAGAAAAAGCCAATAGTAAATGGAAAATAAGTTCTCATCGAGCTTAGAAGACGATAGAACTGAGCAAAACAAAATAAAAAGCAAAATGTTTAGAACAGCAAGATGCTCGAGCCGCAGCAGCCTTAAGTCTTTAGAATGAGAGACGCTGGAACGCACGCAACAGTTCATTGAACGAATCGGCGGCTGGTGCGGCTTCACGGCGGTATTCCAATCAAACCTGATTCGTAATATGCATTTGGTAACTGAATTCAGACGAGTTGTAGTAAGTAGTTTTACAAATATGGAACTAGATTTGCAACAAAATCTACAAGAAAATTTGTTAGTACCTACTGAATTCAATTGAAAAACATTTCTTGAAGAAAATTCTCTGGATAAGTAGCTGTGTTCTACGATAGCCTGTATTTAAATGACCAAAAATACAGCTTTTGATTGTTAAAGCATTCAACCAATCTCATAAAAATGCTTAGAGTTTGTTTCTTGCGTAACTGAAATTGTTTTGGACACTCGTGAGGTGACTGCGGCCGCATAGCTGCTACTGTTGTTGCGGTGAAGCACACCACATTGCGCAATTTCTATTTTTTTTTTAACGTTTTCCGACTGAAATGAGATTGCAATTTACGATAGGTATTAGCCGTTGTTGCTAAGATCTAGAAGGCTGCGCGTAAGAATTGTTAGACGTACTTCCTCAATTGCGCCTATAAGCTAAGTTGTAGCTTCCATCAAGTAAATACTGAACAAGCTGCAGAAAAATTGAACCAACTACGGTTATGCGTTGCAAATTGTATTCGTGGCCTTAGAAGGGTAATTACTCAGGCAAGAAAATGATGTGTAGAGCATGAAATATGAAATTACAATGGCAATTAAATTTGTACGATTCATAGATTTTAAATGGATTTAACTGGTTGAAATGTTAGTGTAAATGATGTTTGGAATTGTAGAAGGTTGTAGTCGAGGAAATTGTCAAACTATGCTTGGTAGTAGATATTACAGTAGATCAGATGTAATTAAATGGAGGAAAACAGGAAAATATGGGTTTATTTGACAGTAGGGATTTGGTTTCAGAATCAAAGGTAGTTATTTTTGTAGGTCAATATGGCGCCCAGTGTGGGTGCTAAATGCTATGAGAGTCATATATTGTTTTACTCTATGATTATAAGAATGAAAACTTAATAATACTAGCAAATTCAGTGCCCAGATTTTTTAAAAAAACTAATATTTATTTTCTTTCATTACAAGTTGCTATGAAATATATACTCGAAGCATCAAACAAATTGGACATAATAGGTGGAGTAGTAGTAATAAATCTATGTAGTTGGAAAGATAATTAAAATAAATGATTATGGCTTAGAATTTATGTATTTCTATATGTGATTTGTTGAAAATAGTTTCTTTTTGAAGGTAGGTGGCTATCTGCTGCCATTTGTTTTTTTTTCGGATAATGCTAGATTCAATTTAATTTAACGCTAAATAATGCCAGATCCTGTAAAATAAGAATGCTAAATAATGCTTTCTTATTTGATTAAAATAAGCATGATTCGATATGAAAACAATACATATATTTATGTAATAAAAACAAATTAGGAGCTTCAAATATATGTACATCTCAAGATGTTTCTATATCTATTACAGACATGTCAGTTACATCTAAATATTCACCTCTTGTGTAAAGCTCATTTCTTCCAATATTTTCAAAACATCATTTGGAATCTCACAATCGAAACAGCAACAATTATTTTTGTGACGAAGATTTTTCTCCATCGCTATCCGTGTGATTGCTTGCATTTAAAGCCCCTAAAAAACAATTGATTCACATTATTCAGAAAAAAATATATAATTAGAATGCATATACTTTGGTAAACTTGAACTCTTAGATGTCCGAAGCTTCTGGGAGTTTGAGGTAGATTGGACCACATCACTAATTTTCAGCATCATCACGATTTAATAGAACCAGAAACCTAAATTTATCATATTTAATGCAATCCAAAATTGCCTTAATATTGGAATATCAACCTTTTCTTTTCATTTCACTTTTTCTGCAACGTTAATAGCATTTGTCACTAGCACTGAAATTTCCCGGGAATCGTATTCAAAGAATAGAAGATCAACTATATATCCTTTGTTCTCTGGAAATCACAAAGGTCTAGCACTAGTTCTAATGTAATTTTGGCTACGATCGGTCTGTAGCCAATTCCCTGGGGTTAGATTTACAGTTGAAATTTTCAGAATACTCTAGCATAAAGTGCATATTTGCTTAAATACGGCAGCATTACATCATGTTTCGAAATCTTCGCGTACTGTAATGTTCGCGTACTCTATGCATTGCCATGAAGTCGGTTTTGTACGCTGTTTGAGTGAACACGCGAGATCCTGAAAAGTGCCAAACGGTGTGGCGCAAATGCGCATTTTCAAAAATGCGCAGCAATTAACATCTTTTTCGTGCAATGTTATTATGAAAGTTAAATATTATTGCGAAGACACTTTATTACTGCCTAAAATGTCTTTATAATCACTATCATCATTTCAAAATCAGATATCTGTCACTTTTGGTTGTCACTTCTAAGGAAACGCCATGAGAGCATTTTTGTACTTTCCATGAATTTCCCCCGCCATTCAGGAAGTTTCAGTCCATGAACGCAACTGAAAGAGTTATTATTGAGAAAAATTTGATGGCCAGGATTGAAAATAGATGAGTGCCAAATTATTCCGAAATCTAAATTTAAATGCTAGATGCTAGCTCCGAATTTCTAATGCCGTATTGGAAAAATAATACCAGATCTAGCATTCAAAATGCTAAAATGGCAGCACTGGTTAGCAGTCAATGCTTTCTTATAGGATTTTTTCACTATAAGGGCTCAGCTCCAATCATAGTGCGCTCGATTCTCCTGAGTTCGATCATCACGAGGCTGACGAACGCACCTTCTTCATCTCATAGTGCTGCCAATCGCAGCATATAACGCACTAAGCTTTGTGATTCGGTGGTAATATGGTGTCCACTAAAAAGAGAGCCCTCAAAAATTGTATGTCTCGCATCCTATTCCGTTGCTTGAGCACATTGGTGTGCTGTAATCCAAATCTATGCAGATATTGGCGAAAGCAGCTATGACTAGCCAAAGTCTGGATAATTTAGATCATCAAACTTCCTCTGCACCCTAGGAATAATTTATGGTTTCAAATGATATATCTACTTTCCTTTGTCACTCGGATTCCAGCGCAGCTGTCACTTGAAGAAGGAAATTATTCGCTTTTTTGTATAATTGTGTCTCTGTGGCTTCCATCGATGCCGTGCGGATTATGTACTCGTTTTGTTTCATCCGCGGGGATATCGGTGGATTATAATACAAGCAGCATCTGCAGATATCTTGTGATAGCGCCTGATGTACCGGTGTACTGATGTCAGCCGCGGCCAAGATGAAGTTACGGCGAAGGCACGAGAAAGCGTAGCAATGAGAAAGCGTAGCAGATCACCGAGTTTTCAAATTCTCCGCCTGATCGTCTTGCGCTCACCAATTTTTGGAAATATTCTTGTATTTTTGCTGCTTTTACGCTTGCATAGTCTATGTGCTCTTTAAAGCTCACTCTGGTATCCAAGGCACTTGAGAGCGCCCTCGTACATCCGTAAACTCAATCTTTTTAATGGCTAGTTATCGGCACCGCTTCTGTTTTGTGCTCGGCAAGATTCAGGTAGGCAGTGTCTAGCCATATTCTTAGTTGAGCCATAGCAGTGTTCGAAGCAGCCTCAACTTGGTGGATATGTCAAGCCACTTTTAGGCTAATTTCAGAGTCACGCGGACCGTCCGCGCGGACCATCCGCATGCGGATGTTCCGCGCTGACCAAGCGTTTCATTGTTACGCGGATCTCTTTTGAGTACAGTTGCGAATATGAATTCGAATACAGTGAAAGTTTGTATAATTTATTATTTGTGGAAGAAACGACAATCGAGTCAGAGGAGGAGAGCGCAGGTGCATCCTATAGTTGAACGAAGACTACTGGCTGGAACGTTTGCTTCATTGTACTCTCAATTAACTGATGATAACGTGAAGTTCTTCAAGTACTTCCGAATGTCAGCAAGCAGTTTTCATGAGCTATTAGGAAAACTAGAGAACAAGTTCATACGGTCTAATTTACGTCGGGTTTCTATACCACCGATCGAACGATTAGCAATTACTTTGAGGTAGGAAAATAACAATTTTTTTTTATTTTTATGTGTATTTTCGTATAATTAACTCCAATCACAGATTTTTCCCAACTAAATTGTTGCTTCAAAACATAAAATGAATAAAAGTGCATTAAAAAACACTATATTGAGTAAAATGTTGCATTTTCTGTCAAATTACTGTCAGGAATGCTTATTATATTGGGAGACAACCTGTTATATTCTCTTTGCATTTGTACTGATGGAAGCAATAAATTAATATTGTTTGCTGGTTGAGAATTGGGTGACATTTTTCGAATATCCGCGGCTATTTTCAGAACTTCAGAACGAAACAAAAGTTTCTGGTCATTATTAAAGTCACTCAGAATTGGTCCCATTGAATTAAAAAATGCCAAGTCGTCGGTGCTCAACTCTTGCGTGTTTTTTTCCAAGAATGCCACCATTTTTTTTCAAACTCAGACTCTTGCTGTTGTTTCTGCCTTTTTCTCTTTCGATTCCACGGTTTTGCCTGATTATCAATCTCAGATTCTGCAGGATTTTGTGGAGAACTAGTTAGGCTTACCTCTGAATCATTTACTGAGCTTGCGTGTGCATCAGCTGACGATGCATTATTTTCGTAAAGAGATTCTTCAACTTGGTTTTCACAAGTTGAATCTAAAAACCTCAATTCATCAAAATATATATTTTTTTATTTTCCGGGCGCAACTTCCAGACGGTTTGTTTTTCATTGCAGTTTTTGTTTTAAAATACGCATCTCGTGCAGTTTTCCAACGTTTCTGAATAAGGTTATCTGAAACAAATATTTTCTTTATTCTTAGATTCTTGGCAACTGGAAATACATTTACCGACATGCACTACTCATACAGAGTGGGAATAAGCACTATAAGTGGAATAGTAAATGAGGTGTGCGCAATAATTTGGGAATTACTTCATCAAGAATGTATACCTGAGCCAAGCGTAGAAATGTGGCAACGTATATCCACGAGGTTTCAAGATCATGCCAATTTCCCAAATTGCATTGGACCTATAGATGGCAAGCACATTAGAATAATTAACCCTGTGGGAGGAGGATCGATGTTTTATAATTATAAGAACTTTTATTCTATTATACTGCTGGCCATGTGTGATGCGGATTATATGTTCACTTATGTGAATATTGGAGCATATGGAAAAAACTCAGATTCCTCTGTCTTCAAAAACAGCCTTCTATTTAGAAATTTAGAGGAGCAAAAGTTGAATATTCCTGGTCCTAAATTTTTACCAGGAAGCAATACTTCAGTGCCACATATCATTGTTGGTGATGGTGCATTTGGAATATCCAAACATGTAATGAAACCATATGCACGAAGAAATATGACACATTCGAAGAAGATTTTCAACTATCGGCTAAGCCGTGCAAGAAGATATATTGAGTCGACCTTTGGAATAATGTCTAATAAGTTTAGAATCTTTCATACCCCTCTCAATGTAGGCTTCGAGACTGCAACAAATATTGTCAAGGCTCGCACTGTATTGCATAATTTTACAAGAGTACGAGATGGCTACAGCGAGGAAGATACTCTTACGATTGAGGGATTGGAAGATGTAATTGATCCTCAAATTAACAGATGCGGAAATACATTACGTGAAGTATTCGTCAGTTATTTTTTATCAGATGCCGGTAGAGTCCCTTGGCAGGAGAGATCAATATATTAGACGCGATTATTGCGCAATTAAGAAGATTATATCGAAGAATATTAAACACCTTATATTTTAACTAAAAACATATTTAATAAAAGATTGAATACCTACCCAATACATGCTTTTTATTCGCATATGCCTCTCCAAATAGCTCAGTGCCACTGTCTTCCCAAGCACTCAATCGTGCATCTTTGTTTTTATAAAACAAGTCTGCGGGATCCCATATGCACCTCCTCAAACGCACTCCATCAATTACTCGCTCTGTATCAACTTCGGACATTTCGCGTTCCACTGTAATCGCCCGCACGACTGCTCCGCGTAACTGTGAAACGGTCAATAAGAACTAGTGATGGGCTCAAAAACGCCAAACAGTTTGAAAAAAACGTTTGGCTGCAAAAAACGAACGAACAGTTTTTCCAAATAGCGACAAACAGTTTTTCTAAAACGAACTTTTTTTTCTAGAACGAACAGCATTTCTAAAACCAACCGTATTTCTACAACGAATAGTTTTTCGAAAACCAATTATTCTAACTATTCTACAACGAATAGCTCTTCTAAAGCCAATCGTTTTTCTAAAACGGACCATTCTTCTCGAACCAACAGTTTTTCTAAAACGAATAGTTTTTATAAAACCAATCGTTTTTCTAAAACTAATCGTTTTTCGTTTTTCTCAAACGAATCGTTTTTTAAAAACGAACTGTTTTTTTCAAACGAATCGTTTTTCGTTTTTTTCAAACGAACTGTTTTTTTCAAACGAGTCGTTTCTCGTTTTTTAAAAACGAACTGTTTTTTCAAAACGATTCGTTTTTCGTTTTTTAAAAACGAACCGTTTTTTTTTAAAACGAATCGTTTTTCATCGTTTTTCGTTTTTTTTAAACAAACCGTTTTTCGTTTGTTAAAACGAACTGTTTGGCAGTGGAAAACTGTTTAGCTGCGGAAAACAGTATTTTCGTACTTGCGAGTATTTTCGTACTAGCAAGTATTTTATTCAAATATTCAAAAAGTTTTTAGGGCAAAGGGAGCTGAAATCGGACAAAATCGGCCAATTTTGGGTTAGAGTGGTTTGGGACATAACGGGCCAAGATCTATTACTGTGATATAAAAATTTCGGTTTTGTAGGGGAGTAAGGGGTTTTTTGGCCATAGTTTGGCAAAAACTGCTTTTACCGCGCTTTCGATGATTGAAAGTGGTCGGGGAGTAAATTAGTGATATTTTAAGGGCAAACAATTTTTGATAGGGGAAATTGGGCAAAAACGTCCATTTTTAGCAAAAATTTTTTTTTTATCTAGCATGAATTTGGGCACCTTTCTGAGTTGTTTCGGGCGAAATTTCCATACAAGTCTGGGAAAAAGCGGCCTAGTTTCGAAGATACGGCAAAATGAAATCCGGTGGAAAAACTAAAAGTAGCACTAAAAGTGCCAAGGAGGAAAAGGTTGAGATCCTTTTTGGTTCACCAGTTGGCGTCTCCGGGTGTGCTAAGGCCCTCCTCGTGACTGCAGGTCGCCACCAGGGTGTCTCCATACCTAACGGGGTTGTAAAATTTACGAGACCATGGGAGGTAAGATGCCCCTGGACTCACTCCCAGCCTTACGGAAGAGGTTGGCCCCCTAGTGAGTGCATGTTTAATAAACGAAACATTTTTTTTTATTGCTTAGTAAAAATGTCATGCTTCAGTGAGGCAAAGTGGAAATCCGACTGTTTTAGATTAGCCAGGAAAAGTTTGGTATCAGATATCGCTCGATGAAAAGTCATATAGATGACAAGAGGATAAGTTGGTCCTATCTCAGTAATTTTTTTACTTTTGTCATTTGAACGGCAGGAGGTGTTTTTTTGCATATAATAAACTGAAAAACAAATTAAATGGATTGAATTTGATCGTTTTTCTTTAGATGGCCCCTAGATTGGAGAAAGACTTGCCAAATAAATGACCGACCATTGGAAAGTTACGGACAAGCTGCACTTCACCATTCTAGCTTGGGAACGTTGTGTCTGGAGGGTGGAGGAGGGCATATTAGTCAATTTCATTACTTTACTGCAAATCGTATGCATTGTATGTAAACATGTACATACTTCAAATAGGTATTTGGAACAGGTATTTTTTCGTACTCGTACTAGTTATACCTAGTACGTGAAAATCCTAGTACGACTCAACTCTAATTGTCGTACAGCATAAAATTTGTTTCTCTCATTAATTCAAACTGTTTTTTTCAAACAGTTTTAAAAAACAGTTGTTTTTGAAAAAAAAACAGTTCGTTTTCGTTTTTTGAAAACAACTGAAACGCCCATCACTAATAAGAACACTGCAACGTCAGCTCGCGGATGGCGATCGGATGGTCCGCGCGGACAGGAATCAGCGCGGATCATCCGCGCCAGTCTGAAACGATCCCATAGGTTTCTTACATTTTTGTGCGCATGCGGATGGTCCGCGCGGACGGTCCGCGTGACTCTGAAATCAGCCTTACTATTGCTATATCGTGGGAAAAACCGATTATTGTAGTCTCTGCTGGTAATGAAAGTCATAACACCTTGCCGTACATTATATTCCACAGGATTGAGCCTATTATAAGCTTTGCGGCTTCCGTTCCCTTGTCGCTTTTGAGTATTAACTTCCTATCCTAGAAGTAGCTCGATGTTAGGTCCAGAATATGGTTTGAAGCCTCTATTGAGATAAAAGCTTCTTCAGTGTGCTATCAGTTGACAGAGTTGAATGTGCTCTTCACATCAAGTGTGACCACAGCACAGTACCCTCTTACCCCCATCTCAATCTTTCACCACCAATGGTGCCAGCAACAACTTCATTGGTTGGTTCTTGTTGATGTTTTTCCTAAAACCGTACTTTCGTCCAAAGTGAGCGCTTGTTAATAATGCACTTCAGGACTTTACCCATCCAGTCCAGCAGACTTATAGGCCGATATGACGATGGTTCGCCAGGAAGTTTGTTGCCTTTAGGCATCAGAACAAGTTTTTGCTACTTCCATTGACTTAAAAATGATCTTTCGTCTAAGCAATTTCGGAAGGTTTTTACAGATATGTCCGATTTTTCGGCACTCCGGCTTTAAGAGCTACGTTTGAAATTTGGCCTGGCCTAAGGATTTTACAGTCCTGGTGCTCTTGTGCCAATGGTAATATCAGTTTGCAGTAAATTGCAGGAAAAGTTTGATTATGATGCTATGAAGCATTGTCGAACATATCATCTTAGTTCTCAGTTTCTTCATGACTGACCGGTACCCAGCACTTCAAGGGTTGGTGTCGGCTTCGACCCGCAGTCGCTCAAGACTCTTGTTTTGGCTGTTTAACGAGTGACGAAAGCCCTCGGAACTTGGTCCGTCTGTCTAATTTTATTTGAAATTTACATGGTCTCGGTGTCTGCCTATGCTTTTTTATGACCTACTGAGCTTCGCACTTCGTATTTTTCTGACGTTTTCGTCAGTGTATAATGTAATAAAAATAATGTTGAAATAAATTTCAACAAATTTTCCAAAATTCACATTCGTATCAATGATTGATTTATTTCATAAATAATTATGGAGTTTTAATTTCAAAACCTTAAATAATCGTCAAAACTCATTAATCAGCCTAGTTGCACAAGAAACAAAATCAATTGAAAAAGAAAACAATGAATTAATTGCATTAATGCATTCTAAATTCTTTTCGCTCGCCAATAACGTCCACTTCTACTATGTCTGCAAGAATCACCACGAGACCTCTTATCGCCGGGTTTGTTCTTACACAAGAGGCTATTATTGAAGCTATTCATCAACTAAAGATCGGCAAAGGACCAGGCCCTGATTTGGTTTCTCCTTCCTTCGTCGTGCAATTTGCTGACCAATTGATCACACCTTTGCACATGATTTTCAATAAATCCCTCTCCATAGGTGTTTTTCCATCTCTCTGGAAATCTTCATACCTTACGCCTATTTTCAAAAGTGGTGATAAACGATCAGTCGATAACTATCGGGGGATTGCTATTCTATCTGTTATCCCCAAACTTTTTGAGAAGTTAGTTTGTGAAAAACTTACTCGCATAATCGACCCTCTTTTAAATGAGCAACAACATGGATTTCGTAAGGGTAGATCGACTTCTACTAATCTCATGATCCTGGTCTCTGATGTGCTCTGTGAAATGGAAAAAGGAAGTCAAATTGACGCAGTCTATACGGACTTTAGTAAGGCTTTCGACCGGGTTGACCATCAAACTCTAATATACAAGCTTCGCAACTTCGGTATATCAGGGTCTCTTCTTGATTGGCTCCAGTCTTATCTTCGCGATCGAACTCAGCTTGTTAAATTCCAGGGCCACTTATCTAAAAGAGTTTTCGCATCTTCTGGAGTACCGCAAGGCAGTCATCTAGGTCCCCTGCTTTTTAACATCTTCATTTCTGATCTTTCTGAGACATTGCTTGGTATACCCCATCTCTTTTATGCAGACGATTTAAAAATTTACCACAGCGTAAACACGCAATCTGACGCAATTCTTCTACAATCAAAGCTTCAATCTCTCGAACAGTGGTGCAATGAGAATCATTTGAATCTTAACATTAACAAGTGTCATGTAATAAGCTTTTCCCGTAAGAATACGATCAAAAAGTATTCTTACTGCCTTAACAACACCATATTGAATAGGGTTGATCATATTCTAGATCTCGGGGTAGTATTGGACAACAAGATGCGGTTCAATCTCCACTATGACAAAATCCTTGCCAGGGCTAATAAACAGCTCGGATTTATTAAGAGACGTGCTAAAGAGTTCAAGAATATATGGGTTACCAAGTCATTATATATCACTCTGGTGCGTCCTTTATTGGAGTATGCCTGCATAATATGGAACCCAGTTTTTGAGCTACATAGTGAGAGAGTAGAATCTGTTCAGAAATAGTTTTTACTTTTCGCTTTGAGGGACCTTTATGATCCAAAAGACTTCCAACATCTTCCTTCTTACAAGACCAGACTGAGCCTACTTAATTTAATGCCTCTCTCTTCTAGAAGAACACTGTTAAGTGCATGCCTCACCTTTGATATTATAAGTGGTGCAGTCAATGTTGAAGCTCTCTCCAACAAAACTATTTTCAACGACCAACCAAGACGCACTAGGCATGCAACTCTGCTCAAGGAGTTCAATCACCACACTAACTATGCATATAACGAGCCCATAAATAGGTGCTGTAGAATTTTCAACTCTATAAGCAGCAACTACGCTTCGGGGATCTCTAAACACACTTTTAGAACAAACTTATTAAAGACCCTATCAACATCCTAATCCCACTTAATTTGCCGATCAATTTAGCTAAAATCAAAATAAAATATATTAAAGTAAAGTAAAGTAACTAAAATAAAAGTTGTGTTGTATTTTGTTTTCTACTGTGTTGGAAAATTTGTATGTAATTGTTATGTTGTTATATTGAATTGTTAATGTATGTTGCCTTGTTTGGTAAATAAATTAAATAAATAATGTATATTTCACCATCACATCACTTATCTATGTAGTCTTTTGGTATTTTTCATTTACATAATCGTTAAGTAAGTGAAAATGAAATCATTCCAGCATTATTTCTTTTGTTGAACCACGTTAACCACTTCTATTACATTAATTTTTCTTCACACCATTCGGTAGAAAACCGTCGACCAAAACTACTACTGTGTGTAAAACTATATAATCCAGACACTGAAATATCATGCAAAACGACCAAATTAAATTTGTAATCTGAGAGATTATTTCAAAGACAAATCGTGTGAGAGAAATTGCAGAAGTGCTGGAATCTGAAAATATGATGAGAATTTTTTTCCGAAAAAATTATTCGAATGCTTTTAACTGAGCTGTGTCTGTGAGATGAACATGCATCGGGTATTCAAATTAATATGATGTAGAAAATTGAAATTTAAGCATTTTCATTTGGCGCATTAGACAAATTTGCATAAGAATTGTTTTGTCTACGTTTTGTTTCAAAGTGGTATTTTTCTGATGGGAAAAACTATAAGTGTGGAATAGAGCAAGAAAATTTTAATTTTACAGGAACCACGAGCTATTAGGAGAACAGTTGAGTTAATTTTTCTACGGAATAAAATTATCTGACTCGGGCGCGTTTTCGTTAGAGTCAAATTTGCAAGTTGACTCTTGATTCAGAGCATATGACCTCCAGGAAAGTTGTGTTTTTCGTTGTGAAAAATCTCCCAACCTCGAGTGTGTATTATTTTTGAGGTTTAGTTCGCAGACTTTAGGGACACATTATAATTTTTTGTTGAGTGTGATTCAAAATCTAATCAAATCAATTTGATAATTTTCTTCCAATTTTCAAATTTTCAAATATGTAGTCAATTTTCTGATACTGTGTTATGGCCAATGATGTTTCCTTTTACTACAGCTACATCGATTGCGACGAATAAGCTGAATAAATTAAAAGATTTGAGGAGCGATAAGTAGTTGAAAAAGCGTTCAGTGCGAGTGTAAACATCACAGTAAGCAACTTTTCACATTGAATCGGTGTACCCTACACTTTAAACCAGCTGTTGTAACTAATTATTATCTTTAACGATAGTAAGTGAAGCAATCAGGTGAATGGCTCATTGATTTTTTCGGAGCTCTGGGTCAGAGAAGTAGAGGGAGGCAATTATTGATCTTCTTTGTTGTCTTTAGTTGATAAAAGAGAAGCAAGATGGTTTGGTTAGGATCACATTTTCATCAATCGACTAGACTATTCTCTATAGATATTTATAAGCCCGTTTTCTTGTTTAACGTCCGCGCCTACTGTTAAGTTTAATCGGACGGCCCACCATTAAGGCTGGGACTGAATGTCAGTCACCATCGTCCTGTGCACTACAGGACTACCATTTTTGATCCGACCTATGGAGAATGATTTATCAATGTTAAGATAGCGTACCTATCTTCATACGGCTTTTATTGCCCATTGACCCGGGTCCAGGCGGAGTGTGTGCTTTCGCTCACAACACTCCTAAGCAAACGCTGCATCCAGAAATGATTGGCCGTCACTAGCCTAACATTTCTATAGCAGATAACCTATAAACCACAGCCCCCGCGGAGTTCCCACAAAGGGGGCCACTCCCAGCGACAGGATATACCTACAAGTAGGTATGGGCTACACCTGCCCCCGCGGTACTGACTCTAAGACAATAAAGTCGTTAAAACCTATGCCTTTTTTCTTTCGGGTGAAGCAGACATCTTTATTGTATGAAGACACGAAAAGTCTTTTTCATACAGATGTACGCTGGATTACCTTTCCATAGTTGTAATACGAGGCCAGGACCTAATGTCGCAGTGAAACTCTTTAATTATATATTGAAGAATATAATTTAATCAATTCATGCATATGCTAATTTATCAGTGAAGGTTTACCAGATAGAGATAGATGCCCTATCTAGCGCTTTATTCCCCCACTGGGGATCTCAATAGATATATTAGAATTCGTTAAATTTATTGAATAGGTTTTTTTGGTTTAAGGATTTACAGACATTAAACACACACATAACATCCCACACATAGCCGTTCAAAAAAGTCGAGCAAAAAAAACCTTCAAACTGTCATCACTGAAAAATTACGCTCCTTTGTAAAAGTGAGCCCAAAGCAGATATTAAAAAATCAAAGTGAAAATTGCTTCGAAAACATTATAGCTCTTATGCCGGAAGCACACTCTCTCCGAGATATGGCAAATGTTGCCGAGCGTGAGAGTGTCAATGCTCACCTCGTCTATTCTCGCCTGTTTTTCACATACCAAAACATGGTAAGCACGAGCGTTATGAAGGTTACTGAGAGCAGTGGCGGCTCGTCAGGGTGGGCCCGGCCCGTCTGGCCCACCCTGATGAGCCGCCACTGAGTTAAAGTAAAGTAGATATTTCTTGTTGGTATCCGCGGATACCTTATAATAGTGTTTTTGTGTCTAGCGGGCCCAGTGGCGGATCGTCAGGGTGGGCCAGGCGGGCCGGGCCCACCCTGACGAGCCGCCCCTGACTGAGAGTTTATGATAGTGCCGACTTAGTTTGTGGATGCTCGAAATGACGGTTTTACGCATCGAGTCAAAGGGATTTGAAAAAAGATCTGGTGCTAGCTCCGATGATATTAAAAAATCCGATTTGGTTTATTGAGCAGTTTCATGAGTAGGTGTGCAGGGGATTTTTTGAATTTTTCAACCCGTGAAGATTCTATAAGCTGAGTAGCGGCCGCATTGCTATTTGGAACTTGTGCTTGCGGGGCATCAAATTAAAAAGTGTGAACTCTGCCATACCCGAAAAATATCATATATGAGGCTTTCCACGTCACACGGACAGATAAAAAATTTGATGTTTCTGATTTTAGTAATATTTGATTATGTTCAATTCAGGTACAAAATGTTTTTACTGTATAAAATCCGGTTAAGGAGCTAGAGGGCTTTAAAATTTGACTAACCGACAGGTATGCGCTGTTTCAAGTCCCATTAGTTACAATAAAATCAATAAACCACTCGAACTCATACTTCGTTTAATAAGCTTTTTAACTGCATTTTCGGATATTAAATGTTTTATTTTTTGGAAAAAATGTATTAAAATTTTTAAAATTTTTTTTAATTTAGTTTAAATTGAAGTTCACTTTGCAGGTTACGCTATATTGTTGCTTGGCATCATTTTGACTAAAGGTATTTTGTGTAATTGAATGTTTTTGTAATCTTGCGTTAGCTGGCGGCAGACGCGAACCGGTGTGGCGACTCTAAAGCGACACCAGCACATCTGTGGGAGAGCCACAGCAACTACTATAGTAAATTTGACGCCTACTCGCGGTGCATCCTGGGTAACGCTAAATGATCTAGACTCTCTTTACGACCGCTTTCGTCCTCGGACCTCTCTCGATTTACAATATGTTTGTTGCACATGGGCTGGTGGTCGTAGCATTCTGGACCTTGTCGTCTTCCGGCGCGGTAGCGACGGAGTGAAATTGTTGCTGAATGCCGTGCAACTCTTAGGGACATGTCGAGACATTCGGTTGTTCAATTGATTTGGGTACCTGGACATAGGGGTTTTCAGGGCAACTGTGAGACCGAAGAGCTAGCAAGGCTTGGAACCTTGTTACCAGAGGTCTCCTGCTCCCTCTCAATAGGTATACCGATGACATCGGTCAAACTGGCCATCAGGCAAAAATATCTCGAGGATGCTAGGAGGTCCTGGACAAATGAATTATTCTGTGCAATCGCAAGGCAGTCCTGGGTATCCATGGATGCGCATCGCACCAGGCAGCTTTTAGGTTTAACTCGAAGTGCTCTACGCTGCACTGTGGGAGTTCTTACGGGCCACTGCCTCATAGGACGGCATGCACAACGACTGGGAGTGCAGTTTAACGATTTCTGTCAGAGTTGTGGCTCAGAGGATGAGGAGGAGTCCGTCCTCCATCTTTTGTGTCAGTGCCCGTCGTTGGCAAGGAGAAGGTTGGTGGCAATTGGTGCTCCCTTTCTCTCAAACCTGACCGAGTTGTCGCTGGTCAATTTAAAGGGGATAACGCGATTTTTCAAGGGAAGCAGATGGTTTCCCGAGTTCAGTGAGTAGGAGAGAATCACAAATTATTGTGGCATCACAACGGGCCTTTCTTGTGCCTATGTGTGTCGGTCGGCAGACCTCTGTGGACCAGCAGCCACTTTAACCTAACCTAACCTAACGTAAAGCAATTCACGTCTTTTTAATTAACTTGGAAACCACGAGGTTTCTACACCAAGCGCTGGCCGCTACGCTTCGAAACTGTAACTGATCTAGCTCCTAAACAACTTCTACGCCCATTATGAAACTTGACAAGGATTATCTATACACAATTAAATATTTTTAGAAAGAAAAAAATATATTGTCCATTTTTATAGTCTTTTTTTTTTAATATCGAAAAATGCAGTTAAAGAGCTCATTAAATGAAATATAAATTCGAGTGCTTTATTGAATTTATTGTAACTTTTTAATACTGGGTAATGGGATTCGAAAAAGCAACGGAAGCAATTGGTCCTGCCAAGTAGGCAGTACAGTCGCTTCGACAGCTAACACGCAGATGGCGCGCTATTGACTTGAAGCACCCGTCCTGGAAGGATCTAAATAATGGAGTTCTAGGCATCTCGTGTCGAATACGCTCCGCAATAGCCACATAAGTATTTACGGAAACTTCTTGAAATATTATCCCCGACTAAAAGTTGGTTGAGTTCAGTCAATTGTTCAGAAGAATCACTACTTGCCAGGTGATCTCTTCAACGCATCTACTACGTATTTTAAAAATAAATCACTTAATTCAGCAATTGACGATTTTAGCCCAACATTTTCTTAAGTTCGGCGGTGTCTGCCATTCCTTATTTAAACCATCGTTATCTGTCAGCTTGATCCAGAATAACGTGAATCGATAGATTGGAATTCTCGTAGCACCAGGTTTACGACTGTTTGAAGTGAATTTTCGCAGCAGTTTGTTTTAATCATTATTGAATAAGGAATAGAACATATTCTGCGCAGTAAGAGAAATGCTTTTTGTAAAGTAAAGTAGGCGTTCCCCTGGTGTACGATTACTGTTTCGTAGATCAAATTTATGGATGTTATCAGGTTGCCCGTGCTTCACCGTTAGTTAATTTTGTAGTGACGATAAACAAATAGGAACATCTGAATCGAAATCACAGTTTTGAGTTGGTCGCCACAGCATTTGGGGCCAGAGGCTGTCTGCTTCAAAATAGCGTTCGCCTCGTGAATTGAGTCACTTCTACAGATTCTTTCCAGCCAACGCGTTTTGTTGTCTCTCGGCTGAGCCTGGCTTAATCAGCTGATGCTTGAGAGTCTGCTAGTTTTTTACGGACGCAGCAATTTCACTTTGTGTTCTTTTGCTGTTGCAGCTGCAGAGTTTATTTTATGTTGGACGAAACGTCTTTTTTTCTTGGAGAGCTAGCAAAGCAGCAAAGGCAAAAATGAGCTGCTACATGCTGTTTCCAGGGCACCTTACATCATGGGCATAAATTTATTTTTGCCGCGTTGAAAGGTTATATATAGTTACTTCTTTGAAAGGCTCTCTTCTAGACTTCGGTTCAGTTCAGATTCCCTGCGAACCTTCTTTTCAGCCAAATTGCTTCAAGAACCAGGTCCGATTACAGTTTGTTAAAAATGCGGGCAACACTGTGACTGTATTGATATCATGAAATATCCCTATAACTTCCAATTCAGCCACCGAGTTGAAACGAAATTCGAAGGACAGGTTAGTCTCGAAATAAAGCAAGTTTAATGGAGTTTCGGTGGCGGTGACCAGACGATTTGGTTACTTTTGAACTGAAAAAATGGCACTAATAGCACAATGCATTCAAAATCCATACATTAACCTCTTGCCTTCGAAAATTACAGTGTATAAATAATGTCTTCGTACAGCAGCTATTTGAAATTTAAGTGTTAAAAAACAATAAATTGTTGCAAGAAATTTGAAAAAGTTTTGATTGCAGATTTATTCATTAAACATTTTTGTTAGCTGCCAGTGGCGTTGGAAACTTAGAAATAATTGAAGGAATCATGGATCATCGGGCATATATTGAAAATTTTAATAGAAATTTGGAGCCAAGTGCTGAAAAATTGGGTGTACCAAAGGATTTTTACTTTCAACAAGATAATGATCCTAGGCACATAGCTCATAATACTAGGATATTCTTGGCGTACAAAACTCGACACAGGCTTAAAACACCACCGCAAAGTCCTGACCACAATCCCATTGAGCACATGTAGAACATGCTGGAAAAAAGGATCAGGACTCATCCTATTAGCTCGAAACCTAAGTTGAAACAGGCTCTTCAGCAGGAATAGACAAAAATAGAGCCAAGCTATGCAAAAAACTTGTAGAATCGATGCCATACCATCTTAAAGCCGTGACTGAAAACAAAGGCTACCCAACTAAATATTAACAAAAATTGTATCTACAGTTTTTAAGATTTTTCATAAACTAAGTCGTAAGTGTACGGAGACTTCATTGGAGGCAAATTGTCGACTTTGTTTTATTTTTAGTTAATAGCTTTGTAATGAATAATTCAAATGGATTAGTTTTTGTTATCAAATTAAATAAAAATGTTTAGTGAATAAATCTGCATCAAAACTTTTTCAAATTTCTTGCAACAATTTATTGTTTTTTATCACTAGAGTTTCAAATAGCTGCTGTACGAAGATATTATTGGTACACTGTAGTTTTTTTAGCGGGTCTTATTCGCTAGAGTTTTTTATACTTTATATTTTCCTTTGGTATGCTTTACGTTACGTCGACATGCATTTGCTTCATTTGAACTTACTTAGATAACTGAACTTTTTTCAATCTTCGTACCAAAAATATCTTAGTAGATTGTGTGCAACGTTTTTCACAACAGCTGGTGTATGTACATATATGTCAATACAAAGCAATAAAAATGAACTTAACTGCATTAACGAAACGAATTACTTTCTCATCGCATAAAATTTACATGAATATCTGTTTAATTAAGACGTGATTTGAATGTTTAGGCAAATAAAATTAAAGACCACTATATTTGACGCCTATCCGATAAAGTTAGACAGTTAAAATATCTTATTTAATCTTGAGTACCTTGCAAATGCAACAATAAACAATTTATCAATAAATCAATCGAAAAATCCAAAAAAAAAAAAATTACCGATTTCCATACTAATATACAAACAATATTTTCCACTTGTAAATTACAATATAATATGTGAAAATGATTGATTATTTCACCTACAACAGCAGCCATATGAAATTCTGTTTTACTACACATGTCTTACACCTACTTTACAAATTAGCGTCTAATGTGCGACAAATTTCCCTTTCAACAACGCTCAATAGCAAATCGAGCATTTCAACTATCCATCTTATGGATACAGTCACGCAACATGAATACAAAATTTATTACTAGTCACACAAAAAAATATTCTGCAACCTAGTAGGTATGCTGCTTTTAATATGAGTAGACTTTAATAAGATTGCAACATAAGTACGCACATTGTATTTGGGTGTACGTACGTAGCAATGTAAAGGCTGCTACGCAAAAGATATTCAAATTAATTAAAGACGATTTTACTTGTTTTTTTTTTTTTTTTTTTGAAAGTTCACACTTTAAGGTTATGTTGGAAACCCAACATCTGACACATAATTTCGCTGTTTTTGACCTTTTATGATGCAATTTCATTTTTAGAATCGAGGAAAATGAGACACTTTACAATTATGTCATCGCTTTACATGCTAAGAATTTGTAAATGTTGTTTAACTGCATATTAGCTCTATGACTAAGACTTCATTATTTACAAATGACAGCTGTCAATTTTTTTGACACTTGATTGCCCCACTAAAAATTGATGGCTAATTTCAACTGAATGATTTTGAAGCACCCTTTATATACTCGTGCTCATATTTATTTACAATGTCCTATTACGAAAAACCTGCAAAAATAACGAAACAACTGTGAAAATTAGCAAAATAATTCAAACATTGCCTCGATCATCGTTCAATGATCGTTATTGAGCATGAGTAGAATGGACGATTATTTGCACGATCACAGAAAATGATGACTGGCTAAGTATGTTTATTTTCGGCATGGTATAAGGAATCTGTGTTTAAACTTGCATAATAAACATTACGTACTTGGAACTACGACCAACAAAAATCAAAAAAAATCCACAGATATTATGTTTGTAGATTTCTTGTGGAATAATAATCCGAATCAACTTTTCTCTTGTAACCGAATCATCCGATTGCTTAGTATTTGGTAAAAGCTACTCATGGTCGATTTAATGTAATCACAAAAGTCTCGAATTTTGCGAAATGTGTATTCTTGATGATCTATTATTGAACATTTTAAAATGTTTATAGTTGTGTCAATATTGACATTTTGCGTACGAGCACAAGCTACCAGAGACTGCTACAGAAGAACAAACGTGCAAATTTTTTTTTAAATGCTTATTTTATTGACTTTCATATGATCGTTAGATTGACGCAGATCGAATAATAAGTAAATTGATGTTTGTTCACGCGCTGCTTATGCGATAAGATATTACCTATTATTAGATCAGTGCTAGCAAACATTTTTTTCTTCTTACTGAATTTTGTCAATATTTTATGAAAGAATTTAACTGTTATTTAATTGCTCAATAATATTCATTTCTGTCCGAAAATTAGTTCTTAGGTTTTCTTACCAGCAATAAATAAAGCAGAATAAAAAATATTTAAAAAAAAATCACAGCAAAAGATTTATATGTATTATAAGTAAATAATTTTATATTAAATTTTTCTAAAATAAAACCTTTTAACTATATTTTCAATTATTTCTTGCAGATCCATCTTCGAAATATCAAAAACTGTATTGCGCATATAAAACAAAAATGCTGACAAACTTCTTCAAAGGAATGGAAGGATACAAAAATTTTTACATACGAAATAAATTCAAATTAAACCTTTGTACGACCTATGATCGATAGGCATGAATACAATAAGATGTGACAAATAAAACTAATATGTTCGTCGATTTTACCCGAACATCATTAGCTACAGCTCAAAGTGTAGCTGAAGAGTTCAATTTCAATAAACAGTACAAAAAATTAAATTAAAACTCAACGATTTTCATAATCAAAATAATCATCAATTAAATTAAAATTGATTAAAAACTAAAAGATCTCTCTACGCTCTACGTTAAATGCTAAAACATATGCCAACGGGCCCGCAAGCCGGCCAACAACGTCCAACGACGCGGGGCCTAAATCATACGAGGCCGGCACAACCATTAAATGTTTCAACACTATCAACAACTACTACGACATCGTGTAATGGTCAAGGGCCAGGTCCACCGAAACTGATTGCAAACGGTGGACCACGTTTGTCGTCTGTGTTGAATACAACAACACCGATAACACCGATTCATTCGCCTAATAGTAATAATAATAATACAACTACGAATAATAATACGAATAGTAATAATTGTAATAATGTTAATAGTAGCGGTAATAATAATAACAATAATCATATAAATCTGAATAGCAGTAATGCGCTTAATACCAAACATCGTGTAGGGGCACGAGAAGCTTTAACGAGTCTTGGACTGTTATGTTTAGGTGAGTGTGAATTTTCAACTTTAATTACTTTTAGATAGTTATGTGTAATAAGTTGGAATATCTATGCTAGGTTTTTTTTAAGTATTTAAATCGAATCTGTGGGGAAATAAAAAATGCCTTCCCTGGTCCAAAACTTTTGCGGAACGTACCAATGCTTCCAAAACGGATGTATGTCTTTGACACATGATAGTATAATTCTTACTTAAGATTACGATTTTGTTTGAGAATCTTTTATGAAAGAAGCTTAATATATTTTGATGTGAAAGGTAATAATCCAATTGGACATGAAAAAACGGATACGAATTCTCCTTAGTTTCTTCTTTTCTGCAACCTAGGATATAATTTAATTAGCACTCGTTTGAATCTAACATTTCAATGAGCAGACATCTCATTTTTGTTTCAGGCGTCCCATTTTTGCTCCAACATCATCTAAGCTAATATTCTCAGCATTTTATCGGTGGTTTAGCGCACTTCTTGTTTTACTGAAGACAAGGCTTACTTTGGAGTCTCTTTCCAATAATCTGGTCCTCGAAGATTTTCCGAGTCAGAGCTTTACTACGGTAAAACAACAATTGATCCGATGCTATACAAACTCCTACGATGCTATACTTTCCTACTTTTTGAGACGTGTACTTTTTGGCATCCTGTTCTTCATCCTCGCTGCTTTTGACGTGTTAATGATTGGTTTGATGATTCTTAGTGTCGGCGCTGAAATCACCTATTTTATTTTTCCTACCTTCATCAGTGTAAGACTGTAGTCACCTGCTTAAATTTTATGGAGGATCCTTCCACGACTCGTTCATCTAAGCTCATGATGTTCATACCATCTCGGTCTAGCCCGGTGAAGAAGGGCCGTGGCTGTTACTTTTTTAGCCTTCTAACTGGCGTCTAGAGCCGGCGAGTAAGCTTAATACTCTTTGAGTAAACAAATTGCGAAGACCATTTAACAGTGGCCAAGTCTGTAAGGTCAGATAGGTTAGGTTAGGTTAGTAAAGAGGGCTGCCGGGAAACGCGGCTTGCATTAGGCCACCAGTTTGGGCCCATTTGCCACCCTCCGCTGGCTTTTTAGAGCTGCCAAGTGACCGCTTCGCCAAACTGGATCAGCTGACTCAGCGTGACGGTACCAGCCACCTCTGCCAACCCTTGAAAGTGGTATGCACCAAAAATTTTGAGGCGTTTATTATTGAGGGCCGGACAATCGCAGAGAGTATGCTCGATGGTGTCCTCTTCCATCTCGCACCTCTTGCATAAACTGCTGGATGTCAGTCCCATTTTCTTCGCATGAGATGCGGTAAGGCAGTGCCCTGTGAGCAAGCCGACCGTGGTTCTCAAGCAATTCCTGCTGAGCTTGAGCAGTTTCCTGCTTTTGCTTGGATCAGGTGATGGCCATAATGTCCTGGCCACCCTGCAGTCCAGCCTGTTTTCCCATTCGGACTTTAGTTTGGCCCATATGGCGGCATCAAGTTTGTTTGTGGCGTCAGCGATTGACCGAGGTACAGTGATGCAGGGGCAGTTGCTAGCTCCTGAACCTTTCCTCGCCAATTCATCAGCTTTTTCGTTGCCTATGACCCCACTATGCCCTGGCACCCACATAATCCGGATAGGAATATGCCTTGCCTTTTCATTGAGAGCCACTCTGCAAGCGTTAACAGTTTTTGAAGAACATCTGTAAGACGCAAGAGCGAGAATGGCTGCTTTACTGTCGACGCAAATGGTCATTGGTCTGGTTGATATTCCGCTAATGGACTCAACTGCCATGCGTATAGCATGTAATTCAGACTGAAAGACGGTAGCATGGTCCGACAGTCTACACCACAGGTTAAGGCTCAAATCCGTAGAAAACACGCCCGAGCCAACTCCTGTGTCCGTCTTTGACCCGTCCGTGTAAATCCAGGCGCCCCTATCGGTGGTAGCTTCCTTTTTCTTCCAGTCTGTTCTTGTGGGTATCTTGACCTGGAAATTCCTGCCAAGATGTATTATTTTGCTCATGTGGTCCGTGTCTTCTGCAACGAGTCCAAATCTTTTGCGGCATTCTATAAGAATACCGCTGTGGCCCCACTGATCTGAATCGTTCCACATGCCAGAACTTTTAGCGCGTATCGCCGCTAAGCTTGCGCTTCTAAAGATGAATCGATCTAGGGGCATGAGTCCCAAAATCATTTCCAACCCAGCCGTTGGGGCGGTTCTTAAAGCGCCCGTAATACATATGCAAACTAATCTTTGCAGTGTTGTTAGCTCCTTGATATTAGTTTTTCTCTCCGCTGCTTTCCACCACGCGACCGCTCCATACACCAAAATCGGCCTGACTACACATGTGAATATGTAATAGGCCGCCCTAGGTTTAAGACCCCAGGTATTGGAGCAGGCGGACCGGCAAGCGAAAAGTGCTGCGCGGGCCTTACCAATTCTGTGCTTCACGTTAGCCCCCCAGTTCAGTTTCCTGTCTAGTATAAGGCCCAAATATTTAACACTATCAGCAAGCTCCAATGTTATTCCGTTGAGGTTAGGCGTGGCAATAGCCGGTACCCTGTGTTTCTTTGTGAAGAGCATAAGTTCGGTTTTTGTCGGGTTTGCCCTAAGACCGACTTTTCTGGCCCAGATTTGAATATGGTCCAGCGCCGATTGCATAAGGTCCGACAAAGTTTGTGGGAACGCACCCCTCACAAGTACCACAATGTCATCGGCATACGCCACTACCTCAAAGCCACTGGCCCTTAACTTCTCCAGTATTTCGTTGACTGTCAGGATCCAGAAAAGGGGAGAGATAATCCCTCCTTGTGGTGTTCCGGTACCGACTGTTCTTTCCGCTTTGGCCTCCAAAAAGGTAGCCTCAATCCGCCTGCTCTTGAGCAAGTCAGATGCCCAGGTCGCCAGGGTTTTATCCACCCCATATCGAGCCAAGGCATCAATGATACTCGCGACAGTGACATTATTGAAGGCCCCCTCAATGTCTAAGAAGGCTGCCAACGTGAATTCCTTCTGCCGTAAGGATTTTTCTATTGTACGGACAACTTTGTGTAATGCCGTATCTACTGATCTGCCCGCTAGATACGCGTGTTGATCAACACAGATTCTCGCGACATCAATCGAGCTTTTGATGTGCAGATCAACAAGCCTCTCTAGTGTTTTGAGCAGAAACGATGTTAAGCTGATTGGTCTAAAGTCCTTCACGTAATGATGATTCAACCTACCAGGTTTCGGAATGAAGACCACTCTAGCTTTTGTCCATTGCTCGGGTACTACCCCGAGGCGGAGGCATGCGGTAAAAATACGCTGCAGGTCAGATAAGGTCAGATAAGTATTGTTAAAAAGTAAAAGAGTGTTAACAAAAGGTATCGAAGCAAAGAGAATTCAGATCGGAACCGAGAGACAAGATTCAAAAGACCGGACCGAGAGAAAATCTTACTTGCCGAGAAGATAGTTGTTTTTCTGATTTGCAGGTAGGCGTTGCCATCTTCTGCGATAAGAACGGGTGCATAATCACTACCGAGAGCTTAGCAAAGACGTGAATACCGTGGGTGAGGGCAAATTGTGTCATTTTGCATATGGTGAAGATAACTGTACATAATACAATATTGATATTTATACATTGAATTTCAAGCGACGATTGGCCTACCTATCATTTTCAGAATAATCAATTTAGGTTTTGATGTCGTTCAGATCACAAACACTAGTCGACTGGTTGAACAACGGCGAGTTGACTTACAGGCTGGGAACTTGGGGGCAACTGACGGGAACAGTAGAAGACGCTTCGGGTAGCATTGAGAGCAGAAGCTTTCATGGAAACCTTGCTGATTTCGTTGAAATCTTTTAAAGAGGACGTAAGAGTAAGCTCGGAAAACCCAGCTCTCGATCTCGATGTTCTAAGAAATGCTACTTCATCGCAGTTCTTTAATATCAATTTAAAAATAGACTTTAGGACGCGGCGACTAAAGAATGATCAACATGAAAAGGAGAAAATTAGTAAAATGGTCCCCAAGATAAGAGTACAGTCGACAATGGTGATGGCGGAGCTCATGGTAAAAGTAGGGGAGGATGGAGATGAGGAAACAGGAAACGAGACTGGCAACGAGCATGAGCTGGTGCAACGCGATGAAGTTGGATCTGAACAGGTAGCGCCCAGGACCAGTGAACCCATGCAGGAGGCAAATGACCTAGACAACACCCTACTTTTGACCCTCAGAGTGACCTCAATGGATGCAAACAAGCAAGAGGTGTCAAGTGTAAGCTGCAATACATTGCGAACTCTGGGTCTTTGCGGCCTTTTTTCGAACGAGTGGAAGGGGTCAGAAAAGCGAAAGGAGTGTCTATGCAGCACAAATGTTCGAGGAAAAGGAACTGGTATGGTTTCGAGCGAATCAATCTAGGGTAAAGTCGTGGACAGACCTACTTTTAGGAGTGCACATCTACTGCCTGACTACGATGGTCATTTATTTGCAGAGATCGTAAAGGTGGAAATCCTGGGTTGAATATTCTTGGGTCTACTTGTTTTGCGACGCTTCAATCGCTCTAGTTATGCAGATAGATGGAACGTTTTGGAAGAGCTGAAGGAAGGGTTTTTGGGCTAGTGACTAAGGATGTTCGATTAAAGGTACGGCGGTTATCTCGTTTAAATTGAGGTGAAAGTTGGCTCCACCTTTCCCACAGGTTGAGCGAAGAAAGATGGGACTTTCTGAAAACTCTTCAGCTCAAAGCTCGCAGTGGAGTGTCTGATAGCGAAAAACAGTGCTCAGTTAACTACTCTCGAAAAAGCTGGAACTCGTGAACGTAGAAATCGGCTAGACCAACGCCATAGAATATGTCATCAGGAGAAATTCCTCGCCAATTAAACAACACTACTGTAGTTTTGTGGGTAGAGTACTGGCTTTTAGTTTGTAGGGCCTCTGGTTTGAATCTAGGTTTGGACGACGGTTCGCGCACTGAGCTTTGAGTTCACCTAGCTCTAAATAGATACCTGAGTTAATTAGAGGTAAAGTGAGTTGTGGAACTAATCACTCCACACTCGTATTTAGGTTACGTTAGGTTGTACTGGCTGGCACATGGCAACACATAGACCTACTGGTCCATAGTGATACCAGATAAATGGACCTCGAGAAAGAAAGTTCAGTCCAAGCGGCCATCAAAGGCCCCGGACTTTTTTACGAACTGAAGGATGTCCTTCAGGTTTTGCTCTGCCACGTGCGAGAGATCCACCAGCCAGGGCTCACCGAAGTATCGCAGTCGGGTTTTCCCCAGTGCCGGGCAGTGACACAGGAGATGTTGGATCGTTTCTGAGACCCCCGGCTCTTGACACATCCTACAGGTGTCGCTCGTTAGGAGTCCCATTTTCATACCATGTGCTGTTTGTTTTGTAACAGCACATGGTATGAAAACGGCCAGTAATAATACCAACGAGTCGTTTGCAGTCAATCCGCGTTAACTCGAGGAAGTACTTGGTCGATGCGAGATTGTATGACCCCCACATGATTTTGGTTATCCTGCAGGTGTGAGTTGCACCCCATCTGCGCGTCGCACCCTACACCATTTGGGAGTCGATTGAGTACTTAATCGTTTGGATAGGAATAAGGATGTCTAACGATTCCGAAAGGGAAAGACTAGCCCCATACTTGGCTAATGCCTCCGCCTTTTCATTTCCATCAATGCTCTTATGACCGGGAACTCAGAATATTCTGACTCTTCTGTTGTTACCCAGTCTGTTCAGGGTTTGAATGCAATCGAATATACACTTCGATTTGTATGTGTGAGACATCAGTGCTTTCACCGCCGCCTAACTGTCCGTAAAGATATTTAATACTTCACTAGTAGTATCTTTGGCATATATCAGATCTGCGGCTTTAAGTATCGCAAAAACCTCCGCCTGGAAAATACTACTGTGATTCGGAAGCCTGAAAGCTGCTTTCATAGCTGTATCTGCAGAATATGCTGCAGCACCTACTCCTGCAGCTGTTTTTGAGCCGTCAGTATAGATGCTAAGAGCTAATGGGCAGATTTGCTGATTCCATTCCTGCCCATCTCCCACAGTCGCTCGATATCCCCGCTCAAAGCACAGAGTGGGAACCAGGTAGTCGGTGCCTCCTGCGTATCCCCGTTCAATACTGCTGTGGCCGAAGGATCCTGACTCGAAGTGTCCTGATTTCCTAAGCCTAACAGCAGCTTTTACGGCAGTGTCTCTAATAAAGAGATCAAGCGGGGGGAGATGAAGCAAAACGTTCAGAGCAGACGAGGGAGTCGAGGCTAAGGCACCTGTAGTGCAGAGGGCCGCCAACCGCTGAACTCTATTCGCCATGTTAGCAAAGGTTGTTTTATTCACTGCTGGCCACCAGGCCAAGAATCCGTAAACAAGTATCGGCCTAGCTATCGCCAAGTAGATCCATTGCGTTAGAGCAGGGCTTAGACCCCACTATTTACCCAGCACTCTCTTGCTGGCATAAATTGCGTTGCTTGCCCGCTTAACTCTTTCCTCTAAATTCGCCTTCCATGTGAGCTTGCTGTGCAGAATAAGACCCAAGTACTTAGTTTGTAACTTGAGTATTTACATTGACTGAATTTTTTTGAATGAGGTTCTCTACCAGCTTTATCCCTTTAGATCCAACAAAGGGTGTCATGGGATTATTTCACTTTACGATCCAGTTTAGTCAGTTCACCCTACTCCCTTATGATCCATTAAAGTTTGAATTTCCCAGGTGAGTTTTGAGCTGATGAGTAGATGGAACAGCTTCATGATTTATTTATGTACAAGCATTTCAGTTGCCAGCTGCAAATAGAGAATTTATGATTCGTCTGATGCGATCCGCGTTCAAAATGTTCTTAGGCAATGTAGATAGAGTATTGATTGTATAGATTGCGTTTCTCAAATTGGGAATGAGAGAAACTAGGCCATAATTCTAATTGTCGAGTAGATTTTTTCGCCCCACACCTTCAACACAAGTTGGTGACTTGTGTGAGGAAATCGGTCACCTCCGTATTGTAACTTTTTGATCGGCAGGCTTTATGGCATTTTATCTAACGGTTTTTTTTTGTTTTAGATAATTAGTGGTAAGAACTCTGATTGAGAGTGGCAGAGTGTAATTCATTGTCTTTCCTTGTTGAATAGCGAAGCCGGTGAATTGTACGTCTTGCTGCTCGTATATTTTTCAGACCTCCACTTGACGTAACTATTTTTCCTGTTAAATCAGTTTTTCTTTCCAGGCTTTCTTCATTGCTCGATTTCCCTAATTTTTCCACTCTGTTTCTTCTAGACGTGTAAGGATTCTTTCAGAACGCTAGCTTGCAGTCATCGTCAAACAAGACGTTCGCCACGTTTTCGCGTCAAGGATCTACTACCAGACATATTCACATGTACCCTTCCTAGATTGGCCTTGATTACGAAACGATTCTCTGAATTTTCACAACGAAATCTAGCCATCAAATATACCTACCCGAAATTTCTTCTTCTGGATAAAATAGGCATCTAACCACTCTATTCTTTCAAACATCCAGAAATACTTCCCACTTTGTTATTAGCTTGCTCATCAATAGTAGCGCCAGTTCTACCATAATAATCTTGACTGAAAACCGCACCTTGCTCGTAAACATTTGTTCATGGATAACCTTTTTTATTGCTGCGTCATCTGATCTCTGTTGACCCCTCCAGTAAAAAAAGTCTACTAGATCAACGTGTGCCGCAACCAGTCATTAAACTTCAGGTAAGCAGACCAGTCAACCATAAGGTCAATTCAGCAGCAGCAGCACCTCGCCAACTAGGCCTCTTTGCAACCAGACAAACAACAAACAGTGGCACGTGTCCTGAACCATTTCGTCTCCATCTCAGCAGACAACTCGACATATTTTTATCTTTTTTTTTTAACTGATCATTCTATTTTTATGTATATTCAACATATTTTCTTATATCATTTATTGACATTCGAGACTGTGCATATGTTTCCTAACTTTTTTGTTTCTTTCGAAAAAAAACCGTTTATGTTCTTTTCTCGTTTCTTTTCAGTTTCCCTTCTCTTAGCTCTACTCTCCCTAATTTTCTTATTGAAAATATCACCTGGAGGACGGGAACTGCCACCACCGCCACCGGGACCAACTTCCGCCGATGACTACATTATCGTTTACGATGTTACACTGGCTCTGTGCGCCCTGTCGCTATCACTGAACCTGTGCTGTTTACTTGTATGTGCGATTCAATTTCTTTTTGCGGTGAAATTGGTGCGTGCACCTGCGACATCAGGAAGGTAAGTTATATGCATGGATAGTATTAGGAAGGATGTGGGTGAATGGATAAATATGAATAGTGAATAGTTTCAGAGTAATGATAGATGGACAGGAGCAAACTGACGTTTAGCTCAGAAAGATTGTTGAACACTTTAAAGGAAAATGACAGCATGCATGAATTCGACCTATTTTTAGTAATCATCCTTTGTTACTATAAAATCCATTCAATCATGAAATACAATTTTAGTCCAATTTTATGTTGAAAAATACCAAAGGCATTATGTGATATCATTGCAATAAATTCCTCAAATCTCTCTCATTTTTTGAAATTCCAAAGACTTTTTTCCCGAAATATATGAACCGTTTCTACAAAACAACCGGAAAAATAATTATTTCCGCTAGGATTTAAGCCACTCATTCATTCATTTCATTCATTCCTCCGTTGCTCATTCCTCTACTGAAAGAATTCGAAAAAGAGCAAACAGCATAGGACCGTCGCGGGAACCTACATACTCACCGCATCGCTTTAATGCACAGTCATGTATAGTGGCGCAACGAAACCGTCATTAGCAACCGTCGAGGTTAGAGGGCAGACGTTTGTGGCGCGCTATTTTATTTCTTTCAAAAGATTCTTTATTCAAGATCAAATGATGTCTGTTCGCTTCTTAGTGCGCTCGTGTGGAACTTTAAGAGAACATCTAGCACTTTGGCAGTAGCAGTGAATTAAAGGGCCTTTAATTCATCACCTAAAATGTGCTCAACGATTCTTTTTCAGCTTGTGCTTTCTGTACCCGAAACTTTTTCTATTGAGGAAGACAATATGTACATTACATTTCATTTAGAATTGCCAATGTATTATACAAGAAAAACAACTGGTTTTGATGAACGAAATTTATGAATATGGAGTACTAAATCTATGGAACGGACTAATCTTAATAGTAGAGCTATGTGTATGAGCTTATGAATTTATTTATTCACTTTCAAAAAGAAAAGAAAATTATAACGCATGTTTCTACTTAAGTAACCTCTCATAAGAGCTTCGGAATATAAATCCGTTATGAAATGAAATGTTCTTTGAAACAGTTGCAGTCATTGTTCTGTGGTATTTATCACATTTTTGATGGTTTTTTTTCTTCTTCTGGAAAATCGATGAAAGCGTGAACATGTGAGCATCGGAGTAGTTACGATTATTGTCGATGGTTTATAACTGTACTCAACACCTTACAGCAGGTTTATTGACTTCTATGGTTCTGATTGGCGTAATTGGAAGAAATATTTCTTATTAGCTTACAGATATAGATTGTGGTTTCACTTGATTTTATGGATGAGCTGGAGTATAGTTCATGCGAAGAAAGTGATGCATGAGGCAGGTATGGTTCTATTGAAAAGCACGGTTGATTTATTGTAGTGTTGTTGGTTCAATTGGAATAGTTGATTTATGTACATATGTATTTGATTGTTTATGAGGAGCTACCAGATATGAAATTCTATGGTTTTGGTTTCTTCTTTACTGTTTATCATCATCAATGTCAAGTTTGGAATGAAAGAATGTTTCGGTTGAAGGGGTTATCCAGACAACTTACTTTCTAGAAACAGTGATTTAGTATTTGGTTTATTTAGTATTTCTTATTTCGAAGACGATCTGTTGAATCTTCTGGGCTAAATGCTTTAATTTATGTTTGTTGATTTTAACCTCTCTAATCTAGGCTTGGAATTGATGCCTCTCGGCTATCACCTGGGCTAATAGTATCTCATTAATTAGGTCATCGTTTCTTCCACTTTGTTCTATTTCACAATTTGACAACATTCCTAATGCAGCAATTCCTGGACTTTGCTTTTATTCCTCTCTTTAAATGCTGCTTTTTCTCCCTATGTGCCCCCCTAATCCGCATAATCTTTCATTTATCCTTGAATCCTCTGTCAATATTACTTTGAGGAACGAAATTCCTTCCTCAGTACGATTTCAATTCCGCATAGCTGATTTCATCGGCATGATCATTGAAATAAACAGAAATAACTGGATCGTTTTTTTTATTAGCCTTGACATTGATGCTAACTGACTAAAATTATGCTGCTCTGAATTACGTTCTTTTAGGACAAACCATTTAGAAATCAAACTTCTAATGACTGAGGATGAAATATCCTATCTAAATTATTTTCATCGTCCTGGTTTGATTCTCTTTATTCTTTACCCTACTCCCCTCAATTTCTCTTAGTTATCAGAAAATGTATAGAACGTAAAGAACCTGCATTATTGAAACAATGAAAGCTAATGAAATTTCAATGGTAAAAAGGACTCTTCAATTACTCCTTAATGAGTTTTTTGAAAAATCCTTAATAATTGGCTGCTACAAAAAATTAGACAAATTTTAAAATTTCGTAAATAGCGTGGATTCTTGAAATAAAAAGTGTGAAGATAATTTCAATAAATTTTTTATGCAAATGGGTCGAGGAAAAAACTTACTAATAGTATGTCAAATTATTCAAAGGAATGGAACTATTGAAATTATTCAAAGGAATGGATGTGTTGTGAGGAATCTTCTCATAGATCCTGAAAATTATGGATCCTCAAGATTATGGCTGAGTACAAAGAACTATAAAAGGGCCAAAGACCTAAAATTTGAGAAAGCGAAAAAAAAACGGCATCGGCAAAATACTTAGAAAAGAGAATCCGGTTTACCCGGAAATATATCAATGGAACAAGCAATGGCTGGTCGCATTAGGACGGTTTATCCAAAAGTAATGATAATCAATTTAAACCAAGGTGATTAAACTTAAAAAAAAAAATTTAATTTTTCAACATAGTTTTCCTAACAAGTTATATTCTCAATATTCATATTTTTATCATATTTTTTCCAAAACCAAGATACCCTTAGAAAAAAATGGTTTGTCTCTACTCTCCCAAAACGCCTCAACAGTGGCCATCATTTCGCTATCATCTTAAAATTTCTTGCCCCGAAGGTGTTCCTTGAGCAGAGGAAACATCTAGAAGTCACTGGGAGATAGATCTGGCGAATAGAATGCATCGTCAAGCAGCTCGAATCCTGTCCCTGCCGAGCTCGACACTTTGAACTTCTTCAGCATCGGTAAAGAGAGCCGCTTCCAGGTCTGCGATTGCTATTTGGTTTCTGGATCAAAACAGTGGATCCAGGTCTCATCCATGGTTACAGAATGCGTCGAAAACTTCGCCAGATCTGCCCGGAACTTTCCGAAATTCACCCTCAGAATGTCGACTCGTTTCTCCTTTTGCTGGTCGGCTACCATTTTCGGGACCTAACGCGCAGAGACCTTCTTCATATGTAATTCGTTGGCAACGATTCTTTGGGCACTGCCATACGAGATGCCACTATCCAATGTCCAATTTATATGATTTTTAGCCCAATCCGCTAATCCTCAAACCCCAATCCCCTCGTCTCGATTGGGCCAAAAGCCATATAAATTGGACATTGGACAATGGCAAAAGGCTATCTGATCGGATAAAAGTAAGTCCAACATCTCTATTATCTTCAATCTTAGTTTGTCATCGAACTCCTTTTCCTCTTACTGGAAGTCTGCTCATATTTCCCGGATACATATATCCGGGTACCCAAGTTGTATTTCCGGTTACCGTCCTATTTTACTCCTTCTTTGTTTTAGTAAAGTACTCGAAAGAGTTGTGTTTACACTAGCATACTTCCTATATTTCATCCTTTCCTTATTTCAGAGCAGCATGGGTCTGTAAATTGTAGATCTTCCACCTCTAACCTGTTAACCTTCACAAACTTGGTCGCTTCCGCTTTAGACTAGCAAAAGCAAATTGATGTGGTATACGCTGATTTTGTTAAGGCTTTCGACTCTGTTGATCACAATCTCCTTCTTTTTAAACTCCAAGGCTATGGGGTATCTGATCTTCTCTTGTCCTGGTTCTCATCCTATGTGAATTCACGTTCTTCTTCTCCATACTGCCCCCTTTCTGGGGTTCCTCAAGGCTCAATATTGGGTCTTCCGTTATTCTTAGTATTTATCAACGATCTCCCTTCCGTTATCCGTTCTACCTGTCTTCTATTTGCTGATGAATTTAAGATGGCCAGAGTGATTGATTCGCTTGATGATTGTCACCAGTTGCAGCATGATCTATGTGCTTTGAATGAGTGGTGCTCAAGGAGCTTTTTTACTCTGAACATACATATGTATATAAATGTCACCTAATGTCTTATACTTATAAAATGTCTCAGTTAATGTTTTCCTACTCCTTATCCGGATCGTATCTTGTAGCTGTCGACAATTTTAAGGACCTTGGTGTGCTCTTCGACTCTAAGCTTAAATTTGATAAACCCATCGCATACATAACTGCGAAGGTCTCTCGTTTGTTCGGCTTCGTCCTCAGGTGTTCCTCTCGTTTTACTAACATCACTACTTCCGTCCATGTGTTCTTGTCATTTGTGCGAATCATCTTCGAATACTGTTTTCAAGTCTGGCCTCCCCACCTTGTCTATTTAAATTATACCGTAGAGCGCGTGCAGCATAGATTTACACGCTCATTATTATATATTTTAGTTTCACATACCTTATTGTGAGTATAGTGATCATTTATCCTCACTCCGAATTCGCTCTTTAAAGTCTCGCCGAGTGTTCCTTGATGAGTTTTTGCTTTTCAGTATCCTCCACTGTCCTTGGCTCGAAAGTTTTGCTTCGCGTGACTAATAGCTCAGATAGATCTGCTTTAAAAATTTTGTGAAATAAGCTGAAATATGCACTCAAAACCTCCACGATTCTTCTATTGTTCTTCGAACATTAGTGTTTCTAGCGGTTCAGGTGCGCTAGAGTTTTTTTTAAATCAAACTCCCCACGCTTGAAGTATCATAAATTAAAATGTAATTCAGCATCTTACGAGGATCTGTTATCGAAGTGAAATTTCTTAAACTTTTATCAATGGGATGCTCGGAGAAAAAATAAAATTAGTTATCCTTTTCCATTTCCTTATGCTTGTTTTGCTTCCTTTTCAAGGCTGTTTCTATAATAAACTATTTTCTGATATCTGGCTTGACTATAAAAGAGGCATTTGGTATGTGTGCATTGTATGCTGCCATCGCCATCCAAATTCCCTTTTGATGTTACGACCACTTCTTGAAAATTTCTTCGATTTTCTATTTTCAGTTCTCAGGTTTCTCAGTATAATTTCCTTACCATAAGCTCCAAAAATCAAAATTACATCTGATTCAAAAACACAACATTATTTTGAAAATTCACTTCCATGAGATTACCCATGACAAGAATACTCCCATACTTAGCATAAACGCTCGATCTGACATATTTTTGATTTTTGAACACCGAATTTGAAAAAATTCAACAAAATACTAAAAACCTACCTTTTGTGTAAGTATGTTAAAATCAATAGTGAAAAATGCCCTTTCCATATATCTGCAGCAGAAAAACACAAATCATTGAATATCTCTGTTGAATTGACACGTTCCAGTCTCTCCTAGATTGCAGCAGCATCGTATGTTTTTCAAATGAAATCGACCTACTTTGTTTTCTTTACTCAAACTTGTCCATATTTATATATACGGAAATATATCCTTTTTACTAATTTTCGAAGAAAACTGGTCTTAAACTCGTTTCGCCGAAAATTCATATTTCTATATATATATATATATATATATATATATATATATATATATATATATATATATATATATATATATATATATATATATTCTATATATATATATATATATATATATATATATATATATATATATATATATATGTATATATCTATATATATATATATATATATATATATATATATATATATATATATATATATATATATATATATATATATATATCAGCAAAATGATTAAGGTAGATAATCTCTGGAGTGGCCGATCCGATTGAGCTGAAATTTTCGGAGGACGTAGTTCAGATATCCTAAGCCTCTTGGCGGCGGCGAGCGTTTTAGTGAATTTTCAGGTACTCCTATATTTCCAAGCAGTATAAATTTTTGTTAAAATAAATGTTTGGGAATGAAAACTTATTATGTTTTAAGTTTGTCTATGATAAAAAGTTGGAAATTTTGAACCGTGTGTGGGTGCAGAGTGCCTAAAAGTAGGCAAGGATTTTTCTTCAAATTTTTATTTGTCATTACTTCTAAGAAAAACAATGGATCATCGTGAAAATTGCAGAGCGTATTGATGTTGACTAAGATTTAACACATATGGATTTTCAAGATAGTGTGGGTAACCCTGTAGCTAAGGCAGGCTCCTGAAAAAAATCCTTCAAATCATTAGCCTGCCTGAAAAATTTTTGATTTTGGACAAAAACTTCAAATCGTTGATAAATTGTAACCTTTGACCATTATGTCAAATTAAAATTTTTAAAATTCCGATTTGCACAAGAACGGCAAGCCATCACCAAATTACCTCTATTTTCAGCACTCGAAAGTTCTGTTGACGAGAACAGACGACCGGATTATCCGATCATAATGAAATTTACAGAACATATTGGTATTAACTAGGACCAGGTCTGATAGAAGTGATTTTGAAATGCAGCAACCCTGTGGCAGTGGTATCATCTTGAAAAATCACTGAGAAAAAAAAACAGCTTTTTTGCCTATAACTTCCGATTCAACCATCACATTTAAACAAAATTCAAACAATATTTGGATCTTGCTTTAGATCGCATTTGGTGAAAATTTGGCTGAAAAATTTAGAATAGTTGCCAGCTATATTGATTTTTGTCTCCTAAATTTTGCAAATTTGCTCAGCGAAATAAAGCTCTTTCGCTATAACTTCCGGTCCACTCATGAAATCAAAACGAAGTTCATGCAGTAAATGGACCTTAATGTGAACGAAATGTCGTAGGAATTTTGTAGAAAAATTATGAAAGGGCTGCCAGCTATGACCATTTTTGGAATTTTTTGGAATTTCTTTAGAAAGCGATTATGTAATTTCTTCGAAAATTAGTTTTCTAGCGGTTCTGATGCGCTAGAATTTTTTATCATTCATTCCCATTAACATCGTGTAATCATTCAAATCGTTTTTAATCAGGTCAATCGTTAAATTAGTTCCACGAAACAATCTCCAAAGTTACTAAAATGTAGATAGGGCGTCTGTGCTAAGGACAGCAAAATATGTGTCTACCAGATTTTCTTAGTACTATGCTATCTGCTCTTAGCAGACAAGCTAACATTTTGAGGCTAGTTTTCAATAAATTTTACACTTTTCTCACAAATAAAGTTTTTACAAAGTTCATTCGATTCGAACCTAAACCTAAACGTTATCACTACAATGCTACATTCATAGAAAGAGTAATTATCAAAATATTTCAAACTTCCAAAAAAAAATTATTGTTTTTTTATTCATCTTAAATAATTTAAAACAATGAAAGCTAAAAGAAGGAAAATTTAGTATATAAAAATGGACCAACTACTTGCGTGAATAAAATTTACAATCATTCTACTTGTTATCGGTTTGATTACCAAAGCCTTCTACAATCTTCTGTTGATGTTTGTCTCATCCGAACAATGATAATGATGATGCGTAAATGACATTTATTTATTGCGTACTATTTTGCTATTTCCTAATCTCATGCTCTATTTACTATCGTCTTGATGTCTATCTACTTATAATAATCTGCTTTGATACAGATACAGACAATTGGCTTGTTTACATTACAAAACTCGAAGAAAAAATAGACTTAAAACACGTAGAAAAAAAAAAACAAAAGTAATTTTTGTTGTTGTTTTTTCACTGACTACGATAATGATGGCAAGACGTTGACAGCATCTTGATGTCTTGTTGATTATTTTGCAGACGTTGATTCTTTGCTGTCTTTCAAAGATAGATGTATGAAGCAATGGGATGTATTTCAGTGCGCAGTGTAGACATAAAAATGCAATGAGACATCGGAAAACATAAATATACTGCATGTTGTGTAATTTCAATAGCATTGATTGCAGTTTTGTATTAACCCTAGATGTTAGTGGCGGAACAATTTTGTGGCAAAAATGGTACCTAATTTATTGAAGCAACTTTAGTAGTATTTTAATGATAGTATCTGACATAACACTATTAAGAATTAAAGAGTGGGTGATTGATGTTAAATCGCCAACAAAAAAAATTGGGATCAATAAGAAACTCAGCTTAACTAGAAGAAACGCCCTCTACCAGAGACAATATATCAACAGCAATATTTCCAGTTCTCATTTCATTCTTGTCTTCCTGTTTCCCGGACAAGAATAATGCTGTTAAGCTAAGAAGTAACAAGTAAGCCACTTCACTTGTTAAGTAGGAATCGTCTCGTCGTCACCAGTCTAAAATTATCCAGCAAGCTCAGGTGTAATTTGATACGGTTAAGAAGAATTAACGGCCGACATAAGACTGGAATATGTGTAGCTATGTACTACATATGAGAAGAATAAAAATATGTTGAATGCTGTGTTTTATGTTACAGTACACAATTTGCGTAGTAAGCTGACAATCTTATTGGAGGTTTCGAATATCAGTTTCTGTTTCTACAGATATTAACCGCGAGAATTTATTGGATAAAACTCATACAAGAGTGAATCTAGAATGCGAATTAGTAAGAATATGGTGCGAAGTTTGTTTCTAGTTTGCTTTGGTATCAACGTGATGGACAATAGCTCCTTGAAAATCCCAAAACTGAACTCTGAAATTCGAAAAACGATAACTTGAATACTTTCCTGACTGGTTGGAAAGTTCGTTTTCGTTACCTGTTTTTTTTTTAATTTTTGTCTACTTATTTATTTATTTATTTCAAGCCAGATCAAGGTGCACATAACTACAGCTTAAAATAAATGTTTGTCAATTGCAGAATGAGATTTTTTGTTTTTAACGGATATGATTTCGTAGGTGGTAGATTCCAATATTAGTGCTTTGGAAAGGTCCGTTTTAAATTTCAATTACTGTAGATTGAAACGCAACTTTATGTCTTGAATGGTAGGGAGATCTGTGGCACTATCAATATGGTTTGTTTTCTTCACACCATTTCGATTGGAGGATTCCCGATTCCGCTTTCGACTGAATTATATTAGGCGTGTTTTTTTTGCTCCGAGACAGAACAGAATAGAACAATGACGCAAAAAAACGATCCATCACAAAACAGCTGATGCATTCGCTAAGCCTTACATATGTTGGTACCACAAAATAGCTGAAAATAAAGGGAGAAAATAACGAGTATACACTATTACAATAGATAGAAAATAGAAAAAGAACTAACAGAAAATTACCTCTTTCAACTTTCTACACATTATGCGGGCTTTTTTTAATTTACTAACTACCAAAACAATCAACTTAACCTTCAAAAAACCAAAGCCATCTTACAGAAAAAAAGACAACTTCGCATGAGATTTTCTTTTTTCTATCAGCACATTCTATAGTTCAGCACGTGAACTACCAATGAGGAATAGAATTTCTGTACTACTGAATTCACTGGTGCAGGAGTGTTGTTGTTTTCAATGCGTATACTCTATTCTCTGCTGGATAGAGGAGCAAAAAAACACGGCTATTATACATCTTTAGATCGTCTACATACAAGAAGTTTGAAATGTTAGATAAAATCTCTGATAAATCAGAAATGATCAAATAGAACAGAAGGGGTCTTAGGTGGCTGCTTTGTGGTACTTCCGAGGAAACAGCAAAGATTTTTGATAATAGACAGTATAAATGGTATCACGTTGGTGCTCTTTTTCCATATCGCAGAGAATATCTTAGGTAATAGTCATGAGATTAGTAGTAGACTTGCATTTTCTAAAGCTATGTTGAAGTTCGTTTAGGAGAGGTTCTATTAGTGCTGTAAGTTTGTCACAGACGATTTTTTTCAAAGAGTGTCGGTATAGCTGATATTATAGTTAGAGTTTATCACAACTTTTGAGAGTCGTTTTTGGATTAGGCCAGTTATAGACCAACTTCGTCACCAGTATAAACTTGAGGGATTTGGAAAAGTGGTATATTTGGTAAGCTATTGGACAGCCAAAAAACTTTCTGAAAATGTTCGGTAAAAATATTACAAGTTTCTTGAATATTAGACGCAACGAGGTTTTTTTTTGTACATTGACTTAAGGTAACACCTTTCTTTTGGTCCTCACGAGATCGAAGAATTTTTTCGGGTCATGAAGAATATTTTCGCCATTTCATTTATTTTAAATATTTTCAGTATATTACGTAATGTACATAGTCAATTTTATCTTCAAATTTTGGTTACTTTTAGTGATGGGCATTTCTGTTGTTTTCAGAAAACGAAAACGAACTGTTTTTTTCCAAAAATAACTGTTTTTTTAAACTTTTTGAAAACTTTTTTCACTCGACCAGCAGCAAATTGATACTGGGTGTTACAGTAAGTGATTGGCATTTGTGTTGTTTTCAGAAAACGGAAGCTATTTGAAAAAAAGCAGTTTGAAAAAAACAGTTGGAAAAAAACAGTTTTTTTCAAACTGCTTTTTTTCAAATAGCTTCCGTTTTCTGAAAACAACAGAAATGCCAATCACTAATTGTAACACCCAGTATCAATCTGCTGCTGGTCGAGTGAAAAAAGTTTTCAAAAAGTTAAAAAAAACAGTTATTTTTCGAAAAAAACAGTTCGTTTTCGTTTTCTGAAAACAACAGAAACGCCCATCACTAGTTACTTTATTGTTCATATCAAATTTTTTTTTATAAACATATTGTTTCTAAAAATCGTGGTCACCACATATTTTTAAAATATATTGTAATCCGTATAAATCTTATAAATATGATGTTTGTGGACTCATCTTCAACATTTCGAATGCCCTCCAAGGGGTTATTTTTATCGAAAGCTGCAGATAAAAGTCTACGATTCCTATTTAGGTAAAAAAAGTCTAGCGCATCAAAACTGCTAGAAAATTGGTATTCGAAGAAATTATCTTTGAGTGACTTAAAAATATGTAAAGACGCAATACACTATACACTTCTTTGTAGTATCAGATCAACCATTTCTTACGCAAAATAATAAAAATCATTTCCTGATAGCATCTGCTATAACACAAATGATGAAAATGTTCAGTGTTGGCAACATTTTTCGAACGTAGCAGCAATAAGTCTACCATAACAAACTCGTGCCTAATCAACCCATCCTTTGAATTTCGTTTTCATCCAACGATATCATGGAAAGTTTCAGCACTTAAACTATGTCTGAGGTTGCCATCCCAAAAATTTTCAAAACTCGGAATTTTGAACATCGATTGCGAATTTTGTTGTAAATGCTTTGCTTGTGAATACAAAATAGAAGCATCTGTTGGTGCAATACTTACAGAATTGTCTGGTGCTGGCAATCATGTGTTAGCACCATTGCCAAAAATTTACCAAATCTGCTTCACGTTGGGTTAAATCCACCCTGTGAATTTCGTTTTCGCTGGAATCTATAGGAGTGAATAGAATTTTAGGATAACCACCCCCAGAACTTTTCAAATTTGCGAAAGCTAAATATTGGTTGTTAATTGTCAATGCAAGATCATTCCCATTTTGAAATTTAATGACAATATCGCTCGATAAAGAAATGTCAATAAATTACGAAATTCAACAGAGCTGGCAGACCTTTCATGATTTTTCAACAAAATTCCTGCAGAATTAGAAATACAACAAGATCCACTTATGACATGAATTTCGTTTTGATTTCGTTACTGCATCCGAAGTTATAGAGAAAAGCCCTTTATTTTCCTGAGCAAATTTACAGTACTTAGGAGACAACCCCTATGCTAATTTTTCAACCAAATTTCAATCAAATTTATCGGGGTCTATTGCGATTGTCGATTGGATGACCAATCGACTGTTGTCGTTCGAAACGATAAAATTTGGTTTGGTATTGCGATTGTCGATTGGATGTCCAATCGACTGCTGTCGTTCGAAACGATAAAATTTTATTGTGTAAGTGCAATCGACAAATATGTGTATTATTGTGAATTTAGATATAAGAGCTTGTGAATTGTATTTGACAGCGTAAATATATCGAATTTGGAATTTATATTTTTATTCGCTTGGTTGATGGAAAAGGGTGTGTTTTTTTGTAATTTGTGGCTCATTGAAAAAGGATATTAGAAATATGAGTTCTGTCGAGCTGTTTTTTGATGAAGAGGATAGTTTCGATTCCAATAATTTACTGGAGTTATGTAGAGCTTCAAGGAAATTAAGAGATACATTTTCTGCTACTTCATAAAATTCATGTTATGCTTGCGTTTGCTTCTCTAACATTTCTATCCAGACATAATTTTTTATCATTTTTATATGCACGCACCTTTTTTTTGTATTTTTTCCTGGCTTTTCCTCTCGGATTTTACTCTGTTGAATTATGGACACTTCATTTTCCTTATTTAACTCACAATTTCCATGTTCATCAGTGTGTGATAAACCAAATTCTTGCTCAGGTGGATTTACTGACGAGACAATTTCCAACAAGCTAATCACAGCTTCCTCTATATTACTAAAAGTATGCAACCTATTAGGTCAACCACCAGTTGCATTCAAAACTGCTTTATTTTCAATCATTTTCTTTTTAATTTTAAATTTCATATCAGTCCAAACCTAAATAGTACATAAACTCTAAATTATTAAATAAATGTTTTTGCTGTAACTAACCTTTAGCCATTTATCCCACTCGCGAACAGGAGGCCCCAAACTATTTAATTCTTGGGCAAATACTTCCCATCTCCGCTTTGCATGTGTTTTTGTGCAAACACCTCTTGCAATGTCGGCATTCACCTGCATTAAATTTACGAGCCTTTCAAATTGCCTACGATTGCTTACTAGTTTACTCCTCTTAAAAATAAATTTTAAAATAACTAATGCATACAGACTATAAATTACTTTCATTTTTTATCAGACGCGTTTGTGATCGTCAGTCGTCGTTCATGTAAAATACAATCGATAAGAAGCGTTTGTCAAATCGATACTTATCGATCACAATCGACATTCACAATACCGAGCTTCACAATCGACGATCGATAGTCGATAAGCATCGTTTATCGACTATTTTGCGACAATCGCAATAGACCCCTTACAGCTACTGTGTGAATGTTGTTAGAATCTGTTGGCTAAATCGGAAACTATAGGCAAAAAACCAGCTTCCTTTTCGGTGTTTTTTCAAGATGGCACCACTGCCACAGTATTGCCCATATTTCAAAATCACTCCTACCATACCTGCTCCTAGTTAACATCAACATGTTCTGTAAATGTCATATTGATCGCATTATCCAGTCGTTAGTTTTCGTGAACAGAAGTTTTGAGTGCTGAAAATAGAGGTAATTTGATGATGAGTTGCCGTTCTTGTCCAGCGCAGAAATTTACAGATTTTAATTTGACGTGGTGTACAAAAGGCGTGGATTTGTGACAGCAGAATCTAAATGGCAAAAACCTTTTATGATGAAAGGTAACGAGGCCGAAGATTTGAGTAATTTGCTTTATGCCACCACACTCAAAAAGTTTTCAAGCTGGTCACCGTGCAGTACCGGGATAATGGTAGGCTAAGACGCGCGACTGTCGCTTCAGCTGACCTCCTTTTCGACTCTCTACTTTTACTTTTGCCGCCAATACAGGAGCTGAAGTACTTAATTCAGTACGCTGAATCGGAGAGGTTAGAACTGCGGAGTTAATCAATTTAAACTTTAAGAGTTCTCCCACCTTTGTCAACCCTAATGGAAGTACTGTTACGGATATATCACTATGTTCACCTGGAACAGTTCCATTAATAACTAAACGACGCGTTTCGAATGAGATCTCACTCTCTGATCACCACTACTTGGTGTTCCCTTTAACTTATTCAATTGACTTCTTAAAGATGAGGCCTGCCCAATGAGCAAGATCATATGCAGAATCGGGAACTGCAGTAGCTCAGAAATCTCCTCAATTGAACTTTGCAAGGACATCAAATCGTTCTGTAAGGAACAAATACAAATCTAAACAAATCTTTCTGTAAGGGGTTTGAAGGTGTTTGAGAGCCCTTGTAGCTGAGCAAAGTGCTGGAAAAAGACCAATCAACTAAGCCGCGCAAATGATAACTTTGCCAAGTCTAAAAAAAGTCTCTACAGACTTTACTTTGAGGCGTTCCATTAACTGAAATGCAGAAGGCTTCTGTGGCTCTGACCAAACCTTTTGCAGAAAGTTTCAGTATTTCAGTAGAAAATACAGGTATAAAGCAGCGTCAAAGTCCGAGACGCATTCATGTCTTTTGGTAGTTTCAGATCGTCGGATTGAGCACCTTGAGGCAGATCCAAAAAAATATTTTAAAGCATGCTTAGCTTTCGGGTATGTTCCTTTACCTTGGCGACAGGTTACAGTTGTCCTTAAGCCAAAGCCCGAAAGACATGCATAATGAAATTCAAGAACTTTAAGCCGATCAGTCTAACATTGTCTATGTCAGATCATTGTCAGATACTTGTTAAGAAACACATACGAAGTAACACTCTAAAGTATAATCCTTTAAATAAGAAGCAACACGCGTACGAGTGAGGAAAATCATGCCCTTCATTCTCTGTTTTTCAGTGCTGAGCGATTTCAAATGATGAGTATACGATTAGCGGTATTTGTGGACATTGAAAGTGCCTGCGTTCTTTAGACAGATTGTGAAAACTCATGGAGTGGACTATGTCTTAGTTAAATGTATGTATATCCGGTTGATACAGAGATGGTTGCTCTTGAAAGCTAAAGCCGATTGCTACTTGAGACTGGAGGTGGTAAATCGATTTCCGCAGCGGGGTGTTCTATCTCCGCTCTTGTGGAGTATGCTTACCGGTTCACTGCTAAAGATCTGCAACAAGAACGGTTTCATGCAGAAGTTTATAGTCACGACGTCACACTAGTAGATAATGCACAGCGGACATTGGATTTAATTGACAGTTGGTGCTTGAAGCAGACCTTACAGTGAATCCAGGCGAAACGAAACTTTTTCTGTTTACCAAGAGAAAAACACTGAAACGATTAGTGCTTCCAATCACGAAGGGTAAAACTCTGTAACTCCCAGATGAAGTCAAATATCTAAGGGTGCTATTGGGACAAAAACTGCCGTGGGAGAAGCATGTAAAAGCGAAATTTTTTTCTGTGGTGTCTAGATCAATCCATAGATTAATTCAACTTGGACTATGGGTAGAATACGGAAAAGTGAGGCACCACTCTAATAGAGGCTCGTTGGGAGATATATCTCCGGTTCTTGTGATTCCTTCGGACGCTGGCGTGAGAAGATATGAAGTTTTGTTTGCACGGAGCTATACTCCGTGATCATTTTCACGGAAGACATGAAGACAGACATAGATCTGGCGATGGTGTCTAGTTGCATTCAGCGACGAACAAGTAGACTTTTTCTCTCGGAGTTAATATTCACCTTTTTGACGCAGAAATATTCGTAATCTTGATAGTTGCTTACTTGGTAATTTATGAAAAGTGGAGAAGATAGCGTATTCGCTGCGACAGCTAAGTTATACTGCTGGCGTTATGTAGACTCCTGACTTTTTCGAAAACTTCGCTGGAATACAGGACAAGATTTAATTCTGTCACCAGGTTCAATAAGGTGCATCTGCGTGGGGTACTGGTACACTGCGGTTTTAAAAGAAACGATATTGTTGACGCTTTTGCGAAGCAAGGTTCGATGCTTCTACTACAGGGTCCCGAATCTACCTTAAGTGTGCCAACTTCATCTGCTTATTCCATTTTTAGAAAGTGGGTAGTCTATACTCATAAAGAGAGATGACGGTGATGTGGACGAGCACAATCTTCTTCTCAAAACCTTACCATGGAACTGCAGGATTCCTCCTCAACAAGAGTAGGAAGATTTGTAAAGACATGACAGATATATTGATTGGACAAAACCACCTAATGTGCCGAATAGGTGTTGTACGGGTTGGTGTTAGTCCATCTTGCTTAAAAGAGCGTGATCAGTTTCCAATGTTTTGGTTGGGATGTTGCGTGAGTGCAATCTGGTGCATCATATATCAATAATCTTGGACATTTTAGCCTGAGTGCTTTGAGGTGCCAATTCCTAACTATTCGTATTGCCAATTTATGTGATTGAAATATAGTATGATAGTAGGAAGAGCTATTGTAGTTTATCGTCACGACGTTACCATGATTAAGTCTAATTTCAGACTATAAACAGAAACAAAAGTGGGCAATAAATAGTTATGGCCTATATAATTACTTACTGCTTACTGAGATTATGGGACCTTATTAACCAAATATCAGCATTCAATCAAATTTCAAGATCACCTTTCCTCTAATTTGGCTCAAATTTCATATTATCATGTTACACACCTCTACGTAAAACCCCAACGAGCGCCCTGAACTTTATCTCGCCTTGAAAACTACACACAATCACATCATACTAAACAAAACTATTCCTACCATAATTACCCCACTAATTATCTTCACCTCCATGAAGTTGACAAGTTAATTTTCTTTTATCACTTCCTAACAAAAGGTCTATCATCTTTCAACATCTCTACATCACCCTCCCTTCCCACCGCATGGGCTGCACAGCTAACGACCACAATGCATTCTTTAACGAATGCATCAACGTTGTAAAGTTAATTCTTTCGAGGCAATCTACTTAGGCAACATAATAACTTGTCAGTTACAACTACAATTTCAACGTCCATTGCCACTATCATTATCAAGTTCTCAAGCTGCTGCAATTATGGTGCATCATTTCCATTGTTTCAATAATTCAAGTACGTGAAACAATGTGATAGATATGATAATGATTTTATCTCATACCTTATTTGATTAAATTTTAATAGTAAAGAAATGTTTTATATTAGGTTTTTTTCAAATTTATTTCTGTTGATATTCCTTTTTATTGTTTATTTCCAATTTTGATAATTTTTCGGTAACAAGTACTTAAATTATTTAGAGTTTTGTAAATTTAAAGGCATAAAGTAGGAAACTTAAAGTAATTTTTGAGTTTTAGAATAAATATCTTATATCCATTCATATTTCCAAAATATTTAATTTGTGAAAAATATTTTTAAATAATTGTTATTGTACTTTTAGAGGCAACAAATACTTACAAAAGTCAAGTGTTAGCCGAGTTTGTGCTGTTGGTGGATTTTTCATCTCAATACCGATATTTTTAACAGGTATGCAAGATTGTATTCACTTTATATAAATATGTTCCCCATAATAACTGTGCTAAAACATTCACACTTCGATTTTTTTCGGTTTTATTCTGAATTAAATTAAATTTTATATTTTCAGGTATCATCCTCTACACCTTCACACAATTCCACTCTACGCCGGCCATCATTACAAGTATCCTGATCGGTGTCGGAATAATATTCTGCGGGTGTGCAATGGTTCATAATGTATTCGTCTGGCAAAAGGAGAAAACTATTTGCGTCCGTCAAAATCCGCCAATAATGGCACAATTAAGTACAATATCACCGCCTCCGCCACCAGTTCAATACATGAATCACAATGGATCGGCACATATTCACTTGAATACGAGTACTCATACTCCATTACCACATACTCAGCTGAATCATAGCGGTGCGGTGACCCAGCTAACTCCAGTAACTCCACTTTCACCCAATCACTCACATGTCAGCTTCAATCACTCGTACGTCCCGACATATGCCGTAAGAGCAGCCACAGCTACTCCACCAACTCCAAAAGTAAATACAGCCCTGCTTGGCGGACGGGATGCTAGCGGATCTGTAAGTCCTGGAATGCCAGTGAATACATCGGGTAATTTGGATTTGAGTAATGCAACGAATACATCGCCACATGAGCTATCGACATTAGTATAGAGGAGAGCGAAAAACCAGGAAAAACTATTGATCGAATTTTTTTAATTGGAAATGTATTAGGAACTGTAAATAGAAGAAGAACGAATCCTTTAATACTTCTGTGCAAACTCGAAAGCTAAAACTTACTGCTATTTAATCTTGTGTACTGAATTATTGTGTCTAAAACATATTGTTTTATATTTTTTTAAATTTATTTGTTTGTAAAAACCCAAAAGCGTCAGTTAGTTGAAATCGGACCAGATCATTGGTTTGTAGTCAATGTAAATCTCAGTTTTTATCTCAAAATTAAGTATGTCTACTTTATTGTAGTCTCAAATTCAAGAGTTGCATGTATCCGTTTCTGATCCAGGACACGAAAAAACATGTTAGATAAAAGTATATTAGAATGATATTTATATTCTATATTGATAAGTGCAGAATTTAGAAGAAAATCAGTGTTAAGTTATACGATATGAATGAACAAAACTATGTACAATTTGACGAGAGTCTTTACGTTTAAAAATAATATTTATACAAAAAGTAGAATAATAAAGTCTCTAAGAATGTTATGATTGCCAAATGATCAGTTTGTTTTTGAAATTATGATCGTTATAATCATAGATTTCATAACAGGAAAATTTTCTTCACCTTGAACAGTTGATATCTTCCGAAAAACTTATTTTTTTTGCACTTTTTCATGCTGATTTTAAGACCATTTTGGTCCGATTAGTTTATACTATTGGACAAATTATTGATGTATAATATTACAGAGTGATATGTTTTTCAAAAAAATCATACAGTGTCGCGATTAGCAGGTTTTACGGTATAGCATAAACATAGTTTTTCATAAAAACATATAGCCCGAAAGCCGCCAACCCGCGAAATCGAAAAACGTCCCGCCAATTCAAATTTTAGATAGCCCAATTGGTGGGAAACAGCCCAATCTGGCTGCACTGATTCCGAAAGTCACATCAAGTGATGAGAGTCGCGTGAGGTGAGATTGTGAGTCACTTGATAAAACCAAATGAAAGAAAATGACAATTTTAACAGGGTGTAGACTGTGGATCATGGAAAACAAGTAACTAAATTGTATTTTTAAGCCGTTTATTTTTAGTTTAGTAATGCTAGATTTTACGACTTTAAATCCAACCAGACTATCATATGACTTATTAGTTTTTGCATATAACGAGAGTATATTTCATATTGTATATTTCAAATGGCAAGTTGACTTACTCAAGCGAAGTCGAAGCACTCAGTCGAGTTGAGAGCCATCAAATTGACTAACGAACGGTATTAAATAACCCTGTAAGGAACACCAGGTCCTCTCGTTTACTTAAAGAAAATCCACATTCCACTACTTACGCAGCTAATGACCCGGTAAATAGATGCTGCAGAATATTTAACAGTATAAGCTTTCTGTATTCCCCAAGGATCTCCAAATTCTCCTTCAAATCCTCCCTTTTCCAAGCCATCCATAACCCCTTGTCTTAAGCTATATGTCAATGTTTTATTTGTTTGTTATTTATCAATTGTTATTGATTTATTTATTAATTATTTAATTTATTTAATTTTTTTTTTCGTTTACACATATTTATTTCATATTGTTTATAACTTGTTTGGTTAACACATATATAAATAATTAGAATGCCTTATTAAGCTAGCGGAGTTTACTCTACACTCAGCAAAGAGACAGGAATTTTCGGAAACTGATCAAATAGGAAAGATAAATTTCGATACACAATGCCAAAGATTTGCTGACAAATTAAATAGCTTGGACCTATCAATAAAATCTGGACTATAGAGGCAAAATATTATTGAATATCTTATTGAAATTTAATTGAAATTTGATTGAAATTATTCTCGGAAATACTATTCAATAAAATATTTTTTAGCTGTAATATATTTGAAATTGCCTACAGCGAAACAAGAAAGACGAAAATTACCCAGGGCATGAATCACGAGATTTCGATAGGCGATATCGCCTATCGTCAAATAAAAACGATAGTGATTATCGACTTAGGAATGTCGGCATCACAGCCTAAACGATATGGTGTATCGAAATTTTTTTTTGAACTATAACTCCATGGTAGATTTTCGTGACATTTGACAGCATTTGATGAATGGTAATGACATTTGGAAATTCAAATAGTGAGCCGCTAATACGTGATAAGTTTGCTGGTAATTTAATTCACAGTGAAAATCATTGGCAGAATTCATACTTTTTGATTCTTCATCTGAAGATGATAATGAAAAAGTGTTGCAAAGGAATATGAGAGATTCTAGTAATCCGTTGGAGTTACCGGAACAGAAGTAATAAATAAAGATCTTAAAATATCTTGTAATTCAAATGTATTTTGTAGGTTCATAAAACGTTCTCGTGTAATATATATAGTGAGCCAGTTGGATGTTGAAGGTGCTATAAGCTCCTTTATCCCGCCTATATGCACGCTATCGTTGCTGGCGGGTAGAGCGTACCAGCATCAAATAGGCAACGATTACTTGATCGGAATGGCTCAAAGCACTGTTTCAAAAATTTTGAGGGGGTGTAATAGACGAAATGGAAGAAAAACTGTGCCCCAAGTGGATGAAATTCTCTTTTGAGGAGGAGTGCAAGAATTGGTTTCTAGAAAAATATGGGATTTCTAAAACATTTTCTTTCAATAATTTCTATTTTCCCTGAAAATACACTTTCCTTGAGACAAAATTTTATAAATTAATCAATACTTGCATTACAAAATAAGGTCCAACTAGTGATGAGTCTGGGTCCGTACGTTGACGTATGCGCCGAGGTAAACCACGCAAAGCATATGTTGCACCCAAACATAACTTTCCGAACAGCCAGAAAAGTGGCATGCTCCTTAAGCAACCTTTTGCTCAATTTTCACTATGAGCTGTCCGTACGTAAAGTGGTAATGAGATACGACTTGACATACGTTCGCTTATGCGTTGTATGGGCACTTAAATTCACTCATGTTTGCGTACGTCAAAAAGTGCCTTTTTTGCTCTAAAACCGGTCGGTTTTGAGAGACGATTACGGCCGCAGACTCATCTTTGGTTAGGGCTATACAAATACAAAACTTCGAAATGGACTCACTTCATGTCACAAGCCGAAGATGGATATCGATGACATATCGATAGTCCTTTGCCTATGGCCAGAGATTTCGATAGTCGCTGTCGTTTTTTGATTTTCGTGATTTCAAATCTCGAAAATTTCGACAGTCGATATCGTCTATCGTCGGTTGTGATTCATGCCCAGAACAAAAAAGAAACTTCTGTAGCAGAACGAGGATCAAATGTTCTGCAGCCGTTTAAAATGCCTAAAAAAAACGACCCGGAGCAGCATCCAATTTTATTTCATTCTTATTCGGTTTGTAGCATTGTTTTTATTAGACATTTGTCAGTTCGAAATTTAAATTCCCAAACAACAAATGTCTAGCTAGAAAATTAGAACTAGGTTAATGTCTTTTTAAAAGATGATCGAAAATTTTTTCGACTCGTAGGATGGCAAATCTTTTTGACAGCATTCATATTTTAACCATACTCTTCCGATTTAGTTTTTTCTGGTTGCCAGGCTGACAGGGAATTATTTGGGAATTTATCGCAGCACCCAACTATTTTAGTTGATATGACTTATCGAAATACGTTCCACAAAGTGCAAGAGAAAGAAATCCACTGATTTGACAAGTGTTCGTACTCTGAATGTTGTCGTTATTTCGCGTGCATTATCGCTATCCTGCACTACTCGGGGTGAAAAAAATGCAGCAATTGTAATTCATTTACGCTCACTTTTCATATCATTACCTCTATGAACGATATGCACTCATTAACTAACCTAACTCTTGCTAATGCATCGTATTTATCGTTTGATTTTTTCAAATTTCAAATTTCCGTTGAAAAAATTAAATTCAAATGTAAATTTCCATTCAAACTTAAATTTTTAGTCACCTCACTCAGAGTCAACTTCACGTAATTCTTAGAATACCGGTTCGTAGGTGAGGTGACTTTGCAAGTGACGAGAAATCTCACGTGAGGTGACTAGGGCCCATAAATGAACAGGGTCCATAATTGCACAAACATGAATTATTGGTGTAAACAAATCCTGGCTGGATTAAGATTCTAAAGAGACCCACACTTTTGTGTAAAATAAACAAAAACAAAGGAACAAAGAATCCAATTGAAATTATTACTGAAAAGCGCGCAGGGCAAATTTTAGGAAGATTCCTAGACCTAAAAATGGTTGAAAAAAATAACAAATAATAGAGGTCCAAGAATAGAGCCTTGTGAGACTCCAAAAGAGGGATAAAAAGGAGGCGCAGAACAACCATTCAGTATCACTTTGCAGGTACGATTCAGGATGTAGGATGAGAACTGAGAAATGAATGTACCAGATATGCCAAACCAGATAAGCTTATCAAGTAGGATGTAATGGTCGACATTATCAAAAGCTTTCGAAAAACAGTAGATACATATTACGCCAAATTGATGCTCACTGTCAAGAACAGAGTATACAAAATCGACAAATTAGACTAAATTATTAAAAGTGGTGCAACTTTTGGTAAAACCGTGCTGTACATTTGAAATTTTATTTTGTACAATTTTTTCAAACAGTTTAGCAAAACAAAAAAGATGGGATATGGGGCGATAGTTGCAAACATTTTCAATGTACATCGTCTTTAGTATCGTCTTTAGTATCGTCTTTAGATTACGTTTATGAAGTGAAAATATCGAATGACAAGCCTAAATTAAAAATTATCCACAAAAGGACTCATAACGAGACTACAAGAGTTTGCAAATATGTTGGGTATACTTTCGAAACCACTGCTGCTACCAAGTTTCCACTTAAATGGAGATTTTTTTAGTTTGATTATATTACAATGTATATATGTAACAGTACTCGATAAAATCTTATTTAATACGATTCTGCACTTCACTAGGCCAGCAACTCAATTTACAAGAGGATCATGTACAATATCACAATAGATTCCACCAGCTGACTGTATAATTAAAGCCTTCTTTTCGAATTTCATGGTTTTAAGGGTTTTGGTCGATGCCTTAACGTAATTATTTTTCAAAAAGTAAAACAATCCGACTTTCGCTTGCATCATTCCGAACCGCTCACCAATACAGTTACGGCCTCCCGTCCCGAACGGCATGTATGAATATGGCACAATGTTATCCTTGTTTTCGGGTGCGAATCTTTCCGGGTCAAATTTGTTTGGGTTCGGGAAATACTACAGAAAAGAGCGGTATTAACTTTTGAGTTCATATACATTTTATATTACCTTCTGATCTCGTTGAATGGCAAATATTGGAATGTAAACAGGCATTTTATTAGGGACTGCAAAGTCAATAACGGGTTCCAACGAATATCCTTTGGTTTTATCACTCGACACCACCTCACATTGTCGATCGAGAAACGGAAGTGGTGGATACAGACGTAATACTTCTTGTACAACCATATTCAAATATTTCATGTTCAAAATGATATCATAGCTGATTTCCCCTTTATTTTCCACTAGGACATCCTTGATCTCTTCTCGTAGACGTTTTTGCAGGTCAGGCGCGCAAGCTAATTCATACAGACCGAATGACATTGTTGCGGATGTTGTTTCATAACCAGCTGTGAAAAAGACTGCAGCTTGTGAAACTAGTATATCGCCTTCCATTTTGATGTCCTTGTCATCGATACGAAGTTTAGATGAGTTTTTGATAGAGATTAGAAGATCGATGAGGTCGTTACGTGGAATTTTCGTTTTTTCACGTTCTTCAATAATATACTTGAATGTTGATCGTAGGAAATTCGTGGATTCCTGTGAGAAAACCTGTTGCAATGGACAAATTCAGTCAATGATGGCCTCATGTCAACATAAATTCATGTAAAAATAGTTACCTTGGCTTTGCAAAATCCGACAATTTGCGGAATGAAGAAAAATGATGAAAATTCGAAAGCTCGCCATAGTGTGAACTTGAAGATATTTCTACCATTCTTACGAAACTCACTGTTTGGATTGCTGATACTGTTCGCTTCGACGCCATAAGCTGTACTTGCGATCACGTCAGTCGTAAATAAGGCACAGATTTCTTTAATCTCTTCGCAAACATTATTTTTGTGCTGTGTTAGTGAGGTGAGGTGTTTGTCGAGTTTTTTCCCGATCTATTTTTCAATGGTTTTCAATGATTTTATATGAATTTAAAAATAAAAGAAAACTCTTTGCCTTTATTTACCTCATTCATCAGGACGAAAAATTGTTTCATTTTTCCACTGGTGAAAATTGGCGTGATACTGGCGCGAATCTGCTTCCATAGTGGATTTTTAACGAAAAATAAATTATAGCTGCCAAGACTATCCGAATGTGGATCGGATGAAGTATATCTGAAGTAACAACAGACGGATATTTCAATACACTACTAAAATTCTATTTTTTTTGTTTTGCAATTTGTACACTTAGTTCAAAAGTTAATCCTTTTCGAATCGCAAATAACCGTCAACATCAATTTGATACTGAACATGTATGACACATTTCTATTTTTACACTCGGCGAAATTGATAATGTTACTATATGATCGGTTCGACAAGAAAATAATGTCATACATACCGATTCGAGAAATAATTGAAATCCTTCACTAAAATTCGTTTTACAAGCTCTAAGTCACGTATCAATAATCCAGGCTTATGAATTATCCGTATGCCTGTAACTGGCTCTAACTTTGTTGTTGGCTCCTCATATAAGTCTTGGAGAACTTCGGCTGCACATTTTTGAAAGCAAACAATATCACTTATATTACCAAACGGCGAATTACTTTTGATGTACGGAATATTTTGTTGACTCCAATAATTGAAAGTATTTTTAAAACTGTATTTGGCAATAATATAAATCGTTGTGGATATTAGAACCACTACCGGTAAGATCCAAGACGAATAGATATTAATTCCTAGCAAGTCCATCGCGAAAATGTAGAAACTATGCGTACACGCGGATATGATTTCACTTAAATCAATTAATTAACACTTGAAGTTTTCACGTTTGGCTTGTACCACAGATACTGATGTTATGGATATTCCGTCGCAGAATCGAAAACGACTAAAATAATCCTCTATTTAAATAATCCGATTGCGTACGGCAATGATTTGCAACAATTATGATAGATATTAATTATAGATTGGATTTTCAGATTGCCATTCTATTACCACGCAAATGTGTATACCTAAACCGGTTGGCTAGAACGTTTCCATTATCTCTTCTAAGATAGCACACATCAGTAGTTGATTGAGATTTTATTGTAGTGTATAAAAGTATGACATTGGTCTACACCAACTTTTTTCATTATCAACATTGCTAATTCTGAAATTTCAAGTTTATGGAAATCATTTACAATTATCAAGCATGTTTTTGCAAGTTAATCTAATAAGATACTTTTATATACTTATACAAATTAAATGTGAACAATGTTTAGTATAAAAGCGCTATAGTCCAGGGAAATTTCACATGGGGCTTCGGAAAAATCAGACGAAAGCTGGATCTTGGCGTGTTGAAAAAAATGTCAAAAGTCCCCATCAATCCGAGTGCGGTGTTACTTTTTATATGGGATCAAAGGTCACCAAAAATGACCTTTCCTAAATATCTCAGGAACGGTCACGTCTATAGAAAAACAATGTATGACGATGTATGATGTAGCTTAGAAAATTTCCTACAATAATAACTTAATAACTTTTTCTTGTAGTAACCGTTTTTGAGATATATTGATCTAAACATTTGTAACTATCCGATTTTGATTACGACTTGGAATGTTTGAGTTGGTTTTTTTATGAGGCCCGTACAAAAAAACATGTAAACAAACTTATCTACCACACCCCAGGGCTGATGGAAAAGTGTGCTCCGAAAAGTCCCCCCCCCCCCTTTGCCATAAAATGGTATCGCTGAGCTTCCATCCCCAATCTGGGAGGGAGTGGTGGTATTTTTTTTGGAGTACACTTTTCCATCTCTCCTTGAGTGTGGTTAGTACATGGCGAAAAGTACATAGGAGCAGACGCTATGCTTATATCCCTCCACGCCATGTACTATATATAGTCAGGGCCGGTTCTGGCCATATTTTCGCCCGGCGCAGAACGACATTTGGCGCCCTCTATATTATGATTCTCATTTTTTTTACCACCTCTTTCGAGACTGCGAACTCTTAGCAAGTTTTTACTAGCCATATTTTACTCAACTCATTCGAGCACTACAGCATATCACTATTTTCTCAATATGTTCTCGTCTCAAGTTTTCGATATGCGAAAATATTTTTCTTCCCCAATTTTTGGCTCCGTAATGCTGTTGTTTTTTTCTAATATTTAAAAGAAAATCAAATAATTCGCTCGTTCAAACAAATAAAAATAAGCTTTAAATATATATTAAAGACATAAATTATATGGAAAATTCAGATTGTTATGCGGTAATGGCAAGAGTAAAATTCGCTGTGCTTATCCGCTCTCAATCGCTTTAATACACCAAAAATTACACATTCTGTGGATAGTTCTTAGTTTTCTGAGAAGTCTTTTTTTGTCTATCTGAAAGCACAGTGCAGCAGACTTTAGTTTTCGCAAAGCCTGTAACTAAGCAATCACTGTTTTATTTACTAATATTTCTTGCGTCTTCGTAGATATCATATAATTCTTTAAAAATTTTAATTTTGAAAAAGATCGTTCTCCCGCTGTAACTTTTAAGAATAAAGTCAGCACTATTTTCAAAGATCGTCAGTACTGAAAATAAATTCCAGGATATCATTGAAAGAGTCGTGCTCCTTAATTAGAGTTGACGCATAGAAATTTCTTCATAAAAATGCCACTGTTTAAATCTGAATATCCATTATGTTTCAACGCTTCTTCAAGCTTTGAGCAATGCTGAAGTGTGATTTTATAAATTAAACATTTGCTGAGAGTCTTAAATAGGCTCATCTTTGTCTTCATATTTTGATTTCGTATCAAGTATTAGTTGCTGGTTTCTTCACTCTTAATCCCCCTCAAATATTCGCCTGAAACAGAATTGAATCCCGCAACAGCTTCTACTAACTTGAGAAAATGGCTATCATCGGGCCCATATAATGCATCTAAGCCTTCTCTAAACACTGAAAATTGCGAGGCTAGAAATCGCACGATAATTAATAAACGTTTAAGAACATTTTTCCAGCGCCCAATTTCCTTTGATATTTGATTTTGTAAAGAAACAGTCTACAGTCAGTCTATTCCCTGTCAGCGATTCTAGCTCTAAGTCCCTCCATTACTCCATTACTGGGTACCGGGGCACTGTGGTGTTGAGGGGAATGAAATTGCTGACGTCATTGTGAAGCAAGGTTCGGGACTTCCACTACGGGGCCCTGAACCCGCCTTGGGTGTGCCGACCGCATCTGCACGTGCCATTCTTCGAAAGTGGGTAGATGATGCTCACAAAGATAGATGGACGACTGCTGGTGTGGCCAGGCACACGAAGATCTTCCTTTCAGAACCCAACCATGTGACTGCAGGATTCTTGCTCAATAAGAGCAGGAAAGTTTGCAGGGCCATGATAGGCATTCTGAGTGGACACAATTGCCTAGGAGGACATATGTACCGAATAGGTGTACAGGATGACCT